>CM066039.1:249168302-250368302 GCA_033557465.1 Ichthyophis bannanicus | reverse complement strand
CCTCCCTCCATGTCAGCTCCCTCCCTTCTTCTGCTGCCGTGGCTCCCTGCCTCTTAGGGAACCGCGGCTGTGCTTTTAAAATCATCTCGGAGCCCTTCCTGTCTTGACGGGCTCCGTGCAGCATTGTCCTGCCTCTAAAGGAAGTTTTGGAGGCGGGACAATGCTGCACGGAGCCCGTCAAGACAGGAAGGGCTCCGAGATGATTTTAAAAGCACAGCCGCGGTTCCCTAAGAGGCAGGGAGCCGCGGCTGCAGAAGAAGGGAGGGAGCTGACATGGAGGGAGCCCATAACGCCACGTTTAAATACCGGGCGGGCAGTGTGCTCCGGAGCCGCGGCAAAGGTGAGAAAGAGAGCCGCATGCGGCTCCGGAGCCGCGGGTTGCCGACCCCTGTACTAGACGTTCCTATGCTTTTAAATGGAAAAGGTTTTCCATTTGGTGTGCTGAGAAGGGTCTTGACCCTCTAGCACTACCTTTGAATTCTCTATTAGAATATCTCCTGCATCTCTCCAATGCAAGCCTTAAGACGAATTCAGTAAGAGTCCATTTGAGTGCTATTGCAGCATCCCTTAAGCCTCTCAATGGACAGCCTATTTCCTCTCATCCTCTTATTGCAAGATTCATGAGAGGCCTAACTTTAACTAAACCTCCCATTAGGCCTCCTCCGGTGGCATGGGACTTAAATCTGGTTCTTGGTCAGCTTATGAAGCCACCTTTTGAACCCTTAGCCACCACCTCCTTGAAATTTCTTTCCTGGAAGGTTATTTTCCTCATTGCAGTCACATCAGCTCGCCACATCAGTGAGCTACAGGCCTTGGTGGCTAATCCACCTTATACAAGGTTTCATCATGATAAGGTAGTCCTCAGGACCAATCCACACTTTATGCCTAAAGTGGTCTCACCTTTTCATCTGAACCAAGAGGTATATTTACCTGTCTTCTTTCCAGGTCCTCATGCATCAAGTGCAGAAAGGAATCTTCATACCCTGGATTGTAAAAGGGCTCTTGCCTTTTACTTACAAAGGACACAGCAACATAGAAAGTCTTCCCAACTCTTTGTTGCTTTTGATCCCTCTCATTTGGGACTTCCAGTCTCTAAGAGGACACTGTCCAATTGGATTGCTCAGTGTATTTCTTTCGCCTACCAGAGTAAGAACCTTTCTCTGGAGGGCCATGTCACGGCTCATAATGTGAGAGCCATGGCCACCTCTATGGCTCATCTAAATTCTGTGTCCATCGACCAGATCTGTCGAGCAGCCACCTGGGCCTCGGTTCATACCTTCACAGCCCATTACTGTTCGGACAAGGACTCCCGCCAGGATGCCTTGTTTGGTCAGGCTGTTCTCGAACACCTGTTCCATGCTTAATCAACTCCTGCCCTCCTTCCCTGGATGGATGCCTGAGATCCATAGGAGGAGGTAGAGCCCTTCTCAGGGTCTCACAATCTTAGGGATCTCCCAGGCATCTCTAGCTAGGGAGTCCCCATATGTGAAGACTCATTCCTGCTTGTTCCTGGAGATAGCACAGTTACTTACTTGTAACAGGTGATCTCTGGGAACAGCAGGAATAAGTCTTCACAACCCACCCACTTCCCCTAGGAGTTGTATCTCTCTATCTATCTTTCCTTTCCTCTCTCTCTTTGTCTCAGCTTTAAAACTCGAACTGGGGAGAGGCGGTTAGGAAAGGCGGGAAGGCAGCGCGCAGGCGCTGTGGAATGCTCCCAAAAGCTTTCCTTTTTTAGGAAGCTGGGGAGCGTTCCCGCGCAGGCTCCGTCGGTACCGACGTACCCATATGTGAAGACTTATTCCTGCTGTTCCCAGAGATCACCTGTTTACAGGTAAGTAACTGTGCTTTCCTGGGTGGTGGTTCCTAATGTGGAACCTTGCATCGTGTAACCATAGTTTGGGTTGTTCTTCCCTAGGTGCATATCTTTGCACTTGTCCACATTAAATTTCATCTGCCATTTTGATGCCCAGTCTTCCAGTTTATCAAGATCCTCTTGCAATTTTCCACAATCCTTTTGGGTTTTAACAACTTTTGGTTTGTGTCATCTGCAAATTTGATAACCTCACTCTTTATTCCCTTTTCCAGGTCATTTATGAATATGTCAAAAAGCAGCGGACCCAGCACAGATCCCTGGGGTACTCCACTATTCACCTTTTTCCATTGGAAAAATTGGCCATTTAGCCCTACCCTCTGCTTTCTATCTTTTAACCAGTTCCTGATCCACAATAGTACACTGCCTCCTATCCCATGACACTTTAGTTTTGCCAAAAGTCTCTGATGAGGGACCTTGTCAAAGGCTTTCTGAAAGTCCAGATACACTATAGGGAGGAGTAGCCTAGTGGTTGGGGCAATGTACTTCAGGCCGGAAGGTCGGGGGTTCAAATCCCACTAGAGGACAGCAACCTTGGGCCGGAAGGACTGGGGTTTCTAGTCCCACAGATGCTCCTTGTGGTCTTGGGCAAGCCACTTAACCCTCCATAGCCCATGTTCCCTGTAAGTATTAGTGTATGTGTCTCATATCCCCATGTGTTAAATGTATCCCCCAATTGTGTTGTGACCGCTTTGATTGAAGGATAAGGCGGTATACAAAACTGTCTAAATAAATAAATATATCAACCGACTCACCTTTGTCCACCTGTTTATTCACACCTTCAAAAAAAATAACAGATTAGTAAGAAAACATCGTCCTTGTCTAAAGCCATGTTGGCTGTCTCCCATTAGGCCATGACTATCTACATGCTGAGTAATTTTGTTCTTTATGATGGTTTCTACCATTTTTCCCGGTACTGACGTCAGGCTCACCGGTCTGTAGTTTCCCGGATCACCCCTGGAACCTTTTTAAAAATTGGCGTTACATTGGCGATCCTACAATCTTCAGGTGTTACAGATGATTTTAATGGAAATTCACAGATTACTAATAGCAGGTCTGCAATCTCATATTTCAGTTCTTTCGACACCCTCTGATGTATACCATCCAGCCCAGGTGATTTGCTACTCTTCAGTTTATCTAATGGTTGTAATACATATTCCCGATGTATCGATATTTCCTTCAATTCTTCTGCACCTTTAAATACCACTTAAGTCCATGGGTAACATCCATACATCTTCCTCAGTAAAGACCGAAGCAAAGAATTCATTCAGTCTCTCCGCTATCGCCTTGTTACCTCTTAGTGCTCCTTTAACCCCTCTATCATCTAATGGACCAACTGACTCTCTCTCAGGTTTTTTTGCTACGAATGTACCGGTTCCTCTGATGCTGCAACGGCTGCTCTTCCGTATGTGGGAGGCACCGGCCTCGGCGCTGGTTCTGAGCAAACGGGTCGATTCCATTTATTGGTACTGTAAGAGCCCTGGGTTCCAAAAGGCGCAGCTACCGCACAGCTCCATGGTTGTGGAATCGACCATGCACCGCCTGAAGAGTCAGAAGATGCACTCCTCGGTGCCCCCTGGTCGGGAGGCCCAGAACCTGGATGCCCTCAGTAGAAAGTGCTTCCAGGGCTCCATGCTGTCCTGCCGTGTCCAGACCTACCAGCTGTACATGGGCATGTACCTACGAGACCTGGCAAATGAGATTGCCGGGTTCTCAGCTGGCCTCTCTGAGGAACCTTTTCAGAGGTTCAAGGCTTTGTCAACAGGGATCCGAGAGTGCTTGAAGTTTATCTCTCGAGCAGCCTATGATGGCTTCAGCCCGGGTAGCCATGGCCGGCATCGGTGGACGCCGTCAGGCCTGGCTGCAGTCATCAGACCTGGAGTCATGGGTGTAGGACAAGTTGGTCGATGTCCCCTGCCAAGGTGAAAACCTTTTCGGTAAGCCCATGAATGAAAAGGCTGCGGAAATCGAGACTGAGACTCTCACCAGGGCAAGGCTGTCCAGGAAGACTTCTGCCCCTTCTCAGAAAAAGAAGGGCTCAGGAAAGAAGCCCTTTTTCCCGAGGAAGGGTGCTGCCTACAAATCCTACCCTCAATATCAGGCCTCTCCAGCTCCCCAACAGGGCTAGTAGGCCAAGGGGCAGGGACATGGGCCGGAACATGGGCCCTGTAGGCAGAAGACCCCCAAGCCGCCAGCTCCGGCTCCTGCACAGCAGGGAGCAGGGTTTTGACTCCCACAGCATAGCCTCTCCTCCACAGCTGGCTCCACTCAGCACAGGAGGTCGGCTGAGCCTGTACACCTACAGGTGGCCAGCCATCACAGGGGATACTTGGGTCCTCAGCATAGTCCAGAAGGGCTACATGCTCCACTTCCACCAGCTACCCCCCTCCTACTTTCCAGGGGAGCCTCCAAGACTCCCTCTGCATAGAAACCTCCTCCTTCAGGAGTTGGCAAGTCTTCTAAAGGAACAGGCGGTAGAACCGGTGCCTCACCACCTGGAAGGGCAAGGCTTCTACTCCAGGTACTTTCTGGTAACAAAAAGGACAGGAGGCCTCAGGCCTATCCTAGACTTGTGAAACCTAAACAAGTTTCTGGAGAGGGAAAAGTACAAGATACTTACCCTTGGGATACTGCTGCCCTACATCCAGCAGGGAGACTGGATATGCTCCTTAGACCTAAAGGATGCTTATACTCACATCCTCATTCATCCAGACCACCGACAATATCTCAGATTTGTGGTGGGAGGAAACCATTTTCAGTACAGAGTACTTCCCTTTGGCCTAACTTCCGCCCACAGGGTTTTCACCAAATGCCTGGCGGTGGTGGCGGCCTATCTCAGGAATCAGGGAATTTTTGTCTTCCCATACCTGGACGACTGGCTCATCAGGGGCCAGTCTCTTCAGGAGGCCAGACAAGCCACTCTTCGCACTGTCTCTCTTCAGCATTTGGGCTTTGTCATAAACTGCGCAAAGTCCACTTTGCTCCCCTCACAGAACCTAGAGTTTATAGGGGCAAGATTAGACACCCTGCAGGCAAGAGCTTACTTGCCCGAGGACAGGGCCCACAGACTGATGGACTTGGCCAACCAATTCCACAGCAATTCTCAGGTCTCTGCCAGGCACTTCCTGCGGCTCCTAGGCCACATGGCATCCACAGTACATGTGACGCCGAACGCCCGTCTACACATGCGGGCTGCTCAGTGGTGCCTCAGAGCTCAGTGGGCGCAGGCCACAGGCGACCTCCGAGACAGAGTAAAGGTATCCAAACCACTTTTGGACTCCTTGCAGTGGTGGCTACATCTCCCAAACCTCCTCAGGGGGGTACCTTTTCAGGCCCCAGCACACACAAGGGTGTTGACGACAGATGCTTCCTTAAAGGGCTGGGGTGCACATTGCCAGGGCATGTGCACTCAAGGACTCTGGTCTCCTCGGGAGGCCACACAGCAGATCAATGTTTTGGAGCTGCGAGCAATCTGCTTGGCTCTACAGACTTTTTTTCTCATGCCCTTTCTCACCAGTCTGTCTTAGTTCAGACAGACAATCAGGTGGCAATGTTCTATGTGAACAAGCAAGGGAGCAAAGGGTCCAGGCTCCTATGTCAGAAGGCGCAGGCCCTTTGCCCCTTTGCAGTCAAACAAAGCATGTTTCTCAAAGCAGTTTATCTACCTGGTCAGGAGAACCTCTTAGCAGACAAGCTAAGCAGGATTCTCCAGCCCCACGAATGGCAGTTGAATCCATTGGTGGTCCAGCAGATCTTTCTACGATGGGGACTTCCATCCTTCGATCTCTTTGCAAGCCCACTGAACCGTCAGCTGCCCAGGTTTTGCTCCAGAAAGCCGCATCCCCTGAGGATGGCAGCAGATGCTTTTCTGATCTCTTGGTCTACGGGCCTCCTGTATGCGTTTCCTCCCTCTGTTCAAGATTCTCCGGGACAAGGCCTCGGTGATTCTGGTAGCCCCCAGATGGCTGAGGCAACCATGGTTTCCACTTCTGCTACAGTTGGCGGTGGAAACACCTTTCCCTCTGGGGTTGCAACACAATCCTCTGTCTCAAGTTCAGGGTTCACTTCTGCACCCCAATCTCAGGTCCCTCAATCTGATGGTCTGGCTGCTGAAAGGATAGTGCTAGCTCCCTTGCTTCTATCTAAGGAGGTTGAAGAGGTGGTTTTGGCCTCTAGGAGGCAGTCCACTAGAAAGTACTATGCCCTCAGGTGGCGTAGGTTCACAATATGGTGTGTTCAGCGCAATAAAGATCCTTTCTCCTGCCTTGTGCCAGTAGTACTGCAGTATCTACTTCACCTGTCAGACCTAGGCTTTAAGTCTAACTCTGTTCGGGTCCACCTCAGTGCTCTATCAGCGCACCACTCACCGGTGGAGGGACAGTCTCTGTCGTTTCATCCCTTGGTGTCCCGCTTCCTCAGAGATCTGCTTCTCAAGCCTCCGATTTGTCCACCGGCGACTGAGTGGGAGTTGAACTTGGTCTTGCAGCAACTTACTTGCCCACCGTTTGAGCCAATGGCTTCTTGCCATTTGCGCTTCCTTTCTTGGAAAGCGCTCTTCTTGGTAGCTCTTACCTCGGCCAGACGTGTGAGTGAATTACAAGCTCTGGTTTCTGATAGACCATACACATGGTTCTATAGGAACAGGATGGTCCTACGGACCCACCCAAAGTTCCTTCCAAAAGCCATCGTCTCCTTCCACCTTAACCAGGAGGTGGTTCTTCTGACCTTCTTTCCCAGGCCGCATACCAGCCGGGCTGAAACAGTCTTGCATACCCTGGACTGTAAGAGGGCGTTGTCTTTTTACATAGAACGTATGTGGGGGCATCGAAGGGCTACTCAGCTCTTCGTCTCCTTTGACCCTACGTTGTCCACTTGGGTAGCAGATTGTATCGCCTGGGCGTACAAGGCAGCCGACCTCCCCTTGCAGGGTCGAGTCACGGCCCACCATGTCGGGGCGAAATCCGCGTCAGTAGCTCATGTCTGCTCTGTTCTGTTACCACAAATAACAAAACCCAGGCAAATTTAACCAGCGGAACAGAACAACTTGATCATGCCAAACCAATTTTTTGTCGGAAAAGTCAGCAAAGTGAAGAGGAAGTTTCCTCTCACCGTCGTGACCCATCCATTTTATTTAAAGCAAAAACTTTGATTTTTTAGCAAAAACTTTAACTTTCTTTTCGTAAGAATAGCATTGTAACTTAGCTGTATGTTGAATTCACGAGGGTTGCTCCGAATACCAGTCAGCAGTATCGCAAACGACGTGTCACGTTTCGGGGATCAATGATTAATTCCCCTGCTTCAGGTCAAAGCACCTCTCGATAGAAGAACAGCCATTTAAACCATATTTAAAAACACGGTTTTTATACTGAAAAGGACGCCATCAGTTGCTCAGCTGTTTCATCCAGCACCATCAAGGCGGGTTCAACGCAGAGGAGCCAATCCAAATCAACGGGGGAGGGACCACTGAACAGGCACCTCCTCCCACTCAGAAAAGCGGAATGATCACCCTGGTAAAAAGACGCTATGAAATAGTATGCCAGTCCACCTGCATGTTCAAACCCGTTGGATGAACCAAATTTAACCTAAAAATCCAGTATTGTTCCAGATTTTGCAAAGCTTGAACCCGATCGCCTCCCCGTGGGTTAGGCGGTACGAAATCAAGCACTCGCCATTGAAGTTGTTCAAAAGAATGTGACATATTCAAACAGTGGTCCACCAGTGGGGCTGTCAGGGTTTTTGTGCGAAGGTCTCGATGCATGTTCCCCCAACCGTAGTTTAAGCGGTCTTGACATCCGACCCACATAGTAAAGACCACAGGGGCATACAATCAAATACACCACAAATGCTGAAGTGTGCCAGCGAGTTGAGTAGATCTTTTGGGTATGAGAATCCAACCAGGTTAAACCCGATAGTGTGTTTGAATTTTTAGGTTAAATTTGGTTCATCCAACGGGTTTGAACATGCAGGTTGAACCCGCCTTGATGGTGTTGGTTGAAACAGCTGAGCAACTGATGGCATCCTTTTGAGTATAAAAACTGTGTTTTTTTAAATATGGTTTAAATGGCTGTTCTTCTATCGAGAGGTGCTTTGACCTGAAGCAGGGGAATTAATCATTGATCCCCGAAACGTGACACGCCCTTTGCGATACTGCTGACTGTGGTATTCGGAGCAACCCTCGTGAATTCAACATACAGCTAAGTTACAATGCTGTTCTTACGAAAAGAAAGTTAAAGTTTTTGCTAAAAAATCAGTTTTTGCTTTAAATAAAATGGATGGGTCACGACGGTGAGAGGAAACTTCCTCTTCACTTTGCTGACTTTTCCGACAAAAAATTGGTTTGGCATGATCAAGTTGTTCTGTTCCGCTGGTTAAATTTGCCTGGGTTTTGTTATTTGTGGTGATATTTTCTTAACCTGGCTGTAGGTATCTATTTTGAGTTCTTTTGAGTGCTCTGTTCTGTTGGCAGACATCTGCTGGGCTGCTACTTGGTCTTCAAGACAGACTTTTGCAACCCACTACTGCCTCGAAAGAGAGTCCCAAAGGGACAGTGCTTTCGGACAGGCGGTACTCCATAATCTCTTTGAGGTTTAGGCAACTCCTACCCTCCGGCCCTTGTGTTGGGCTACCGTATGGGGGTGTTCTCAGAGGATAGTCTTATCACGGATGCTGAGGCTCTTGAGAAGGAGCCATTTTTTCAGCTTTGGGTTCCCGGTAGCCTAGAACTGGGGAGTCCCATATGTGAGGACTGACTTCCTGCTTGGTCCTGGAGAAAGAGTAGTTACTCACCTGTAACAGGTGTTCTCCAGGAGCAGCAGGAATCAGTCCTCACGACCCTCCCTCCTCCCCTGGAGTTGCAGTGATATACTTCACTTTCTTTTTTGCTGTCTTTTAGCTATGTCATCAGACTGAGCAAGATGGCACCCTTGGGCGGGAAGGGGACCGCGCATGTGCGCTGCATTCCAAAAGGCTTTCTTTTGAAAGCTGGGGAAATGTTCCGCACGGGGGCTCCATTGGCGCCGACGTCACCCATATGTGAGGACTGATTCCTGCTGCTCCTGGAGAATGCCTGTTACAGGTGAGTAACTACTCTTTACATCCTAGATTAGCTTCTTTTAAGAGAGCTCGGGGTAATTATGAAAAATGGTTATTAAGGAAAAAATTCTGTTGATTTTTTTTCCATTTATGATCGTAGAGGTTTGTAAGTGGGCGTGGGGCGCAGGGGAGGCATGAAGAGGTTATGTTGTGCGGTTATAAATAATCAGTATGGAGACAAAATTGTTAGTGTCGCTGTTTGTTGCTGATTGTTATAATATTGTATTAATCTCATGCACCGGACTATTACTACCTTGTGCAACTTCTCTATTGTGTATATAGTTACCTTGTTCGCTGTTTTACTTAATATGTTTAACCTAGCTCTTGTAAAATTGTTCCATGTATGGTTGAAGTTTGGTTCTCTGTAAACCGCATTGATCCTAGGAAATGCAGTATAAAAGAATAATTAAATTAAATAAATGTCATGACATTGTTGAATTATTTACTTCTCCAGAAATAAATAGTCTAAAAAAAATTGCTGTTTGTTTTTAAGCAGATAATCAAATTTTTAAGAGGCAACAAAATTGCTTGCAGCCACTGTGAAATCTTGATAAAGTAAGTTAGAAGTGTGTTAAATAAAAATGACATTCAATCAATAAGTAATATAACAATTTACAATAATACAATGTAAACTTGAATTTTAAAATAACATAACCTTACAGCACGCAGTTACTTGTTTGCTCTCTTATTGTAAGACAAAAAAACAATAGGTCCACTCACAGCGCTAACTCTATTACTAGAAAAATAATGAATACTATGCTCTGTCATTCACCACTTGAAACTAAGAAAAATAAATTATCACTTGTTATCAATTGTTGATCTCTATCACAAGTTTAAGGTCTCAGTCAAAACGCCGTAATTCTAAGGCGCCCAATTGTAAACATTGCACTGAGTTGGTGGATGGAGTGTGAGAGTAAAGGTGAGATATGTATGTGTGAGTAACTGGGTGGGTTTTGTGTCATTGGCTCAGGAGTGGTGGCCCTTTAGAGGCAGAGTGCCGTGGAAGTGGTGGGGGGATGACTGCTGGAGGAGGAAGGAATGACTGAACTCTTCCACTTTTCTTTTTTCCTTTCCCCCTTCCACTTTTCTTCCATCCGTCATCTTGCCTTTCTTTTAACCCTCCCTTTCTCTTTATTTTCTTACCGCTAAACAGCCCCAGTATTTCCTCTTCATTACTGCGGGGGTTTGGTTACCATTGGCACACTTTTGCCTTCACTTCAGCCTCTGTTCTCCTTTCTTTATTGGATTCTGAGTATCTCTCTTTCTCTGCTATAGGTTTGTCTGCACATACACAAAGTTATGTGGAGAGATGGACAGACATTGATGCTCAACCATAGGTGCTTTTGCCTGATGCAAAACATGCCTAAAAAGAAAATATCTTGAAATAATACTCAAAGGCCTGATAAAACAGTCTTCAGTTGTTTCCTAAAAGACATAAATGAAGATAAACAGATATCCTGATGCAAGTTATTCCAGATTTTTGGAACTGTATAGCAGCAGACTTCCTAGTTTATTTATTTATTTTATTTAACAGTTCTTCTATACCGCTCTATTTTAGATCAGAGCGGTTTACATTTAACATCAACTATACAACACAGGCACTCTGAGTTGTATTTACAATAAACAGGGAGATCAACTTGGAAGTAACTGGGGGAACTATATACATTGTATTTACGCTGTTATCTGTTTTCAGGCAGATCCTATCTACATCTTATTTACACTGGGAGTCTAAATTCTATTTCTGGGAGTACTTCTGAGGGATAAGTTGATTATCCTTTTTCATACTGAATCTGATTGTTTAGGTGTAGTGAGTGATTGTTAAAAACATGCATCTCTCACCTATTGTTACACTCCTAGGTGACTTACATATAACTTACATAAAATTAGGAGACAAAAGGGTTTTCCTGATCGTCCCTCCAGTCTAGTCCCGGAATCTTTGTGTTGTCAACCTCCTCTAGCAGCTTTGGAGATTGAGAAACTTCACTCCTGTGATGTCACTGTATATAAGGGCTGGCACCGCCTCCACACTCCAGTTTATCAGTCTCCAAAGCAGCTAGACGGGTGGTGAGCCCAGGGGTTTCAGGGCTCACTAGAGAAACGATTAAGTAGAGTGGTAAGATTTAAAAAAAAAAAAAAAAAAAAGAGGATTGGTAGCAGGGGAGGGTTAGTTTATTTTCTCTGCCTGCTGTGCTGGGAGCTAAGCTGCTTTCCATTGCCTGAGATCTTCTGCCGCCCCCCCCCCCCCTTCCTATTTCCTTTGGGAGGAATAGTTGGGAGCCAGGGACCAGAGTTGGAGGTTCTGGGGCTGGGGAGGGGAACACCAGTACCCGGTTACCGTCCCGGATCGCAGGGGACAGGATCCGGAGGTTTAATGGGCTCAGCGCATGCAGATGAGTTGCCTGCCGGCGCTTAGAGCTTCGGATGACAATCGCAGCTGATTTGGTGCAGGGGGAAGCCGCATCGGAGAGCTCAGCTGGTAAATCTCCGACGGAGCTGTGTGTCAAGGTCTGAGCAGGGCCTTAATCCGCATTCTTACTGTAAGGTAAGCGGCCCCTTTTAGGCGGGAAGCAGCAGCGTTCTTGGAGCAGGCCAAACCGCGTGTGTGAGGAGCGGGAAAAATCGCCGGTTTAACTTCCTGGTCTTTGACGCTCCATATCTCGGGCTCAGAGCTTTGTTTTTGATTTGTTCCTTCTGGGTTTCCCTGGGGGTGCAATTCTGAGGGGATTAGACCAAAAAAAAAAAAAAAGATTTTTTTTTTCTTTGATTGAGATTGGCTGCGTTCCGCACAGCATGCCTTCCAAGCAGCTCTGCCTCTTGTGTGGGGCTAAGCACGGTTCAGTGTCTCAGGATGGCGTTTGTAGGGGCTGTGCTCCAGAGTTGGAGGCCAGGGAGATAGTCCCCGCGCCGGAGCCTGAGGTGCAGGGAGCTGTGGTGGAGGGGGGAGAGCCCCTTCTTCCAGCGCTGCCTACTACTGAGCCGGGGCTTAGTGCAGCTTCAGGATCTCAGCTCCAGCTGTCTCAGCAGCCTGTCGTGGGGAGTTTGGCGTCAATTTTTTCGTCAGACTTTATGGCATTGCTCCAAAAGACCTTGGCTGGCTCTCAGGGGGTACCGTCGGCAGGTGCCTCCGCGGCCGGGCCGGTGCAGAAGAGACCGAGCTCGCCTTTGTCAGCTGAAGCACCTGGCGTCGGTGCCAAGAGGGCTAGGTTGGATAGGGATCACCTAGATCATTCAGTCGCCTCAGAGGATTTGCGTTCGGAGGAGGCGGACACTGAAAGGGATCTGGAGGATCTAGAGGAAGGTGAGATTAGGGAGCAAGAGGACCAGGCACGAGTGGTTCGGGTGTTCCGTAGGGACGAGCTACCAGTGCTAATAGCAGAGTCTCTTAAAGCGCTTAATATGCCGGACGCTGGTCCGACAGAGGATGTGTCTCTGGAGGATCCCCTATTGCAGGCGGTTCGGAAGACGCAGAGAGCCTTTCCGGTACATAGGGTGTTTAAAGAAATGATTCAGGAAGAATGGGACATGCCGGAGGCTACCCTTAAGGGGTCCAGGGTAATGGCTAGGTTGTACCCTCTCCTAGATCAGGATCGGGAGATTTTTCGGGCTCCGAAAGTGGATGCCGCAGTGTCAGCAGTGACCAAGAAGACTACTATCCCTGTGGAGGGGTCAGCGGCACTTAAGGATGCGCAAGACCGTAAGTTGGAAACTTTACTGAAGCAGGTTTTTGAGGCGAATGCCTTGTCATTGCAGGCTTCTATTTGTTGGGCCTGGGTGGCGAGGGCTTGCTTGCGCTGGGCGCAGCGGGTCCAGGGCGACCATTCGGGAGCGGTGTCCGAGGAGGCGTCCAGGTTGGAATCCGGGGCGGCATATCTGGCCGACCTTCATTATGATCTGATCCGGGGATTATCGAAGAGTATGGCTTCAGTGGTGGCTGGAAGGAGATGTCTCTGGCTGCGGAATTGGGCAGCTGATGGTTCGTCCAAGGCTAGGTTGAGTAGGCTTCCCTTTAGGGGTAAGCTGCTTTTTGGCGAGGATTTGGACAAATTGGTGAAGGATTTAGGAGAGTCTAAGGGAGGTAGGTTGCCGGAGGACAAACAGAAACAGGGCCGTGCTGCTCTGGGGCCTCGGTCAGCAGCGGGACTTTCGCCGGTTCAATTCCCCTAGGGGGCGGGGCCAACGCAGCAAGGGCATTTTCCTAGTAGATCCCAGGGATTTCGGGGGTTTCGCGGAGCAAACAGAGGTTTTACTGCTGCGTCCTCGTCCTCTTCCTTTAAGAAGTCACAGTGAAGTCAGGGGGGTCCAGGGGGAGTTAGTTCCCGTAGGAGTTCGGCTGCGGGACTTTTTCCCTGCCTTGACCCAACTCACGTCCGAACAATAGGTGTTGGAAGTGATCCGAGAGGGTTATGCGCTGGAGCTGCAGCGGCCGGTGACAGATTCTTTCGTTCGGTCGCCGTGCAACGCTCTGGCAAAGCGAAAAACGGTGCAGAGGCTTCTGCAGCTCAAGGCAATTGTCCCGGTTCCTGCCGACCAGTTAGGATGCGGTCGATACTCCATTTACTTCGTGGTTCCAAAAAAGGAGGGATCATGGCGACCCATCCTGGATTTAAAAAGGGTGAATCGCTGTCTCCGCGTATCTCGTTTTCGGATGGAGACCCTCCGGTCCGTCGTCATGGCGGTGCGAAAAGGAGTTTCTGACATCCCTATCGGAGGCGTATCTGCACGTTCCGATTCGAAGGGAACATCAGAAATTCCTCCAGTTTGCAGTGCCTATGGGGCACTTCCAGTTTCAGGCGCTCCCATTTGGCCTCACGACTGCACCTCAGACGTTCACCAAGATAATGGTGGTAGTAGCGTCTGCCTTACAGAAGGACGGAGTCTTGGTACATCCATACCTGGACGATTGGTTGATCAGAGCGAAGTCCAGGGTGGAAAGTGTTGCGGCTACGGCCAAGGTAGTTGCCTTTCTTCAGAGTCTAGGTTGGGTGATCAACTTCGAAAAGAGCAAATTGGATCCGTCTCAGAATCTAGAGTATCTGGGAGCACGCTTTGATACGAGTGTGGGGTGCGTTTTTCTGCCTCGACAGCGGTTGTTGGGTCTCCGGCAGTTGGTGCGTCGTTTTCTGGATCGGCAGTCTCCAACGGCCTGGGACTATCTACAGGTGTTGGGGACAATGGCAGCGACGCTAGAATTGGTGCCGTGGGCTCGAGCTCACATGCGGCCTTTACAACGGGCGCTGTTGAGGAGGTGGTCGCATCAAAGAGATTTGCTGAGCCGTCGGTTGCCTTGCCCTCCGCAGACGCGTTTGGCGCTGGCTTGGTGGCTAAGACCAGGGGGTCTGGAAAAGGGAATGTCGTTGGAAGCTCCGGATTGGGTCTCTCTCACGATGGATGCCAGTCTGTTCAGCTGGGGTGCCCATTGTCAGGGTCGTCTGGTACAGGGCCAGTGGTCCGAGGTGGAGAAGACGTGGTCGATCAACCGCTTAGAGTTGAGAGCGGTGGGACTGGCTCTGCAGGAGATAGGCCCCTACATTCAGGCGAAGGCCATTCGGGTGTTCTCCGACAACGCCACGGCGGTGGCTTACATAAATCGTCAAGGCGGGACCAGCAGCGTGGCGCTAGAAGACGAAGCGGACAGCTTGTTCGAGTGGGCGGAGAAGCATCTGCTGGCCTTATCGGCGGCGCATGTCGCGGGAGTGGACAATGTGGAGGCCGATTTCCTAAGTCGGGTAAGAGTGGATCCCGGGGAATGGGTCCTGCACCCCGAGGTATTTGCGATGTTAGAGAGACGCTGGGGAACCCCAGTGATGGACCTCATGGTGACTTTTCAGTCCGCAAAGGTCGAGCGGTTCTTCAGCAGAAGGAGAGAGAGGATGGCGGAAGATCTGGATGCTCTCATTCAGACATGGCCCGAAGGACAACTGCTGTATGTGTTTCCGCCATGGGTGTTGATCGGTCAGGTGATACAGCGCATAGAACAGCACACAGGAAAAGTGATTCTCATTGCACCGGATTGGCCGAGACGGCCGTGGTATGTGGACTTGGTCAGGCTCTTGGTGGAGCGGCCCTGGAAGCTTCCAGGTCGCAAGGATCTGCTGACTCAGGGTCCTCTTTGCATGCCTCAGGTGGATCGATTCTCACTTATGGCCTGGCTCTTGAGCGGGCTAGGTTGAGGGCGAGAGGTTATTCAGCGGCAGTGATAGCTACTTTGCTGAAGGCTAGGAGGAAGTCCACTTTGTTATCATATGTCCGGGTATGGCGCGTCTTTGAGGCTTGGTGTGTAGAGAGAGACTGCGTTCTGTTGAGGGCTTCGGTTCCGCAGGTGCTGGTCTTTTTGCAGGATGGGTTTCAAAAGGGCCTAGCGGCAGCCTCATTGAAGGTGCAATTGGCGGCCTTGTCCTGCTATAGGGAGAAGGTGCAGGGAGTCTCGCTGGGGACCCATGCAGATGTAAAGCGCTTTTTGAAGGCTGTAACGGTGCTCCGGCCGCCACGTAGGAGGATAGTGCCGGCATGGGATCTGCCTTTGGTCTTGGATTCCTTGGGTGGGGCACCGTTTGAACCGTTAGCGGATACTTCTTTAAAGGATCTTACTCTGAAGGTGGTGTTTTTGGTAGCGGTGGCCTCGGCACGGAGGGTGTCGGAGTTGCAGGCGCTATCTTGTAGGGAACCCTTTCTGTCTTTCAGTGATTCTAAGGTGGTTTTGAGGCCCATTCCGTCATTCTTGCCGAAGGTGGTGTCAGCGTTCCATGTAAACCAGGCCGTCTCCTTACCTGTCTTTCGCGTCGGAGGTAAGGGGGGGGTGGCGGAGCGGCTTCATCGTTTGGACATTCGTCGGGCTTTGAAGCTGTATGTTGCTCGTACGGCATCGTTCCGTTGGTCGGACAGGCTATTTGTGCTCTTTGCTGGGGCACGGAAAGGTGAGGCGGCTTCTAAGGGTTCAATTGCTCGATGGGTGAAGGAGGCCATCGCTTCGGCATACCTGTTGCGCAGTCGCCCGGTGCCGGAGGGTTTGCGAGCTCATTCTACTAGGGCTCAAGCGGCTTCGTGGGCAGAATGTAGTTTGGTGCCCGCTGCAGACATCTGTAGAGCGGCGACATGGTCGTCTCTCCATACCTTTGTGAAGCATTACCGTCTGGATGTTCAGGCGGACAGGGACACTTGCTTTGGCTCGGCAGTGCTTCAGGCCGGGCTACCAGGACCCTCCCGCTGATTGGGGTTACTGCTCTGGTACATCCCCAAAGATTCCGGGACTAGAATGGAGGGACGATCAGGAAGGTTAAATTAGACTTACCTGCTACCTTCAAAAGGATGTGAACAGGATGGAGTCGGTGCAGAGGGTTGCTACTAAAATGATTAATGGGCTTCATTATAAAGCATATGAGGACAGACTTAAGGATCTTAATATGTACACCTTAGAGGAAAGGCGGGATAGAGGTGATATGATTGAGATGTTTAAATACCTCCGTGGCATAAATGTTCAGGGAGAGAGCCTCTTTCAATTGAAAGCAAGTTCTGCTACGAGGGGACATGGGATGAGGGTGAAGGGAGATAGATTCAGGAGTAATATGCAGAAATATTTCTTTACGGAAAGAGTAGTGGATCCGTGGAATAGTCTCCCAGTGGAGGTGGTAGAGATGAGGACAGTAACTGAATTCAAAAAAGCATGGGACCAACACAGAGGATCTCTAAAGGTAGAAAGTGGACTGTTGTAGTTGTTGTTATGGAAGGACAGACTAGATGGGCCTTGTGGTCTTTTTCTGTCGTCATGTTTCTATGTTTCTATAATTGTAGTTCCTGGAGTATCTCCAGTCTAGTCCCGTGTCCCGCCCTGGTTTCTTGGATTCGCTAGGGCCTGAAGCATAGGCTGTATTACTGATAAGCAATACTTTCAGTTCGCTTGGGGGCGGGATGCGGGATGCGGGGTAGCGCAGTTATCGCCTGGCAGTGGGTGGTAATCTGGAAGTACCTTTACAAGTGTGAACAGGAGATCTCCAGGCATTCGGAGAGTAGCTTTTGGGTTCATATTGCTTAATATTGGTTAATGTTGATAATTATGCCAACAGGCTTTTCAGTTCAGTGAGGCACTGATTGTATTTTGTGTGCAATTCACTACTTACTTGTTGCTCCGGTGAGTCTGCTTTGTCAATAGGTAAACTGGAGGGTGGAGGCGGTGCCAGCCCTTATATACAGTGACATCACAGGAGTGAAGTTTCTCAGTCTCCAAAGCTGCTAGAGGAGGTTGACAACCCAAAGATTCCGGGACTAGACTGGAGATACTCCAGGAACTACAATTAGCAGGTAAGTCTAATTTAACCTTTTTCCCTATAAAACACATTCCATTGCCAAAATTCTACCACTAGCACCCTGAGACAGAGAAGACCTTTTTAAACAGTTGATGTTAACCTGACAAAGGATGAAGAGACATTGTCTGATGTTGCTGCCTGAATGTCTTACCACCGTCTGAAACTGAACATTGCTAAGACGGTGCTTCTTATCTATGCTCCTAAGTCCACCTCCCCCCTTTCTCTCTTTCTGTAGATAACCCTACCATTCTCCCGGTGTCCTCGGCTTGCAACCATGTGGTCATCTTTGACTTCTCTTTCCGCACACATCCAATAGATAGCTAAAACCTGTCGCTTCTTTCTCCATAACATCAGTGGAGTGGTGGAGTGGAGGAGTGGCCTAGTGGTTGGGGCAAGGTACTTCAGGCCGGAAGGTCGGGGGTTCAAATCCCACTAGAGGACAGCAACCTTGGGCCGGAAGGACTGGGGTTTCTAGTCCCATAGGTGCTCCTTGTGGTCTTGGGCAAGCCACTTAACCCTCCATAGCCCATGTTCCCTGTAAAATAGTTGTCTCCAAGTTATAATGCCCTGTTCAATGTAATTTCAGTTTGTTCAATGTAAACCGCACTGGTGCAGAATAGCGCGGTATATAAGAGAATGTAAATAAATATAAATAATCAGCAAAATTCATCCCTTGCTTTCTAAACACACTACCAAGATCCTTATCCACTTTCTAGTCGCCTCCTGTTCAGAATATTGCAACATATCCTCACTGGTCACCCCTGAATCATCTCTTCCCTTCAACCCATTAAAAAAACGGTTAAATAAAAAAATAAAATTCAGCCTCATGGCTGATCTCACCACAGTGTCACTATGCTCACGTAACCTCTCTTAAGTCACTTCACTGGCTTCCTATCCATTTCCACATCCGCTTCAAACTTCTCTTATAGACTTCTAAGTACATTCATTCTGTCTCATTATGCAAATCCCTTTTATCAATGCCCTTCTCTTCCACTGTCAACTCCAGACAGTTGGCTTGATAAACACTGGTGGGCCAGAAAGCAATCTGGAGGACCCTACGAGTCGCTACAGGGGGATGGTAAGTTTCTGCAAGTTCTGCTTTATTTTTGTCTTCCTTTTTTCCTATTCTGTGCATTGGCTTACTGACTTTGCTACTTATAATAAAAGCACTTTGGGGGGGGGGGGGAGAAAAAAAAGCCTCTCAAACAGCCAGGCTTCCCTCAGGTCTGAGTGGGCGGCTGGGGAGACCCTTCTCTAGTTTCTCCAGCCAGCCCGACAGGGGAAGGAGATTCCTTTCTCTCTTTAACTGCAGTTTGTTTTCTGGCGGGGGAGGGGGGATTGTGACTGTTGCTGAGCTCAGTTGCAACACTGGGTGCAGGGAGGTGTGTTGCTTATGGCTCCCACTGGGTGAGCTCCACAACTGGCTCTTTTTGCTCTAAGTGTGATGGAGAAGCCTCAGGGCCCATTTTCTTTTGGCAATTTTGAGGATACCCCCCAACACACACACACATGGGGCTCAGGGCCCTTTGCCTATTTTGCTGTTTCAGCTACTTCTCCAACTATTTTCCTGCTTACGGGAAAAGAGACAGTCTTGAATGGCCACATGGTCTCAGCTGAAGGGGAGAGTGGTGAGATGGCCTTGGCTTCCAGCCGTCAGGCCCCTGACGTTCGCCAGAGTCCCAGGGCACGTTCTCAGCAGCTTATTAAACAGCTCACGGGCTGCTTTCAATCTCTTCTAACTGCATGGAAACCTCCCTTTCAGGAATCCAGGGCTCTCCTTTCCCTTA
Source organism: Ichthyophis bannanicus (assembly GCA_033557465.1). Lineage (NCBI taxonomy): Eukaryota > Metazoa > Chordata > Amphibia > Gymnophiona > Ichthyophiidae > Ichthyophis > Ichthyophis bannanicus. Next base: position 250,349,250 of record CM066039.1, on the reverse strand, counting down.
TGGGGAACCTGGGCTCTCTAAAGTGTCCCCCTTGGGAGTTTTTCCCTGTCTGGTGGGAGGCTAGATAGAACAAAATTCCCTGTCCCCAATGGGTGAGTTAGCAGGGAGCTTCTCCTGGAAGAGAGGGAGGATGCATTGGTGATTAGATTTTCACCAATAGGATCTCTCCACCTTAATGCTTGATGCCATGGCTGCTCTACACATGTTGGAGCCCCCTCCTGGAGAGGTTTCACAGATGGACCCTATCCTGGAGGTTTGAGATGTCCCTCAGGTTTTTCTCCCCTCCCTGAGCCCTATCTCTCATTGGGAGATACTGCTTGACTGTATCCTCTACTTCATGGGGAGATGGAACCACTATTTGCAATCCCTAAAGTGGATGCCATGCCCTGGCCACAATGATGACAAAGTGCACCACTATCCTGGTGGAGGATGCTGCTTCTCAGAGAATCATGATAGGAAGATAGAAGCTTTTCTCAAGAATAACTTAATGGCTTTGGCCTCTGGACTCGGGCAATGCTTTGTGCAAGCATGGTGGCCCAAATGTTCTTGCTCTGGATCCAGCAATTGCCAGACAGCCTGGAGATGGCAAGGTTGGAGTTGGTGTGTTTGTTTGTGGCAGATGCCCTGTATGACTTGATCAGGATATGGCCCCAGCATTGAATATTTGGGTTAAAAGTTCAGCAGTAATGGCTAAGTGCTTTTACGAGGGCTAGCTGTCACTGCTGAATCCCCCCTTACACTTTTAAACAGTGTTTAAACCGCTTTTTGTGTACCTCGTATATCAGCATAAGTGGCTGTATAGCCAGCACTGAGTTTGTCTCTCTTGCCTCCTGCCACTACACTTATCTGCATGCGTAGTCCAATGTATAACAAACATGTATTTCCTTGGACTGGCATCAGGCTTAGCTACATGGAGATCATATCAGGACTGACCCCCAAGGTAGGCTGTAAAGCTGAAACATTGAGGTTGGATCTCTATTTTTTTTTCTCTTGCGTGGACATCCAATAACATTGCTATGACCACCATCACCTGAAGCAGTCTGATGCTCACTCAAGGAAATACACAATGTGCATAAGCTTTTTTTAATAAGAAGGTGGATTAGTGCAATGCATTATATATTGGGCTACCAGGTTAGACTATTACATCTGCAAGTAGTCCAGTGTTGCAGTACATTTATTAACCAGTACCCCTTTCCAGCTCATATTACATCAGTTAAGAAGGCTGTCTATTAGTTACGTGTGGAATATAGAATTCAGTTTGATTTTATCTGGCATTAAAGACAACAGATAATATAAAACCAAATTATTTAAGAGACTGTTTGCACTGTTGGGCCCCTACTCAAATTCTTAGGCAGAAGTTGTATGTTTATTAAAGCTAGGGATTATCATTTATCCCTGGTGACTCTCTTCTGAGGGGTTCTGAGGCACCATCTGCCAACCAGACTTGATGTCCAGAGAGGTGTGCTGTTTGCCAGATGCCAAAATCCAAGATGTTAGAGAGTTTGCCAAGACTCTAGCCCTACTCACTATTATCCAATGTTTCTCATCCATGTCTGCATAAATGATACTGCTAGATATCCCTCTGAGCATATCAAAAGTGACTTAATGGCTCTGGGACAGAGGGTGAAGCAGATAGGTGCGCAGATGGTGTTCTTTTCAATCCTCCTGGTTGAAGGTAAAGGCTGAGGCAGAGAAGCTCGCATCCTGGAGATGAATGCATAGCTGCATGGATGGTGTCATTGAGAGTGTTTTGGTTTCCTGGACCATGGGAGGATGATCCAAGGGCTGTGGAGCAAAGATGGCGCCCGTTTGTCCAAGAAGTGTCAAAGTGTCTTCTGCAGCAGACTGGCTAACCTACTGAAGAGGGCTTTAAACTAGATTCATTGGGGACGGGCGAAGAAAGCCCCCAGGTAAGTAAAACATTAAGTACCTCTGTAGAAATGAGTAAAAGGATCAACATCTGGAAAGCGGTGTGTATAAATGCCTGAAGCATGGGAAATCCCTTTGGCATGGCCCTCAGGCGCGGGCCCGTGGAGTGTGGCCTAAGGCCTAGACCTCTGCATGCACTGCGATGGCTCGATCATCTTTTCTCCTGGCCTTCTCCATTCTAGAACATAAGACATGCCATACTGGGTCAGACCGAGGTCCATCAAGCCCAGTATCCTGTTTCCAACAGTGGCCAATCTAGGTCATACGTACCTAGCAATATCCCCAAAAGACACAGGTTCCACAATGCTTGTACTGGGTCAAGCATTGATATCCTGGGTCCCTTTTTAATAGTGGTTTATGGACCTTTCCTCCAGGAACTTGTCCAAACCTTTTTTAAACCCAGCTATACTAACAGCCCTTACTACATCCACCGGTAACAGATTCCAGAGTTTGATTACACGTTGAGTGAAAAAATATTTTCTCTTATTTGTCTTAAATAGTTTACCCTGTAGCTTCATTGCATGTCCCCTAGTCTTTCTATATTCTGATAGCGTAAACAATTGATCCACATTTATCCGTTCCACTCCATTCATTAATTTATAGACCTCTATCATATCTCCCCTCAGCCGTCTCTTTTCCAGGTTAAAGAGCCCTAACCTTTTTAGCCTCTCTTCATAGGAGTAGCCTTCCATCCCCTTCACCAATTTGGTGGCTCTTCTCTGTACTTTTTCTAATAACGCTATGTCCTTTTTAAGATACGGTGACCAGAATTGCACACAATATTCAAGGTGCGGTCGTACCATGGAGCGATACAGAGGCATTATAATATCCTTTGTTTTATTCTCCGTCCCTTTCCTTATGATACCTAGCATTCTATTTGCTTTCTTGGCCGCTTGCATGTATGCTTGCCGAGTACTGCTACTCCTTTAGCCCGCTATGCTCTGGACATTCCAGTAAGGCTTGTGTTGGTCTGTATCACATAACTCATCTCACTGATATTGCTTTTTGTTTCTGGTTTATTCTCTTGTGCACTACTGCTAACTTTCTTCTCTGCATCCTATGTCCCTCTTTATTTGGTCTTTTCTTCTCCTTCCCAACCTTACCCCTTCCTTCCTCAGACACTTTTCCACTCCCCTTCCCTTCCACCCCCTTCCTTCCCTATTTCCTCTGCCTTCATTTTCTCCTCATTGTTCTCTGCTCTCAAGTGTTGCCAATCTCCTCCCTCATATTCTCTCATCTCCTTCCTTACTTTCTCAGCCTCATTCTCATTTTCGCCATGCACCTTCACCTCCTTCTTCTGCTGTTATCCTCTGGTGACATCAGTCCTAATCTGGCCCTTCTTAATTTCCCTCTCCACACCACCACACTCTTAACATCCCTCTCCTCTTCCCTTCTCCTGTGCTCTTTGGAATGTTCATTCAATTTCCAATAAACTCTCTTTCATATATGATCTCTTCATTTCTCATGCTTTCCAGCTCTTGGCTCTAACCAAAAACTGGCTCCATCCTGATGACACCTCCTCTGTTGCTGCACTCTCTCTTGGGGACCTCCATTTCTCCCACACCCCTCGTGCCACTGGCCATGGTGGTGGGGTCGGCTTTTTAATCTCTCCCTCTTGTCAGTTTCATCCCTTCCTCCGATCTCAATCCCATCTTTCCCCTCCTTTGAATTTCATTCCATTCATAGTTCTATCCCTTCCTTCTTTGCATCGCTGTTATCTAAAAGACCCTCTGAAAATCATATTTCCTCCTTCTTCAAATGACTTTTATTCTTGGCTCCCTTTATTTTTGGATTCAACATCCCCTTCTTGGAAGCTCTACCCCCATCCCTCTCTCCCCCTCCCTGACTATCCCCTACATTTCTGCTTATTCTGTTCTATTTTAAAATGGTGTTATTTTCTTTTTCTCTATTGCTTTTTATTATTGTTTTGTTGTAGACCGCCCAAATATCTTGTCGAGGGGTGGTATATCAAGCCTTTTAATAAACCATAAGCCATATTCTTGACTAACCTTTACATCGCGATACCCCTTCAGACCCCTACGCAGCAACATTTCTTTCCCTTACTTCCTCTTACAACATCCAGCTTTGCTCCACCGCCCCTACTCGTCTGCTCGGTCACTGCCTTGACCTTGTTTTCCATTTAACTCCTCCACTGTCTGACGACCGCCACCTCCCGAGCGGCTTCTTCAGCACTCTCCACTGCCTTTTCACCTGTCTCCTCTTTTCTTTTTAGAAATCTTCAAGCTATTAATCCTCTGTCTTTATCATCTATCTCTTCTTTCTTCTTCGTGCTCCTCCAAGTCTATCGATGCGGCTGTAACCGCTTATAACTCTGCCCTATCCTCCACTCTCCATACCCTTGCTCCCCCGGTTTAACGCCCTGTGAGGTGTATATCACCCTGTCCCTGGCTTTCTTCTACAACCCACTACCTATGCTCATATGCCCCTTCTGCCAAATGCACCTGGCTCAAATCCCGCGCCCACTCTGATTTTCTTCACTTTAAATTCATGCTCACTTCTTTTAATTCTGCCATCTCGCTTGCTAAACAAAGCTATTTCATCCACCTGACCAACTTCTTGGCTTTTAACCCTCGCAGTCTTCCCCCCCCCCCCTTCTACACACAACTCTAGGCTCCTCCCCCTTCAATTCTTCCTTCCCTTACAGCCCAATCCCTTGCTGCCGCCTTCCGCGGTAAAATCAATAAGATTACCATCAATTCACCGCTATTTCTTCTGCTGCTCCCTCACTTCAATTTCAATCATTTTCTTCAAACTCACCCTCCCTCTCTTCCTTTCCTACCGTCTCTGATGAGGAAACCTCTCTTCTCCTCTGCTAAACCTATCATTTGCTTCTCTGATCCCATCCCCACTAATCTCCTCAACTCCATATCATCCTACGTTATCCCTGCCATTTCTCATGTTATCAACCTTTCTTTCCCAGCTGCCTATAAGCATGCTTTGATCACTCCTCTTTTCAAAAACCCATCCCTTGACCCTACTGCTCCCTCTAGCTATCGTCCATCTCCCTTCTTCCCTTTTATTCCAAACTCATTGAGCATACCTTTCTTTCTCGCTGTTTTGATTTTCTCTCCACTCATTCCCTCTTTGATACCATTCAGTCCAGCTTCCGCTCTCTTCATTCAACCAAAACAGCCCTTGCCAAGGTCCTCTAGTGACTTATTCTTGGCAAGGTCTAAAGGTCTATACTCAATTCTTATTCTTCTTGACCTTTCTGCTGCCTTCGATACTGTTGACCACTCTCTTCTCCTTGCTACATTATCTTGTCTTGGCTTTATAGACTCTGTTCTATCTTGGTTCTCTTCCTATCTTTCTAATCGTTCCTTCAGTGTCTGTTCTCAAGGTACGCTCTTCTCTGCTATCCCTTTCTCGGTTGGTGTTCCCCCAAGGATCCGTCCTTGGCCCACTCCTTTATACACAATCGCTTGGTTCCCTTATCTCATCCCTTGGCTTTCAGTATCACTTCTATGCAGATAATTCTCAATTTTATATCTCTTCACCTGACCTTTCTCCTTCTCTCCAGGCATGTATCTCTGCCTGCTTATCCGACATCGCCGCCTAGATGTCTCGGCATCGTTTAAAATTGAACATGGCCAAAACTGAGCTTCTGGTTTTCTCCCCTAATCCATCCTCCACCCTTCCTCCTTTCTCCATCACTGTTGATAACACTCATATTTTTCCTGTTCCCTCTGCTTGTAACCTTGGGGTTGTCTTTGACTCCTCCCTGTCATTTTCATCTCATATCCAACAAATTGCTAAATCCTGTTGCTTTTTTCACTTCAGCGTTAACAAGATTTGTTCTTTCCTCTCTGCCTCTACTAAGACTCTTGTTCACTCCCTTATTATCTCCTGGCTTGACTATCGTAACCTCCTCTTGCTGGTCTCCCTCAATCTCATCTTTCCCTGTAAAATCCATTCAAAACTCTGCTGCCCGGTTAATTATTCGCCAGCCATGTTACTGCCATATTGCTCCTCTTCTAAAGTCCCTTCACTGGCTCCATATCAATTACTGCATTTAGTACAAAAGTACTTAACTTGACACATAAGTGCATTCACTCTACTGCTTCTCCTTACCGTTCCTCTCTCCTCTCTCCCCTCTCCCTATACCCCTCCCCATGATCTCTGTTCCTCTTCTACCTTCCTTCTGTCTATGCTGTTCTCTTCTTCCGCTAACTTCAGGCTTCATTCTTTTGACCTTGCTACTCCATTTGCCTGGAACAACCTGCCTCTGTCCCTGTGTCATATCTCTTCCTTCGCCCTCTTCAAGTCCAAGCTCACCTCTTTGAGACTGCCTTTGATTCTTAATCCCCCCTCCCTTGTATTTCATCTCCTATTGCCCTTCTTCCTATCGTATTATTTTGTCCTGTGCGTTTGTCTTTTAGATTGTAAGCTCTTTGAGCAGGGACTGTCTTCTTTTTTGTCTCTACAGCGCTGCGTATGCTTGGTAGCGCTTTATAAATGTTTAAAGATCTTATTTTACTATTATTAATCTCCCATCATTGACTCAATCTCATGCCTCTCACTTTATAAATGATATGCTTAAACTCTGATTTCATCAAATTGTTCAATTTCCTACTCATTGTAAAGGTAATATTCTTGACCTAATCTTCCTCCCCTTCCACATCTTACATGACACCCTCCTTACCTCCTAATTTTCTCCCCTTACCCTGGATCGATCACTACCTAATCGACTTTTCTATCCTAGTAATGCTTACACCTAGCGGAACTAACAATATTACACAATTTAAAAATAAGCTCAAATCATATAATGAAGATTAATTTTTAAATGACACCATACCGCATTTATATTCTTCCGATACTGATCTTGATGTCATCAATAATTGAAACACCATCATCTCAAAGGCAGCACACAACCCAACACAAAACTTGAAACCTAAAAACTTCAAAAATTGGTACACCTCTGATCTCCGGAAGTATAAGCAAGCTCTGAGAAAATTGGAACACAAATGGTGAGCATCAAGATCCCACACTGGCAACCAGACCTATATGTCTATGCTCAAATCCTATAAGGAAGCAGTAAACAATAGGAAAAAAAATTATCACTCTAAACTCTTGACAAGAGCACTTAACAGACCTAGAGAGCTCTTCCCAATTGTCAGATCACTCACTAAAACCCCTAACCCTGATTCGGACCTTACCCAAATTGATCAACAAGGCTTAGCTGACTTTTACATGAGCAAACTTATACCCATATCCACTTGTGAGCCCCCATCTAGCCCCAACCACCATGAGTTAAATAACGTCAGTCACCTAAACCAAGCTACATGGTCCTAATTCTATCCCATCACCATCAAACAACTTAAAAATATAATAGCAAACCTTAACACCACCACATCCCCTGCCGATCCATGTCCTATTAGATCAGGGGTCTCAAACTCAAATTGCTTTGAGGGCCAAATGAGGACTTGTAACCCGGGGGCCGCATAAGACGCGGGGCCTCATTTGCATAAGGGACCTCATTTGCATAAATATTTGCATAATGTTACCATACACTAACTTTTAGTAAACATGCCTCTTTAATGAGTATGGATAAAGAAAGACTAAAAGATTTAGAAACAAGAAGACAATAATTAAACTGGGAACCCCAAAAGCCAAACTTGGAATGTACAACAACACTGTAGAAATAAAACTATAAATTAATTTCCTCTTGTACTAAACAAAGCGCAAACATTAATGATGCACATTTCCCAGAGCTGACATATTCCAGTTAATAAATTCAAAATAAAGAGATATTTTTCTACCTTTTGTGCATTTTTTTCAGTTGCAATTGTTCCAGCCACTTTCTTCTGGTTTCTTCATGTCTTCTGCTAACTCTCCATCGTCTGCTTCCATTTGCCCTTTCTTCTCTCCTAGTTTTTTTTCCATTCTCTCTCTACATCTGCTTTAACATACTAATCTTTCTCCTTTTTCTCTTTCCTCATTCCTATTTCATCCACTCAAATTTTACCCCTCCATCCTCAATCCCCACTTACTCTCACAATACCTGGCCAATTGTAGATTTGTCTTCTCTCCCAGACAAAATATTTTTCCCCTCTCCATTTCACATTCCCAGCTCCATCCCATTCTAATCCTCCCCCAACATCAGCTCCCTTCTAGTTCCAGCCCCACCCAGCATCCGCTCCCTTCTAGTCCTGCATCAGTCCATTTCCAGTCCTATCCTAGCCTCACCATCAGCCCATTTCCAATCCTAGCCCCCCATCAGCCCATTTCCAATCCTAGCTCCCTCCCCTCACAGCCCATTTCCATTCCAAGCCCCCCTCCCCATCAGCCATTTGCAGTTCAAGCCCCCTTCCACTCAGCCCATTTCCAGTCCTAGCAACCCCCCCAGCACATTACCAGTCCTAGCAACCCCCCCAGCACATTACCAGTCCTAGACCCCCCATAGCCCATTACCAGTCATAACCCCCCCGCCAATAGCCCACTTCCAGCCCTAACCCACATTACCCCATTTCAGTCAGCCCCTCCATAGCTCATTACCAGTCCTAACTCCCCCATCAGCCCACCTCCAGTCCTTCCTAACCCCCACCTGCCCATTTCTAGTCCTAGCCCCCACCATAGCCCTTTTCCAGTCATAACTCCCCCTGCCAATAGCCCATTTCCAGTCCTAAACCCCCCCTGCCAATAGCCCATTTCCAGTCATAACCCCCCCTGCCAATAGCCCATTTCCAGTCATAACCCCCCCTGCCAATAGCCCATTTCCAGTCATAACCCCCCCCCCCCCCCCGCCAATATCCCATTCCCCCTCATACACCCCCCCCCCCGCCAATAGCCCCTTTCCAGTCATAACCCCCCCCCCGCCAATAGCCCATTTCCAGTCATTCCCCCCCCCTGCCAATAGCCCATTTCCAGTCATACCCCCCCCCCAGGTAAATAAAAAAAAAACCTGGCTTCTGCTGCTGGCTTCTGCTGCAGCAGAAAATCAGCTGTCCCGCGGCCCCTTTCCCTCTGCGCGAGAGCCCTGAGTGTGCTTCCTCTGCGGCATGCTTTTTAAGCCGCGAAGAGAGTATTTCCCTCTCGCGCGGCTTAAGCCTATTCACTTTTCAAGCCTCGCGAGAGGGAAATACTCCCTTCGCGGCTTGAAAAGCACGCCGCAGAGGAAGCACATTCAGGGCTCTCGCGCAGAGGGGAACGGGCCGCAGGACAGAGCAGCAGAAGCCAGTTTTTTATTTTTTTTAAATTGACCGTCGATTCTGCCATTGCCACGGCGGCAACGGCAGCAGCAGAAGCCGTCGCGGGCCGCACAACCTTCTCCCGCGGGCCGCATGCGGCCCGCGGGCCGCGTGTTTGAGACCCCTGTATTAGATGGATTAAGTCCACAAAAGATGATTTCTCCCCAGTCATACTTAACATAGTTAATAGATCCCTGGTGACAGGCCAAATACCAACAACGCTGAAACAAGCAATCATTCGCCCTAACCTCAAATCCAGTGTAACTGACAAATCTCTCCCAAATTCTTATCGCCCCATCTCTAGTCTTCCTCTGCTGACAAAAATTATCGAAAAAGCAGTGCAGATCTAATTACAAGAATTTGTTGATTTAAATGCCCCCTTGGAGACCCAACAGCATGGTTCTAGACAACACCAGTGTTGAAACCCTTATGCTGTTTCTCTTGAACAAAATCATCTGTGGCATTAACAACTGCAAACAAGTATTTGTGTTTCTCAATATAACTGCCACCTTTGACAGCGTCTGCTACAAATCTCTCATTTCCAGACTTCAACAAATTGGCCTACAAGGTACTGTATTGCATTGGTTTAAATCTTATCTCACAGATTTGCACACAACAGGTCCTGATTGGTTCAGCAACCTCCTATCTTCAGCCAGACCCAGGGTGTTCCTCAAGGCTCCTCCCTCTCTGCCTTCCTTTTTAACCTTTATATGCAACCTATTTGCAACATCCTCAGGAAACATAAAGTACATTATCATCTACAGTCAAACCTCGGTTTTCATGATTAATCCGTTCGAAAAAGTCTGACTAAAACCGAAACGTATGAAAACTGAAGCAATATTTACCATAAGAAATAATGTAAATCCAATTAATCCATTCCAGACACCCAAAAATATTCATAAAAAATACATTTTATAGAGAATAACTATATTTTTACATACAGAAAACAATGAGAAATACATATAAATGACTAATGAAATGGATAAATGAACATTTAACATCGCTGAAAGCAAGCTAAGTACAGTACTGTACAGTACAGTATGTTAACATCTGGCCTTAGCCACCCCTGACAAGCTGCTGTGCCCAGCTCTCTTCGGAATCACATTGGATTCAGCCCATTAAAATACCTTTACATTATCTGCTCAATGCTTCAGAATGGCAGAAAATCTTAATGATATAGCTTCAGACTTACCCTGCAAGAGAAAGAACTGCCTCCCACATTCATGCAACATCTCCTGCTTACGTTGACAGCTTTTCTTCCCTGCTACCTCCGAGCCTGAGGGGGCGCTCCAGAGAACGGGCAGGCGGTGGACGAGATCGGGGCCTTCCTCTCTGCGCAATCCTTGCCTCTCTATCTCTGACCAGGCTCGAGGATGTGTTTCATTTATGTGCTCAGCTGGCTTTCGCTTCTCATCACGCTGGCGATCGGTGAGTCCGGAGGGCAGTGCTGCCGGGACCGGGCGGGCGTTCTGGCAGTGTATACAGACCGGTGTGCAGCGCGAGGGTGTATGTATTTACAGTACTGTAATTTACGAAAACTGAGGCAATGTACGAGAACCGGGACAAAATCTCAGTCAAAAAAGACGTTGAAAACCGAAGCGATGTATGAGAACCGGGACAAAATCTCAGTCAAAAAAGACGTTGAAAACTGAAGCGTATGAAAACCGGGGCAAATGAAAACCGAGGTTTGACTGTATATGCAGATGATATAATGTTCTATCACCCAATAGATATCTCCAACCCCCTTTACCCCCAAATTCAAGAGTGTTTCAAGGACATTACCAATTGGCTCTCTGCGCACAACCTACGTATCAGTTTCAATAAAACAGAATTTCTATACATAACCAGGGACCAGAGCTTTTCACCACCCACTAAAATTTATATAAATGAAGTTGCCATAGAAGTTAAACAGGAAGTCAATTACTTAGGTATCATTCTCGACCAGTCACTATTCATGTCTTCATATATAAAAGCTGTAACCAAGACAGTTTACTTTAAACTAAAAACAATTCAACCATTAAGGCACCTTCTGGATAATAGCGACTTCTGCTCAGTCCTATAGGCCCTCGTTACGTCTCACCTCGATTATTGTAACAGCATACTTCAAGGCCTACCCAAAAAAAACCACACATCAACTTCAAATGGCACAGACCCTTGCTGCCCGTATAATTCACAATGCTCACCGATGCGACCACATCACGCCACTACTCCAGGCCCTCCACTGACTACCCATAGAAGCATGTATCAAATGCACATATCTACTGTTAACTTTCAAACTATACAGTAAGATCGCCCCCCCCTCATGCCTTTTCTCTTATTACCCCTAGTGACCCCATTAGATCCAGAAGAACATGCACCCAGAATACCCTTTCAATTCCAGCCCATTTTCGTAACACAATCAAACTACAAGTTTGAGTGTTCTTGTTTGTAGCCCCTACTCTCTGGAATGCTCTCCCAGACAACCTAAGACTAATAAAAGAACTATAGACTTTTAGAAAAGAGCTTAAAACGTTCCTCTTTATTCAACACTTTAACCTCAACACCTCTATTACTCCCCCTCAAATACCATGATCCCCCTTACTTCTCTCTGCTATATACTAGAGAAATATAAATACAATAAATACATACCCTCCTGAACCTCTTTCTCACTTGATATAGCTTAATTAGGTAATTACTCTCCCCCCAACCTTTCTCTTTATGAAACTCCATTTAATGTATTTCTCCCTATCCCGTTCCCTTCCCCACCCTACACTGTAAATAGCTCTGCCTAAGCATCCACTATTCTGCAGTATATGTGAACAGCTGATTTGTAAATAGTACCTTGTAATATAGTTTGATATGTTCTATGTTCTTTGTAAACCACCCCTGATCGCGGGAAGGGGCGGTATATAAAAACGCGTAAATAAACATCCCAGATGTTGAGACTTTAATGGAAGAGGCTGACTTAGATTTCGTGGCAGTTACGGAGACGTGGTTCATGGACAACCCTTTTTTATTTATTTAACTTGATTTTTATATACTGCCGCTTCCAGAGATCAGGGGCAGTTTACTTAGAACATAGAAGAAAACTTTACATTGAACATGATAACTTATGTACAGTTAACTTATGGGAACTATATTACAATCAACTATGTACAATGTTGCAGTAGGGATTAACATTCTCAATAACCGGAAGTTGTTTAGTGAATCTAATTAGCTTGAGCTTGGGCAGTATTATGGTAGCTACCATAATTCTTGATGAACAAGTGTGTCTTTAGGTCTTTTTGGAACTGTAGAAAAACTTTTACTGCTTTTAAGTTGTTAGGGAGTGCATTCCATAATGCTGGGGCAATGTATGAGAAAGCTCTGGAAGCTGGTAGATTGGTTAGTATTGCGGATGTGATTTGGTATGACATAAGTGTTTTGTGAGCAATGTCTTCAAAGTCTAGATTTTGTAGGGGACATGAGGAGTGAGGGCAGGGGGGTTGTGGCTATTTTGTTGTGGTGCTTGAATACAATCAAGTATTTGTATTTTATTCTTGCTCCAACTGGTAACCGGTGAAGGTCGTAGAGGATTGGAGTGATATGATCAGTACGTTGTGCCTTATGTAAGATGCATGCTGCCAGGTTTTGGGCCAGTTGTAGTTGGTGGATGGATTTCTTTGGAAGACCTTATAGGATGTGGTTGCAGTAATCAATGTGGGGGGTTATTAGTGCTTGCAGGACTGTTCTGAAATCATGATCTTCTGACAAGGGCCTGAGATGTTGGATCATGCGTAATTTGAAGTATACGGTTTTCGTGATTGATTTTATATGGGCGACCATATTTAGTGATTGGTCCAAGATTACTCCAAGGTATTTTACCTCCTCCTTGACTTAAGTTCTGTTTCTTGTAACTAAATTTTGTTAGGGGGGGTGGGGGTGAAGCTTGGATTTCTGGAAACATAGAGCACTTCTGTTTTGTTTTGTTTTTAGTTGATTTTTAGGTTGTGTGCATTGAGCCAAACTTTTATATCACTCAGGCAGATGATTATCCGTGACTAGTCGGGGTTAGAAATATTTATGGGATGAATACATCATTATATCATCGGCATAGAGATGATATTTTACATTGTGCTTTTTAAAGATGTTGCATATTAGCTGTATATATAGATTAAACAATAGGGCGGATTGGGAGGAGCCTTAAGGGATACCTTGTTTTTGTTTGAAGGTTGTAGATGATGCCTAACCAATCTGGACCTGTTGTGTGCGGTTTGACAGGTAGGACTCAAACCACTGAATGACTGTTCCCTACAAGCCGATCTGTTTTAGCCTTCTAATAAGTATTTTGTGGTCAATGCTATCAAGTGCTGAGGCGATGTCTATAAAGGTTAAAATAAATGCTTGGTGGAGTTCAAGCCACATATGAGTTTGTCTGAAAATGATAACATCAAGGTCTCGACACTGTGTTGGTGTCTAAACCCATGTTGATGTTCATCAAGGGATGCGTTTAGGTCAATGAAATCTTGGAGTTGTACCTGAACCGTTTTTTCTATGACTTTCGCTAGGAATGGCATGCTTGTGATAGGTCTATCTCCAGGAACAAGCAGGAATGAGTCTTCACATATGGGTATCGTCGGTACCGACGGAGCCTGCGTGGGAACGCTCCCCAGCGTCCAAAAGGAAAGCTTTTGGGAGCATCCCACAGCGCCTGCGCGCTGCCTTCCCGCCTTTCCCAACCGCCTCTCTCCAGTTCTTCTTTTCCGCTGAGCCAGCAGGTTGTGTTCCTGTCACCGCTGAAGAATTTCTTTATTTTCTTTATTTCTTTGGTCGTGCGTCTGCCTTCTCGACGCCGGACCGGTACCGCCGGTCTTTTTCTTTCTTTATTCTAAAAAAATTTAAAAAACTACTGTTTTTCTCACTTCAGTGCATCTTTTCTTTCTTCTGCCTTAGGCCTAGGAAAAATTTTCCTCATGGAAAAGCCCGCCTCCGGGTTTAAAAAGTGCACAAAGTGCAGCGGCACTATTTCTGTCACTGACACCCATGAATGGTGTCTAAAATGTTTAGGTCCTGACCACTCCATCACGGATTGTGAGTCCTGTTCCATGATGTCTAAAAGAGGTCTACAGAATCGAGCAGCCAAGCTCAGTACCCTGTTTCCCTCTGATGCAGCTTCGGTGGCATCGACGTCTTCCAGGGCCGCCTCTTCCTCCCATGGATCTCAGGTAACCAAACTTAAGTCCAGCCGGTCCTCGAAGGGTAGATCTCCCTCTAAGTATCGAGATGCCTCCGGGCTTCTCTCGAGGAATCCGCACCGGCAAAATTACCCCGGCGGGAGGCTCTGGCTTCCAAAGCTTTATCTACGGGGTCACAGGTTGACATCGATGGCTCGGCCTCGACTGATCACCTGTTGCCATGTTCTGGGGTACCAGTGGTTCCCACTGGTACCGACATCCAGACATTGGTGGCGTCGATGGATCAGAATATCCTGACCATGCAGCGTGCCATTACGGCATTCATACAAGCTGCGATGCCTTCAGTATCGCAACAAAATCCGTTGTTGGTACCGGCTCCAACACCGGTACCGATATCAGTTCCGGTGCTGGTACCGATTGCATCGACATCGGCTTCGGTGTCGACTGCAGCGGTACACTGTTCTGTGATGCCCATCGGTACCGAATCGGTACCGATCACTCCCGATGTCGATACCACCTGGTACGCGTATCGGGCTCTGCAAGAGCATCCAGACAGACGATACTTCGATTCCTCTGAAGACTCTGACGAATCAGAGGCCTCTGTCGAAGCATCGGTAATCCTTCCTCAGGAGCCCTCTTCTCCAAAAAGAAGAATATCTCCTCCAGAAGACTTGTCTTTTCAAGACTTCATTAGGGAAGTGGCCAGGGGCCCTCTCCATTTCAGTTGCCTCTGAGGCAGAGCCTAGAACCAAAAAATTAGATATTTTACAATATCCTAAGGCTCCTAAAGAGGCAGCCACTTTACCAATTCATGAGATTCTTTATGATCACATGTTGGGCATATGGGAGACTCCTCTCACCATCTCCCCTCATTCTCGTAGGTTGGACACCATGTATCGTGTTCCTCCTTGTCCTGGCTTTCATAAGACTCGGCTTCCTCACCACTCCATTGTGGTGGAGTCTGCTATGAAGACGATAAAGAGTACAAAAAGGCACTCTTCTAGTCCTCCAGGAAGAGAATGCAGAACCTTAGATGCCTTTGGCAGGAGAATTTTCCAGGCCAATATGCTTGTTGCCAGAATCAACTCCTATAGTCTCTATATGGGGATGTTTCTAAAAGAAGTTACAGATCATCTGCAAACTTTATCTCCTTTTATTTCAGAAGATAAAAGGGAAGAGTTTCTCACCTGGCTTAAACATGCCCAGGATGTTTCCAAACTTTCCAACCGTGCAGCCTTTGACTCTTTTGAGTGTGCCAGCAGAGCCTCGGCTATTGCCATAGGTGCACGCAGAGTTGCTTGGTTACAAGCTTCTGATTTAGAACCCTGGGTTCAGGATGGACTAGGAAACCTTCCTTGTACAGGTGAAAACCTTTTTGGCAAAGATTGGCAAGCAAAGGCCACCCAAATGGATGCTGAAAATTCTGCTTTAGATAGACTCTCAAAGTCTACCTCTGCTCCTTTTAAGAAAAGGTTGTTCAAAAAGGGATTTTTTCCCAAAAAAGGGAGATATTATTCTGCCTATGGTCAGCAGGCATCTTCTGCAGGTCGTTTTGCTACAAAGAGACAGCAACAACCAAAACAGGCCAAGCCTAAGGCTGCTAGGACTGCTACGGCCCAACAGTCTCAGCCTCCTCAGGGCCTTTGACTTTCAACTAGAGAACTTAGCCTTTCTGGCTCTAAAAGAACCAGAGCCTCTCACCATTCCAGGAAGGTTAGCTCACTTTGCTCCCAGGTGGGAACAAATTACAGCAGAGCAATGGACCCTCTCCATCATAAGGGAGGGGTACAAGCTTCATTTCTTAAACCTTCCTCCTCACACCATGGTGAGACAGTTCAATTCTCCAACATCTCTCCTCAACCTTCTGGGTCAGGAGATTGCTACCCTTTTTGCCCAAGGGGCAATAGAAGAAGTACCCCTTCTTCAACAGGGCTCAGGGTTCTACTCCCCCTACTTTCTTATCCCAAAGAAAACAGGGGGCTACAGACCCATATTAGATCTCAGAGAAATTGAACAAGCTTCTATGCAAGGAGAAATTCAAAATGATTTCTCTCGGTACTCTCCTTCCATACCTTCAGAGTCAGGATTGGCTTTGTTCTCTAGACCTCAAGGATGCGTACACCCATGTCCTCATCCATCCAACACACAGAAGGTTCCTTCGGTTCCTTTATCAAGGGAAGCACTACCAATACAGGGTGCTTCCTTTCGGTCTGGCCTCTGCACCAAGAGTGTTCACAAAATGCATGGCAGTAGTAGCTGCATTTCTACGCACTCTAGGGATATTCGTATTCCCATATCTGGACGACTGGCTCATCCGAGCTCCATCCCAGTCAGAGGCCCAGACTTCCCTAGCCTGCACAAGGCGTGTTCTTCAGTATCTGGGACTTGTAATAAACATCCCAAAATCCCATCTCACCCCTACTCAGTCTCTAGAGTTCATAGGGGCCTTGCTGGATACCACAACTGCAAGGGGCCTATCTTCCCCAGGCCCGTTGCCTACGCTTGGTGCAGTTAGCCTCACAAATTCAGTTAAAATCCCATTTAACTGCTCGAGAGATGTTACAACTGTTAGGCCACATGGCATCCACTGTGCATGTGGTTCCTTACGCTCGCCTTCACATGAGGGCAGCTCAATGGACTCTGTTCACCCAATGGACCCAGGCATCAGGGTGCCTGTCAGGGAGCCTCTTTTGCTCTGTCCAGTGGTGGAGGTCCACTCAAAATCTGTTGCTAGGGCCCCCCTTTCAACAGGTGTTACCCCAAGCAACCCTTACAACAGATGCCTCTCCAAGAGGTTGGGGAGCTCATCTTCAAGATCTCTCCACTCAAGGCATCTGGTCTTTACAGGAGACATCTCTACATATCAACCTCTTAGAGCTCAGAGCAATTTTTCTAGCTCTCAGAGTCTTCCACACCCTGCTCAGCTACAAGACAGTCCTCATCCACACAGACAACCAAGTAGCCATGTTCTACGTGAACAAGCAGGGCGGGACTGGCTCTCTGTCGCTTTGCAACAAAGCTCTGAGATTGTGGGCCTTCGCCAGAGAGCATCAAATTCATCTCATGGCAGTGTATCTTCCAGGGGTTCAAAACTCTTGGGCAGACAGACTCAGTCGCGTTCTGCTTCCACATGAATGGTCCCTCCATGGGGACCAGATAGCCAGGATCTTCCGAATTTGGGGAACCCCGGACATAGACCTGTTTGCAAGTCCGTGGAATGCCAAACTTCCCCGGTTCTGTTCCAGGATTCCGTGTCAGGGAGTTCAGGCCAGGGATGCCTTCCTCCTTCATTGGGGGGCAAGACTTCCTCTATGCCTTTCCACCCATTCCCCTAATTCCCAAAACCCTGTTCAAACTTCAGAGAGACAAGGGGTCTATGATCCTCATAGCACCACGTTGGCCACGCCAAGTGTGGTACCCTCTACTTCTGCATCTCTCTCAAGCTCCCTCCCTGGACTTGGGATCTGCTCCAGACCTCCTGTCCCAGGAGAAGGGAACGTTGTGGCACCCAAATCCCCAGTCTCTTCACCTCAGAGCCTGGTTGCTGAAGGCCTAGCCCTTCAAGATTTGCATCTTTCTCAGCAAGTGAAGGATATCCTTCATGCTTCCAGAAAGCCTTCCACTAGACGTTCCTATGCTTTTAAATGGAAAATATTTACCATTTGGTGTGCAGAGAAGGGTCTTAATCCTCTTGCAATACCTCTGAATTCTTTACTAGAGTATTTGCTGCATTTATCCCATGCAGGCCTTAAAACAAATTCAGTAAGAGTCCATTTGAGTGCTATTGCAGCATCCCTTAAGCCTCTCAATGGACAGCCTATTTCCTCTCAACCTCTTATTGCAAGATTCATGAGAGGCCTTCTTTTAACTAAACCTTCCATTAGACCACCTCCAGTGGCATGGGATTTGAATTTGGTTCTTGGCCAGCTTATGAAGCCACCCTTTGAACCCTTGGCCCCTACTTCCTTGAAATTCCTTTCCTGGAAGGTTATTTTTCTCATTGCAGTCACCTCAGCTCGCTGTATCAGTGAGCTGCAAGCCTTGGTGGCTAATCCTCCTTATACAAGGTTCCATCATGACAAGGTAGTCCTCAGGACTAATCCACACTTTATGCCTAAAGTGGTCTCACCTTTTCATCTGAACCAGGAGGTGTATTTACCTGTCTTTTTTCCAGGACCTCATGCATCAAGTGCAGAGAGGAATCTTCATACCCTGGATTGTAAGAGAGCACTTGCTTTTTACTTACAAAGGACACAGCAACATAGAAAGTCCTCTCAACTATTTGTTGCTTTTGATCCCTCTCATTTAGGACTTCCAGTCTCTAAGAGAACTTTGTCCAATTGGATTGCTCAGTGTATTTCCTTCGCCTACCAGAGTAAGAACCTTTCTCTGGAGGGCCATGTCACAGCTCACAATGTGAGGGCCATGGCAGCCTCTATGGCTCATCTAAACTCTGTGTCCATCGACCAGATCTGTCGAGCGGCCACCTGGGCCTCGGTTCATACCTTTACAGCCCATTACTGCTTGGACAAGGACTCCCACCGGGATGCCTTGTTTGGTCAGGCTGTTCTCAAACACCTGTTCCATACCTAATCAACTCCTACCCCCCATCCCTGTTTGGATGCCCGAGATCCATGGAGGTGAGGTGGAGCCCTTCTCAGGGACTCACAACCGTTGGGATCTCCCTGGCATCTTTAGCTGGGGAGTCCCCATATGTGAAGACTCATTCCTGCTTGTTCCTGGAGATAGTACAGTTACTTACCTGTAACAGGTGATCTCTGGGAACAGCAGGAATAAGTCTTCACAACCCACCCACCTCCCCTAGGAGTTGTATCTCTCTATCTTTCCTTTCCTTTCTCTGTCTCAGCTTAAAACTCGAACTGGAGAGAGGCGGTTGGGAAAGGCGGGAAGGCAGCGCGCAGGCGCTGTGGGATGCTCCCAAAAGCTTTCCTTTTGGACGCTGGGGAGCGTTCCCGCGCAGGCTCCGTCGGTACCGACGATACCCATATGTGAAGACTTATTCCTGCTGTTCCCAGAGATCACCTGTTACAGGTAAGTAACTGTGCTTTATGACCTAGGATGGTGTTTGTCAGCAGTTGCTGATTTTAAAATTGTTTGGATTATTGCCTGTTTTAAGGTGGATGGCATGTGTCCTTGTAGTGAGTGATTCACCGTCTCTAGGATGATTGGGGTAAACTCATCTTTTGTTGCTTTCAGCCAGCTGACTGGGAAGGGGTCAGTGGGTGAAGTAGTTGTGTTAATGGTGGTTATGTTCTTGAGATGCTTTTTGTCTATAAGGTGAAATGTTGACCATGTGACTTGATCAGTGGGGTTGGAGTTGTTGGGTTGTATGCTAGGGGGGTTATGGGAGATTTCATCATTGATTGAAGGGCCAAGTTTCTCCATATTTTAATTTGCTAGTATTTGAGGGTATATAACTATTTTGTCCTATTCAGACGTGGGAGTCTTTGTTAATGTTTTAACGATGGAAAATAGTTCTCTTAGCCTGTTGAGAGATTTTCTGAATAAGGTAGGGTGGTACTCTTTTTTTTTTTTTTTTTTTTTTTTTTTTCCCCCTCCCTATTTATGGCCTCCTTGTAAGCTTTTAGTGTAAGCATGTATTGTTGTGATTTTCTGATCTTGTGCGTCTCCATTTATGTTCGATAAAACACAGTTTTTGTTTGTTTCCTTCAGCTGGGTTGTGTACCACATCTTAATAGTTTTTTGTTTTATTTTTTTGGGTCTGAGAGAAGTTAGGGCAGCATTAGCTATGGTGCAATTCCAATTCTCTGTCATCCAGATCAGTGAGGGGTCGATTTAAGTGTAGTAGGGAATTATTCAGGAAGGATTCTTGGTCAAAAGATGTGTATTTACAATGGAATGTTGGGGGTTCGTAGTGCATAATTAGTGAGGGTGATGTAGGTAATATGCATTCTAAGAGGAAGTGGTCTGTCCTTGATAGGGGGATGGATATTGGACTTTTATAGTGCATGTCTTGAATGATATTGTTTTGAAGGAAGATGAGATCCAAAATATTACCTTTTATGTGTGTTGGGATTTGAACAACTTGTTGGAGGCCTGTGTCTGACATGGCATTTATGAAGTGAGAGGAGTGTGTGCTATGGAGTGTTGGTAGGTTTAAATCTCCGAGGATGATAAAGGAATTTATTTAGTGTTGTGCATGCTGTTTCTACAATGGATGCAAGATTGTCTGGGGATGTTGTCGAGGGTCTGTATATTAGACTTACTAATATATGTTTATTTTCGATGGTTAATATGGCCATATCTTCAATGTTTTTGCTTAAAAGTAATGTTGTGTTTAGTTCTTTTTTAGCTAGAATTAAGACACCATCTCCATGTTTAGTTGATCTTAGGCAGTGATATAATTTGTAATCGGGGAGTGCTAGCTGGTTGATCAACACTGAGTCTGCTTCTGTTAACCAAGTTTTTGTAAGGCAAAGTATGTCAGGGGTATTGTCTTTAATAAGATCCAATATGATAGAAATTTTGTTTCTAGTCAATTCTGTATTTAGGAGGAGGCATTTTATAGGATATGCTGTTAATGAAGGTAGTTTTGGTTGACATAGAGTTAATGGATTTATGCATATAAGCCTGATATTGTGTTTATAATAGTTGTATGTATGGTGGGAGTGGTAGGAGGAGGGATAATTCCTGTATTGATGTTGGATTATAGGGATGTAATAGTGTTGTAAAGGGGCTGAGTGGAGTGATTGGGTAGGAGGTGTGAGTAGAAGTAGGAGACATAGGTATGTAAAGCAGGTTGTATTTTTCTATTGTGTATAATAAGAGAACTATGCAATTTATCAGTAACAATCTCTTTAGTACTATGTAGATATACAATATGAGAGGGCAATGATAATGTTGGCGTTGTGCCAGAAATTATATGATTTATAGAGAAGGGGTTATAGAGGATCGGTAAGAAGGCAAAAAAATTTTTTTTTTTAAACTTTATTTTAATCATCACCAACAAAAACAATAAGCAAACCACTCACAACCTCCGGGGGGGGGGGGGGGTGTGGGCTCTCATCCCCACCCGGAATACATACAGGAGATGAATACAATTTTTTTAATACAGTTTCCCTCCCCATCTCCTCCCCCCCTTCCCCCCCCTAGGTCGCACCCCCCCATCACCCCCCCCCCGCCGCCCCACAACCACCAACCTTGCACTATTACCCCCGCCCCCCACTCCACCCCCCCTCTAGGAGCCAATGTGTAAAAGCTCATTGCGACATCGGGCTCCCAGGGTATCGATGTACGGGCTCCATACCAGGAGGAAGGAAGTCCAAAGCTTGACACTGCCCCGCGCCCGCCACCGCTCCATCAACATGAGCTGATGAAAACAATTGCGCCATTCCATGAAAGTGGGGGGACGCTGCTCCCGCCAAAGACGTAATATAGGGCCTTTACCCACCAGACAGGCCTTCCGCATTAACAAATGGTCTGTGCGCCGGGCAGGGAAAGGGGGGTCCATCCTATCCAAAACCACAAAAGCTCCCATCCATCGCAGCCGCTGCTGCAATAAGCCGCTGACATACGCACCAATTCGGACCCAATATGCTTGGACATGTGGGCAAGCCCACCACATATGCAACAAATTGGCTAATGGTGTCAGACAGCGCGGGCAGCGACCGTCCTCTGTCAAATGACTACGTAGGGCTCTGCGGGGAGAAAAATGAGCTCGGGTAATGCATTTGAATTACACCTCCCGCCACCGCGCCCCCTCCACTACCGCAGCAATCCGGCGCAGAGCAGTATGGATGGTGTCAGGGAAAACCTCCCACCCCAGCTCAGCCCCCCACGCCGCTTCCACTCCCCGGTAATCGGCATGTTGACGGATATTATCCAGGCGAGCCCTCAGACCCGCAATCGTAGGAGGCTTGTCCTCCCCTAGTGCGAAAAAAACGAGTAGCTGCTCAGAACGCTCCAGAGTGAGCGCCTCTCTGGGTAGGGAAGAGATATAATGAGAAACCTGCAGGAACACAAAAGTATGTTGTGTGGTCAAGTCATATTCCTGACAAAGAGCCTGAAAGGGTTTACAGCGCCCTGTACCATCAACCAAATGCCCTATAGATCGAATACCCCTCCGCCACCAGTCCCAGAAACCCCGGGACCCAGAACCAGGGGCAAAGTGAATATTACCCTGCAGGGGCAACCAGCTGGAGACCATCCAGGATGTCCCCCATCGGGTATTTAAATACCGCCAGGTCCGCTGGGCCGAGCCAAACAAAACACTGCACACTAGGCGGGCAGGTAGATCCCTGGATGTCGTATGTAATGCCCCCAACAAAGAGAGGGGCGCCGCTAGGGCCTCTTCCAGGGATGTAGGCGTGTACACCTCGGTCTCCCCCAGCCAATCGCCAAGATGGTGGGCCTGACAGGGCAGAGCATACGTGCCCAGGTCGGGAAACCCCATCCCCCCCCTCTCGCCACTTCCCCATTTAACCTCACCAGGGGGATACGGGCTCGAGCACCGCGCCACAAAAAGGCCCGTAACACCCCCTCCATCCGACGCAGGTCTCTCCGGAGCAACCACACCGGCAAGGCTTGCAGCCAGTACAACAATCACGGCAATATCACCATCTTCACCGCCGCCACCCGTCCTGACAAAGAAAGCAGCAGAGACCCCCATGCCAATAGCTGGGAGCGCACTCGGTTCAACATCCAGTCCAGATTGCACCTATAAAGGTCCCGCGGTTGACAAGTCAGCCGAATACCTAAGTATGTAAAATGAGAGTTAGCCCACTTAAGGGGGGAACCTGCCCACCCAATCCCGTTGCAGGGTCCCGGATACATCTAGGGCCTCCGACTTATCCCTGTTAATCCGCAGGCCGGCGAAGAGACCGTAAGTCTGAAATTCCTGCAACAGATGAGGCAAAGACTCCTCCGGGGATAGAAGATGCCCCAAAAGATCGTCCGCAAAGGCCGACACGGTAAAAGTTTGAGACCCAATCCGCACCCCCCCCCCCCCCCGGATCACCGGCGACGCCTCCACCGCCCGGATCAATGGATCTAAAGACAGAACAAATAGCAGGGGTGAAAGAGGGCAACCCTGCCTAGTGCCTCGTTCTAACGGAAAGGCCTCCGATAACACCCCATTGCAAAGTATCCCCGCCGTTGGGGTTGCATATAGGCAATCTATCATGGCACAAAAGGGAACACACCCAGGCCATAACACGGCAACAGGGCTTTTAAGTAGCTCCAGTCAACCCGGTCGAAGGCCTTTTCCGCATCGAAACTAACAAGTAAAGAAGGCAAATGCTGGTCGTGCACCCATTCCAGCGAAGCCAAGATCTTACGCATGTTCCATACGATGTACCGACCATTCACAAAACCGACCTGGGAGCTATGAACCAAATCATCCAAATATCCCGCCAGTCTGTCCACCAGTACTTTGGCAAATATCTTAAGATCAAAATTTAATAGAGAAATCGGACGGTAGGAAGCAGGCAATTCCGGGTCCTTACCCGGCTTGGGGATTAAGGTAATGTGGGCATGATTATTCCCCCACCGAAAGCCTCCTTGATCCACCCGCCGCGCATACACCTCTGTCAGGACCGGACTAACATAGCTATTAAGCAGTTTGTAAAACTCGGCCTCCAAACCATCTGGCCCGGGCGATTTAAAACAGCGAGCCGCAACAATAACAGACTCCACTTCCGCGGGGGTGATCGGCCGCCCCAGGTGAAGGCTTTGTTCCTCCGTGAGCGAGGGCAAATTCAGCTTCCGGAGATAATCCGATACTGCTGAGGGTGAACTACTCTCCGCTGCATAAAGTTTCTGAAAGAATCCCCGAAACACCAGGCCTATCTCCCTACTGTCCCGTTGCAGCATCCCATGCTCATCTCTTAGAGCCGCCACAGTATTGGAGCCTCTCGAACCCCGCAAACAGCGAGCCAGCAACCGCCCAGGCTTATCCCCATAGCACTGCAGCCGATATCGGTAATATAGAATAGACTTCTTGGCTCTCTGTTGCAACAACTCATTGAGATCCACTCTAGCTTCCCACAGCTCCTTTTGAAGCCCCGGAGTCGGGGCCCGCGCCAACCGCCGGCGTAGCAAGGATACCTGCTTCTCCAATCGGAGAATCCGTTCCACAAGCATCTGACGTTTACGTGCCGCAAACCCAATAATGTCACCTTGTAACACAACTTTAGCTGTCTCCCACACTAATTCAGGGTCCCCCTGGTGACCACGATGGACCTCCTCAAATTCCCGCCAACGTTGTTCCAGGAACTTATGGAACTGAGCGTCCCTGTAAAGTTCCGGTGGGAACCGCCAGAGCCGTGACCGATCTGTCACCCCCCCCCCCAACCTAGCTCCAGCCATACTTGGGGCATGGTCGGAAATTTCAAAAGGCCCGATCTGCACATCCCCCACTCTTGCGAAAATCTCACCGGAAAGTAGAAGGTAGTCGATGCGAGAGCTAGAGCCATGAGCTCTGGACTGGTGGGTAAAGTCTTTTTCTAAGGGGTGCAACACCCTCCACGGGTCCACCAGCCCTAGGCGAGTCTTAAAGCGCTGCAACACCCGCGACACCGGTCCCCGTTCACGTGCCTCCCCCCCTCTAGAGGTATCCATCTCAATGTCCAGGACTCCATTTAAATCGCCTCCCAACACCAAAGGGGACTCAGGCAACTGCTCCACCCTAGAGGCCATGCTGGCGTAGAAGTGGGGATCAAGGGAGTTCGGGACCGTACACTGTCCCCAGGATGACCGGCTTCCCCTCTAAAGTACCTTGTAAGAACAAATAACGTCCCGCCACATCTCTTACTTCAGCTTCCACTGAACAGCGCACCCGCTTGTGAATCAGGATGGCCACGCCTCCTTTTTTTCCTGTGGCCGGGGCCCCCCATACCTGCCCAACCCAGTCTCGGCGTAGGTTACTATGCTCCTCAGCCGTCTGGTGGGTTTCCTGTAAAAATGCAATGTCACATTTTTGCCTAGCTAAGGCCTGCAGGACTTTATATCTCTTGATTGGATTTCCCAATCCACATACATTCCATGTAATGACTTTCAAAGCGGCGGGGCAGTGTCAAGACCCAGCTGACCGGTATCACTTGCTAGTAGGGACAGGGCTCTCCCAGCCTGGAACCCCCTCCCCTCCCCCAGCTTCTCTGCTCTAAACACACCATGAGGTTGACAATGGATGCGACCTAACCCCCCCTTCCCCCCACCCACCCACCCCCAATTCCCTCCCCCCCCAATTCCCTCCCCCCCCAACCTCTCCCACCCCAAAGAATATTGATCCTCTCACCCACATTACACCGCTCCTCTCTCCTATGAGTCTTCCAGTGACACGCTCCACCGCCCCCCGCTACCGGCCATACCCCACCCACCAACCCAGTCCCTCACAACCAAGAACAGACAATAATACCCCAACCGACCTAGTAACCCCTATCCCCTGGTGACCCAAGCCCTCAAATTAGGTAAAGCAGTCAAGCAAAGTTGCTCATGACCAAATACATAACTCAAACATCTAACCCCAGGACCCGGGAGGGGGGTAAACCCCCCCTCTCTCAGGTCAGAAAGTACTGCAACATTAGCCTAAAGCGCCTGGTCTGCCCTTAAGCTCGAGCAGCCAGCATCACCAAGATATTCCCACAGTAAACAAAAATGCCGGTTCAGAGGGAGTTGTACTAGCCGCGCCCTGAATGGAAACACCGGAGGCCCTGCACTAGTGCACTGGGCTCCGACCAGACCCTGGTAGAGGAAATCCCCTCGGGCCGTGTATATAAAGGAGGAGAGATAACGCTCCTGCACGGTAGGGCCTAACTATTCAGCTGCCGAGGCTCTCATGCCAAAGCAGCTGCAGGCTCTACGGTAGTACTCCCGCCGCCGCCCCCCCCCACCCCCGGCGGAGCCCGATGGCAGAAGTTAATATGCATGTTACCATAAACTGGCAGTGAGACTGGATGCGTAACAACACATACTGGGCTCTAGTGGGTGGGACAGGCCTCCCCAAGTAAACCCGAGGTAGCCGGCCCCACTCCCCTCCCGTGGTAAGGGAGGTAATAAAGCAAACGGTTCCAACCCAGGACAAGCCGCGCCCCCCCCCCCGAAGCCAATGGGAACAGACCCGTTCAAAGTAGATGGGGGGGCTTAGTGGGGCACACCGTAGCACCCAGGTGCCCCGAAGGGGACCATAGCGGCAGGGCCCACCCATATCACCTATCCCAGCTGTCTGGTAGCCTGTCCCAGCCATCCAAGAGGGGCCGCAGTGCCCCGTGCAGTCAGGCCCGTCCCATCCCCAAGCCCTCTTCATAAGCCCTCCTTAAGGTACACTTCTTGCAGGTCTAAAAAAAACCCAAAAGAACCAGAACCCCAACATTTTAACAAATGTACCATGTACCCCGACCGAAGTCCAGTCACTGAGCACTCGGGACACTTACAGTGCCTCATAGACAGAAAAGTCTTGTTCTGCAAATGTAACATACGCCAGCCTCTCAAGGGTCCTCGGCCTGCTCCTCCTTCCGAGGTGATGCTCTCCACATACATCGCCGCTGCATCTGCAGACTCAAAGGTCCTGCGTTGCCCGTCTCGGAACACATGCAAGCGCGCCGGGTATTGCACCATGAATTTGATCTTACAGTCAATCAGCTTTTGACAGAGTGGCGCATAAGCCTGGCGACATTGACTTAATTGCAGGGAATAGTCCTGCGCGATCCGGATCCGCACATTGTCCACCTCCAAGACACCACGGGCCCGCGCTGCGCGCAAGATGGCCGCCTCCTGGGGGAATTGCAGGAATTTCACAAGAACCACTCGAGGTCTAGATTCCCTCACATTTAGGCTGCCCACCCGATGTGCTCGCTCCAGCTGGATCCGCTCGCCGGCAGCTTCTCCCGTCAGCATCGGAGAGAAAAGCCCCACCAGGTACTGCTGTAGCTCGGTGTCTGATACCGCTTCAGGGACGCCCATCACCCGCAGATTATTTCTTCTGGATCGATTCTCCAGGTCATCGATCTTAGCCTCTTGGGATCGTAGCTGGGTCTGCAGGCCGTCCACTGACTGCTGCAGTGCTGTGAGTGTGTCCTCCGCATGCCCCACACGCTCCTCCGCCTCCTGCAGTCGCTTGTCAAAGGTCTCTACAGAGCTCTGCACAGCGTCCAGTTTCTCCCGGATGGTGGTGAATTGGGTAGCTAGAGCCTCCGCAACCGCTGCTGATATTTCCTCCACTCTGGCAGGGGAGGCCAGGGAGTTCGGCGCCACCGCACCGTCCGCCATCGTGCTAGCAACAGGCCCGCGGTCCCGCTCCTTCTTCCCCGTTCGCAGCGCTGCTGCCATCTCTATCTTTTTTGCGGCTCGCCTCGGGCACTACGGTAGGCTGTCCGGTCGCTGGGGGACTGCTTTGCGGCGGTCTGGGGTTCAAGGAAACTGCCCTAATTTGCCGGTTTAAGCGAGGGACGGTCGGAGCGCGAACAGATCACGTCTGCTCGCTCTCACCGCATCACCGGAAGTCCGGAAAAATTTTTCTTTTAGCTAGAGCAAAGGTAGGGAATATTTAACCAATTTAACAGTCAGAATGTGGAGCCAATATGTACTTGACGTTCTCAGGTAAAGATATGTTAGACAAGCAGAAATCAATTAAACATTCACGATAAAGCTGATTAATGGCTGAGTAGCTGTAATATTGGACGAATATATGAAAATTGGTATCACAATGTATCCTATTGTCTAGTTCAGAGTTGTGCAAAGTAAGGATTATTGCCAGGTGAAGTCTTAAAACAGATGTTGTAACTTAGGCATGGCAGTGTTTATACCCAGCGATAATAGAGTTACAGCTCAGGGTCAATTCTTCAGCGGTCTGTGTGAACATTGAATTGTTTGCATAGAGTTCATCAAGGAATAGCTGGGGAGAGTGGACAGATTGTAGATGAACCAGATTGTTTATTTATTTAACCAGTTTTGTATACCACCTTATCCTTCAAAGTGGTTGACAAGACAACAAAGGACTTACATGTTGAGGGCATGGGAAGATCAAATACAATACATTACAATATAAATACAGTACAAACAGTAAACAGTATGTTTAGATAAAGACAGTTGTGGCCGCCCCAGGTCCCCACCTAAGGGCTGCACTAAAGGGCCCTCTAGCGAGGCCCTCAGGCGCAGGCCCACCCAATGGCGCCTTTCTTTTGTATGTAGCAGAAAGCCCCTGATTGGCTTGGGGCAGGTAAGCACGTTCACATGCCTCCCTGCTCTACCCCAATCGGGGGAGCGATGGAGGAGGTGGCTGGAGGTGTCCTTGCTGGATTGGGTCCCGATGGCACCTTTCTTTTGTATGCAGCAGAAGACTGGGATATGATTATACCGGGCTGTACTTTATTCAGGAAGGACAGAGTAGGAAGAAGGGGAGGAGGAGTGGCACTGTATGTTTAAAAAAAAATACTAAAGCTATAGAATTACAGGGCTTAAAAGGGAGTGAAGAGGCACTATGGATTAAACTAGAAAGAGGGAAAGGGAAATCCATTTGCATTGGTGTGATATACAGATCTCCCTCACAGGAAGAAGTAGATGGGGATTTAATATTAGACATACGCAGTTGTTGTTAAGTGCCGTCGAGTTGGTGTCGACTCATGGCGATCCTCTGGATAGTTGTCCTAAATTGTGTTCGGTCTTCAGTCAGGCGACTAATTGTTGACAGACTGGTACCTGTAGCTGCTGCTGTTATGTCGATCCATCTCTTTGCTGGCCTTCCTCTTTTGCGTTGACCTATCTTGCCAAGCATGATGTCTTTCTCTAATGATCTCTCTTTGCATGATGTATCCAAAGTATGAACGTCAGTCTTGTCATTTGAACTTCTAAAGAAAGCTTAGGTTTGATCTCCTTTAGTACTGACTGGTTTGTTCTTTGGGTAGTCCATGGTGTATGCAGTATTCGCCGCCAGCACCATAATTCAAAGGCATTAATTTTCTTCCTATCTTATCTTTTTCACTGTCCAGCTTTCGCCGCCATATGATGTTATTGAAAATACCATGGCAGTATTGCCATAAAAAGAGAAGTGCTACGGATAGGTGATTTCAGTATACCATATGTTGATTGCCACATCCCTGCTGCAGTGTCATCTAGAAGTAAGGAGATCCTAGATTCTTTACAGGGAGAACTTTTCTGGCAACTGGTAACAGAACCCACACATGAAGGGACCATACTGAACTTGGTGCTTACCAATGGGTAAAGTGTTTCTGATGTCATAGTGGGAGATGATCTCACATCCAGTGATCACCAGATTATGTGGTTCAGTATTAGGACTAGGGCTGATAAAATCTATTCAAAAGCAAGGGCCTTAGACTTTAGGAAAACTAACTTTGCCATGATGGGGCAATACCTCAAGGAGTCATTAGCAGGATGGGAACAGCTGTGGGATGTAGAAAAGCAATGGGCAAGCCTGAAAGGGGATATTTTAAGGACAACAAACTTTTTTGTTAGATAAATAAATGTAAATGGAAACGGAGGCCACTATGCTTCTCAAAAAAAGTAGCTGAAAAGGTGAAAAAAAGGAGGGTGGCCTTCATAAAATGCAAGAGATCACAGAGAGAGGAAGATGAGCATCTATATTTCGAAAACAGAGAAGCTAGCAAAATAGGAAAGCAAAGATACAAAAAGAAGAAGCAATAGTTAGTGCAATAAAATGGGGGGATAAGACATTTTTCGGATAGGTTAGTGAGAGAAGAAAGTGCAAAAGTGGTATTGTCAGAGTCAAGGGTAATGGGGAGGATTATGTAGAAGCTGATGATAAAATGGATTTACTTAACAAATATTTCTGTTCTGCGTTCACAGATGAAGGGCCAGAAGGACCTCAAAAAAAACGCCCACGAATAGGAACAGAAGTGACGGATTTTGAACGATTTTCAGAAGACTGTGTTTGTGAGGAACTAACTAAACTAAAAGTAAACAAAGCGATGGGACCAGATGGGATACATCTGAGAATATTGAAGGAACTTAGGAACGTTCTAGCAGATCCACTGACTGACCTTTTACACTGCTGCTTTAGACTCATAAGAAAGACATAAAAGCGGAAGTAAGGATAAAGTTGAAAACTACAGGCCGGTTAGTCTAACCTCTGTGGTGACTAAATTATTGGAAATTCTGCTAAAAAAAGAGAATAATGAGGTTTCTGGAGTCCAATGGATTACAGGATCTGAGGCAGCATGTGTTTACCAGAGGCAGGTTTTGTCAGACAAATCTGATTTGATTTCTTTATCTGGGTAACCAGGGAGTTGGACCAAGAGAGAGCCCTAGATATGATGTACTTAGAGTTCAATAAAACCTTTGACACCGTTCTGCATAGGCGACTTATAAATAAACTGAACACCCTAGGGATAGACCCTAAAGTAACTGACTGGGTTAGAAATTGGTTGAGTGGGAGGCGACAAAGGGTGTACAGATAAATGGAGCTCACTCTGAGGAGGAGCTGGTTACCAGTGGTGTGCCACAGGGATCTGTCCTTGGTCCGATTCTTTTCTTTGCAGAAGGGCTCTTGGATAAGGTTAGCTGCTTTGTGGATGATACCAAAATCTGCAATAGAGTAGACACCCAGGAAGGAGTAGATAACATGAGGAGGGAACTAGTTAAGCTTGAAGAACGGTCAAGAATTTGGCAGCTGAAATTAAATGCTAAAAAAAGGACGGTCATGCATTTGGGCTGCAAAATCCAAAGGAGTGGTACAATGTAGGGGGCAACGTGCTTCCATCCACGAAAGAAGAGTGGGACACGAGCGTGATTGTTTCTGATGATCTTAAGGTGGCTAGACAGGTAGAAAAGGCAACAGCAAAAGCCAAAAGGTTGCTTGGGTGCATAAGGAAAGGAATGACCAGCAGAAAAGAGGACGTGATAGTGCCTGTGTGTAAGTCTCTGGTGCAACCTCGTTTGAAGTATTGTGTGCGATTCTGGAGACTACACCTTCAAAAGGACATAAATAGGGTGGAGTCGATGCAGAGGGCGGTTACTAAAATGGTTAATGGTCTTCGTTATAAAGCATATGAGGGCAGACTTAAAGATCTTAATATGTATACATTAGAGGAAAGGCGGGATAGAGGAGATATGATAGATGTTAAAATACCTACATGGCATAAATGCATAAGAGGAGAGCCTCTTTCGATTGAAAGCAAGCTCTGCTATGAAGGGACGTAAGATGAGAGTGAAAGGGAATAGACTCAGGAGTAATATGCGGAAATAATTTGTTACGGAAAGAGTGGCATATGCGAGGAATGGGTTCCCAGTGAAAGTAGTAGAGACGAGGACAGTATTTGAATTCAAAAAAGCATGGAACAAACACAGAAGATCTCTAAAGGAAAATAAGGGATTTTGGAATTTGATATGGAAGGGCAGACTAGGTAGGCCATGTGGTCTTTTTCTGTTGTCATGTTTCTATATATGTTGGAGAGCCTTTTCTTGTGTCATGCCTGTTTTATGTTATCAGTTGTTGAGGATATTCATGAGTAGTTATGCTTTCAACACCTGATTTGAGTGCATAGAATTTACTGTTGATATAAGCCATAGCGTTTATTGGGGAGTATGTAATATTTTTATGAATGATGTACCCAGCCTTGAACATTTATGAAACTGGTCATAGAAGAGATCAAGATAGACAAATTCATTGCTGTCTATAATACTGATGCAAATGCAGTGTGTGCCTTTGAGTCTGTGCCGACTCTTGGCAATCCAGCAGTTCCTGGATTTTCTTGGCAGTGTAACCAGAAATAGATTGCTAGGCCTTTCTTCCGAGGCAATGGAGGGTTAAGTGACTTGCGCAAGGCCACAAAGAGTGCTAGTAGGAATCAAACCCTGGTCTCCTGGTTGCCAAGCTAGCGATCTAATCACTAGGCTACGCCTCCACTCCATAATACTGGTACCCTCTAAAAATATTTAAAAGTTGTGTTTTTGTAAAAGCGTGGTTTTTGAGAAGAGTTTTTAGTAAGCATGTTATCCTGCTTAGTTTTATTACCAAGTTGTGGTGTCACCAGCAAATGCAGCAGCTGATTTCATTATCATGATAGGATAGCTTGATTCCTTGAGCTTTTTTTCTTTAATGCAAAGGATGTGGGCAATAGGTGGTTGGGCTCTGTGTATAGCATACTGCCTGCTGAAAAAGGACCCACTGAAGTGTTGTATGGGCACTAACCTCACCAACGCATGTGATTAATAGGACCCATTAAAAAAGTGAACACCTCCCCCCCATAAATGTTTTAATGCAGTAGCATACTTTAATTCTAGCCTTATTTTTTTATTTCATTTTTGTTGTGTTTATTTTTTAGTTACTTATTGTTATCACAGTTATTATTTTTTTTAGATACACCTTTTTCTTGCTCTCATTTGATTTATTTTTTTGTATCCACCTTACGTAGGAATCACCACACCAAACTAGATGATGATAATACTATAATCATGAAATCAATGATACAATATACAGTATAAAAGCATATACTAAAATAAGCAGCCTTGTTAAGTGCTGTCGAGTCTGTCTTGATTCATGTCCACCCTCTGGATACTTGTCCTAAATTGTGTTCGGTCTTCAGTCAGGCGGCTCATTGTTGACAGACTGGTACCCATAGCTGCTGTTATTGTATCAATCCATCTCATTGCTGGCCTTCCTCTTTTGCGTCGACCTTTTATCTTGCCAAGCATGATGTCTTTCTCTAATGATCTCGCTCTTCACATGATGTGTCCAAAGTATGAAAGTCGAAGTCTTGTCATCTGAGCTTCTAAAAAAAAGCTTAGGTTTGATCTCCTCTAGTACTGACTGGTTTGTTCTTTGGGTAGTCCATGGTATACGCAGTATTCTCCACCAGCACCATAATTCAAAGGCATCTGTTTTCTTCCTATCTTTTTCACTGTCCAGCTTTTGCATCCATATGATGTTTTTGAAAATGCCATGACTTGAACAAGTTGAATCTTTGTATGGAGAGACATCTCTGCTCTTGAAAATCTTGTCTAGGTCTTTCATAGCCATTCTGCCAAGAGCAATGCGTCGGCGGATTTTCTGATTGCTTGTTGCTTCTTTATTGATAGTTGATCCAAGTAGGTTAAAGTTGTCCACAATTTCAATTTCTTCTCCTTCAACGATGAACTTATTGTTTTTGTCAGTTGTCATGATCTTTGCCTTTTCAGCCAGTAATATGGTGGTATCAGCATAGCGAAGGTTGTTGAGCCTTCCACCAATATTCACACCTCAGTTGTCTTCATACAATCCTGCTTCTCTGATGATTTGTTCTGCATATAAATTAAACAGGTAGGGGGAAAGTATGCAGCCTTATCATACACCTTTGCTTATTTTAAACCATTCTGTTTCTCCTTTTTCCATTCGAACTGTTGCTTCTTGATCAATGTACAGATTGTGCAAAAGAACGATCAGGTGTTCTGGTATACCCATGCTTCTTAATGTGGCCCAGAGTTTCTCATAGTTTACACAGTCAAAAGCCTTGCTGTAGTCGATAAAGCGCAAATAGTAACATAGTAAATGACGGCAGATAAAGACGAGTATGGTCCATCTAAAATAGATATCCTTTTGGTGTTCTTTAGTCTTTTCAAGGATCCATCTCACATCCGCGATTATGTCTCTCGTTCCTCTCCCTTTCCTGAACCCTGCTTACACTTCAGGTAGTTCTTGTTCCAGATATGGTTGCAGTCTCTGTTGAATAATCTTCAGTAGAATCTTGCTGGCATATGGGATCAGAGCAATTGTGCGATACTTTCCACAGTCAGTTGGATCACCTTTCTTTAGTATTGGTAAAAACACAGATCTTTTCCAGTTGGCCATCATGATGTCTTCCAAATTTCTTGGCAGAGCCTTGTAAGTATGGTAACAGCTGCATCAGATTGCTGTAATACTTCTATGGGAATGCCATCAATGTCTGTTGCTTTGTTCTTTGATAAGGCTTTCGGTGCTGCTTCAACTTCTTTCATCACCAATGGTGCTGGATCATAAGGTACAGGTTGAAACGGCTGTTGGTCCACTTGATCTTTATCATATAAAAACTGTGTATTCATTCCACCTTTTCTTGATCTTCTCAGCATCATTCAGCATAGAACCTTGAGCATCTTGTAACATTCCAATTTGAGGCTGGAATTTTTTCTTTAACTCTTGTAGCTTTAGGAAAGCTGATCTTGTTCGTCCTCTAATAGTTTCTGCTTCTATTTCCTTGCATCTGTCATTGTAGTACTTTTCCTTGTCCTGTCTTGCTGCACGTTGGAAATCTCTGAGTTCTGCGATTCTTTTTCTCCTCTGGCTTTAGCTTCTCTGCATTTCTGGGCAATTTTCAGGGTTTCTTCTGTCATCCATTTTGTCCGTTTTTTTGCTTTTTCACCTTTTGTAGAGACTTCTCGCTTTCTTCCAACGCAGCCTTCTTGATGTCATTCCATAACTCTTCTGAAGCTCTGTCATTTGTATCTAAAGCAGCAAATCTATTTTGCAGGCAGTCTTTTTTTTTTTTTTTTTATTAATTTCTCATAACAATACAAAATACAAGGTAATAGCCATTATCCATACAACATAGCAAGAAATACATTACAATACATCCTGATACCCATCAAGGAGATGCTGAATAAATACACTCACAAATCCTGAATGATTCCTGAGATTATAAATCAAAACTCTATTTCACATATCGGTGAATCTAATAAAGAAAAGAAAAGGAAAAGACGGAGACCACTAAGTCTTACCATCCAAAAAAACATTTAACTGCTCTACTTCAACAAATACAAATCTTTTTCCCTGATAGAAAACATGACATTTACATGGGAATTTTAAATAAAAAGAGGCCCCCAGAGCAATAACACGGGGACGCAAATCCAAAAAATGACTTACGTCGCCGCTGGGTCTCTCTAGAAACATCTGGAAATATTTGTATGGTCTGACCACAAAACAATTCATTCTTTTTCTGAAAATAAGCACGAAGAACTGTCTTTATCCAACATAGAAATAAACGTTACCAGTAGAGTAGCTCTAGAATTAATAATATCATTATCTGACTCAATAAACCTGAGATATTTAGCGGAGAAGAGGCGGGGTGTTGCGACTGGACGCCCACCACCCCCTCTATCTCCGCGCTAGCCACATTACCAACAGGAACATAAAAAAGTTTAGAAATACTGATTGCCTTAGAATCACTGAAACACAAAACCTCATGAAAATATTTTTGTAGCAAAATCAAGGGAGATAAGAAATGTGTCTTCGGAAAATTAAGTAAACGAAGATTACAAGATCTAAGCATATTTTCTAAATATTTATCTTGCTTATGCAATACCAATGAATCCACTGGGATCTTATCTAGTAAAGCCTTATGAGAAAGAAAACCAGAATCCTGAAAATCAGCTCGCTTTTCTAAAGACAATATTCTATCCTGATGGTCAGTCAATTTCAACACAGTCTCATTAGAGAAATCCGAGATCTTCAGTGAAGAACCTAAAGTAAGCTCCATACGGGAAACAATAGTCCAAATATCTTTCAAGGAAATGTCCGACGGTGGAGTATGAACTTCAACAACCGGGGGAAAAGAAATCACAGAAGGCATAGATATAAATGGTACCGCAGTTTCCACCCTTAAAAAAGAGGTAGGCAATACATCCGAAGCAGAATTAACCAATACTGGCTCCGTCGATAATGAAGCAGCATCAAATGCTGAGTTAGAGTCACCGATGGGCGGAGTTACGCCCGTTTCGCTAAGAGGAGTGAGAGAAGAAGTACTCACGGCTGACGTATCTGCAAGGACATTCATTGCCGACTGAGTTGAGGCAGCCAGATCGTGTAGTTGTACATGTGCATCCATTGAACCGATAGTTTTAACTGCCTTCACTTGGACAACCGGCGGTAACTTCTTTTTTCTCTTCCCCATAACAGGGAATAACCTCCCCAACCGAAGTGGACCGAAGGGGCGCCAAAGGGGCGTGACCTGCCCCTTTGGGCACGCCCCCAGGGGACGCCCGCGGTGGGGCAGGTGATTTTAAAGCCCTCAGAGCAGCTCAAGAACCAATCGGGAGAGCCACCAGCACCAGCAATCAATCAGGAAAAGCAGGCAGTCTTTAATTTCCAGTGGTATATTTTCAAGGTCATACATTCATGAGTGGCTTGCTCTTTTTCAACTTTAGCTTGAGTTTTCATACTAGTAGTTGATCTGTATCATAGTCGGCTCCAGGTTTTGTCTTCGTTGATGTTATAGAGCTTTTCCATCGTTGACTTCCACAGATATAATTTGATTTTTGTACAATCCATTGGGTGAATTCCATGTGTACAGTCACCGCTTGGGTTGCTGGAAGAAGGTGTTTGAGATGAATAGATCGTTGGTTTTACAGAATTCTATTAGTCTTTATCCATATTCATTTCTTTTGCCATATCCATATTTTCCAACCACTTTGCTGCCTTCTTTGTTGCCAACTTTTGCGTTCCAGTCACCCATGACTATCAGAATATCCTGTTTCCATGTTCTGTCAATTTCAGCTTGTACTTGTTCATAGAACTCATCAGTTTCATCCTGCAGCTATTGTTGGGGCATATACTTGAATTATAGTTGTTGATAAGCAGCCTACTAAGATAAAATCATAGAATATACTAAAAACTGAATCTAAGCAAAATGAATAACAAAGCTATGCGAGTTCATTACTAAAAGCTTAATTCCATATCCTCCTGCTAGACTAGTCCAGACAAGTGGATTGTATTTCCCTACCAGCAGATGGGTGGAGACAAAGAATCATTGAAAAACCCAGGTTTCAATGACATCACTCCCATGCCTTTATTCGCTTCAGCTACCAGAGGTCCCTTCAGTATTTGTCTCCAGTAGATGGTGGATAGATTCTCTGGGAACAAGCAGGAAGTCAGTCCTCACATATGGGTGACGGTGCTGATGGAGCCCGCACGCACTGTTCCCTCTAAGCTGTGCGCGTGTGCGCACGTGCACACCTTGCCGAGCGAGCGCACATACTTTACAACAGAGCGCACAAAAATTACAGCTCTGATTCTGATAGAAAACAACACAGACGTCTTAAAATTTAAAAGTTATGATTGTAATTACTAGAAATTTCCTGCTTCATTTAGTAATCGTCTATTTTCATTTAATTTGATTAAAATCAATGTGGTGTACATACTGTATTCTGACGTGTAGTCAAATTTTAAAGTATATAACTCCGAGTGTCATTATGTGGTGCACAAAAATTTAACCTTCCTTCAAAAGCTGCACACAGCTTATATTTTATGCGCACACAGCCTACAGCCAGAGAAAACCTTTGGGAGATGCACCACGCATGCGTGGTCCCCTTCCCACCCAAGGGTGCCATTTTGCCTCAGTCTCCTTTTTTCCCTGGAGCACAAAGGACGTGTATTTGTTTTCCCCAGAAAAAGTGTTAGTTCCTTATCATCCCTCCAGTCCAGTCCCTAACCTCTGGGGTTGAGTACCAGCAGCTTGGAGACTGATTACGTCATCTTTTGATGATCCTAGTTTAAATACCAGAGGGACCACCCACCAGCTCAAGTTACTCAGTCTCCAAGCAGTTGAAGGAGGTAGTGAGCTAGGGTTCTGAATTCACTAGAGGGACAAATAAGGAGATTCTTTAATTGGTTTAGGTGGTTTTGGTTTTTTGTTATTTTTCTTTGCTCTTTTAAAAAAAAAAAAAAAAAAGTGGATGATCCCCCCCCCCCTGTCCTCTGAGTGATCAGGGTGTGGTATAGAGACCTTCCCGGGGTCTGAGGCTTTGCTGGCTCCTGAACCCGTTGTTTGGGTGAGGAGCCAGTGGAATCCTACAGAGCCGCACCGCGTTGAAGGACGAACTCCAGAGTTCCCCCCCCCCTTCCCCCTGCGCCAAAGCCGCGATTCCGGCTAAGCACAGGAGAAACAAGCAGACAGTGAAAGAACTGCGGGGAAAGCAGCAGAGCTGGTGATTTTGAATAAGGCAGCTACAGCTGTAAGTTCCTGCTCTTGGGGGTTTCTTAGCTGTTGACTGAGCAGAAAAGGGCACAAGAGCAGTTAGCGACAGCTGCAGTGGGCGGGCCATGCAGATTAATATCGAGAGCAGGCCCAGCCACATGGCAGCAGCGCAGGAAGAGCTGGAAAGTAGGTTTAGCCCTTTTTTTCTGTGTTTCTCTGCTAGTGGCTTCGCTTCCTAAGCGGGTGTTTGTTGCTGACTCGCTGCAGGTGCCTTTGAGTTTTATAGGAAAGTGGAGGACAGTTAAAAAAAATAAATAAATAAATAGAAAAAATTATGGGGGAGGAATCAAGTGAGCCTCTGCTTGTGCTTTTCTCGGTTGGTGTGTGCAGACTTCTGCAGGTCTGATTACAGGCTGATCCCTGCCTGTATAGCGGTATGCAATCAAGACCCCAGTGCCTGGTGTGTGATACACAGCGAGGGGCTGTGTCCAAGGCAGATATTTGTAGAGGATGTGCACAAGAGGCAACCTTTATGAAACAAGCCCTAGGGGACAGTTTGGAGTGGCAGAAGGCGCCATCTCCAGTGGGAGATCACCAGGACCCTTTGTCCTCTCTCTTGCCGTCTCAGGAGTCAGTTTCCTGCTTCTTGGCCGCTCCCGGTCATCTCTCTCCCACAGTCTTTGGGTCAGACAGGACTTCCAGCTGTTTTTTCCACGGAGTTTGTGCTTCTGCTGCACCAAGCGTTTTGCTTGCAGCAGCAGAATTGAAGAGCGGTTTCCGCAGAGGCGGAATGTGGGGAAAAGTGCCCAGGGGTCTCCCTTGGTGGCAGAGTCACGGGCAGTCCCTGTGAAGAGGCCAAGGGCTCTGGAGGAGGGATCGGATCGTTCCTGGTGTTGGAGGGTCTGGAGAAGGGAGGACCGCAACATGGAGTTGGAGATCGAGGAGGACCTGGAAAACTGGGAAATCCTGGAATGCGAAGAGCAGGCAAGGGTTGTCCAGATGTTCCGCCAGGAAGAATTGCCAGCACTCATCACCGAATCCCTTAAGGCTTTTAATATGCCCGCTGCTCCTCCGACAGAGGACGACACTTTTGAGGATCCCTTGCTGTAAGCGGTACGAAGAACCCAGCAGGTTTTTCTGGTTCACAGAGTGATACAGCAGATGATCCAGGAAGAGTGGGATATCCTGGAAGCGGGACTCAGAGGTTCGAGGGCTGTGGCCCGGTTCTATCCCTTGTCGGATCAGGACCGCAAACTCTTTCGGCTGCCCAAAGTGGATGTGGTGTTCACCATGAAGACAACTATTCCGGTTGGAAGGTAGGGCGGCTCTCAAGGATGTCCAGGATAGGAAGCTGGACACCTTATTGAAGCAGGTCTTTGACATGAATGCCTTTTTGCTTCAAGCCTCCATCTGTGGGTTGCTAGGGCCTGCCTCAGTTGGTCCCAGAGGTTGTATCAGGGAGAGCCGGCAGTGGAGCAGGCTGCAGGGTCGGCCAGGATGGAGTCTGGGGCGGCATGTCTAGTGGATATTCACTACGACCTTATCAGAGGTCTCTCAAAGAGTATGGCTTCGGTGGTAGCGGCTCGCCGCTGTGTAACTGAATGGTGAACAATTCCTCAAAGGCCCGGTTAAGCAGACTTCCCTTTAGGGGAAAGTTACTCTTCGGAGGAGGGTAGGATCTGGACAAACTGGTGAAGGACTTGGGCAAGTCCAAAGGGGGCTGCCTGCCTGAGGATAAGCAAAAGCAAAGCCGCCCTTCTTCAGCACCCAAAGGGCATTTCCATCTCACAAGATTCAATCGGTTCCAGAAGCGAAAGTTCCCTTCCAGGGGACTAGGGTTTTGAAGATTGAGGAGTTGGCAGAGGGTTTGCGGCCTCCTCATCCTCTGGGCTCAAATCACAATAAAACAAGGAGGGCCCAGGTGGCAATGCAGCCCGTAGGGGGTCGTCTATGGGAGTTCTACCCTGCCTGAGTTCTAGATCACGTCCAACCAGTGGGTGCTAGAAGTCATTTGGGAGGGCTACGCCCTAGAACTCGAGTGCCCGTTGGTCAGTTCCTTTGTTCAGTCTCCCTGCAAAGCGCCAGCCAAGGTAGCAACAGTGCAGGAAACCTTGGAACAGCTGTTGCAACTCAGGGCCGTGGTTCCAGTTCCTCCCGACCAGTATGGCTGTGGTTGGTACTCCATCTGTTTTGTGGTTCCAAAGAAGGAAGGATCCTTTCGTCCGATCCTAGATCTCAAGTGGGTAAACCGTTGTCAACGGGTGTCGCATTTTCATATGGAGACATTGCGGTCCGTCATAGTGGCGGTCCGAAAAGGAGAGTTCCTTACTACTTTGGACCTGTCAGAGGCTTACCTACACATTCCAATTTGGCAGGAGCACCAGCAGTTCCTCAGGTTTGCAGTCCCGATGGGACATTTCCAGTTCTGAGCCTTGCCATTTGGTCTGGCAATGGCACCACTCACCTTCACCAAGGTGATGGTGGTGGTGGTAGTGGCGGCATTTTGCAAGGAAGGGATCCTAATGCATCCGTATCTCGACAGCTGGCTAATTCGAGCAAATTCGAGAGTCAAAAGCGTACAGACCACAACACGGGTGGTTCAGTTGCTGCAAAGTCTAGGCTGGGTGGTCAATTTTGACCAAGAGCTGGATGAACCCCTTTCAGAACCTCGAGTATCTGTGGGCACGGTTCGATACGCACGTGTGGAAAGTCTTTCTTTCTTTCGGCGCTGCGGGCGCAGGGCCTTCGCAAACTAGTGCGTCTGTTTCTGGTCAGACCCAATCCCACAGCCTGACATTTTCTGCAGCTTCTAGGGACGATGATGGCCACTCTCATCTTGGTGCTGTGAGCAAGGGCACATATGAGACCATTGCAGAGGGCCTTGCTCCGAAGGTGGTCGCACCAAACCCCTTCCCTTATCGCAGAAACTCAGTTCTGCCAAAGACCAAGTGGTCGCTCCGGTGGTGGTTTTGCTCAGGGAGTCTGGAAAAGAGAATGTCACTGGAATCGCTGTTGTGGGTTGCTCTAACAACGGACACTAGTCTGTCCGGCTGGAGAGCCCACTTCGAGGGGTGCTTTACCCAGGGTCAGTGGCACACACAGGAGAGGAGTTGGTTGATCAACATGCTGGAAATGCGAGCGCTTGTCTTAGTGCTCCAGAGTTTCCAACCCTGGTTGCAAGGGAAGGCGGTTTGAGTTCTTTAAGACAGTGCAACCACGGTAGCCTGTATCAATTGCCGGGGGGGGGGGGGGGGGCCTGAGCTGCATGCCCTTCGAGAAGGAAGCTGACCGGCTGTTAAGTTGGACCAAGGAGCACCTCCAGGCCCTGTCGGCAGCGCACATGGCAGGGGTCGACAAAGTGATGGACTATCTCAGTCGAGTGAGTGTGGATCCCGGAGAGTGAGTGCTTAATCAGGAGGTGTTCGCCCAAGTAGTGCGCCACTGGGGCATTCTGGTCATGGATCTTATTGCAACCTTAGAGTCAGCCAAGGCCAACCACTACTTCAGCCGACGGAAGAGGATGTCTGAAGGGCTGGATGCTTTAATGCAGCGGTGACCCGAGGAAGGTCTGCTATAAATGTTCCTGCCGTGGTCTCTGATAGGGTGAGTTGTACAGAGGATCGAGGCCCACTGGGGTCTGGTGATTCTCATCGCTCCAGATTGGTCAAGGAGGCGGTGGTATGCAGATCTCATGCGACTTCTGGAGGGTCATCACTGGCATCTCCCAGTGAGGGGAGGATCTGCTAATGCAAGGACCGGTGCACAATCCGCAAGTGGATCGATTCTCGCTTAGGGCCTGGCTCTTGAGAGGGCGCGGCTGACAAAGATGGGATATTCGTCTGCAGTGGTTTCCACCTTGTTGAAGGCTAGATGTAGGTCTACCTCTCTTGCTTATATTACGGTATGGCGCATTTCTGAGGCATGGGGCTTGGACAGACAGATTCGATTATCCAAGGCTTCTGGGTCGGACGTCTTAGTGTTTCTGAGAGAGGCTTGGCGGCTAGCTCTCTGAGGGTACAGCTGGCAGCAGTTTCCTGTTATCGAGGTAAGATCCAGGGAGTAGCGATGGGATCACACCCTGATGTGGAAAGGTTCCTTAGGGTGGTGAATCTTCTGCGTCCACTGAGTAGGGCAGTGGTACCGCCATGGGATCTCAATTTGGTGCTGGAATCGTTACTGTGGGAACCCTTTGAGCAGAGCATCATTCAAGGATCTTGCCATCAAGACAGTCTTTCTGGTGGCTATATTTTTGGCGTGCAGGATTTCGGAGCTGCAGGCCTTATCTTGCCAGGAGCCGTTTCTGTTGTTTTCAAATGAGAGAGTAGTCCTGAGGCTGGTTCCGTCTTTCTTGCCCAAGGTGGTCTCAGTTTTTCATATGAACCAGGCCGTCAACACTGCCAGTTTTCGGCAGTGAGGAGAAAGGACTCAGCCAGGCGGCAATTACGCCTCCTGGATGTTTGACTTGTTCTGCAGAGATACCTGAAAAGGGCGGCACCATTCCATAAATCGGATCGCCTGTTCGTTGTGTTTGGAGGCCCGCGTAAGGGAGAAGCAGCGGTGAAGGTTTATATTTCCAGGTGGATCAGAGAAACTATAGCATCGGCGTACATTTTGAGAGGAAAGCTGGTACCAGCAGGGCTGCGTTCTCGTTCCACGAGGGTTCAGGCGGCCTCGTGGGCAGAGTGTAGCTTGGTGCTGTCAATGGAGATTTGTAAGGAAGCTACCTGGTTGTCTGCATTCCTTTGTCAAACATTATCGTCTGGATGTCCAAGCGGCAGGGTAAGCCTATTTTGGATCGGCGGTGCTTCAGGCGGGTTTGGCAGGTCCCTCCCATTGATTTTACTGCTCTGTTACATCCCCAGAGGTTCGGGACTGTACTGGCGGGACGATAAGGAAGGTGAAATTAGACTTACCTCCTAATTGTTGTTCCTTGAACTCCAGTCAAGTCCCGGATCCCTCCCTATGTGTCGGTTGTCTGTTCCGGGGCCTGAAGCAAGATTCAGAGTTTGAAGAGAGAAGAGGGCAGGTCTCGAGTTCGGTGGGGGGATTGGGGTGAGGACAGGCGGTGTTAGGTTCCTCACTCTGTGAAGGAGGCTAAT
Organism: Ichthyophis bannanicus; assembly: GCA_033557465.1. Taxonomy (NCBI): domain Eukaryota; kingdom Metazoa; phylum Chordata; class Amphibia; order Gymnophiona; family Ichthyophiidae; genus Ichthyophis; species Ichthyophis bannanicus. The sequence goes on along the minus strand of CM066039.1, from coordinate 250,305,988 downwards.
CGTCACCCAGAGAAGTGTCTGGTAAGTCTCCACATGTCGGAGGAGGGAGTGCCCTTCTCCACTAGTGGATAGGGTAGATTAGGTTCAGTTCTCTGTCTTGAGTTCAAGTCAGCTACTTATTTTGTTGCTCCTGTGAGTCTGCTTTGTCAATAGGTTACTGGATCTGGGGCGGTTCCTCTGTTATTTTTACTAGGATCATCAAAAGATGATGTGCTCAGTCTCCAAGCTGCTGGAGGAGGTACTCAACCCCAGAGGTTCGGGACTGGACTGGAGTTCCTCAACGAACAACAATTAGCAGGTAAGTCTAATTTCACCTTTTTTCTTTTGTTTTTCTCCGGTAGTGTACCGGTTCACTTTACTGCTCCCGAGCTCACTTGCCTCGGCATCGCGTCTCGGGTTTGTTTGTTTTTTCTTTTTGTCCATTTGAGAGCTGCTTGACTGGCTTTATGCCTTTTTTTGTTCCTGGCTTGGCCGAAGGTTTTTGACCTCGCAGGGATGACCAGGGAGTTGGACCGAGGGAAAGCCCTAGATGTGGTGTATTTAGATTTCAGTAAAGCCTTTAACACCGTTCCTAACAGACGACTTATAAACAAACTGAGCATTCTAGGGACGGACCCTAAAGTTACTGCTTGGGTTAGAAATTGGTTGAGTGGGAGGCAACAGAGGGTACAGGTAAATGGAGCTCACTCTGAGGAGGAGGTGGTTATCAGTGGTGTGCCCCAGGGATCTGTCCTTGGTACAGTTCTTTTTAACAACCACAGGAGAAGAGGGTATCCGCAAACGACAGGCCAAAGCAAAAGCGGAACACGAAGGACCAGGCCTACACACAGATGTGGTAATATATAAAAACACTTTATTAATATCAATAAAGTGTTTTTATATATTACCACATCTGTGTGTAGGCCTGGTCCTTGGGGTTCCGCTTTTGCTTTGACAGTTCTTTTTAACATCTTTGTTAGTGATATAGCAGAAGGGCTGTCGGGTAAGGTTTGCCTCTTTGCAGATGGTACCAAAATCTGCAATAGAGTAGACACCCAGGAAGGCTAGATAACATGAGGAGGGATTCTAGCTAAGCTTGAAGAATGGTCTAGAATTCGGCAGCTGAGATTTAATGTTATAAAATGCAAGGTCATGCATTTGGGCTGCAGCAATCCAAGGAAGCAATATAATATAGGGGGTGAAGTTCTTTTGTCCACTAAAGAAGAGTGGGACCTAGGTGTGATTGTGTCTGATGATCTTAAAATAGCTAAACAGGTAGAAAAGGCGACAGCAAAAGCTAGAAGGGTACTTGGGTGCATAGGGAGAGGAATGGCCAGCAGAAAAAAGGAGGTGATAGTGCCTCTGTATAAGTCTTTGGTGCGACCTCATTTGGAGTATAGTGTGCAATTCTGGAGACCGCACCTTCAAAAGGATATAAACAGGCTGGAGTCAGTACAGAGGGTGGCTACTGAAATGGTTAGTGGTCTTCATTATAAAGCATATGAGGACAGACTTAAGGATCTTAATATGTACACCTTAGGGGTACCGGCAGTCTCCTCCGGTATCAGCATCCAGGCATTGGCAGCGTCGATAGACCAGAGAGTTCTGGCTATGGAATGCAGTCTAGCGGCTTTCCTTGCGGCATCGAAGCCCTCAGAACCGCGACAGACAGTCCCACCGGTACCGACACCGCCTTAGGTATCGGTACCGGTACCGGTACCGATAGAATCGACATCGACACGACATTGGTGTCTGCTTTGCCGGTACCCAGTCATACGATGACCTTCGGTATCGGGCTCTTCAAGAGCATCCAGACAGACGATACTTAGAGTCCTCAGAAGAATCTGAGGATTCTGACAGTTCTGTCGATGCAGCGATGCTTCTCCCAGAGGAGCCCTCCTCCCCTAAACGCAGGATGTCTCCTCCTGAGGATATTTCCTTCCAAGATTTTATCAGGGAGGTGGCTCGGGGCCTGTCCTTTACTGTGGCCCCTGAAACAGAGCCAAGGGCCAAGGAGTTGGAAATTCTACAATATCCCAAAACTCCTAAGGAGGCAGCTACCTTGCCCATTCATGAGATTTTATATGATCTCATGTTGAGGATGTGGGAAACGCCTCTTACCACCTCTCCTCATTCTCGTAGACTAGATACTATGTATCAAGTCCCTCCTTGTCCTGGGTTCCATAAGACTCAGCTTCCTCACCACTCTATTGTAGTGGAGTCAGCTATGAGAAGGAATAAGAGTGCAAAAAGGCACGCCTCTAATTCTCCAGGACGTGAGTGCAGAACCCTGGATGCTTTTGGATGTCGAGTCTTCCAAGCTTCCTGCCAGGATCAGTTCCTATAGTCTCTACATGGGAATGTTCCTGAAGGAGGTCACAGATCATTTAGAGGCTTTCAGTCTTTTCCTTTCTGAAGATAAGACAGGATTTTCTCACTTGGGTCAAACATGCCCAAGATGTCTCTAAATTTTCCAACCGTGCAGCCTTTGACTGCTTTGAGTGCATAAGCAGAACCTCGGCTATTGCCATAGGGGCACGTAGAATTGCTTGGCTCCAGGCATCTGATCTAGAGCTCTGGGTACAAGACAAATTGGGAAATATCCCTTGTACTGGTGAGAACCTGTTTGGTAAAGATTGGCAGGAAAAAGCCAATGAAATGGATGCTGAAAATTCCACCTTGGACAGATTGTCCAAGGCCACTGCTGATCCTGCTAGAAAGAAATTGTTCAAAAAACCATTCTTTTCTAAAAAGAAAAGATTTTACCCTGCTTATGTTCAGCAGGGACGTTCTGCAGGTCAGCTTGCCAAGAAAGGTCAGCAACCACCCAAACAGAAGAAAGCAAAGGCTGCTAGGCCTCAACCGGCCCAGCAGGCTCAGCCTCCACAGGGCCTTTGACTCTCATCTAGAGAACTTAGCCTTCCTGGTTCTCGGGGTACCAGAACCTTCCACCATTCCAGGAAGGTTATGTCATTTTGCCCCCAGATGGGGGCAAATAACAGCAGAGCATTGGACACTCCATCATAAAGGAGGGGGTACAAGCTTCATTTTTCAAGCATGCCCCCTCACACAATAGTAAGGCAGTTCAATTCTCTGACCTCTCTAATCAACCTGTTAGGTCAGGAGGTCGCTATCCTCCTTGCCCAAGGGGCAATAGAAGAAGTACCCCTTCATCAACAGGGTACAGGGTTATATTCCCCTTATTTTCTTATCCCAAAGAAAACAGGGGGTTACAGACCTATCTTAGACCTCAGAGAATTGAACAAATTCCTTGTCGAGGAGAAATTCAAAATGATTTCTCTCGGATCTCTGCTGCCATACCTTCAGAGTCAGGATTGTCTTTGTTCTCTAGATCTCAAGGATGCGTACACCCATGTTCTCATCCATCCAACTCACAGAAGGATCCTTAGGTTCCTTTTTCAGGGAAAGCACTACCAATACAGGGTTCTTCTTTTTGGCCTGGCCTCAGCACCAAGGGTGTTCACGAAATGCATGGCTGTTGTAGCAGCATTTCTCCGCACTCTAGGGATATTCGTCTTCCCTTACTTGGACGACTGGCTCATTCGAGCCCCAACAGAGTCAGAGGCCAGGACTTCTCTATCCTGCACAATGTGGATCCTTCAGTATTTAGGACTGGTAATAAACATCCCAAAATCTAGTCTGACTCCCACTCAGTCTTTAGAGTTCATAGGAGCTCTCCAGGATACCACAAAGGCAAGGGCCTAATCTCCCCCAGGCCCGTTGCCTTCGCTTGGTGCAGTTAGCTTCTCAAGCAGTGCTAAAGCCTCATCTAACTGCTCGAGAAATGTTACAACTACTAGGCCACATGGCATCCACCGTGCATGTGGTTCCCTATGCTCGCCTTCACATGAGGGCAGCTCAGTGGACTCTATCCAACCAATGGACCCAGGCATCAGGGTGCCTGTCAGACAAAATAGCAAACAGAAGTCGCCTCATTTTGTCCCTCCAGTGGTGGAAGTCCACTTGAAACCTGTTGCTGGGGTCCCCCTTTCAGCAACCCTTACCCCAAGCAACTCTCACAACAGATGCTTCTCCAATGGGTTGGGGAGCTCATCTGCACGACCTCTCCACCCAGGGCACCTGGTCTCCACAAGAGAGTTATCTACATATCAATCTCTTGGAGCTCAGAGCAATCTTTCTTGCTCTGCGAGTGTTCCACACCCTGCTCAGCTACAAGACAGTCCTCATTCATACGGACCTTCAAGTAGCCATGTTCTATGTGAACAAGCAGGGGGGAACAGGCTCTCTGTCGCTTTGCAACGAAGCTTTGCGACTGTGGGCCCTCACCAGAGAGCATAAGATTCATCTTCTGGCAGTGTATCTTCCAGGCATTCAAAACTCTTGGGCAGACAGACTCAGTCGAGTTCTGCTTCCACACGAGTGGTCTCTGCATGCAGACCAGGTGGCCAGGATATTTCAACTTTGGGGAACCCCGGACATAGACCTCTTTGCAAGTCCGTGGAATGCCAAACTTCCCCGGTTCTGTTCCAGAACTCCGGCTCAGGGGGCTCAGGCCAGGGATGCTTTCCTCCTTTACTGGGGTCAAGACTTCCTGTATGCCTTTCCACCCATTCCCCTAATTCCCAAAACCCTGTTCAAGCTTCAGAGAGACAGAGGCCATATGATTCTCATAGCTCCACATTGGCCACGGCAAGTGTGGTACCCCTCTGCTTCTACATCTCTCTCAAGCTCCCTCCCTGGAGTTAGGGTCTGCTCCAGATCTCCTATCCCAGGAGGACGGAATGTTATGGCATCCCAATCCCCAGTCTCTGCATCTCAGGGCTTGGTTGCTGAAGGCCTAGATCAGGGGTCGGCAACCCGCGGCTCCGGAGCCGCATGCGGCTCTTTCTCACCTTTGCCGCGGCTCCGGAGCACACTGCCCGCCCGGTATTTAAACGTGGCGTTATGGGCTCCCTCCATGTCAGCTCCCTCCCTTCTTCTGCAGCCGCGGCTCCCTGCCTCTTAGGGAACCGCGGCTGTGCTTTTAAAATCATCTCGGAGCCCTTCCTGTCTTGACGGGCTCCGTGCAGCATTGTCCCGCCTCCAAAACTTCCTTTAGAGGCGGGACAATGCTGCACGGAGCCTGTCAAGACAGGAAGGACTCCGAGATGATTTTAAAAGCACAGCCGCGGTTCCCTAAGAGGCAGGGAGCCGCGGCTGCAGAAGAAGGGAGGGAGCTGACATGGAGGGAGGGGGGCTGACCTGGAGGGAGGGAGCAGATATGGATGGATGGAGGGAGGGGGCCTGATATGGATGGAGGGGGCTGACATGGAGGGAGGGAGGGAGGGAGGGGGGCTGACAGGGAGGGAGGGAGCTGATATGGATGGATGGATGGAGGGAGGGAGCTGACATGGAGGGAGGGAGGGGGCTGATATGGATGGATGGAGGGAGGGGGGCTGACATGGAGGGAGGGAGCTGTTATGGATGGATGGATGGAGGGAGGGGGCTGACATGGAGGGAGGGAGCTGACATGGATGGCGGGAGGGGGCTGACATGGAGGGAGGGAGCTGATATGGATGGATGGATGGGAGGGAAGGGGGCTGACATGGAGGGAGGGAGCTGATATGGATGGAGGGAGGGGGGCTGACATGGAGGGATGGAGGGGGCTGACATGGAGGGAGGGAGCTGATATGGATGGAGGGAGGGGGGCTGACATGGAGGGGGCTGACATGGAGGGATTGGGGAGGGGGGCTGACATGGAGGGATGGAGATGATATGGATGGATGGATGGAGGGAGGGAGGGGGCTGACATGGAGGGATGGAGCACTGGTAATGGGGTTGAGGGGACGAGCACTGGAAATGAGCTGATTAGGGGAGGCTAGGACTGGTAATGAGCTGATGGGGGGTAGGACTGGTATTGGGCTGATTAGGGGAGGCTAGCACTGGTAATGGGGTTGAGGGAGGATTAGCACTGGAAGCGAGCTGATTGTGGGCTTTGACTGGGCATGGGCTGATTGTGGGGAGGGGAGGATAGAGCTGCTGGCCCTGGAAGATAACTGGGGGCTAAGGCTACAAATGGGCTGATATGAGGGGATGGGAGAATGGAACTGGATCTGAGAGGGGCTGCCATGGTATTTGTACTAGAAGGGACTGGTCAGTGGGGAAGGAGGGGGACTGGAAGGAAATGGACACCAGTGGCAATCATGGGAATGCAAGTTGACATTGGAAGGTACTGGGAGTGAGGACTGGAAAGGGGCTGATATTGGGGAGGGTTACTGGGACTGGAAATAGGCTGATGGAAAGAAGTGAAGAAAACGAAAGAAGAGATAAGAAATGGCAGATGGACCATAGACCACAGAAAGAGAGCTAAGAGAAGACAGGAAAGCAGAAGCCTCAGATCGGGACCAGCATGATCAAAGAATAAATTGGTCAGACAACAAAGGTAGAAAAAATAATTTTATTTCATATTAGTGATTTGACTACAAAATCATCATAATTTTGAAATCAAATATTGTTACTTGTTGTTGTGATATTTTCTGGCGTATTTTTTTTGGTGTGCGAAGGAAGAGGGGTAGTCTTATATGGCGAGTATAGGCCAAACACCTATATTTTAACAGGAAAAGTAGGGGGTCGTATATAGCATTAAGGTAAGAAACAATATATGCAGTGTTAGATTTGTTTTAAATGTCGCAATGGTTTTGCGGCTCCCAGTTTTTTTTTTCCCTTCGGAAACGGGTCCAAGTGGCTCTTTATGTCTTAAAGGTTGCAGACCCCTGGCCTAGATCTCCATGATCTTAATATCCCTCAACAAGTGAAAGATATTCTCCTTGCTTCCAGGAAACCTTCCACAAGACGCTCTTATGCTGCCAAGTGGAAAAGGTTTACCATATGGTGTTCGCAAAAGGCTCTTAACCCCCTTGCGATACCTCTGGAATCACTGCTGGAGTATCTCCTTCATTTATCCAATGCAGGTTATAAGACTAACTCAGTAAGATTCCATTTGAGTGCTATTACAGCTTCCTTTAAGCCTCTAAATGGACAGCCTGTTTCCTCTCATCCTCTTATAGCAAGATTTATGAGAGGCCTTCTTCTAACTAAGCCTCCCATTAGGCCACCACCGGTGGCATGGGACTTAAACCTGGTTCTTGGGCACTCATGAAGCCACCTTTTGAACCTTTAGCTACCACCTCCTTGAAATTCTTTTCTTGGAAGGTTATCTTTCTCATTGCAATCACATCAGCACGCTGCATTAGTGAGTTGCAAGCGCTAGTAGCTAATCCACCTTATACAAGGTAGTCCTTAGGACTCATCCACACTTTTATGCCTAAGGTGGTCTCGCCTTTTCATCTGAACCAAGCAGTCTACCTACCTGTGTTTTTTCCAGGGCCTCATGCATCAAATGCAGAGAGGAATCTTCATACCTTGGACTGTAAAAGAGCTTTAGCTTTTTACTTACAAAGAACACAGCAACATAGAAAGTCCTCTCAACTCTTTGTTGCTTTTGAGCCTTCTCATTTGGGACTTCCAGTTTCCAAGAGAACACTGTCTAACTGGATTGCTCAGTGTATTTCCTTCGCCTATCAGAGTAAGAACCTTTCTCTGGAGGATGTCACAGCTCACAATGTGAGAGCCATGGCAGCCTCAATGGCTCATCTGCACTCTGTGTCTATCGACGACATCTGTCGAGTAGCCACTTGGGCCTCGGTTCATACCTTTAAAGCCCATTACTGCTTGGACAAGAACTCCCGCCGTGATGCCTTGTTTGGTCAGGCTGTTCTCCAACACCTGTTCCATACCTAATCAACTCCTACCCACCATCCCTGGTAGGATGCCAGATCCATGGGGGGACGTGGAGCCCTCTTCAGGGACACACAACTTCTGGGGTCTCTCCCTGGCACCTAAAGCTAGGGAGTCCCCATATGTGATGACTACATTCCTGCTTGTTCCTGGAGATTGCATTGTTACTCATCTGTAACAGGTGATCTCCGGGAATAGCAGGAATTTAGTCCTCACAACCAACCCACCTCCCCTAGGAGTTGTATCTCTCTATCTCTTTCCTTTCCCTCTCTCTCTCTTTGTCTCAGCTTTAAAACTCAACTGGAGAGAGGCAGTAGGGAAAGGTAGGAAGACAGCACGCAGGTGCTGTGGGATGCTCCCAAAAGCTTTCTGATTGGACGCCGGGGAGCGTTCCTGCACAGGCTCCGTCGGTACCGACGATACCCCATATGTGAGGACTAAATTCCTGCTGTTCCTGGAGATCACCTGTTACAGGTGGGTAACTATGCTTTATTGCCGTAGCCTGATGAAATAAAACACTCCAAGTGTGATATGGTTGTGCCCCCGCATTATTCAGTTCCTCATGTACTGCCGATAAGATGTTTTTCCCTTTAATTGTCTTCAAGATCGATGTTATAATGCTGGCTCATTATGCCCAACTGAAAAATACACATATAATCATTTAAGCATACACTTTATTAAAAGAAAATTCTGAATATATACCTAATGCACAAACATAAATGAGTAATTGTGTCTGTTATATTTATTTTAGTAATTTTTGCAATGTGTATTTTTGGTATGTCTAATGTTTGCAAATTAGTAGTGTGATTATATTTCTATTTTCCCCACCATGGTGTCAGCCAGTGGCTTTAAAAATTGTGACCAATGTGCCAAAACTGTTGCGCACCAATCTTCAAGACTTCTGCCTCTGATGCCTAGGGCCGGACTGTGACCCCTTGGGCTGTGGTTTCTGTAAAAAGATGACCTCCAAGGCCATCAAGAGCAGTCAGCAGCAGTGGGAGTCCTTCCATAAGATGGATTCTGCATCAGAGTCTCTAGCTATACTGCGCTCCAGGTCCCCCCTCCGGAACCCCAGAGAGACAGGGTGTCTTCAAAACACTGAGGCTGCAGAGGGAAAGCCCATGAAGACCAGAAACCCTCGAAGACCATGTCGGAGGACATGCCTGGAATTGTGGGCAAGTCCTCGCGGTCCCAGACCCACAGTCCTCGCCTCAAATCCGAGAGGAAGGAGTGGGAGTGGCAGAGATCAAACTAAAAGAGACAAAAAGAGAAATAAGGATAGCAAAATCAGAGGCAGAAGAAAAGATGGCTAAAGATGTGAAGTGTGGTGACAAGACTTTTTCAGGTATATTTGGGAGAGGAGGAAAATCAGGTGGAATTGCAGGACTCAAAAGTGCTGGGAACAGATTCGTGGAAAGTGACATTGAAAAAGTGACAATGCTAAACAAATACTTCTGCTTTGTTTTCACTAGAGAAAATCCTGGAGAAAGGACCACCTGTGATTGACAAATATACAAATGGGAATGGAATAGATACCACACCATTCACAAAAGATGTGTTAGAACAGCTTGCAAAACTGAACGTGGACAAGTCTAGGGAACCAGATGGGATACACCCCAGGATACTGAAAGAGTTCAAAGAAGTTCTTGCAGGACCTTTAAAGGATGTTTTTAGTAGATTCTTAGAGAAAGGAGAAGTTCCACAGGACTGGAGAAGGGCAGATGTGGTACCTCTCCACAAAAGTGGTAATAGGGAAAAAGTGACAAACTATAGGCCAGTAAGCCTTACCTCGGTGGCAGGAAAAATAATGGAGGCGCTCCTGAAAGAGCGAATAGTGGACTTCCTCAAAACCAACAGGTTGCATGATCCGAGGCAACATGGTTTTACTAAAGGACGATCTTGCCAAACAAATCGGATTGAGTTCTTTGACTAGGTGACCAGAGAACTAGAACAAGGGCATGCGATGGGTGTGATCTACCTAGATTTCAGCAAAGCCTTTGATACTGTTCCTCATAGGAAGCTTATCAATAAACTCAACAGCTTGGGGATGGGTCCCAAGATGGTGAACTGGATCAGAAATTGGTTAACTGACACACTATAGAGGGTGACGGTAAACGGAACTCACTCGGATGAAAGGATGGTGATTAGCGGTGAGCCCCAGGGTTCGGTCTTGGAACCGGTACTGTTCAATATATTCGTGAATGATATTGCCAAAGGGCTAAATGGGAAAAGTCTGTCTTTTTGCAGATGACACCAAAATTTGCAACAGAGTGGACTCCCCTGAGGGAACATGGGCAATGGAGGGTTAAGTGGCTTGCCCAAGACCACAAGGAGCACCTGTGGGACTAGAAACCCCAGTCCTTCCGGCCCAAGGTTGCTGTCTGCTAGTGGGATTTGAACCACCGACCTTCCGGCCTGTGGTACCTTGCCCCAACCACTAGGCCACTCCTCCCTCTATGATAATAATATGAGGAAAGATCTACAAAGGCTGGAAGAATGGTCTAATGCTTGGCAGTTGAGATTTAATGTGAAGAAGTGCAGTGTAATGCACTTGGGAAGCAGAAATCCAAGGGAATTGTAAGCGATAGGGGGCGAGAGATTGATGTGCACGGACCAGGAGAAAGACCTCGGTGTGATTGTTTCTGATTATCTTAAGGTGGCGAAACAGTTTGACAGGGTGATGGCAAAAGCCAGAAGGATGCTGGGTTGCATACAGAGAGGAATTACCAGCAAAAAGGAAGAGATACTAATGCCATTGTACAAGCCGCTGGTGAGGTCTCACTTGGAATATTGTGTTCAGTTTTGGAGATCGTATCTCGCAAAGGATATAAAAAGGCTGGAAGCGGTTCAGAGGAAGGCGACCAAAATTATTTGGAGCCTGCGTCAGAAGACTTATGAGAAGAGACTTGAAGACCTAAATATGTACGCTCTGGAGGAGAGGCGGGACAGGGGAGATATGATTCAGACCTTTAAATACTTATGTATTAATGGACAAACAAACCTCTTCCAAAGACGGGGAAGCTGTAAAACTAGAGGACATAACATGAAGCTGCAAGGGGGTAAACTGAAAGGCAATGTCAGGAAATACTTTTTCACTGCAAGGGTGGTGGATGCTTGGAATGCTCTCCCGATGGAAGTGGTGGGGGGCAGACACAGTGACAGAATTCAAAATGGCATGGGACAGACACAGTGGATCCCTTTATAGCAACAGAATACAATTAAAATAAGCATAACTATCTCTTATATCTTAAAAAAATAGGGGTAACCTACACGGAGTGGTGGGTACACCCCTAAACAAAGGCATGGGGAGAGGTGACCTGCACGGAGTGGCAAGTGCACCTACTCTTACCGCCTTGTTGGGAAAACTAGATGGACCATACTGTCTTTATCTGCCATCATATACTATGTTACTATATTAGAAAAGGTACAGAGAAGAGTCACCAAAATGGTAATGGAAGGATATCCCTATGAAGAGAGGCTAATAAGGTTAGGGCTCTTCAACCCGGAAGAGAGACAGCTGAGGGGAGATATGATAGAGCTCTATAAATTAATGAATGGTGTGAAACGGGTAAACGTAGATTGTTTAAGCCATCAAAATATAGAGAAACTAGGGAACATGCAATGAAGCTACAGGGTTATTTAAGACTAATAAGAGAAAATATTTTTTCACTCAATACATAATCAAACTCTGGAATTCGTTACCAGAGGATGTAGTAAAGGTGGTTGGTGTAGCTGGGTTTAAAAAGGTTTGGACAAGTTCCTGTAAGAAAGGTCCATAAACCATTCTTAGAGAGGACCAGGGAAATCCACTGCTTGCCCCAATAAAAGCATTGTGGAACCTGGGTCTTTTTGGGAACCTGCTAGGTACTTGTGACATGGATTGGCCATAATTGGAAACGGGATACTGGGCTTGATGAATCTTGGTCTGACTTAGTATGGCATGTTTTTATGGGTTTTGTAAGCTACTGTGTCATCTTCTCGCCCAGTGGAGTTATAGCTTGGTACATCTCACTTTTCTGGACTGGTCTAGTAGGACGATATGGAAGGTGGCATTTTACTTACCAGTTAATGTCCTTTCCTTGAGGCCTGCTAGACCAGTCCAGGACCTGAGCGTGAAACTGTATTTGCTCTCTCCTGCTGTGGTACCCTTGGGTCCACTATGATTTTTATACTTGGTTCTTTAAGGTTTATTTTCTACTGACAGCCTTCTGTTTAGGCTTTCCTGTACATAATTCTGTACTGTTGATCACACATTGTTGCCCATGGTTGAGGATTGTGTGAGGCTTGCCATATTTTTCCCATATACTTTGGGATGAATACTGAAGGGAACTCTGGTGGCTCAAGGAAGAACATTAACTGGTAAATGTAAACCGCACTGATGCAGAATGGATCAGTGCGGTTGACCAGGGCAGTCTGTGTATACTTTTCCCTTTGACCTCCTAACCTAAACTTGTCCCCAGGTATGCTTCCCCTCAGTTGCTTTGCACCGTATTGACTACTGCTCTGTATTGTCTCAACTAGATTGTAAGCTCTGACGAGCATGACTCTAACGAACAGGTACTGTCTCGTGTGTGTTTATCTGTACAGTGTTGCGTGCGTGGCGCTATATAAGTGCTCAATAGTAGTAGTAGTAGTTGAGCTAAAAATGGACTTTTAGCCATGTTGAGGGAGGGCAGTTTTCAGACAACTGATGAACATGGGTAAAATGTTTCAAAAATTATCTTCTATCTTATTAAAAAGAAAAAACATAACTTTTATTATGGATATTTCCTTGTGTGCCTGATAAGCAACCTCAACAGTCTGTTTTAGCTCCTCAGCAGTTTCAGAGGACCTGGTGGTGCAAATGGCTGTCTCTTCAGAGTCTGTCTATTTAGTTATGTATGTACAACTGGGAAGTTTTTTGTCAGTGTCTAACTCTCTAATTTTTTCTGTACATAGATACCCAACATGTGTGCAACAACCAGAATTTCCCTCCAACTTCTAGAATTTGACTTCTAGAATGTAAACAGATTATGACCTTACTTAAAATAAACTGAATCTTGGAAACCAGGTGCATTACTGCAAATTACCTTGAGCTCAAGTTTCAGACTGCCCCTCTCTGGTCTGATACGCTGCTGTTTTTTGATTTGTGAAACTTGAACATAAGAGAACATGCTTAATTTAGAAGTGATTGTAGAAACCAGTAGTGGCCATCATATTGTGGTCTATGAGCCAAAGCATTAGTAAAGGCTGATACTGTAGAGAAAATGGAACTTATTTGCATTATGCAACAAGAGGGTTAGATAAAGGTAACTACAGGGACCTAGAGAGAGAGATGCTTATAGATAGTAGCAATTATGTTCACTCTGATGCAATGGTTCTCAACCTTTTTTCTGCAGAACACATCTGACGGGCGATGCTCGCATATGGGGTACACCGCATGTTTGACCCTCACGGACCTTTGGTCTGATACAGTATAGTAGTTAAATGTAAACATGTTCTGCATCAGCAAAAACTCTACAACAGGTGCAGATCAGAACAAGGACAATTCCCCATTGAAGTAACCATACAAAAATAATTCTGATTCAAACATTTAAGTAACAGCAACATAACTCTTCCCACTACATTGTGAAAGAACATAAAATCTGAAAAAACACCACTCACATATATAATGAATGTGTCATACCATAGCAGCACTAATTCCTATGTTTTAAGCAGCCAGAACCCTACCAAAGGATAAGCATCACTACAAATATTACATTGGACTGTAGAACACTAATACACCTACTACTGGTAAAATTCAAGAAGTGGGATGACTACGGATCTCTACAAAAACACACTAATGTCACTGCACCTTGGTCGCATTCAAAACTCCGACAGTTCTTACCAAATACAGAACAAGAGAGCACAAATTAGAAATAAAACTATGAAGACAAAAATTGAACTGGGAATCCCAAGAAGTCAAACTCAGCAAGTACTGCGACACTGGAAAACTAAAAATATAAATGCATTTCCTCTTATATTGAACAAAATACAAAATCATCCACATTGGACATCTCCCCATACTAACATATTCCAGGTAATAAATTCGGAATAAAATACTTTTTTTCTACCTTTGCTGTCTGGGTATTTTATTTTTCCAGTCATGTTGGTCCCAGTTTCTCTTTTCTGCCTTCGTCTGTCTTCTGCCAACTCTTTCCAGTGTTTGCTGTCCATTTCTCCTTTCTCCCCTCTCCTCCTCTCTTCCTCCATTCCTCCATTTACTCCCTACATCTGTCTGACATATTGATCATCCTTTTCTTTCTTTCCTGCTGCTGCACTTAAATTTTATCCTGTTTTTCACCTTCTAGTCCTCAATCTCCTCCTTTTTAATTTTCACTTAATTATCAACTGTCCACTCTCTCTCTGTTAACCACCCACCTGTGTAGCCCAGTATCTCTTCACTCTGTTTCCTGTCAATTCACTATATCACTCTATGTAGCCCTGCATCTCCCCCCTCCACCCACCTATCTATGTAGCACAGCATATTCCCCCACTCTTTTTCTCTCTCTCCACCCCTTCCCATCTCCCCTCTCTGTCTGTTTCTTCCCCCACCCATCAACTTATGCAGCCCAGTATTTTTCTTCCTCATCCACTCTTCTAGCCTGGCATCCCACCTCTCTCTCTCTCTCCCTCCTTCCCCTGCCATACACACCCTTGTAACCTGACTTCATTTCTCTTTCTCTCGCTCCCTTCCCCCTCCCCAGTCCACCCGTAGCCTGGCATCTCTTTCTCTCTCCCCCTCCCCCTTTCCCACCCTTGTAGCCTGCCATTATCTCCCCTCCCCCTTTACCCCACCTTTGTAGTCCAACTTTTTTTTTTGTCCTCTCTCCTCTCCACATGTGTCGACGCTATGCCCAGAACGGAAACCTGATGGGGGTGAAGAAAATTAATAGAATCTAGGTGATGGGAAAGTTGTGCGAAAACAAACTTCTCCAGGAGCTTAGACAAGAAAGGGAGGTTGGAAACAGGACGATAGTTGGAAGGAAGTGAAGGATCAAGGGAGGGATTCTTCAAGATGGGATGAACCAACGCGTGCTTCCAAGAACTGGGAAAAATCCCCTTTTTTAGATTTTTATATTGGTGTTAACACACATCTAAAAATTCTTACTATCCTTTCAAAAACTACTCGCTCTGTAGTCATTCACCACCATCAGTCCAACATGCCATTACTACGGGAACAAACAGGAAGTCAGCCCTTACATATGGGTGATGGCACCGACGGAGCCTGCATGGTAATCCCTCCCCAGCTTTCAAAGAAAGCCTTTTGGAGATCAACCATGCATGCGTGGTCACTTTCCCGCCCAAGGAAGCCATTTTCCATCAATCTTTGTTTTTCCGCGGAGCCCACCAGACGTACTGTGTCTGCACCTTGGAAAAAGTTGGTTTTCTTTTTCTGTGAGTTCTTGATTTTCTTGTACTCATTCTCAGTCATGTACAGACACCACCTCACAGTCCTGGAACCGTCACTACCTCGGCGTCGTGTATTTTCTCGGGTCCCTTTTTTTTTTTTTTTCTTGTGCGTGGGATTTTTTTCTCGTGCGCCCTACTACTCAGTTTGACCTCACAGGGGCTGCCTTTTCCACTTTGACCTTGATTAGTGGTTTTAAAAGTGCACCCATTGTAGCAGGACCATGTCCATCACGGACTGCCACAAAATTGCTGCCTTTAATGCCTCAAGGCCGATCATGATGCTTCCTCTTGCCTGCTCTGTCTCCAGATGATGAGCAATGGGTGTAAGAATCGTGAAAGGCAAAAGGAGATGCTGTGTTTGGCCTCAACCTTGGCTCCATCATCGGTTTTGGAATCAGTGCCTTCAGGGGCAGTCATGGAGCCCCGAGATCATGGAGTGTCAGACTGGTGACTGTCTGGAGGACAATCCCCAGAAAGAATGGATTTTGACCAAGTCCTCATCAGGAGGTGATGTCTGTGCCGCAAGTAAGACCCACGAGCACTGGCAATGCAGCCTTCGATGAGGGGCCAGGAGCAGCCCCCAAAGCTGCCCTGGCAGGAAGCGGTTCCCATTCCCTCAGAAGATCACCCTCGAGCTCTTGAGGTAATTACCATCGGTGAGTCCCCCACCAAGGGAACTGGTGTCAGGACCAATAACCTCAAGGCTAGAATGGCATCCTTAGAATGCAGCCTCACTGCCTTCCTGATGAGCCAGAAGGCCCTGGTTCTGATTACCTCTGGTTCTTCGGGGCCGACGACAGGCCCCTCCACTGCGAGGGCCTTGCTGAAGGAGATCCAGCCTATCCTGGAACAGGATTCTGATGACCATTCCTGGTCTCGGTCAGAGCCATGGGCGCATCTACTGAGCTTGGACTGCCAGGAGTCCCGGCTGCCATCCTCGCCCCCTACCACAAACCATTGCAATTCCCGCCGGCACTTCGAGCTCCCCTCTGATTCCAATTCGGAATGAGAGACGGGATGATGAGTCTCCCAATACTGCTAGGCATTGGGACGTTCTGTCAGACCCCTCTCCTCCTCAGGAGCATCGAAGGTCCCTGCCAGAGGACCTCTTTCCTGGACGACTTCTGGGACATGAACAAGGCCCTCATCTTTACCACCGAGGCAGAGGAGAGGAGCTTGAGGTAGAGGACCTTGAAATATTACAATATGACTTCTCACAAGGAGGCCATGCCGGTGCCTCCTTTTCAGAATGTGGGAAACCCTGGTTACAGTTCCCATTGCTTAGAAAAAACACAACTACCATGCAACTCCTGGTGGTGGAGTTGGCTATGCACTGAGTCAAAAGCCAGAAGACATTCCTTGGTGCCCCCGGGTTGGGAGGCCCTCACCATGGATAGTTTTGATAAGTGTTTCCCGGGCTCGATGCTCGTGGCCCATATCCAGGCTTACCAGCTGTACATGGGCATGTACCTGAGAGACCTGGTGAAGGAATTCACCAGGTTCTCAGCTGGGCTGTCTGATGACTACCTCCAGCGCTTCAGGAGCCCTGGTGACCCACAGAAGAAGTGCTTCAAGTATGTGACTAGAGTCTGGCTAGAATGGTTAGGGTAGGCATTGGCTATAGACATGGAGCAATGGATTCAGGTCATATTGGTCAAATGGCCAGTGTAGCGCCAATTTTTAAGAAGGGTTCAAGGGGTGATCCAGGAAACTGCAGACTGGTGAGCCTGACGTCGGTACCGGGAAAAATGGTGGAAACCATCATAAAGAACAAAATTACTGGACATATAGATAGTCATGGCTTAATGGGAGACAGACAACATGGCTTTAGCCAAGGAAGGTCTTGTCTTACTGATCTGTTATGCTTTTTTGAAGGTATGAATAAACAGGTAGACAAAGGTGATTCAGTTAATATAGTGTATCTGGACTTTCAGAAAGCCTTTGACAAGGTCCCTTCTGAGAGACTTTTGGCAAAATTTAAAAGTCATGGGATAGGAGGCAGTGTACTATTGTGGATCAGGAACTGGTTAAAAGATAGTAGAGGGTAGGGCTAAAAGGCCAATTTTCCCAATGGAGAAAGGTGAATAGTGGAGTACCCCAGGGATCTGTGCTGGGTCCGCTGCTTTTTAACATATTCATAAATGACCTAGAAATGGGAATAACGAGTGAGGTTATCAAATTTGCAGATGACACAAAACTATTCAAAGTTGTTAAAACCCATGAGGATTGTGGAAAATTGCAAGAGGATCTTGATAAATTGGAAGACTAAATTTCGTCTGCCATTTAGATGCCCAATGTGGGCAAGTGCAAAGTTATGCATCCAGGAAAGAAAAACCCAAACTATGGTTACATGATGCAAGGTTCCACATTAGAAACCACCACCCAGGAAAATGATTTAGGTGTCATTGTGGATAACATATTAAAACCCTCCTCCCAGTGTGCAGCAGCAACCAAGAGAGCAAATAGAATGCTAAGTATCATAAGGAAAGGAATGGAGAAGAAAACAAAGGATATTATAATGCCTCTATTGTTCCATGGTGTGACCGCACCTTGAATATTGTGTGCAGTTCTGGTCGCCGTATCTTTAAAAGCATATAGCGTTATTAGAAAAGGTACAGAGAAGAGCCACCAAAATGGTAATGGGGTGGAAGGATACCCCTATGAAGAGAGGTTAAAAAGGTTAGGGCTCTTCAACCTGAAAAAGAAATGGCTGAGTGGGAGATATGAAGAAGGTCTATAAATTAATGAATGGCGTGGAACGGGTAAACGTAGCTTGTTTATGCCATCAAAATATAGAAAGACTAGGGGGCATGCAATGAAGCTACAGGGTAACCTATTTAAAACTAATAAAAGAAAATATTTTTTCACTCAACGTGTAATCAAATTCTGGAATTTGCTACTGGAGGATGTAGTAAAAGCTGTTAGTGTAGCCGAGTTTAAAAAAGGTTTGGACAAGTTCCTGGAGGAAAGGTCTTCATGTTCTTTGCCCACCAGTGGTCCAGCATAACTACCAATGTCTGCACCCTTCAGGTGGTAAAGGAGGGGTTACCTCCTTCCCTTCCACTGGACGCCCGCTTCGTACTTCCCAGTGGAACTTCCTCTGGATCCCTACCATCGGGACCTCCTTCATAGGGAGATTGCGGCTCTTCTCGCCGACAGGGTAGTAGAGCTCATCCCATTGCCACAAAGAGGCACAGGGTTCTACTCACACTACTTCATGGTTCCCAAGAAAATGGGTGGATTGTGCCCCATCCTAGACCTGTGGGATCTCAACCGCTTCTTAATGAAGGAAAAGTTCAAGATCGTATCTTTTGGAACATTACTGCCTTACCTCCACCGGGAGGCTGGAGACTGGCTGTGCTGCTTGGATTTCAAAGATTACTATTCTCCAGGACCAAGCAGGAAGTCAGCCCTCATATATGGGTGTCATCGGCGCCGATGAAGCCCCAGCAGAGCATTTCCCCAGCTTTCTATGAAAGCCTTTGGGAATGCAGGCACGCATGCGTGGTTCCCTTCCCGCCTAAAGGTGCCATCTTACCTCAGTCTCTTTTTTTCCGTGAAGCCCACTGGACGTGTCCAGTTTTCCCGGTTAAAATTAGATTTTTCAGCGATTTTTTTGCTCTTTTTCTACCGGTTCGACGCCGGTTCCCCTCCTGCCGGGTTCAGTACACCGGTATCGAGCCCGATTCCTCTTTTTCGGTTTTTGCCCTTCGTGGCTGGCGTTCGCGCCCTTTTTTCTCTTTTTCCCTGGAAGGCCGGTCTTTCGACCTCGCGAGGACTCTTTTTTTTTTTTTTTTTCCCCCCCGATGGCTTACAGTGGTTTTAAGAAGTGTGATCGGTGTAAGAAACTAATGTCTCTCACCGACATGCACGACTGCTGCCTTCGGTGCCTGGGCCCTGACCACGATCCTAAGTCGTGCGGGGCCTGTGGAATAATGTCTTCCAAAGCACTACGAAGTCGCCAGCAGCAAAAGGAAAGGCTTTTCTTGGACTCAGCCTCCGGCCGGGCCCAGACCTCGTCTGAGGCCTCGACATCTCGGGATTCCGATCCTGAGCGCCGTCGAAGCTCCTCGGACAGGGGGTCCCCCGACCGGGAACGCAAGAGGAAGAAACGGCTCGCGAGGGTGTCGTCAGAAGAGGTCCCTGGCTCCTCGAGGGCCAGGTCTAAGACCCCCGACCGTTGCCCTGGGCCTGTGGAACCGGAGAAGCCTGCTAAAGTTCCTCATGTGGAGCCGGAGTCTGTTGGACACGTAAGCCCTGTAGTCCTCGTGGACTCTCCTCCCAGGGAGCCGACGTCGGGCCCGGCACCGCCGGGGCCCGAGTCGGTGGCTGCTGCGTCTCCCGAGCTGAGTCTCAGGATGACAGCCTTGGAAAGCAGAATGTCTGCCTTCATGGAGCAGCAGCGGGCACTGATGGCCAGCCTGTCTGGCGCATCTGCCCCGACCACCGGGACGTCGAAGTTGACCCCGGAGTCCGAGCCGATACTCGAGTCCATCGTGGCTCGGAGTTGACCTCGGTCGCGGTCCCCCTCGACCGCCCGTTCGGGACCGAGGGCGTCGACGCCGGTGCTTTTGGCGTCGGGGCGGGTGCTCCAGGGCCCCGTGGGGTCGGACCCCGACTCTTCCTCGGATGAGTCAGCTTGGGAGACGGAGGACGAGGAGTCTCCTGACACTTTTAAGACTCGGTGCATCCCTTCGGACTCACCGCAGTCTGAGCCCCGGAGTAGGTCCCACCCCGGAGGACACCAGGTTCTCAGAGTTCATCCGGGATATGGACACTGCCTTGGCTATTCCGGCGGATCCCGAGGAAGAGCCTCGATCTGAAGAGCTCGAGGCGCTGCAGTATGACTCTACTCCGAAGGAGGCCTTTACTGTCCCGGTTCCTCCGATGCTGGAATGGCTCCTCTTCCGTATGTGGGAGGCACCGGCCTCGGCGCTGGTTCTTAGCAAGTGAGTCGATTTGATTTATTGGCACCGTAAGAGCCCTGGTTTTCAGAAGGCACAGCTACCACACCATTCCATGGTTGTGGAATCGGCCATGCATCGTCTGAAGAGTCAGAAGATGCACTTCGTGGTGCCTCCTGGCAGGGAGGCCCGAAACCTCGATGGCGTCGGTAGAAAGTGTTTTCAGGGCTCGATGCTTGCTTGCCGTGTCCAGTCTTACCAGCTGTACATGGACATGTACTTGCGGGATCTGGCCAAGGAGTTGGCCGGATTCTCTGCTGGTCTCTCCGGGGAACCCTTGCAGAGATTTAAGTCCTTGACCTCGGGGATTCGGGACTGCTCGAAGTTAATGTCCTGCGCCGCCTACGATGGCTTCGAGGCTTCGGCCCGAGTTGCGGCAGCCGGCATCGCGGCTCGAAGCCAGGCATGGCTGCAGTCATCGGACCTCAAGCCAAGGGTTCAGGACAAGTTGGTCGATGTCCCTTTCCGAGGTGAAAACCTTTTTGGCAAGCCCATGACCGAGAAGGCCGCTCAGCTCGAGACCAAGCACCTCATCCGGACAAGGCTGTCGAGGAAGACCTCTGCCCCTTCTCATAAAAA
Source organism: Ichthyophis bannanicus (assembly GCA_033557465.1). Classification (NCBI taxonomy): domain Eukaryota; kingdom Metazoa; phylum Chordata; class Amphibia; order Gymnophiona; family Ichthyophiidae; genus Ichthyophis; species Ichthyophis bannanicus. Next base: position 250,285,277 of record CM066039.1, on the reverse strand, counting down.
GAAGGGCTCGGGTAAAAAGCCCTTTTACCCGAGGAAGGGAACTGCCTACAAACAGTATCCACAATATCAGGCTGCCCAAGCTGCCCCTCAGGGTCAGCAAGCCAAGGGCCAGGGTAATGGGCCCCGTAGGCAAGGACCCCCAAGCCTCAGGCTCCTGCTACCACTCCGCAGGGTGGGGGCTTTTGACTCCTTGAGCGTAGCCTCTCCTCCACTGCTCTCCCAACCCTGCACAGGAGGTCGTCTCGCCCTCTTTGCCCACCAGTGGCCCCTTATCACCGGGGACAGTTGGGTGCTGGAGATAATCCACAAGGGATAATGCCCTCCATTTCCACCAACTGCCTCCCCCATATTTTCCAGGGGAGCCTCCAAGACCTCCTCTGCACACAGCCCTTCTCCGTCAGGAGCTTCAGGGTCTGTTGGTGGACAGGGTGGTGGAGCCTGTGCCTCCCCACTTGCAAGGTCACGGATTCTACTCCAAGTATTTCCTGGTGCCCAAAAGAACCGGTGGCCTTCGCCCCATTCTGGACCTCAGGAACCTCAAGTTCCTAGTGAAAGAAAAGTTCAAGATGCTTACTCTTGGAACCCTTCTGCCCTACCTCCAGCAGGGAGATTGGCTATGCTCCTTAGATCTAAAGGATGCGTACACTCACATCCTCATTCATCCAGACCACAGAAAGTACCTAAGGTTAATCGTGGGAGGAAACCATTATCAGTACAGAGTGCTGCCTTTCGGCCTCACCTCCGCCCCCAGAGTCTTTACAAAGTGCTTAGCAGTGGTGGCGGCCTTCCTGAGAAATCAGGGCATCTTTGTCTTCCCCTATCTGGACGACTGGCTCATCAGGGGTCAGACAAGTCAGGAGGCCAATCAAGCCACCCTCAGGACCATTGCTCTTCTGCAACATCTGGGGTTTGTCATAAACTTTGCAAAGTCCTCTTTGCTCCCTTCCCAGAACTTGGAGTTCATAGGGGCAAGGTTGGATTCTCTCCTGGCAAAGGCATTCTTGCCAGAAAACAGAGCCCAAAGGTTGATGGCCTTGGCAAGTCAGTTTCTCAGCAGGTCCCTGGTCTCCGCCAGACTCTGCCTGCGGCTTCTAGGCCACATGGCTTCGACAGTACATGTGACCCCCAATGCCAGACTCCATATGAGGCCTGCACAGTGGTGCCTTCGGACTCAGTGGTCACAGGCCACAGGCAGCCTCAGAGCCAGGATAAGGGCGTCCAGACCTTTTCTGCACTCCCTCAACTGGTGGCTACACCCACCCAATCTGCTGAAAGGGGTGCCCTTTCAGATTCCAGGTTACACAGTGATGCTAACAACAGAAGCCTCCCTGTAAGGCCAGGGAGTGCATTGTCTGGGCAAGTGCACCCAGGGCCTCTGGTCTCTCCCTGGGAAGCTGCACAGCAGATCAATCTCCTCGAACTCAGAGCTATTCAATTAGCACTCAAAGCTTTCACTCCTATCCTGGCTCAACAGTCTGTCCTGATTCAGACAGACAACCAAGTTGCCATGTTTTATGTTCACAAGCAGGGCGGAACTGGGTCCAGGATCCTTTGTCGGGAAGCTCTGGACCTTTGTTCTTTTGCCCTCAAGCACAACATGCTCCTCCGAGCTGTGTACCTTCCAGGCCAGGACAACTGCCTGGCAGACAGGTTAAGCAGGATACTGCAGCCCCACGAGTGGCAGCTGCATCCTTCAGTGGTTCAGAAGATCTTCCTGAAATGGGGTCTCCCTTTGATGGATCTCTTTGCCAGCCCCATGAACAAGCAACTGCCAAAGTTCTACTCCAGGCAACCACATCCTCTGCGGATAGCAGCGGATGCTTTTCTGATATCTTGGTCTCAGGGCCTCCTCTATGCGTTTCCTCCCACGCCCTTGGTGGCCCGAGCCCTATTAAAGATTCTCCAGGACAAGGCCTCTGTCCTGCTGGTAGCTCCCAGGTGGCCGAGACAGCCTTGGTTTCCTCTTCTGCTTCAACTGGCGGTAGATCCTCCACTGCCTCTTGGGTTGCAACCCGACCTTCTCACACAGGACCAGGTTTCCCTTCTGCACCCCAATCTCAAATCTCTCAATTTGATGGCCTGGAGGCTGCAAGGGTAGTTTTGGCTCCCTGGGGCCTGCCTCAGGAAGTTGAGGAGGTTGTCCTAGCCTCTAGGAAACAGTCCACTAGGAAAACCTATGCTCTCAAGTGTAGGAGGTTTTCTGTGTGGTGTCACCTACGTACAGAGGATCCTTTCTCCTGTACTGTGCCAGTAGTTATTTATTTATTTTCATTTCTTATATACCGTGCTCTTTTAATCAGTGTGGTCTACATATGAACAAAAAACAAACACAATGTACAAGGCAACATTGGTTTTTACAATGAACAGGGTAAACTAGCATGGAGATAACTGGGGGAACTATATACATGGTATGATAATTACATGGTTGTAGTAAATGGTTGTAGTTCTTCAATACTTACTGCACTTATCCAATCAGGGACTTAAATCCAATTCTGTTCGGGTCCACCTCTCAGCTCTAGCAGCTCACCACTCATTGGTAGAGGGGCAATCTCTATCTGGTCACCCCTTGGTGTCCCCCTTTCTCAGGGGCTTGCTTTTGCTCAAGCCTCCCATCCGTCGTCCTGCCCCTGAGTGGGAGCTGAATGTGGTCTTGCAGCAACTGACTTGCCCACCTTTTGAGCCGATGGCTACTTGTCCACTATGCTTCCTCTCCTGGAAGACACTCTTCCTGATAGCCCTTACCTCGGCTAGGCGAGTAAGTGAGCTTCAGGCCCTGGTCTGTGACAGGCCTTACACCAGGATTTATAGGAACAGGGTAGTCCTCAGGACTCATCCAAAGTTCCTCCCTAAGGTTGTCTCCTCTTTCCACCTCAATTAGGAGGTGGTTCTTCCAACATTCTTCCCTAGGCCTCATTCTAGCCAGGCTGAAGCAGTCCTGCATACCCTGGACTGTAGGAGGGCCTTATCCTTCTACCTCGACCGTACGCAGAGGCATAGAAGGGCTACTCAGCTCTTCGTATCCTTTGACCCCAATAAGTTGGGGTTGGCTGTGTCTAAGCATACCTTGTCCATCTGACTGTATCACCTGGGCTTACAAGGCGGCTGACCTTCCTTTGCAGGGTAGGGTCACGGCCCATCGTGTCAAGGCAATGGCTGCCTCAGTGGCTCATCTCCGCTCTGTGCCCTTGGTAGACATCTTCAGGGCTGCAACTTGGTCTTCAAGCCAGACTTTTGCGGCCCATTACTGCCTGGAGAGGGAGTCCCGTAGGGACAGTGCTTTTGGCCAGGCAGTACTCCGGAATCTCTTTGAGGTTTAGGCAACTCCTGCCCTCTGTTGGGCTACCGGTGGAGGTTGTGTCCTTGAAAAGCCTTTCTTTGCTGCTGAGACTAGAGGGAGTTCTCTTGTTCAGCCTGGGCTCCTCGGTAGCCCAGAGCTGGGGAGTCACCCATATGTGAGGACTGACTTCCTGCTTGGTCCTGGAGAAAGAGTAGTTACTCACCTGTAACAGGTGTTCTCCAGGAGCAGCAGGAATCAGTCCTCACAACCCTCCCTCCTCCCCTTGGAGTTGCAGTTGTACATAGTTTATTTTTCATTTTTGTGTGCTGTTCTTAGCTATGTCATTTGACTGAGGTAAGATGGCACCTTTAGGCGGGAAGGGAACCGCGCATGTGTGCCTGCATTTCATAGAAAGCTGGGGAAATGCTCTGCTGGGGCTTCATCGGCGCCGATGACACCCATATGTGAGGACTGATTCCTGCTGGTCCTGGAGAACACCTGTTACAGGTGAGTAACTACTCTTACCCACATCCTGATTCACCACTTGCACTGGCACTACCTTCGCTTTGTCATTGGCAGATGTCACTATCGGTACTGGGTCCTCCCATTAAGATTGGTGTCTGCCCTCAGGGTATTCACAAAATGCCTAGCAGTGGTCACCACCTTCCTGCAACTGCAGGGCATCTTAGTTTTCCTTTATCTGGATGATTGGCTGATAAGGGGAGGGTCCTTGGTTGAAGACTGACAGGCCCTACATCGCACCATCCAGCTACTGGAGACCTTAGGTTTCATAGTAAACTATCCCAAACCCCACCTACAGGCTGTCGAGCACCTGGAGTTCATCGAGGCCCTCCTCAATACCACTCAGGCCTGTGTGCGTCTTCCGCCCAAAAGGGCTCAGCACCTCTCTGTTCTGGCAGAAGAAGCTCCGCTTGTCAGATGCTCCGCCTCCCGGGGCACATGTCCTCGACTGTTCATGTCATACTCTCAGCCCATCTCCACATGCATTGGGCTCAGTGGACACTCTGCACTCAGTGGAAGCAGGTGATAACGCGCCTGTCAGACAAGGTACAGGTCACTCTGCCTCTCTTCTGTTCCCTTGCCTGGTGGCTCCAGTTTAGCAAACCTCTGGCAGGGCTCCCTTTTCAGGATCCCCTACATCAACAGATCCGCACCATGGATGCTTCCAAGCTCGGCTGGGGAGCCCATTGGAATGTTCTTCAGTCCCAGGGTCTCTGGTTGCCGGAAGAGAGCCACTCCAGATCAATTTCCTCAAACTCGGAGCAGTTACGAATGTCTTGCAGGTGTTCCAGCATTGTCTGGCAAGTCAGGTTGTCCTGGTTTGGATGGACAAGCAAGTAGTGGTGATCTACATCAACAAACAGGGAGGGCACGGGTCCTACCTTCTCTCTTGGGAAATGATCATACTCTGGAATTTTGCAAACAAGCAGGGTATTCTCCTCTGGACCATCTACCTCACAGGGCAGGAAAATGTCCTGATGGACTGGCTCAGCAGAGTGCTGCAGCCTCACGAGCGGATCCTCACCTCGTCAGTGGCATGGGACATCTTCCAGAAGCGGGATACGCTGGCTGTGGACCTCTTCACCAGCCCTCACAATGCTCAGCTGCCACTGTTCTGCTCCAGGATATCTTGCCGGAGCCGCCTCGTGGCTGATGCGTTTCTTTTCCAGTGGGGCCATGGCTGCTATATACTTAACTGCCCACGCCCTTGGTGGCCAAGATCCTCTTCAAGGTCCAGACGGATGGGGCCAAGGTTATTCTTATCGCCCTGCGCTGGCCTCTGCAGTCTTTGTACTCTTTGTTGCTCAGACTTTCTCTGGCGCCACCCATTCCCTTGGGTTTCGCCATGGATCTGATCTCCCAGATTTATGGGACCCTCCTACAATTCCAATCTCGAGTTGTTAACTCTGTGTGGATGCTGAGAGGATAGCCCTTGCTCAGCATCACATGCCTAGAGACACTGAGGACGTCCTCGCGTCCCGCAAGGATTCCACCAGATGAGCATATGTCTTCAAATGGTGCTGGTTTTCCATTTGGTGTGCGGATAGAGGTTTCAGCTCATTCTCCTGTCCAGTACAGGTGATCCTGCAGTACCTTTTGCACCTCTCCTGGGTTGGGTTAAAGTCCAATTCCATCAGAGTTCATCTGAGCACCCTAGTAAAATGGACCTTAGGGGATATCAGGGCTGGCTTTGATGCTGGAAGCGGGCGCTGAGAGAGCTGACAATTTTCTTTTATGTGTGTGAAAAGTTAAGAACATAAAAACATAAGATATGCCATACTGGGTCAGACCAAGGTCGTCCAAGCCCAGTATTCTTTCCAACAGTGGCCAATCTAGGTCATATGTACCTAGCAGTTTCCCCAAGGGACACAGGTTCCACAATGCTTGTATTGGTTCAAGCATTGATATCCTGGGTCCCTTCTTAATAATGGTTTATGGACCTTTCCTCCAGGAACTTGTCCAAACCTTTTTTAAACCCAGCTACACTAACGGCCTTTACTGCATCCTCCGGTAACAAATTCCAGAGTTTGATTACACGTTGAGTGAAAAAATATTTTCTTTTATTAGTCTTAAATAGTTTACCCTGTAGCTTCATTGCATGTCCCCTAGTCTTTCTATATTCTGATAAGGTAAACAATCGATCTACGTTTACCCGTTCCACTCCGTTCATTAATTTATAGACTTCTATCATATTTCCCTCAGCCGTCTCTTTTCCAGGTTAAAGAGCCCTAACCTTTTTAGCCTTTCTTCATAGGAGTATCCTTCCATCCCCTTTACCATTTTGGTGGCTCTTCTCTGAACCTTTTCTAAAATAGCTATATCCTTTTTAAGATACGGCGACCAGAATTGCTCACAATATTCAAGGTGCGGTCTCACCATGGAACGATATAGAGGCATTATAATATCTTTTGTTTTACCATTACCTAGGAGACTAGGAGTAAAGTGCTAAACTTTTCAGTCATGCTACATTTATTATTTTAATTGTCCCTCTTTGTTTCCCAATAAGTAACTTTACTACTTTGTCAAGTCATGACTGCTGCTTGCTTTGTCAGTAGCATCCTTGTACTGGTGGATGTCTAGAACATTTTTAAAATATTTAATTCATAGGATTTGATGTACCATAATTCAACGGTAGTAATAACATCATAGCGGTGTACAGCTAGGATAAGGCTATTGCAAATAAAACGGGGAAAATATAACAAAGGTACTCAAATAGTAAACCCAGTGGGCCGGAAGGACTAGTTTTTCTAGTCCCACAGGTGCTCCTTGTGGTCTTGGGCAAGCCACTTAACCCTCCATAGCCCATGTTCCCTGTAAAATAGTTATCTCCAGGAACAAGCAGGAATGAGTCTTCACATATGGGTATCGTCGGTACCGACGGAGCCTGCGCAGGAACGCTCCCCAGCGTCCAGTAAGAAAGCTTTTGGGAGCATCCCACAGCGCCTGTGCGCTGCCTTCCCGCCTTTCCCAACCGCCTCTCTCCAGTTCTTCTTTTCCACGGAGCCAGCAGGTCGTGTTCCTGTCACCGCAGAAGAATTCTTTCTGTGTCGCGTCTGCCTTCTTCGACGTCAGACCGGTACTGCCGGTCTTGTCTTTTTTTTCTAAAAAACAAAACAAAAACTTTTCTTTCTTCAACTGTGCATTTTCAGTTTGGGCCTTAGGCCTGAACATATTTTCTCCTCATGGAGAAGCCCGCTTCCGGGTTCAAAAAGTGCACGAAGTGTGGCGGTACTATTTCTGTCACCGACACCCATGACTGGTGTCTAAAATGTTTGGGTCCTGACCATTCCATCACGGATTGTGTGTCCTGTACCATGATGTCTAAAAGAGGTCGGCAGAACCGAGCAGCCAAGCTCAGTACCCTGTTTCCCTCTGATGCAGCCTCGGTGGCATCGACATCTTCCAGGGCTGCTGCTTCCTCCCATGGATCTCAGTTAACCAAACATAAATATAGCCGGTCCTCGAAGGGCAAATCTCCCTCTAAGCATCGAGATGCCTCCGGGCTTGTCCTCGAGGATTCCGCACCGCAAAATTACCCTGGCGGGAAGTTCCGACTTCCAAAACATTGTCTATGGTGTCACAGGTTGACATCGATGGCTCGGCCTCGAGAGATCACCTGTTGCCGTGTTCTGGGGTACCGGTGGCCTCCACTGGTACCGACATCCAGACTCTGGTGGCGTCGATGGATCAGAAGATTCTGTCCATGCAGCGCACCCTAACGGCGTTTATGCTGGCTTCGACGCCTCCAGTACCGCAATAGTCTCCGTTGCCGGTACCGACTCTGGCACCGGCATCGTTCCCGGTGCCGGTACCGATTGCATCGACATCGGCTTCGGTGTCGACTGCAACGGTACCTTGTCCTATGATGCCCATCGGTACCGAACCGGTACCGCTTACTCCCGATGTCGATCCCACTCGGTACGCGTTTCGGGCTTTACAGGAGCATCCAGACAGAGGCGATACTTTGATTCCTCCGAAGACTCTGAGTCGGAGGTTTCTGTCGATGCACCGGTACTTCTTCCTCAGGAGTCTGATTCTCCAAAACAAAGAATGTCTCCTCCAGAAGACTTGTCTTTTCAAGACTTCATTAGGGAAGTGGCTAGGGGCCTCTCCATTACAGTGGCCCCTGAGTCAGAGCCTAGAGCCAAGCAACTAGATATTTTGCAATATCCTAAGGCTCCTAAAGAAGCAGCTACTTTACCTATTCATGAGATTCTCTATGATCTCATGTTGAGCATGTGGGAGACTCCTCTTACCACCTCTCCTCATTCTCGTAGATTAGACACCATGTACCGTGTCCCTCCTTGTCCTGGCTTTCATAAGTCTCAGCTTCCTCACCACTCTATTGTGGCAGAGTCTGCCATGAGGAAAATAGAGTGCAAAGAGACACTCATCTAATCCTCCAGGACGTGAATGCAGGACCCTTGATGCTTTTGGCCGAAGGGTTTTCCAAGCTAATATGCTTGCTGCCAGAATCAACTCCTATAGTCGCTATATGGGGATGTTTCTAAAAGAAGTCACAGATCATCTGCAGACTTTAGCCCCTTTTATTTCAGAAGATAAAAGGCAGGAATTTCTCACTTGGCTTAAACATGCCCAAGATGTTTCCAAATTTTCCAACCGTGCAGCCTTTGACTCTTTTGAGTGTGTAAGCAGAGCCTCGGCTATTGCCATAGGTGCACGCAGAATTGCTTGGTTACAAGCCTCTGATTTGGAACTCTGGGTCCAAGATGAACTGGGAAATCTTCCTTGTACAGGTGAAAACCTTTTTGGCAGGGATTGGAAAGCAAAGGCCACTCAGATGGATGCTGAGAACTCTGCTTTGGATCGACTTTCAAAATCTACCTCTGCCCCTGCTAAGAAAAGGTTGTTCAAAAAGACAACTTTTTCTAAAAAGGGAAGATACTATCCTGCTTATGGTCAGCAGGCATCATCTGCAGGTCGTTTTGCTGCAAAGCGTCAGCAACCACCTAAACAGGCCAAGTCAAAGGCTGCCAGGCCTCCCACGACTCAGCAGCCTCAGCCTCCCCAGGGCCTTTGACTTGCAACTAGAGAACTTAGCCTTTCTGGCTCTGGAAGAACCAGAGCCCCTCACCATTCCAGGAAGGTTGACTTACTTTGCTCCCAGATGGGAGCAAATTACAGCAGAGCAATGGACCCCTCTCCATTGTAAGGGAAGGGTACAAGCTTCATTTCTTGAACCTTCCTCCCCACACCATGGTGAGACAGTTCAATTCTCCAACATCTCTCCTCAACCTTCTGGGTCAGGAGATTGCTACCCTTCTTGCCCAAGGGGCAATAGAAGAAGTATCCCTTCTTCAACAGGGCTCAGGGTTCTACTCCCCTTATTTTCTTATTCCAAAGAAAACAGTGGGCTACAGACCCATATTAGATCTCAGAGAATTGAACAAAGAGAAATTCAAGAGGATTTCTCTCGGTACTCTGCTGCCATACCTTCAGAGTCAGGACTGGCTTTGTTCTCTAGATCTCAAGGATGCGTACACCCATGTCCTCATCCATCCAACACACAGAAGCTTCCTTTGGTTTCTTTTTCAAGGAAAGCACTACCAATACAGGGTGCTTCCTTTTGGTCTGGCCTCTGCACCAAGGGTGTTCACGAAATGCATGGCAGTAGTAGCTGCATTTCTACGCGCACTAGGAATATTCGTTTTCCCATTTCTGGACGACTGGCTCATTCGAGCTCCATCCCAGTCAGAGGCCCAGATTTCTCTAACCTGCACAATGTGTGTCCTTCAGTATTTAGGACTGGTAATAAACATCCCAAAATCCCATCTCACCCCTACTCAGTCTCTGGAGTTTATAGGGGCCTTGCTGGATACCACAACTGCAAGGGCCTATCTTCCTCAGGCCCGTTGCCTATGCTTGGTGCAGTTAGCCTCCCAAATACAGTTAAAGTCCCATTTAACTGCTCGAGAGATGTTACAACTATTAGGCCACATGTCATCCACCGTGCATGTGGTTCCATATGCTCGCCTTCACATGAGGGCAGCTCAATGGACTTTGTCCACCCAATGGACTCGGGCATCAGGTTGCCTGTCAGACAAAATAGCAAACTCCAGTTGCCTATTTTGGTCTCTCGTGGTGGAAGTCCCCTCCAAATCTGTTGCTGGGGTCCTTTTTTCAGCAGTCGCTACCCCAAGCAACTCTGACAACAGATGCTTCTCCAATGGGTTGGGGAGCTCATCTGCAGGATCTCTCCACCCAGGGCATCTGGTCTCCACAGGAGACTTCTCTGCATATCAATCTCTTGGAACTCAGAGCAATATTCTTAGCTCTCAGAGTGTTCCATTCCCTGCTCAGCTACAGGACAGTCCTCATCCATACGGACAACCAAGTAGCCATGTTCTATGTAAACAAGCAGGGCGGGACTGGCTCTCTGTCGCTTTGCAACGAAGCTTTGCGACTGTTGGCCTTCGCAAGAGAGCATCACATCCATCTTCTGGCAGTATATCTTCCAGGCATTCAAAACTCTTGGGCGGACAGACACAGTCGAGTTCTGCTTCCACACGAGTGGTCCCTCCACATGGACCAGGTAGCCAGGATTTTTCGAATTTGGGGAACCCCGGACATAGACCTCTTTGCAAGTCTGTGGAATGCCAAACTTCCCCGGTTCTGTTCCAGAATTCCGTGTCAGGGAGTTCAGGCCAAGGATGCCTTCCTCCTTCACTGGGGTCAAGACTTTCTTTATGCCTTTCCACCAGTTCCCCTAATTCCCAAGACACTATTCAAGCTTCAGAGAGATCAAGGGACCATGATCCTCATAGCACCACATTGGCTACGCCAAGTGTGGTACCCTCTACTTCTGCATCTCTCTCAAGCTCCTTCCCTGGACTTGGGCTCTGCACCAGACCTTCTGTCCCAGGAAGAGGGAACTTTGTGGCACCCAAACCCCCAGTCGCTCCATCTCAGGGCTTGGTTGCTGAGGGCCTAGACCTTCAAGATTTTCATCTCTCTCAGCAAGTCAGAGATGTTATTCATGCCTCTAGAAAGCCTTCTACTAGACATTCCTATGCTTTCAAATGGAAAAGATTTACGTTTTGGTGTTCAGGGAAAGGTCTAAACTCTCTTGCAATACCTCTGAATTCTCTACTATCCTGCATCTATCCCATGCAGGTCTGAAAACAAATTCAGTAAGAGTCCATTTGAGTGCTATTGCAGCGTCCCTCAAGCCTCTCAATGGACAACCTGTTTCCTCTCATCCTCTTATAGCAAGATTCATGAGAGGCCTTCTTTTAACTAAACCTCCCATTAGACCACCTCCAGTGGCATGGGACTTAAACCTGGTTCTTGGCCAGCTTATGAAGCCACCCTTTGAACCTTTAGCCACCACCTCCTTGAAATTCCTTTCTTGGAAAGTTATTTTTCTCATTGCAGTCACCTCAGCATGCCGCATCAGTGAGTTGCAAGCTTTGGTGGCTAATCCTCCTTATACAAAGTTCCATCATGATACGGTAGTCCTCAGGACCAATCCACACTTTATGCCTAAAGTGGTCTCACCTTTTCATCTGAACCAAGAGGTTTATTTATTTATTTATTTGAACAGTTCTTATATACCGCTGTTTCCAAGGATCAGCAGCGGTTTACATTACAACAAATGTTATACAGTTAAACATTACATAGAACTTTATGAACATAGGACTTTATTAACAATTTGAACAATATTTACCTGTCTTTTTTCCAGGACCTCATGCATCAAATGCAGAGAGGAATCTTCATACCTTGGATTGTAAGAGAGCTCTCGCTTTTTACTTACAAAGAACACAGCAACATAGAAAGTCTTCTCAACTCTTTGTTGCTTTTGATCCTTCTCATTTAGGACTTCCAGTCTCTAAGAGAACACTGTCCAACTGGATTGCTCAGTGTATTTCTTTCGCCTACCAGAGTAGGAGCATTTCTCTGGAGGGCCATGTCATAGCTCACAATGTGAGAGCCATGGCAGCCTCAATGGCTCATCTAAACTCTGTGTCCATCGACCAAATCTGTCGAGCGGCCACCTGGGCCTCGGTTCATACCTTCACAGCCCATTACTGTTTGGTCAAGAACTCCCACCGGGATGCCAACCTGGGGTTTCTCCCTGGCATCTGCAGCTAGGGAATCCCCATATGTGAAGACTCATTACTGCTTGTTCCTGGAGATAGCACAGTTACTTACCTGTAACAGGTGATCTCTGGGAACTGCAGGAATAAGTCTTCACAACCCACCCACCTCCCCTAGGAGTTGTATCTATCTTTCCTTTCCTCTTTCTCTCTCTCTTTGTCTCAGCTTTAAAACTCGAACTGGAGAGAGGCGGTTGGGAAAGGCGGGAAGGCAGCGCGCAGGCGCTGTGGGATGCTCCCAAAAGCTTTCTTACTGGACGCTGGGGAGCGTTCCCGCGCAGGCTCTGTCGGTACCGACGATACCCATACGTGAAGACTTATTCCTGCTGTTCCCAGAGATCACCTGTTACAGGTAAGTAACTGTGCTATCTCCAAGTTATAATGCCCTGTTCAATGTAATTTCAGTTGTTCAATGTAAACTGCACTGATGCAGAATAGCGCGGTATATAAGAAAATGTAAATAAATAAAAATAAATAAAATAAATACCAAAAAGAACAGGGTGCCTAAGGCCCATCCTAGACTTGCAGGACCTGAACAGGTTCCTGGTGAGGGAGAAGTTCAAGATGCTTTCCCTTGGGACGCTGCTGCCATACCTCTAGCAGAGAGACTGTCTATGCTCCTTGGACTTAAAGGATGTGTACACTCATATCCTCACCCATCCCAGCCACAGGCAGCCACAGACAGTACCCCAGATTCATGGTGGGGGGGTGGCCACTACCAGTACAGAGTACTACCTTTTGGCCTGGTCTCTGCCCCAAGGGTCTTCTCCAAATGCCTAGCGGTTTTCATGGCACACCTCTGCCTCCAAAGGGCCTTTGTCTTCCCTTATCTGGACTGACTCATCAGAGGATGCTCGGCCACCGAGGTGCAACAGGCCACGTCCCACACCATCTGCATCTTACAACATCTGTGGTTGGTTATAGGCCACACCAAGATCCATCTCCTCCCGATACAGTATCTAGAGTTCATAGGAGCCTAGCTGGACACCCTTCAGGCCAGAGCGTTCTTACCTAGGACAGTACCAATCACCTCAGTGTGCTGGCTACAAACTTACAGTGCAGGCGCACAGTGTCTGCTCACTTCCTGCTACATCTGCTGGGCCACATGACATCTACGATCCACATCACCCCGGATGCCTGCCTTTACATGAGGGCAGCCCAATGGTGCCTCTGCTCCCAGTGGACCCAGGCCACCGCACAGCTGCGGGACAGGGTGACAGTGACCCGCCAACTTGCAGACTCCCCTCGGCTGGTAGCAGGCTTCTCAGCACCTCCAGGCAGGGATGCTCTTCCAGGCCCCCGTTCCCCAGAGGGTCCTCACTATGGATGCCTCTCTGCTAAGTTGGGGTGCACACTGTGAAGATCTCTGCACCCGGGGCAGCTTGTCGCAGTCAGAGCCAACTGTAGATCAACCTGCTCGAGCTTTGGGCCAGATTCCTGACTCTCCGAGCCTTTTGCCACTGCCTGCAGCACCATTCAGTGCTGATTCAAACTTATAATCAGGTGGCGATGTTCTACGTAAACAAGCAGGGGAGCACAGGGTCCTATGCCTTCTGTCAGGAGGCAGTGGCGCTCTGCTCCTTTGCACTCCACAATGGGATGCTCCTGTGGGCAGTATATCTGCTGGGCCAGCTCAGCGCCCAAGCAAATTGAGCAGATTTCCCAGTTACAGTGCCAGGGTGACCTCTTGGCTCTTCTGACTCTGGGGAGTCCCCCTGATGGACCTCTTCGTGAGTCTGACCAACACCCACTTGACCTGTTTCTTCTCCTGCCAACCCCACCATGAGTGGCAGCAGATGCGTTCCTCATCCCATGGACAGAGGGTCTTCTGTATGCCTTCCCGCCCATGCCACTGATTGCCATGATCCTTTTCAAGGCTTAGCACGATGGTGCGTTACTGATACTGATTGCCCCCTGGTGGCCCAGGCAACCATGGTTCCCACTGCTCCTTCGTTTGTTTTCTGTGGTCCCAGTCTCCCTGGGGAGTGCCTCGGGATTACTGTCGCAGGAGTAGGGCTTCCTCCCACACCCCAACCAGGGGCTCCTTTCTGCTAACAACTTGGCTGCTGAAAAGTTAGCCTTGGCCCCCATTCAACCTTTCAGGGGAGGTAGAGAAGGTCCTCCTGGCCCTCCCATAGGGTCTCCACGAGATGGGCCTATACCTTCAAATGTTGCGGGTTCTCAGCAAGTTGGGCAGAATGCCAAGTTAACCCATTCTTGTGCTCTGTGCAGCTTGTACTTCAATAGTTGCTCCACCTGTCGCATGCAGGACTGAAGTCCAACTTGGTCAGGGTGCACTTGAGTGCTCAAACGGTGCACCACCACCTTATTGAGGGCAAGCCCCTCTGTCCAGCCTCTTGTGAGCTGTTTCTTGTGGGGCCTGCTGTTATCCACGCCCCCCCTCCCCCATCCACCCTTCAGTGGTGGAGTGGGACCTCATTGTGGTGCTATCCAAGTTCACCGGGCTAATGTTTGAGCCCACGTCTACCTGCCACCTGCGATACCTGTCATGAAAGGTTGTCTTCCTAGTGGCGCTCACGTCCGCTCGAAAGGTCAGTGAGCTTCAGGCATTAGTGGCGGATTCGCCGAATACAAGGTTCTATCAGAACAGGAGGTGCTCTGCACACACTGAGTTTCTTCCTAAGGTGGTGTCTCCCTTCCACCTCAGTCAGGAGGTGGTGCTCCCCACCTTCTTTCCGCGGCCTCTGGCCAGCAGGGCGGAGACCGTCCTTCACACTCTGGACTGTAAGAGGGCCCTGTTCTTCTACCTCCAATGTACCCAGGGCCACCGCAAAGCCTTATAGTTTTTGTCTCCTATGACCCCAGTCGGCTGGGGGTAGCGGTGACCAAGTGGACTCTGTCCACCTGGGATGCAGACTGCATTGCCCTCGCCTCAAAGCAGGCTGGGCTCTCACTGGAGCACCGAGTCACAGCGCACAATGTTAGGGCCACGGCAGCATCCGTAGTAAACCTATGTTTTGTCCTCTCTGTCGGACATCTGCCGAGCCGCCACCTTGTCTTCAGTCCACACCTTCACAACTCATTACTTCCTGGAAAGGGAGTCCCGATGGGACAGCGTCTTCGGCTGAGCCATACTCCATCATCTGTTCGGGGTATAGGCAACTCATGCCCTCCAAACTTTCTGTGTTCAGGCTACCAGAGTGCTGGTCTCACTGGACACTTGGGTCTCTTGGGAGTCCTTTCCTTAAAACTCAATTGCTGCTGCTCACGGCTCACCTTTTCCTGGTCACCCGTGGCATTTATGCAGGTTTTTCAGTAGCCTATAGCTAGGGAGTCCCATATGTGAGGACTGACTTCCTGCTTGTTCCCAGAGAAAACATAGTTACTCACTTGTAACAGGTGTTCTCCGGGGCAGCAGGAATCGGTCCTCACAACTCTCCCTTCTCCCTATGGAGTTGCTGCTTTATCTTATTTGCTGTGTTTAGCTATGTCATTTGAGGCAAGATGGCACCCTTAGGCGGGAAGGGGATCATGCATGCGTAGTGCATCTCCCAAATGCATTCTTTGAAAGCTCCGGAGAAGCTTCCACGTAGGGCTCCATCGGCATCGACGTCACCCATATGTGAGAGGACTAATTTTCTGCTGTCCCCAGAGAACACCTGTTACAGGTGACTAACTATGCTCTCCAGTTAATGAGACATACCATTTTATTGTACCTTTCTGCATATAAATTTTCTGCCATCAGAATTTAACAGCCAGCTACAAGATTGGTGCTTTGTACTCCCAGATGGTCTGATTATCTGAGTAACTTGTAAACTCTTGCAGTGTATTGCCTGTAAGCAAGCTGTTTGTGTTTAAGCCCATCTTTGCTGGGGGAGATCTCTGGCTGAATCATGCATCCAATCTAGGTTGTGAAGATGCCCTCCTTATTTGTACATCTGAGCTGAACTAGTATATATCTTATATTGATGATTTGTTTCTGGGGGGGGATTTCAAATGGACAGTTTGAACATCCTTATTAAATTAGGGAGTACATTATTGCTAATTCATCTTGGAGTGCATTATTTGTATCTTCTGAATTAGATTAGTGTGATTCGAGGAAGGGGAGACCAACACATTGGAGAGTTATGTTTCCATAAGGGTACAAATTAGCTGATGGCTAAAAACAAAGTGAATTATTGTCTTGGATCTTTATATTCGGTAAAATAGAAAATAGCTTTTGTTTGTCATTTTTTTTTTTTGTTTTGATTTTAGTTCTTGTTCCGGCCGCCTACTTGGTACTTCCAGCTTAGTCAGGACCCAAATTTGGATTTGGCACCCTGAGCCTTGATTTGCAGCTATTCAAGATGTTTTCTTCTATTCTTTATATCACTACCCATATCCTCCAGCATATCTTCTCCTGTCATTACAATGATCATGGGTCAGGCCCCAGAACTCCTTGCAATATCTTGCAATCATGGGCTCTAAATTCAGCCACTAGATATGAGCCTTAAGCAGTGACCATGACTTCTCCTATTCTTTGCATGCAAACATATTTCATGCGTATTTGTATAGTGTTACTAGGTATACAAAATGCTTTACACTAGTTTTCATAGTGCTTTATAGTGGTTTACAGGTTTTGTGTCTCAAGTTTACAATTTAATAAAAATAGGCAAGAAACACAGACAAAACATATTGAGGTAGGGGTCTTTGAGTTAAAACAGTGAATTTAGAATGGACCTTTTTTTGAGCTCAATCCAAGATGGCGCGTCCGGATGCCCGCAAGTGAGATGCACCTTAGCCTCATAAGAACATAAGACATGCCATACTGGGTCAGACCGAGGTCCATCAAGCCCAGTATCCTGTTTGCAACAGTGGCCAATCTAGGTCATACGTACCTAGCAATATCCCCAAAAGACACAGGTTCCACAATGCTTGTACTGGGTCAAGCATTGATATCCTGGGTCCCTTTTTAATAGTGGTTTATGGACCTTTCCTCCAGGAACTTGTCCAAACCTTTTTTAAACCCAGCTATACTAACAGCCCTTACTACATCCTCCGGTAACAGATTCCAGAGTTTGATTACACGTTGAGTGAAAAAATATTTTCTCTTATTTGTCTTAAATAGTTTACCCTATAGCTTCATTACATGTCCCCTAGTCTTTCTATACTCTGATAGCGTAAACAATTGATCCACGTTTATATCCGTTCCACTCCATTCATTAATTTATAGACCTCTATCATATCTCCCCTCAGCCGTCTCTTCTCCAGGCTAAAGAGCCCTAACCTTCTTAGCCTCTCTTCATAGGAGTAGCCTTCCATCCCCTTCACCAATTTGGTGGCTCTTCTCTGTACTTTTTCTAATAACGCTATGTCCTTTTTAAGATACGGTGACCAGAATTGCACACAATATTCAAGGTGTGGTCGTACCATGGAGCGATACAGAGGCATTATAACATCCTTTGTTTTATTCTCCATCCCTTTCCTTATGATACCTAGCATTCTATTTGCTTTCTTGGCCGCCGCTGCACACTGGGCGGAGGGTTTTAACATGTTATCCACGATGACTCCTAAATCTTTTTCCTGGGTGGTGGTTTCTAATGTGGAGCCTTGCATCGTGTAACTATAGTGTGGGTTGTTCTTTCCTAGGTGCATAACTTTGCACTTGTCCACATTAAATTTCATCTGCCATTTGGATGCCCAGTCTTCCAATTTATCCAGATCCTCCTGCAGTTTTCCACAATCCTCTTGGGTTTTAACAACTTTAAACAGTTTTGTGTCATCTGCAAATTTGATAACCTCACTAGTTATTCCCTTTTCCAGGTCATTTATGAATATGTCAAAAAGCAGCGGACCCAGTACAGATCCCTGGGGTACTCCACTATTCACCTTTTTCCATTGGGAATATTGGCCATTTAGCCCTACCCTCTGCTTTCTATCTTTTAACCAGTTCCCGATCCACAATAGTACACTGCCTCCTATCCCATGACTTTTTAGCTTCGCCAAAAGTCTCTGATGGGGGACTTTGTCAAAAGCTTTCTGAAAGTCCAGATACACTATATCAACCGACTCACCTTTGTCTACCTGTTTATGCACACCTTCAAAAAAACGTAAGACAAGATCTTCCTTGTCTAAAGCCATGTTGGCTGTCTCCCATTAGGCCATGACTATCTACATGCTATGTAATTTTGTTCTTTATGATGGTTTCTACCATTTTCCCTGGTACTGACGTCAGGCTCACCGGTCTGTAATTTCCTGGGTCACCCCTGGAACCCTTTTTAAAAATTGGTGTTACGTTGGCAACCCTCCAATCTTCAGGTATTACAGATTATTTTAATGAAAGTTCACAGATTACCAATAGCAGGTCTGCAATCTCATATTTCAGTTCTTTCAACACTCTGGGATGTATACCATCTGGTCCAGGTGATTTGCTACTATTCAGTACATACAGACAGCAGGAACAACTCTTTCTTTCTTGTAGTCATAAGGAAAGGGAAGGGGAGACCGGCTCTCTTGGATGGTGTTCCTTGGCTTTGCGACAGGCAACTTTGGATGCCTTTGGTGTGCTACCTGCGTCTCAAGTTTCAACCCCCTCCGCCCTGCCAGGGGGAGTGTCTCAGGCAGCTAAGACAGGGTTTCTTTGAGTCCTGTGATGAGGATGCCCCCTCCTAATCCTGAAAGCCTGTCCTCAGCTGGTGTTTTGGAGCCTCTGCGGTCCCAAGAGGTGAGCTAGAGAGCTTCACTGGGAGGTGTGCTGGCAGCTGCTTTGCCTTCCCATGAGGGGAGAGTAGATGGAATCCATTGTGGCCAAACGGTTGAGCCAGCATTCCATGGAACTGTGGAAGAGGTACAAAGACCTAAGGCGGTGACGATGGAGTCTCTGTGGAATGTGATACAGGGCTTCAATGTTTCCCTTCAAACTTTGTCAACTCGAGTCCTTGGTGATATAAAAGTAGTTTCCCAGGCTATTTTAGACCACTCTAAGGCAATGGAGGTCTTGTCTGGGAGAATAGGTATTTTGGAGTCTACGGTGGCCAGTCAGCAGACCGTGATTGATATGGTGATGAAAGACTGCACCATTGCGGCCCGACATATGGAATATCTGGAAAATCAAGTAAAGTGTAATAGTTTGCATCTACTCAATTTTCCTAAATTCATTTGGTCCCACCTGTTGAAATGGCCAAGAAGTATCTCATTGAATGTTTGGGGATGGACCCTGGGAATTTGCCTCTGCTGGTGAGGGCCCAGTATCTGCCGCAGGGTGGGGGAGTTCCCCCATCCAGCTGTGCATGAAAACTCAGTCGCTGCCAACTTGACTGAGTTTCTGGAATCATCGTTGGAGGTCATTACCCAGAGGACCACACTTATTTTTATTTTTGTCTTGGAGTTTGAGCAAAATGCAGTTTTTTAATTGTATTTTCGTGCTATGAATAAGCTCTTTTTAGGATCTTGTTTACAGATGTTTCCTAAGTCTCGGCATACTTAGAAACGGCACAGGGGTTCCTGGCCATACGGGCCAGGACCCAGTCTTTGGAGCTGAAGTTTATCCTTAGATTTTCTTGTGTTTGTGTGGTATCTGTCCTATGATAAGATTTCTACTTTGACCCTAAAATGTTGGCTGATTTTCTTGTGTCTAGAGAAGATATGCAGCCTCTGTCTTCTCTAGCACAGCTGCTGTAGTTAGAGCATTAGGGTGGCTGCTCAGTGAGGTGTCTTTAGGTATGTTCCCATTTTCTTTTTTCTTCAAACTTGGGTCCTCAGTTCCTGTTACTTTTGGGCTGTATTAGGTGAATTTCTTTTTTTCCTTTTATTGATGGGGGAATTTAATCATTTTTCCTAGGTTTGTCTTTCACATTTGATTGTGAATTGTTAAATTGCAAAATTGCATAAATATAAAATAAAAAAATACATTGAGGATTAGCTGCAAGGAGTGTGGGCACAGTCCAACTGAAGTAAAGGACTGCTCTACCCAATTAGATGAATCAGCAAGCAAATCTTTTTTGGGGGGAGGGGGCAAATTTCTATAAGATAAAGTTGGGAGGCATGGGAGAGAGGTAGTGGGAGGGGCCCTAAAATGTTAATAGCATTTGGAGTCACTCCCTTCCATGAAACAAAAAAATTAAATTAAAGAAATAAACAATAGTGCAAGAATCAAGATTGAACTACTTACCCTAGTTTCCAATCTGATATGATTGTCTGAAGGAGAAATCTGCAGGGATTTTGCAGTTACAGATTGCA
Source organism: Ichthyophis bannanicus (assembly GCA_033557465.1). Lineage (NCBI taxonomy): Eukaryota > Metazoa > Chordata > Amphibia > Gymnophiona > Ichthyophiidae > Ichthyophis > Ichthyophis bannanicus. Next base: position 250,265,183 of record CM066039.1, on the reverse strand, counting down.
CTTAAAATCTCAAATTATACTATAAATCTATGCACCTTAAAGCCTATTAATTTATTCATTAAAAGCCTGATATTCATTGTGGATATGTAGTGGTTATTAAAATTTGAATGCCACATTTATGGATCATTCAAGGTGGCTTATAAAAGTGACTTATTAATGTTTCATTTGGAACCTTAGCTGGAGAAATTGATTAAGAAATGTGCTTGAGAGGAAGAACTCTATCCTCTCACAAGATAGATCCCGACCATGGCATTCCCCCTTGGAAGGCGATAAAGTGTAACATGATCTTTGACAGATTTGACAAAATGTTACCTTTTAGACCCTACAAAGGTACATACTACCTCTGCAGCATGTACCATTGGCCCTTCAGTATCCTTGGAACCAAGACCTAAGAAGCCCAGAAACAGATGATCTTTGTGCTTGTACCCACTCGGTGCAGGTGACTGATTTCTTGACATTCAGTTCAAACAAGAGGAGGCAAGAGAAAAATCTTCATGCAAAGGTACTGTGACATTGGCATCATTATAAATAAGGGATTCTCTAACTAGTCCTCAGGACACACCTAGTCAGTAAAGTTTCCAGGATAACCTTAATGAATATGCATAACAGATTTTGCTATACAATGGAGAGCAGTGCATGCAGGTCTCTCATATGCATATTCATTGTGGTTATGCTGAAAACCTGACTAGATAGGTGTGTTCCAAGGACTGGATTGAGAACCCCCTGCTCTAGATTAGTGTTCATGTCCAGAAAGCAGGGAGAAAGTAGCCATACCTATATTCACTCCCAGTAAACATTTGCCCAAAGGAAGAAATCAGCCAAGGACATGGATAGATGACCTGTAGTTATTGAGATTTTGCTCTTTTTATCTCCTCTTTAGCCTCTACAACTTCTAAGCAGGAACTGGATAGAAGAATGCTTGAGGCTCTCATTGTGCCTCAGGCAGGTTGGCACTGAGCATGTGGGCATTAACTGTGGTGCTGATGGAACCATCTTCAGGACACTCAGCAGTGACATTGATGCCTTAACTCTGTTACTCTTGCTATCCCAGCGAACTCATAGCCAACAGTTGCTGAGAGCGAAGTCTCTTGAGCTGTTCAGCTGAAGAGGCCAAAACAATCTGCTCCAATGCACTCTTGAGGGTATGACTGTAGGTTGTCACGTACTTACCACCCCATCCCCCAAACTCCTTCCATGTCTAGGAAGTGAGCTTTGTGTTCTGTCTGCCAGATTGGTTCTCTGAGAAAAAATTTTCTGATTGATCCCTGCACCTATTTAGATTTAGAGAATATCATTTTACCACACCCTTGAATAAGTCTCACATTTTATTTATTTTTATTTATTTATTTAGCTGCATTTATATCCCGCTTTTCACCGGGTCAAAGCGGTTGGGGGATACATTTAACACGAGGGGATATGAGACACATACACTAATACTTACAGGGAACATGGGCAATGGAGGGTTAAGTGGCTTGCCCAAGACCACAAGGAGCACCTGCGGGACTAGAAACCCCAGTCCTTCCGGCTCAAGGTTGCTGTCCTCTAGTAGGATTTGAACCACCGACCTTCCGGCCTGTAGTACCTTGCCCCAACCACTAGGCCACTCCTCCTCACATGTGAGTTCCTGGGTGTCTTATGTCACGCCCTTGCCCTTAGAGGGGTGAGGTAACGGAGAACTTCTCTTGGTGTGCTCAAATAAACTAGCTTTTCCTCAGGTGGATTCTGGGACATGTAGTTTGGCTCTTAAGAAGAAGTGTAGTCATGGTCCAATGTTAAGGCAAATGACAGAATTTATTTTAAAGTAAAGGTTCAAGTAAACTGTACACAGGAATTTTGTTCATTCGGGATTGTTTGCAACAGAGCATTTAGATCAGTATAACTGCTTCAGAGTCTTTTAAACACATGCAGCTGGTTAACAACGTCGCTCAGTCTTAGAGAAACACCTCTGCTCAGCAAAGTAAAAATACTTCTTTTTAACCTTGTGTTTATGAAGCACTTAACAGCAAAAGAATAACTCAATTCCTCTGGAACAACCTCTTCTTTCCCTCCCTCCTTTCAGGATAGGTTTTAAACTCAAAATAAGAAAACAAGTAACAAACATTCACAAGCTTTCTCTTCAGCGTGACTCAGCACTTTCCTGAGAAATGCAAACACGTGGAGTTTTCTTCAAACCCAATTCCTGGCTCCGTTCCAGTTACCTGCTTCTAGTAGACTTTCTCATTCAGTGCTAGCCTTTAGCATAATGATTCCATGCTTGTAGCTTGACACAGGGTACAGTCCATGCGGATATCTAGATCTTGCAATTCCTCCCCTGCCAACTCAATCTGCATATCCTCTGGTGTTAGGGCAGTGTCCGGTTCTGAGCTCTGGACACAGTGCTCAGAATACCGCCTCCCTGGGGGTTCTAATGTCTCTCCTGAGCTTAACTCTCCCCGATAAAGACAGTCAGTACCTGAAGCACTGGGCAGTTCTCCCTGGTTGTGCTCGCTACGGTTCCTTGTCTCCTTCCAGCCTCTCTGAACAGCTCTCTGTATTCCTCTCTGGATTCTCTCCTGGAGATCTGCAGGTGCTCCTGATTCCACTCCTGATTTTCCTGAATCCTCTGAGTCTTCCGAACCTCCTGAGACCTCTGCCTCCCCAGAGCTTCTCCTTTCCTCTGAGCTTCTCCTTTCCTCTGCTTTAGCAGGGGTTTATATTTCCCTCTCCAGGGCTCCAGCCCTTCCTCCACTCCTCCCAGGTGATTGTAATCACCTCTCAAGCCTGCAGTTACGTCATAGGAGTTAGGGTGTGGCTGCCTGAATTTTCTCTCCCTCAGGTTTCTTTCTCTATGAGGGGCCTGAAATCCATGCCCTGCAGGGATTTCTCCTTTAAGTTAGTCATTGGCCTTTTCTATACTCACAGGCTCAAAACAGGCTTCCTTGTCACATTTAGTACTTCTGTTGATCTACTGTAGCTGACATTTGCTTGACTGTTGATTCCAATCCTATTCTGTTTGCCCTGACCTAATCTTATTTACTGACTTCTGCATGTCAATTTTGTACTGTTCTATTTAGTCTTGTTGGAATTTGGCACATAATAATTCAAAGTTTTGCACTTTTGTGATTTTGTTTTTGTGTATTGTATCACTCAAAAACAGTGTGGTGGTGGTTTGACAAACAAAGCATGCAGAATTTGGCATAAATTCAGGCCTTTTGACACAGAATTTTGAATTTTGTATGCAGAATTCCAGCAGGAGTATTGCTGCATTGGGATTGCCTCGGTGAGTCTGACTACATTAGTGCAGCACTCCTGTCTTCTCCTATCTTGTGATCGGAGTCTGTGCTAAATCTTAGGGAATACTTCAGGCAGATGCTTTAAGTCAAATCCCGTGAACCAAGAAATTGTACCTGCAACTTGGGCTTTCATGCTCCCAAATCTTTTACAAGCTGCAGAAGAAAGCAAGCTTGCTCTTCCCCACAGTGATTCGGCTTTCTGTAAGCTTGAGATATGTGTGAAGGAAGTTTGTGGGAGGTCTGTTTGAACTCTCATGAGATTTAAGGCCGATTTCATAGTTTTTCTATCATGTGGCTCAAGCTTACAGAAAACCGAATCATGGTAGGGAAGTAACAAGCACCCTTTCTTTGGCAGCTGCAATGCCAATGCACTCTGATGTGAAGTACTAGTTATTGTGATTCCACTCATTAGTGGAACAGTCTCTTCTGTGGTGTTCGGGTCTATAAAGAGCACAGTGTATTGGAGCAGAGAAGATGGCTAATCTTCAAATAATCTGGAAAACAACAAGGTCTAGGGTACAGAGAAGAGAAGCCTAAGGCTCTATATAGCCCTAAGAATAGTGTGTTTTATTCCCTGCCTGTCTGGTTGTCTCAAGAGAAGTGATTAGCTGCAAGCATATCCAGTTCATAGGGGTGCTTTCCCCCCCCCCCCCCTTTTTTTAAGCTGTTGATGGGAGGAAGCAAAAACTGCTGGTCTCGCATGCTACAGCCTGTCTGCTTCTGGATACGCTGCTTACGATTTCCCAGGGCACGCACCAGCCCGAAACCTGCGAGCCTCTCACCTGCATCATCATGATTGGTTTTTATTTTAACAGGGTGTGCGGTAGCCATGTGTGATGAAGACTAGAATGATGAATTGGCCATGGCACTTCAGCTGTTCTTTGTTGGCTGGAAATTGGACAGCAAGGTGAGGGGAATAGGTGGGAAGCTCCCCTGTGAGAAGGAGAGACTGGGTAAAGCCAGGGTGGGAGGAGGTGAAAGAGAGAAACTGGGTGAAGGATGGAGGGGAGGGTGTATGAGAAAAAGAGAGTGGGCAAAGGCTGGGGAAGGGAGGTATGAAAGGGAAAGTGGTGGAGATCCAGGCCATGATGATATGCAGTGCAAATAGGCAATTGCTTCTTTGCTTCAACCATTAAGTGGGTGCTGTCACAGAGCTGATGACATGCTTAGGGAAGGAAGGCCGTTGTCTTTCGCTGATTTACTAAACTTTCTTTGCTCATAGATACAGAATTTGAAATGAAAGAGAGCTCGACCACAAAAGATCCCAAAAAAACAGGGTTTTTTTAACCTACTGTGAAGGTAATATTTCATGTACCTATATTATTTTTGTTCAAGAGTTTGTCACAAACGGGAACAAACCATTTTTCAAAACAAACTGTCCATTTTCTATTAAAAGAGCAAATACCCATTCATATGTAAAAATGCTACACCAGCATACTACAAAAGGAAATCTAAATAACTTATCTCTACTGATGGATTCCACCACCTCTGTGTAATTTAAAAAAAAAAAAAAAAAAAGAATATTTTTCGATCGACCACAAGTGCAGATCTCAAAAAAGGTCTGATCGTGAAGTAAAGAGAGAGAGAGACTTTTTTAGAAAAAAGAAAAAGAAATAGAAAAGAAATGTGGGAATATTTGTTGTGCAGGGATTTCCCTCCTAATAACAAACTCCTCCTTTTTAATCTATTTAGTCTGTATTGTGTTAAGTAATAATACCCAAAAGCCAATATGCTAAGTTAATAATAAAAGCACTTAGAAGAACATAAAAATTCTTAGCTGGTAATCGAAGCTCAAAATCGCATAAGTCTTTAGAAGTCAAAGGAATAAACAAAGAAAAGCTGCAAAAGTCATCGGCCACAGAAGTTGGCATCAGCCACTGCAACTGTTGAAATTCGCAGAGGTATCCACTGCAAGTTGTAGAAGACAGTAGCAGCCACAGAAGATCACAAGAAACAGCAAAAACAGCTGCATAGAACTTTATCTTTAACTTTATCTTTATCATGTTGTTTGCTTGACTGCCCATGCTGAAGCATCAGGGCAGTTTACAATAAATAAATAACAGGCTGCAGTTTGAAAAGGAAAGGACCGCCATTATGTGACAGGAAAGGCAAGAGAGTAGAGCACTCAGAGCGTAGAATAGACAGAGTAACACCAACAATTAGATGGGGGGGAGGGGAATGGAGGGTAAATCGAATGCCTGACAGAAGAGGTGGGCCTTCAGTAGGGACTTAAACCTCGGGTATGAGTGTTCAGCACAGAGTGAGGAGGGGAGCGAATTCCACAGGGCTGGCCAGAGAAAAAAGAAGGCAGAGTGGCGAGTGTGTTCAAGACGGGCCTGGGCAGGAGAAGGGAGGGCTAAACGGTCATTTTGGATTGTACAGAGGGCACGTGGAGGGAGATGGACGTGGATGAGATCAGCAAGATATTAGGGGTTAGCAGTGTGAATGGTCTTATGGACTATAGTGAGAATCTTGTGTTGATAGTGGTATTTCTATGGGAGCCAATGGAGCTGGATGAGAAGGAGTAATGTGGTCCGTTTGAGAGGCAAGGGTGAGGAGGCGAGCAGCAGTGTGTTAGATAAGCTGAAGATGACGGAGCTGGGATTGTGGAACACCCACCAGGACAACGTTGCCATAGTTGAGGCGGGATAGGACTAGTGATATCGTAAACGTGACCAGTGAAGAGGGAGGCAGGTAGAATGCACCACACGAAGCTGACGGAGTGTACAAAAGGAACATCGGATGAGGGAGCAGGTATGCTGGTGAAAAGAGAGGGTGGGCTCTAGAGTGACCCTCAAATACCACAAGGTTGAGGTGAGTGGGATGAGAGTACCAGAAAGGGAGGGTGACAGGTTGGGGATAGGGGCACTGAAAGTAAGCCACATGGCTGCAAACTTGAATGGGTTTAGATGGAGATAATTTGCCGATAGCCATGAAGAGATACTAGAGAGAGGCATTGAAGTGGGGGAGGTTAGGGAAGAGTGGGCAGGTATGAAAAAGGAGAATTACTGTGTTTCAGGTCAAAACAAGGACCCTGTCTCAAGCTTTCAGTACCACTTGTAAAGTACCAAACGACTACAAAAAAATCTGTGTGGATACAAATTTGCCAAATAAATGATTTCGTGCTCTCATTGTTCTCTTCAAGAAAATTTATGCTGATACAACAAAAGTGCTGGCAGCTTATAAGAACTGCTGTGTTCTAATTTTCTTTTCAAACAAGATGGCATCTGACGTCACTAAAAATGATGACTGACCAACACACTGATTGGAAAACCAGAAGTATACCGGTAACCAATCAAAGTAGAGATAGGAGATAAAGATATATGTTCATTCATAAAGTGCTCCAGCAATCAATTTCCAAATTTAGTCCATGTGGAGAAATCTGGTGGAACCTGATTAATTGTTTTCCATCTGAAGTCCAAAAGATTGTATTGTAGTTGTATGCAGTGTGGTACTAAGGGGGCCAAGAGTTTTAGTAGTAATCCTAGACCTATGTTCGGTCAATCTTCTCTGAATGGGTCTTGTGGTCTGGCCCACGTATTTCAAGCAACAAGGGCAAATTTATAAGTAGACTACAAAGGGAGAAGTGCATGTAGTATGCCATTTTGCCTTGTATCTCTTTCCCGTTGTGACATCCTCCCAATACATTCCAGAATATATAGATTTACAATGTGTATAGCGCGAGGTGTTACATGAAAAATGACCAGAGAGTCATGACAATATTGAGGGCAATCCAAACCCATGCAGTGTGGACAACCATGTCATTAATTTTGCTTCCATGCTTAAAAGCCACCATCAAATCTTTACGGAAGCATGAATGCAGAGCTAGTACCTGCCAGTGTTTTCTTAATATGTTGATAACACTTGCTGAACCAATCATATATGGAAAAACACCAACTTTCTTATCTGAAGGGGTATTGTCTAAAGCCTGAGAAGTAGAGGTTTCAACAGAATCTGAGACTGTATTATCAGAAAGAAGCCATTCATACATATTTGGCTCTCTTGTATGCCCTTGAAATCACAGAGGAAGGATAGCCTCGCTGAGTGAGTTGATGTTGTAGATACTTAGCATGAAAATGGAACTGACCATCAGTTGTACATATATGTTTAAGACGTAAAAACTGGCTAAATGACAAAGCTCTCCTTAAGGGGCCAGGGTGGCAGCTGTGAAATCTTAGCAAATTATTACGTTGAACAGGTTTCCGAAATGAGGTTGTAAACAATCTGTCATGTTCTTTGTATACCTGAACGTCCAAAATCTTGATGGTGGTCTGATGATGTTTACCTGTAAATTTAATGTTGGGTTTAACAGAATTAAGCCAAGTTAAAAATTCGAGCAAAGATTGCTCAGTGTGGTTCCATAAAAAGAAAATGTCATCCAAAAAATGAACCCACAATGAAATATATGAAAACCTGTGAGAAGTGTAAATATGAGATTCTTCTAATTCTGCCATGTAAATGGTGGCCACAGATGGGGCAATCGTAGCCCCCCATGGCAATGCCAAAGGTTTGCAAATAATTATTAGTACTAGAATTGCATACAACTACCACACACTTTTTTGGACTTCAGATGGCAGTGATTGTGAACATCATTTGCAGATTTTAAAGCAGAGATGGATATTTAAACTTGATACTGTTTCTCCACATGGACTAAATTTGGAAATTGATTGGTGGAGCACTTTATGAATGAACATATATCTTTATCTTCTATCTCTACCTTGATTGGTTACCGGTATACTACTTGTTTTCCAATCGGTGTGTTGATTGGTCATCATTTTTAGCGATGTCAGATGCCATCTTGTTTCAAAAGAACATTAGAACACAGCAGTTCTTATAAGTTGCCGGCACTTTTGTTGTATCAGCATAAATTTTCTTGAAGAGGACGATGAGAGCACAACATCTATTTAGCAAATTTGTATCCGCATAGATTTTTTTGTAGTCGTTTGGCACAAGTAGCATTGAAAGCTTGAGACAGGGTCCTTGTTTTAACCCAAAATGCAGGACTATAGCTGTTTTTGTGGAGCTTTTTTTGCTGCTGTTATCTTCTGCGGCTGCTACTGTCTTCTACAACTTGCGGTGGACACCTTTGTGAATTTCAACAGTTGCAGTGGCTGATTTCAATTTCCGTGGCTGATGACAACTTTTGCAGCTTTTCTTCATTTATTCCTTCAACTTCTAAAGACTAATGTGGTTTTGAACTTTGATTCTCAGCTAAGCTGGGAGGAGTGGCCTAGTGGTTGGGGCAAGATACTTCAGGCCGGAAGGTCGGGGGTTCAAATCCCACTAGAGGACAGCAACCTTGGGCCGGAAGGACTGGGGTTTCTAGTCCCACAGGTGCTCCTTGTGGTCTTGGGCATGCCACTTAACCCTCCATTGCCCATGTTCCCTATAAGTATTAGTGTATGTGTCTCATATCCCCTCATGTTAAATGTATCCCCCAATTGTGTCGTGACCACTTTGATTGAAGGATAAGGTGGTATACAAAACTGTCTAAATAAAATAAGTATTTTTACGTCCTTCTAAGTGTTTTTGTTGTTAAGTAATAATGCCCAAAAGCCAATATGTTAACACAATACAGATTAAATAGATTAAAAAGAAGTTGTTTGTTATTTGGAGGTAAATCCCTGCACAACAAACATTACAACATTTCTTTTCTATTTTTTTCTTTTTTTCAAAAAAAATAAATATATTCTCACTTCATGGTCGGACCTTTTTTGAAACCACCACTGTGTAGGGCAGCCAGAGAAAACAGCAACAATGTATCAAAGTCCAAATATAAAGAATGTTTCAGGGATGAAATCTCCAACAAACACTGAGGGAGATATTTCTACAGAAAGGTGTTAGAAGAAATGTTGGGAATCCCCCAAGTCAGAATACAACACAGTTCTGTGTTTCGAGCCCACAGTTTTTTAAGCCCTTTCTCCAGCAATATTTCTATGAAAGAGTTCCTCTGGAAAAATTCCATGAACAAACAAGCAGCTTATGAGATGCCTCAAGGAAAAGGGATCTTATATATGATGATCTACAGACGTCACTGATGAACGTTGTCAATAGTAGTCCCAATGAATCATAAAAGGCACCACCAATCTATCTCCAAATTCATTCCAAATGGTGAGATCGATTTTAATTGATAAATCCAAGATTGTTCCTGATATTCTAAACAAGAGATCCTATCACTTCCGCAGGGGTCTTGAGGAACAAAATCTAGTATGCGCCAGTGTAAATCAGAAAAAGTATGCCCATGCTGTAAACAATGAGACACCGCTGGAACAGAAAGAGTCTGAGTATTTTAGTCTTGAACAGTACTCCTGTAGATGAAGTTTCACTGATCGTTTAGTCCTGCCTACATATTTAAGTTGGCAAGGACAAATCAATAAATACAAGGTGTGACAAAAAAGAAACGAGACTGTCCCATAAATGTTTTATTACAAAATCTACAGAGAAATTACACATTATCCCCTTCAAGGTAATCACCCCCCCTCCCACCCCAGAGTTAATGCAGTTCTGCATTTGCTTATTGCATGTATGGGAGCACTCGGTAAAGTCGTCCTCCTTGAGGTCCCTCAGCTCCCTCGTCACAGTGGCCTTGATCTCTTCTACAGAGGCGAAATGAGTTCCTTTGAGCACAGTCTTCAGCCTGGGAAAGAGCCAGAAGTCGCATGGTGTGAGATCTGGAGAATAAGGAAGGGTGGTCGAGAGCTGTGTTCTGTTTGTTGACCAAGAACTGCCTCACACTGAGCGCGGTATCTGCAGGCGCATTGTTATGGTGGAGCAGCCATGACTTCTTTCCACAGAGCCTGCCTGCTGCGCCAAACCCGGTCATGGAGGCGATTGAGGACCATCTAGTAGAAGTGCTAGTTGACTGTCTGACCATCAGGCACAAACTCATGATGGACCACTCCCTTCTGGTCAAAAAATGCGATCAGCATGACCTTGATCCTTGATTTGGACATGCGCGCCTTCTTGGGTCTGGGTAGCAGTTGAGTCTTATTTATTTATTTAACATTTCTTATATACCGCCTTTCATGATATCAAGGTGGTTTACATTGAACAAACTGAAATTACATTGAACAGGGCATTATAACTTAGAGATAACTATTTTACAGGGAACATGGGCAGTGGAGGGTTAAGTGGCTTGCCCAAGACCACAAGGAGCACCTATGGGACTAGAAGCCCCAGTCCTTCTGGCCCAAGGTTGCTGTCCTCTAGTGGGATTTGAACCCCCGACCTTCCGGCCTGAGGTACCTTGCCCCAACCACTAGGCCACGCCTCCACTTCCACTGCAGGCTCTATCTCTTGCTTTCAGGGTCATACTGGAAGACCCAAGTTGTACTGGATGATCCAGAGCTCGACTTTGTCAACGAGCTCTGGATCATCTCCGATCTTCTCTAGCAAGTCTTGGCAAACATGGACCCGATGCTCCTTCTGGTCGTCCGATCTTGACCATCTTGACGCACACCTTCTGCACCCTGTCACGCCCTTGCCCCTTACTTCCAGTATGGAGGGGCGTGGTTATCATAGAAAGTTTCACCTTTTAGCCTTTTACTGACTTGTTCTTTTGCAGTGCCTCTTGGGAAAGGTAGTTCAGTCACAATTCACTTGGCTTCACGTAAAAACACTTGTAGTTGGCTCGAATAGTAAGGCAATGACAGAATTTATTGACTCAAACGCAAAGGTTCACAAATACTACCCTTGGATTCTCTCTCCAGGATTCTTCACAATACACATCAGGACATAAATAAACTCAAAGCAAACTTTCAACTTATAGTGCTCTTCAGCTCAAAGATAAAGCCTTCTACCAGTCAATGCTACCAGCTTGGCTAGCATTGCTGTTTAAAGCAAACAAAAACAGCATTCCTCAATGGCAGTTTTCTGTTTTCATAGTCCCAAACACTTCCAGGCTGTTTGTCTCCTTATAAACAAAGTAAAACTTTTAACAGGAACAAAAACTTCTCATAAGCAAATAATGCTCTATTCCAGGCTTTAGGAATATTAAAAAACAAAGCCAAAAACATTCCTTCCTTTTACCATTAGCTCGGCTTCTTGCTGGTGCACTGCTCTGGATAGCAGGTGTTTAATAAGCCCAATCAGAGAGCTTCAGCTTGCTCTGGCTTTCTCAGCAAACATATTTCTTCTTTAACACAGGACATGCACAAAACCATCTACAGACTTTCAAAGTTACCTGACTCTGAAGGTTTTCTCATAAGGGTGGTTTTCCTTCAATCCCTCTGCAGTAAAGGATTGGCACAAGGAGCAATCCATGTATGAGTCTTCGTCATTCACAGCTAGGTCTGGTTCACCTAGTTGCATAGGCTCTACCTCTCCTTCCAGTTCACAGGGTTCAGCTGACTGCCTTCCGTTAGAGCTGAGAGTATCCCTTGCAACTCTGCATTGCTCTGTATTAGACAAGCTTTCAAGGCTCATACCTGGGCCTGGGCTTGTAGCAGCTTCTCCTCCCTCATGCTCTGGCCACCATTCTCCTGTGCTTCCTCGTCCTGTTCTCCAGCTTGTGTTTCTGCTTGGGTCTCTCCCTGAGACTCTCTCTGGGACTCTCCTCCTCCTTTTTCTCTTCTCTGCTTCTTTCTCTATCCTAGACTTAAATCCCCAAGGCTCCAGCCCCACCTCTTCTCCTCTCAGGTGACGGAGATCAGCTTGCCTCCTGGCAGCTGGGTAATTAGGGAACTCAGTGACGTAAGGGTCCTTTACCCTGGGTCTGTATTCCCTCTCCTTTTCTCCACTAGGAGAACTCTGAAACCTTATCCCATCTGGGAATTTCCTGCTTTCTAGGTGTGATTGGGGTTCTGTTTCTCTGACCTTGTAGAATAGGTCCTTTTATAAGGGTGAATTCCTTTCCTTTATCCCTTTCTCCTCTGTCATGATAAGCTTCCTTATCACAACCCCCAGCTTCTGCACCAGGATGGTCCGCACTGACTCCCTGTTCAGGCTGAGCTCCTCAGCTATCATCCGCACCATCAATCTGCGATCACTCCGCACCAGCTGGTTCACACTGTCAATGTTCTCTGCCGTTTTTGTCGTGGAAGGCCATCCTGACTTGGGGTCATCCTCCACCTCCTCGTGGCCAGTCTTGAAGCGTTTGTGCCACCCGAAGACTCGCGGCTTTGACATTGCACCTTCTCCATAAGCCTTTTGGAGAAGTTGGAGACACTCAGTTGGGCCCTTCTTCAACTTAACCAGAAATTACAAGTTGATTCTTTGCTCCATATTTCTGCCACCTCCAGTTGCGTGACAAAGCGATGGAGCAATGTGCTACAAAAAAACCTAAAAAAGAAAGAGAGAGATGAAAAATATTATAGCAGAATAGTGGCGAGATGTTGCACAACACAGTGACATAAGCAGTTAGCCAATTGGCATTGAGTCATGGGCATGGCTGCCACAGTCTCGTTTCTTTTTTGTCACACCTCATATACCACAAAAGACCCACAGGTAGTGTGCCAACGAGAAGTATAAGTAATATCTGTTGTAACGTCTGTCCAAACAACGCCACACAAAGTCATAGTGCAAATGTCACAATCAGATAAAGGAAAATGTCCAATCCCTAAATTATCCAGGGGGATCATTGCATGAACCACAAAATCCCTTATATTGTGCCTCTGGCTGTATGCCATTCAGTTGTTTCTGAAAGCCAAAATGTGCCAATGTTTAAGTATAGAGGTCACTATAGAAGAATTTGTCATGTATGGTAAAACCCCCATTAAACCCACAGTTTTATCCTGTCGTAATGATAAACTATTATCTGAAGACCACTACTCTGGGTAATTAAAATGGGCCCTTTTATAGGCATGCTGAATAATATGATGAGGATAACCCCGCTGAAGTAGACTGTGAGATAAATCAATAGCATGTTTTTTAAATAACAATTCAGTGGTGCATATTCCTTATCGTCCTTCCAGTCCAATCTCACACCTCTGGGTAGTGTACCTCTTCCAGCAGCTTGGAGGCTGAACATGTCATCTTTTTTGATGACACAAGTGTACATATGCAGCTGGCACCGCCCACCAGCCCCAGTATGCTCAGGAGCCAGGGTGCTGGACTCACTGAAGGGACAACTAAGAGAGAGGTTTAGTTAGTTTGCTTTTATTTACTCTGTTAAGGTGCAGGTTTCTTTGTTTTTAAAGGCAGAAGTAAAAAAAAAAAGAAAGGAACAGAGAACCCGGGGAACAACAGGGCTTAGGGGAGGATATTCCTTCTCCCCCAAGGATTTCAGGGGGGGGGGGGAGGAATTCTGTGGGGGCCTTCCTTGGTCCAAGACTTCTGGCTGCTCCCGAACCCGTTATCGGGTGAGGAGCTGCTGCAGGGGCTGCAGTTGCTTGATAGGAGTGAAAGCTGGCAGCCTCGAGTCGCACCCCTCAGTGCCGAAGCCAGGAAGGAAGGCTGAGCGCGAGGGGTAGAAAAGCCATGCGGCATAGAGGCTCCAAGGTAAGAGTGGCGGGGGTGGGGGAGGACAACAGAAACCTTTAGCAACTGCCACAACACGAGGAGACATAGAGCGGCCTGCGGCTGCATGTTTGGGAGCCTGCAGCGGTGTGGGAAACTCCCCCCACTGCATTTAGGCGTGATTTCTTCTTATTTCAGGCCCGCATGTGTTTAACTCACTGCTGTGTTTTGGGTGCCCAGGAGAGGCAGCCACCGGAGAATAAAGCAGGACAGAGCAGCCTCTTCCTAAGGGGCCATTTGCAGTTTCTTTTTAATTTCAGTTTCAGTTAATTAGATTTTGGTTTGTTTTTATTTGATTTGATCTTAGTTCAAGTACTCTAGTACTCTGTGCCTGAGCCTGTGGAGGTGCACTGTGCTGGGGATCCTTTTACCTACCTGGGTACAGATTGAGGGCGTTCCTGGGGAGTGCCCCCAGCCCTTCCTACCATGCCGGCCTGACCACAGTGCCTGGTATAGGATGGTATCAAGGGGCGTGAACCACACTTAATCCTTATGCATTCCTTGCATTATACAGCTCAAAACGTATTCAGTGCACAATGACTTGATGCAGACATGTGGGAAAAGCCTAATCAGATAGGACATTGTTTGCTGCTGGGCAGATTTCAGAGTGCTTTTGTGCTTGGTCGGGTGATGTAAGTGGCAGTTGGTTGAGACATTGTTACTTTCTCCTGAGAAGGGTCAGATAAAAAGTCAGACAGAAATAAAGATAAGTGTGTTTAAAAAAAAAAAAAAAAAGGTGCTGCATATAGATTTGTAGCAGCTACAGCTCTGTGGAAAACAGGAAGTACCTGCATACAAGAAATGTATGTAATTTGAAAGATAGTGGATAGAACGCAAATTAAATTCTTCCATCTGTCTGTGGTCAGTGAGTAACCTGACATGATCATCTCTTGTCTCTTAGCCTAGATTATGTACCTATTAAATCGGTAATATTGCTTGTAAGGGAAGTTGTACTCCCTTATAGCCATTTGTAGTATTAAAATAAAATCGTAAACTTTACTCTGAGAACATGTCAGTTTGACTTTATCAGGGCAAAGTCCATTTCATATCTTTGATACAACACTGCAGCGCAATCTAAACATCCTCAAGATATGCAGTCCCTGATGTGGTGTGGTCTGAGGCAGGCGTCTGTCTAAACTGCATGCAAAAGGCTATCATGGGAGCAGGACATGCAGGATGAGATGAGGCAGGAGATTCCCCCCCCCCCCCCCCGGTTGCAAGAGACCCTGGGGATGGGGGGGTGCCATGTTACCTTCAACAGATCCGGCTCCTGGTCCCTGCACGGTGCCTGGACCATCCACCCCTCAAGCCCAGGGAGCAATAGGGCTCCTGGGGGAGTTATCACCGGAGTTTGTCTTTTGCATAAGGAGTTTTGCCTACCAAGTGGCTCCTCAGCCCTGGAACACAGGGCTAAGAGGATGTCAGACGCAAAAGAGCACAAGTCAGGAGCAGTGGCGTCTTAAGCGGGCTAGAGGCTTAGAGGAGTGGCAGCAATTGCCGTTGTCTGAGGGGCTGGATGGGGAAGACCTTGACACGGAGCTAGATCTGCAGGAGGAGTTGGAAGAAGGAGAGAGCCCAGAACAGGAGGATCAGGCCCAGATGATTCGGTTTTTCCGCCGGGAGGAGCTACCAGCGCTCAACTTTTTGCTTATGTTGATGCAGTTTCTCGATATACCGCCCAGACCGAAGGCCATCAGGGTGGTTTACAATCACTACAAATGGGTACTGATACAATTCCTCATCCCCAAAGGGCTCACATTCTATGTGTACCTTGGAGTACCTCAAGGCCATGAATATGTCTGCTAACCTCCCAGCAGAGGAAGAGGCACTGTCGGATCTGCTGTAGGAGGACAACAAGTGGGACATTGTGATACCTGGGTGCAAACTATATCGTAATGATAGAACTGATCAAATTGGTGGAGGGGTTGCGCTCTGTTAGAGAGGGCATTGAGTGAGAAAGGATTAAAGTTTTGCAGGAAACAAAATTTGCTGTAGAATCTCTATGGATTGAAATTCCATGTAAAAAGGGGAAGACGATGGCAGTGGGGGTGTACTATCGACCGCCTGGCCAGAATGAACAAATGGATGATGAAATGCTCAAAGAAATCAAGGAAGCTAACAAACATTACAGCGCAGTAATAATAATGTGTGAGTTCAAGTACCCCGGTATCGACTGGGTCAGTGTCATGGCAGGACATGCTAGGGAGATAAAGTTCCTAGATGAAATAAATGACTGCTTCTTGGAGCAGCTGGTTCATGAAACGACCAGAGGGGAAGCCATATTAGACCTAGTCCTTAGTGGAACACCAGATCTTGTGCAAGAGATAAGGGTGTTGGGGCCACTTGGCAATAGTGATCATAGCATGATCACGTTTGATTTAATTAGTGGAGGAGGGATAGTAAGGAAATCCACAGTACTACCTTTTAACTTTCGAAAGGGAGACTATGATAAAATGAGGAAAATAGTTAAGAAAAAACTAAAAGGAGCAGTTGCAAAGGTTAAAGACTTACATCAAGCTTGGGTTTTGTTGAAAACTACTATCTTGGAAGCCCAGACCAGCTGTATTCCACGCATTAAGAAAAGTGGAAGGAAGTCCAAAAAAACTGCCAGCAAGGTTTAAAGGTGAGGTCAGAGAGGCTGTTGCCAAAAAAGCATCTTTCAGGAAATGGAAAAAAGAGCCAAACGACAAAACCTGGAAACAGCACAAGCAATGACAAGTCAAATGCAAGGCATTGATAAGGCAGGCAAAGGGAGAATTTGAGAAGAAGCTTGCTGAGGAAGCAAAAACGCGAAATAAAGAGTTTTTCAAGTACATTCTTAGCAAAAAACCTGTGAGTCAGTTGGTCCATTAGATGATAGAGGAGTTAAAGGGGCACTAAGAGGCGACAAGGCGATAGCAGAGAGACTGAATGAATTCTTTGCTTCGGTCTTTACTGAGGAAGATGCAGGGATGTTACCCATGACTGAAGTGGTAT
Source organism: Ichthyophis bannanicus (assembly GCA_033557465.1). Lineage (NCBI taxonomy): Eukaryota > Metazoa > Chordata > Amphibia > Gymnophiona > Ichthyophiidae > Ichthyophis > Ichthyophis bannanicus. The sequence goes on along the minus strand of CM066039.1, from coordinate 250,248,480 downwards.
TTAAAGGTGCGGAAGAATTGAAGGAAGAATTGATACATCGGGAAGATGTATTACAACTATTAGATAAACTGAAGTGTAGCAAATCACCTGGGCCGGATGATATACATCCAAGGGTGTTGAAAGAGCTGAAAAATGAGATTGCAGACCTGCTATTAGTAATCTGTGAATTTTCATTAAAATCATCTGTAATACCTGAAGAGTGGAGGATCGACAATGTAACGCCAATTTTAAAAAAGGTTCCAGGGGGTGATCCGGGAAACTACAGACCGGTGAGCCTGACGTCAGTACCGGGAAAAATAGTAGAAACCATCATAAAGAACAAAATTACTCAGCATGTAGATAGTCATGGCCTAATGGGAGACAGCCAACATGGCTTTAGATAAGGAAGATCTTGTCTTACTAATGTGTTGTGTTTTTTTGAAGGTGTGAATAAAACAGGTGGACAAAGGTGAGTCAGTTGATATAGTGTATCTGGACTTTCAGAAAGCCTTTGACAAGGTCCCTCATCGGAGACTTTTGGCAAAATTAAAAAGCCATGGGATTAGTAGGTAGTGTACTATTGTGGATCAGGAACTGCTTAAAAGGTAGAAAGCAGAGGGTAGGGCTAAATGGCCAATTTTCTCAATGGAGAAAGGTGAATAGTGGAGTATTCCAGGGATCTGTGCTGGGTCCGCTGCTTTTTAGCATATTCATAAATGACCTGTAAATAACGAACAAGTTGATCAAATGTGCAGATAACACAAAATTATACAAAGAACACTACAGGACTGTGAAAAATTGCAAGGGGACTTTGATAAATTGGAAAACTGGACGTCCAAATGGCAGATGAAATTTAATGTGGATAAGTGTAAAGTTATGCACCTAGGAATGAACAGCCCAAACTATAGTTACACATTGCAAGGTTCCACATTAGGAATCACCACCCAGGAAAAAGATTTAGGCGTCATCGTAGATAATACGTTGAAACCCTTTTCCCAGTGTGTAGCGGCGGCCAAGAAAGCAAATAGAATGCTAGGAATCAGGGAAAGGAATGGAGAATAAAACCAAGGATGATATAATGCCTCTGTATCGTTCTATGGTGCAACTGCATCTTGAATATTGTGTGCAATTCTGGTTGCCATATCTTAAAAAGGATATAGCAGAATTAGGAAAGGTACAGAGAAGAGCCACCAATATGGTAAAGGGGATGGAAGGATCATCCCTTTTGAGGAATGTCTTAAAAGGTTAGGTCTCTTCAACTTGGAAAAAAGACTGATAGAGATCTACAAATTAATAAATGAGTGGAACAGGTAAAAGTAGATCAGTTCTTTGTTAAGTGCCATCAAGTTGGTGTAGACTCCTGGCTATCCTCTGGATAGTAGACCTAAACTTTGTTTGGTCTTCAGCCAAGCGGCTCATTGTTGATAGAGTGGTATCCATAGTTACTGTTACTGTATCAATCCATCTCATTGCTGACCTTCCCTTTTTGCCGTGACCTTCTACCTTGCCGAGCATTATGTCTTTTTCCAATGATTCAGCTCTTCGCATGATGTGTCCAAAGTATGAAAGTCAAAGTCTTTATCTGAGCTACTAAGGAAAGCTTAGGTTTGATCTCCTCCAGTACTGACTGGTTTGTTCTTTGGGCAGTTTATGATATACACAGTACTCGTCACTAGCACCATAATTCAAAGGCATCAATTTTCTTCTTGTCTTATCTTTTTCAATATGACGTTCCTTATCATTCCTCCAGTTCAGTCCCGCACCGCTGGGTAGTGTACCTCTTCCTGCACATGGAGACTGGGCATGTCAGAAGCTTGACACATCTACCGGTGACACCTCCTACCAGCTTCCAGTGTGTCCAGTCTCCATGTAGCAGGAGGTTGTGAGCCTAGGGCATAGGCTTAACTTGAGGAACACATAAGGAGATTTAGTTGTGTAAAATTTGGGTTAAAATTTGGTTTTAAGGGTGATTTGTTTTTTTTGGGTACGCTGTACCTTTAATTTATTTTTGTTACTTATAAAAAAATAAAAATAAAAAAAAAAGACTCAGTGCCGGTAAGGGCAGAGAAGGGGGGCAGTGGAAGGGATTCCTGCTTCCCTTCAACATTTTTTACTTTAATGCCCTGTAGCACTCCCTACCTAGTGAGAACGGTGGGGAGCTGTTTTGAGCTGGTTCCCGATTCAGTCGGCAGTGCAGGAGAGTGCTGTGAGGTGGAGGCTGCACTTCACTCGGCATCGGGGCTTACCGGCATGGTGCTCTGACAGCTACTGGCAGGATTCCAGGTATTTATCTTCTCTTGTTCCTCCGGATCAGCAGGGAAGACAACAGAGCTTTTTGGAGGAATTGCGGGGCCTCTGGCTGCAGGCTGAGGCCTGCAGCCTCGTGTTGAGCCAGGGGCTAAATTTTGAAGGCGGCCATTTTCGTCGGTAGTGATTTTTTTCTCACGGTTTTTGCAGACAGTGGGTTTAACACTGCAGGCAATCCCTGTGGCTACATGACATTAGCTTTTGAGAAAATAATATTTTTTGTGCTTGCCCCAAGCCTCTGGAGTGCCTGTAGTTAGGCATTCGAGGTAAAAAAAAAAAAAAAAAAAAATCAATTTTGGATAAAGTTGTTTTTTTTCTGTAAGATTAGGAGCAAGCTTGGCTGTGAGACCATACCCAGTGGTTGGGAAGCCTCAAAATCTGGTAAAGCAGAGTTTTGGTGCCTGATGCCTGCTCGTCCACAGTGCCTGGTGTGCAGAACCCGCAGGGGCACAGTTTCTGTTGACGGCGTGTGTCGTGGCTGTGCAGTGGAAGTGGTACAGATGGAGCAGGAGTTGCAGGAACAGAGTAAGGGAGAACCTCTCTCCACATCCTTAGGGGCTGAAGGGGAGGAAAAGGAAAAGGGGGAACGAGACACCCTTCTGTCACCTCAGGCATTGACTTCATCTCTGCCAGGTACGAGTGTGCCTTGAGGGATGACGACCACAGCCCTGTAAGAATTTTCCCTGGATTTTGTGCTGCTGCTGCATCAAGCGTTTTACCTTCGTAAGCAGGGGGCTACTCCGGGCGTCTCAGGGTTGAGTCCTGGAGTGGTTTCTTCGGTGGCGCAGGCAGCGGAAGGTTCTCAGGTGAGGCCGGGCAAACGGCCACGGATAGTGGAATATGAGGCCCCTCCCTTAGAGTGTTTGGACGACGAAGGGTTAGAAGGGGAATTGGAGGATCCGGGTGAGGATCTTGAAGAGGGTGAGATTCAGGAACCTGAGGATCAGACCCAGATTATTCCAGTGTTCAGGAGAGAGGAACTGGCGGTGCGAATTTCAGAATCTCTGCAGGCCCTTAACCTGTCCATAGCCATGTCGGTGGAGGAAGACAGTTTGGAAGATCCACTCATTCAAGTGGTAAGGAAGTCCCAGGCAGTGTTTCCAGTCCATAAGGTAGTTAAATAGATGATTCAGGATGAGTGGGACATGCCGGAGTCGGCTCTCAGAGGTGGGAGGTCCATGACTCGGATCTATCCGTTGTCTGATCAGGAGCGAGAGCTGTTTCGCTCTCCTAGGATGGATGCGGCAGTTTCAGCAGTAACGAAGAAGACTACCAATCCAGTGGAAGGTAGCGCGGCATTGAAGTCCCGTGGGGTCATTTTCAGTTCCATGCCCTACCGTTCGGATTGGCGACGGCTCCACGTACATTTACCAAAGTAATGGTGGTGGTAGCGGCCTTTCTTCTCAGAGAGGGGGGTGCTTGTGCATCCCTACCTGATTGGTTGATTCGGGCAAAATCACGAGCATAGAGCGAAAAAGCAACGTACAGAGTGGTTCGGTTCTTGCAGAGTCTTGGTCGGATAGTCAATGCCTCCAAGAGTCGATTGGTACCGACGCAGTCGTTGGAGTATCTCCGGGTTCTATTCGACACGAAGGTCGGAGCGGTCTTCCTTCCAGAGGCTCAAGTTCTGGCGATGCGTGCCTTGGTGCTCGGGTTCTTGAAGCTGCAGGCACCGTTGGCTTGGCATTACATTCGGGTGCTAGGGACCATGACGGCGGCCCTTGAAGTAGTTCCTTGGGCTCGGGCGCACATGCGGCCTTTGCAGAGGTCTCTGCTTCATCGTTGGTCGAACCAGGAGGATTCGTTGAACAAGCGCTTGCCCTGCCCGGGGGAGGTTAGAGCGTCTCTCAGATGGTGGCTGTGATGAGAGAACCTGACAGCAGGAATGCTGTTGGAACAACCACAATGGGTCCCGGTGATGACGGATGCCAGCCTGGCGGGCTGGGGAGCTCATTGTGAGGAACTCTATGCGCAAGGAGTGTGGAGCGTGGAGGAAGCTTGGTGATCCTTCAGGAGTTACGAGCGGTGGCTCTGGCCCTAAAAGCTTTCGAATCGGTTTTGTTCAGGCGAGTGGTTCGAGTGCTGTCCGACAACGCCTCCGCGGTGGCATATCTCAATCGGCAAGGCGGAACGGGCAGCGTTGCACTGGAAAAAGAGGTGGGAGTTCTGTTCGAGTGGGTAGAGCCTCGGCTTCTGGTGCTGTCGGCGGCACACATTGCAGGAAAGGACAATGTGATGGTGGATTACCTCAGTCGGGTTTGCGTGGATCCCGGGGAATGGGAGCTGAATCCGGAAGTATTCAGGCAGTTGGTAATCAAGTGAGGAATGCTGCTAATGGATCTCATAGTGACTTATGACACGGCCAAAGCCAGCTGGTTTTTCAGCAGGAGAAAAGAGGATGTCCGAAGGGATTGATGCCTTAATTCAAAGGTGGCCAGACCAGGGTCTTCTGTATGTCTTTCCTCCCTTGGTGCTCATAGGCCGAGTGGTTCAGCGCATAGAGAAACATCAAGGAACCGTGATTTTAATAGTGCCGGATTGGCCGCGTCGTCCGTGGTACGCAGACCTGGTGAGGCTGCTTGACGGTCAGCCCTGGCAGTTGCTGGTTCGGGAGGATCTGCTCTTGCAGGGTCCTCTTTGGATGTCGCAGGTAGCTCGATTTTTCCTTACGGCTTGGCTATTGAAAGGGCTAGGTTGAAGAAGAGAGGTTATTCACCGGCGGTGGTAGCTACTTTGCTGGCGGCTAGGAGAAGTTCCACCTTGGCTTATATTCGCATTTGGCGTATCTTTGAAGGATGGTGTGAAGCTAGGCATACATCCGATCAATGGGTATTGGAGGTCAAACTCTGGAATTTGTTACCGGAGGATGTAGTAAAGACTGTTAGTGTAGCTGGGTTTAAAAAAGGTTTGGACAAGTTCCTGGAGGAAAGGTCCATAAACCATTATTAAGAAGGGACCCAGGATATCAGTGCTTGACCCAATACAAGCATTGTGGAACCTGTGACTTTTGGGGAAACTGCTAGGTACTTGTGACCTAGATTGGCCACTGTTGGAAACAGGATACTGGGCTTGATGGACCTTGGTCTGACCCAGTATGGCATATCTTATGTTCTTATAGGGCTACGCTGTTGAATTTGCTCTACCGGTTTGAGACTCGTTTGTTTCTCCTTGCAGGAGGCGGAACAAGGAGTCAGCGGTTCGCGCAACTTTGACGTGTCTCATGCAGCTCGGAGCCGTGGTTCCGGTACCTCAGGATCAATGCGGCGTCTGTCGATACTCGATTTATTTTGTGGTCCCAAAGAAGGACAGGGCTTTTCGTCCGATTCTGGATCACAAAGGTGTCAACCGGTGTCTGCGGGTAACCCATTTTCGTATGGAAACTCTAAGGTCTGTAATGGTAGCCGTTCGGCAAGGAGAGTTCTTGACATCGCTTGATCTTACAGAGGCTTATCTGCACAACTCGATTTGACCAGAGTATCAAAGATTCTTGAGGTTTGCGAAGGTACAAGGGCGTGCAGTGGGACCTCACCCGGCTGTCTTGCGTTTCATGAGAGCGGTATCTCATTTGCGGCCTCCTCGCCACGTGTTAATTCCTCCGTGGAATCTCATTTTGGTGTTGGGGGCCTTGACAGGAAGGCCTTTTGAGCCGATAGGGGAGGCCTCGGCGAAGGACTTGACATTGAAAACAGTGTTTCTGGTGGCTATCTGTTCGGCACGTCGGGTTTCAGAGTTGCAGTCTTGCAGGGAACCTTTCCTAATGTTCTTCAAGGAAAAGGTTGTGTTACGCCCAGTGCCGTCGTTTTTGCTGAAGGTGGTTTCACCGTTTCATCTGAATCAGTCGGTCGCCTTACCGCTGTTAAGGTCATCAGGTGGGGAGGCGGCCGATCGTAACTTGTGGTTGCTGGATGTGAAGAGGGTGCTTCGTCATTACTTGCAGAGGTCCGATGCTTTTTGTAAGTCGAAGTGTTTGTTCTTTTTGGAGGACCGCGTAAAGGTGAAGCAGCGTCCAAGGTGTCCATTGCTTGGTGGATTAAGGAAGCGATTGCATCAGCTTATCTCTTGCAGGGGTGTCAAGCGCCTTTGGAATTGAGGGCTCATTCAATAAGGGCTAAGCAACGTCTTGGGCGGAACGCAGTTGTTCTGGCAGCTGAAATCTGTAAGGCGGCCACATGGGCCTCTTTGCATACCTTCAGTAAGCATTACCGTCTTGATGTGCAGGCAGCAAAGGATGCCTCTTTTGGGTCAGCAGTTTTGCGGTCCGGTTTTTCGGGTCCCTCCCATTAGTGTACTGCTCCACTACATCCCAGCGATGCGGGACTGAACTGGAGGAACGATAAGGAAAGAGAAATTAGACTTACCTGCTAATTGTTGTTCCTTGAGGAACTCCAGTTCAGTCCCGATTCCCACTCAGGTTGGGGATTCAGTCAATGGTCTCGTGACATTAAAGGGACCGGCCACTCAAAGGAAAGCCTAAAGGTAAGTGTCTATTACCTGTTCTGGTGAGATAATTGTCTAAGTGGCGGCTCTGCTCGGTTCTTCTTTCTGTTGCCTTTTTTCATGTATTTTATATCTTTACTGTTTACCTTGGAGGGGAGGTGGAGCAGTTATCCTCTCCTTACAGGAATTTTATTGTGGAAGAAGAGAGTCCACTAGTTCACAGTTCATGTTGGTTATAACTACTTATGTGTTGCTCCTTAGAGTATGCGTTGTCAATAGATCATTGGAAGCTGGTGGGAGGTGTCACCTGTAGATGTGTCAAGCTTCTGACATGCCCAGTCTCCATGCTGCAGTAAGAGGTACATTACCCAGCGGTGCGGGACTGAACTGAAGTTCCTCAAGGAGCAACAATTAGCAGGTAAGTCTAATTTCTCTTTATTGAAAATACCGTGGCCCGGACAAGTCAAATCTTTGTATGGAGAGCGACATCTCGAGAATCTTGTCTTGGTCCTTCATAGCCATTCTACCAAGAGCAATACGTTTTTGGATTTCTTGACTGCTAGTCCTTTCTTTGATTGTTGATCCAAGTAAGTTAAAACTGTCAACTATTTCAGTTTCTTCTGCATCATCCATCAAGCTTTCAAGGCCTTTTTTCTACAGCTTCTGAAGAAACACTCTATGTTAGACAGCGTCATTTACTTGTGGGTTTATCATCCTGCAGTCTAGGAAGAGCATCCATCATAGCTAAGCAACCTTTTCTCTCCTTGTTTAGAACATTGGTCTGACCCATTGTAGAATCTATGGTCCATCAAGGGCAATATCTTTTCTTAAACTGATTAGTCCAGGTTGTATGGGACAAGTGATCAATAGATCGTAATGAGGAGAGCCATTCATTGTTCACTTCTAGAAGTAAGAGGTGGCAGTCATACATGGACTGAGATTTTTCTCTCTACATTTCTACCAATTCTGTTGTCAGCTGTTCCAGGAGATAAAAGCAGGTTTCAGTTACTGGTTGCTGGGCACTGCAGTAAAGATTCATGCAGTGACGATTGGTAACCAGGTTTGTGATGTTTTTTTCATCTTGATAAGTTGTAATCTGTGATGAGCAGGGACTGTCTCTTACATCTTTATGTACAACACTACGTACGCCTTGTAGCACTATACAAATGATTAGTAGTAGTAACTAGTTATATTCGTGCTTTCCTCCTTTGAATTTATTAATCAGCGAGCCAAGATTGCTACAACAATGTATTATTGCAATAGACATGGATTTGTTGCTATGTTTAAGAAAAAAAGCTGTAAAATCATTACAATATCAAGTAAATGATTATAATTTGTGCACATTGCTAAAGATCTGTGCCTTTTATGTCGCTTGACTGTAGTATGCAGGATTTTTTTTGTGAACCAGCATATGTGGTGATGCCAGAGCTGCTTAATTTCCTTGTGGGAGCATTCATCAGAAGTAGTAATTTCCTAGAAAGAAGAGCAATTTAAAAGTAAGACCTACCTGCTGTGGTGGTGGTTCATGGCGTAGAGAGAAAATAGCTTTAATCAGCCCTCAAGAATTAGCAAGTGCTCAAGCTGCTGTTTTCACTGTGTTGCCAAAAAAAACCTCTCAACAATCCCTTAAACCTGAATGCTGAATAAAGAAAAGGGAAAGGTGTTTAAACCTAAAACATTCTCGTCTCACCTATGCTGTAATGTCTAAAGTACCACAACAACAAATCAAATACGGTGGCTGCCTCTTTCTTGAGAATTTGTTTATTTTAAATGGGTACAACTTAAGCACTTTATTATAGCATCCAACATAAAGTTATCTGAGCTAGCTACAGAGGGGGCTTTGCTTAAAGGGATTCAGGATATCAGTGGGCATAGGGGGGGCCACCTCTAAGCTTTACGCCTTGTGGAGAGGTTATGCCTCCAGCAGGCTGGCAGGGCTGATTGGTGTCTGGGAGTCTGAAATTTCCCACCAAATTCCCTGTGTTTTTTGGAAAACTCTTTGGGGCCCTATTTCCAGAATGTCCAGATCGGCGGCGACCACGCAATCGCTGTACTTTTTCATGCATAGGGCCTTTATCACCCCGACAAAATTGGCTAAATGGGACAAGGGCTCCTTGGGCAAGTGTTGGTCTTGCCAGAAAGTGGCTGGTACCTTTCTACATATGTTTTTTGATTGCCCCTTTGTACAGAGGTTTTGGAGGCAAGTGTGGGCAAAAGTTCAAACAATCCTGCATTTCTCTACAGATCTGGCAAGGAGCATGATCTTCTTGCAGTCTCTGGAGGTATTTCCCGGTAGGGGTGGTGAGAAAGGTTTCCTATTAAACTTCATGATGGCTATCGCTATTAAGATGATCCTGTGGAATTGGAAAAATTTCCAGAACCTGAGCTTGGATGGATGGTGGAACTTAGTCTGTCATCATTCAAAGCTTGAGAGAATCTATAGCAAACTCCATCACCCTGATAAAATAGAGTTAAATTTTAAAAGGTGGGCTCTATTAGATCAATATATTGCTTGCGCTCATGTTACTTAGCGGGGATTGGCTCTGGAACGCGACACACTCCCTTGAACCGTTTTACCTTACGCTGTGTGTCTTGGTAGGTTGGTATGGGATTTTCATACTCACTCCCAGAGAGTCCGGGTGGGGGGTGTTATGGTATTTTGTTGGATTAGGTTTTGAGTTGTTTCGTTGTTGGTTTTGATGTATGATTTTTAAAAGCAGAAATAAAGAATTAAAATAAAAGACACTGAAACAACTCTTACCAGAAACAAAGGCACTATCTCAAGAAAGTAAAACTGATATTCATTCATTGCAAAAAAACAAAACAGAACACACTTTTCAGTTGCTGCCGAGAAGTAGAAAATTGTGATAAATGAGATAGAAATGTATATGGAACCTATGCAATGGGATATACTTTACGGAAAGAATAGTGGATCCATGGAATAGTCTCCCAGTAGAGGTGGTAGAGATGAGGACAGTAACTGAATTCAAAAAAGCATGGGACAAACACAGAGGATCTCTAAAGGTAAAAAGGGGACTGTTGTAGTTGTTATGGAAGGACAGACTAGATAGGCCATGTGGTCTTTTCTGTCGTCATATTTCTATGTTTCTATGAGTACAGAGGGGACCTCAGTACTTAGACTATAGGCTAACCGGCAACATGTTATCACAAATGCTTAGCACGGGAAGCTCTACATATTGCACACACCTAATTCATTCATTGGCCTCCTCTCACAGCATATTAGTTTTTTACAATTTTCAAAAGGATTTAAAAAATAAGAAAAACACTTAGCTGTAACTCAAATTCCAAAGCAGAGGCACCAGTTTGCTGTCTGACAAAATGTCAGTTCTAGTTTCGCCTGAATTTTTGAGTTACAGCTAAGGTTTTTTTTCTTATTTTTTAAATGCATTTGAAAATTGTAAAAAAAACTAATATATATTTATTTATTTATTTATATTTCTTATATACCGCACTATTTGCAATCAGCGTGGTTCACATGGAACAGAAACATCCGACAACTTAAATATGTCTGGTCATTACATTAAACAGGAAATGCAACTTGGAAAAAGGGTACACTATATACATATGAGGTGTGGATATGCTGTGGATGGAGACCAATGAATGAATTGTATGTGTGCTCATATGTAGAGCTTCCCATACTAAGCATTTGCGATAACGTGCAGCTCGTTAGCCTATAGCCCAAGTACTGAGGTCCCCTCTGTACTCTAACAAATTCTCAGACAGAGGTAGCCATCGTATTTGATCTGTTGTGGTGGTGGTTTAAATGTTACAACAGAGCTGAGACGCGAGCGTTTCGGGTTTCACTATTTAGACAGCCTCTCCAATTTGATCCTCCATTGTGGTGCTCTTCTTTTGGAACCAGTGGTAATTCTGATTAATCCTTTGTTTATTTACTTTAAAATATTTATATCCCACACTATCCAGTGATCTAGGTGAGTTACAGCATTATATGCATATGGTTGTGGTCAACATTATTCGCACCCTTGCAGTTCAACCCCTTAATGTCCAATATCTCACACAAAAAAAAAGCTGGCTAGTGAAATGGCTTTGGACTATATATGCACACATTTGACACACAAAAGAATCAAATAAAACAAGACCAATTAAACAAGGACATTGCCAGGACATGATTATTGGCACTCTTATAAACAATTCAAATCAGTTTGAATAAAAGAGCCACATTCCCATTGTAGCAAAATTAGATGCACCTGTGAACAATTGTCAGTACTCACATGACTTGAATGAACCAATGAATGATGGCTCCATTTAAAATGGCTACATTTACTCCCTGTTTGTTTTTCACAGTGGTGAAGTCAAGAGCTGCCTGAGACTGTCAGAAAAGCCATTATCACCGAACATCAAACCAAAGGGGTACAAGGCTATCTCCAAAGACCTTGGTATTCTTCTGTCTACAATTCACAATGCTATTAAGAAGTTTCTCAGCTCATGGAAATGTCAAGAACCTCCCAGGCGTGGTGGGACGAGAAAAATTAATCTAAGAAGTCTTCAAAAATTAGGGCAAACTGTTGAAAAAGCACCATGTACAACATCCAAAGACTGTAAGGCTGATCTGGAGCAATCTGGAATGGTGGTTTCAAACTCTGCCATATGCCGTGCACTAAACAAAGAAGGACTTCATGGGCAAAGGCCAAGGAGGACCCCACTGCTCAAAGACAGACGTAAAAAGGCATGCCTGATCTTTGCCCATACCCACCTTGAGAATCCACAGTTCTTCTGGGGAAATGTTCTGTGAAAAGATGAAACCAAACTTGAGCTCTTTGGCAATGCAGACCAGCAATATATTTACAGGCGAGGAAATTAAACTTAGAAGGAAAAAAACACCCTTCCTATAGTTAAATCTGGTGGCGGTTCTATAATGTTGCGGGGCTGTTTTGCTGTCTCAGGTGCTGGAGGCCTGGAACGCATTCAAGGAATCATGAAGTTGAAGGACTACCAAGGTATTTTGGAGCAAAATGTGCTATCTAATGTCAGAAAGCTAACTCTGGGTTGAAGGTCATGGGTCCTTCAGCAGGACAGTGGGGAGGGTGGGAAGGGGGGGGGGGAAGAAACAAACTAGTTTCTAGTATATGTTGTAATAACCAGTAGGTGATTAAAATTAAGTTTGCATGATAGATTGTTGTGGAAAGTGGATAAGATGGTGTTATGCAGATGTAGATGTCTGTATTATCTACTGAAATATGTAATAAGTTAAATGGGAAAAAAGTAGCAAATGGACTATTTTAAACTGGCCAGCAATGCGTACTGATCTCAATCCAATCGAGAACCTTTGGAAAGAGCTGATATCTGCCATTGGTAAAAGAAATCCTGGAAGCATTCATGAGCTGGAACAAATCTCAGTTGAAGAGTGGGAGAAACTACCAGCAGACAGATGTATGAAACTTTTATAGATGGCTGCAAGAAACATTTGGAGGCTATCATCACTGACAAGGGTTATGCAACCAAATATTAGTGAAGGGTGCCATTAATCCTGTCCTGGTCACATTTTGTTTTTTTCTCAGAAACTATTATGTCTAAGTTGCACAGACATCTATTTTTTTGTTGTATACCTTTGAATATACTATTAAAATATGATGATGACATACAGTTGGAATATTTTCAATTATTTCTCAAAATATTGTACACAATATCCCTAAAATGCAAGGGTGCCAGTATTGTTGACCAGAATTGTAATATAGCTTAAAATATTAAAACATTAAAAGCAAAAATATTAAAATGTAGTCTCCCCTCCCTTCCCCCGACTTGTTAGTCTAGTATACCCTCCCCTCAATCCTCTTCAGGTTTTCTGGAGACTTGCTGCTGGTGCTCTTCCTCCACCGGAAAGCTCTTGGTGAGTTTAAGCCATGTGATGTTTCTAACTTATGCACTCTTAAGAGATCAGTGGGGGAGTTCAAACTCACTAAGAGCCATGTGCTACTGGAAGAAAACAACAAATATTCCAAGGATGAGCACCTTTAGTAAGCCTCCAGATAGAATTAAAAAGGCCTAGAGGAGGATGGCGACAGCTGGCTGGTGGAAATGGCACATGGGGATTTAAGGTGGTAGGGATGAGGCTGGCATGTATGGGGTAGAGAGCTGGGACAGGGACAGTTTGGGTGAGATGAGACTGGGAGAATGGGCTTTGTTTCAGTTACATAAGTTGCCCTGAATGTGCCTGAACAGTTGGGTCAGCCATATCCTTGGCGGGGGAAACTCCAGGCAAACTATATCATTGGAAGAGGACTTCCCCCATTTCCCAGGATGCCAGCCGCTTTGTGCAACAGTCTTGACTGTCGCACTGAGGGGAGTCTTTGGTTTTTTTGCCATTGTGCGCCTCACTTAAAAATTAGTGAAGATCATTTCTGTAATGCCAGAAAGAGGGCATGTTACTCCAGTGCAGGATGTATCTCTGAACTTTCTCTCTCGCTCTCTCCCTTTCTATCTCTGCATTTGTCCTATCCCTTGTATAATTAAAATACAGACATGATTTTTGCTATGACTAAACTAGAGATTTTGGATATAATGAAGCAGCATCCCCAAATTTCATCTGTTTGTCCCCAAGGTTTTTCTTTCTACCTTTCTCTTATTTTTTCTTAAATTTTATTTTTATTTTAACTTTTCACGTCTTGAACATACAATACAGTTGTGATCAACATTATTGGCACTCTTGCATTTTAGGTATATTATGTACCATATCTTGAGAAATAATTGGAAATATTCCAATGGTATGTTATCATAATATTTTAATAGTATGTTCAAAGGTATACAACAACAAAAAATGTCTGCAACTTAGATGTATTAATTTCTGAGAAAAAAAATGACCTGGACTGGATCAATGGCACACCTTCACTAATATCTGGTTGCACAACCCTTGGTAGTGATGATAGCCTCCAAATGTTGTAGCCATCTATAGGTTTCGTACATCAGTCTGCTGGTAGTTTCTCCCACTCTTCAACTGTGATTTGTTCCAATCTCCAGGAACAAGCAGGAATGAGTCTTCACATATGGGTACATCGGTACCGACGGAGTCTGCGCAGGAACGCTTCCCAGCGTCCAATCAAAGAGCTTTTGGAAGCATCCCACCACGCCTGTGTGCTGCCTTCCCGCCTTTCCCAACTGCCTCTCCTCAGTTTTCGTTTTCCGCAGAGCCGGCAGGACGTCGTCCTGTCACCGCAGAAAATTCTTGTTTTATTTCTTTAGTTTTCTTGTGGTCACGGCTATCTTTCCTGACGCCACCGGTACCGCCGGTGTTTTCTTTTCTTTTCTTGTAAAATCTTCCTTTTTCAAGGGATATTTTTTCTTCATAGTGTCCCACGGTTTCTTAGGCCTTTTAGGCCTCTTCTTTTTCCTTCATGGAACCGCCAGCCACTTTCTCCAAGAAATGTTCAAACTGTGGCGGTACAACTTTATTTTTAGACCCTCGAAGTCGATGTCTAACCTGCTTGGGTCCTGACAATAGTTTGGTGAGAAGAGGTCTTCAACATCGAGGTTCCCTTGATACACGGTTTCCCTCCAACTTCGGGGCACCATCCCCTTCTTCTTCTACACAGGATGAGGTAACCCACAAACAGTCTGTTAAGACTAGCCAGCCCTCGAGTGGTAGGTCTCATGCACAGCATGTAGACGGCTCTGGCCTTGCCCTCGAGGGCCCTCTAGCTTCAAAAACCCGGCGGGAGTCTTCGGTCTCCAAAGCCTTTCAGGGGTTTCAGGTTGTTCCTGGGGTTCACCCCTCACAGAACATACCTGAGCCGTGTCCGGTGGTGGCATCCGCTTCGAGCGGTACCAATACCCCGGCATCGGCACTGGTGTTGGATGAAACACTCCTCACCAGGGATGGTCATCTGGCATCCTCGGTGCCTTCGGGACCGGTGAATACTCTCCAGACTGACTTTCCATTATCGGTGCCAGCACCGATACTACCACCGACGTCGGTACCCTCCAGACGTGCATCGATAGCCTCGCTTCCTTCGATGCCGAGTCTAGAATCGATCTCCAGTCTGGAGGACTGGGTACTGACTCGCCTTGGTACCGGCTCTCGGCGGTACCGAAGGCTCGGTTCCGATGATTTGGATCCGCAACTCTCGGTTCCCCCGAGGCCAATTGAGTTGCCACTGGTTGACCTTCATCCACCGGTATCAGACATGGTACCGAAGTCGGTACCGATGTCCTCATTACCCTTACGGTCGGTGCCTTCCATGCTTCGCTTATCAGGCTCTCTGCCCTCGATGCCGAGTTTGGAATCGATCTCTAGTCTGGAAGACTGGGTACCAATACGCTTTGGTACCGACACTGATCGATACCGGTGGCTCGGTACCGAGGATAGCGGCCGGAGGTTTTCGGTTACCTCGGTACCGATTGAACTGTCACCGATGACTGCTCCAATGTCTCTGTCGGGCTCGACTCCGACATCGGTACCGGTATTGGCATCGGTACCGGTATCCACAGTAGCATCGTGGCCAACTCCTGCCATGCTTTTTTCAACAGGATCGCTCCCTTCTATACCAAGCTTGGAGTCGATAACTGGCATGGACAATGTGGTAATGACGGTCGCTGCTCCTGACAGCCAGTACCGGCGACCATCCCTTAAGCATTCCACACTGCACCGTGCAGGATCTTCTATTCCTATATATTTGGATAGCTCTGTCGGTGCTCAGGCTAGTTCTTCAGATCTAACCTGTCCAAGGGAGATTCCTGTTGGGGATCCCTCTTTTCAGAGTTTCCTCCTGGATATAGCAAGATCTCTTGCCATTCCTATCCCAGGACATGATCCTGCACAAGGCTCTGTTTCTACCAAAGCAAAGGAGAACATAATGCTTCCTTTGCATCATTCCTTGCAGGATCTCCTTCTAGGAATGTGGGAAACACCTTTAAGGGTACCCCCACCTTCCAGAGCAACTGATCTCTTATATCAGGTGCCCCCCTCTCCAGGGTTTCAAAAGACTCAACTTCCTCATCATTCCATAGTAGTGGAATCAGCAATGAGGCGGGTAAAGAGTAAGAAAAAGCACTCTTCTTATACGCCAGGTCGTGAGTCTAAGACATTAGATGCCTTTGGACGTCAAACCTTCCAGACATCTATGCTTTCTGCAAGAATTCTCTCATATATTTTTTATATTAGTCTATCTCTTGAGGAGGTCACAAAGCAAATACATCTTTTGACTCCTCCTCTTCCAGAGTCCAAGAGTGCAGGCTATTCTTCACTGCTTAAGCATCTCCAGAGTATCTCTTGCTTTCTTACTCGTGCTTCCCTAGACTCTTTTGAGTCTGCTAGCAGGATTTCTGCTATATCTATAGGGGCACGACATAGAGCCTGGCTCCAGGCTTCAGACTTAGACAAATGGGCACAGCAAAGACTGGGACATACTCCTTGTACTGGAGACAATCTTTTCAACAAGGAGTCTTTACGTCAGGTTACTCAGTTGTCCACTGACTTACCTGTTCCTAAGGGCTGTTCTGCACCTTCTTCTGTCCCAGTAGGTAGGAAATGTCCTGCCAAACCTTCTTCCCATAGGAGAAGAAGGTTCTATGCATCATCTTCCCATCATGCAGATGTTCCCAAACAGGGGAAGCATCGTCCTGGTTTGCAGAATTCAACCTCTCACCAGGCTCAGCAAACCCAGCAACTGCAGGGTTTCTGATCAATCTTCATCAGATGCTTGTGACTCTGGGGGTTAGAATCTGCAGTTGCTTCTTCTCAATAGAGGCAATCCACTGCTCTCATTCTAAACCCTAGACATGGATCTCTTCCCAAAATACATCCATTTTTTCTGTGTTCTATCAGCTGTCAGGATGTTCATGCCTATAGGGCACAGGGTTCTCCTTTTCTTCCAGCTAGGGAAAGAGGTCTAACCACTATCAAACAATAGTTCCTGTGCCAGCATGTCTTTTTTCCTTTCTATAGACTCACTACTTTGTAAGTCTTCTTCAGCTCCATTCTCTTTACCTTCTTACCAAGCTGTAAGAGCGGTATTGCTTCACTGGAGGGCTTTTTCTTCAGCCTCTCTAGTTTTGTTACTTTTCCAGTGCGGAGTTTTCCTCTCTGAGTTGCCGCCTCTTTTTCAATCTTGCTTTGAGGCAGTTCATCAGACATGTCCAGAGTTTTCTACTCCTGTTCTGTCTGTTCTTTCTGTTTTTAAACAGTAAGATTCTTTCTGCTGTCTAGCAAGCAGCTGCCTATGCAGGAGCCTTAATGTTTGGACCACTGGTTCTTGTCCACCAGCAACCAGATTTGTCCTCCACTAACTTTCTGTCTAGTTTTAGTAGTGATTCCAAGTCAGTGCTGTTATCTGTCTTGGAAATCTTTTCACTACAGACTTGGATTGTCTTCTTTTTCTGCCATCTCCATTCCCCTTGGTTTGGCAGCATAGTTGACATAGGTACTGGCTCTCCAGCAGCCAGTTCTATCTCCTCATTTCTCCTGCATCATGCTCTCTGCAATTCTACAGAGAAGCTCTCCACTATGGGCCCTTGCTAGAGAGCATGGGGGTTTTTTCTCTAATAGCTATCCTAGATGGTTGGAAAAGGCTTTTTCAGTCATGTCTCCCATGACTAGAAAGGTTCTCCTTTTTCAGATAAAGGACATAGGCCTTCTCCTTGCAGCTCGTCCTCATGGTAAGAACGCATGATACCTTGTTTGCCCTTAAGCAGGTTAGCATGGTATCTCATCTTTATGCGTCTTCTGTTCACTTACCATGCTAGAATTCTAGAATACTCGGGACGTGCTGGCTGCAGACTGATATCATCCTCTGCTTTTCACGTAACAGTCCTGGTTATTTCACTACCTAGCATCCCTGTAGCTCATAACCAGTGGGAACAGATTCTCTATATATCTTCTCAAGTAGGTTCCACCTTCTTGTTATTAGATGAATCTTTCCTCTCCACATTTTCCTACGTGAATACCGTTCTGTAGGCATATCTCTGTCTGCTTCATTGCAGACACCCATATAGAGGCCCATAAATCCATATCTGTAGCATATATCTTACAGATGTCTAGGTCTATGTGTGTATTTTATGCCCTTCATATTTCACTATAGATATATTCTCATATATCTATCTATCTATCTATCTATATGATATATATATCTATATATATGTATCTGTCGAGATATTTACTATCGGTAGATAGATATCCTGCATTTATCTACCTGACTGTCCAGGCTCATATAGCTATATGATTCTGACAGATGGGCTTTACCCATACCTATGCTATCCAGCATGTTTGGGGTTCCACACTCACAACCACTTTTGTGGTAGTTAACAACTTCCACCATAACCTTAAGGTTTAGGTACCTCTGAAGCTCTCCATTTCCAATATCTCTCCTAGCTGACCCCAGTTAGGAGAGACATTGCGGATCTTCAGCTAATCACAGGCTCTAATGCCTCAGGCGTTTGTCCTTTCTTTTGGGATACAAGGGGTTTCCATACCTTTTCCTCCCACAAGGACTGTGCCTGTTTGTACAATCCGGTCAGCCTTCTCTTTTTGCTCCCAAGGGTGAGCCACTCTGTCGCCAAAAGAGTTCGGCTTTTATCATAAAGCCTTCCGCTGAAGGCCCACCGTTTTTGGTACTACCCCAGTTCTCACCGGGGTCCCCTCTTACCTTTCAGGAATCTGACCTCCACTCTTTTTTTCCTACAGGTTTATTACCTCCACTTCACAGTGAGGTCATCCTTGAGGTTCCTCTACTGGGTTCCCCAGTAGATCCCATGAACCTCCTTACTGCTGTGTAATCCTGTTAGGGGAGGTCCATATTGCAATATTTCTTCAATATCATTGATGATAATTATCATCCACACATGGACTCCTTCTCTGCAGTCCTATGCTAGGTTAGCTGTTCCACAGCACCTTTCTTTCTTCAACTCCTACCCTCCATCCTCAGGATGCCTGGTGTTGTGCGGGATAGCATGTTCCAACTTATAACATGCTGGGACTCCAGGCATCTTAGCTTGGGAGTCCCCATATGTGAAGACTCATTCCTGCTTGTTCCTGGAGATAGCACAGTTACTTACCTGTAACAGGTGATCTCTGGAAACAGCAGGAATAAGTCTTCACAACCCACCCACCTCCCCAGGAGTTGTATCTCTATCTATCTTTCCTTTCCTCTCTCTCTCTCTTTGTCTCAGCTTTAAAACTTAACTGAGGAGAGGCAGTTGGGAAAGGCGGGAAGGCAGCACGCAGGCGTGGTGGGATGCTTCCAAAAGCTCTTTGATTGGACGCTGGGAAGCGTTCCCGCTCAGACTCCGTCGGTACTGACATACCCATATGTGAAGACTTATTCCTGCTGTTCCCAGAGATCACCCGTTACAGGTAAGTAACTGTGCTGTTCATGAAGGTTTCCAGGATTTCTTTTACCAATGGTAAATTTCAGCTTTTTCCGAAGGTTCTCAATTGGATTGAGATCAGGACTCATTGCTGGCAAGTTTTAAAGAGTCCATTTGTTCCTTTTTAACCATTCTTTTGTACTTTTGGATGTATGTTTTGGGCTATTGTCCTGACCTTCAACTCAGACCTAGCTTTCTGACACTAGCACATTTTGCTCCAAAATACCTTGGTGTGTAGTCCTCTGACTTCATGATTCCTTTAAAACATTCCAGGCCTCCAGTGACTGAGGCAGCAAAACAGCCCTACAACATTATGGAATCTCCATCAGATTTAACTGTAGGAAGGGTGTGTTTTTCCTTATAAGTTTCATTTCTTTGCCTGTAAATATATCACTGGTCTGCATTGCCAAAGAGCTAGAGTTTGATTTCATCTGTCCACAGAACATTTTCCCAGGATTGTGGTTTCTCAAAGTGGGTTTGGGCAAAGATCAGGCATGCCTTTTTATGTTTGTCTTTGATTAATGGGCTCCTCTTTGGCTTTCGCCCATGAAATCCTTCTTTGTTTAGTGCGTGGCATATAGTGTGGTTTGAAACCACCACTTGAGATTGCTCCAGGTCAGCCTTACGTTCTTTGGATGTTATATGTGGTGTTTTTCAACAGTTCACACTAACTTTCAAAGAGTTCTTGGATTAATTTTCCTTTTTTTCATCACATCCTGGGAGTTTGACAGTTCCATGCGCAGAAAACGTCTTAATAGCATTGTGAACTGTGGACACAGGCATCCCAAGGTCTTTGGCGGTGGCCTTGTACCCCTTTGATATTTAGTGATGATGACTTTTCTGATAGTCTCAGGCAGCTCTCTTATCTTCACCATTGTAAAAATGAAACAGGGAGTGAATGTGGCCATTTTAAACATTAGAGACATCATTCACTGGTTGATTCAAGTCATGCGAGTACTGACAGTTGATCACAGGTGCATCTAATTTTACTGCAATGGGAATGTGGTGGTTCTGTTCAAACTGATTTGAATTGTTTTTATAAGGGGTGCCAATCATGTCCTGCCAATGTCCCAGTTTTTATTCTTATTTCCTACTATTTCCTTTTTTAATTGGTCTTGTTTTATTTGATTTTTTTTTTGTGTGTCAAATGTGTTTATATATAGTCAAAAGCCATTTCATTGGCCACTTTTATTTTTTTAGGAGATATTGGACATTAAGCGGTTGAACTGCAAGGGTTCCAATAATGAACACAGCTGTACACAACAAACTCTCACACGTCAACTTCAGCAAGGCAGTGTATTATGACCTCCCCCTCCTAACCCCCCCCAAGAAAGTTTACATCCCATGCCAGAGTAAAATACACATTATTACTATGGATTTTGAGCTTTCCATGGTTCAAACTGAGCCCATATTTTCTTAAATTTCTCCAAATTCCCCTTCCTCATGGCTGTAAGTTTATACATCAAATAAACATCACTGATCGGATTTAGTAATTCCTTCCAGGTAGACCTGGTTATTGACATGCCTTAGCCAAATCATATCTCGCAGCCATAATTCAGCAAATTGCTAGGCTGCCAGCCCATTTATCAGAATGGATCAGTAAAAGTAACAGCATATAATTTTCCAAATAAGCAGGCAACATTTACCCTAATTAAGAGGAAAATGAGATCTTCTACCATCTGCCTGTAATTTAACACCACTGGGCTAGACCACTAAATATGTCTCATGGATCCTACCTTACCATATCCAAGTCTCTAAGATAGATTTTATAAAGCTATCAAGGGTAAGATACCATTGATACAGGAGCTTTACAGCCATTCAGTACTATATTAGCAGATAGAAAGATTCTCGATAGCTTAGTCACTATAAATTCCTTAGCGTCCCTCTAGTCCAGTCCCGGAACCATAGAGTTGTGAACCTCCACCAGCAGCTTTGGAGACTGAACATCTTCATCTCTTTGATCATCCAGCTATATGCAGCCCCAAGGACCGCCCACACATCAGTATCTCAGTCTCCAAGCAGCTTGGAAGTCAGAGCCCAGAACTGGGCTCCTTAGGAACAAATAAGCAGAGCTTTAGTGTTTTATTATTTTCTAGATTTAGGTGCTTGGCTGCTGCTGTGGAGGAAATCTTTGACTGTGTCCCTTCTGTCTTTCTCTAATCTGTTTTTTTCTCTCTGTCTCTCTCTGTCAGTCTCCCCATAGGTCAAACAAGCAGGGGAGCTGCACAGGACACAGGTCTCCTTTCTACCGAACCCCCTTGGTGGGTGAGGAGAAGGTTGAAGACAATTACAGGCAGCAATTGAATACAGCAGTAGGCTCTGAGGGTCCCCTTACTGATTTAGGGGTTCCCCGAGCTGCCCTGAGCGGTTATTACTCTGTTATTGACTCTGATAGCTGCTACTCAGAGCTTGTGACAGCACTCTGTGTTTTGACCCCCCCTCCACTCCTGTGTGTGGGTGAGTAGAGTTTGAAGCTTTTTCTTTCTAAAGGCAGTGGTGGAGGCCTTGGGGTGGCCTGGAATCAGCTCTGGGGAGTGTTTTAGACCTTTTGGGTATTTTTTATGGTCCTTTTTTTGGCGGGATCGGGTCCGGCGGCCATTTTGGATTTTTTTCAAAGTTGTTTTTCTTCGTGTTTTTTTTTTAGGGATAGGAGCTTCGTTTTTGCATTTCTTGGTCAGATATCAGCTAATTGACTCCAGCTCTATCTAATCCTGCAATTTGGAGCGTTTTTGAGCACTTTTAAAATCGCAATTTTTTTTTTCTGCTCTGTTTGCTTCAGCAAAGTGTTCCTGCTTTGCTGGCAAAGGGCTGTGTGCATAGCCATGCCTCCTAGTCCTCGGTGTCTGGTCTGTGGCATTCGTAGAAGTAGTAATTTGGAAGCCCGAGTCTGTGCCACTTGTTCTGCTGTGGGTGCTGGCATGGAGGATCCTCTGGAGGGCTCCAGTGCAGATCTCCCACCTGTATCTACAGAAGGGACATCAGAGCAGGCAGAGACGGTCCTTGGTCTGGGGATTTCTGCGGTGCCGGAGCGCCTGTTGGCGGGGGGCGTCCAGGAGGGATCCCTGGGAGTTCCACCCGCCTTTTTCTCTCTCATGCAGGAGGCTCTGGCTCTCTTGCAGCCGGCGGGGGGAGGCTCGGTCCTGCCCTGCCGTGGGCTGAAGCGTCCACTTTCAGTGGAGGGAGACACTGGTCCACAAAAGAAGAGCCGGCCCCCGTGTGTTGCGGATTCTGCGCCTCCTGGGGACGAGTTCCACGAGGGGCTGGGGGAGGCTCTCGAGCTGGAGTCTGCGGAGGATTTAGAAGACGTCGAGTTTTTGGACGACGAGCAGAGTAGTAGAATAGTGCGTGTATTTCGTAAAGAGGAACTTCCGGCACTGATTGCCGAAACCCTCAAGGTATTGAACATACCCGTGGAAGATGCCACTGCGGAGGACAAGTTGGAGGATCCCTTGATGCAGGCGGTGCGCACTTCCCACAGAGTCTTTCCGCTCCATAGGGTTTTTAAAGCTATGATCCAGGAGGAGTGGAACAGTCCAGAGTCCGCTTTGCGCGGGGCTAGACTGTTGCCTAAGTTGTATCCTCTGTCGGAGGCTGATAGAGAGCTCTTTCGTTCGCTGAAGGTGGACGCGGCAGTTTCCGCGGTTACTAAACGGACTGCTATCCCGGTGGAAGGTGCTGCGGCATTGAAGGACCCGCAGGATCGGAAAGTTGATAGCTTGCTGAGACAGGCGTTTGATGTTGCTGCCCTGTCGATGCAGGCGGCGGTGGCCGGGGCCTGGGTGGCGCGCGGCTGCCTCCGCTGGTCTCAACAGTTCCAGGGGCCCCAGTCGGCGGAACAAGAGGCCGCGGCCTCCAGATTGGAGTCGGGTACCGCTTATTTGGCGGATATCCACTATGACCTCATTAGGGGGTCAGCTAACGGCATGGCGTCGGTGGTAGCGGCGCGTCGTTCTCTTTGGTTACGCAATTGGGCGGCTGATGGCTCTTCTAAAGCTCGCCTTAGTAAGCTGCTGTTTAAGGGCAGTCAGTTATTTGGAGAGGACTTGGATAGGTTGGTAAAAGATCTCGGGGATTCTAAGGGGGGTCGGCTTCCGGAGGATAAGCCCAAGCAGGGGAAGCCGACCTTCACCTTCCGGGGGTCTCAGCAGTTCTTTCGGAGGTTTCGTGCCTCCCACTTTGGTCAGTCCCAGCGTTCCAGATATCTGGGGCGCGAACAGAGTTTCCGCGGATTTCGGGGGGCAGGTAGAGGTTTTGGCTCCTTCCAGGCGCAGGTCCCCAAAAAGTCGCAATGAAGCGAGGCCGGCTCCGGTGGCGGTGATTCCCGTAGGGGGCAGACTGCAGGATTTCTACCCTGCCTGGGCCGCAATCACATCCGATCGGTGGGTGTTAGAAGTGATATGAGAGGGATATGCGCTCAAGCTACATCGACCGGTGCTCGATTCCTTCGTTATGTCCCCGTGCAGTTCTCCCTGGAAACGAGTCGTATCCGATACACTTTCCCGGCTGCTTCGGCTCCGGGCGGTCGCCCCCGTGCCGGAGGGGCAGTTAGAGTCCGGTCGATACTCCATCTACTTCGTCGTGCTGAAAAAGGAGGGCACCTTTCGACCAATCCTGGATTTAAAGAGAGTGAATCGGTGCCTCCGGGTGTCGCATTTTCGCATGGAAACGCTGCGCTCGGTCATAGCGGCGGTCCGCGAGGGGGAATTCCTAACGTCCCTAGACCTTACGGAGGCCTATTTGCACATTCCCATTCGCCGGGAACATCAAAGATTTCTGCGGTTTGCGTTGCCGATGGGCCATTTTCAGTTTCAAGCCATGCCCTTCGGCCTAGCGACAGCGCCACGGGTCTTCACGAAGATCATGGTGGTGGTAGCGGCGTTCCTGCGGAAGGAGGGTGTCCTCGTGCATCCCTATCTCGACGACTGGTTGATCCGGGCGAAGTCGAGGGAGAAGAGTCTCCGGGCAACGGCGCGGGTCGTACAGGTTTTGCAGTCGTTAGGTTGGGTGGTTAATCGGGCGAAGAGCAGCCTTCTTCCCTCGCAGACCTTGGAATGTTTGGGGGCGCGCTTTGAGACCGGCAACGGGAAGGTTTTCCTCCCAGTGCACAGAGCGCGGGCCCTGAGGCGGCTGGTGGAGCAGTTTCTAGCGAGACGGGCGTCCTCGGCTTGGCAATACCTTCAGCTTCTCGGCACGATGGCGTCGACCATCGAGGTAGTTCCGTGGGCAAGGGCGCACATGCGGCCTCTGCAGCGAGCGCTGCTGCGTCGATGGTGTCATCAGTACGACTCGCTAGCTCGTCAGTTTGCCCCTTGGAGGTTCGGCGCAGCCTTCGCTGGTGGTTGCGTCGGTGCTCTCTGGCGAACGGTATGCCCTTGGAGTCTCCCGTCTGGCGTCTGCTGATGACGGATGCCAGTTTGAGCGGCTGGGGGGCTCATTGCGAGGGCCAGATTGCTCAGGGCCAGTGGTCCTCGCGGGAGAGCTGGTGGTCCATCAACCGACTGGAAATGAGAGCCGTGTGGTTGGCTCTGACAGCGTTTCAGCCTTGGCTGCAGGGAGCGGCGGTCAGGGTGCTATCCGACAATGCCTCCACGGTAGCCTACATAAATCGCCAGGGAGGCACAGGCAGCGCGGCGTTGGAAGCGGAGGCGGATCTGCTTCTGGATTGGGCAGAGCGGCATCTTCAGTGTCTGTCGGCCCAGCATATCGCGGGGGTTCACAATGTGGAGGCGGACTTTCTGAGTCGTCACAGGGTAGACCCCGGAGAGTGGTCTCTACATCCCGAGGTATTTGCGTTGCTGGTCCGTCGTTGGGGTCTGCCGATAATGGACCTCATGGCGACCTTCGAGTCCGCGCAGGTCGAAAGGTTCTTCAGCAGGCGTCGGGAACGCATGTCGGAAGGCCTCGATGCATTGGCACAAAGGTGGCCAAGGTACAGGCTGCTCTATGTCTTTTCTCCGTGGGCTCTGCTGGGTCGCCTGGTACAGCGGATCGAGCGGCATCCGGGTCCCGTGGTTCTGATTGCCCCGGACTGGCCTCGTCGGCCTTGGTGTGCGGATCTGGTGCAGTTGAGTGTGGCCGATCCGTGGCTCCTTCCTCCTCGGCCGGATCTCCTTCGGCAGGGGCCGCTGCAGATGCCTCAGGTGGCTCGATTCTCGCTTACGGCATGGCTATTGAGAGGGCGCGAATGAGAGCCAAAGGTTATTCTCCGGAGGTCATTGCTACCTTGTTGCGGGCGCGGCATCGGTCTACGTCGCTAGCGTATGTCCGGGTCTGGCGTATTTTTGAGAGCTGGTGTGCGGCTCGCGAGTTGCGGCCTTTGCGGACCTCCGTTCCTCAGATCCTCTCCTTCTTGCAAGCAGGGGTGGACAAGGGCCTGGCGGCCAGTTCGTTGAGGGTACAACTTGCAGCTCTTGCGTGTTTTCGAGGCAAGGTTCAGGGCCAGTTATTGGGGTCCCATGCGGACGTGAAGCGCTTCTTGCGAGCGGTGTTGCTTAAGCGTCCTCCGTGCAGGGCTTTAGTGCCCTCGTGGGACTTGAATTTGGTGTTGAGATCTCTGGTGGCTTCGCCGTTTGAACCCTTGGCGCAAGCTTCGTTGAAGGACTTGACGTTGAAAACGGTGTTTCTGGTAGCGATCTCGTCAGCTCGCAGGATCTCGGAGTTGCAGGCTCTTTTGTGTAGGGAACCCTATCTGTCTTTCTCTGCCGACAAGGTGGTATTGCGACCGGTTCCCGCGTTTTTGCCTAAGGTAGTTTCGGCGTTTCACATGAATCGGGTGGTGTCTCTCCCGGTGTTTGCCAAGGAACGGGGCAAGCATGCGGATAACTCCTTTCACGCGTTGGGTGTCCGTCGAGCTCTTCGTCGGTATTTGAGGGAAACGGCGGCCTTCCGTAAGTCCGATCGCCTATTTGTCGCATTTGGCGGTCCGCGCAAGGGGGAAGTGGCGTCTAAGTCTTCCATTTCCCACTGGTTGAAAGAGGCGATTTCATCGGCATACCTTTTACACGGCAGGATGGTTCCTGCCGGGCTTCGGGCTCACTCGACTAGGGCGCAGGCGGCGTCTTGGGCAGAAGTTAGCTTGGTACCGGCGGTGGATATTTGTCGGGCGGCGACGTGGTCGTCCTTGCACACCTTTGCTAAGCACTATCGTCTGGATGTGCAGGCGGCGTCAGATGCGCGGTTTGGGTCTCGGGTGCTTCAGGCTGGACTAGCGAGGCCCTCCCGTTGAGATTTACTGCTCTGTTACATCCTCTATGGTTCCGTGACTGGACTAGAGGGACGCTAAGGAAGAGTAAATTAGACTTACCTGCTAATTGTTGTTCCTTGCGGAACTCTAGTCCAGTCCCGGATCCCTCCCTGTCTATCTGTTCTCGCTGCCAGCCAAGAAGTTACATTCATTATAGGAGTCTGCCAGGGTTTTTGTTCTCTATACTTTCGGTCAGAGCTCCTCTGCTTGCAGCACGCCTTAGTTTCCTTTCAGGGTCAAATCTTGGGGGTGAGTGGTGGCGTCTCTTGTTGCATGCGTTTTGCACAAGGGTCGCCACGGCCATTCTGGTCCGCCTTCCCGTAGGCGGGAGGTTGTTCTTACGCAATTGGAAAAAGAAAAAAAAATTTTTTTCTAGTAGTGGGAACTTTAGGGTCAGGATCCTTTTTTCCACTGTGGTGTTATATCTACTTATTTGTTGCTCTGCTTAGTATGCTTTGTCAATAGGTACTGATGTGTGGGCGGTCCTTGGGGCTGCATATAGCTGGATGATCAAAGAGATGAAGATGTTCAGTCTCCAAATCTGCTGGTGGAGGTTCACAACTCTATGGTTCCGGGACTGGACTAGAGTTCCGCAAGGAACAACAATTAGCAGGTAAGTCTAATTTACTCTTCCTACTGTTTAACTGAAAAATCCCATTCAAATTCGCTTTCCCAAGTTCTCACTCATTTTAGAGTCTAGACCATTATAAAACTGGTAATCCCAATTTTTTTCATCCTTAAATGCCCCCAAAATCTTGCAGGCAGAGTGCTCTCTCTAGGTCCTCAAGTACTGTGCATCCATTGGAACAATGGCTGGGAAAAATCATATCGCTAAAGCTGTTGCCCCCGTTACAGCTTCTACCTCTGTCCAGACAGAGGTAACAATGCCAGTTGAAGGACCGGTTCCATGTCCAGGGTGCCTGCATGCTGAAGCTCTGAGGAAACAAGTGGAGGAACTCAGAGAGGAGATGGTGAGGCCTAGGAGCAAGACAGAAGTACATTGATGAGATGCTTCTTGCAACAACCAAGCTCTCCAGCAGAGGGAGAAGATGGGTGCCTACAGAATGACGAAGGATGGACACAAGTCACCAGGGCCTGCAGAATCACCAATCCGACTTCTCCAGCCCTTGAATTGAAGAACCATTATGCAGCCCTGGAAGTGGAGGAGGTGAAAGCATCCCTGAAAGGGAAGAACCAGAGCTCAAGTACCCCAAAGTTGCAGAATCGGTGACCACAAGGAAGCGAAGGGTAGTGGTGGTTGGTGACCCTCTTCTGAGGGGGTACCGAGGCGTCCATCTGCCGACCAGAATTGATGTCCAGAGAGGTATGCTGTCTGCCAGGTGCCAAAATCCTAGATTTTATGGAGAGCTTGCCGAGACTCATCAAAACCACTCACTATTACCCAATGTTGCTAATCCATGTCGGCAGAAATGATACTGCCCAGGTATCCCTCTGAGCGTATTATAAGTGTCTTCATTGCTCTGGGACAGAGGGTGAAGTAGATAGGTGCACAGGTGGTGGTCTCTTCAATCCTTCCTGTTGAGGGTAAAGGCCAAGGCAGAGAGGCTGGAGATGAATGCATGGCTGCGTGGATGGTGTCTTCAAGAGCATTTTGGTTTCCTGGACCATGGGATGTTGTTCCAAGAGCTGCAGAGCAGAGATGGCGTCCATCTGTCCAAGAAAGGTTGACGCGTCTTCAGTAGTAGACTACTGAAGAGGGCTTTAAACTAGATTCATTGGGGATTGGTGAAGAAAGCCCCCAGGTAAGTGAAACATTAAATACCTTTATGGAAATGGGTAAAAGGGGTAACATATGGAAAGCAGTGTGTATAAATGACCATAGCATGGGAAATAAGATCCCTGATGTTGAAGCTTTGATGGGAGTGGCTGACTTGGATTTAGCGACAGTTACAGAAACATGGTTCACAGAAAACCATGACTGGGATGTAACTATGCCAGGCTATACGTTATTCAGAAAGGACAGGGTAGGAAGAAGGGGAGGAGTGGTGGCACTATATGTAAAAAATAATATTAAAGCTTTGGAATTACAGAGCTTAAAAGGGAGAGAGGAGGCATTGTGGGTTAAACTAGAAAGAGGGAAAGAGAAATTTATTTGCATTGGCGTGATATACAGACCTCCCTCACAAGAGGAAGAGGTGGACAGAGTTAATTGAAGACATACACAGCATTGCTAGGAAATGGAAAGCGCTACTGATGGGGTATTTCAATATGCCAGATGTTGATTGGCACATTCCTGCTGCAGTATCATCTAGAAGTGAGGAGATCCTGGATTCTCTACAGGGAGAACTATTCAGGCAATTGGTAACAGACCTCACATGTGAAGGGGCCATACTGGACTTGGTGCTTACCAATGGTGAAAGTGTTTCTGATGATATAGTAGGAGATCATTTTGCATCCAGTGATCACCAGATGGTGTTTTTCAGTATTAGGACTAGGGCTGTTAGAATCCATTCAAAAGCGAGGGTTTTAGACTTTAGGAAAACTAACTTTGCCAAGATGGGCCAATATCTCAGGGAGTCGTTAGCGGGATAGGAACAGCTGGGGGATGTAGAAAAACAGTGGGCAAAGCTGAAAGGGGGTATTTTAAGGGCAACCAACCTTTTTGTTAAAATGGTAAATAAAGGTAAAAGGAAAAGGAGAGCGCTATGGTTTTCGAAAGAAGTAGCTGAAAAGGTGAAGAAAAAGAGGGAGGCCTTCATGAAATACAAGCGATCACAGAGAGAGGAAGACAGACATCGATATTTGGAAAACCTTAGAGAAGCTAGCAAAGTAGTCAGGAAAGCAAAGATTCAAAAAGAGGAAGAAATAGCCAATGCAACAAAATGGGGGGGGGGGGGGATAAAACATTTTCAGATATGTTAGTGAGAAGAGGAAGGGCAAAAGTGGTATTGTCAGACTCAAGGGTGAAGGGGAGCAATATGTAGAAGCTGATGAGGATAAAGCGAAATTGCTTAACAAATATTTCTGTTCTGTGTTCACAGATGAAGAACCAGGAGCAGCACCTCAGAAGCAGGAACAGAAGCAAGGGGCATCTTGAACAATTTTCAGAAGACTGTGTTCGTGAGAAACTAGCTAAACTTAAAATAAACAAAGTGATGAGACTGGATGGGATACACCCTCGAATACTGAGGGAACTTGGGGACGTTCTAGCAGCTCCACTGACTGACCTTTTCAATGCTTCATTGGAGTCGGGCGTAGTGCCAAAGGACTGGAGAGAGGCTTATGTGGTGGTGCCTTTACAGAACAGCGGAAGTAAGGATGTGGTTGAAAACTACAGGCCGGTTAGTTTAACTTCGGTGGTGAGTAAATTATTGGAAATGCTGCTGAAAGAGAAAATAGTGAGGTTTCTGGAGTCCAGCAGATTACAGGATCCGAGGCAGCATGGATTCACCAGAGGCAGATCTTATCAGACAAATCTGATTGATTTCTTTGACTGGGTGACCAGGGAGTTGGACCGAGGGAGAGCCCTAGATGTGTTGTATTTAGATTTCAGTAAAGCCTTTGACACCGTTCCTCACAGGCGACTTATAAACAAACTGAGCACCCTAGGGGTGGACCCTAATGTTACTGCTTGGGTTAGAAATTGGTTGAGTACAGGTAAATGGCGCTCACTCTGAGGAGAAGGATGTTACCAGTGGTGTGCCCCAGAGATCTGTCCTTGGTCCGATTCTTTTTAACATCTTTGTTAGTGATATAGCAGAAGGGCTGTCGGGTAAGGTTTCCCTCTTTGTGGATGATACCAAAATCTGCAATAGAGTAGACACCCAGGAAGGTGTAGATAACATGAGAAGGGATCTAGCTAAGCTGGAAGAATGGTCTAGAATTTGGCAGCTGGGATTTAATGTTAAAAAATGTAAGGTCATGCATTTGGGCTGCAGCAATCCAAGGGAGCAATATAGTATAGGGGGTGAAGTACTTTTGTCCACTAAAGAAGAGCGGGACCTAGGCGTGATTGTGTCTGATGATGTTAAAGTAGCTAAACAGATAGAAAAGGCGACAGCAAAAGCTAAAAGGATGCTTTGGTGCATACGGAGAGGAATGGCTAGCAGAAAAAAGGAGGTGATAGTGCCTCTGTATAAGTCTTTGGTGCGACCTCATTTGGAGTATAGTGTGCAATTCTGGAGACCGCACCTTCAAAAGGATATAAACAGGCTGGAGTCAGTACAGAGGGTGGCTACTAAAATGGTTAATGGTCTTCATTATAAAGCATATGAGGACAAACTAAAGGATCTTAATATGTACACCTTAGAGGAAAGGCGGGATAGCGGTGATATGTTTGAGATGTTTAAATACCTCTGTGGCATAAATGCACAGGGGGAGAGCCTCTTTCAATTGAAAGCAAGTTCTGCTACGAGGGGACATTGGGATGAGGGTGAAAGGGGATAGATTCAGGAGTGATATGCGGAAATATTTCTTTACGGAAAGTGGTAGATCCATGAAATAGTCTCCCAGTGGAGGTGGTAGAGATGAGGACAGTATCTGAATTCAAAAAAGCATGAGACAAACAGGATCTCTAAAGGAAAAAAGGGGTCTGTTATAGTTGTTGATATGGAAGGGCAGACTAGATAGGCCCTGTGGTCTTTTTCTATCGTCATTTTTCGATGTTTCTATGTTCCTATAAAACTAGGAACACCCAATCCTCCATCCCATCTTGAGAGTGTCATAACGTTATGTGAGACCCTAGGAAGTTTGTGCCTCCAAATGTAACCAAAAACTTTCCGATTAAGAACTTTGTTTCCTATCAGGGTCCCTAAATGGAAGGACTTGAAATAGATATAGCAGGCGGGGCAGGACCACCATTTTCACCACCACAATTCACAGAGTAGTACTGGCCTCCCCCTTATATCTCTATATCTTGTTTGAGGAGAGTAGGAGAATTCAACTCATGTAACTGAGAAGGATCATCCCCCAGGTGAATTCCTAAATATTTAACATACTTTTTTGCATGTTTAAAAATAAAATTGGAAACAGGATTCTACATAGCTCCTTCAGGAAGTGTTATACTCAAGAGCTCAGATTTAGACAAATTGGCCTGAAAACCAGCTAGCCCCTCTTTAAAGTTTATAAGAGAGGGTCAGTAAAGGCTGCATCACAGTAATCAAGATGTCATCAGCAGAGAGTGCTTTCTTGAATTCCTCACACCTAAGCACACTCCTTTAATGTCTGCATTTTTGCAAAATCAAACTGCAAGGGACATATGAACAGTATAAATAAGGGAAAAAGGGGAAATCCCTGATGTGCCCCTCTTATCAGCTCAAATATATCGGAATATCCATTGTTAATGCTAGCTCTAGTCTTAGGCGCTCTGTATAAGCCACAAACCCAAACCCAAACTAAAACTTTCAGGCCAAAGCATGTATAACGCAACACAATTTGCATGAAGTCCCACTCAACTGTATCAAAATCTTTCTCGGCATTTATTTGTTAACAGAAGCGATGGAATGTCATGCTGCCATAAATGCCACATCAGTAATAGAATGCATGTGACATTATCCCCAGCCTTCCTCCCCAGTACAAAACCTGCCTAATCTTCATTCACCAACAAGTGAAGATACCTAATCTAGCGGCCAATATTTTTGCAAACAGCTTAACTGATATTTGGAAGGGAAATGGGGCAGTAAGATGCACATAATACAGGATTCTTCCTTCTTTATGGATAAAGGTAATTCCGACCTCTTCACATAAAATCCTCCAGAGGTTGCCCCCGCAAAGCTGTATTAAACACTGTAACCAATATGCTTACCAAAATACTTGCAAAGTGCTTATAAAATTTCAGGGTAAAGCCATCCACAACAAGAGCCTTCCCTAATTTCAAAGATTTTCTAGCCCCTGTTTTATATACCTACTCCTCCCATCCCCCTGCATGCATCTGATTAGGTCATTGTAATGATAGGCCATACACAAGGTCTCCTTCCAGAGCCCTGCATTCTAAATCCAGGACCAAGCAGGAAGTCAGTCCTCACATATGGGTGACGTCGGCGCCGACGGAGCCCTCGCGGAGCAATTTTCCCCAGCTTTCAAAGAAAGCCTTTGGGAATTGCAGCGCGCATGCGCGGTCCTCTTCCCGCCCAAGGGTGCCATCTTGCTCAGTTTCTTTTTTCCGCGGAGCCCTACAGACGTTGCCTGTGAATCCCCGCAGAAAAGTTGATTTTTCTCTATTTTTCTCTGTTTTTCTTCGGTTTCGACGCCGGTTCTTTTCCCGCCCGGACTCGCGACGCTGGTTGCGAGTCCGTCCGTTATTTTTCGGTTTTTTGTCCTTCGTGACAGATTTCGCGCTTTTTTCCTTTTTCCCTGGCTGCCCGGTCATTCGACCTCGCAGGGGCCCTTTTTCCCCCGATGGCGGCCAGTGGTTTCAAAAAGTGTGACCTCTGTAAGAAACTCATGTCTCTTACAGACACTCATGACTTCTGCCTCCGCTGCCTCGGCCCAGATCATGACCCCATGATCTGCGGGCCATGCGGCAAAATGTCCTCAAAAGCATTGAGGAGTCGGCAGCACCAGCGGGAGCGTATCTTCTCTGACTCCGGCCGGGCTCGGACCTCGTCAGAGGCTTCGACGTCTCGGGACTCTGGTCCTGAGCATCGTCGGAGTTCCTCTGAAAGGGGGTCTCCTACCCGGGAGCATCATCGGAAGAAGAAACCCGCGAGGGCGGGATCGGTGGACGCTCCTGGTTCCTCGAGGGCCAGGTCGCATAGCCCCGATTCCCGTCCCGGGTCCTTGGAGTCGGAGAGGCCGTCGAAACATCCTCGACTCGAGGTGGACTTGCCCGCTCACATAAGTACGGTTGTCCTCGTGGACTCGCTTCCGAAGGACCCGACGTCGGGCCCGACACCGTCGGGGCCCGAGTCGGGGGCTGCTGGGTCTCCTGAGCTCGGACTCAGGTTGACGGCCTTGGAGTGCAGTTTGTCTGCCTTCTTGGACCAGCAGCGGGCATTGATCGCTGGCCTCGCTGGTGCTTCTGCCCTGACCGCCGGGACGTCGACCTCCAAGTCGACCCCGGAGACCGAGCCGATCCTCGAGTCCATGAGGGCTCGAGTCGATCCTCAGTCGAGGTCTCCTTCGGCCTCCCGTTCGGGACCGAGGTTGTCGACACCGACTCCCTTGGCGTCGGGGCGGATGGCTTCAGTGCCCGCCCGACCGGAACCGATCGACTCCTCCTCCGAGGAGTCAGCCTGGGAATCTGAGGACGAAGAGTCACCTGGTTCCTTTCGGACTCGGTGTGTCCCCTCGGACTCCCCCGAGTCCGAACCTCGGAGAAGGTCCCCCCCCCCGGAGGATACCCGGTTCTCGGACTTCGTGAGGGATATGGCCAAAGCCTTGGCCTTCCCTGCGGATCCCGAGGAGGAGCCTCGAGTCGAAGAACTCTATGCCCTCCAATATGACTCTCCCCCGAAGGAGGCCTTTATTGTACCGGTTCCTCCCATGCTGGAACGGCTTCTCTTCCGCATGTGGGAGAGCCCGGCGGCGTCGCCGGTGTTAAGCAAGCGGGTCGATTCCATTTATCGAGTCCGCAAGAGCCCCGGGTTCCAAAAGGCACAACTACCGCACCATTCCATGGTGGTGGCATCAGCCATGCATCAACTTAAGAGTCAAAAGATGCACTCCTCGGTGCCTCCGGGTAAGGAGGCCCGGAACCAGGATGCCCTCGGTAGGAAGTGCTTCCAGGGCTCTATGCTTGCTTGCCGAGTCCAGACATACCAGCTATATATGGGCATGTATCTTCGAGACCTGGCAAAAGAAATTGTCCACTGGTATTCGAGAGTGCTCGAAGTTTATTTCTCGAGCAGCCTACAATGGCTTCGAAGCATCGGCTCGAGTAGCCGGAGCCGGCATTGGTGCTCGCCGTCAGGCTTGGCTTCAGTCATCCGACCTCGAGCCATGGGTGCAGGACAAGTTGGTCGATGTCCCCTGCAGAGGTGAAAACCTCTTTGGTAAGCCCATGGCTGAAAAGGCGGCAGAACTCGAGTCCGAGACTCTCACCAGAACTCGCCTATCCAGAAAGACCTCTGCCCCTTCTCAGAAGAGGAAGGGCTCGGGGAAAAAGCCCTTTTACCCGAGGAAGGTATCTGCCTATAAACAGCACCATCCACAATATCAAGCATCAGCAGCTCCCCATCAGGGCCAGCAGGCTAAGGGACAGGGTAATGGGTCCCGTAGGCAGAAGGCCCCCAAGCCCACTACACAGACCCCTGCTCAGCAGGGTGGGGGTTTTTGACTATGCCGGCATAGCCTCTCCCCCTCCGCGGCCTTCGCTCAGCACGGGGGGCTGGCTGACCCACTTTGCCCACAGGTGGTCAGCCATAACATCCGATTCCTGGGTGCTGCAGGTGGTTCAAAAGGGCTACCTCTTACATTTTCACCAGGTGCCTCCCCCCTACTTTCCAGGGGAGCCTCCAAGACCTCCTCTGCACAGGGACTTACTCCTTCAGGAGCTGCAAAGTCTGCTTCAGGAACAGGCTGTGGAGCCAGTGCCCCAACACCTGTGGGGTCACGGGTTTTATTCGAGGTACTTCCTGATATCAAAAAGAACAGGAGGCCTCAGACCCATCCTGGACTTACGCAACCTCAACAAGTTCCTGCAGTGGGAAAAGTTCAAGATGCTTACCCTTGGAATCCTACTGCCCTACCTCCAGCAGGGAGATTGGCTATGCTCCTTGGATCAAAAGGATGCTTATACTCACATCCTTATTCATCCAGACCACCGGCAATATCTAAGATTTGTGGTGGCAGGGAATCACTATTTATTTATTTATTTATTTATTACAAGTTCTTATATACCGCACTATTCGGCATCAGCGCGGTTTACATTATAACATAAAGACCATAACAACAAGCTGTTTGGTTTACATCGAACAGGAGTACAAACTTGGAGAACCGGGGTAAACTATATACAAGAGATAATTACATAGAACAGAATAGAGTCTTAATAATATAAGAACGGCATGGTGTGTTCATAAGTGGGTCACT
Organism: Ichthyophis bannanicus; assembly: GCA_033557465.1. Classification (NCBI taxonomy): domain Eukaryota; kingdom Metazoa; phylum Chordata; class Amphibia; order Gymnophiona; family Ichthyophiidae; genus Ichthyophis; species Ichthyophis bannanicus. The sequence goes on along the minus strand of CM066039.1, from coordinate 250,213,190 downwards.
TCCTCTGGTTCAATTGCTGGTAGGGTAGTATTGAAGGAAGAGGTGGTATTTGAGTGCCTTCCTGAACTGGAGTAGGTCAGTAATGGCCCTTATGTCGGAGGGTAGAGCGTTCCAGCATTTGGGTACATAGAAACTGAAGGCTCTGTTTGAGGTTGTCATGTTGCACTTTGTCAACGCCTTCGAGGTTGTCAGTAGGTTTACGGCTGATGTTCTTCTGGATCTGTTGGGGGGTACAGTGTGAATCAGATCTGTGAGTGAGGAGGATGAGATACCCTTGATTGCCTTGAATGATAGGACTAGGGTTTTAAAGATGATCCTCCCATGGATGGGGAGCCAGTGAAGCTGTTTAAGAATGGGAGTTACGTGGTCGCTTCTGGAGGCTCCGTAGAGGACTCTTGCTGCGGCATTCATGGCCATCTGTAATGGGCTAAGAGTGGATTGAGGGAGACCTTGTAATATGGCATTTGCAAAGTCGAAGTGTGGCAGGATTAGTGCTTGGTATATGGTTCGGAAGTCATCAGGGTCCAACATGGAGCGCATATGCCTAAGCGAGCGTATTTTGAAGTATACAGCTTTGACTATGTTATTTATGTGATGTTTCATATCCAGACGTTGGTCCAATGTAACTCCAAGGTATCTTATTGTTTCTTTAGCTTGTAGGTCAGCTTCCTTGACACTGACGTGGGCTGGAGGGGTGAAGTTGGGGTCTTTGGAGATGAAGAGCACCTCTGTTTTTTTATGTTGAATGCGAAGGTTTTGTGATTGGAGCCACTCTGAGACCGAATTGAGGCAGTCTACCAACGGTGCCAGGTCTAATTGAGTTGTGGAGAAAGGCATATATAAGAGAATGTCATCTGCGTATATCAAGCAGTTGACTTTGAAAGATCTTATGATGTCGCAGATGGGCTGCATGTATATGTTAAATAGTAGGGAAGACAATGAGGAACCTTGAGGCACACCTTGCTTTTGATGGAAGCGTTTTGACTCTTCTGTACCGGACTTCACATATTGCCATCTACCATCCAGATAAGAGTTGCACCATTCTAATGCACTGTTGCAGATACCTTTCTCTTTCAGTCGTCCGAGGAGAATTTCGTGGCTTACCGAGTCGAACGCCGCAGCGATGTCTAAGAAGACGAGTACAAATCCTTGTCGGATGTTGTTAATGCCTGTGATAATGTCGTTGAATAGGTTCGTGAGAAGGGTCTCGACCCCATGATATTCTCTGAACCCATGTTGGCAGTGATCTAGGGGAGCTGTGGTGTCTATATGATCTTGGATTTGCCGTTGTGCCTCCTTCTCAATTATCTTGGCTAAGAGGGGAATGCTAGCTATAGGCCTATAAGATTCGACCTTTTGCGGGTCTAGCTTGGGGTTTTTCAAAAGTGGCCTGATGGAAGTCTGCTTGAGTGCTGCAGGGAAGTACCCTGTTGTGAATGAGAGGTTCATTAGATTTGCAATGAAGGGGCTGAACGCACAACGTAGCTCCTTAATCCAAAAAGCTGGGCATGGGTCCGTTTGTGCAGTGGAGGTATTGAGAGATGCTATGGTGTCCTCGATGCATTTAGTGGATGGTGTAGAGAAGTTATTTAGTGGGGTTGCATTCGTTGGTTCTTGGAACGGGATTGTTGACACCTTGTTAGTTTGCACTATCTTGGATTGCATGTAGTCAGCGAATTTCTGTGGATGAATCTCACTGTGTTGTTCGGGAGAAGGTTCCTTTGAGAGGGATTTGACCAGGTTGAAGAGGTCACGTGGTTTATTCAGTGATCTCTTTAGGGTGTCTGTGTGATATTGTTTCATTGTGGTTGTGATTGCTTCACGGTGTGTGGAGAGGTGAGTACGGTAGGCGGTCTGATCTTCAGTGGAAAGTGATCTGCGCCAGCGGCGTTCCAGTCTGCGGAGTTGAGTCAGAGAGGCTCGCAATTCAGGAGAGAACCATGGGGCGGTGCTTCTTTTTCTCCTCTTTGTGTTATTGGAAATTGGAGGTTGTGATATGGCATGCAGATTGGAGTTCCAGGAGGTGATTAGTTCGTCGAGGTCTGGTATGGTTTTGTTGAGGAGTGATTGGGTCTCAGCCAAGATGTGTTCTCTGTTAAATGGTCTAAATCTTCTTGTGGGCGTCCGTGATGTGCTGTGCATGTTTTGGCTTCTGTGCAGCTTCTCATTGATGATGGGGATCTGGAAAATGATCAGTTTGTGGTCTGACCAGGGTACATCAACGATTGATATTGGTAGGTTGTGGTTTTGTTGAATGACTGTCTGAGGAGCAAATACCAAATCCAGAATGTTTCCCTTTATATGAGTGGGTTTATTGATAATTTGCTTGAGTCCCAGGTCTTCCATAGCACCAAGGAAGGCAATTGCGTGGTTTTGGGATAACGATGGGAGATTGAAGTCACCCATTATCCAATTTGGTTTATTGGGATTGAGGGTGCTGGCAGTAAGGTCAATAATGGTTGGGAGGTCATCTGGAGACGTGGACGGTGTCCTGTATAAGAGGTTGAGGGAGATTTGCTGGTTTGTAATGGAGAGTATGTCTAGATTGCTTGAGCTAGAGGAATCTGTTATGTGGAAGTTAAGGTCCGATTTGGAGACTATGAGCACCCCTCCTCCTTTTTTGTTTTCTCTATGTCTTGTGTGTATGGCGAAATTGGGTGGTAGAAGTTGGTTGATGAGAACGTTATCTTCAGCTGATAGCCAGGTTTCTGTGATCATGAGTATCTCTAGGTCATAGCGGGAAATTGTTTCAAGAACCACAGGCCACTTTTTGCGAATAGAACGCGCATTTATGATGGCACATCTTAGGGGTCGGTAGTTCGGAGGTTCTTCCTGGGTGGGTGTATTGGGCAGCTGGAGTGCTATGTGTATCAAATGGGAGCGGCGTGTGTAGGTGTCACTTCCTGGGTGGGAGTATGGAGGTCCAGACCACCTTTTTCCATGGCTATTTAAGATGGGGATATTTCCATGAGATATGTAAAGGGCTTGGGAGGTTCCGAGCCAGTGAGTCAGTAGGAAAAAGCTGATAAGGGCGAAGAGCTGGAGGGCCATTTTGCGAGTTCCTGTTGTGTGCGAAGTACTGTAGATATACTGCAGTATAGTGCAATAGCAGGACAGAGAGTACGGTAGTGAGACACAAAACAGTATGGCAATGGACAACGGTATATGATGCTACTGACAACAGTATAAGAAGCTATTGACCGTGTTGTATAGTCTACTGACAACAGTATGAGTACTATCAACAATGTTATACAGTATAAGAAGCTATACTGCCCTTTGGCCTCTCCTCCGCTCCCAGGGTGTTCACGAAATGCCTGGCAGTGGTGGCAGCCTTCCTGAGGCTTCAAGGCCTCTTCGTCTTCCCCTACCTGGACGACTGGCTCATCCGGGCACAGTCTTCCCTAGAGGTCACTCAGGCCACTCAACGCACAGTGGCTCTGCTTCAGCACTTGGGCTTCGTCATAAACTTCGAAAAGTCCACTTTGCTCCCCTCTCAGGATCTCAAATTCATAGGAGCACGGCTGGACACTCTGCAGGCTCGTGCCTTCTTGCCTCTGGAACGGGCCAACAGGCTCATAGCTCTGGCCGGCAGGTTCCACAGCGCGTCACCGGTTTCTGCCAGACAACTCCTGCAACTGCTCGGTCATATGGCCTCCACGGTCCATGTCACTCCGAATGCCCGTCTGCATATGAGACCTGCTCAGTGGAGCCTTCGCACTCAATGGCATCAGGCCACCGGGAGACTGACGGATTTAATACAGATCTCCGATCGCCTGGTCTCCTCTCTGCAATGGTGGCTTCACCTGCCCAATCTGGTACTCGGCATGACCTTTCAGTCTCCTCCACCTTCCCAAGTGCTAACGACAGATGCCTCTCTCCTGGGATGGGGAGCGCATTGCCAGGGAACATGCACTCAAGGCCTTTGGACACCTTGGGAGGCTGCTCAGCAGATAAACTTCCTGGAGTTGCTGGCGATCCGCCTAGCTCTGTGGACCTTCTCTCACCTCACTTCTCGTCGGTCTGTACTGGTACAGACGGACAATCAAGTTGCCATGTTCTACGTGAACAAACAGGGGGGCACGGGCTCCCTCCTCCTATGTCAGGAGGCTCGGAGACTGTGCTCTTGGGCAGTCGACCACGACATCCTCCTCAAGGCTGTTTACCTGCCAGGGCAGGAAAATTGCCTGGCTGACAAACTGAGCCGGATTCTGCAGCCACATGAATGGAGGTTGAACCCCGTAGTTGTCCAGCGGATCTTCCGCCGGTGGGGCCTCCCCACCGTGGATCTCTTTGCCAGTCCTCTAAACCGGCAACTTCCCAGGTTCTGCTCCCGGCACCCGCATCCTCTCAGAGTAGCGCCGGATGCTTTCCTCATCTCGTGGTCCACGGGCCTACTGTATGCCTTTCCTCCCAAGCCACTTGTGTCCCAGACGCTGTTCAAAGTTGTCCAGGACAGGGCCTCCGTGATCCTGGTAGCGCCCAAGTGGCCGAGACAACCTTGGTTCCCTCTACTTCTACAGCTAGCGGTGGACACCCCTCTTCCTCTGGGGTTTCAGCCCGATCTCCTGACCCAGGATCAGGGTACTCTCCTGCACCCCAACCTCCGGGCCCTTCATCTGATGGCCTGGCTGCTGAAAGGGTAGTCCTAGCTCCGCTCTTACTTCCTCCGGAGGTGGAAGCTGTCGTCCTGGTGTCTCGGCGACCTTCCACCCGGAAATCTTACGCCCTTAAATGGCGTCGCTTCTCGGTCTGGTGTTCTCAGCGCTCTGAGGACCCCTTCGCCTGCTTAGTGTTGGTGGTACTGCAATATTTGCTTCACCTCTCCGATGTAGGCCTCAAATCCAACTCTGTCATGGTCCACCTCAGTGCTTTCTCTGCACATCATTCGCCGGTGGAGGGCCAGCCTCTTTCCTCGCACCCCTTGGTGGCGCGTTTTCTCAGGGGCCTTCTTCTGCTTAAGCCTCCGTTGCGCCCTCCAGCTCCTGACTGGGATCTTGCAAAGGCTTACCTGTCCGCCTTTTGAACCCATTGCTACCTGCCCTCTTCGTTTCCTCTCCTGGAAAACTCTCTTCTTGGTAGCCCTTACCTCCGCTAGGCGCGTTAGTGAACTACAGGCCCTAGTGTCGGAGCCCCCATACACTAGGTTCTACAAGAATAGGGTGGTCTTACGGACTCACCCTAAGTTTCTTCCGAAGGTGGTCTCCCCTTTTCACATCAATCAAGAGGTGGTTCTTCCGACCTTCTTTCCCAGGCCGCATACCAGCCGAGCTGAAACTGTTCTGCATACCCTGGACTGTAGAAGAGCCTTATCCTTCTACCTTGACCGTACGCGAGAGCATAGAAAGGCTGTCCAGCTTTTCGTATCTTTTGACCCCAATCGGTTGGGGGTACCTGTCTCTAAGCGTACTTTGTCCATCTGGGTAGCTGACTGTATCGCCTGGGCTTACAGGGCGGCTGACCTTCCTTTGGTTCAAAGGCCTCTGTCGCAATGCCAGCATTGAGTCTGGATTTGCTGCCCTCGGACACTGTGTAAGAAGACTGTCACATGCACATGCTTGATCCGAGCCCTGATTTCGCAGAGCCTCAGACCGGGAATCATCCTCGGAGGAACTCATCCATGGGCCCAAGACAATTGTCCAAGTCAAAGTCCAATCCCGGAGCCAGGGGTAAGACTTTCAGTCCTCAGCCTTGGGTCCCTCAAACCGATGCCAAGGATGATGGGAGGGAGTGGCCCTTGAGGCTGCCCCACAGTGATCAGGCTCGATCCTCTGACATGATCACCACTGGTGATTCCCCTTCGAGGGAGCTGGCTTCAGGCTCGATGCCTTCGAGCGAACAAGTCGCTGCGACGCCTCCTGGCATCGAAGCTAGGATGGCAGCCTTGGAACACAGCCTGGCTTCCTTCCTCGAGGCACAGTGGGGCCAATGCCTGGAGCCTCCTGGTCGTCTGTACCAACATTGGGATCCTCCACTGCAAGGACCTCCCCAGAGGATGTCTAGCTGGTGCTGGAACGATTCACCCACTCGGAGCCATGTCAGTCGGCCTCCCGCTCGAGATGTGATTCGCCCCCCAAGTGCCTCTGTGCTGGTGGCTCTTCGCCCCGATGACTATCAGTGCCTCAAAGTCTCATCCATCTTTGAGTAGGGCTTAAAACTGATGATGAGTTGCCTGACACTGTTACACAGGGATGTCCCCTCTGAACCGTGTCTCCCACAGGAGTGCCAGAGGTTCCCGCCCAAGGACCTCGCATTCCTTGTTTGTCTGGGGAATGTTGAAGGCCCTGGCCTTTGTTGCAGAGCCAGAGGATGAGCCTCATGTTGACGACTTGGAGATGCTCCAGTACAAGGCCCCTCCGATGGAGGCTTTGACAGTGCTAATTCCCCCCATCCTGGAGCACTTGCTCTTCAGGAAGTGGGAGAGCCTGGTGATGGTGCCAATAGTGAGCTGACAACTCGATTCCCAGTATCGAGTTGGCAAGAGCCCAGGCTTTCAGAAGATACAGCTGCCTCACAACTCCATGGTGGTGGAGTCTGTCATGTGTCACATAAAGAGTCAGAAGACACACTCCTTGGTGCTCCCTGGTAAGGAGGCCAGCACCATGGATGGGTATGGCAGAAAGTGCTCCAGGACTCAGTGCTTGCGGCCTGCATCCAGGTTTGCCAGTTGTACATGAGCATGTACCTGAGAGACCTGGTGAAGGAGCTCGCCAGGTTCTCAGCTGTGCTGGCAGTTGAATCTCTTGAGCACTTCTGGTCCCTCGTTTCCTCTTTCAAGGAGTGCTCCAAATTCCAGACTCGAGCCGCCTATGACTGCTTGGAGTCCATGGCTTGTATGGCTGCGGTGGACACTAGTGCCCGCCACCTGGTTTGGCTACAATCCTTGAGCAATGGGTAAGAAGAAACTGGCTGATGTCCCCAGCCGAGGAGAGAACCTCTTCGGCAAACCTATGACTGACAAGGCAGCCGAGTTGGGGTCAGAGTTCATGATCAGGACTAGGCTGTCCCAGAAGACCGCTGACCCTTCCTGCTGGAAGACTTTGGGGGGAAAAGCCCTTACACCCAAAGGCAAAAAAGGTTTACAGAAAATGCCCCCCGTTTCCAATCTATCAGGCTCCCCCGTAAGCAGATGGGGCCCTGGGCCCTAAACAGCTCTCTAGCTGCAGCCTGGGGGGGGTGACTTTTGACTCCTTAAGCATAGCCCTTCCCCCCACCCCCCTCTCCCCTGAGGACCAGGGCCCAAGGCACATGGGAGGACGTCGGCTTTACTTCACTCACTCCTGGCCGGGCATCACCACCGACGCCTGAGTGCTATAGGTGGTGTGAGAACCTTCTGCACTTCGACCAGACGCCACCTCCCTTCTTCCCAGGAGAACTTCCCATGACCCCCCTGTACAGAGAGATCTTGCAGAAGGAACTAGAGTCCCTGCTCAAGGATAGGACAGTAGAACCAGTCCCTCCACCCCTCTGGGACACAGGGTTCTATTCCTGGTATTTCTTTGTTCCAAAAAAGACAGGTGGCTTCAGGCCCATTCTGGATCTGCAATACCTAAGCCGCTTTCTGGTTAAGGAGAAGTTCAAGATTCTATCCCTTGGAACATTGCTGTCCTACCTCCAGTGGGGACATTGGCTATGCTCTTTGGATCTCAAAGATGCCTATACCCACATCCTGATCCTTCCCCAGCACCATCAGTACCTCCGCTTCGTCATCAGAGGCTGCCACTTCCAATTCAGAATGCTCTCCTTCGGCCTCTCTTCACCCCCCCCCCCCCCACCCCTGAGTGTTTACCATGTGCCTGGCAGTAGTCACCACTCTCCTCCACTTGCTGGGAGTCTTTGTCTTCCCCTATCTGGACGACTGGCTCCTGAAGGCCAGCTTGCCAGTGGAGGTACATCACGTGACCCACTGCACCATTGGGGTGCTGCAGCTTCTGGGGTCATGATCAACTTCCCAAAGTCGCATCTGCTACTGACCCAGTGCCTGGAGTTCATAGGAGTCTTTCTGGACTCCACATACGCCGGAGCCTTCCTCCTTTCTAGACAGGGTGCAGCATTTGGCAACCATAATAAAAGTAGTACAAGGTCGCTCTTTGGCATCCACCTGTCTCTTGCTGTGCCTATTGGGGCACATGGCCTCAACAGTTCACATTAACCTCACAGGTCTGTCTACAGATGTGACAGGCCCAGTGGCCCCTCGGCTCTCAATGGATTCAGACCACAGGCCAACTGGAGGATTGGATCCGGATCAGCCAGCTTCTGGCGGCTTCTCCTGCCTGGTGGCAGAGTCGACATACTGTCATGGCTGGCCTACCTGTCCAGACCCTGCCGGCCCAATGTGTTCTGACCATGGCTGCCTCCAAGCTCATTTGGGGTGCCCACTGCAATGGTCTCCAGTCGCAGGGCATCTGGACTCTGGAGGAAAGTGTCCTCCAGATCAACCTCCTGGAACTTAGAGCTGTGATAAATGCCCTTTGGATGTTTTAGGCCCACCTAGCAGGCCAGGTTTTCCTCGTTCAGATGGACAACCAAGTAGTGATGTTCATCAACAAACGGGGGTGAGGCGGTTCACCTGTGATCCTTCGTCGTGGAGAAGGGCACGATTCTCCGGGCGGTCTACTTACTGGGCCAGGACAGTCTGCTCACAGATCGACTCAGCAGAGTCCTTCAGCCCCACAAGTGGTGCTTCAACTCAGTGGTGGCCATCTCCAGTCTTTCAATGTTGCAGGACCCCAACGTTGGACCTCTTCGCCAGCCCTGAGAATGCGCAGCTGCTGCACTTCTGTTCCCAGAGGCTGACCCTAGAAGGGTGGTGGTGGATGCCTTCCTCCTGCCTTGGTCTGGGAGCCTGCTGTATGCGTACCCATCTACTCCCCTAGTTCCCAAGATCTTGCTCAAGGTTCAGTCAGTCCGGGCTTCAATATTTCTCATTGCTCCTTGGTGGCCCCGGCAGCCATGGTTCCCTCTACTCCTGCAGCTTTCGCGAGTGACCCAGATACCCTTTGGCCATGCTCTTGCAGGAGGATGTGACCCTTCATCCCACCTTCCAGTCCCTTGCCCTGACTGTGTGGCTACTGAACAGTTAGCCCTAGCACACCTCCACCTCCCCTGTGATGCGGAGTGTGTCCTACTGGCATCATGCAAGGACTCAGAACGATGTGCTTATGCTTCAAATGGCATTGATTCTCCATCTGGTGCACCAACAGGAATCCCAACCCTTTCTGTTGCTCAGTGCAGGACGTCCTACAGTATCTGCTGCACCTCTCCCGGGCTGGTATGAAATCCATTCCATCAGGGTGCACCTCTGCGCCCTGGCGGCATATCACCACCTTGTTGATGACCAGTCTGTCTCTGTGCACCCAGTTGTGGGCTGTTTTATGAGGGGGCTTCTCTTTTCATGGCCCCCCTGTATGCTTTCCACTGGTGGCATGGGACCTGAATGTTGTCCTCGTGAAGCTGATGGCTCCCCCTTTGAGCCGCTGGCTTCGTGCCATCTCAAGTTCTTGTCGTGGAAAGTAGTGTTCCTGGTAATGCTTTCTTCAGCTATAAGGGTCAGAAGGCTGAAGGCATTGGTGGTCCACGTCCCCTATATCAGGTTCCACGAAAACAGGGTTGTCCTTCAGACTCACCCAAAATTTCTGCTTAAGGTGCTGTCCACTTTTCATATTGACCAAGAGATGGTCCTTCCCACCTTCTTCTCCAGGCCTCACGCATCCTAAGCAGAGGCCTCACTACACACCCTGAATTGCAAAAGGACGCTGGCCGCCTACCTCGAGAGGACAAAGGCCCATCACCACCCATCATAACTGTTAGTCTCCTATAAATCAACAGGCTTAGGATTGCTGTCTCTAAGCATACCCTGTCTACCTGGGTGGCAGACTGCATCTCTTCCACCTATGAGCAGGCTGGACTCTCTCTGGAGCATCATGTTACTGCACACAATGTGCATGCCATGGCAGCCTCGGTGGCTCACCTGCACTCAATCCCCCTGCAGGACATCTGCTGGGCCGCTATCTGGTCTTCGGTCCATACCTTCACAGTGTATTATTGCTTGGATGAGAGCTCAAGGCACGATAGCACTTTCGGCCAGGCAATACTTTGTCACCTTTTTGGAGAATGCATGGGGCGAAGGGTCAACTGGACTGTGGGCCAGACAGTTCCCAAGCAGGCACCTTGCTCCGTCCAGAAGGGGAACCACTCAGGGAGGACATATCACTTCCCAATAAAAGAAACATCACAGAGAGGACTTACACTTCCCAATAAAATCTCACCTTATGCAGGACAACACGCTTGTACATGGTAATAACTATCTCTCAGATTTTTCTTCCAAAAGGATCCATTTATTATTTCCTTTCTTACAGAAACAGAAAACTAAGAACAAAGGAAAACAGTCCAGTAGAATTACAGATCTTGCCACCTCTCACAGCAGGCAAACAGGGTCATTCTTTCTTATCTCAGATCTCTAAATAGCTACAAGCCAGAATGTCTGTTCCAGCCTGCATAATTCTGTTTTACTTCCTGACTCGAAAGCGAGTAAGAGAATGTATGACAGACTTTCCTAGACACAAGAGATCAGTGTAACAGACATAGACAAGACAAACTAGCATGCACACACAACTCTCAGACGCAACAACAGGGATACTGGGGCCATAGGGAACCCAGGGAATCCATAACCCACACAGACTTCACTGCGCAGGAGATGAACTCATCGCCTATCTGGTCCTGTCACATTATATAACCTTGCTCAGGACCATACTTACTATTCGGGGTATTCTTCTCTAATTAGCTAATTCTTGTTGTTCCAGTTGTCTAGGGCTTTCATTTGTGTGATTTGCCATGTTGTTCTACTCATGTTTTGTACCCCTCTCCGTTGACCACCTTTTTTGGGCCCATGTCTGGAATTATCAGTCTGGGCCTTGCCAGATTTATGTTATTTGACCTCTTCCCCCCTCACTCAGTTTTTGCCTGGTTCTCTTGCTTGGTGTTCTCCCACTCCTCATTTCCCGAGAAATATATCTCTAACTCCCCGTGTTCTGACAACTATACTGGGTGCCATATGATGTTGTTCATGCTAAGCTGGCGTGTTTATCTCTCATGATTGCCTTTCTACCCTCTCTCAAGGTCCTCCATTTACCAATAAGTGTGTGTTCACATCTTTTCCATATGATGTCATATACCTCTGAAAACTTCACGTATGTACCTCAGTACAATTCCAGCATTCAGACATTTCAATGATTTCTTTGTGTTACTGTGTTAACCCCTTCTCCTCTGGCTCTCACAAGAATAGTGCAACTCCTTCCCTCTAGACCTTTGTGCCCAGGCTACCAGAGAGGGGATTCCATCAATGTTGGACTGCATCACTGGACTTCAGGCATTCAACATTCCTTGTTGCCCTTCATGGTTCACCTTTTGGGTCGCCTGTGGCTCCTACAGGTTTTTTCAGTAGCCTGTAACTTGGGAGTACCATATATGAGAATTGATTTTCTGCTTGTGCCTGGAAAAAGAGTAGTTACTCACTTGTAATAGATGTTCTCTGGGGACAGTAGGAATCAATCCTCAGAACCCTCCCTCCTCCCTGTGGAGTTTATTTTTTCTTTATTATGCTTGATTAAGCTATGTCGTCATACTGAGATAAGATGGCACTTTTGGGCGGGAAAGTGACCGCGCATGAGCGGTGTAACTTCTAAAGGCTTTCTTTGAAAGCTGGGGGGTGAATCCTCGCAGGTTCCATCAATGCTGATGTCGCCCAAATGTTAGGACTGATTCCTGCTGTCCCCAGGCAACACCTGTTACAGGTAAGTAACTACGCTTTACTTGTGCAGGATCCCCAGCTAACCGGAGGAGTAGAAGGCAGGAAGCGAGGATCAAAGCCAGGCCATTTTTGATGTGTCTATTAATCTGTTGCTATTTCTAGAGGTTCAGGAATACTTGGACCAGCTGCTTAAACAGCTCGAGAACTGTAGTTTAACAGTAATGTTTTTTAAATCAATATAAGAAGAGTAATAGTATTGCTCACATGTACTCTTGTAATTCTGCATGTCTCAAACTGCCTATGTTTGGGCTCTGTTATTCCCAATCTCCCATTTAATCATGTGCTGAGTCCAGTCACAGTAACACAGATATGTGCAGCATGTTTGTTCTTAAAATTGCAGTATACTAGGATGTACAAAACTCTATTTGAATTCTTGCAGGGAAGTTTAATTATGAGCAAGAGGGTAGTCTCTTTCACACTCGTATGTTAGGAACAGGATGTGTATAAAATTTAGATATCAATGGATAAGGATCATTACTTGGCCACTTGTTGGGTGTGTCCATGTTGTGCATGCCCACTATGCTGTCACAAATCTTTCTGTGGTATTTTTTTTTACCCTTCCTTTATATGTATCCTAATGCATTGCTTGAGTTTCCCCACTGTTTTGGATCCTGCCACCTCCCACTAGAAGACACTAAGTATGTTTGATCTCATTTGAAAATCTCCCCACTGCATTGGATGATGATTGGGATTGTGGCAGTGTAACTTGCATCATAAACACAGTTGTAAACTGCAGGGAGTGTATCAGATCCGCGATATATAAGTGCAAATAAATAAATAAAATAAATATAGTAAGTAAATTCTTACTAGAACTATGTGGAGGATAGTGGCCCTTGTGTTATGGACAAATAAATAGCTAAAACTAACTCCCTTCCCCAGCCCTCTGACTAAACAAGGAGAAAATTATGAACTTTTTGCTTTAAGTGAATGGGTTGGCTTAAACCCACCAAAATAAGCCGGATAAGTTACTTTGATAAATCATACGACTGCAGTCTGTATAATACTTCTACTTTGATAACATAAAGTCAAATCTTTTCCCTGTTAACATTCGCTTTTCCTCTGTTGCAGATTCATAACATGGTGGCGGTGCTGGAAGTGATCTCCAGTTTGGAGAAATACCCCATTACCAAAGAGGCACTCGAGGTATATTAGATGATTTGAAAAGCTCCAACACTTCTTTATGTATTCAGATCTGAATAATTTCTGTAAGATCCAAAATCATATTAAAACAAAGTGATATAAAGTTCAGGTAGCTAATTGACCATTATGTGTTGGATATGTCTAGCACCAATTGCAAATTAACTAAGTTTGACCATGTGATACATTTCTAGTTTGCTCACAGTTTGTTTAAACACAGACTAATGAAAGACAATAAGTGATCCATTCTGAAGGACCTTTTGATCCTTAGCATTGCCGGCTGGGATAATTTATTTAACACCTTTTCTGTACTGCTTTTCTGGGAGACACAGTGGTTTACAATAAACTCTGATAGTTGGGTTTCATTCCCTGCTCCTGTTGCCTGCACTTGCCTGAGCAGGGAGTGCTTCTGAACTAGTGCTTACATACCCAGAGTGCAGCCTTGAAAATTTCATTTGGCCTGGGGCTGTATGTTTTTCTACACTACCGAAGGTCAGTGCTTCAACGACAGGGAATGATAAATATGAAGAAGATAGGAGAGGCCAAGGCCTTATGTTTTTACACAGCATTCTAACAGAAGATGTTATGCATTCCACATCAGGATGGAGTCTGTGTAGAGGGTGGCTATTAAAATGGTTAGTGGTCTTCGTTATAAAGCATATGAGGACAGACTAAAAGATCTTAATATGTATATGTTAAAAGAAAGGTGGGATAGAAGAGATATGATAGAAAAGTTTCAATACATCTGTGGCATACCTCTTTACATTGAAAGCAAGCTCTGCTACGAGGGGGCATAGGATGAGGGTGAAGAGGGATGGATTCAGGAGTAATATGCAGAAATATTTCTTTACCAGAAAGAGTGGCAGAAGATCGCCAAAGGAAAAAAGGGGACTATTGTAGTTGATATGGAAAGGCAGACTAGATAGGCCATGTGGTCTTTTTCTGCCTTCATGTTTCTGTGTTTCTAATAATGTTTCTTTGGCGCAAGCCTGGCCCTTTGGGTTTCCCAAGATAATTCTCCAATAGGTCTGGACACCTATAGGGTAATCAAACCTTGTAGGCCCCACAGTGCTTCTCTTTGAAAATTCAGGCTGGCACTCGCACCACCGGGTACAAAGTACTCATGTATTGCATTGAAGTGGGTGCAGTATATGTGCCTGAAAGTACTGAGATTTCAAAATTTAATCCCTATATGTAAAATTACACTTTGTGCAGGGTTAAAAACATACATTCTATCATCCAGAATGCACACTTCTAGCCACATTTCAGGGGGTTAGGTGGGGTACAATTTTCAAACACCCTTTTTACATTCTAGATGCATTTCCCCCATTTAATAATGTTTTTGTCCTTCCCTTAGTCTAATAACAATGTACTGGTCCTGTATTCAGGTAGTTTACCATCCCAGTTGGAATGTTAAATATTAATTTATAAATTACAGAATATTTAGAGGAATTTAATAAAGAAAATCAGTACACATGTAACAAGATGGATGCCGACTTTTACAGTATATGCCAACAAAAATACTTTTTTAAATGTATGTTGTCTCAAGATGAATATTTACTGAAACTTAATGTTGCACACTTCTGTAGCCACAGACATTTCCCATGACACATGTACAGAGCCTTCGACACTCCCCATGATACGCGCACGGGCAGATATGCACGCATGCTGCCTCTGACACTCCCAATGAACTGTGCTACCTCCAATGCTCCCAATCTCTCACACACACTTGTGCGCAGCTCCCCAGCCCATCAGGTGTGTGCAGCCCCTTGACGGTCCCTTTTGCATGCTGCCTCAGACGTGTGCGCAGCCTCCTGACACATGCACGCGCACTGCCTTAGATACTCCTATCTCTCACATACACGTATGCTTCCTCAGACTCTCTCCCCTTGACATGCGTGCACATGCACACTCATGCGCTGCCTCTGAACTCCCCATCTCATTCACACATGCGCGCAGCCCCCAGACACTCCCCATGGTGTGTGTGTGCAGCCCCCGACAGGTGCATGCACACGGCCTCTGAAACTCATCATCTTACACGTGCGTGTGCTGCCTCTGACATGCTGCTAAGTGGCATTTATACAGTTTGCAGGTCTGCAAACTGTGCAAATGCCTTTGACTATCAGGCCCATTACTTTTTAGTGAATCGATAGTCTGCAAACTTCCACAAGGGTAAAGGGTTTATCATTAAGTTCTCTGTGGACAAACACGAATGAGCCCTCATGTATGGGTGACATCAATAGAGCCCTGTGCGGAAACACTCCCCAGTTTCTATTGGCCTGTGCACCGCCTCCTCGCCTGTTGCCATGGCATCATCTTGATTGTCTTTCGTTTTCTGCGGAGCCCCACGGACACATTCCAGTCATCCTCCGCTTGTTAAACATTCTCCCCTGTGGGGGATTTTTGCACTTCGGACTTTTGCCTATTCGCCTGCTGTCACGGTTTCTCTTTTCCTTTTTGTTTTTTTTCTCCCTTGATTGCTTGTTTTATTTCTCACCGCGGCTCCCCCTGCTCCTCACGCCAGTATCCTGGTCAGACCACACTCCAAAATCGAGTCCTTTGACTTTGCTGTGGCTATTTTCCCTGACAACATGTCCCAGAAAACCTGATAGTGGGTTCATGAAGTGTTCCCAGAGCACTAAGACCATATCTGCCATATAATTCTTATAATTTGTGTTCGCAGATGACAAAAAGAGGACTCCAAGGTCATGAGAAGCAGCGCAAAACACTCTTTGGTCTTCAGAAGTCCAATCCATCGCCTTCGGCATCAACACTACTGGTTTCTATGGCTTCTAAGGCTGCATCGGATGCTGGCAGTGCATAGACATTGAGGAGCTCTCAGGCTCAATCGAAACTAAGCACCCATAGTACCCCGGAGCAACAGCCATCGATCGATCTCCACCAGAAGATAAGGAAGGATTCAGCCTTGTCATCTTTGACGTCGAGGGGTGATGGCGCACCAAATGAAGTCAGTAGTGCATCCGCATCGGAACCCATCAAGAGCAATGAGTCCGCATGAGTGCCCCTCAAAGGTGCCCCAATGAGAGGAGAACTCATCCTCCAGAACATCAAAGGGTCACCGACAGCTTACTGACTGCCAAGACCCAGCTGCTGATATCCCTGTAAGATCAGAGGTACATTGATCGAAGTTGCTCAGGCCCCGCAGCCTTTGGAATCAGCAGCCATGGAGAAGCGCCTTCTGCAAGTACTTGAGGACCGCATTGTAATGCTATTGGCAATGCAGCATGCTGGGGCCTTGACATCAGCTGCATCAACATCGGCCCCTGTACAGCTGATCCTTGAGACACATGCCCTGTCTGCTGGAGAGGCATCGAAATTAGGGCATTGAAAGGCCCCGACACCAGTATCTGGCTGGCCGATATCTCTCTCTAGCATTTTGGGGTCCGATGCACCCTTAAAGTTCATCGATGGGAATCTCATTCCGGAATCTGTTTGGGGATTAGAATACAACTCCATCCCCATTGGGCCCATTCTATTTTGTCCAGGCTACCAAAAAAAAAAAAAAGAGAAGAGAGAATCACAGCTATTGTACATAGTTGGTCTCGTGACCATTAGGCCTGTTGCCATGTAACAGTTGAGTTTTGCCCCTGTTGGGCTTCAGTGGCTGCCTCGGTTTTTGGAAGCCTGCACTTGGGAGTCCAGTATGTGAGGACTCATTCCTGCTTGTCCATGGAGAAAAAGTAGTTACTCACCTGTAGGAGGTGTTCTCTAGGGACAACAGGAATTAGTTCTCACAACCCTCCCACCTCCTCAAGGAGTTTTATTCTGCTACAGCTATGTTATCAGACGGAATCAAAATGACACCATGGCGGAAGGTGGGAAGGAGGTGTGCAGACATGGTGGAGCCACCCTAAAGCTTCCAGTAGAAGCTGGGGAGCGTTCCTGCACAGGGCTCAGTCGGGGATATCACCCATTCATGAGGACTAATTCCTGATGTCCATGGAGAATGCCTGTTACAGGCGAGTAACTACCTTTTCTCTGACATTGCCATCAAGAGATGGGATCATTAATTTATCCAACCACTTATCAATGTCATACTCTTCCAAAAGAAATTTGGAAGAATATAGTTTCTGATGAAGTGGAGGAGTAACCTAGTGGTTAGAGCAACTGCCTAGTACCCAGAAGATCAAGGGTTTTTGAGTCTCTCTGGCATTCCTTGTGACCTTGGGCAAGTCACTTTATTCTCCATTGCCTCGGAAGAAAAGGCCTGGCAATCTACTTCCAGTGATACATTGCCAAGAAAGCCCAGAGGCAGCTGGGTCGCCAGGTGTCAGCACTGACTTGATGGCACTAAAAAAAAAAAAAGTTTCTAATAAAAAAATTAGCAAAGCAGTTGGCAGTGATTTCTGAATCCCAGATTAATTTCCCATTGTCTGATTTAATATTCAGAGCTCGCTTTCATTGTCTCACTTTCTTTAGTTGCCATAGTAGGAGTTTGTTGGACTTGCGTATATGTTCATAAAAAATTATTTTAGCTAAGCACATATGATATGCTACTTGCTTGGTCTCAAGCCTGTTCAGCTCTCCTTTTAATTGAGTCAGTTGTGTGTGGATGGATCTACAGAGATGAGTTTTATTCAAGGCTTCATATTCTATTTTCAAGGAGAGTTCTTGAATTTTCTTATCTTGTTGCCTCCACATATAGTTTTCCCTGCTTCCCAGGTGAGAGATTTAACATCAAGCAAAGAGTTGAATTGGAGGTATTCCTGCTACAGTACAATCAGATGACTAGTGAAAGTAGGATTTGCTAACAATTGCCTATTCGCTGCCCAACACTTAGGGGCTTGTTTACAAAGCCGCGGTAGCGGTTTCTGCCCGATATCGGAGCCGCGGCCCCATTGAATTCAATGGGGCTGCGGCTCCGATATCGGGCGGAAACCGCTACCGCGGCTTTGTAAACATGCCCCTTAGTAGGGCTTTTCTCTAATAGGTTAACCTCTAAACTAATAGGCAATATTGTGATTTCTGATCATGCCCCCTATCTGAGAAGAAACTCCATGGCTTCTAGCCTTCTGTGAATAAACTAATAATCTATATGGGAATAGTACTGGTGGGGTTGAGAGAAAAAGGTATAGTCTCTCTCAAACGATGCTTTGACTGCCAAATATCTAATAGGCCAAGTTCTTTTATAAAAAAAGGTCAACTTTTTTTAAAAATTTAGAGTGACAATAAGTAGCGCTATTTGATTTATCTAAAGGAGACCGGACATAATTAAAATCACTTCCCAAATAAATGCATCCTTCAGACTCCATTTTTAATTTCTGGGAGAGGTAAGGGAAAAACAAAAACATTTTCCCCCACACAAACATATACTCAGACTAGAACAGTGGTTCCCAAATGGGGTCACATCATCAGTGGATGGGGTCACAGAAACATGGCCATTTCCCATTCTCTCTGGACTTTCACTGTGACCTATGCCAAATACTGGCAATCATAAGTCAGCATGTGGCCTGGGAGCCCGTGAATATTCATAGGCCTTTGCCCCTTCCTGGGTAAGCTTCCTGTTAGACTGGAAACTTGTTGCCACTACTGTTGTCACTGTTTTCTGCTTTAGATAAGTGGAGGGAGAGGAAGGATTTTGTTTTATTTCACCATCATCTGGGGTCAAGTGAATTTTCAGTAGTTAAAATGGGGTAATATGGGATAAATGTTTGAAAAGCACTGGACTAGAGCAATCTGCATTTTGTTTAAACTTCTTATGAGGATCATAAACTTCCCAGCTGAATCAGTAATGGTTCTTTCAATAAAAAAGGGCAGTTCTAGGAGATTAATATTGCAGTATCCCTTGCACTTTTTTATAGGAGGAATACACTACAATATCAACCCATCCCCTCCGTAATTGTTCTGAGAGGGACGCTGCTTGTGAAGATAATCAAGGACCTTCTTTCACTTAATGGGATTGTTTAACCCATGGACATTCCAAGAGATAAAATTGAGCATTGCCAATGGATTTATTCCTGTTAAGCACAGAATTAAATAAGTGCTGGAGTAGGTTCAAAATGTTCTCGGTGGGTAATCAGGAATGAGCCATCACGTATGGGTGATGTCATCAATGGAGCCCCACGTGAGAATGCTCCCTAGCTTCTCTTGGAAGCTTTTGGGAGGCTCCACCGCACCTATGCACCTCCTTCACACTTGTTGTAGTGGTGCCATCTTGATTTAATATTTTTCCACGGAGCCCCACAGTCACATTCCAGCTACCTCTTTTGGTAAACCTCTCTATTTTCCACTCATGGGGTTGTTTTCACCTCAGGATTTTGTCCCAGTCACCTGTTATCATGGTTCTCTCCTCCCTTTTACCTTTTTTCTCCTTTGATCGTTAATTTTCTTCTTGCCATGGCACCTCTATCGTCCTGGTGCTCTGGCAGGCCTCTGTGCTAGTCATTGAGCCATTCAACTTTGCCGCAGCTATTTTTCCAGACATGTCTCAGAAGGTTCAAGAAGTGTTCCAAATGCTCTAGGACCATATCGGTCACAGATAACCACAATTTGTGCCTACAGTGCCTGAGATCCGCTCATCAACTCTTCTTGTAGTTTATGTTCACAGATGACAAAAAGAGGACTCAAGGGTCATGAGAAGCAGCACGAATTGCTTTTTGGCAATCAGAAGTCCAATCGACGGCATCGGTCTCTATGGCTTTCAAGGCTATATTGTACTTCAACAGTGTATTGCCAAGGGCTCTCGAGCTCAGTTGGAGCGGAGCACCCTTAGTTCCCTAAAGCATCGGCCATCGATCAATCTCCAATGAAGATGAAAGATTTGACTATGTCTTCAGTGTCGAGGGGTGACCATGCTGAACATCGGGTGAAGACTGTAGTGCATCGGCATCAGAGCCCTTTGAGACATGGCATCAAAAGCAGTGGGGGTTTGTGTGAGTGCCCCTCAAAGGTGCTCCAAAGAGAGGAGACTTTATCCTCCAGGATATCGGAGGGGTACTGACAGCCGAGACCCAGTTGCCAATATCCTTGCACACCTACTGGGTACATTGGTCGAAGTTGCTCAGCCCTGTAGCGTTCAGAATCAGCAGCCATGGAGAAGCACCTTCTGCAAGTCCTTGAGGAACATATTGTGGTGCTGTTGGTGGTGCAGAATGCTGGGGCCTTGATGTCAGCTGCATTGACATTTAGCCACCGATCCCCTCAAAGCATATGAGTAATCCAGGCAGAGACTCAGAAGTACTTTGACTTCCTCTTTGAGTCTAACTCAGAAGGCTGGGTCACCAACATGGAATCGGAGGATTTGTCAGAGATCAGGTTACCTGAGCTACTGTCGAGACCCTTCTCCATCTCATGATCAGCACAAGTCCCCTCCTGAGGACATGACCCTCCAAGAGTTTATGACTGATGTGGCCAAGGCCATCCCATTTTCTCTAGAGACTGAGGATGAGCCTAGGGTAGAAGAGTTGGAGATCCTACAGTACTCCTTGGCCCCTAAGGAGGCAGTGACAGTGCCCGTGCACTGCAACCTGCAGAGAGTACAGATGAGAATGTGGGAGAACCCCCTCACTGTACCTCCAGTTAGTAGAAGGCATGACTCTCCATGTACAGAGTTCAGAAGGCTCCTGGATTCGAGAAGCCTCAGCTTCCACACCATTCCTTGGTGGTTGAATCTGCCCTAGAGAGAATCAAGGGTACCAAGAGTCATTCCTCAGTGTCCCCAGGGAGGGAGGCTCAAACATTGGACTCTTTCAGGAGAAGATGTTTCCAGAGTTCCATGCCCATGTGGCCTCTTGCCCAGCTCTACATGGGCATGTTCTTGAAGAACATCATGTGCGACTTGGCTGATCTAGCTGAGTTCCTCCCTCCAGAGATATTATATCAGTATCATTCTCTAGTGGGCCACGACAAGGACTGCCTTATGATCTGAGTGACCTATGATATCTTCAAGATAAATAGCATTCAGAAATGCTGCCATCGACATTGGCGCCTTGAGACTCGTTTGTTTAGTCATTGGACCTGGAACAGTTAGTGCAAAACAAGCTGCCAGATGTCTCATGCTGCGGAGAGAATCCCTTTGAGGAACAGGTTGAAAAGAAAGCTGGCCATATCGAAAAGCAGCATGTTAATCTTTCCAGGCTCTCCAAGTGCATGTCTGAGCATGCCTGCTATCATAGGAGGTACCAAGGTGGAAACCAGAAAAAGACCTACTACTCTCACAGGCATAGGTACTTTCCTGGGTCCCAGACCTCCCAACCCAAGCAGGTCCTTCACTAGCAGCAATGTCAAGAGAAGCCTTAGAAGACCCAGCCAGCTCCTCAGCCAAAATCTGGGGTGGGGATTTGGCTATGCTCTACAGGAACCAATCTTCCAATGACCACTGTAGAAAACCCGTCTGTCGAGGGAAGGCTTACTCTTTTTTGCACAAAGGTAGCCCCTCTTAACCTCACACATGGGTTCTGTGTAGATCATCGAAAGTGCTTATCAACTACATTTATTAGAACTACCACCAAATTGCCCCTGAAGGTGCATCATCTTAACCCTCTGCATCAGGAACTGCTTCAGAGAGAAATTGTCGCCCTCTTGTCAGATCTCACGATTGAGCTGCTGCTACCAGAGCAAAAAGGTCAGGGGTTTTATTCCAGGTTCTTCCTGACACCCCCCAAGAAAATGGGAGAGATACTGTCCCATCCTAGACCTAAGAAATATGAACCTGTACTTCAGAATTTTTTCTCTAGACACCCTTCTTCCTTATCTCTTTAAAAAAAAAAAAAAAAAAAAAGTAGATTGGCTATGCTCTCCGGATCTCAAGGATACTTACACCCACATACAGATACATCCTGTTCCATGAAAGTATCTCAGATTCGTCCGGGGGGGACAGCACTTCCAATGCAGTGTGTTATCTTTTGGTATGGCCTCAGCTCCTCGTGTATTCACCAAGTGCCTTATGGTAGTAGAGGGTTACCTATGGATACTGGGAGTATTTGTCTTTCCCTATCTGGGCGATAGGTTGATAGAGTGCCATTCCGGAATGAGTCCAAGAATCAATATAGTTGACTATTTGGGTGTTAGAACTACTAGGTTCGTGGTAGATTACCCAAAATCCCACCTTCAACCCATCTAACATTTGGAATTCATTGGAGCCCTGCTCGACATGACTCAGGCAAGAGCCTTTCTGCCGCACGACCAACTTCACAAATTGACAGCACTGGTGCGGGAAACTCAAGTGAGTCAGCAGATAACAGTTTGTAAGATGTTGACTGTACTAGGCCACATGGCCTCTACACTGCATGTCATGCCCTTGGCACACCTCCAGAGGAGGCAAGCTCAGTGGACTCAGGACTCTGTTTGACTCAGGGATTGTCTGTGCATTACCACCCCTCTTATTCAGTCATTACAATGGTGGACAGCTCACCACAATTTGCTCAAGGATCTTCCATGCCAAATTGCTCCACCCCAAAAGGTTGCGACGATAGACGCATCCAAGTTGGGGTGGGGAGCTCATCTCAATGGGTTGCACACCCAAGTTTGGTCCATCCCAAGAAAGTCTTCATCAAATCAACCTTTTGGAACTAAGAGCCGTGGCAAATGCTCTAAGGGCTTTTTGAGATAGATAGGCCAACCAAATTCTGATTCAAACTGACAACCAGGTCACCATGTTCTACATCAGTGGTTCTCAACCCAGTTCTCTGGGCCCCTAGTCCAGTTGGGTTTTCAGGGTATCCACAATGAATATGGATATGAGAGATCTGCATGCACTGCTTCCATTGTATGCAGATCTATCTCATGCATATTCATTGTGGATATCCTGAAAATCTGACTGGCCCAGAGGTCCCAGAGGATTGCGTTGGGAACCACTGATCTGCATTAACAAGCAAGAAGGAATGGGTCCATACCTCCTGTGTTGGGAAGCGGTCAGATTGTGGAAGTTCACCATAGCGCACGGGATGGACTTGAGCCACTTACCTATCAGATGAGCAAAACACTCTGGCAGACAGGCTGAGTAGAGTCCTCCAGCCACACGAGATGAAGTCATATACCTCTGAGTGATTCTAGACAAGCAACTCACCCTCCAACCACATATAAACAAGATATCCAAAACAGCCTATTTCAAACTCGCAACACTCCGGAGACTAAAACCTCTCCTCAACAAAGAACACTTCTACACAATATGCCAGGCCATCCTTACACCTGTACTGGATTACTGTAATATACTATACCAAGGTCTACCCAAACAAACCACCCATCAACTACAAATAATACAGAACACTGCCGCCCGCATCATTGCTAGCGCATCAAGACAAGACCATATAACCCCAATACTACATAACCTACACTGGCTACCAATATCATCGCGTGCAAAATAAAGCAGCACTAACTATCTTCAAAATTAAAAACATGTCAGCAGAAATACCACATGAACTCATCGGAACCAAAACAAGCAAAAGACCAGACAGAAATAGCACCAAAAACAATATACCAACACCCAGTCTATTTACAAGAACCAACAGAATTGATTCGGTTGCACACTGGCTACCCAACAGCCAGGTCTCATCTAAGCAACCTATAACATGCTCTCTGCAACTATGCAATGAAGCTCTACAACTGTGGGCCTTTGTCAGAGAGTGTCGTAGTCCACCCCTGGTAGGTAACTTCCAGGCGGTTAAAGAACCTTTGACTGGCAGTCTCTACCCAGTCATGCTCCCACATGGCTGTTTGTTCCTAATTTTCCTTTTTCCTTAAAATTTTTTCAAGATAGCACAGTTACTTACCTGTAACAGGTGATCTCTGGGAACAGCAGGAATAAGTCTTCACAACCCACCCACCTCCCCTAGGAGTTGTTCTCTCTCTCTTTCTAATTTGTCTACTTCCCTCCTTCGGTCTCAGCTACAAACCCAACTGATGAGAGGGAAGTGTTTAGGCGGGAAGGCAACGCGCATGCGTGTGGGATGCTCCCAAAGGCTTTCTTTCTGGACGCTGGGTAGCGTTCCCGCGCAGGCTCCGTCGGTACCGATGTACCCCATATGTGAAGACTTATTCCTGCTGTTCCCAGAGATCACCTGTTACAGGTAAGTAACTGTGCTTTCTGGTGGAGGTCACTTCAGCATGCAGAGTGAGCAAGCCTTCAGGCTCTAGTAGTTCATCCGCCTTACACTAAATTCCATCATCATAAAGTGGTCCTTCGTACTCATCCTAAATTCCTTCCAAAAGTGGTATCTTATTTCCACCTTAATCAATTAATTGTTGTTCCAACATTTTTCCCAAGACTTCATGCACACAAATGGGAAGCTAAGTTGCACATGTTGGATTGCAAGCCATCCTTAGACTTGTACTTGGAGCAGACAAAAGCCCATAGAAAGTCCATCCAGCTTTTTGTTTCTTTTGACCCCAATAAGCATGGGGCTGCTGTTTCCAAACGCTCTTTCAATTTGGCTGGCAGACTTGCATGTCTTTCGCTTATGCCCAGACAGACCTGAGCCTTTGATGGTCATGTTGCTGCTCAGTGTCAGAGCTATTTTAAGGACAACCAACCTTTTTGTTAAAATGGTAAATAAAGGTAAAAGGAAAAGGAGACCACTATGGTTTTCGAAAGATGTAGCTGAAAAAGTGAAGAAAAAGAGGGAGTCCTTCATGAAATACAAGAGATCACAGAGAGAGGAAGACAGGCATCTGTATTTGGAAAAACTTAAAGAAGCTAGCAAAGTAGTCAAGAAGGCAAAGATTCAAAAGGAGGAGGAAATAGCTAGTGCAATAAAATGGGGGAATAAGACATTTTTCAGATATATTAGTGAGAAGAGGAAGGGCAAAAGTGGTATTGTCAGACTCAGGGTGCAGGGGAGGAATATGTAGAAGCTGATAAGGATAAAGCGGAATTGCTTAACAAATATTTTTGTTCTGTGTTCACAAATGAAGAACCAGGAGCAGGACCTCAGAAAACACCCACAAATAGGAACAGAAGCGAGGGACATCTTGAACAATTTTCAGAAGACTGTGTTCGTGAGAAACTAGCTCAACTTAAAGTAGACAAAGCGATGGGACTGGATGGGATACACTCTAGAATACTGAGGGAACTTGGGGACGTTCTAGCAACTCCACTGACTGACCTTTTCAATGCCTCGTTGGAGTTGGGAGTGGT
This sequence comes from Ichthyophis bannanicus, assembly GCA_033557465.1. Taxonomy (NCBI): domain Eukaryota; kingdom Metazoa; phylum Chordata; class Amphibia; order Gymnophiona; family Ichthyophiidae; genus Ichthyophis; species Ichthyophis bannanicus. The sequence goes on along the minus strand of CM066039.1, from coordinate 250,188,153 downwards.
GCCAAAGGACTGGAGAGAGGCTCATGTGGTTCCTTTACACAAAAGCGGAAGTAAGGATGTGGTTGAAAACTAGAGGCCGGTTAATTTAACTTCGGTGGTGAGTAAATGATTGGAAATGCTGCTGAAAGAGAAAATAGTGAGGTTTCTGGAGTCCAGTGGATTACAGGATCCGAGGCAGCATGGATTCACCAGAGGCAGGTCTTGTCAGACAAATCTGATTGATTTCTTTGACTGGGTGACCAGGGAGTTCGACCTAGGGAGAGCCCTAGATGTGATGTATTTAGATTTCAGTAAAGCCTTTGACACTGTTCCTCACAGACGACTTATAAACAAACTGAACACCCTAGGGATGGACCCTAAAGTTACTGCTTGGGTTAGAAATTGGTTGGGTGGGAGGCGAAAAAGAGTACAAGTAAATGGAGCTCACTCTGAGGAGAAGGATGTTACCAGTGGTGTGCCCCAAGGATCTGTCCTTGGTCCGATTCTTTTTAACATCTTTGTTAGTGATATAGCAGAAGGGCTGTCGGGTAAGGTTTGCCTCTTTGCGGATGATACCAAAATCTGTAATAGAGTAGACACCCAGGAAGGTGTAGATAACATGAGGAGGGATCTAGCTAAGCTTGACGAATGGTCTAGAATTTGGCAGCTGGGATTTAATGTTAAAAAAATGTAAGGTCATGCATTTGGGCTGCAGCAATCCAAGGGAGCAATATAGTATAGGGGGTGAAGTACTTTTGTCCACTAAAGAAGAGCGGGACCTAGGCGTGGTTGTGTCTGATGATCTTAAAGTAGCTAAACAGGTAGAAAAGGCGACAGCAAAAGCTAGATGGATGCTTGGGTGCATACGGAAAGGAATGGCTAGCAGAAAAAAGGAGGTGATAATGCCTCTGTATAAGTCTTTGGTGCAACCTCATTTGGAGTATGGTGTGCAATTCTGGAGACCGCACCTTCAAAAGGATGTGAACAGGATGGAGTCGGTCCAGAGGGTGGCTACTAAAATGATTAGTGGTCTTCATTATAAAGCATATGAGGATAGACTGAAGGATCTTAATATGTACACCTTAGAGGAAAGGCGGGATAGAGGTGATATGATTGAGATGTTTAAATACTTCCATGGCATAAATGTTCAGGGAGAGAGCCTCTTTCAATTAAAAGCAAGTTCTGCTACGAGAGGACATGGGATGAGGGTGAAGGGAGAGAGATTCAGGAGTGATATGCGGAAATATTTCTTTACGGAAAGAATAGTGGATCCATGGAATAGTCTCCCAGTGGAGGTGGTAGAGATGAGGACAGTAACTGAATTCAAAAAAGCATGGGACAAACACAGAGGATCTCTAAAGGTAAAAAGGGGGCTGTTGTAGTTGTTGATTTGGAAGGACAGACTAGATAGGCCATGTGGTCTTTTTCTGTCATCATATTTCTATATCTCTGTTTCTATGGCCGCATCAGTGAACAACGCGTACTCAGCCTCCATGAAAGATCTGCAGGCTGCAATATGGTCTTCAGTTCACACATCCACATTCCACTACTGCCTAGATGGGGATTCCTGATGCGACAGCAACTTTAGCTTATCTGTACTTAGGAATCTGCTTAGGGATTAGAATCCAACTCCATCCCCCCTAAGCCCATTCTTTTCTGTTCAGACTACCCAAAAAAAAGGGAAAAGAAAATCACTGCTTTTTGTACATAGTTGGTTTCTTGACCATTAAGGCCTGTTGCCATACCGCAATTGAGTTTTCCCCCTGTTGGGCTTCTTGGTGGTCTCCTCTGTTTTTGGAAGCCTGTTGCTTGGGATTCCCATACATGAGGACTCATTCCTGCTTGTCCAATGGAGAAAAAGTGGTTACTCACCTGTAGCAGGTGTTCTCCATGGACAACAGAGGAATTAGTCCTCACAACCATCTTATCTCCCCAAGGAGTTGTCTTGTGCTACAGCTATGTTATCAGATTGAATCAAGATGGCGCCATGGTGGCAGTCAGGAAGGAGGTATGCAGGTGTGGTGGAGCTTCCCAAAAGCTTCCAATAGAAGTTGGGGAGTATTCCTGCATGGGGCTCCATTGAGGATGTCGCCCATACTTGAGGCCTTATTCCTGCTGTCCACAGAGAACACCTGCTACAGATGAACCCCTCCACCATATCCCCCCATTCCCCCAATTGAAACAAAAAACATATAATGAACGTTCTCCTGAGCTAAAAAGGATTCATCAAGTCAACTCCCGTCCATCTAGGAAGGGAGTTGGTGCGCTGCTGTTCTGCCCCTTCTCCTCCCACCCCAATGAGATGATGATATAAAATGATGAGACAAAGACATGGAACAAGGACTAAATCGAAAATGGTCACTCGCTCATACCAAAAGCTCACTCATACTCTCATCCAGTTAAGATCACTTGCAACTCATTTCCTTAAAGGGCCCATTCAGCCCCTCATTCAACACTCATTCAAAAAATGATTTCTCAGTCTTGTTAACTTGCTTAGATAGAAAAGGCCTAGTTACCTCAAGTCTCAAATCAAAAAGAGTCCTTCAAATCGTTCCACCATCTGTCAACAGACTATTGGTTGTTAACTCTAGTCACAAAGTGGATGCAGTTAGGCATATCTCTTTCAGAAAGACAAAGAGAGAGACCACAGAACAGTTATTAAATTCAAAAGCAGATTTTACAAAGTCCATACAAATCAAGTAGGATCAGATGTCTCCATTTCAGATAGCTCCTGCTCTTGCTCACTTTGAGATCTTCTATCCGCATTGATTTCACTGGTCAACAGATTTTTACAAAAGTCATGTTACTGAAATAAAAATAGTAATTTCTTATCAATTTTTATATGCTGAACACAAATAGGCAGTGAAATTGCAAAGTTGGCTCTCGTTTTTTTGTAATCTACAAGAATTAATGTTTACATCATGAAATGCATGTCAGTAGTAAATATAATAGAATAATAGACCTTCAGTTAATACCTGAAAAAAACCAAGTCATAGACTACTTAGATTTTTTCGCCTGTCTCTTGTACAGCTGTTCGGGAGCTTCTCTGGGGAGTGTCCAGCAGTAGTCAGCCAGCATTGTAGTGGACCATTTTCCCTGGTATCTTTGCTCCATCGTTGCGATATCCTGGTGAAAATGTTCGCCCTGTTCATCACTAACCATACCACAGTTGTCAGGAAAGAAATCGAGATGGGAATCAAGAAAATGGATCTTTAGAGACATATTGCAGCCAAGTTTCTGATACTGCATCAGCATGTCTTTTTCTAGTTCCTTGTAGTTTTCTGCCCTAACATTCCCGAGAAAGTTTGACACTAGGCGAAAAGCATTCCATGCTTGTTTCGCATCACCCTGCAGCAAGTTGTTGAACCGGTCATCTTTGAAGAGCTCTCGAATCTGAGGTCCCACAAAAACTCCCTCTTTAATCTTTGCTTTGCTGAGTCAAGGGAACTTTTCATGCAGGTATCGGAAAGCTGGCGAAGTGAGGTCCATGGCTTTCACGAAGTTTTTCATCAAACCTAATTTGATGTGAAGGGTTGGTAGCAGGATTTTGTGAACCTCAACCAGAGCTGGGTGCTGGATATTCTTCTCTCCAACTGTTACATTTTGTCTGCAATTCCATTCCTTCCGCAAGTAATGCCAATCCCTTGCTCGGCTGTCCCACTCACATAAGAAACACATGTATTTTATATATCCCTGCTGCAGTCCCATTAAAAGGGCAACTACCTTCAAGTCACCACAGAGGTGCTAGCTGTGCTTGTTATAGTTAATGGAAGTCAGTAGATGCTTTGTTATCGTATGTCTCTTTCATGTGGACGGCATGCGCTACTGGAATAGGTGGAAGACGGTTTCCATTGTTCAAAAGCACAGCCTTCAGACTCAGTTTCGAAGGGTCTATAAATAGTCTCCAGTCTTGTGGGTCATGAGTGATTTTTAAGGCATTCATGAGGCTTTCAGTATCGGAACAGAATACCAGATTACTTTCCTTTCCGACTGCATATAGTACACTGCTGACGTCAGATGGCTTCAGCAGCCATCTGGCAGTAGTATTGCATTGCATCAGAAAATGATGCAATCAACTCTGGATGATGTGTGCATGCTGGTATTATGCAATGTGATGCATATTACATCATTCAAGGCTTATTTGGGATGTTGATGTCCTACTGGATAAATTTACACGGTGAAATGTCAAAAATGAACTGCATGCAATATCTTCAAAACGAGAGCCAATAAATTTTTTTTAATGTTATATTTGTGTTCAGCTCACCAAGATACTACAGATTAGGGCCTTTTAAAATCAGTAACGATTTCAATGTTGACCACTGTTTCCTGGTGCTTTGGTGTGTTTAGTTTCCAATTGGAATCTCTTGAGGATTTCCCAGAGTTGCCAGGATGATCTGTAGAGGGGGGTCCTCCACCCAATCCAGGCATTCTTCAAACTCCAAAAATCTTATGGGTTTTCCCTTGATATTGGAAAGAGACCGAATGGAAAATTCCACTTTATACTTATTGCTAAACTCTTGCAATTTAACTGTTAAAGGATGAAAAGATCTGCTCTTTTTTTGTGCAGTAAATTGTGATAAATCCATAAAATATTTTATCAAGAGTCCATAAACTTTACTGGACCCTTTTGTTGGATTTGTGTGAGTAAACACTGTCTTTTCTCAAAATTATAAAAACAGACAATAACTGGATGAGCTCTATTATCCTTCACAAGAGGGTCTATAAAGGCTCTGTGTGCTCTGTCTAGGCGTATTTTATTGCCCTTGTTTTCCAGAACACAAAAATCTACAAATTTTGAACAATTTGGAAGACCACTTCCTTTGGGCCTCGTTCAGGACAGCCTAGATTATGAATGTTACATCGCCTTTGCCTATTTTTGAGGTAATCCTGCTTGTATTGGAGTTCCTTGCTCAAAGCTTCTGCAGTTTGATTCTGTAGCTGTTTTTCACAGCAATTTGCTCAGATATGTGAATTTCATTCTGTCTAACTCAAGTGTCTAAAGATTTCAATTTATATTTTAGTTCAGAGACCACAGAAGAAATATCCACTCTTATGAGCTTAATTTTATTAAGCAGTTCTAAAAAGTTGGATCTTTTAACTGGTGCATCTAGCTCCATTAATGCAGGATCCACTTTGTTCTGGCCCGAGATGGCAGCCATGATAGAAGAGATCCGTTCAGGTGGCAAAGTAACTAAAGAGTAATGATAAAACTTGGCTAAAACCTCTGCATAGCTATTCTTTGAAGCCATATAGAGATATTCAACAAGAGTTAAGGTGAAAGTAAATGAGTTAAAACAGACACTGGCATGTGGGAGACAAGAAAAGGGCCCAAGCTGATCACAGGCTTTCTCAACAAAAGTTATTTACAGTCCCATTCTAAAAGAAAGTAAGTGTCACATCAAGTTTCACACACATTCAGGATACAAACTGGTTCACAATGATTCTAAAAGCACCAGATCAGTGTTGCAGAAAAGTCCAAATCAAAATGAAAATTTGGAGTGGAGGAGTGGCCTAGTCGTTGGGACAAGGTACTTCAGGCCGGAAGGTCGGGGGTTCAAATCCCACTAGAGGACAGCAACCTTGGGCCGGAAGGACTGGGGTTTCTAGTCCCACATGTGCTCCTTGTGGTTTTGGGCAAGCCACTTAACACTCCATAGCCCATGTTCCCTGTAAAATAGTTATCTCCAAGTTATAACGCCCTGTTCAATGTAATTTCAGTTTGTTCAATGTAAACCGCACTGATGCAGAATAGCACGGTATATAAAAGAATGTAAATAAATTAATAAATAAAAAATCACTGTGGTAGTAGCATCCAAAAGGGGGGCACCATTGCAAGATCCAGGCCTCCATTGTCTCAGCACCACATCTGATTTGGAGAGCACAGTGTGGGAGCTGTGGATGCCTGCGATAAAAACGGCAGCAGCAGAGCCAGTGCTGGACCCACCTCTCAAAATGTCCTGTCCAGTCTGCTCCAGCACTCAAATCGAGTCCCAAGACAGCCAAAATGAGACTCTTCAGGGAGGGTATCCAGAAAAGAGAAATAAAAAAAAATGGACAGAGGCCAACAGAGCCAGTATTCTTACTGCATGTGAGCAATCCAGGTTTGGTAGTGCAGCCTCCTCTTGCGATCACGTGACGCAAATCACTATATCTTAGGAATCAGGACGGCATTACCCGAATACAATGAAAATTGTATCCCACCAAACTTCAGCCACTGGATTGAAGAGTTAGGGGCATCATTTCCCTCAAAAAATTGGAAATAGCAAAGTTAACAGAGTAGGTGGGATGAACACAATTGAAGTTATGTAGCCATCTTGGATCAGCTTGCTAGCACCCCCATGTTTTTTCTAGCAAAAGTAACAGGAAGTTGTTGACCAATTAGCTTGCTTTAAGTTTGAAAATGCCACCCCCTCTTTCAATGAGCAGAGGCCTTAGGATTGTGGGCATTAACATGCGCATCTTTAAGCTATAACTGCAATGGGAAAACTAGTCACGATTTGCAATGTACCACTCACATATAAAATATAACTTTTCCAGAAGCACTTTATTTCTCTTATCTCTGGGGTGCAAAAATTGTCCCCAGGGGCCGCAAGAAGGCCCGATTTTCAGGATATATCTAATGAATGTGAATGAGAGAGATTTGCATACAATGGAGGTAGTATGTATGCAGACCTCTTCCTTTCATACTCATTAGGGATACCCTGAAAACCAGGCCTGTTTTATGGCTGTTGGACTGAACTTGTGTTTCCCTGCCTTTGAATTATGAACAGTTGCTTGTTTCATTGAAGCATGTTCAGTAAGGGCATCTCCTGTTATCAAAAATGGTGCCCATGAATATTGTGCAGTATGGAACTGTTAAAGTTTGGTTGCTATATCAAATGTTTCAAAGTACTCATGAGAGAGACAGAATATGATGATGTGTGAAGACCTCAGGGTTGTCTAGTCTGCCTAACTCCATTACTGCTGCATTGCCTTAGAATCCAGCTGATCTTTCTTTTACTTTGCATCCTCATAAGCAGAAATCCTCTGTGATTATTATATGCCCTTCTGAATAATAGAGGTACTTCCTTTGACCATATAAAGACCCATCTACTCATTTTGTACAGAGCTGTATTTTCTAGCATTCATGTCCATGTAGGTGGAAGAATAGCCTAGTACGTTGGTTCCCAACCCAGTCCTCGGGTAATCCCAGGCTAGTCAGGTTTTCAGGGTATCCACAATGAATATGCATGAGAGAGATAAGCATGTGCTGCTTCCATTGTATGCAGATTTATCTCATGCATATTCATTGTGGATACCCTGAAAAACTGATTGGCCTGTGAGTATCCGAGGACTGGGTTGGGAACCACTGGCCTAGTGCTTAGAATAGCAGCTTAAGAGCCAGGTAAGCTAGGTTTCATATTCCACTAACATTCCTTGTGATCTTAGGAAGTCGTGTCATCCTCCATTGCCTCAAACTTATTGTAAGCCCTCTTGACAGGGAAATACCTTCTTGTTGCTAAGCTGTAACTTGCTTTGTGCTTGGCTTTGGAAAGAAAAATAGATACCAGTAAAAATCCATATCCAGCAACCTCTCATTAACTGGTTTCAGTCTTGTAAATATCTCATCTTTCCTGTTACTGTTTTTCTCAGCACGAGGTGCAAGGTACTCTATCTATTCTTGTATTCCAGCAGACAGAAGTGAATGGCCTCTCTTCTGCCAACACCAAGGTCCTTAATTTAGAAGTATCTATACATGTAAAAGGCACCATTTACATCTGTAGAGGGCATATATTTTCAAATAATGATTTTATAAAGCTGCTATTCACACATGTATGACACACCTGCCACAAAGATTGAAAGGGGTATGGTAGAGGCATGTTTTAGCCATGCCAAAAACTAGACATGCCTTCCCTTTTTTACAGTGCCTTGCGAAAGTATTCATCCCCTCAATTTTTGTCCTGTTTTATCGCATTATGTAGAACCTACATTTTCATTCCAGGTTGATTTGGATGTTAGGTAATGGATCTAGCAATATAGTCCAAATTGGTGAAGTGGAATGACAATAAAATACCTTGTGTATATATATTTAAAAAAAGTAAAAATTGAAAATTTGTGAGTGCATATGTATTCATCCCTTTTGCTATGAAAACCCTAAATAAGATCTGGTCCAACCAATTAATCTCAGAAGTCACATAATTTGCTTAGGGTCCATGTGTGTGCAGTGTCACATGATCTGTTACATGATGCCTGTATAAATATACCTATTCTGAAAGGCCCCTGACTCTGCAACACCACTAAGCAAGCAACATGAAGACCACGGAGCATTCCAAACAGGTCGGAGACAAAGTTGTGGAGAAGGTATAGATCAGGGTTGCATTATAAAAAAAAATCCCAAATTCTGAATACTCCACAGAGCACCATTAAATCCATTATAACAAAATGGAAAGAATATGGCACCACTACAAACCTTGCTTATTCTATCTCAAGGAATAACATTATTTTAACTGAATAAAGAGGTCTCAGACTTACAATAGCAACCGTCCTTTAGGCAAACATGCCAATTGTAGGAAACAGTTTTGCTAGTTAGCATCAACGACCTCAATAACACCATGCGGTTAATAGTATAAGAAGCAATAGCTGAAGTGATATCCAGTGTCCACAGGTCTTTAAACAATTAGAGCCTCGATATTTGCTGTATTTGTAATATTTGCCGTCTATTGTCCTTATTCATATAGAGAAACTCTGTTCGTGGTGATCTTAAACAGCAATTCTTGTACAAATCGAACCCTAGAGTTTTCACAGCTTAAACTTCATTGAAATACTTATACCGCACTAAAACTTAAATTCCTTCAAGTGTTCAAATATTCAAGTTGCCCCCGTTCCCGACGCCTCCCCTCAGCGCCTCAGAGCGTTTCTCCTGATGCGGTTCTTCAGGGGATGGGGTATGAATCATACAGCTGCCCACGTTTTATTTTTTAATATCTTTTAAGGTACTCGTTCTTCAATGCTCAGTCCTCCGAGATGAAAGCAAAAAACGCTTTCATCTCGGAGGACTGAGCATTGAAGAACGAGTACCTTAAAAGATATTAAAAAATAAAACGTGGGCAGCTGTATGATTCATACCCCATCCCCTGAAGAACTGCATCAGGAGAAACGCTCTGAGGCGCTGAGGGGAGGCGTCGGGAACGGGGGCAACTTGAATATTTGAACACTTGAAGGAATTTAAGTTTTAGTGCGGTATAAGTATTTCAATGAAGTTTAAGCTGTGAAAACTCTAGGGTTCGATTTGTACAAGAATTGCTGTTTAAGATCACCACGAACAGAGTTTCTCTGTATGAATAAGGACAATAGACTGCAAATATTACAAATACAGCAAATATCGAGGCTCTAATTGTTTAAAGACCTGTGGACACTGGATATCACTTCAGCTATTGCTGCTTATACTATTAACCGCACGGTGTTATTGAGGTCGTTGATGCTAACTAGCAAAACTGTTTCCTACAATTGGCATGTTTGCCTAAAGGACGGTTGCTATTGTAAGTCTGAGACCTCTTTATTCAGTTAAAATAATGTTATTCCTTGAGATAGAATAAGCACTGTTTCTGAAAGTGTGTTTGCAACTATTATACTTGGATATATTGAACGTTGTTCTTTTTGGTAGTGACAATTAGCGTTCTAAAATTAGACCACTTGATACCACTACAAACCTGACAAGAGAAGGCCGCCCACCAAAACTCACAGACTGGGCAAGGAGGGCATTAATCAGAGATGCCACAAAGACACCAAGGATAACACTGAAGGAGCTGCAAAGATCCACAGCGAAGATGGGAGTATCTGTCCATAGGACCACTTTAAGCCGTCCACTCCACAAAGCAGGGCTATCTCCAGGAACAAGCAGGAATAAGTCCTCACATATGGGTACGTCGGAACCGACGGAGGCTGCGCGGGAAAGCTCACCAGCGTCCCAGAAGGAAGCTTTTGGGGCCTCCCACTGCACATGCGCGCTGCCTTCCCGCCTTCCTGACCAGCTCTCCTCAGTTTCTCTTTTTCCGCGGAGCCAGCAGGTCGTGTTCCTGTCACCGCTGAAGAAATTATTGTTTTAGTTTGTTTCTTTAGACCGCGTACCTGCCTTCCCCATACCGAAACCGGTACCGCCGGTCTCTCTTTTCTTTTCTTTAAAAAAAAAAAAAAAAAAAATCTTTATCTTTGCACAACTTGGTGACTTCGGTTAGGCCTCAGGCCTACACATATTCTCCTCATGGAGAAACCAGCCCCTGGTTTTAAGAAGTGTACCAAGTGTAGTGCTGTTATTTCTATCACAGACACCCATGAATGGTGTCTTAAATGTTTGGGACCTGACCACTCCATTCCGGACTGCCCATCCTGCTCCCAGATGTCGAAACGTGGTTTGCAGAACCGGGCCAACAAATTCCATGTGCTGTTTGCTTCAGATAATCCAGCATCACAGTCATCCAGGTCTTCCTCTCCGGATGGATCTCAGGTAACCAAACCTTCTTCGGGCAGGTCCTCAAAGAGCAAATCTCCTTCAAAGCATCGAGAGGCTCTCACTTTTGAATCTGAGGATCCTGCCCCAGCCAAACAACCCCGGCGGGAAGCTCTGGCTTCCAAAGCACCATCTATGGGGTTACAGGTTGACATCGATGGCACGGCCTCAACCGATCACCTGTTAGACTGCTCTGGGGTACCGGCCCATACCAGTACCGACATCCAGGCAGCAGTGGCGTCTATGAGCAATACTGTTCAGACCATGCAGCAGGCCATGCTGGCTTTTATTACAGCTGCGACGCCCTTACCGGGTCCGGTTCCGGTATCGTCTCCCATACCGGAACCGAGACCATCGACTTCCAAACGCAGATCGGTTCCGCATGCCAGATCCGGGTTTTCACCCGATACCGATCCCATACACGGTACGCCCGATGTCGATACCGATCGGTATGCGTATCGTGCGTTGGAAGCAAATAGAGAATACTCTGATTCTTCTGAGGATTATGACTCTTCTGATGAGCTGTCTCTAGTTCTTCATGAAGACCCTTCTTCCCCAAAGAGGAGAATGTCTCCACCAGAGGATTTGTCCTTTCAAGACTTCATTATAGAGCTAGCTAAAGGACTTTCTATTACCACATCCTCTGAAAAAGAACCTAGGTCAAAGAAATTGGATATTTTAGGATACCCTAAGGTTCCTAAAGAGGCAGTCACCCTGCCTATCCATGAAATCCTTCAAGAACACTTGATGGACTTATGGGAGGCTCCTCTAACGTTGTCTCCTTACTCTCGTAGGTTGGACACCATGTACCGGGTCCCTCCTTCTCCTGGGTTTCAAAAGACTCAGCTGCCTCACCATTCCATTGTGGTGAAGTCTGCGCTGAAAAAGATTAAGAGCACCAAAAGGCACTCTTCTACCCCTCCAGGGCGAGAATGTAAGACCCTAGACTCTTTTGGCAGGAAAATTTTCCAGGCTAGTATGCTTATAGCCAGGATTAATTCTTACAGTCTGTATATGGGCATGTTTCTCAGGGAACTTGCCCTAAAGGTACGGCATTTTGCCTCCTTTATCCCTGAGGATAGAAAGGAGTTCATTTCTCTGGTGAAACAGCTTCTAGATGTTTCTAAGTTCTCCAACAGAGCAGCTTTTGATTCCTTTGAGGGTGCCGGTAGAGCTTCGGGCATTACTATTGCAGCCCGACGACTTGCTTGGCTCCAGGCCTCTGACCTAGAACCCAGGGTCCTGGATGGCTTACGGAATCTGCCCTGTACAGGTGAGAACTTATTTGGTAAGGACTGGCAAATTAAAGCCACTCAAATGGACGCAGAAAATGCTACATTAGATAGACTTTCTAAGTCTACCTCTACTCCTGCCAAGAAAAAGTCTTTCAAGAGGCCTTACTACAAGAAGGCCAGATTTTCCACAAATACTGGCCAACAATCTTCTCAGCCTCGCTTTGCTGCTAAACGTCAGCAACCTAAACAGGCAAGGTGAAAGCCTGCAGCGTCTGCCACTCCTCAGCAGGCTCAAACCCCTCAGGGGTTTTGACTTGCCCCTAGAGAACTTAACCTTTCTGGCTCTAGAACAACCAGAGCCCCTCACCATTCCCGGAAGGTTAGCTCACTTTGCTCCCAGATGGGGGCAAATTACATCAGAGCACTGGACCCTCTCTATCATCAGAGAGGGCTACAAACTTCATTTTTCCAACCTTCCTCCATATACCATGGTGAGGCACTTCAATTCTCCCCCATCTCTCCTGGGCCTGTTGGATCAGGAAGTCTCTTCTCTCCTTGCCCAAGGGGCAATAGAAGAGGTTCCTCTTCAACAAGGGACAGGATTCTACTCCCCTTATTTTCTCATAACAAAGAAGACAGGGGGATTCAGACCTATCCTAGATCTGAGAGAATTGAACAAATTTCTGTACAAGGAGAAATTCAAAATGCTTTCTCTAGGCATTCTCCTTCCATACCTTCAGAGTCAGGATTGGCTTTGTTCTCTAGATCTCAAGGATGCGTACACACATATACTCATCCACCCATCCCACAGAAAATATCTAAGATTTCTGTTTCAGGGAAAACATTTCCAGTACAGAGTACTTCCCTTCGGTCTAGCCTCTGCTCCAAGAGTGTTCACCAAATGCATGGCAGTTGTTGCCGCATTTCTAAGAGGTCTGGGAATTTTTGTATTCCCATATCTGGACGACTGGCTCATCCGAGCTCCATCTCAGTCAGAGGCCCAGATTTCCCTGGACCGCACAAGGCACATTCTGCAGTATCTGGGACTGGTGATAAATCTTCCCAAGTCTCAACTTGGACACCACCACTGCAAGGGTCTACCTACCTCAAGTCCGGGGCCAACGTCTGGTGTGCTTGGCCTCCCAAGCTCAGTCCAGCAGTCACTTGACAGCCAGAGAAATGCTGCGACTTCTGGGCCACATGGCCTCCACGGTACACGTGGTGCCCTACGCTCGTCTTCATATGAGAGCAGCTCAATGGACCTTGGCCACCCAGTGGACTCAGGCATCAGCAGCGCTCTCCGACCAAATACTCACCTCAAAGCATCTGTTTTGGTCCCTCCAATGGTGGATGTCCACCAAGAATCTGTTGTTGGGGGCCCTCTTCCATCCTTTGTTGCCCCAAGCAACCCTCACAACAGATGGGCTCCCCACCCTGTTTGGGAGGCATCTACAATCCCTCTCCACTCAGGGTACTTGGTCTCCACAGGAGACCACCCTTCACATCAACCTCCTGGAACTGCGAGCAATCTTCTTTGCCCTCAAAGTCTTCCATGCCCTCCTTGTCAACCTGACCGTCCTAGTTCAGACAGACAATCAGGTGGCCATGTTCTACATAAACAAACAAGGAGGGACAGGCTCTCTGTCGCTGTGCAACGAAGTTCTCAGATTATGGGCCTTCGCCAAAGAGCATCAAATTCATCTTCTGGCAGTATATCTTCCAGGGGTTCAAAACTCTCGGGCAGACAGACTCAGTCGAGTTCTGCTTCCACACGAATGGTCCCTACATATGGACCAGATAGGCAGAATCTTTCAGGAATGGGGAACCCCGGACATAGACCTCTTTGCAAGTCCGTGGAATGCCAAACTTCCCCGGTTCTGTTCCAGGACTCCGTGTCAGGGAGCTCAAGCCAACGACGCCTTTCTCCTGCATTGGGGTCAGGAATTCCTATATGCCTTTCCACCCATTCCTTTGATTCCCAAGACTGTTCAAACTCCAGAGGGATCACGGATCGATGATCCTCATAGCTCCACGCTGGCCACACCAAGTGTGGTTCCCTCTTCTTCTGCATCTCTCCTAGGTTCCCTCCCTGGACCTGGGAGCTGCGCCAGACCTTCTGTCTCAGGAGGAGGGGACTTTGTGGCACCCAAACCCCAAGTCCCTACACCTCAGAGCTTGGTTACTGAAGGCCTAAACCTTCATGACTTCAATCTTTCTCAACCAGTGAGAGATATCCTTCATGCCTCTAGGAAACCTTCCACGAGGCGTTCCTATGCTGTCAAATGGAAACGCTTTTCCATTTGGTGTGCTCAACAGGGTCTTGACCCTCTAGCACTTCCTTTGAATTCTCTACTAGACTATCTCCTGCATCTTTCTAATGCAGGCCTTAAGACGAATTCAGTAAGAGTCCATTTGAGTGCTATTGCAGCATCCTTAAAACCTATAAATGGACAACCTGTCTCCTCTCATCCACTTATTGCTAGGTTCATGAGAGGCCTGACTCTAACTAAACCTCCCATCCGGCCTCCTCCGGTAGCATGGGATTTGAACCTAGTTCTAGGTCAGCTTATGAAGCCACCTTTTGAACCGTTGGTTTCTACCTCCTTGAAATTTCTTTCCTGGAAGGTCATTTTCCTTATTGCAGTCACTTCGGCTCACCGCATCAGTGAACTACAAGCCTTAGTGGCTCATCCACCTTATACCAGGTTTCATCATGATAAGGTGGTCCTTAGGACGAATCCCCACTTTATGCCCAAAGTGGTCTCGCCTTTTCATCTTAATCAAGAGGTATATCTACCTGTCTTTTTTCCGGCTCCTCATGCATCCAGTGCAGAGAGGAACCTTCATACTTTAGATTGTAAAAGAGCTCTTGCCTTTTACCTCAACAGGACTCAGCCACATCGAAAGTCTTCCCAACTTTTTGTGGCTTTTGATCCTTCTCATTTGGGACTTCCAGTCTCCAAACGTACACTTTCCAATTGGATTGCTCAGTGTATTTCCTTTGCTTACCAGAGTAAAAACATTTCTCTGGAAGGCCATGTCACAGCTCACAATGTGAGAGCCATGGCCACTTCTGTGGCTCATCTTCACTCTGTATCCATAGATCAGATCTGTCGAGCCGCCACATGGGCCTCGGTTCATACCTTCACAGCCCATTACTGTTTGGACAAGGACTCCTGCCGGGATGCCTTGTTTGGTCAGGCTGTCCTCAAACACCTGTTCCATACTTGAACAACTCCTGCCCACCTTCCCAGGATCGATGCCTGAGATCCATACGAAGATGACGAACCCTTGGAAAGGGATCTCCCAGGCATCTTAGCTAGGGAGTCCCCATATGTGAGGACTTATTCCTGCTTGTTCCTGGAGATAGCACAGTTACTTACCTGTAACAGGTGATCTCTGGGAACAGCAGGAATTAGTCCTCACAACCCACCCACCTCCCCTAGGAGTTGTATCCTCTATCTTCCTTTCCTCTCTCTATTGTCTCAGCTATAAACTCGAACTGAGGAGAGCTGGTCAGGAAGGCGGGAAGGCAGCGCGCATGTGCAGTGGGAGGCCCCAAAAGCTTCCTTCTGGGAAGCTGGGGAGCTTTCCCGCGCAGGCTCCGTCGGTTCCGACGTACCCATATGTGAGGACTAATTCCTGCTGTTCCCAGAGATCACCTGTTACAGGTAAGTAACTGCTTTTTGGAAGAGTGGCCAGAAAAAAGCCATTGCTTAAAGAAAGAAATAAGAAAACACGTTTGGGGTTTGCACAACAACATGTGGCAGATCCCCCAAACACATGGAAGAAGGTTCTCTAGTCAGATGAGATGAAAATTGAACTTTTTGGCCATTATGGGAAACGCCATGTGTAGCGCAAACCCAACACTTCCCATCACCCCGAGAACACCATTCCCACAGTGAAACATGGTTGTGGCAGCATCATGCTATGGGGATCTTTTTCATCGGCAAGGACAGGAAAATTGGTCAGGATTTAAGGAACAATGGATGGAACTAAATACAGGGCAATTCTTGAAAACTGTCTGCCAGAGATTTGAGACTGGGACGAATGTTCACCTTCCAGCAGGACAAGGACCCTAAACATACTGCTAAATGTCTTAGAATGGCCTAGTCAAAGCCCAGACCTCAATCCAATTGAGAATCTGTGGCATGACTTGAAGATAGGTTGCGATGGTGTACAACAATCTAACTTGAAGTAGTTGGAGCAGTTTTGCCTTGAGGAATGGGTGAAAATTCCAGTGGCTAGATGTACTAAGTTAATAGAGACATACCCCAAGAGACTTGTAGCTGTAATTGCAGCAAAAGGTGGCTCTACAAAGTATTGACTTTGAGGGGTGAATACATATGCACGCTCCTGATTTCAGGGTTTTTTTGTCTTAATTATTGTTTGTGTCACAATAAAGGATATTTTGCACCTTCAAAGTCGTAGGCATGTTGTTGTATATATCATATGGTGCTAACCCCCAAAACGCCATTTTAATTCCAAGTTGTAATGTGACAAAACAGGACAAACACCAAGGGGATGTATACTTTCGCAAGGCACTGTACGCATAGAGCCATGTCTTGTGTTGGCTTTTGCACAGAGGCATGCACAATTGCCAGACTGAAGGATCAGGTGGCACTGGTAGAAACCCCCCCCCCCCCCACACACACACACACACACCTTCCTGATATAAGTACAAGCCTCCCTCCCCAATGCCCCCTGGACACAACCAGAGATGAAGTGTCCTCCCTCCCCATACCTTACTAGGTGTTTACCTGGTGGTTTAGTGTAGAGTGGGAGTGATCCCCAGTCGCTTCTGCCCCTTTAGGCACCAGGGCTCAGAATAGTTCCTGGGACCCGTAATGGTAATCTCATGGGCATACTGCTAGGAATCAAGCTGCCAAATAAGGGCAGATTTGAAATATGACCTGTATGGTAGTACGTGCCATTTTGAACACCAGCATTCAAAGGAGCAGGAGCAACTGGCGATGGCTCCTGCTCTTTAATAGACCACCAGGGGATCCCCAGCTAAGATCCTGGGGGTACCTCAGGGAGTCTTTGGTTGTATTGGGAAGGGCTGTATTTGTGTCAAGGGAGGTGTTGTAGGAGGGGGACTAGAAACCCCCACTACTGCCCCTTTAAGATACTGAGCCTAACTTGGGGTTTGCTATCCGAGTTGTTGCAGCCAGGAATCTGTGATATTCCTGGCTGCAACAATGCATAAATTGTGACATCAGAATTTTTTGGCAATTTTCATAAAATCATAGCTTCAGCTGGATGTGCCAAAAATGGACATGCACTCCTGTACATCCTTCTATGTATTTTACAAAAAGCTCTGCATTTGGCTTAGCTTTTTGTAAAATATTGGGGGAATTGAGCATGTTCAGACTGGCCACCTCAATTCCCATCTCAAAGTTCTATGTAAAATGGGGCTTTCATTCTCCATCGGTTTCCAAAACTACTATAAGGTAATAAAGGTTAACCAGTCCAAATATATCATGAGTTAAAGCTCCATACCCTCTCCTTCTGGGAAACTTGGCATTACTGTCCACATGTTCCTTAAAATAAGGGAAGAAAAAAGTGAAGAGAGGTTGAATTAGCACAAATGGAAACTTGTGAACAGTTGCACCAGTTGTCTTCAGTCCTTGCTGCTATTTGTTCTGTTGAAGCCCACTGGTTTCAGATTTTCTTAATTCATCCTCTTTATGTGGATAGTGTGTGGTTGGTTTTCCTTCAAAATAAAAAAAAATGGGAACACAAAGTTGTAAACGAAGCTGTCATCAAATGGGGAAAAATTCAGAATGATCTCAGATGCTGTATTTACAATCACTTGCAAAACCACACCTGAAGTAAGTATGGACATTCCTGCAGCACTTTAACACAAGTGAACTGCTTCCTGCTTCCCTCTTGTATCCAAAATATTAGGAAAACTCCAGATTGTGCCTTGAAATATACAAGAATTGTATCCAGGTTGTTGAGATGCCCAGATGTTAAACTGTAGCACCTCCACTTTTCACTTATTTCTGGTTAAACCCTCTGAAATCCTAGTTATGGATATGAGCAGATGAAACTCCAAAGGCTTGTAAATCAAATTTATAATAGTGTATTGGATCTTTTTATGGCACTATTATATTGTGTAAACTTGCAGATTACTAGGTCTGATGTAACAATTTCATAGAGAGGAAAGTTAAATTCCCCCTGCCTGTAGTCACTACATCAGTTAAGTGTCTTTTTATACCAAATACTTTGTGTGGTAATTATTTTCCTCATTTGTTGCAGGAAACCAGATTAGGAAAACTTATCAACGATGTAAGAAAGAAGACAACCAATGAGGATCTTGCCAAGCGTGCCAAGAAGCTACTACGGAGTTGGCAAAAGCTAATAGAGCCTGTGAGCCAGAATGAACCAGTGCCAAAAGGGTTGACGAACCTTCCGGGATCAGCAAACGGTGGCACTCACAACTGCAAACAGGAAACTCTTCCCACTACAGTTGCTGTTGGAGCAAAACCCATTCAGGAGTTAAAAAATAAAAATGATGTACAAAAATTACACTCTCCAAAAGCAGAGAAACTAGGAAGCCGGAAAAGGAAAGGTGAACAGAAAGATGGACTCCAGGACCCTCCTTCCAAAGTTTCCAAAAGTAGCCATGAACTGTTCCAGAATTCCTCCCCTCCACCAACAAATGGTATTGGTGGAAGCCCAGAAAGTTTTCCCAGTCCCTTAGACTTAAACATGCACGTGGGGCCCGAAAGAAGCAGGACAGAACAGAGTGAGAATGACAGGCACTGTAAGATCCCAGTGAATGCTGTAAAACCTCATACCAGTTCTCCAGGACTTGTAAAATCCTCAAGCACTTCCTCCTTATTTAAGACTGCAGTGGTGCAGCAGCATGAAAAGTCAGATGAAACCAGGGGACACCACCAGCCAAGGAGTCCCCGCTGCACCACCTTCAGTCCTAGGAACATTAGACAAGAGACCTTTTCCCGACAGCACACCACATATGCACCAAAGGGTTCCATAGCTAGTCCTTCTCTAAGACCGTGCTTAGATGCTGCACAGGTGCCGTCGCCGCCACTCTCCATGCAGCCAACTACACCTCCTTTGTCTCTAAAAAGACTAGAGCCTCCCCAGCAATCAGGAGCTGAGGCATCTCCACATCAGCAGGAGCAGGCGACACATGACATTCACCACCGGCACATGGCAGGGACCCCGCAACAGCAGCACCCATCCCTTGCCCTCAAACCTAGCACACACCCAGGGGAATCGGCAATGCTTCGCCTTGGATTTTCACCAGATCCTACAAGGGCAGATAGTGACGATGCAGCATCTGGTTCAGACAGCAACAAAAAGAAAAAGTACAGGCCCAGAGACTACACAGTGAACTTGGATGGGCAGGGTTTAGAGGATGTTGTGAAGCCTGTGAGGTTAAAAAAAGAAAGAAAACTCACTTTTGACCCCATGACAGGGCAGATAAAACCTTTAACGCAAAAAGATTCTTTGCAGGTGGAAAGCTTGCCAGTTGTGGAACAGCACAGGACAGAAACGGACAAGCAGGAGTCCAAGATCAGCCTGCAGAGTCCTTTTGAACAAACAAACTGGGAAGAATTGTCTAGAAATGAAATCATTCAATCCTATTTAAACAGACAGAGTAGCTTGCTTTCCTCGTCAGGTGTACAGACCCCTGGAGCTCACTATTTTATGTCTGAATATTTAAAGCATGAAGAAAGCACTAGGCGAGAAGCTAGAAAGACTCATGTTCTAGTACCTAACATCTTACCCACGGATCTTCCTGGGGTTTCTAGAGAGGTCACAAACGATGACCTCCAAAGAATACATGTGCACCATTGGCCAGGTGTGAACGGTTGTTATGATACACAGGGTAACTGGTATGATTGGACGCAGTGCATATCTTTAGATCCACACGGGGATGAGGGTAGATTAAATGTCCTGCCTTATGTCTGTCTAGACTGAGTACAGTTTTGCTGAGGGGAAAAAAAGAAAACCTTTAAAAGAAATATTCTTTCATATCTGCAATTAGCAAATAAACCAGAATGGCAGAGAACGTGCCACTCGAGGTGGAGAGAAGCCTCAGAGGCAATTGTGCCTACCAGGTGAGAGGGTATATAGACAGAGCTGACCCTCAGAGTGGTTCCTCAAACTCTCTTGTGAAATGCTGCTACCGGTTTACTAACAGAAAATATAATAAATAAAACCCACAAAATTTACAAAAGAAAGCAGGAGGTTAATAAATGCAGGCGTTTTAAGCTCTATAGCAAACTAGCTATAAACAAAATAAAGTGTTAGTTGCTGCCCCACCCTAATGCCCACCCTAGAAGAGGCACAAGGATGTTTTCCTGGCCCATGTGAAGGACTGGGAAAGGAATTCGTAGGCAAGTACAGAAAACTTTTATGAAGATGGGGGGAAAAAAGAAAAGAATTACCATAACAGAGTATGTATCTATTTATTTGAATTTTTTTTCTTTTTTTAATGATTATCTGGCAGTGAGATATCTAAGATAATGTGCAAAAAAAAAGTGTAGGTTTGTTTTTATTGGCAATGCACATATCTTCTGTTTAACATGATAGTGTTTGTTTTTTTTTGTATTTTTTTTTTTAAATTAAAGGCGTGATGCAGAGTTTTTACTTTTTCCCCACCCTTGTATAGCAGTGTTAAACTGCAGAGGCTGGTTGACAGTTTAGACAGTGCCACATTCTCATTGGCATCACACATTTAATCTGGTTTTAATTTAAGTCCAGTTTCTTTGAGAAATGTGCTGCAAATTTGTGTATTAAACATTTTCTCCAACCACCAGCCGATAAAAACCTTTCTTTGTCTTTTCTTCCCCTACTCCTGCCTTTCTGTTAATATCCAAGAATAAATTTCCTCCCTTTCCACACCTAGAATCCAAAAATAAACAAAGAAAAAAAGGTAAGCGGGTGCTTGTAGTTTGTACTGTGAGGAAAAAGAAGGAAGCCTGTTCCTATGCTGGAATCCTACTTGTTACCATTCCTTTAAATATTGTTTGCCTTATGGAAATCCATCATCAAACGCGATTTTTTGCAAAAAGAAAAAAAATACAAGACAAAGAGCCTTAGCGAATGTACAGTAACAATTTCTGCGTTCTATGTAATGCAGAAGGGAGTGACTTTGCTATTTGGTCCTTTAAATGGACAATTTGTGATATAATTGTGGAAATGAAAATAAAAAAAAAACACAAACAAAAAATTTGCACAAAAACAGTTAGTGAATGGTTTTCTCTGTACCAAATGGGTTTGGTTCAGTTCTTGTCATGTGATATTCTCGATTGATCAGTTGAATTACACATATGCATCTGTGCTTTCAGTGGGATTCACCTACTTCAGGGAGAATGGCTAAATTGTTTTCTCCACTTTCTGGGTTCCCTTAACTAGCTTTTGGCTCATTTTCTTTGCATCTGAAGGTTTTGTCATGATTAGATTTTCATTTTTTTTGTTTGTTTTTACAGTCTAAACGATGCACATTCTTGTTTCCCTTAGGACAAATAAGGTATTTTGCCTACACAAGTGGACCTTATCATCCAACAGAGCCTAAGCTGGAGAAAATATAAACAAAGCTCTGAGCTTTCTAAAGTGATGCACCATGCATCTTTGAGACATCCTATGTCTGTTTTTTCACATACAGTACCCTACTCTGTTCTCTTTTCACATAGCCCCAACCGTTGACTTTTTATGTAGGTCTGTTAGTACTCATTTTTTCACGTTGGGCTACTATTTTCATTACGCGTGCCCTCCCCCCCAAGAAAACCCTTCAGAGTCCATTTACTAAAGTGTGTTCAAGTTTTGCATTTACTTCTTGGTAAGTGTAGAGCATGTGCTGTAACTATTGGAGGCATATCCACCATCTTCTCATATAGATGGTAGGGGAAAACCTTTTGCTGTGCAAGTGCAATGACAGCACAGATGCACTTACCATCTCGTTGATAGTTACCATGTGCTAACTGTAAGGTGCAGTCCATGCGTGTTCTTTTGAATATGGGCAGTTAGGATGTGGTAGAAGTTACCATGACCATGCACTAACAGTTACTGCACACTAATTCATGCAGTAACTCTTTACTGAATTTTATTAAAAGGTCCTCATAGTTATTTTTTTTGTCATGTTTGTTTTCTTGATTTTTAGCATGGTCTCTGTCAATTGGCATCGGATGTAGCATGACCGTTTTGCTTCTAATGATTGCAAAGCAATAGTCTTCCAATAGCTGCAAGAAATGCAGGTGGCATGTCAGCATAATGTCTGAGATTAACACTCATAGCTTATGCTTGGTATGCTTAGGGCCTGTACACAATGTCCATAATTGTGCCACCTGTCGAAAGATAACATACAAGGGTCATCTTGGCTGTCAAGAGCTCTTCAAAATGCTGTTCTGTGCA
This sequence comes from Ichthyophis bannanicus, assembly GCA_033557465.1. Taxonomy (NCBI): domain Eukaryota; kingdom Metazoa; phylum Chordata; class Amphibia; order Gymnophiona; family Ichthyophiidae; genus Ichthyophis; species Ichthyophis bannanicus. Next base: position 250,166,061 of record CM066039.1, on the reverse strand, counting down.
TCTGAATCAGATACAGGTGCCTTGGCATCGGTGGCATTGACCATTGAGCTGCACTGGATTCTGAGGATGCATTCATATTGAGGAAATATCAGTTCTTCTCAAGGTTGAGTGTCAGAGGCCAAAGAAACCATCAAAAAGTATTAAATGCAGGTAGAGAATTCTACTGCATCAATACTAGCATTGAAAAACCCTCTAGCCAAGAATCAAGCAAACCATCTCACCTCCCTGTGCCATCTCTATAGAGGACATCCAGCTACTGACACATCTCTGTTGATCCAGGAGGATGGTGGTCTTCATATCAAGCATTATTTTATTTATTTATTTAGAGGTTCTCTATACTGCCTTATCAAGTAATCAAAGCGGTTTACAACAAACAAATTCAAAAAACGTTTTACAATAAACAGTAGTTAGTGGTATATACAAGTTAGTAATCAACAAAACTTTGATCCAAGATAACAGTAACTTATTTACATGATTGCATATATATGCAATGAGGGTTTGGGATTATTTGCACATGTGTGTTGCCCTTACATAGGCCTGGAGATGAAGAGGGTGCTGGGGGTATATGTTGAGTGTCTTGATCAGTGGGTAGACTGTTGTGGAATATCACTTTGAATTTGCTTGCTTCCATAATATTCAGAGAGTAGTAGTGTCTTGATATTCTTTCTGAAGGTGGAAAGGTCTCTGATGTTTCTAATTCTATCTGGGAGGGAGTTCCATAGATCAGGGGCGTAATAAGAGAAGGCTCTATTACTTATTGACTGTTTGGTCTTCCTGTATTCTGTTGGGACATCTAGTGAGTTTTGTGCTTCTTTTCTTCTTCATCTATTATTTGGGATCCTGTTAAGTGTTCCTAGGTGTGATGGAGATGTAACATGCATTAGCTTGTTGTGTTGCCATTCCTCAATGAGAAGCTGGACAGGATGATTAAAAGATGTTGACATTAATGCTGAGATCTCCAGAAAATCCTTGAGGCATGTCATTGATACTGAGGCATCAGAAAGCATCAGTATTGGCCACACCAGTGTCCATCTCCTTTGCATCAAGGGAGGAAGCTTCACTGAGACACCATCTGCTTCAGTGTCTGCTCTAGCAGACAAGAGGATGCCTCACAGGCTTTCTCTGCTAGTCAAGTGTATACTCGGCTCTCTTGCAGAACATTTTTTTAAAGTCTTATCGATCTGATGTTCCATTTATAAACCAGACTACCCTGGTCATGACACATCTCTCGATGGAAAAGATCTACAAAGCTGTGAAATGGGCTTTTGTTGCTACATTCACATACCATTACAGTCTAGTAAATTTATATGAAAATGAGGTGACCATGTGTGATGACATTAACGGGAGTCCTGCACATTTGTGGAGTAGTGCTCTATAAAGCTCTTAGAACTATGTTTACATTTTCTTCCTGGGCTCTGTTCAGTGATATTGCCTACCTGTGAAGACTAATATTCTTCTGTCCTCAAACATCTGTTACAGGTAACTACTCTGCTGTTCATGCTTTTTATCTATCAGTCATGCCTGCATGGAGCTCTGAAAGACCACTCTTCCGCTGTCCGTGTTGTATTCATGCTTTTGCACATCAACGGGAATCCTATATAGCATTTGGGAAATGCTAATGCCAGTGGCCAAATTTACATATTCATATTTGTGGGGGTGGCTAAGTAAAATAATCTTTCACAAGATTAAGATGTTAGTAATGAAATGTAATAAGGGTGTTTATATGATTTTGATTTTAGCCAATAGCTGACTTATTGGGTCTTAATTCTTTAATCACATGTGTTCTCCTAGAACAAGCAGGAAGTCAGTCTTCACATGAGGTGACATCAGCACCGACGGAGTCCTCGCGGAAGAATCTCCCCAGCTTTCTAAGAAAGCCTTTGGGAGATGCAGCCATGCATGCGTGGTCCCCTTCCCGCCCAATGGTGCCGCCTTACTCAGTCTCCTTTTTCTGTGGAGCCCTTCAGACGTCTGTCTTCCCCAGGAAAAAGTTGATTTTTTGCTCTCTGACTTTCATATTCTCCCTCTGGTTGTACCGGAACTCTTCCCACCACCCAAGCCCGCTGCTTCGGCATTGAGTTTCTGATCCGTTTTTGATTTTTCGCCTTCACGCCTTTTTTCCCAACTGGCAGCACTGCAGGTCTTAAACCTTGCTGGGGTAATTTTTTCACCCATGGCTACCAGTGTTTTTAAAAAGTATGATCGGTGTACAAAGATGGTCTCTCACCGATACATACGATTGTTGTCTACGCTGCCTAGGACCAGACCATGACTCCACGGCCTGTGGTCTTTGCAAAAAGATGTCCACCAAGGGCCCTCAAGAGCTGTCAGCAGCACGACAAGTTTTTCCTGGAGTACCCAGTGCTTCCGAAAACCAAGGCCCCATCTGAAGCCTCTGACTCCTGTGGTGCCCCCGCAGATCCTGGTCGACGCTGTGGGTCTTCAGAAAGGGGGTCTCCCTCAAGGGAACACAGGAAGAAAAAGAAACCCTCGAAGGCAGCATCTCTGGATGGTACCAACAGGCTGGGTATGTCCTGAGCCAGGTCCCGCAGTCTATGTCGCTCGTCCTATGGCTCGGAGCAGGAGCAGCCTACCAAGGGCCCCAAGAAGGAATCGACTGGAGATCAGCCCCAGACACCTGAGGCAATCCTTGTTGAGGACTCCCCTTTGGGGGACCAGTGCTGGGCCTGAGTTCTTCAGTGTCCATGCCAAGGGCTGTGGAGCCATCTGAGCTGGAGTCCAGAATGGTGGCCTTCCAGCGCAGCCTGTCTGCATTCATGGACCAGCAGTGGGCATTGATTTTCAGCATAACGGTTCCTCTGCTCAGACTACCAGGCCCTTGGCAATAGAGGATGTCCCCGGAGGCCGAGCCGATCCTCGAGGCCATATGGTCCTGAGTCATTCCTCGGCTGATGTCTCGAGCCAAGTCCTGCTCAACGGGACCAAGGTCTTCCCCGGCTAGTGTGTACAACATTAGCCAAAGAGCCCCCGAAGTGCTTGGACTGGGCTTGGGCCTGGAGCCTTCGGGTCACCCTCCCGTCGAGTCTTCCACCGATCACTCGGAATGGGAGACTAAGGAATCCTACTTGTCACTACCACGATGTTCCCTTGGACCCATCTCCCTCCGAGTCTCGATGTTGGTCCCTGCCTTAGGACATGGCATTCCTCGACTTCAGGCAGGACATATCGAAGGCTCTAGCATTCCCCATGGAATCAGAGGAGGACCCTCATATGGAGGACCTTGAAATCCTCCAGTATGAGACCTCACCAAAAAAACTGTCGACAGTCCCCATCCCGCCCTTCCTGGAATGGCTCATGCTTCGCATGTGGGAAACACCGGCGTCAGTGCCTGTTGTGAGCAAGTGGCTCGACTTCAAGTGTATCGGGTCTGCCAGAGCCCTGGCTTCCAGAAGGCACAGCTGCCGCATACTCCATGGTGGTGGAGTCGGCCATACGTCGGCTGAAAAGCCAGAAGATGCATTCCTTGGTGCCCTCGGGTAGGGAGGCCTGCACCTTGGAAGCCCTCAGCAGAAAGTGCTACCAGGGCTGGATGCTCATCGGCCGATCCAGGCCTACCTGCTGTACATTGGCCATGTACCTGAGAGATCTGGTGAAGGAGCTCACTGGGTTCAGTTGGCCTCTCCGAGGAATCCCTACAGTGGTTCAGGAACCTGTCCAAAGCCACCCATGAGTGCTCCGTTTATAACTCGAGCAGCCTACGACAGCTTTGAGTCGGCGACTAGAGTAGCCATGGCAGGCATTTGTTACCTGATGCCAAGCCTGGCTACAGTCTTCCGACCTCGAGCAGTGGTCCCATTGGTCGATGACCTCTTTGGCAAACCCATGACAGAGAAGGCAGCCAAGTTGGAGACTGAACTCATGACGAGGACCAGGCTCTCCAAGAAGAATGCTATCCTTCTCTGACAGAAGGGCTCAGGCAGAAAGTCCTTTTACTCAAGAAAAGGGGCTGCTTACAAAAATTACCCATTCTTCCAAGCCTCCCCAGCAGGGTCAACAGGCTACGGGGCATGGCCCATGTAAGTAGAAGGCTCCCAAACCCCGTCAGCTCTGGCCAAGCCTGGGGGGGGACCTTTAGACTCTTTGGGCATAGCCTCTCTTCCCCAGGGAGGTCAGCAGCCGACAGAAGGACATCTAATTCACTGCCCACAGGTGGCCAACCATCACCACCGATTCCTGGGCATTCCAAGTGTTTAGGGAGGGCTATCTTCTCCACCTGGCACAGACACCTCCCCCTTTCTTCCCAGGAGAAGCCCCCCAGGTCTCCTCTTCACCAGGATGATCATCCACAAAAACGTGCAGGCCGCCTCAAGGACAAGGTGGTGGAACCAGTATTCCAACATCTCAGGGGCAAAGGGTTCTATTCCAGGTATTTTATTGTGCCAAAAAGGACAGCGGGCCTAAGGCCCATCCTGGACCTGCGAAACCTGAACAAGTTCCTGGTGAGGGAGAAGTTCAAGATGCTCTGTCTTGGAACATTGCTGCCTTACCGCCAGTAGGGAGATTGGCTATGCTCCTTGGATTTGAAGGATGCTTATACCCACATCCTTATTCACCCCAGCCACAGGCAATACCTGCGCTTCATGGTGGGGGGAGGCCACTACCAATACAGGGTACTACCCTTCGGACTGGTATCTGCCCCAAGGGTCTTCACCAAATGCCTGGCAGTGGTAGCCGCTTACCTCAGTCTCTAAGAGGTATTCATCTTCCCCTACCTTGACGACTGGCTTATAAAAGGAAGCACAGCCACTAAGGTACAGCAAGCTACGTCTCGCACCATTCACATCCTACAACATCTGGGGTTCGTAATAAACCACTCCAAGTCTCATCACCTCCCAACACAAGGTCTAGAGTTCATAGGGGCAAAGCTGGACAAGGTCCAGGCAAAGACCTTCCTCCCCCTGGCTCGGGCCGATCATTTCAGAGCATTAGCTGCAAACATGCAACACCGTCCCTTGGTGTCCGCCCGGCTCCTGCTGCGCCTACTCGGCCATTTGGCCTCCACATTCCATGTCAGCCTGGATGCACGTCTGCCCAGTAGTGTCTTTGGGACCAGTGGACACAGGCCACTGGTCGGCTCCAAGACAGAGTCTTAGTGACCCACCATCTTAGAAGACTCCCGACATGGCGGCACTTCCTGGCAGGGATGCTCTTCCAAGCCCTGAGCCCTCTAAGGATCGTCACGATGAACATCTCCCTGCTGGGCTGGGGAGCCCATTGCAAGGAGCTTCGCACCCAGGGCAGCTGGTCACAAGCCGTGGGCAACCAGCAAATCAACCTCCTTGAGCTCTGGGCCATATACCTAGCCCTACGAGCTTTTCACCACCATCTGAACCACCAGCCATTGCTGATCCTGACAGACAACCAAGTCTGTCTGGATCTGCAAGGGGTTACGGGATCTCGCATCCTTTGTTGTGAGGCGATGATACTCTACTCTTACGCACTTTGTCTGGGAATGCTCCGACGGGCGGTATATTTATCAGACCAGGACAGTGCCCTGGCAGACAAACTGAGCAGGATCCTTCAACCGCACAAACAAATGGCAGCTGGATCCCAGAGTGGCCACCTGGCTCTTCCGACTCTGGGGGACCCCGCAGGTGAACCTCTTCGCCAGCCGGGACAGCTACCAGTTGCCCCACTTCTGCTCCCACCAGCCCCACCTAGACCAGATAGCAGCAGATGCGTTTCTCATCTTGTGGTCGGAAGGCCTCATGTAGGCCTTCCCACCCACTCCGTTGATTGTCAAGACCCTTTTCAAGGTTCTGCATGACAGAGTATTGCTGATCCTGGTGGCCCAGACAGCCATGGTTCCCACTGCTTCTTCGGTTATCGGTGGAGGCACCAACCCCCCTGGGGAGTGCTCTCAGACTTTTGTCTCAGGAGGAGGGCTCTCTCCACCCCAGTCTGGGGTCGCTATCGCTGACAGCATGTTTGCTGAAAGGTTAACCTTAGCCGCCTTCAACCTCTCAGGGGAAGTGGAGGATATTCTATTGGCCTCCTGTTAGGCTTCCACCAGGAGAGCTTATGCCTTCATATGGCGCAGGTTCTCAGGGTGGTGTGCGGAGCAAAGGGTGAACCCGTTTCCTTGCCCAGTGCAGCTGGTGCTGCAGTACCTTCTCCATCTTTTGCAATCCGGGCTCAAATTGAACTCTGTCAGAGTGCACCTCAGTGCCCTGGCAGCACACCACCACCCCGTTGAAGGCAAGCCCCTCTCAGCTCAGCCTCTGGTAACCCGCTTTCTGAGGGGGCTCCTGCTGTCAAAACCCCTCATCTGCCCTCTGGTGACTGAGTGGGACCCCAATATGGTGCTGTCACAGCTCATCTGCCCACCCTTCTAGCCCTTGGCTACCTGCCACCTCAGGGATCTCTCATGGAAAGTTGTGGTTCTGGTGGTGGTCACCTCCGCTCTCAGGGTTAGTGAGCTCCAAGCCCTAGTGGCAGAGGTGCCATACACCATGTTCTACAAGAATAGGATTGTGCAACGCACACATTCCAAATTCCTCCCGAAGGTGGTGCCGTCCTTCCACCTCAACCAGGAGGTGGTGCTTCCCACCTTCCTCCCGAGGCCTCACTCCAGCAAAGCAGAGACCGACCTTCACACCTTGGATTGTAAGAGGGCCCTGTCCTTCTACATTCAGCGTACCCAGGGTCACCGCAAAGCTGCTTAGCTTTTAGTTTCCTACGACCCCAATCAGCTGGGGCAAGTGGTGACCAAGCGAACACTGTCGACTTGGGTGGCAGACTACATCACCCTCATCTAAGAGCAGGCTGGGCTCATGCTAGATGGCCGGGTCACGGCACACAGTGTCAGGGCCATGGCAAACCTGCGCTCTGTCCTGATGTCTGACATCTGCTGGGCTGCCACCTGGTCTTCAGTCCATACCTTCACAGCTCATTGCTGCCTGGAGAGGGAGTCCCTATGGGACAGTGCCTTTGGCCAGGCCAGACCATGCTCTGTAATCTTTTCAGGGTCTAGGCAACTCCTACCCTCTGACCCTTCTGTGTTCAGGTTACACATGGGTCCTACTGCAGTCTGTATCTATGGACTCAATTGCTGCTGCTCACGGCTCTCCTTGAGGGTGACTGTGTTTTTTCCTAACAGGCTTTAGGTAGCCTGTAGCTAGCGAGTCCCATATGTGAGGACTGTCTTCCTGCTTGTTCCTGGAGAAAGTGTAGTTACTCACCTGTAACAGGTGTTCTCTGGGGATAGCAGGAATCAGTCTTCACAACCCTCCCTCCCTTCCCTTGGAGTTGCTGTATGTGTGTGTGTGTGTGTGTATATATATATATATGTATATATATATATATATAATATATATATATATATATATATATATATATATATATATAATCACCAAGCATGCGTGGTGGCATCTCCCAAAGGCTTTCTTTGAAAGTTGGGGAGAGCTTCCGCGAGGGCTCTGTCGGTGCCATCACCCATATGTGAGGACTGATTCCTGCTGTCTCCAGAGAACACATTACAGGTGAGTAACTATGCTTTAGGCACAGTGGGTAATCTTCAAATCCATTTTCTCCCATAAAACAAGGATTTACCTGCAGAAAGGGCTTTTATAAAATTGTCTGCTTTACATTGTGGATAAAAGTTATGCATGTAGTAGGAGGGGTGATATTCCTGGAGCAGGCTTGAGGTGGAGTTTGGAATTATGCATATTTTTAGTAAATTATAAATTGATGGTGTGACTATGTGTGGGTATCTCTTCTGGCAAAATTTTCAAAATGAAAGTGTGTGAAAAGCTGCAAGGTCTGTGGAATGAAAAGTGCTGTGATTTTACCCTCAGTATGAAATAATTGGCAATAAATCCAAATCTAAATAAAGGTAATGTTGAAAATAGACTTTAATAGCAATCACACACCTGAAGGAGCAGAAACTAAAGCACTTAATAACTCAGCGAGTACCCTATAATAGAACTTATAGGGGAGCATCACATCAAAGACAAATTAGATCTTGCACAGTCCTGCATTCATGATAGCATGTGCAATGATGGTATAATCATTTTGTATTTGCTTTTTTGTTTTGTTTTGTTTTTTTAATTTAGCTCATGCCTTTCCAGTTTTTAATACCTTGGATAACGGTGTTCATCATAATTCCACCACATTTGCAGTCAATTGTAAAAAATGTGAAAAAAAGATCAACTTTAAATATTTCTTAATTGAATATTCAGAATTCAATACCTAGTAATAGAAATGGAGAAGTAGCTTAGTGGTTAGCAGTGGGCTGAGAACCAGGGAAGCCAGAGTTCAAATACCATTGATGATCCTTGTAACCTTGGACATATCACATCAACTTCTATTGTCTCTGATAAAAACTGAGATTGTAAGTCCTCTGGGGACAGGGAAATACCTACCGTATTTGAATATAACTCATCTTGAGTGCAAATGCAAAGATGTGAGCTGAAGATAGAAGGGAAGTCTCCTGCCACAGACTTTAACCTTTTCAGCTTCATCAAAGGCAATGCCTTTAGTGATGCAGCAAACGCTTCCTTAGAAAATCTTTTCTCAAAAAGGTAAAATTGTGAGCTTTTGTGTTTGAAGATAAACAGAACATAAGACATGCTATGCTGAAACAGACCAAAGGTCCACTGAGCCCATCAACCTGTGTCTGACAGCAGCCAATCAGGGTCACTTTAATAGTCTAAGGTTCATTGAAGAGCTGATCAATGTGGTTTACAGCAAAACAGGATACTAGGAAGTACCTCAGATGCCACAGAGTAGATCCATTGCTCGCTGCACTTTCCTGGAGATAAGCAGTTGCTCTCATGAAGTCTACTTGACTAATAATGGTTCATGGACCTTAACTCCAGAAATTTATCCAAACCTCTTTTAATACCTACTATGCTAGAAGCCTTGATTGCATCATCTAGCAACAATGCACCTCCAGCTTGTTTCCCAAAGAAGATCCAATAAGGGGAAATGTGGTCAGTGTCAGAAGCAATGATTGATTTCATTTGTTTTTGCGTTTGTTTTCTGAGAAGCAGCTTATGCTGATAGATAAATTAGAATATCACCTCATCCTCCTAGAGCAGTCCTGGATGAGTGAGTTATGCTCCTCAGCCAACAGATGGCAGCAGACCAGACCAACTTTCGGTGATGTCATTGCTTGCTCATACACTGGTATAGTACTGTGAGAAGCCAAAATCGTCTGCCTCCAGCAGGTGTAAAGGTGTGTGCACTTGGTGCAGATAAGACTGTCTCGAGTAAAGATCATGGTCTTTGTGGCCTATATGTTTGAGACCTTGGCCCAGCATTTACTTGGAGCTTAGGTATGCCCTTTGTCTCCTGAACCCAACTGTTGCCTTTGCCCAGCATTGTTACCAACAGGTTGCAGGACTGGTGAGCCCAAGTGGACAGTGAGGACTCCATGGGGCTTCTGAGGGAGGTTGGTAAGTCTGGGACCAACCCATCCTTTTCCTCTCACTGTGCTATTTTTGCATGCTCTGCTTATTTTTCCCTATTTTTTTTATTTGTGTTTTCTTTATTTGGCTCATTCTTCGCTGCTTGAATAAAGAAGTTTAAAAAAACAAAAACCTCCATTCAGACAGCTGAGCCATCCCAGGCCTGGGAGGCAGCTGGGGGGGGGGCTACTGGGTTTTCTCCAGCTAGCCTGACTGGTGCAGGGATTCCCTTACCAATCAGGGGTTCCTTTTTCACCACACTTCCTTTTTCTGTCAGTTTCCTTCCCCTTGTGGGGTTTTTTTCCTTTGACCATGTTTGAGCTCTACCATGATGTCAGGTGCACAGAAGTGTGCTGCTTGTGGCTCTCTTCAAGTGAGCTCTGTGGCTGTCTCTTTTTGCCTCAAGTATGATGGAGAAGCTTTGGGGCATCTTTTTTTGACAATGTTGGGATTCCCATTGAGGACCCTGGGGCCTGATACTGATTTTGCTGCCTCTACCATGTCTCCCATGATTTTCCCATCATTTGAAATGGTGGCCATCTTGAATTACCCCATAATCCTAGCTGTAGAGGGAGCATGGTGAGGTGGCCACAGGCTCAAGCAGGTAGGCTCCTAAGGGTCCCCCAGGGCCTATTCTCAGCTGGTTTTGAACAGCAGCTTCTGAAATGACCCATGGGCTGTATTCAGTCTGTGTGGCATCCCCCCTTGGGAGAGCTCAGGACTCTGGCATCTCCCCCTCTGGCAACAGGGAGGTTAAGTGTCCTGCCCTTCATTTTCACCTGTCTTTCTCTGAGAGCATAGCCTTGTCCCCTCTCAGGGGGAGGAAGTTGGGGAGGAGAGGACTCTGTCTACAGTGGGTGAACAACTAGAAGAAGGGGAGCTTCTTCTGGCAGAGGTAAAAGATCTGTCTGTGATCCATCTTTTTCAAAGGGAGGACCATTCCATCCTTATTAAGGAAGCCATGATGGCACTGCACCTAATAGACCCTGTCATAGAGAGGTTGCAGTGTCACTCTGGCTTCTTTCATCTCGTTGAGTCCTTGTGAAAGCTTGTGTTCCCTCAATGGGAGACATCGGAACTGGGGATGCTTGATTGTGTTGTCTACCCCAAAGGGGGGGTGGAACAGCTTTTTGAAGTCCCTACCTTGGATGCCCTGGTCCCCTTATCAGGACCATTCCAGTGGCACTACTTTGAAGAAGTCTTATGATGGTAGGGTGAAAGCCATGAAGAATGCCTTCATGGTTTTGGCATTGGGTACTCGGGTGGCACTTTGTATGGGCATGATGGTCCAAGAACATTAGTATTGATTTAACAGAGTTTTTTTATACCACTTTATCATTTCAGTCAAAGCACATTATATTGTAATTTTAAACTTGGTAATGTACATTAAACAGGGACATTGATAATTTGGATTTTTCTGAGGCAATGGAGGGTTAAGTGACTTGCCCAAGGCCACAAGGAGTGCCAGTGGGAATTGAACCCTGGTCTCTTGGCTTCCCTAGCCAGTGCTTTAACCATTAGGCTACTCCACTCTGGATCCATTCATATTTATTTATTTATTTATTTATTTAACAGTATTTCTAAACCGCCTTATCTTAATAATCAAGGTGGTATCACAGCAAGCAATCAGGTAAAGTGTGTGTGTTGTACATGCAGTGAGGATAAAACTTAGTTGTGTGAGGGATGTGTTGGGTGCTTGATTTGTTTGAGCTATATACAGGGTGGGCTATTTACAGTGGTGCTAGAATCATATTTTATATATATTCAGTTGTTTGGGAGGATTGGAGTGCTGTTATTCATATGTTGGATCCAGAAATTGCTGGACAGCTCTGAGGTAGCGAGATTAGAGTCTAGCACATCATTTGTGGTGGATGCCCTGTACAATTTGATCAGGATCTCTCATAAGTCTGTGGCAGTGGCTGTGGTGGCCCAAAGATGGATTTGGCTTCAGAATTGGTCTGCTGATGCTGTGTCCAAGCTGTGGCTGAGCAAACTCCCCTTTAAGGATAGGGTGCTTTGTGGGAAGGACCTTGGAGAGTCTTGCCTACAGAGGCTGCCAGAAGATAAAACCCAGACGTTCCAGAGTTTTCCAGATAGGGCTCATTTGAGAGCATGAGGTTAATTTAGGCTTTGAAAGAGTTTGGGCATGGCCTATTCCTCCTCAGTATCTAAACCCAAAAGGGGTCAATGCTTTTGGGGGATCCTAGCGGACTCAGTAGGTGCCTTGTTGGGAGCTGTCAAGCCCTCACGATGAGATCCGTTGGGTCCTTTCCAAGGGACAGGTTGAGGTGGGATGTGCTTCTCCAGCTGTTTTACTTGGAATGGCGTTTACAGAGCATCTTTGGGATGCCTTTGTGGAGTCTCCTTATGGCTCATTAACCAAGAGAGAGGTGGTCAAAAAAACTTTAGTAACTCCTACAGTTGCAAGCTATCTTATCCATGCCCTCTCCAAAACAAGGTCAGAGCTGTATTCCATTCGCTTTGTAGTGCCCAAAGAAGATTTATTTATTTATTTAACGTTTTTCTATACCGCACTATTCGGCATCAGCGCGGTTTACAAGGAACAAGTTTGTACAATGTGGAACAGCCATACATTGAACTTACATAAAACAGGGAATTTAAACATGGATAACAGGTGAACTTTATACATAATATACAAAAGGGGATTGCATCATAGCTGAGTTTATGATACAGGCCCTAAAGGGGATGGTTGGATGAGGTGGAGAGTTATCATAGGAGATTGATTAGGCGGCGTTGGATTGAGAGACTGTAGGGTCATGTGATACTGTCTAGGTGATGCTGTCGGAGTTACAAAAGTGTTGTATAAATAGGTGCTGTTTGAGGGCTTTTCTGAACTGGGGGAGGTTGTTTATGGTCCGGATTTCTGTTGGGAGGGAGTTCCAGCATGAGGGGGCAAACAAGGCAAAGGCACGCTTTCTAGTGGATTTGTTGCATTTTGTGATGGCTTTTGGAAGGAGGATGGTATTGCAGGATGTGGCTCTTCTTAATCTGTTTGGTGTAGGTTGAATCAGATCTGACAGGGTAGTTGCGGTGATACAATTGACTGCTTTGAAGGTCATGGTTAGGATCTTGAATGTGATCCTGTATTGGACGGGGAGCCAGTGAAGGCTCTTCAGAATAGGGGTGATATGGTCTCTGCGAGACGCTCTGTAGAGGGTTCTAGCTGCGGTGTTCATCGCAAGCTGCAAGGGGTTTATCGAGCTCTTTGGGAGGCCAAGTAGGATGGAATTGGCGTAATCGAAGTGGGGCATGATTATGGCCTGGAAGACTGTTCTGAAGTCATTTGGTTCTAGAGTGCTCTTTATGAGGCGTAGTGTCCGTAATTTATGGTAGATTGTCCTGATGGTATTTATTTATTTATTTATTTTATTAACAATTCTTATATACCGCACTATTAGACATCAGCGCGGTTTACATTGAACAGAAAACATCCGACAGTTTACACGTGTCTGGTCGTTACATTTAACAGGAAGTATAACTTGGCGAAGTAGGGGAAACTAAATACAATGCAGGGTTATCTGATAAAGGATATCCTGGTTAACTATATACAACAGTATTGTCTATATACAACAGTATTGTCTATATGAGCATGCATGTCCAGGTGCTGATCAAGTGTTACGCCTAAGTATTTGATCGTTGTCTTGGAGATGAGTTCAGCGTTGTTCACCTTGATTGATGAGGGGGGAGTGAATGACTGGTCTCTTCCAATGAATAAGACATCTGTCTTTTTTAGATTTATTCTGAGCATTTGGTTGTGTAGCCAGTCTGTGACGGCGTTGAAGCAAGAGGAGAGCTGGTCAAGGTTTGGATGGTCTGTGTCTATTGGGGTGAACATTAGGACATCGTCAGCATATACTAGGCAGTTGATGTTAAAGGACCGGATAAGGCTGCAGATGGGCTGCATATAGATATTGAATAATAGGGCTGAGAGGGATGAACCTTGCGGAACGCCTTTTTCTAGTGGGAAAGGGTCTGATAATGAGGAGCCGGAGCGGACATGTTGCCATCTGTTACTCAGGTATGAGGCGCACCATGCTAGAGCATTGCCATGGATGCCCTTCTCAGCGAGGCGAGATAGGAGTATCTTGTGGTCTACTGAGTCGAAGGCGGCTGCGATGTCCAGAAAGATAAGGGTGAAACCCTTCCTGATGTTATCGAGCCCGATGGTAAGGGAGTTGAATAATGTAGTCAGAAGGGTATCAACTCCATGGGACTCTCTGAACCCATGCTGGCAGTAATCAAGGGGAGCGTTGTTTTCGATGTGATGGGTTAGTTGCTGTTGGACTGTTTTTTCCATGATTTTAGCTAGGAGCGGGATGCTCGATATAGGCCTGTAAGAATCCATCTGTGTGGGGTCGAGCTTTTTGTTGTTCAGTAGGGGTCTTATTGAGGTTTGTTTCAGGTTCTGTGGGAATATCCCTGACGTGAAGGATGCTCCTATTAGTTTGGCGAGGAAAGGGCTGAGGTCTGATTTTAGCACTTTTACCCATTGTGCCGGGCACGAGTCGCTCGGAGCCATGGTGGTGTTAATGCATGTGATGGTATCTTGGATCTCCCTTGCTGTTGGGGGGGAGAAGGAGTTAAGAATGTGGTGGCCGTCTGCTGTCCCATTTAGAGGGGAGGAGTCGGGAGGTAGCGAGATTGTATGTTCCGGGGGGTGGTAGTTTGCAGGGGCAATGTGTTGGCTCGTCTTTGAGCGAAGGTAGTCTGCATATTCCTGGGGGTCAAGTAAATTTGTTTGGTTGGGGGAGGGCTTTTTTGCCAGATTTTTGACCAGGTTGAATAGCTCTCATGGTTTGTTTATGGCTCTCAGTAGGACATCTGAGTGGTATTGTTTCATTCTTGTGGATACGGCTGTTCTGTGAGCGTCGAGGTGGGTGTTATAGGCTTCCTGGCTCTCGGTTGTCCTTGATCTGCGCCATCATTTTTCAAGTTGACGCAACCGCCGGAGGGACGCTGTAAGTTCAGGTGAATACCAAGGTGCTTTTTTCCTACCCCTGTAGTTTTTCTTGGTAATTGGGACGTTACTTACTGCGTTGAGGGAATTGTTCCATAATGTTATCATGTCATCGAGGTTGAGTTCGGGTGTTTCAAGGAGAGGGCGTACTCTCCCAATGATCTCCTGCTCGTTGAATGGGAGGTAGCGTGTCCAAGTAGTAATGGTGTTATCCACTGGGGTGGGGGGGGGGGTAGTTAAATCCACGAAGGGAAGGCAGCGAGAATCTGATTAGACTGTGATCAGACCATGGTACTGGGCTCAGTGAGAGATTGAACTTGTGAGAGGGGTAGTTGGCTATCTGAGGAGCAAATATCAAGTCAAGGGTGTTTCCCTTGATATGAGTGGGGGAGTTAATTAGTTGAGTGTAACCTAGTGCTTTGAGGGCATCAAGGAAGGCCTTGGCTTGGGTGTCTTGCAGTGCGGGGAGGTTAAAGTCCCCTAACACCCAGTTTGCTGTACGGGGTTTGCTAGGATTGCATGCAAGGTCAACAATTACTGAGAGGTCATCAGATATTGGGGAAGGTGCTCTATATATCAGGTTGATGGTGTGGTTCTTGTTTGCTATGGATATATAATCGAGATGGGGGAACTGTTAGAGGAGATGGGCTGGAATTGTAGGCTTTCCTTAGTGAGGATGATTACTCCACCCCCTGTTCGGTCTGTCCTGTGACATGAGTGTATGGCAAAAGAAGGAGGGACATGTTGGTGGAGGAGGACAGAGTCTGAGGTAGACATCCACGTCTCTGTGATGCATAGGATGTCGAGATCGTGATCAGCAAGCATGACAGTAATGGCAGGCCATTTCTTGCGGATGGAGCGGGCGTTAATGAGTGCACACTTCAGGTTCTGGGAGGGGTGGGAGTCTCAGGTTTGGGTGGGAGGGTCTGCTGGATGGTGACGTAGATAAGATGGGGGTGTAGGGCTCGCCCATGTCTTTCAGGTTGTATGTAGGGAGGTGTGTGATGGTCCTCCTTATCCATTCTAGACTGAAGGTGGTCAATTCCAAACTAAGAGCGCCCCACTTCTGCATGGAAAAGTTCAGGTCTGTAACTGAGTCAATTCAACAAGGGGAGTTTTTTACTTCTTGGTTCTTTCCAGTACTTCCATATTCCAATCTGGGAGAAATATCAGTTGTTCCTCTGCTTCTGCATCCTGGGCTGCCATTTTCAGTTTTGTCTCTTGCCTTTTAGCCTGGCCATAGTGCCTCGCACATTCTCAAAGGTCATGGTGGTGACCTTCCTGCGCAAGCAGGGAATCTGGGTTCACCCATACCCATATTACTGATTTGGTCCGATTTCATAGAGAAGTCCAGAGTGGACACTCCCCAGGTGATCCAGTGGTTGTAGGAGTTGAGATGGGTGATCATCTACTCCAAGAGCAGCCTAGTTCCTTCCCAGGACTTGAGTATTTGGGTGCCTGCTGCAGCGCTTGTTTTGGCAGGGTGTTTCTCAACCTACAATGGTTGGACAATCTGTAGTTCAGGGGTTTTTGTTTTCAGGCAACTCCCAGGACCTGACACTGCCTGCAGCTCCTGGGATCAATGCTGTCTACAGTGGAATTAGTACTTTGGGCCAGAGTGCACGTGCACCACCCCCCACCAAACACTGCAGGGTTACCTGATTTACTGGTCTCCCTTTTAGTTGTTCAAGCAGCACCTACCTCTTCCCTGGAAGATTGATATATTTATAGATTTATTATTTGCCTCCCCTCTATATTCCGAAGTGAGGTACAATAAACATATGCATTTCTGTTTCACTCTTATTAACCATACAGCATATTATTCAATAACATTGCCCAGTGCATTTTTTCCTAGGAAAAAAGGTGCCGAAACTCTCATGCAGGGCTCTTTCATTAATTACATGAGAACCATGGGTCAATTTTAGCATGCAATGAAAAAGGTGCCAGTACTCCATACCACTATGTACCCTCTCAACAAAAGCCCTGATATTACCACAAATAACAATCAAAACGACTTATTTGGCAGCACATAGAACAATATATCACATTAATCATATCCACATATAAGCTAAATTCCAAAATACTTCACACAACATCCCAGTACTCCGGAGTCATCATATGACATGTCCACTTTTCCCACCACCTGTGCAGGTAAGGCACTTGCATCCCATTCATCCACCAGATCTCTCACCTATCTCCTCTGGTCTTTCCCTCCTCCTACCCCTCAAGTCCCCTCATATTTCCATTTGCTCCCTTAAGTGTAAATGTAACTTCGTCCCCGACCTTCTTGAGACCTCTTCCTTTGATCTTTGCCTGACTGAGATGTGGCAAGCGACTCCAAGCTGGCCTCTCTCTACCAGTCCTCCCCAGCTATTCCTTTCTCTCCACCATCAGCAGCGGCATGGCTGTGGTCTTGCTCTCTTCTTTTCCTCTCTTCCTTTCTCAGTAACCTGTCTGGATTCCTGTGTTTCCCCTATGCTTGAAGTTCTGGTAACTAAGGGTTTGCAGAGACCACCGATCCTTTTCCTTCTTTCTTATCCTCGTATAACATCCCCCCGCCCCCCCCCCCCCCCCCCCCCCCCCCCCCGTCTCTCTGGAGTCCCTGAAAGCTTTCTGTGGCATTTTTCCCCTCATCTACTTGATTCCTCCCTCGTACTGCTAGTAGGAGATATCAAGGTGCTTCTTGCCCCCCACCTTTTGACCTACCAGTAAAAGATTTTCTAGCTTTTCTTGCCTCCTCTGGCCTACAGCAATATAGTAACATAATATTTGATGACAGATAAAGACCAGTATGGTCCATCTAGTCTGCCCAGCAAGGCGGCAAGAGTAGGTGCACCTGCTGCTCTGTGCAGGTCACCCCTCCCCATGCCTTTGTTTAGGGGTGTACCCACCCCTACCCACACTGCCAGTCAAGTTTTGCATTTAGTTATTAGCTCCCCTCATCTTCTCCCCTCTCTTCCCTCCATCACCCATCTTTCTTGGTCTGACCACTGTCTTGTCTCATTTTCTTTCTCACATCCCTCTGTTCAGAACTCGCTACCTACCCCAGTGTTTCCATGGCGCTGTTATCTCCATAAATTCACCCTGGATTCTTTTGTAGCTAGTTGCCCCCTGTTTTTCTTCTGACTTTAATCTGCTCCCCCTTGATGAGCAACTTCAGCTTTTCACCTTGGCCATGTCATCTACCTTTGATCATCTTGCCCCTCAGGTCTTCACCTAAGCCCTGGTATCACCTTGGGCTTTGGCTCCTCTGGAGCCAAGTATGCCAGCTCGAGCATCACTGGCACAAATCCTGGTCCCCATTTCTTTTCTTCCTTCCATCTTGCATGCTGCCATTACTAAATCTAAGAAGTCCTATTATTCCTCACTGGTTCATCAAGATACGTCGTCCTCCCACTTATACAGTCTTCTACATTCCTTGATGGACCCCCACCCACCCCCATTCCCTCGCCCGCTTTGTGTTTGCCGCCACTTTTCTTCAAAAGATAATCAAGTTTTCTCTGACTCCTGTTGTCCCTCCCCCTTCCTCCGTACCCACCCCTCTTTCCTCCATTGCCATTCTTTTTACTCTTTCCTCTCCTGGTTTTTTTGAGCTGTCTCCTTCCCTTGCCGCCTCCTGTCCTATCACTGCCCCTTCCGATCCATTGCCCTTGCAGCTCTTCAAGCTTCTCAGTGATTCCTATCTTCCACAATTCTTTTCCATCATATCACTTTCATTCTTGTCTGGTTTCTTCCTATCTTCTTAGAAAGAGGCAGTGGTTCTCCCCATACTTAAGCCAGCTGCTAAGGATCCCTTGTACCTTTTTTCTCTAAGGTCACCTGCTCATCCATCAACTCCAAGACGTTCTTCTGTCTACCTGGGTTCTTCACTCTTCCCAGACTGGTTTCCACCCCTTTCTCTCAACAGAACATTCTTTATTAGCTATCACAGATTCTCCAGGACCAAGCAGGAAGTCAGTCCTCACATATGGGTGACTTCGGCGCCGACGGAGCCCTCGCGGAGCAATTTTCCCCAGCTTTCAAAGAAAGCCTTTGGGAATTGCAGCGCGCATGCGCGGTCTCCTTCCCGCCCAAGGGTGCCATCTTAGCCAGTCTTTTTTCCGCGGAGCCCTACAGACGTACCCGTCGTGTCCCCGCTGAAAAAGTTGATTTTAGTGATTTATTTCTATTTTTTTCTTCGGTTCGACGCCGGTCTTTTTCCTGCCCGGACTCGCGACGCCGTTGCGAGTCCTTCTGTTATTTTTCGGTTTTTCTGATTTTTGGTCAGTTTCGTTTTTCGGTTTTTTCGCTGGCAGCCCGGTCCTTTGACCTTGCAGGGGCCCTTTTTCCCCCGATGGCTGCCAGTGGTTTCAAGCGGTGTGTTCAGTGTGACAGAAATATGTCACTCACTGACACACATGATAATTGCCTCCGCTGCCTCGGCCCGGATCACGAAGAACTGATCTGTGGGGCCTGCAGCAAAATGTCCTCCAAAGCGTTAAGGAGTCGGCGGCACCAGCGGGAACGAATCTTCGCTGACCCCGGCCGTACCCGGACCTCGTCGGAGGCCTCGGCGTCCAGAGGTTCCAGCTCTGACCATCGCCGAAGTTCCTCGGACAGGGGTTCTCCCTCCGGGGACCATCGACGGAAGGTAAAACCCGCGAGGGCGGCGTCGGTGGACGCTCCTGGCTCCGCGAGGGCCAGGTCGCATAGCCCCGATAGCCGTCCCGGGTCTTTGGAGAAGGAGCACCTCCCGAAGCGACCTCGTCTGGAGTCGGAGTTGCCTGCTCGGGTAAGTCCTGTAGTCCTCCTGGACTCACCTCCGAGGGGTCCGACGTCGGGCCCGACGCCGTCGGGGCCTGCTGGGTCACCTGAGGTCGGACTCAGGTTGACGGCCTTGGAGAGCAGACTATCTGCCTTCATGGACCAGCAGCGGGCACTGATCGCTAGCCTCGCTGGCGCCGCTGCCCCGACCGCCGGGACGTCGACGTCTAAGTCGACCCCGGAGACCGAGCCGATCCTCGAGTCCATGCGAACTCGAGTCGATCCTCGGTCGAGGTCACCCTCAGCCTCCCGTTCGGGACCGAGGTCGTCGACGCCGACTCCCTCGGTGTCGGGGCGGCCGACGCCTCCGCCTGCCCGAGCCGACCCCACCGATTCCTCCTCGGAGTCGGCCTGGGAGTCTGAAGAGGAAGAGTCACCTGATTCGTTTCGGACTCGGTGTGTCCCCTCGGACTCACCTGAGTCCGAACCTCGGAAGCAGTCCCCTCCGGAGGATGCCCGGTTCTCGGACTTCGTCAGGGATATGGCCAAGGCTTTGGCCTTCCCTGCGGATCCCGAGGAGGAGCCTCGAGCCGAAGAGCTCGACGCCCTTCAGTATGACTCTCCCGCCAGGGAACACTTTACTGTACCGGTTCCTCCCATGCTGGAACGACTACTCTTCCGCATGTGGGAGAGTCCGGCATCGTCGCCGGTATTAAGCAAGCGGGTCGATTCCATCTATCGAGTCCGCAAGAGTCCTGGCTTCCAAAAAGTACAGCTACCGCACCATTCCATGGTAGTGGAATCGGCCATGCATAGGCTTAAGAGCCAGAAGATGCACTCCTGGGTGCCTCCTGGCAGGGAGGCCCGTAACCTGGATGGCCTTGGTAAGAAGTGTTTCCAGGGCTCTATGCTTGCTTGTCGGGTCCAGACCTACCAGCTCTACATGGGCATGTATCTCAGAGACCTGGCTAAGGAGATAGCCGGATTCTCCGCTGGGCTGTCCGAGGAACCTTTGCGGAGGT
The DNA here is from genome assembly GCA_033557465.1 of Ichthyophis bannanicus. NCBI lineage: Eukaryota > Metazoa > Chordata > Amphibia > Gymnophiona > Ichthyophiidae > Ichthyophis > Ichthyophis bannanicus. The sequence continues at coordinate 250,145,887 of CM066039.1, read as the reverse complement.
TCCTGGCCTTGACAACTGGTATTCGGGAATGCTCCAAATTCATGTCCCGAGCAGCCTATGATGGCTTTGAAGCATCGGCTCGAGTGGCCGCAGCCGGCATCGGTGCCCGCCGACAGGCTTGGCTTCAGTCGTCTGACCTTGAACCCTGGGTGCAGGACAAGTTGGTCGATGTCCCCTGCCGAGGTGAGAACCTCTTTGGCAAACCCATGGCTGAAAAGGCTGCACAAATCGAGACGGAGACTCTCACCAGAACTAGGCTTTCTAGGAAGACCTCCGCCCCTTCCCAGAAAAAGAAGGGCTCAGGAAAGAAGTCCTTTTACCCGAGAAAGGCGGCTGCCTATAAACACTACCCTCAATATCAGGCCTCCGCAGCTCCCCAACAGGCCAGCAGGCCAAGGGACGGGGTAACGGGTCCCGTAGGCAGCAAGCCCCCAAGCCTGCACCACCGGCCCCTGCTCAGCAGGGTGGGGGTTTTTGACTTCATCAGCATAGCCTCTCCCCCTCAGCTGGTTCCTCCCAGCACCGGAGGCCGGCTGGTTCACTTCGCCCACAGGTGGTCCAACATCACTTCAGATGCCTGGGTGCTTCAAGTCGTAAGAGAAGGCTATCTTCTCCACTTCCACCAGGTCCCTCCCTCCTATTTCCCGGGAGAACCTCCACGACTCCCTCTGCACAGGGACTTACTCCTTCAGGAGTTAGCAAGTCTTCTTCAGGAACAGGCTGTGGAACTGGTGCCCCACCACCTGAGAGGTCAAGGCTTTTATTCCAGGTATTTCCTAATACCAAAAAGGACAGGAGGCCTCAGACCCATCCTGGACTTGCGCAACCTCAACAAGTTCCTCGTGAGGGAAAAGTTCAAGATGCTTACCCTTGGAATCCTTCTGCCCTACCTCCAGCAGGGAGATTGGCTATGCTCCTTGGATCTAAAGGATGCCTACACGCACATCCTCATCCACCCAAGCCACCGCCAATACCTAAGGTTTGTGGTGGCAGGAAATCATTACCAGTACAGAGTACTGCCCTTTGGCCTATCCTCCGCACCGCGAGTCTTCACAAAATGTCTCGCGGTGGTGGCGGCTTATCTCCGGCTTCACGGCCTCTATGTCTTTCCGTACCTCGACGACTGGCTCATCAGAGCATCGTCCTCTCCGGAAGTCACCAATGCCACACACCGCACTGTGACTCTTCTGCAGTACTTGGGCTTTGTCATAAACTTCGCAAAGTCCACTTTGCTCCCCTCACAGGATCTCGAGTTCATCGGCGCAAGACTGCACACTCCTCAGGCACGAGCTTTCCTGCCTCTCGACAGGGCTCAACGGCTCATGGACCTAGCCGGCCGTTTTCGCAGCCAGTCCCTGTGGTCTCAGCCAGGCGCTTCCTGAGACTACTCGGCCATATGGCTTCCACCGTCCATGTGACCCCCAATGCCCGCCTACATATGCGGCCTGCTCAATGGTGCCTTCGCAAGCAGTGGCAACAAGCCACGGGCGGCCTAGCCGACTTAGTGCGCGTCTCCGGGCCGCTGGCCTCTTCTCTACAGTGGTGGCTTCATCGGCCGAACCTGGTGCTCGGAATGCCTTTTCAGTCACCTCAGCCGGCTCAAGTGCTGACGACCGATGCTTCTCTCTCCTGGGTTGGGGAGCGCATTGCCAAGGGGCATGTACTCAAGGTCTCTGGACCACGTGGGAGTCTGCTCAGCAGATCAACTTCCTGGAGCTCAGAGCAATCCGTCTGGCTCTCAAGGCTTTCTCCCACCTGACTTCTCACCAGTCCGTCCTTGTCCAGACGGACAATCAAGTTGCCATGTTCTACGTGAACAAACAGGGAGGCACGGGCTCCTTCCTTCTCTGTCGAGAAGCACAGAAGCTCTGCTCTTGGGCCATCAGCCACGGCATTCTTCTCAAGGCAGTTTATCTCCCAGGCCAAGAAAATTGCCTGGCGGACAAACTCAGCAGGATCCTCCAGCCGCACGAGTGGCGCCTGGATCCCTTGGTAGTTCAGAAACTTTTTCTGAAGTGGGGACTCCCCACGATGGATCTCTTTGCCAGTCCTCTCAACCGGCAACTTCCTCGCTTCTGCTCTCGTCAGCCGCATCCCCTTCGAGTAGCGGCAGATGCTTTTCTACTCTCATGGTCGGAGAGCCTTCTGTATGCCTTTCCTCCCATACCGCTAGTCTCTCGAACTCTTTTCATGGTTCTCCGAGACAAAGCTTCCATGATCCTGGTGGCTCCTCGCTGGCCCAGACAGCCGTGGTTTCCACTCCTGCTGCAATTAGCGGTAGAGGATCCGTTCCCTCTGGGGTTTCAACCGGATCTCCTAACACAGGATCAGGGGTCCCTGCTACACCCCAACCTCAGATCTCTACATCTGATGGCCTGGCTGCTGAAAGGATAGTCCTTGCTCCCCTTCTACTGCCGGCAGAAGTGGAGGAGGTCGTCCTAGCTTCTCGGCGACCTTCTACCCGCAAATGCTACGCCCTTAAATGGCGTCGCTTTTCCGCTTGGTGTGCCCAGCAGTCTCAGGATCCCTTCTCCTGCTCGGTTTCGGTGATCTTGCAGTACTTGCTCTACCTCTCTAATTTGGGACTTAAGTCCAACTCCGTCAAAGTTCACCTCAGTGCTCTTTCAGCACATCATGTGCCGGTGGACGGCAGACCTCTTTCCAGCGACCCTCTCGTAGCGAGGTTTCTCCGGGGTCTCCTTCTACTTAAACCACCTCTGCGCCCGCCAGCACCTGACTGGGATCTGAATGTGGTTTTACAGCGGATCACCTGTCCGCCATTTGAACCTATGGCTACCTGTTCTCTCCATTTTCTTTCTTGGAAAACTTTATTCCTGATAGCCCTCACTTCCGCTAGACGCGTAAGTGAATTGCAGGCCCTCGTGTCTGATCCCCCTTACACTCGGTTCTACAAAAATAGGGTAGTCCTACGGACTCACCCAAAATTTCTTCCAAAAGTGGTCTCCCCTTTTCACATCAATCAGGAGGTGGTACTTCCGACCTTCTTTCCCAGGCCACACTCCAGCCGAGCTGAAATGGTCCTGCATACCCTGGACTGTAGAAGGGCATTGAACTTCTACCTTGACCGTACGCGGGAGCACCGTAAAGCTGCTCAGCTTTTTGTGTCTTTTGACCCCAATAAATTTGGGGCTCCCGGTCTCCAAGCGTACTCTGTCCATCTGGGTTGCTGACTGTATCGCTTGGGCTTATGGGGCAGCCGGACTCTCGTTAGAAAGTCGAGTCACGGCTCATTGTGTTCGGGCGAAGGCTACGTCAGTGGCTTACCTCCGCTCTGTTCCGTTGGCAGACATCTGCCGGGCCGCTACTTGGTCTTCGAGCCAGACTTTTGCGGTCCATTACTGCCTCGAGAGGGAGTCCCGCCGGGACAGTGCTTTCGGACAGGCAGTTCTCCGAAATCTCTTCGAGGTTTGAGCAACTCCTACCCTCCATCCCGGATGGGGGCTACCGGTGGGTAATAATTCAGTGAAGATTCCTTCCTTCTGTGCCGCTGAGCTAGAGGGAGCTCATTTTTGTGCTTAGGGTCTCCGGTAGCCTTAAGCTTGGGAGTCCCATATGTGAGGACTGACTTCCTGCTTGGTCCTGGAGAAAGCGTAGTTACTCACCTGTAACAGGTGTTCTCCAGGAGCAGCAGGAATCAGTCCTCACAACCCTCCCTCCTCCTCCCCTTGGAGTTGCAATCATCTGCTTAAGTTTTTTTGCAAATTTTTATGCTGTCTTTTAGCTATGTCATCAGACTGGCTAAGATGGCACCCTTGGGCGGGAAGGAGACCGCGCATGCGCGCTGCAATTCCCAAAGGCTTTCTTTGAAAGCTGGGGAAAATTGCTCCGCAAGGGCTCCGTCGGCGCCGACGTCACCCATATGTGAGGACTGATTCCTGCTGCTCCTGGAGAACACCTGTTACAGGTGAGTAACTACGCTTTATCTATACACTGCCTTGGACTCCATTGGGTTCTTCTAGTCTTCCTCGATCTCACTGCAACTTTCGACTTGGTTAACCACGCTTCCCTTTTTTCTTAACTCACCTCTATTGGCATTTCAGGTTCTGCTCTTGCCTAGTTCCAGTCGTATCTTTCTGATCATTCTTACATGGTCTCTTGGTCTTCTCATCTTTCCACCCCTCAGTCTCTTCATTGTGGTGTTCTTCATTCTGTCCTCAGGCCTATTCTATTCAATATTTTCTTAGCCCCCTTGCTTTTCTCATTGAATCTCTGCATTGTTTTCGTCATTTAAACAGACAACATACAGCTCCTTTTTCATTTCCCTGTCCACTCTCCTGTCATTTCCCAGATGTCTCCAGTAAGCTTGACATCTCAGACTGGCTCTCAAACCACAGTTTGGTACTCAACATTTCTAAATCTGCCTCCCTTATGTTTGCTACCCTGAGCTCTCCTTCCCTTCCTGTTCATGGTGTTCCACTTTATTTCCACACCTCCATCAAGATTCTTGGCATTCTCTTTGATTCTCAGTTTTCCTTCTTGTCTCACATCTCCTTGGTTCAGCATTGCTTCTATGTCCTCTGTCAAATCCGGTCCATTTCCAGGTTTCTTGACCAGTCTTCTCTGTCTACTGCTGCTTTCCTTGGTTATCACCATCTTGCTTATACCAATTCTCTCTGGCCTTTCCCAGAATCAAATTTGTCTGCTACAGTTATTTCAAAACACCGCTCTGACTCCTTCATAATGCCTGCAGATTTGATCACATTACCCTCCTTTTCCTTACTAAGAACTGGTCACCAGTATCCTTCCGCATTCAGTATTAGGTTCTCATTCTCACTTATCAGGCCCTTCTTACTGGTAACTTCCCTACATGCCCTCTGGTCTGCCTCTCAGAGTAACCGCAGGAAAGGCTAGAACCCTGCTTGGTTCGCTCCTCCCTGGCCCATTTCTCCTCTTTCTGTATCATTGTCCCACCATATGGAATTATTTGCCTACTTCTCTTAGATCTCAATTATCATTTATCTGTTTGTTTGGGGGGGGAGGGGTTTAAGTGCCGTCAAGTCAGTGCTAACTCCTGGCGACTCAGCTGTCTCTGGATTTTCTTGGCAATGTATCACCAGAAGTATATTGCCAGGCCTTTTCTTCCGAGGCAATGGAAAGTAAAATGACTTGTCCAATGTCACAAGGCGTGCCAGTTAGAATCGAACCCTTGATCTTCTGGGTATGAGGCAGTTGCTGTAACCACTAGGCTACTCCTCCATTTCACTGTTTTAAATCTCAATTAAAAGCTTACCTTCTTGTCCTAGCCTTTCCTGTGGTTACTCTTCCTTGATCTTATTCCCCTGATCCTTTCTTACTACCCACCCACCCCTTTTTTTTTTTTAACCCTCCTTGCAGCTTTAGCCAATTGACCTCCCTGCATCTTTCATTGTCTTCCCTCTTTTCCTTTTGTTTCTCATGTTACTACACTCGTCATTACTCTGTAACCTAGGCCCTCCGTTACCCTTTCTCCATTGTGGTTTTGTTCTCTCCTACCCTGTGTCTTGATTCAGTTCATCTTCCCCATTATTTCCTTATTTTGTAAACCGCCTAGTTGTACTGCTATAGGCAGTATATCAAGTCAGATTGTAACTGTAATTAGTTCTAAGCAGAATTCTTATGGAAAGGCAAAGGTACATAGAGTAACTGCTCTTACCCTGCATTCTGGCTTGCTCCCTATGTCTAACCCCTAAGAGAAACTATTATTGTTGGAGCTAGTTGACACAGTGAATAGTGGACATTCTATGCACCACTGCGACTTCTCCTTTTTATTATTAAAGTTATGAAACACTTAGCTTTTGCTGATTATTTGAGACAGCAATGAAGGCTTAAATGGAAATCGCCAGAAATTCAAGAAAGGCGATGTGCCACACGTTTTGGGTTTATTTCCAAAATTCTTCAACCCTGCTTCAGGTCCATCGTGTACTGGCTACGTTTCTTATCCTCTTCGGCGTCTGCCGTCACACAGGTCAGATGACAGCTAGCATACAATCAAATTCACTTCAAAAACCATTGCATCCAATAGGAAGGATCCATAATTAAGGAAAACTCCTATGGATTGTCAATGGAAGATTTTAAAGAATAGTGTGCCAATCCATTTGAGCATTTAAACCCAAAGGGGTGACTGTATTGAGTTGATAGATCCATTTTTGTTCACGAAGCTGAAGGTGGTGTTCACGATCCCCTCCTCTCGGATCTACAGGTATATGATCGAGTACATGCCAACGTAATGAAACAAAATCATGAGAGTGTAACAAACAGTGCTCAACAATAGGGGCTGATAATGTCTTAGTTCTAAGCCTCGAAGCATGTTCCGAAAGGTGTGATTTTATAGGGCGCTTTGTGCGTCCTACATAATATTGCAGACAAGGGCATACTATTAAATAAACCACATACGTGGAGGTGCAATCAGTATGCCATAGAGAAGAGTAAATCTTAGAGGTGTGAATATCTATCCAATCTGCCCCCGAAATTGCCAGGGAGCAGTAAGCACAATTGTTACATGAAAAATGCCCCCTAATCTCATGATGGTGTGTAGGACGATCAAGTTTGAGTGGTCTTCATTATTAAATCTCAAAGATTTGCTTTACGTGAATATGCTATTTGTACGGATTTATTTCGGAAACATGGATGTAGCCCCAGTATAGGCCAATGTTGATGTAGCAATTTCACTACCTTTGACATGTTTCTAGTGTAAGGAAGAACCCCAGTAATAAAGTCATCAAATGGTCGAGGATCAGCAGGAATCATAAGCCACTCACGATGTGAGTATCTAGCTCGTTTATAAGCTTTTTTGACTACCAGGGGGGGGGATAACCTCTCTGAATTAATCGTGATGTCAAATCTTTGGCATTGAGACGAAAATCCCTCTATGTTGAACAGTCGTGTTGCAGCCACAAAAACTGTCCAAATGGCAAACTTCGCTTCAGTGCCTTAGGATGAAGACTATCATAACGAAGTAAGGTATTGTATTGTACTGGTTTCCTGTAAAGGGTTGTATCCAAACCAGAAGAAGTCTTATATATAGTGATATCCAAAAATTGTAAACTCACAGAATCCATCTGTGTGGTAAATTGAATGTTAGGTCTATGAGCATTAAGCTGATCAAGGATAAGAAACGTAGCCAGTACACAAAGAGGATAAGAAACGTAGCCAGTACACGATGGACCTGAAGCAGGGTTGAAGAATTTTGGAAATAAACCCGAAACGTGTGTGGCACGTCGTCTTTCTTGAATTTCTGGCGATTTCCATTTAAGCCTTCATTGCTGTCTCAAATAATCAGCAAAAGCTAAGTGTTTTATAACTTTAATAATAAAAAGAAGTCACAGTGGTGCATAGAATGTCCACTATTCACTGTGTCGACTAGCTCCAACAAAAATAGTTTCTCTTAGGGGTTAAATGCATGTAGGAATGCTTTTGGTGTATGGGTTGCTCCCTATGTCGACAAAGGAAGTACATAAGTCCACTCCATCCATGGCCTTAATCGGGCAATCTGATGTATAATTCTGCAGCATTACAGTTAAGCACTCAGCAGAGGAAAGTTCAGCTGTTTTATATAAAACTGACAATAAAACCTTAAACAGAATTATCTCCTGAATAGGTAGCCAGTGTAGCTGTTTAAGCTTGAGAGTGATATGGTCAAATTTTGATTTCATGAGTAAAAATCTAGTTGCAGAATTCAACATGAACTGTAGTGCCTTTATAGAAGCTGCAGGTTAACCATTTATATTATGGATTGATTAAGGCCTGAAAGGCCATGTGGAAGTTGTCTTCAGATAAGAGGCCTTAACCTCTGTAATCATGCTCATCTTAAAAGGTAATCTGTTACTGTATTTATTTGAGACCACAGAGTCAACTGCTGATTTAAAATTATTTCTAAAAAAGAGACAACTTGTTTAACAGCTAGCGCCACATTTCCTAGATGCAAAGCCTTTGGAAGAACAAAAATAGCTTCACGTATTACCATGAGCCCTTCAGTCTTTGCATAATTAAGAGCTAGGTCATGGCCTCCTCACGTAGATTGCAGAAGGCTCTCAAAGGAATTTGCCTGCCAGCCACCTTAAAACAGTTACAGGGGAGAAGAGCTGTGCCCTGCATGAGTTTTCTCCCTGGGGCTCTCAAGAGGTAAATAGCAAGGCTGACCACATCATTGTCCTTGGCACTCCCAATTCCATCCATCGGGGGCACAATTCAGGGTGGTCCGCTGGCAACTGTTGGTGTGGTGTGGGGGTTTCCCGCTGTTTTCTGCACACATTACTAGTGCTTTTAACTATTGTGTGCCTGGCGGTTACACGGTTCTAGTACATGTTCTGTCCGGGCAACTCCAAGGCACTTTCCTATCCAAGCATCTGTTTCACACATTGCTGTACAAATGTTAACAACACACACCTTACAGCCACCATAGCCTTAGCGCATGCTGCTATTGCACTTGCCATAACTCTTTGTCTTCCAGGAAATGTATAGCAAGCAAATATACTTCTTGTATGCCAGCTTCTGAATCATCCCTGGAGAGCCCCTCCCCTCCAGGGGGATGCATTCAGTCTGGCCTTGCCTACCTCAGGGCACAGGGAGTGGCAGATGGTGCTTTGGGTAGGGATAACAAGCCGGCCAGAGGTTCTGGCACAGGACTGTGGGCTGCTCTCCACCCTCTAGGGGGATCGACAGTAGTTATGTCCCCTGGTGTTGGAGTGTCATTTCTGTGGGGATCTTCCGGAGTCTGCATTGTCCTCCCCAGAATTCTGTTCCTTTTTATGACAGGCTTGATCATTGTGGTATGGAAATTCAGACTCGGCGGCCTCTGGGTTCCCCCCTGAGTGCAGTCTCTTGAGGGGCAAGCTGAGTGTGGAAGCCCTGTTTTATTGCCTGTGGCTAAGCATCCCTGACAAAGGGTGCCCCCTAGAGATGGGGGTGAGCGGAGATCTGTCCAAGATTTGGACTGTGACTTTGATCAGATGTTTTGGTTCTGGACTCTGTGGATGAAGAGATACTCTTGCCTTAGGAGGACTGTGAAGAGGCTGGTGTGATCTGCCTGTTCCCGGAAGGAGAAAGTCTCATCCACCTTAGCAGATGCTCCAGGTATCGAGCAGGAGCCGAAGGTGCATCCACTCCTGCAACGGGTCTGAAAATCCACTACTGTCTCCCTGTTCCCATAGGTCAGGGGTGGGCAATTCCGGCCCTCGTGCACCACAATCCAGCCTGGTTTTCATGATGTCCCTAATGAATATTCATGGACCTTTTTCCATACAATGGAAGGCAGTGGATGCAAATAGATCTCATGAATATTCATTAGGGACATCATGAAAACCAGGCTGGATTGTGGTTCATGAGGGCTGGAATTGCCCACCCCTGCCATAGGTGGTCAAGGACATTATCCGGTTGGAGTGGGATTCTGCCAAATCCCCTGCCTAAGTGGCTCAGGGTGTATAAGAAGATGTGTGCTCTCCCAAAGATGGAGTGCATTGTGTGGTTTGATATTCCCAATGTGGATGCGCAGATCATGGCAGTTACCAGAAGAACCACCATTCCTGTGGAAGCTGGATTGGCCTTGATGGGTACTCTGAACTACAATGTGAATTCATGGTTGAAGAACCAGTTTGCTGCAGCAACTGCTGTTCTTCAATTGGCGACATGTGCAGGCCTGATGTTTTGAGCTCTGCTCCAGTGGATTCAGTCTCTTACACCAGATTATACTAACCTCTTTTTTGCGTCTGCTACGGCCTTGCTTCTGGTGCCATGTATGACCTAGTCTAGTGGCCAGGGATAGCACCCTATCAGTGGTGCCATGGCATTGGTTCTGATACTGGGCAGCGGACACATCTTCCAAACCCGGGTTGACCCAACTGGCCTTTAAAGGAAAGCTTCTTTTGGGGACAATTTGGAGAAGCTGGTAAAGGACATGGGTGAAACTAAATCTTACCACCTTCTGGAAGAGAGGTCCAGGCGGGGCCTGTGAAGCTGGCAGGAGCTCCTTTTCTGTCAGCCATGGCCCAGTTCTCACAGGCACGCTGGTTAGACTCCTAGGAGTCTCGGGACTCCTATCGCTAGACCTCTATCATATCTCCCCTCAGCTGTGTCTCTTCCAGGTTGAAAAGCCCTAACCTTTTAAGCCTCTCCTCATAGGGGTATCTTCCATCCCCTTTACCATTTTGGTGGCTCTTCTCTGTACCTTTTCTAATTCCACTATATCCTTTTTAAGATACGGCGACCAGAATTTCACACAATATTCAAGGTGCAGTCGCACCATGGAACTATACAGAGGCATTATATATCCTTTGTTATATTCTTCATTTCTTTCCTTATGATTCCTAGCATTTTATTTGCCTTCTTGGCTGCCGCCGCACATTGGACAGTGAATTTCAATGTGTTATCCACAATGACGCCTAAATCTTTTCCCTGGGTTGTGGTTCCTAATGTGGAACCTTGCGTCGTGTAACCATAGTTTGGGTTGTTCTTTCCTAGTTGCATAACTTTGCACTTGTCCACATTAAATTTCATCTGCCATTTGAATGTCCAGTCTTCCTTTTATCAAGGTCCTCTTGCAATTTTTCACAGTCCTCTTGGGTTTCAGCAACTTTGAATAATTTTGTGTCATCTGCAGATTTGATTACCTCACTCGTCGTTCCCATTTCCAGGAACTTATGAATATGTTAAAAAGCAGCGGACCCAGCATAGATCCCTGGGATACTCGCTATTCACCTTTCTCCATTGGGAAAATTGACCATTCAATCCTACCCTCTCTTTCTATCTTTTAACCAGTTCCTGATCCACAATAGTACACTGCCTCCTATCATATGATTTTTTAACTTTGCCAAGAGCCTCTCAAGGTATCTTGTCAAAGGCTTTCTGAAAATCCAGATACACTATATCGACCAGCTCACTTTTGTCTACAGATTAGTAAGACAAGACTTTCCTTGGCTAAAGTCATTTTGGCTTTCTCCCATTAAACCATGACTTGTCTACATGTTCACTGATTTTGTTCTTTATAATGGTTTCTACCATTTTGCCCGGGACTCACGTCAGACTCGCTGGTCTGTAGTTTTCCACTTCTGGAATCCTTTATAAAAATTGGCTTTACACCGGCCATTCTCCAATCTCCAGGTACTACAGATGATTTTAGTGATAGTTCACAGATTACTAATAGTAGGTCTGCAATATATTTCAGTTCTTTCAACACCCTCGGTCCAGGTGATTTGCTGCTGTTTAGTTTATCAAATAGTTGCACTATATCTTCCCGATTTATCAATATTTCTTTCAATTCTTCTGATGCATCACCTTTAAATACCATTTCCGTCATGGGTAACTTCCCAGTCAATAATACGTGGTGGTTAAAACCAAAGGATACTTTTATTTGTTACTTCAACAACCTGAGAGCCCGACACAGGCCGTGTTTCATTTTTTCACTTCCTCAGGGGATTCAGGTCTGCTGCAGGTAAATAACCATAAATATTGTAATACACTTAAAAATAAAATCTTAAAAACATAGTAGTAAATAATATAAAATATCATAAAAAGTATTATAAAAACATATAAAGCCAATAAAACCATAACAACTAGATGATAAATTAAATATTCACCAAAAACAGTATTAAAATATCAAAAGGGTGCATGGCATCTCGTATATATAAAATCATTATGCTATGTATAACCATGATTGAATAGGAGCAAGGAGTGAGTGAGCTGAACAATAAATAATAAAACATATAATAAAAATGATAATAAATCACTAAGATCATAAAAATCATAAATATCTAAGACCATACATAATAAAACAATGAATGTCTGAAAGCAACTAAAAATACTACTTGTATGCATAAATACAACCCAGGAGTACCTGTAATTGACTCTCTTCAGTTAATATGTATAGTAAAAACAAAATCAGCTAACTAACTTATACATATTAAAACATCAATACATAGTAATCTAAAATCCTCAATTGGGAATATCACAAATATACGTGTTTAAAAATGTATGTATTTAAAAATTATAACCAAAAAGTACCATACCCGCTTGTGTGTTCAAATATGCACAGCTTAAAATTGATTCTCTCTGAGAGGTGAGTCACCGCTTTCTCTATATCAAAAACATAAAACATTCAGACTTTATCCTATTTGTTAGAACTACTATACATGTAATAATTGATATAAGATAATCTCCACCGATGTTTATAATCATTGTTTGCCTGCTCTTCGAATGAATCCACTTATTTTTGACTATTCTGTCTTATCTACTCTGTAAAAAATGTACTTGTAGAAAAGAAACTTTAAACCGTAGGTTGCATTATTCTTGTATCTTTAACGGCACAAGCTTATTGACCTCAGGAGGGGCCATATTTTCAAAAGGAGCATTTAATTAGCAAAAACCGTGTGTCTATTAGTATCCATATTTCAACATTTAATATTTAATCACAGTATAACTGCGTTGTGTAGTATAATACGAATAAGAGCCATCCTGTTTTAAAATTCATATGATTATTTATCTGAGGTGAAAAAACGAAACACGGCCTGTGTCGGGCTCTCAGGTTGTTGAAGTAACAAATAAAAGTATCCTTTGGTTTTAACCACCACGTATTATTGACTGGGTGTCTTTCGTACAACGTGGTGAAGTGCTCCTTTGGTGGACCGGATCCGCAATGGGTAACTTCCCTACATCATTTTCAGTAAAGACCAAAGCAAAGAATTCATTCAGTCTCTCCTCTATGGCCTTGTCCCCTCTTAGTGCCCCTTTTACCCCTCTGTCAACAAATGGTCCAACTGACACTCACAGGTTTTTTGCTACAAATGTACTTGAAAGAGTCTTTATTATGCGTTTTTGCTTCCGCAGCAAGCTTCCTCTTAAATTCTCTCTTTGCCTGCCTTATCAATGCCTTGCATCTAACTTTTCAGCGCTTATATTGTTTCTTGTTTTCGTCATTTGGCTCCTTTTTCCATTTCCTGAAAGATGCTTTTTTTGGCTTGAACAGCCTCTCTGATCTCACTTTAAACCATGCTGGCAGTTTTTTGGACGACTTCCACCTTTCTTAAAACGTGGAATAAAGCTGGTCTGGGCTTCCAAGATAGTATTTTTAAACAATGCCCATGTTTGATGTAAATCTTTAACATTTGCAGCTACTCCTTTTAGTTTTTTCTTAACTGTTTTCCTCATTTTATCATAGACTCCCTTTTGAAAGTTAAAAGGCAGTACTGTGGATTTCCTTGTCCTTCCTCCATTTTTGAAATCAAACGCAATCATGCTATGATCACTATTGCCAAATGGCCTCAGCACATTTACCTCTTGTACCAGATCTTGTGTACCACTAAGGACTAGGTCCAAAATGGCTTCCCTCTTGTCAGCTCATAAACCAACTGCTCCAAGAAGCAGTTATTTATTTCATCTAGAAACTTTATCTCCCTAGCATGTCCTGCCGTGACACTGACCCAGTCAATATCGGGGTAATTGAAATCGCCCGTTATTACTATGCTGTAACTTTTCTTAGCTTCCCTGATTTCTTTGAGTGTTTTCTCATCCATTTGTTCATTCTGGACAAGCGGTCAGTAGTACACCCCCACTACCATCACCTTCCTCTTTTTACATGTATTTTGTTTCCTGCAACACTTTAGTCCTATGTGACTCAATGCCCTCTCTAACATAGAGCGCAACCTCTCCACCAATTTGATCTACTCTCATTGCGATATAATTTGTACCCAGGTATCACAGTGGTCCCACTGGTTGTCCTCCTTCAACCATGTCTCTGAGCTACCAATCATATCTAACCTTTCATTTAGTGCTATATATACTAACTCTCCCATCTTATTTTTTAGACTTCTAGTATTTGCATACAAGCATTTTAGAGGTTGTATTTTATTCATATTAATCTGGTTATTGGTAGGCAGGGGTAATTTGGAATCTTTAAGCTCTGTCTGCTCTGTACTTAAGGGCATTTGGGTTATTTTTGTTTTTGTTGGAAGCTCTTTGTCGATATACCCTAACTGTAATCTTTTGATAGTACCCTTCACGGATACATCATTCCAAACCATGCACTCTTGGATGACTGTCAGCTTGTCCCTATTATCTAATTTAAAAGCTGTTCTATCTCCTTTTTAAAGGATAATGCCAGCAGCCTGGTTCCATCCTGGTTAAGGTGGAGCCATCTTTTCAGAAAAGCCCATCCTTTCCCCAGAATGTTGCCCAATTTCTAACAAATCCAAGCCCCTCTTTGCACCATCGTCTCTTCCATGCATTGAGACTCCACAGCTCTGCCTGCCTTTTGGGTCCTGCACGTGGAACGGGAAGCATTTCAGGAGTTGTTACTCCTGAAGATAATGGTGCTCGTTCCCCTGAGTGATCAGGGCAAGGACCATCTATTTCATGATGCTGAAAAAGGTTGGATCATTCTGGACCTCAAGGGTATCAATGAGCACTTGTGCATCCTGCGCTTCCAGATGGAAACTTTGCGATCTGTGTCTCAAGCAGTGCACCAAGGGGGGAGGTTCCTGGTATCTCTGGATTTGGCTGAGGTGTGTTTTATATACTGAAATGGGAGGATCAGCAAGGTATCTGCATTTGTGTTTGACTCTTTCACTTTGCCAACCTCCCATTCAGACTCTCTCAACTGCCTCAAGGATGTTCTCCAAGGTCATGAGGGTGGTGGCTGCAGTGCTACGACGCCAAGGGATTTGTATACACCCATATCTGGATGACTGGCTCATCCAAGCCCGTTCTCTTTCAGAGGCGTCTCGGTTAGCGACCCAACTGGTGTTCTCCTTGAAAAGCCACAGCTGGGTGATCAGTCATGGAAAGAGCCAGTTGATGCCTTCCCAGTTCCTGGGGTTCTTGGAAGCACAATTCGATACTTAAGTGGGCAGAGTCTTCCTGCCTAAGGAGACAGTTACAAGGTTGTTGGAGTGCCTGGTGCTTTGCTTTTCTGTTCACAGCAGGCTGCTAGAGTCCGGGATTATCTTCAGTTCCTCGAACTGCTGGCAGCAACAGTCGAGATGGTGTCATGCTTATATGTGGTCGCTCCAATGGTCCTTGCTGACTCTGGTCCCCGAGTTCTCAGGAGTTTGGATTCGGGCTCAGGCTCCCGCTCCCGATGATGAAGGCCAGCCTGTTGAGGAAGAGCGTGTCACTGGATGATTACTCATGGATCCTTCTGACAATAGATGCCAGTCTCTTGTGCTGGAGAGCCCATTGTCAAGACCAAACAGCTTCAGGCCATTGGAGCCACAGAAAGGCTGTGTGGTTCATCAGCTGCCTCGAGGCAAGGGCCATCTGGTTGACTCTTCTGTGTTTCCAGCACCTGGTCGAGGGCCAGGTCATTTGAGTGTTTTCAGACAATGCCACGGCAGTGGCTTATGTCAGTCGGCAGGGCAGCATGAGCAGTGCTGAGGGTAGCTCTGGAGATGGTTCTCCTGTTTGCCTGGGTGAAGAAGAACCACCTAGCTGTCTCGGCTCAGCACATTGCCAGAGTGGGCAGTCTGGAAGTGGACCTCTCAGCCAGCACTCTCTGGATCCAGGAGAGTGGGAGTTGAGTCGAGGCGTTTCAGTTGATTCTGTGCTGCTGGGGCCATCCCAAGATGGATTTGATGGTGACCCTCTCCAATGCCAAGTGTACCGCTTCTTTAGTTGCCATACAGAGACTGTGTCCGATGGCATAGATACCCTGACTCAGCCTTGGCCACATCAGCGCCTGCTGTATGTTTTTCCTCCGTGGCCCCTGGTGGTGTGTGGTGTTTGGCGTATAGGGCGCCAACCAGGTAGGATTATTCTGGTGGTTCGGAGATCTGATGCAGCTCTTGCAAGCGCCACTTCTTTATTTGTCTCCACCTTGAGGCCTGTTGCATTGAGGACCAGCTCCCTTCTTGTTTATGGGTTGGCTCTTGAAAGGAGACGACTAGCCATGTAAGGGTTACCCTCCAGCAGTGGTTCTGCTCTGCTCAGAGCCTAGAGGGGAGGTCTACCAAACCTGGCATACATGCTGGTCTGGCGCCTCTTTGAACAATGGTGCAAGCTGCCATCTCTATTGGCCTTTCTACAGGACATTGTGAAGAAGGGCCTTTCTCTTAGCTCCCTGAAGGTTCAGGTGGCAGCTTTGGCCTGTTTCAGAGATCTGGTGACTGGTAAATCTCTAGCCTTACACCTGGATGTTTTGTGCTTTCTTCAGGGGTTCATTATCTGCATCCTCCCCTCCAGTCAGTGGTCCTTTCCTGGGATCTGTATCTGGTGCTCAGAACCCTCATGTTTGAGCCCTTTGAGCTGTTGAAGTACGCTATTCTGAAGGATTTAACACTTGAGATGGTCTTCCCTTTCATGTGAACCAGGTGGTTTTTCAACCCTACTTCTTTAAGGAGCCGTGTTGAAGGAAGGATAAGGATCTTCGCCTTATGGATGTCTAGAGGATGTTTCTCCAGTACTTGGAAGTTACGAATTCTTTTCATAAGTCAGACCATCCTATTTTTTTGTGCCATTTGCTGGCCCATACAAAGGTGACACAGCGGCTAGGTCTACATTGATTAAGAAGGCCATCACCTTGGCATATCTGTTGCAGAACCAGCCAGTTCCAGAGGATTTGCGTGCCCATTCAACTTGAATGCAAGCAGCCACGTGAGCAGAGCTGAGTAGCCCCTTAAGACATTGTCAAGCAGCAATGTGGGCATCACTTTCCACTTTTCTCAAGCATTACCGTTTGGATGTCTACACTTGGGCAGATACTGCCTTTGGCTGTAAGGTTTTGCGAACTGCTGTCTTCTTCCCACCCAGTGGCGGCATAACTTTGGTACGTCCCACTTGTCTGGACTAGTCTAGCAGGACAATATGGAAGGTGACATTTTACTTACCAGTTAATGACCTTTCCTTGAGTTCTGCTAGACCAGTCCAGGGTCTGCCCCTGGTACTGTGTGTGTTCTGTTCTTCTACGGCAGTACTCTTGGGTTCACTATGATTTATATACTTGACTCTGCAGGTTCATCTTTGCCTGACAATCTTCTGAGGCTTTTCATGGTTCTCTACTGTTGATTACTCATTGCTGCCCACATTGAGATTGTGTGAGGCTTGTATTTCTCACATATGCCTTGGAATGGATACTAAAGAGACCTCTGGTGGCTGAGGAGAATAGAAACATGGGAGTGATGTCATTGAAACATGGGATTTTCATTGGTTCTTTGTCTCCACCAATCTGCGGGTAGGAAAACACAACCCACTTGTCTGTACTGGTTTAGCAGGACTCAAGGAAAGGACATCTGGTAAGTAAAATGTCACCTTGCAGCCTCATCTCTTGTACACCTCCGCTTTGTCTCAGACCTAAGAAGGGTCGGCTTCATTAACTACAGTAGTAAACCATGATGCTGTATAGTTTCTTACTCTAGTTTCTGTCACTTGAGGCAAAATTGCAATACTTTAACACAGAAGACTAGAACATGATGATCAGACCATGCTACTGAGGTAATTCCTAGTGATCTCTAACTATCAAGGAGGAATTGGCCTGGTAGCTACAACCTCACCCTCTGATGGACAGGATACCTCTAAAGGCACCAGATTGGGGGATGATCTGCATGTGTGGCAACCTGTAGGGCTGGAGAGGGGCAGTTCAGGGGTACAGGTCTCAAGAAGTCTCCTGGTCAGTCAACAGACTGGAAGCCAGGATGATCTGCTTGGCTATAGTTTTAGTCTCTCCTAAAGGGCAAAGTGATGATAGTTCTCAGACAAAACTATGATAGTGGTGTATGTCAACAAGCAAGGGGGCACAAGCAGCGCTATGGTGGCCATAGAGGTGGTGGACCTCTTGGATAGAAGCTCATCTGGTGGCTCTATCAGGGGCCCACACAGTGGGCATTGACAACTTGCTGGCCAACTTCTTGAGTCAAAGCACCATAGATCCCAGCAAATAGGAGCTAAGCCCTCTCACTTTCGACCTTATCCTATGGAGGTGAGGACTGCCAGTGTTTCATCTGTTGGTCACCCAGGGAAATGCCAAGGTGAAAAACCTTTTCAGCCTCAGTAAGGATCTGTGGGCAGCAAGCTTGAATGCCTTTCAGAAGTGGCCCTAGAAGGGAGGGACTCCTGTCTGGCTTTCCTCCATGGCCCTTGGTGAGCCAACTTCTGCAAAAAATTCAGTTTCATCCGAACTTGTCATTCTAGTAGCACCAGACTGACTGCACAGGCTATGGTACGCAGATCTCTTGAGCCTGTTGGTGGGGTTCCCTCTATTGCTACCTCAGGAAAGAGGACTTCTGAAACAGGTTCCCCTGGTCATGGAGGATCCTGTTCCTTTCTTATGGCCTAGCCCTTGAGAGGCATAATCTGTCTTAAAACAAATACTCTGTAGCAGTAGTAGACACCTTTATTAAGGCAGAGGGCCTCTACATCTTTGGCCCATGTAAGGGTCTGGAGCAGTGTTTTTCAAACTTATCCCATATGACTCCATTTTAAAAACTGAAAATTCATATGATTCCAGATAATTATTATTAAATCAAAACAGCAGGTCTTCAGCCTTGCTGCCCTCTCTCCACTCGTCTCAAGTAGGAACATAACTTTGACAGTAGTGGAAACTTCAGCAGCAGTCAGCACAGGGTCCCTTGTGTCAGTGTGCAGTATATGCTTACAGTCTCCACTACCCCAGACCCTAAGTTTGGAAACCAATGGTCTGGAGAGTCTTCAAGAGGTGGTATTCCTCTCCAGCCATAGATGCCAGGAGAGTGGCTAGTCCCCATTTTGTCGTCCTCACGGTCCACCAGGGTTTAGTTTCAGCCCCTACATCCTATCTATTATACAAACCTCCCTCCAGACTGGTTTTGTTCCACCTCCTCTTAAGCGCGCCACTATCCGGCCAATACTAAAAGGAACAAAACTTGACCCCACTTCCCCTACCTCCTACAGACCTATTTCTAGCATCCCTTTTCTTGCCAAAATAGCCGAGAAACTAATTCAAACCCAACTTCAAAACTATATTGATGAGCACTCTCCCCTTGACCTATTCCAACGTGGTTTTAAAAAGAACCATGGTGTTGAAACCCTCCTTACCTCCCTACTAGACTCCCTGTACTTGCACACCCAGAATCCTACCCAAGGATGCCTACTCATATTCCTTGACCTATCTGCTGCTTTTGACTCCCTCCCTCACCATCAACTCTTATGCAGGCTCCACGAAATAGGGCTCAGAGGCACAACCCTAAACTGGTTCCGATCCTACTTAGATGACAGAACCCAACAGGTTTGTATTGGCAATGATACCTCCCTCCCATTTACACTAAAACAAGGTGTCCCCCAAGGATCTAGCCTCTCCGCTCTCCTTTTCAATATTTTCCTTCGACCTGTTTGCAACATCTTTCAGAGCTTTGGCATTCAGTACCAATTATATGCGGACGACATGATGTGCTTCGCCCCATTTAATCTCTCCAACCCCGACTTTACTAAACTAAGTGATTGCTTAATTACACTAAAATCATGGCTATCTCAACATAACCTCCTAATTAATCAAGCTAAGACTGAAGTTCTACAGGTGTTCTCCGCTACCTCATACACCCCTCCTCCAACCATCACTATTGGAGATCTTACCCTTACTATAAAAAAACCAGGTGAAGTATCTTGGCATTATCCTTGATCAGAACCTCTCCTTCACTAATCAAATAAAGAGAACCACTAATACAATATATGCAAAGCTACGTACCCTCCGGAATCTCAAACCCCTCATAAGCCCCACTTCTTTTCGTTCTGTCTGTCAGGCCCTCACAACCCCCTCTCTTGATTACTGCAGCCTAATCTACCATGGCCTTCCCAAGAACGCTATACAACCGCTCCAACTTGCCCAGAACACGATTGCGCGACTCATAACCAACATTCCCAGGCGATCACACATCACACCAGTCCTATATGTTCTCCACTGGCTCCCCATCTACTGCAGGATTAAGTTCAAAGTGCTTACCCTTATACATAAAATCATCTCCAACGAATCAGCTCCATGCCTTTCCCCTCTCCTTCCCTTCTCTTCTAACTCTAGAACCCGCCGTTCTATTGCAAACAATTTACCAGTAACAGGGCCTTTTCCCTCTATGCTTCTACCCTATGGAACTCCCTTCCCCATGAGCTGCGGAACACTAGAACTCACCTAGAGTTCCGAAAGAACTTAAAAACCCTCCTTTTTCAGGAACATTTTTCCCTTCCACCTTAGTACTTAACCTTCATCTGCTTCCCCCCAGCTCCTACCCCTTCTAAACCTATCATACTGACAACCGATATCTCGGTAAATACCTTTGTAAATAGTTGTATCTCCAGGAACAAGCATAGAACAAAGTAACAAATATATAAGATAACAATGAGAACTGATCATGAGAATAAAGCACAGTTACTTACCTGTAACAGGTGATCTCAGGAAACAGTAGGAATGAGTCTTCACATGTGGGTACGTCGGCGCTGACGGAGCCCGCACGGGAATGCTCCCCAGCATCCAATCAGAAAGCCTTTGGGAGCATCCCTCGCGCCTGCGCGGTGACCTCCCGCCTTTCCCACTGCCTCTCCCCAGTTTTCGTTTTTCCGCGGAGCCGGCAGGACGTACCTCCTGTCACCGCAGAAACTTTTTCTCTTAAATCCTTATTTTATGTTTTCTTGTGGTCGCGGCCGTTTTCCCGCCGATACCGGCACCGCCAGTGCCTTGTTTTAGTTTTCTTACCACTTCGAGGTCTTTTTCTCCTCAAGTCCTTTCTGAGGCCTTCCAGGCCTTTCCAGCATGGAGCCTTCTTCCCCTAAGAAGTGCCTCCACTGTGGAGACTTAGTCTTCTTTTTAGACTCCACCACTTGGTGTATATCCTGTTTGGGTCCTGACCCTTGTTCCCCCGGTCCATCGGGCTTTAGGGTTGGGAGGAGACCCTCTCTTTTTCGGGTATTCCTCGATGCTGTTTTTCCTCCTGAGGTGAGGATATCGATTTATTCTTCTCCCCAGGATCAGATAACCCGCAAACAGTCTGTTAAGACTAGCCAATTCTTGAGGGGTAAGTCTCATGCCCAGCATGACGACGGCTCCGGCCTTCCCCTCAAGACCCCTTTGGCAATAAAACCCCGGCAGGAGTCTTCGGGCTCCAAAGCATTCACGGGGTTTCAGGTTGTTCCTGGGGTTCGTTCCTCACAGAACATACCTGAGCCATGCTCGGGGGTGGTATCCGCTTCGAGTGGTGCCGATTTCCCGGCATCGGCGCCGGGGTCGAGTGATCCACTCTTTGCCGAGGATCGTCAACTGGTGTCCTCGGTGCCTTCGGGACCGATCGATTCGACCCAGACTGGCCTTCCTGCATCCCCGCCATGAGCAGGGTTAGTGCCGGCTTCGGACCGGGCCGATTCCCCGGCATTGACGCCGGTGTCGAGTGCTCCGGTTGTCACTAGGGATCGTCATCTGGGGTCCTCGGTGCCTTCGATCGATACAACCCAGACTGGCTTTCCTCTGCCCCAGCCAGCTGCAAGGTTGGTTCCGGCTTCGAGCGACGCCGATGCGTCGAGTGTTCCACTTTCCACCGGGGCTCGGCGTCGGGTATCCTGGGCCTCGGGGCCGAGCGATACACCCCAGATGGTTTTTCCTCTTGCTACGCCATGCTCTGAGGGGGTACCGACTTCGGGCGGTACCTATGCCCCGACATCGGCGCTGGCATCGAGTGTTCCTCTCTTCGCCGAGCGTCGTCGTCAGACGTCTTCGGTGCCGATCGATGCGATTCCGATTAACTTTCCGGGATCGGCGTCACCGACACCACCACCGACGTCGGTGCCCTCTAGACAGGCGTCAATAACCTCGCTCGGTTCGATGCCCAGTCTAGAATCGTTATCCAGTCTGGATGACTTGGTTCCGACGGTTTTCGGAACCGATCCTTGTCCCTTCCGGCTACGCAGTACGGTACCGATGTCGACTCCTGTAGTTCCATCGGTGCCTTCGATCCTCTCGATGCCTAGCTTGGAATCGATACCGGGAACCGACGATGCAGTGCTAACTGCCTCGAACCGGAGCTGTCGGTATCAAAGCTCTCTAGTTGCCTTGGTATCACTACGGCAGCCGTCGCTGCCGGCTCCGAGGGCATTGCCGTCCCCGATGCCGGTGTCTGTATCGAGGTCGACTCCTGCAGCTCCATCGGTGCCATCGATCCTTTCTATACCTAGCTTGGAATCGATACCGGGAACCGACGATGCAGTACTAACTACCTCGAATCGGAACTGTCTGTATCATTCTCCATCTAGCAGGATTCCTTTGGTGCACCAGTCCGGTAGGTCTTCTGGTGTTCAAGCTGATCATTCAACCTCAGCCTACCCAGGGAATAGTTCCTCTGGGAGTTCCTTCTTTTCAGGAATTTCTCCTTGACATGGCAGACTTTCTTGCCATTCCTATTCCTGGCCCTACTCTTAACCAAGGTCCTGCAGAAAAAGCAACCATGATGCTTCCTTTACATCCTGCTTTGCAGGACCTTCTTTTGGGGATTTGGCAGTCGCCTTTAAAGGTTCCTGCACCTTCTACAGCCATGCATGTTCTGTATCAGGTGCCCCCCTCTCCGGGGTTTCAGAAGAACCAACTTCCGCATCATTCCATTGTAGTGGAATCGGCAATGAGGAAGGTCAGAAGCAAGAAGAAGCATTCTTCTTCTCCTCCAGGTCGTGCATCTAAAGCACTTGATGCCTTTGGGCGTCAAACCTTCCAAACTTCCATGTTGGCTTCCAGAATTATTTCATATATCTTTTATATGAGTCTAACACTTCGGGGAGGTCACAGAGAAATTATCTCTTTTGTCTCCTTTTTTGTCAGAACCCTAAGGCCTCTGACTATTCCTTGCTTCTTAACCATAGCAGGAATATCTCTTGGTTTCTTTCTCGTGCTTCTCTAGACTCTTTTGAGTCTGTTAGCAGGTCCTCTGCTATTGCCATTGGAGTACGTCGTACAGCCTGGCTGCAGGCTTCAGACCTGAGCAGATGGGCACAATATACACTGGGTAATTCTCCGTGTACTGGAGAAAATCTTTTCAATATCGAGGCTTTACATCAGGTTGCTCAGTGCTCCACTGACTTTCCTAGTTCTGGAAACCATCCTAAGCCTTCTTTTTCCCCAGGATGTAGGAAATGTCCTACCAAACCTTCTTTCCCTAAGAAAAGAAAGTTTCATCCTCCTTCTGCCCATCCTCCAGATGTCCCCAAGCAAGGGACATCTCATCCTGGTCTGCAGTTCCCAGGCTCTCACCAGGATAATCATAACCGGCAGCCATAGGCTCCTGTATGCTGCAGTCTACAATTAACTTCTTACCAGAAGTTTTTCTTCCAACTCTACACTGGGTTTTCTTTTCAGTATGCTTTTGTCCATGGGTCACAGTATTCTCCCTTTCTTATTGCTATAAAGGGAGATCACCACTATCCCATGATAGCTTCTGTCCCCCCATGGACATTCTTTCCTTCTGCTGACTTACCATATGGTACGTCACCTTCAACCCCTCTCTTCCAGGGTTTCCCCTGCTTGAGTCGGTACCATACTGGAACGTCTCTCTCTCTTTCTTTCCAGTGTAGGCTTCCTGTTATCCTTCAACGCATGTTCTGGACAACTCCTCAGACAGGGCCGGAATATCCCCGCTTCCTTGGTCTGTCTTCTCCCTGTTTCATACAGGAGAATCCCCTCTACTATCTTGTTCAGTTGCTGTGCGTGCAGGAGTTCCAGTGCGTACTTTAATGCTTCTGCACTCTGCTCTCAACTATCTGCGTGCTGACACTCACTACAGGTTATCTTCTCCTGGCCATGTCCTTATCGAGGATGTGGCAACCTGTTGACTTCTGTCAGTCCCATCTCCTGCACGATGCTCTCTGCAATCGTCAGAGAGGCTTCCCACTATGGGCCCTTGCCATAGAGCATTGGACTTTGTCTCTGAGGGTCTTCCATATAATAGAAGAGGCTTATATAGTCATTCCATGGCTATCTAGATAATTATACCCTCTTGTCTTCCGTTGTGATGCAGAAGACAAGTTTGTTCTGCGTGAATGTCCAAGGAACTCCCAATCTGGCAGGAATCCCTCCCCCCCCCTTTTCCTTACAGCTTGGCATTATGTTTCTGCTCCACTTGGACAACGCATACTCTTTTACTGTACATGATACCCCTGAGTCCCTTGGCTGGGTCATCCTGGTATCTTGGTCTATGCGTTTTCTGTCCTTGGGACGCATCAGCAGCCTAAAGTGCTCCTGACATGCTCTCCCCAGACTGATATTGTCCTCTGTTCTTCACGCAACTATACTGCTAATTCCACTGATCTGCATCCCTGTACCACAGAAATAGATTCTCTATACTCTTCGGGTGGTTTTCGCCCCTACTATTAGATGAAGTTTTTCGCATCACATTTCCATGTGGATGTTTCTTCTGTGGCCCAGTTGCAGGCAGTATTGTTTTCATGTATGTATGTATGTGTCCTATGCATACATGTTTTTTGTACCCTGGGTGGGCATAAACCATGCCCATCTATATCTATATATAGCTATATATGTCACACTTGTCTAGACATATATATTCACATCTGTATTGATATGTATATAGTTTCATATATATATATAGGTATGCGTTTTTTGGGAGATGGTCATAGCACCCTGTGTATTACCCACTATCTCCCTAACTGTCGGTACTAAAGTTTTTTTATTTTCTAAGGGGTCCAGACAGTCCGCTTGCCTATTATCATACGGCTCGGTAACTGGGCCTGGTTATACTCACAATTATTGCTGTGGCGTCAACAGCTTCTATTTTTGTTATACACCTCCTTATCTATGAGGTATCAAACTTCAATGTCTTCCTATTTCTTATTGGCTAGGAAAGACAGTGTACATCTTCAGTGTTCCGGAGTACCCTCCTGTTTTCCCTGGGAAAAGGGTTTTTTTCCATACCTTCTCTTCCCTTCTGGACTGGGCTAATTCCAGATCGGTCAGTCGTCTTCTTTTAATCCTCAATGTTAATAACTCTGTGCCTAAAAGAGTTCTCAGCTTTTTCACATAAAGCTTCCCATTGAAGACCTGCCGTTCTTCTCCTGCTCCAGTTGACACCTGGGTCACCTGCCCATTCCGGATTTGGAACTTCATCCTCATTGCTGTGAAGTTCCCTTGAAGATTCCGCTACTGCGTCTGCAGTACCTTCCATCACAGTTCTACTGCCTACAATCCAGTAGGTAAGCTCTATATGGTACTAGTTCATTAAATGCTTTAATGATACCTGACATGCATTCTAAAGACTCATCTCCCCTGTGGTCTTTAGTTTTTTGTTGTTCCTCTGCAACTCTTCTCTCCTCAACTCCTACCCCCCGTCCCTCAGGGGATGCCGGGGATCCAGGTTGGGAAAATGCCCTCCTGTCCAGGGATACGCATTTTATGGGATCTCCCATGGCACCCTCAGCTAGGGAGTCCCCACATGTGAAGACTCATTCCTGCTTGTTCCTGGAGATAGCACAGTTACTTACCTGTAACAGGTGATCTCAGGGAACAGCAGGAATTAGTCTTCACAACCCTCCCACCTCCCCTAGGAGTTGTATCTATCTGTTTCCTTTCCTCTTCCTCTCCTTCTGTCTCAGCTATGAAACTCAACTGGGGAGAGGCAGTGGGAAAGGCGGGAAGTCACTGCGCAGGCGCGAGGGATGCTACCAAAGGCTTTCTGATTGGATGCTGGGGAGCATTCCCGTGCGGGCTCCGTCGGCGCCAACGTACCCACATGTGAAGACTAATTCCTGCTGTTCCCTGAGATCACCTGTTACAGGTAAGTAACTGGGCTTTATTCTCATGATTAGTTCTCATTGTTATCTTATATATTTGTTACTTTGTTCTATGTAAACAGTGGAAACACTCTACTTTAAATGTTTTATGTAAACCGTCTTGATTTGTAGAAAGACGGTATATAAAATCTGTTAAATAAATAAATGCACTCTAGGTTCAAGTGATGTCCCTTGCATGATACAGGGAGCGTCATTAATGGCACATCCTGATATGTCCTGCTTCCTCAAAGGGTTAAGTAGATTCATCTGCCCGTGCATCCAATTTTACCAAAGTGGAGTCTTTCTCTAGTGTTGAAGGTGCTGAAAGATCTCCTCCTTGAGCACCTTCAGCTAGCCTTTCTCAAGGAGTTGACCCTAAAGGTGGTATTCCTAGTGTCTGTTGTCAGGTGTTGGTGTTGGAGGCCATGTTCTGTAGGGAGCCTTTTCTAATCATCTCAACAGTATCAGTCTTTCTGAGGACAGTGCCATCCTTTCTCCCAAAGGTTCTTTCTTCTTTTCATCCTAATTATTCTGTGATCCTGTTCCCCTCCTTAAAGGATCACTTTCAGATGGAACTCTCACTGTGTCTGTTGGAGGGGGGTAAGGGCTCTAGTGAAGTATCTGGAATTTACTAATTCCTTCCATTGGTCAGACTATCTTTCTCCTATTCAGTGATCCAAAGAAAAAGGACAGGCAGTGGCAGTGTCCTCAATTTTCTGGTGGATTTAAGGAGGCTATCGGCCCAGCCTACCTCCTCTATGCCAGAGGAAGTTGCAGGTCACTCCATTAAGGCACAAGTTTCCCCAGGGTGGAATTCACCTTAATGTCTCCGGAGAACATCTGTAAGGTCATCTCTGAGCATCTTTGTGAAGCACTACAGGTTGCATGTGAGAGCTGGATCTGATCATGCCTTTAGCAGAGCAATTCTTTCTGGACATGTTGGCTTCCTCTCATTCCAGGTCCTGACTGCTTGGGTACAACTCACTTGGCTGGACTGGGATAGCAGAATGACAAGAGAGGAAAAATTCCCCATACCTGCTAACTTCCTTTCCTTGAATCCTGCTAGGCCAGTCCAAGACCTGCCCAGAAAAAATATTCCTACAAATTTGGGATCACTGCTGCCTTTGAACTGAACTGTATTTTCAGTTTCAGTGCCTGATGCAGAGTCAAGTATTGTAAGACAGCCAAAGGTCTTTGTTAATCCTTTTTTCTGCGTTTTCCCTTCTTTCTTTCTACTTGGAAGGTGGCATACTGGCTTCTCTCAGTGCTCTACCAGCATATATACAAGTGATGGCAGCACTGAAATTGTACTAGTCTGCCTCCACCTGCTCGTTGGAGAACATAACCCACTTATCTGGAATGACCTAACAGGATTCATGGAAAGGAAATCAGAAGATATGGAAATATTTCTTCATTTAACATTGTTTTTTAATATTGACCTGTTTTACATTTTTACAGTTAAGGACATAAGATAGACCATACTGGGTCAGACGAAGTCCATCAAGCCCAGTAACTTGTTTCCAACAGTTGCCAATCCAGGTCGCAAGTACCTAGCAGGTTCTCAAAAAGACACACAGGTTCCACAATTGTGATGGATGATGGCAGATGAAAATTGTTACATTCAAAGACTATAATCTCAAGAACAGGCATAAGGCACTGAAATAATTTTACCTTAAGTTTGTATGATCCTATCTTGAATACAGGATTGTCTCTGGTCTAGTTTTGCCTTATCTATGTTGCTACCATGTATCTTCACTCATGAGATGTTTTCTATCAAGAGAAGGATTTTGTAGCTGCTACTTGTATTTTTCTTATCAGTAAACCATTAATATTACTGTTTTAACCATCTTCCTCATACAATGTGGTTATGCAAGCATAAGTTGTTTTTAAATAAAAGCATCCCTAAGAAATAGCCAGCTTTTAACATCACAACATGGTGTAAGCACTATACAGAAATAAGTTGTCATTGTTAGTAGATTGGAAGGTAACTCTTGCAATTACAATGGGGTTGTATTATGGGATGTTATAACTGATTATTTAATAAAGCCTCATATCCCCCACCCACTAGTCTAAAATGTGTCGGCAAAGGGGTCTGAGTTCCCTTTATTGCCTTCTGGAACAATGCAAGTAGACTTACTGTTACTACTTATCATTTATATAGTGCTACAAGGTGCATATGTAAGAGCCCAGTCCCTTCCCATCAGAGCTTACAATCTAGTCAAAATGAAAAACATCCCAAAACTGGGGAATAGAGTATGGTAAGATATACATAAGTGGTGAACAAGAGTGAGGGGGCATCAGGATCCTCCTACCCTCGAAGAGATGGGGTTTTAGCTTTTATTTGAATAGAGCTAGAGAAAGAGCCTGACATACTGATTCAGGTAGTATGTTCCAGAAATATGGAACATCAAGATGGAATGAATGAAGTTGTGTTGGAATAAAGATCAGGGAGCAGATAGGAATGTTTAATGATTTAGTTGCTTTGGCACAGGGCATCTTCTCTGAAGAACCTAACCTTCATGACCTTTGTGTGCATAGAAGTTGCATTGAGGAGAACCTTGAAAAATTGGGAGACTGCGTCCAAATCGCAGATGAAATTTTAAGGTGGACAAGTGCAAAGTTATGCACTTAGGGAAGAAGAACCCAAACTACAGTTACATGATGCAAGGTTCCACATTTAGGATTCAAGACCCAGGAAAAGGATCTGGGCATCATCGTGGATAATACATTAAAACCCTTCGCCCAGTGTGCAGCCGCAGTCAAGCAAGCAAATAGAATGCTAGGAATCATAAGGAAAGGAATGGAGAATAAAACAAAGGATATTATAATGCCTCTGTATTGCTCCATGGTGCGACTGCATCTTGAATATTGCATGCAATTTTGGTCACCATATCTTAAAAAGGATATAGCGGAATCAGAAAAGGTACAGAGAAGAGCCACCAAAATGGTAAAGGGGATGGAAGGATACCCTTATGAGGAAAGGCTTGAAAGGTTAGGGCTCTTCAACATGGAAAAGAGATGGCTGAGGGGAAATATGATAAGAGGTCTATAAAAATGACACGAGTGGAATAGGTAAATGTAAATCTGTTTGTTTTTTTAAGTGTTATCAAGGCAGTGCTGATTCCTAGTGACCCAACAGTCCTTGGGTTTGCTTGGCAAAGCATGACCAGAAGTAGATTGCCAGGCTTGTTCTTTCAAGGCAATGGGAGGGTAAAGTGACTTGCTCAAGGGCACAAGGAGTGCTAGTGGGAATCAAACTCTGATCGCTCATGTACTAGGCAGCTGCTCTAACCACTAGGCTACTCCTCCACTTCAGAGAGTGGTTCAAAATGCAAAAGGATTAGGGGACATGCAACGAAGCTACAATGTAGCACATTTAAGACCAGTCAGAGAAAATATTTTTCCACTCAATGCATAATCAAGCTCTGGAATTCACTACCAGAGGATGTAGTAAAAGCTGTTCATGTAGCTGTGTTTTAAACAAGGTTTGCATGGGTTCCTAGAGGAAAAGTCCATAAACCATTATTAAAGTGAACTGAGGAAATCCACTGCTTACCCCTGGGATAAGCAGCATGGAATCTGTCTACCTTCTGGGAACCTGCCAGGTACCTGTGACCTGCACTGGCCACTGTTGGAAACAGGATACTGTGCTTGATGGACCCTTGGTCTGACCCAGTATGGCATTTCTTATGTTATGTTCTAAGTCTGGAGTTGGCATTGGCAGAGAAGGGCACAGAGAAAAAGGGATCTGCCAGAGAAGTGGAGTTCTCAAAGAGGGCTGGAGGGTGAGATAGGAAAAATAATGAAAAGCTGCATAATAAATGCACTTATAGGTCAGTAGGAGAAGTTTGAACTGGGTGTGGAAATGGATAAGGAAGCCAGTAAAGGGTCTGGAGAAGAGGGGTTACATGAAACTGGTGGAAGATAAGCCAGATAGCTAAGTTCTCTGGGAACAACAGGAAGCCTGTCCTCACATATGTGTGAAGTCACAGACAGAGCCCGCACGGGAACGCACCCTCCAAAGGAAGCTCCTGGAATTTGTTCCACGCATGCATGCTGGTCTTCCCGCCTAAAAAGAGCCATTTTACCTCAGTCTTCTTTTTTCCATGGTGCCATTGGGACGTCCATTTGAATCCTGGAAATAAGTTCACTTTTTTACAGTCAGTTTTTTACTGTTCTGTACTGACTTGTCTCGATTCGCATTTCCTTTCCCATCTCTGTCAATCCCAACGACTGTCAGTGCTCAACGATGGAGCTGGCATCAGTTTCATCGGTGCTGGGTTATTCTGATTGCTCAGCGCCAGTGACTGCCCCATCCATGGCAGAGGCCTTGTCGGCCAAGGTGCATCCAGTCTTCAAAACCTTTGTGGTTTCTTCAGGATCCCAAGACCACTCCCGATCCCAGTTGGAGCAGCCCTTCTCAGTTGCCTCCGGTTCTGAGAATTGAGAACCCCTTCCCGTCATCGACTGAGTCCTTGATCCCATAGATACTTTGAGTTCCTCAGTGACTTGGATTCTGACTGGGAGACTCAGGACAAGTCTTCATAGACAGTCCAGCACCGGGATGTGCCCTCAGATCCCTCACCTCGAGCATCGAAGGTCTCCCGAGGACCTATTTTTCCTGGAGTTTGTGAGGGACATGGGGAAGGCATGCCTTTTATCCTGGAGGTAGAATCTCGAGCAGAGGAGCTCGAGATCCTCCAGTATCCCACTCCACCAGAGAAGGCCATCACAGTACCTGTTCACCCCATTCTGGAGTGGCTCTTTCTGAGAATGTGGGAGACCCCACTTATGGTGCCTATGGTGAGCAAGCAGCCCGATTCCATGTATCTGGTCCACAAAAGTCCGGGCATTGGAAAGATAAAAAGCAACTGCCTCATAACTCCATGGTGATGGAGTCAGCCATGTGCCGCAGCAGTAAGATGCACTCCTAGGTGCCCCCAGGTCGGGAGGCCTGGCTTTGGAAGAAAGTGTTACCAGGGCTCGATGCTTGTGGCCTGTATACAAGCTTACCAGCTGTACATGGGCATGTACTTGAGAGACCTGGCAGGAGAACTTGCTGGGTTCTTAGCTGGACTTTCTGGTGACCATCTTAAGAACTTCTGGAGCCTGGTCAGTAAAACTAAGGAATGCTCCAAGTTTGTGACTCGGGCAACTTATGACTGCTATGAGTCCGTGGCCAGAGTGGCTTCGGTGGGCATGGGTGCAGGACAGATTGGCTGTTGTCCCATGCTGGGAAGAGAACCTCTTCGGCAAACCCTTGAAGTAGGCTTCTGAGTTGGAGACTGAACAACTCACCATGACCAGGTTCTCCCGGAAGACTGCTGGCCCTTCCCATTGGAAGGCTTCGAGAAAAAAGTCGTCCTACCTGAAGAAGAAGACCTACGGTGCTTATCCCTTGTATCACTCCTACCAGATGCCCCCCACAGGAGCAACAGCATAGACCTAAGACCCCAAAGTCCCAACCGGCTCCTAAGCTGCAACCTGAGGGGGAGAATTTTGATTCCCGGACCAATGCCTTCCCTCCCCTTGCAGGCCCAGTTATGCAGCACATTGGGAGGCGTCTCCAATTCTTTGCCTACCGGTGGCCCGGCATCACCACCGATACCTGGGAATTACAAATAGTAAAGGAGGATTACCTCCTACACTTCGAGCAGACCCCCCCTCCGTTCTTTCTAGGGGAATGCACTCTGGAACCTCCCCATTGGGAACTTCTTCAATTGGAAGTAATCAACCTTGTGGAAGCTGGGGCAGTGGAACTGGTTCCACTGCCTCAGGCAAGAAGCAGGTTCTACTCTCAATACTTCGGGATCCCCAAAAAGACAGGCAGCTTCCAGCCCATTCTAGATGTTTGCAATCTAAATTGCTTCCTTGTCAGAGAGAAGTTCAAGATGGTATTCCATGGAGCATTGTTGCTCTACCTCCAGCGGGGAGATTGGCTGTGCTCCTTGAATCTAAAAAATACCTACATCCTCATTCCCCCCCCCCCCCACCCGACAATACTTTCACTTCATTATCAGAGGCAGGCACTATCAATAAAGGGTTCTTCCCTTTCGACTGGCATCCGTTCCCAGGGTTTTCACAAAGTGCCTAGCAGTCTTAGCCACTTTTCTCCATGTGCGGGGGATTTTCATCTTCCCTTACCTGGATGACTGATTGGTGAGGGGCAACTCTCTGGCCAAAGTTTCTCAGGCCATGCAGCATACCATCAAGGTCTTATGGCAGCTGGGCTTTGTAATCAATTACCCAAAGTTCCACCTGCAACATTCTCAGCACCTCGAGTTCATCGTGGCTCTCCTCGATACTTCGGTGGCCAGGGCATATCTCCCAAAAAAACAGGCCCATTGACTTGTGTCTCTAGCGCACCAGATTCGGTGCTGCTTGATGGTGTCTTCTCACCAAATGCTTCGCCTCCTGGGCCACATGGCTTCCACAGTTTGTCACTACATTCACCTGCCTGAATAGGTGGCAAGCACACTGGGGACACTGCACTCAGTGGCGTCAAGTGTCAGGCTGCCTATCCGAAAGAGTGCATGTAACTCAACCACTACTTGACTCCCTCCCATGGTGGCAGCAGTCGGTACATCTTCTGGCGGAGCTGCCTTATCAAGCACCTCTGCACTAACAAATTCAGACGACAGATGCCTCCATGCTCAGCTTGGGAGCCAATCTTGGTGGCCTCTGCACACAAGGCCTTTGGTCAGAGTGTGAGAATCTCCACCAAATAAACTAACTCAAAATCAGAGCTATTGAAAATGTGTTGCGGGCCTTTCAGACACAGCTGGCCAGCCATGTCGTTCTCATACAGACAGACAACCAAGTAGTGATGTTCTACATCAAGCATGTCCAACTTCGAACAGGTTGTGATCTACTTTTTCCGGCCAAAACTGCCGGTGATCTATCACCATGAAAATTAAGTTTCGAATTAGTTTCAAATTAAATTTTAACCCAATAAAGTTGGATCCCCCCCCCCCCCATTTTTAATGAACCTTCTGTCATTTACTTGGATGTGATCAGCTGTTAAGCAAATTAAGCAAAAACAAAACAGAGACTAAGATCCAGTAAGAACTGCAAGGGGAAATGGAAAGTACATTTTTTCTTAAAGTTTTATTGAATAATAACTTTCTTTAACTTGAGTAATTTGTGTTAAATTTAGGTTGAGTATTCATCCAGGCTGATCTTGCGCAATCTTTAATATTTCGCTCTTGCTCATTAGTGGGACATCTGAGACTGCATTTCATCCACCAGCTTTTTGAAGTTGGGTGAATATTGCATGAGGGGCCAGTCTCAGGGAATCCTGGAGATGTTCACCTGTCATGTTGGAACGTTGTGTACTCTTGTCATTTTCAGATGGGAAAACGCAGATTCACACAAATAAGTTGAACCGAAACAGGAGTGTACAGCTTCACTGCATCTTCTCAAGTTGGGAAATTTGTCTCTAGGCACTAGCTTCCAAAATGATTTTTGCTCAGCACAGGTCTTGAGAAAAATGTCATTTTTAAGGGTTAATATTTTGTTTTCAAGAGATGGCTTGTTCAATGAGTAGTTTTTACTGATAGCAGCTGCAATTTCTTTAATGTCCACATCTACTACGAATGGGAATGACAAATACTCCACAACTGTTCCAATTTTTTGGAAGTTACAGGATCTGTTTTCGAATTCCTGGATAACAGAACAGATTTCTGTCACATACTTCTCATTCTGAAAAACAAAATTTGGATATTGTCCCAGATGGTCCTGCGTATTAGGAAAATGATCAAAAGTGTTGTTTGCAAGGTCAGTCATCATTAGCTCAAATTTGCTGTTGTAGGATGAAACTGTACTCATCTCACCAATGCATTTGTTTTTACCTTGTA
Organism: Ichthyophis bannanicus; assembly: GCA_033557465.1. NCBI lineage: Eukaryota > Metazoa > Chordata > Amphibia > Gymnophiona > Ichthyophiidae > Ichthyophis > Ichthyophis bannanicus. Next base: position 250,112,333 of record CM066039.1, on the reverse strand, counting down.
GTTCATGGTTCATATCACTTAGTTCGCCTGTAAAGTCAGCAAGAAATGCCAGATCACATAACCACTCCTCATCTTCCAACTCTGCTTGGTCATCTCCCCTCTCCTTCAAAAAACTTCTTATTTCATTCAGCAAATCACAAAATCTTTGTATAAATCTGTGCCTACTTAGCCACCTTACATCTGTGTGCAAAATGATTTCCGCTGCCCCTTCATCAAGAGTAAGATTGAAAAGCTGTCTTTGAAGTAATCTTCCACAAACTGAATTTACAATTTTGAAAGTGATGTCCATGAGAGTCTTTGCATTGAGTCTCTTGCTTGCCAAAACTTGCTGGTGAATGATGCAATGGTAAGAAAGGAAATCTGGGAAGTCGTTATGCTGTCTACAGAGAGCTATGAAACCGTTAACCTCACCTGTCATTGCTCTTGCTCCATCAGTAGTGATGGAAACAAGTCTATGCAATGGAAGATTACACTTTGTCATAAAAGAATGGAAAGAACTGAATATTTCCTGACCGGTAGTTCTCCCTTTTAAAGAAATCATTCCAAGTAGTTCTTCTTTAACACTGAAGTCTTCAAAAACTATCTGGATAAGACTAGTAACTGGGCTATGTCTCTTAGGTCTGTAGATTCATGCAGTAGGAGTGAGAAAGCAACACAATTTGAAACATCCTCCAACAATTGTTCAGTTGTGTCTCCACACATCTTTTCTATTCACCGCATGACGGTGTTTCTTGACTATTGTATATCTTGAATAGCAGCTATGATCTCTTTCTTATTTTTAAATCCTTCAAAAAGATTGTCAGCTGCTTCAAGAAAACAATCTTTTACAAATTCCCCTTCAGTGAAAGGTTTGCATTTCTTTGCGATCAGGTTGCTGACCTTGAAGGATTCTATGGTTGCATTGACCGAATGTGACCTTGGCTTTGCCATCAACTGTTGCTGAGTAGCCAATTTCGATTTAAGTTCTTTGAGCTTCAGTTTACGAATTTCATTTTGGGTGGAAAATCAGCATCAAACTTATTGCTATGCAGAGCCTTATAATGACGTTCCAGATTACCCTTTTTGGGCAAGAATACTGGGGCGTTAAAAATTAGACAACAACACTTGTCTTTCACCATGATGAAGAAGTAGTCCATTTCCCATTCATCATGAAAGTGGTAGGTTTTGCTCTTCTTTGGAACACTCATCTTTGTTATACTGGGGTGGCTGGATGTAAGAAGGCCAAATCTGCTAAGTTAGTATAAACACTGGCTGAATCTGGTCCAGAACTGTCACTGTCCCAAAGTATTAAAGATCAACAGGTACCGAAGACCTCTGGATGATGTGCAATACAAGGACTGGAGATGCCAAAACCACACATGCAGTTCTAAAAGTAAAAAATAAGAATTCATCGTACTGGCACCAATAATCAAATACCACCAAACAATCATCAAAAAAACTCAAAACACCTGTCCAGCAAACCAGATAAAATCAAATACCACCAAACAAGTTCAAATACCACCACACGCGATTTAATAAATTCTCCAGGACCAAGCAGGAAGTCAGTCCTCACATATGAGTGACGTCTGTGCCGACAGAGCCCCCATGCGGAGCATTTCCCCAGCTTTCAAAGAAAGCCTTTGGGAATGCAGGCACGCATGCGCGGTCCCCTTCCCGCCCAAAGGTGCCATCTTGCTCAGTCTTCTTTTTCCGCAGATCAGGGGTCCCTCTTGCATCCCAACCTCAAATCCCTCAATTTGATGACCTGGCTGCTGAAAGGGTAGTGCTTGCTCCCTTGTTCCCACCAAAGGAAAGGGGGAAGAGGTGGTGTTGGCCTCCAGAAAGCATTCCACTCGGAAGGCATATGCTCTGAAGTGGTGTAGGTTTTCCATTTGGTGTTCTCAACAGCAGGAGGATCCCTTCTCCTGCTCGGTCCCGGTGGTGCTGCAGTACCTTCTGCACCTGTCTGACCTGGGACTTCAGTCCAACTCTGTCTGGGTCCACCTCAGTGCCCTCTCTGCTCACCACTTGGCGGTGGATGGAGAATCCCTCTTGGTCCACCCTCTGGTGTCCCACTTCCTCAGAGGCCTGCTTCTGCTCAAGCCTCCTATTCGTCCACCGGCCACTGAGTGGGATCTCAGTGTGGTCTTGCAGCAACTGACTCGCCCACCTTTTGAGCCGAAGGCTACCTGCCACTTACGTTTCCTTTCCTGGAAAATGTTGTTTCTAGTGGCACTCACCTCAGCTAGGCGTGTGAGTGAGCTTCAGGCCCTGGACTCGGATAGACCGTATACCAGGTTTTATAAGAACAGGGTAGTCTTGAGGACTCATCCTAAGTTCCTTCCAAAGGTAGTGTCCTCCTTCCACCTCAACCAGAAGGTGGTTCTTCCAACATTTTTCCCAGGCCGCATGCCAGTAGGGACGAAACTGTCGTGCATACCCTGGATTGTAGAAGGGTACTGTCCTTTTACCTGGAACGTACACAGGGCCATAGAAGGGTTTCTCAGCTCTTCGTTTCCTTTGACCCTAATAAATTGGGGTTGCCTGTCACTAAGCGTACGTTGTCCATCTGGGTGGCGGACTGTATCGCCTGGGCATACAGGGCAGTCGGCCTCTCCCTGGAGGGTCGGGTCACAGCCCATCGAGTCAGGGCGAAGGCCGCATCAGTAGCTCACTTTCGCTCTGTTCCGTTGGCAGACATCTGCCAGGCCGCTACTTGGTCTTCAAGCCAGACTTTTGCGGACCACTACTGCCTCAAGAGGGAGTCCCATAGGGACAGTGCTTTTGGGCAAGTGGTACTCCATAATCTCTTTGAGGTTTAGGCAACTCCTACCTTCCGGCCCTGGTGTTGGGCTACCGTTCAGGTGTGGTCTCAGAGAAGATTCTCTTACGCATGCTGAGGCTCTAGAGGGAGCTCTATTTTTCAGCCTGGGTTCCTGGTAGCCCAGAGCTAGGGAGTCACCCATATGTGAGGACTGACTTCCTGCTTGGTCCTGGAGAAAGAGTAGTTACTCACCTGTAACAGGTGTTCTCCAGGAGCAGCAGGAATCAGTCCTCACGACCCTCCCTCCTCCCCTTGGAGTTGCAGTTGTATATACTTCATATTCTTTTTTGTGCTGTCTTTTAGCTATGTCATCAGACTGAGCAAGATGGCACCTTTGGGCGGGAAGTGGACCGCGCATGCGTGCCTGCATTCCCAAAAGCTTTCTTTGAAAGCTGGGGAAATGCTCCGCATGGGGGCTCCGTCGGTGCCGATGTCTCCCATATGTGAGGACTGATTCCTGCTGCTCCTGGAGAACACCTGTTACAGGTGAGTAACTACTCTTTCTGCACACAGTGTAGAATCAACGCAAAGGCAAGGCGAAATAAAATTGCAGTGTAGAATCAACGCAAAGGCAAGGCGAAATAAAATTGCAGAGGCAAGCAAAAGTCACAGTGGTTTGAACCAATTCAAAGGCAAGGCATAGGCAAGTTAGAACAAAATTTGGAAAGCCCACCAAAATCACCAAATTCTTGACACTTGTTGTGTCTGTCTGAAAACGTTTAATGAAAACGAACTATAAAGTGACCCACGACACAACTAATACTGTAAGTATAGTCAAGTAAAGCCCAGGCGAATGGATATCGCCCGGTATATAACACGCTTCTAAGGGGTGTTGGGGCGGGGGCAGAAATGGATGATTCTGAGAGGCAGGAGACCAGGTATAATGCCGGGCCTGTGGCATCTCATCGCAGGGCACGGGCAGCGGCCCCCTGGGGTACCCACAAACTATTGGCACGAAAACAACAAGCGCTCCCAATACACCCGCAGGCAGGGAAAAAAGGCAGGCAAAGGATCAGCAGCGGCGGCAAGCCCTTGGCAGACGACCTGCCGGTACGAGCTCTCTCCTAGTGACGGGGCAAGCTGCTGGAGAGATGGAGCCAAGTGGGACTAGCGATCTACCTCTGACCCCTCCGCGATCTACAGGTAGATTGCGATCTACCTGTTGAACATGCCTGTTCTACATCAACAAACAAGAGGGCAAGGGCTCGTACCTCCTCTGTTGGGAGACAGTCCAGCTCTGGAAGTTTTCCGTGAAGCACCAGATACTTCTCCTGGCAGTGTATCTCCCAAGCGAGGACAGTGCCTTAGCAGACAAGTTCATCAGGGTCCTGCAACTGCACAATTGGGCGCTCAACTCTCAGGTGGTCCGCCATATCTTTCAGATGTGGGACACCCCCACAATGGATCTCTTTGCATCTCCTCTTTGCTCCAGGATGCCCTGTCCCAGTCGGGTGGTTTCCGATGCCTTCCTCCTGGATTGGAGTTAGGGCCTACTCTACACTTACCCACTGACCTCCCCCCCCCCCTTGGCCAAGACCCTTTTCAAGGTCCAAGCAGATGGGGGGCCTTCTTGATACTCATTGCGCCATAGTGGCCCCGGCCACTGTGGTATCCCTTGTTACTCTGGCTATCTCAGGCACCGCCTCTTCACCTGAGCTGTGTCGCAGATCTTCTATTGCAGGAGGAGGGCACCCTACTACACCCCAACCTCTGCTCCCTCTCGCTCATGTCTTGGCTACTGAGCAGGTAGCTCTGGTGGAGTTCCATCTGCCCATAGATGTCGAACATTCTCCTGGCAGCTTGCAAGGATTCCACTAGGAGGGCATATGCCTTCAAATGGTGCAGATTTTTAGTCTGGTTTGCAGACTGAACCCTCAACCCCTTCACTTGCTCAGTGGAGATGATGTTAATCTATTTGCTGCACCTTTCCAACTCTGGACTAAAGTCTAACTCTGTCAGGGTGCACTGTAGTGCTTTTACAGCATATCACCACAATGTTGATGATCGGTCCCTTTCTGCTCATCCACTCATAGGATGCTTTATTCGGGGCCTTCTGCTTTCTCGTCCCCCTCTTTGACCACCTCCGGTGGCATGAGATCTCAGTATCATCCTGGGACAGCTGCTCTTGGCACCCTATGAGCTGCTGGCCAACCTGTCCTCTCAAGTTCCTCACTTGGAAAGTAATCTTTTTGGTGGCACTTACTTCAGCGTGCAGAATCGGTGAGCTGCAGGCAGTCATAGAGCACTCGCCTTATACCAGGCTCTACAAAAATAGAGTGGTGCTATGCACTCCTCCTCCTAAGTTCTCCTTAAGATGGTTTCAGCATTCCACCTAAACCAGTCCATGGTACTGCCCACCTTTTTCCCATATGCTCACGCCTCCAGGGACTCTGGACTGTAAGAGAACGCCCGCCTTTTATTTTGAACGGACGAAGCCCCATCACGTTCCAATCAGTTCTTTGTTTCTTACAACCCCAACAGACTTGGGGTAGCCATCTCTAAGTACACCCTCTCCATCTGAGTGGCTGACTGCATCTCTCTTGCTTATGCCCAGGCTTGGCTTACTTTAAAGTGCCATGTCACTGCGCATAATGTTCGCATTATGGCAGTCTCAGTGGCTCACATGCGCTCCGTCTCCACAGTGGAAATATGTAGGGCTGCTACATGGTCTTCTGTCCACATCTTTGCAGTCCACTACTGCTTAGATAAGGATTCCCAGCGTAACGGCACCTTTGGCCAAGCCGTACTGTGGCACCTCTTTGAGAATTAATGTAACTCCTTCCCTCTGGCCCGTCTGTCTGTCCAGGCTACTGGAGAATCTACCGTTCGGTTGATGTCTGAGGTTGGTGTTAACTCTTAGAACCTCAGCATTTCCCGCTGTTTTCTCTGTTCTTTTTTTTCTGGTTGCCCCATTGGGCTGTCTACAGGGTTTTTCGGTAGCCTGTAGCTAGGGATTCCCATATGAGAGGACTGACTTCCTGCTTGGTCCCAGAGAAAGCATAGTTACTCGCTTGTAGCAGTGTTCTCCAGGAACAGCAAGAATCATTCCTCACAAGCCTCCCTCCTCCCCATGGAGTTTTTTTCTTTTGGGCTTCATCAAGCTAGGTTGTCATACTGAGGTATGATGGCTTCTTCGGGTGGGAAGATTGGCATGCATGCATGAAGTACATTCCAGGAGCTTCCTTTGGAGGCTGGGGGTTGTTCCCACACGGGCTCAGTCAGTGACATCACCCATATGTGAGGACTGATTTCTGTTGTTCCCAGAGAACACCTGCTAACTGTTTAAACAGATTGAAGGAGAGGGAGATGATTCAGTGGGATAATAGAGAAACTTCAGTGAAGAACTTGAGGTCACATTGAAGTAAATCAATCGGTTCTCCAAAAGTGAGGGGCTACTGCAAGTCTCCCCCAGAAGTCATGCTCAGAGTTGAGTGCTTACTATGTAATTAGTGCAGTTGGCCTCTGGACCTAAATTGGTCGCATGCTAAAGTTAATTACTGAAATTTTAGCTTCTCTGATATCCACAATTGCAGTTATTCGAAGGGGTCTGTGTAACATTTTGTTCCTTTATGATAGCCTTTAATTTAAAGGTGAACCATCAGTGGTTCTTGAGTTTCTTCTTTAGCAGTGTGGGAATATTTTTTTTGGGGGGGGGATTAATATAGTAACATAAAGAAGACACTTCATGTGAGATTTAAAACAGACCTTTTTAAAGTAATTTATAATTGGGTATTGCTAGTGTGAATTTCATACTTTTGTACATGGAAGAAAGCTAATCATTTGAAGGTTCAGACTTCAAATAAACATTATGTAGGGGTGCATATTAAACTTTTGTCATGGCTAATTCAATTAGACTAGAACGGGAAGGTGTTTACAAGGCAGAATAGCAGAATATTTTTTTCATAATCACTGGTGCATTGTTAGAAGGCCTCTTCCCTAAAGATAAGTCAACATTTCTTCTGCTCTATCATCACCCCCAGCAAATCCCTCTCTACAATCCCAGCAATTTGTAACATTTTACTTCGGCTTCCCTGCATCGCTAGGAGCAGGCCTTTTATTTCTTCCAGACTTCATTACATACCCAGTTGGTCCACATTTAATGGTCTTTGATTTCACCCTTGCGGACCAAGCTGCAGGTGTGGTTTCACTTCACAATGATTGTAAGAGAACGTTCAGTACAGTTTCTCAACTAGAAGTGATAACATGAGGCTGTTGTCTTAACCACTGAGCGTTTTGTCTTGATAAATTCATGTTCTGTGTGCGAGTCTTAAATGTGTTTGGGATTTATATAAGGCGTTTCACCAATATGAGCTTGTATGATATTGGTTTCCTCGAGTGGTAAAATTGATGTGAGTATTGTGGGATGCTTGCAAATTATGATTTCTCACGAGGATGCAAGGAAGCTTCGGGAATGTTAGTATTTTCTCTTACCAAAAAAAAAATCTGTGAATTCATACAGGATCGTTATTCGTGCTCATCTTTTGAGCTTTGCCTAGACTCAGTGCGATTGATTGATTTAAGACCCATGCTGTTTACTGTACAATGAGCATGACTTATGACGGTCAAGACCTGCTGCTGTTTGTCATGTCATGGGACAGTTTCCAAGATACCGTCCAATCAAGATTCAGGCTTTTCTATGGAAATACCCAAAACATGGTACAGCTTAAAAAATATAATGCAGCAGCATCATGTTGGGCAAAGAATTGCAGTTGCTATGTGTGTTCACTTGGATATGTAGAAATAAGGGTTGTCAAACAAGATGAACAGTATGTTTGTGACTGGCTGTCAAGGGCTATGCCTCCTTTATAAAAAATATAATATATATATATATTTTTTTTTATTGGCAACAGCAGGTGAGTTTATGTACCAAAATGTCATAGTGAAAAAGACATATGTTAGATGAATGCAGGAAGGAATAATTCCAACTGGGCAGACACTGGATGGTCCATTTTGGTCTTGATCAGTCAGTATTTACTGTATATCTAGTATAATAGTGTGATTTGAAATGTGCATTATTTTTTAGTGCACAGTTTACTTGCATGCTAAAAAGCGCATTAATGTCCAATACAGATACAGTAAGATAATGGAGTGCTGATGCATCAGGCATTATAAAATCACACTAAAATCTGCGTAAAGGTTTGCAGTGAACTTTGTACACATTCTTACATAGACTAGATATATTGTAAAGGTCTTGATGTTTTTTTGAAGAGTGATATATTAAATACCATAAACCATTATGTAAAAAATGATTGTAAAAGTTAAAAAGTTCTGTGTGGTGCAATCCAGGATCCCCTGTACCAGAGTCCCCCCCCCACCCCCGAACCACAGGTTCCAACTACATTTACTTGTCCTCCCAACTAACCATCCAATAATAATCTACCAATTTGAATGCTGCCTTCTATTCTTTTTAATTTGTGTGGATTCAGCGGAGGTCAAAATGATAAATAAATATGGCGTCACCATCAGGATATAGGAACAGCTAGTTCTCCAGGAACAAGCAGGAAGTCAGTCCTCACATATGGGTGACATCTGCACCAACGGAGCCCTCATGTGGAGCAAATCCCCAGCTTTCAAAAAAAGCCTTTGGGAAGTTCATCACGCATGTGCGGTCCCCTTCCCACCCAAGGGTGCCATCTTGCTCAGTCTCCTTTTTTCCACGGAGCCCAACAGACATTGTCACATAGTCGCCATGGAAAACGTTTACAAAGTTAGGAAATTCATTTCTTTGCCGGATCGACACTGGTTCCCCTTCCTGCCTTCGGCTCGGTACACCAGTATCAAGTCTGGCTTGATTTTTCGTTTTTTGTCCTTCATGACTAGCGTTCACGCTGTTTTTCTTTTTCACTGGCAGCCCGGGTCTTCGACCTCGTAGGGGCCCTTTTTCCCCTGATGGCTGCCAACAGGTTTAAAAAATGTGATCGGTGTACTAAATTAATGTCTCTCACTGATACACATGACTGCTGTCTTCAGTGCCTCGGGCCTGACCACGACCCAAAGGTCTGTGGCCCGTGCAGGAAAATGTCCTCGAAGGCCCTGAGAAGCCGCCAGCAGCAACATGATAGGATGTTTGCTAAATCCATACTTTCGCGGGCCCGGACCTCGTCTGAGGCCTCTATGTCTCAGGGGGAACACTCCGAGCCCGAGCATCGTAGGGATTCCTCGGAGAGAGGGTCTCCCTTGCGGGAACATCGAAGGAAGAAAAAATCCTTGAAGGCGGCATCGTTGGATGGCTCTGAACGGCCGGGTTCCTCCTGGGACCGGTCGCAGAGACCCGAGCACCAGCCTAGATCCTCAGAGATGGAGCATCCAGCGAAGCTTCCTCCACGGGATATGGAGCAGCCGAGGCAGGTAACAACTGTCCTCATCGAAGACCCCCCCCCCCTTCCTGGGGGAACCAGCATTGGGCCCGATGGTGTCGGGACCCAACCCGGTGGCTGCAGAGCCTTCTGAACTTGGTCTCAGAAGGTGGCCCTAGAGCGCAGTATGTCTGCCTTCATGGAGCAGCAGCAGGCGCTGATTGCCGGTCTCACCGGTTCTTCTGCCCTGACCACCAGGCCACCGACGTCTAAGTCGACCCCAGAGGCCGAGCCGATCCTCGAGACCATGCGGATTCGAGTCGATTCTCGGCCGAGGTCCCTCTTGGCTTCCGCTCGGGGCTGAGGTTGTCGCCGCTGGTTCTACCGGCATCAGGGCGGTCGATGCCAGGGGCCCTCAATGCCGGAGCCCCTCGATTCCTTCTTGGAGGCATCGGGATGGGAGACTGAGGAGGAAGAGTCTCTGGACACCTATCGGCACAGATATATCCTATCCAATTCCCCAGTGTCCGAGCCTCGGAGAAGGTCCCCCCGGAGGATACTAGGTTTTTGGTCTTGGTGATGGATATGTCAAAGGCTTTGGCATTCCCCACGGAGTCCGAGGAGGATCCTCGAGCCAACGAGCTTGAGATCCTCCAGTATGACTCTCCCCCTCAGGAGGCCCTTACTGTACCAGTGCCTCCGATCCTGGAACGATTGATGCTCTGCATGTGGGAGACACCGGCGTCAGCACCAGTGATCAGCAAACAGATCGACTCGATGTATCGAGGCTTTAAGAGCCCTGGATTTCAAAAGGCACAATTGCCGCACAACTCCATGTTTGTGGAATCGGCCATGCGCAGGCTGAAGAGCCTGAAGACACACTCCTTGGTGCCTCCTGGCAGGGAGGCCCGCAACTTGGACGCTCTCGGCAAGAAGTGCTTCCAGGGTTCAATGCTGACCTGTCGGATCCAGGCCTACCTGCTGTACATGGGCATGTACCTGAGGGATTTGGCGAAGGAACTCTCCAGGTTCTCGGCTGGTCTCTACGAGGGACTTTTGCAGCCCTTCAAGAGTCTGTCCATCGGCATCCGTGAGTGCTCGAAGTTCATGACTCAAGCAGCCTATGACGGCTTTGAGTCGGCGGCCCGGGTAGCTGCGGCAGACATCGGTGCATGCCGCCAAGCATGGCTACAATCAGACCTCAAGCAATGGGTTCAGGACAAGTTGGTCGATGTCCCATGCCAGGGAAAGAACCTCTTTGGCAAACCCATGACCGACAAGGCTGCAGAGATCGAGTCCGAGTACATGACGAGGACATGGCTCTCAAAGAAGACCTCTGCCCCTTCTAAGAAGAAGGGCTCAGGTAAGAAGCCCTTTTACCCGAGGAAGAGTACTACTTACTGAAGCTACCCCAATTTTCAGGCCTCCCCGGCTCCCCAACAGGGGCAGCAAGCCAAGGGACAGGGGCATGGCCCGTGTAAGCAGAAAGCCCCCAAACACCAGGCACCGGCTCCCGCCCAGCCTGGTGATGGCTTTTGACTCTCACAGCATGGCCCCTCTCCCCACAGGAGACAGGCATTGCACAGGAGGAAGGCTTGCCGTGTATGTCCACAGATGGACAGCCATCACCTCCGATGCCTGGGTCCTGCAGGTACTCCATCAGGGCTATCTCCTTCATTGGACCCAGGTACCACCTCGTTTCCCAGGACAGCCCCTCAGGTCTCCTCTTCACTGGGACCTTCTTTTGAAGGAGTTGGCGGGTCTTCTAGAGGATCAGGCGGTAGAACCGGTACCCCACCACCTGCAGGGCAAGGGCTTCTATTCCAGGTACTTTCTGGTACTAAAAAGAACAGGAGGCCTCAGACCCATCCTCGACCTGTGCAACTTAAACAAATTCCTGATGAGGAAGAAGTTCAAGATGCTCTCACTTGGAATATTGCTGCCTTACCTACGCCAGGGAGACTGGCTATGCTTCTTAGACCTAAAGGATGCATATACGCACATCCTTATACACCCAGACCACAGACAATATCTACGCTTTGTGGTGGGAAGCAATCACTACCAGTACAGGGTACTCCCCTTTGGCCTGGCCTCCGCCCCCAGGGTATTCACAAAATGTTTGGTGGTGGCCGCTGCCTTTCTCAGACCCCAAGGAGTTTTCATCTTCCCCTACCTAGACGACTGGCTCATCAGAGGCACTTCAGCCATCCAAGTGCTCTAGCATCTGGGGTTTGTAATCAATTACCCCAAGTCCAGCCTTGTTCCCACTCAACAACTAGAGTTCATTGGGGCCAGACTCGATACCCTTCAAGCAAAGGCCTACCTGCCAGCAGACAGGGCAAAAAGGCTTCTAGTCCTGGCATGCCAGGTGAGTCGCAGATCCCAAGAGTCAGCAAGGCACTTTTTGTGCCTCCTCGGGCACATAGCCTCCACAATCCATGTAACACCAGATGTCCGCCTACACATGCAAACTGCTCAGTGGTGCCTCAGAGACCAATGGACACAGGCCATGGACGGCCTCCGAGACAGAGTCACGGTGTCCAGATGACTAGTACAGTCCCTGGATTGGCGGCTTCAACCATTCCACTTGGAAGCGGGGATACCTTTCCAGGCTCCTCGACACGTGAGGATCCTGACCATGGATGCATCCTTACTGGGCTGGGGAGCCCATTGCCAGGGGCTTTGTACCCAGGGCATGTGGTCTCCAAACGAGAGAACACAACAAATCAATTTCTTGGAACTCCGGTGCCATCCGCCTGGCTCTGAGTATTCTAGCGGACCTTGGCTCGCCAACCTGTCTTAGTACAGACAGACAACCAAGTAGCCATGTTCTGTGTGAACAAGCAAGGCGGCATGGGGTCCCGCCTACTGTGTCAGGAAACCCTGGATCTGTGCTCCTTTGCAGTCCGGCATGGCATTCATTTAAGGGCCGTTTACCTGCCAGGCCAGGACAACTACTTAGCCGACAGACTAAGCAGGATTCTCCAGCCCACGAGTGGCAGCTGGACAAGGGAGAAGTCCATTGGCTTTTCCAGACCTGGGACAGCCAGTAGTGGACTTGTTTGCGAGTCCACTTAATCGCCAGTTGTCCCGGTTCTGCTCCAGGCAGCCACACCCACACAGGGTGGCCGCCGACGCATTTCTCATATCATGGTCTGTGGGCCTCCTGTATGCATTTCCCTCGATGCCTCTGGTGGCCAAGACTCTATTCAAGATCCTCCAGGACAAGGCCTCAGTCATCTTGGTAGCCCCCAGATGGCCGAGGCAGCCCTGGTTTCTGCTTCTACTCCAGCTAGCGGTGGAGGACCCATTTCCCCTGGAATCCTCTCCAAATCTCTTGTCGCAGGAGGGGGACACTCTCCTGCATCCCATTCTCAGCTCTCTCAACCTAATGGCATGGCTGTTGAAAGGGTAGTGCTCGCACTAGTCCTCCTTCCAAAAAATGTGGAAGAGGTCTTGCTGGCCTCAAGGAGGCTGTCAACCAGACGGATCTATGCCTCAAATGGCGTAGGTTTGGAGTTTGGTGCAAGGAGCAGAATCATTTCTCCTGCCAGGTTGCAGTGGTATTACAGTACATTCTCCAACTTTCGGAGTTGGGCCTTAAGTCCTACTCCGTCAAAGTTCATCTCAGTACCATTGCAGCAAACCACTTCCCGGTGGAAGGAAAGCCTCTCTCTGCGTATCCCCTAATTTCTAGGTTCTTGAGAGGCTGCTTCTGCTGAAGCCCCCAGTCCGCCCTCCGGCGACCGAATGGGATTTGAATGTGGTTTAGGGCAGCTTACTTGGCCAACTTTTGAGCCAATGGCAGCCTGCCATCTAAGCTACCTTTCTTGGAAGGTAGTTTTCTTGGTTGCACTCACATCAGCTCGGCGATTGAATGAGCTTCAGGCCCTTGTGTCCGACAGGCCTTATACAGGGTTCTATAGGACACACCCCAAGTTCCTTCCGAAAGTGGTCTCTTCGTTTCACTTCAACTAGGAGGTAGTACTGCCTACCTTCTTTCCCAGGCCGCATGGCAGTTGAGCAGAGACAGTTCTGCATACCCTGGACTGCAAGAGGGCGTTGGCCTTCTAAATTCAGTGTACACAAAGCCATAGAAGGGCTACTCAGCTCTTTGTATCCTATGACCCCAGTAAACTGGGGATGGCTGTTTCCAAGCGTACGCTGTCCACCTGGGTGGCTGACTGTATTGCCTGGGCATACAGGGCAGCCGAGCTTCCGTTGGAGGGTCACGTTATGGCCCACCGGGTCAGGGCCATGGCAGCATCAGTGACTCATTTCCGCTCTGTTCCGCTGGCAGACATCTGCTGAGCTGCCACCTGGTCTTCGGGTCAGACTTTCGCAACCCATTACTGCCTGGATAGGGAGTCCCAACGGGACAGTGCTTTCGGCCAGGCTATACTCCGTAACCTATTCGAGGTCAAGGTAACTCCTGCCCTCCGACCCTTCTGTTTCAGGCTACCAGAGTGCTACCCTCTCATTTAAATTCCTATTGTGACTGCTTGCGGCTCTCGTAGAGGGAGCCTATTTTTTCAGCTGTGGGTTCTCGGTAGCCTATAGATGGGAAGTCCCATATGTGAGGACTGACTTCCTGCTTGTTCCCGGGGAAAACGTAGTTACTCACCTGTAACAGGTGTTCTCCGGGGACAGCAGGAATCAGTCCTCATGACCCTCCCTTCTCCCCTTGGAGTTGCAGTCCTATTGTTATTGCTTTTGCTAATTTTTGCTGTCTTTTTAGCTATGTCATTTGACTGAGCAAGATGGCACCCTTGGGCGGGAAGGGGACCGCTCATGCGGGATGCAATTCCCAAAGGCTTTCTTTGAAAGCTGGGGATTTACTCCACACAACAGCTTCGGCGGCGTCAATGTCACCCATATGTGAGGACTGATTCCTGCTATCCCCGGAGAACACCTGTTACAGGTGAGTAACTATACTATAAATACTTAGGGGAGCTTAGATCTGATTTTTTTTTAAATTTGTATTTACTTCCATCAAAGTAAATGGATGTTAAATCTTTACGTCACCTCTTGAACTGGCATCAAAGCAATCCTGAGAAGTGGAGTGAAAAAGTACTCTAAGTTTAGGGCATTTCCCTGTATTGGAAGTAATCAATATGCGGATCTTTTCTATGTATGTGCACTAAACGTAAAGTGTTATTTTTTAGCATGTATTTTTTTCAGTGCTAAAAGCCTTACTAAATTCCAAAATCAAATTAACACTCAATAAATGCATCTTAAGACATGAGTTAAAATGCACACTTAGCTTGGCCTGCTTTAGTACATTGGGCCTAGGACTAGCCCAATCATTAGGCAAACTTGGTAGTTGCCTAGGATAGCACCTTGTGTTTTTTTGCTTTTTTAGAAGGGAGGGAGAGCAAAAAGCAGCTACAATCAAAGCAAAGCAATAGGTCCTGGCAACCACACAAAAACAATGTCATCTGTGCATGCATTTTATCTGCAGGAAGAATAGGCAATAAGCAAATAGTCAATTTTGGCTTTTTGAAATCTCCCTTGTATATTTACAAAATAAAGTTCAGCATTTAAAAGTGTGATATCGAAATATGCATTTTTATAGGATTATTCTGAGAGGCAATGGTGTTGAGATGATTACAATTAAATTTAATAAAATCTTGGGGAAGAAGCGTGGTCGCTAGGGGTCAAAAGGCTGAAATTTTGCTTAGAGTGCCTACTACCCCTGTACCAACTCTGATTGGGCCTTATATTTTCAGGAAGATAGCTGGGTTTTTTTGTGTTACCTCTATGCTGTTCTCATCTAAAATGAGGTTAACTGGGATTATTTTGGTCTTGCATGTTTTACATAAACAAAATATATTTAAGTTCATCTGTATTATGTTACAGAGAAAATAAGATTATTTTTATTAGATAATTTTAAATGTATGTGTTTTATATTCTTGCAAACTGCTTTGGCCTAAAAAGGCACTATATAAAACTTGGGGTTTCTTTCACATTCACTAGCATTGCATCCACATGCCTACTCTACAGATGACTATAAAACTGTCGGTTTACTCTCAGAAGGGTTTTTTTTTCCCTACTGCAGACTAATTTCTGTGATGCATAGGCCTTTTGAAAGGTAAAGAACATGTTCACAACTCATTAATACTCTTGCTGATTGAGCACCAAGAATAGGTCTAATGTCTATTACATTTACAATTGTTATATAAGCATCTTATTTCTCCTTAATGTCTTCCTTCTGCAGGCTTTGTTTATGGCTCATTGCTAGCAATGTAAAATAATAATTTTATTTATTGCTTGTAGAACAAAGTTAATACTCCCACCGCTAGATCCGGGGCCTTGAGCAGAGCATCAACTGTAGTAAATTATGGGGTGAAAGTAGTACAGCTTTCTATTTTTAATACTGGAAGTAAGAGAAAATCATTTGCATGCTATTGACAATGTGTTTTTGAGAACACACTAAACCACATTAGGATGTCGTAAAGTCTGTGGAAGTCTGCTTTCTGAGGTCATGAGGATACTGGCAATGATGATTATGCTGTGTATAGCATAATTTAAATATTTCTATCATATACTGTGGTCCAAAAATGGATCCGAGGTGGGCCCTATGACTCTGTGGCAGTATTGTATGTTGGATTTGGTTCCTGGGTCAGGTTTTCCCTCCCTAGGTTGGCTGGGATTGGTAAGTCAAGGTTACTGTGCATTGGTAAACTCTAGTGGCTAAATTTGGAGACTATAATGGCAAGAGGCAAGCAGTAATGATTGCTAAATGAGGAATGTTGCTAAAGGTAAGTTGGACTAAGGAAAATTGGAAGGAGGTGTAAAGTAAGGGGGAATGATGATCCAACTATTCTGAATGAAAGCAGGCTGTGCCAGGCTCTACTCTTGGCTCAGACTGAATTGGAGTCCCAAAGAAGCAGCAGAAAAATTCCAGCGCAAAGCAAAACAAAACCCACTGCACCAACCCTCCTACCCCCACACTCACACAAAAAAACAACATTCTAAGGCAGGGGTCGGCAACCCGCGGCTCCGGAGCCGCATGCGGCTCTTTCTCACCTTTGCCGCGGCTCCGGAGCACACTGCCCGCCCGGTATTTAAACGTGGCGTTATGGGCTCCCTCCATGTCAGCTCCCTCCCTTCTTCTGCAGCCGCGGCTCCCTGCCTCTTAGGGAACCGCGGCTGTGCTTTTAAAATCATCTCGGAGCCCTTCCTGTCTTGACGGGCTCCGTGCAGCATTGTCCCGCCTCTAAAGGAAGTTTTGGAGGCGGGACAATGCGGCACGGAGCCCGTCAAGACAGGCAGGGCTGCGGGATGATTTTACAAGCACAGCCGCGGGTCCCTAAGAGGCCGGGAGCCGCGGCTGCAGACGAAGGGAGGGGGCTGACATGGAGGGAGGAGGGCTGACATGGAGGGAGGGAGCAGATATGGATGGATGGAGGGAGGGGGGCTGATATGGATGGAGGGGGCTGACATGGAGGGAGGGAGCTGATATGGATGGATGGAGGGAGGGGGGCTGATATGGAGGGAGGGAGCTGATATGGATGGATGGAGGGAGGGGGGCTGACATGGAGGGAGGGAGCTGAGATGTATGGAGGGAGGGGGCCTGATATGGATGGATGGAGGGAGGGGGGCTGACATGGAGGGATTGGGGAGGCGGGCTGACATGGAGGGAGGGAGCTGATATGGATGGAGGGAGGGAGGGGGCTGACATGGAGGGATGGAGCACTGGTAATGGGGTTGAGGGGACGAGCACTGGAAATGAGCTGAGTAGGGGAGGCTAGGACTGGTAATGAGCTGAGGGGGGGTAGGACTGGTATTGGGCTGATTAGGGGAGGCTAGCACTGGTAATTGGGTTGAGGGGGATTAGCACTGGAAGCTAGCTGATTGGGGGGATTTGACTGGGAATGGGCTGAGTGTGGGGAGGGGAGGATAGAGATGATGGCCCTGGAAGATAACTGGGGCTAAGGCTACAATGGGCTGATATGAGGGGATGGGAGAATGGAACTGGATCTGAGAGGGCTGCCATGGTATTTGTACTAGAAGGGACTGGTCAGTGGGGAAGGAGGGGGACTGGAAGGAAATGGACACCAGTGGCAATCATGGGAATGCAAGTTGACATTGGAAGGTACTGGGAGTGAGGACTGGAAAGGGGCTGATATTGGGGAGGGTTACTGGGACTGGAAATAGGCTGATGGAAAGAAGTGAAGAAAACGAAAGAAGAGATAAGAAATGGCAGATGGACCATAGACCACAGAAAGAGAGCTAAGAGAAGACAGGAAAGCAGAAGCCTCAGATCGGGACCAGCATGATCAAAGAATAAATTGGTCAGACAACAAAGGTAGAAAAAATAATTTTATTTCATATTAGTGATTTGACTACAAAATCATCATAATTTTGAAATCAAATATTGTTACTTGTTGTTGTGATATTTTCTGGCGTATTTTTTTTGGTGTGCGAAGGAAGAGGGGTAGTCTTATACGGCGAGTATAGGCCAAACACCTATATTTTAACAGGAAAAGTAGGGGGTCGTATATAGCATTAAGGTAAGAAACAATATATGCAGTGTTAGATTTGTTTTAAATGTCGCAATGGTTTTGCGGCTCCCAGTTTTTTTTTTTCCCTTCGGAAACGGGTCCAAATGGCTCTTTATGTCTTAAAGGTTGCAGACCCCTGTTCTAAGGTAAGCAGTATTTTTAATTTGAACTGAAGATCATTACTGTAGTTGGCCTGCTTACTTTGTATGGGAGGGGGAGACGGTCGCATTGGTGGTTGGGGGAGGAGGAGCAATTAAACATCAGTATCCACAAAAAAAAAAAGAACTATTGGAAGGGGTGTGCTGCATGTCCATGCTTTCTTGCTTTGCAGGAGTCTCTTACATGTCTAAGAGAACATGCAGTCAATTCCCACTAGCACTCCATGTGGCCTTGGGCAAGTCACTTTACCCTCCATTGCCTCGGAAGAAAGTCCTAGCAACTTACTTCAGATCACACCTTGCGAAGAAAACCCAGGAGTCAACCCTGACTCAACAACATGACATGCCACTTGTGGACAATTCTATTTGCACATCTCCCAGATTATGATACAGCCCCATTGTCACTAGCAGCTGCAGACTTGGTAAACTGGCTGTGTTCAACAGTTTATTACTATGAACTGCTTGTAATTTGACAGGTGTCAATATAGGAACCTTTATGCTGATCCTACTAGGCTTTATTATTGCTTGAGAAGCAATTGTATTAAGTTGTACAGGTTTCTTCCTCTAGACTAAAGCAAGTAATTGCTGATGTGGTCATTTAAAGTGCTGAACCTTCATCAATACCCTACCAAAAAATCCCTGAAACAATCCTCACCATGCGAACCAAAGATATATCTTTTTGTCGGACCACAATGAGGGAGGTTTAGATAGACTTCAAAACCACACCCGTCAATTGGAGTCCATTTTAATCAACAGACACAGTTCTTTAGTGAATTATGTAATAAACTTAACTTAAAATGTTGAAGAGAAGAAGCACAAATCGTGGCGTGAAACATCCAAACTTGTAGAACACGACATGCACGTTTCGGGGACACACAGCCCCTGTATCAAGTGCTCTCCACGCAGATTATATCAGTTTGATTCTTCTCCATATCTTGTGCAAAGAAATGGCATTGTTCTACTTTCTTAAAAAACGCCGGTTCTTGCTGGACAACCAATCACTGCAGAGAATTAAACTTATCACCATTGGTCGGCAAAACCGTCAATCATCACGGGAACCAAACATAGATAAGGGTCGCTCCTATTCGGCTCCTTATCTTATTGGATGAAAGCCAGCTGGTGAAAAAGAAAACACCACAAACTGCCTAGTGATGTAACTACTAAAGAACAGCCCACGAACAAAGGGAATTCCCACCGCAACAGGGAAAGCACAGTTACTTACCTGTAACAGGTGATCTCCGGAACAGCAGGAATTAGTCTTCACATATGGGAGACGTCGCCGACGGAGCCCGCACGGGAATGCTCCCCAGCATCCAATCTGAAAGCCTTTGGGAGCATCCCCCGTGCTTGCGCGGTGGCTTCCCGCCCTTCCTACTGCCTCTCCCCAGTTAAGTGTCATAGCTGAGCCAGAAGGAAAGGAGAGGAAGGAAGAGAGAGAAAGAGATACAACTCCTAGGGGAGGTGGGCGGGTTGTGAAGACTAATTCCTGCTGTTCCGGAGATCACCTGTTACAGGTAAGTAACTGCTATCTCCAGGAACAAGCAGGAATGAGTCTTCACATATGGGGACTCCCTAGCTGAGGATGCCCGGGGGAGATCCCGCAAGCCCGGCCCAGGACGGGATGGCATTTTCCCAACCTGAAACCCCGGCATCCCCTGAAAAAGGATGGAGGGTAGGAGTTGAGAGGGAGAACAGCAAACCCAAAGACTACAGGGAGAGTAGTCAGTAGAATGCATGGAAGCATCAGCAAGTAATTAAGGAATTAATAACTTAGTATCATGTAGAGCTTACCTACTGAGTTGTAGGAAGTAGAACGGTGATGAAGGTACGGTAGATGCAGTAGCGAGGTCTTCAAGGGAACTTCACCGCAGCGAGGAGGAAGTTCCAAATCCGGAAGGCCAAGAGATCCAGGAGGCAGCTGGGTCAGGAGAAGGACGGCAGGTCTTCAAGGAGCTTTATGCAAAGCTGAGCACTCCCTTAGGAGCAGAGTCCATAACTCAGAGGACTAACAGCAGAAGACTGGCCGATCTGGATAGCCTATTCCGGAGAAGAGTAGGGGAGTACCCCGAAGCAGAAGGAGTACACAGTCTGCCCTAGCGAAAAGATAGGGAGACAAGGGTCTGAACCTCCGGGAGGAGGGTATAACTGAAAAAGAAGCTGTTGACGTCACAGCAGTAGAGTACAACCAGTCTGAGCGCCGAACTAAGGAATAGGCAGGCGGACTGGTGGGACCCCGGAGGAGGGGGGGGGGTGCGTGAGTACCAGCCATTGGGGAAAAATAGGCGGCAGAACACAGGCACCGTGGGCATCCCCCAAAAAGTGCCAATAGAGCAGGTGATATGTGGTCTATCTAGGCCGTTGGGCATATAGAACGCCCCACCCCGGCACTAACGCAGGTATGCCGAGGAACCTGCCATTGATCCACAGAACGTCCACCTGGGGAGGTGGCGTCAAGATCCGTCCGGAGAGGGATCTACTCAGGTGGAACAAGGACAGATCGGCGAACTAATAGCACGGTAGCGTGCATGACAGAATAGTGTCCGTCCGGAAGAGCACATCAGGGGGCATGAGGCCCTATAGGTGTCCCCAGGACCTGCACGCAGAGCTCGCTCACGGCACTAATCGGGGAACACGAGGGCATAGTCCTTGGTAATCATTGGGGGACTATAGGCTGGAAGGAAAAATTCCGGTACGGAAGCAATCAGCAGGGGAATACTGGCCGAGAAGGGTTAGGGGCCGTACCTAAGGGTAAGCCAGCTGACCGCGGGCCAGAGCTATCAAGGAGCAGAAGTGGTCTCCTTCTACCAGTGGAAGGAGAATACCTAAACCCCTGGATAAGCCCCCGAGCCATTTCCCCTACTGAGTGAGCCCCATCCCAATTGTAAACTTCTGGTAAGAAGGTAAACCGCAGGCAGCCTCCCACCGGAGACTAAACCTGCTTGGTATGAGAGTCCTGACGCGGACCCGTGAACTTCAACCCAGGGTGAGAGGTCCCTTGCTTGGGCGCACCTGGCGGGTGGGCTGAGGGGTGACATTTCCTCTTCCTAGGGAAGGAAGGTCTGGACAGGCGTGCACCACCGCCAGGGGGAAGCCGGGCCCTAGGGTGGCTTCTAACGCTGGGAAGGTTAGCGAAGCACTGCGCGACCTGACGTAAGGCTTCGCCATTGAAGAGATGATCTCCGTCACAGGGAGAATTACCCAGGTTATGCTGTGCTCGTCTGCACCACTCGGACGCCTGCAACCATGCTGTACGGTGTGCTCTAATGGCAACAGCAGAACATCTGCCGACCGACAGAAAGGAGTCTAGAGAAGCACGAGAAAGGAACACAGAGATATTCCTGCAGTGATAAAGGAGCAGGGAATACTCAAAGGCCTTGGTTGCAGATAAAAAGGGGGACAACCGAGATAATCTCTCGGTGACATCCCGGAGCGACAGATTCATATAAAAAAATATATGAAATAATTCTGGACGCCAGCATAGACGTTTGAAAGGTTTGACGTCCTAGTGTATCTAGCGTCTTCGAGGCGCGGCCTGGAGGGCGGGAGGAATGCTTTTCCTTGCTTCCGGCCTTCCTCAACGCCGATTCTACCACAATGGAACGATGTGGAAGCTGGTGCTGCCGAAAACCCGGGGAGGGGGGCACTTGATACAGAGCATGCATCGCAGTCGACGGTGCCGGAACCCTCAAAGGCGACCGCCAAGCCCCCAGCAGGAGATCCTGTAGGGAGGGGTGCAAAGGAAGCATCACGGCGGCCCGTTCCGCAGGGCCCGGAGTTAGGTCCGGGATAGGGATAGCCAGCAAGTCCGCCATGTAAAAGTATGAAATTATGCAAAGACGGCTCCCCCGGAGGGGCTATGTCGTGGGAGGCGGTGGCGGGAAGGGCCGCCAGGGCACCGAGAAGCCTCTCGGGCTGATGCCCGCTGGGCAGAGGAGGGGACCAAGAGCCCCGGATCGGGGCAGTCAACATGGCGTCGTCGGCTCCTGGAATGGATTCCAAGCTAGGCATCGAGGAGGTCGATGGCACTGATGGGGCCGCCGGAATCAGCCCCGGCCCCGGGGGCGGCGGCGCCCCCGGCCACTGAAGTGGTTCCGCGGCAGCCGAAGGGCAGTGGCCAACAATGTCCGCATCGCGAGAGGGGACAGGGGCCGATTTCGAGATGTCTCGTGGCCGAGCCTTCGAGGCTGGATACCGATTCCAGGTTGGGCATCGAACCGAGCGATGAGATCGACTCCCTTCTAGAGGGCCCCGGCGGGGGCGGCCGCGCCGGCGGTGTTGATCCCAGGGCCGGAACCGTGCCGATCGGCGTCGCGAGCATCAAGGGCCCCGAGGACCAAGCTCGGTGGAGAGGGAGTCATCCGCCGGCACCGATGTCGGGCGGCGGGCACTGCCAGAAGCCGGGCCCCTTCTCGAGCCCGTCCGGCCCGGAGGGAAATACTTCTGGGGCACGCGACCCGTCCCCGAGGGTACCCAGGTCACCCGACAGCGAGTCCCTGTGGGGAGGGAAGTGCAAAACTCCCTCGCCGTCGCCGGGGTACCGGTGCGGGATGGCACAGATCCGGGCTGGATCGAAGCGATCGAAGGTCCCGAGGCCCCCTTTCTAGGAAAGAGCGGGGCCCTCGACGCCCACGACGATGCCGGGGGGTCGCCCGTCTGGGGCTGATCAACACACCCTGAGGGCCCCGGGGAAGGCTGACGGCGGTCCCTGGCTCTCGACGCCCCTGCCGTCACCGGCGGAGCGGTGCCGCTCAAACCCGGTACCACCCTCGCGCAGGGTTGGGATACCGGTGACCCAGCGCGGGTCGAAGTGATTAGCCCCGAAGGGAGCGAGGCCAGATGACCATCCCCGGCGAAGAGTGGAACCATCGCCAACGTGCCCAAAGCGGGTACCACCTCTGCGCATGGCATGAGCGTAGAGCCGCCAGATCGCGTCGAGTCGGTCGGCCCTAGAGGTGCCGAGGGCAGTGACCGGCGATCCCCTGTGGGGAGCGGCACCCTCGTAGGAACGCCATACCGGCAGGAGTCGGTCGGCCCCAGAGGCGCCGAGGACTGCGGCTGACAACCCCCGGTGAGGAGCGGAAAGCTAGACACCGATGCCGACGTCGAGGGGTCGGCACCGCCCGTAGCGGATACCACCCCCGCGGATGGCAGGGGTGAAGGAACGCCAGACTGGACCGAATCGAGCGGCCCCTGACGATCCTCGGCGAGGAGCAGAACGCTCGACACCGCCGCCGCCGCCGGGGGGTCTGCGCCGCCCAGATCGGGTACCACACCCGAGCGTGGCTTGGATCGAGGGAGGTCAGACTCGGTCGAGTCGATCGGCCCCGAAGGCGCCGAGGACACCAGCTGACGGTCCCTGGTGAAGAGTGGAACACTCGACACCGGCACCGATGCCGGGGAATCGGCACCGCTCGAAGCGGGTACCCCCCTCGAGCAGGGCTCGGGAATGTTCTGTGAGGAGCGAACCCCAGGAACATCCCGAAACCCCGTAAATGCTTTGGAGCCCGAGGACTCCCGCCGGGGTATAATAGCCAAGGGGGGCTTGAGGGGTTGGCCGGAGCCGTCGCCATGCCGCGCATGAGACTCGCCCCTCAAGACTTGGCTAGTCTTAACAGACTGTTGTGTGGTTACCTGATCCTGGAGAGAAGAAGAAGAAGAAAAACCCGATGGCCGCGCCTTGGGCGTGAAAACGTCATCGAGGGATACCCGAAAAAGGGAAGGTCTTCTCCCGACACCGAAGCCCAGAGAACCCGGGAGGGAAGGATCAGGCCCCAAACAAGAGAGGCACCAGGCGTTGGAGTCCATGTGGAAAACTAAGTCCCCGCAGCGAGGGCACTTCTGGGGCTCCATGCTGTAAGCCCGGTAGGCCTCGGCGCCCAGAGGGGAAAAAAGGTCCCGCTAGGCGACGAAGAAAAATAAGGAACAAGGGGTACAGAGGTGCCGCTGTCGGCGGGAAACCGCGACTACAGAAACAAGAAAAGAAGGTGAAAAGTTCTGCGGTGGCAGGAGGGACGTCCTGCCTGCTCCGCGGACAACGAAAAACTGGGGAGAGGCAGTAGGAAGGGCGGGAAGCCACCACGCAGGCGCGGGGGATGCTCCAAAAGGCTTTCTGATTGGATGCTGGGGAGCATTCCCGTGCGGGTTCCGTCGGCGACATCTCCCATATGTGAAGACTCATTCCTGCTTGTTCCTGGAGATTCCCTCGATCATAGGGCTTTGTTTAAAGGACACTCAGCCATTCAATTTCTCGGTTTAAGCCTCCTGGTTGTACACATTCCAGATCGTAAATCCAACGTTGTTCACAACGCTGTAATCGAGCCGTCCTATCGCCCCCTCTAGGATCATCCGGGATCAATTACAGTCCAGCGGAGTTTGTCAAATGTGTGGCCCTGCTCAACGCAGTGATCTACTATTGGAGCAGATGAAATTTTATGTTGTAAACGAGACGCATGCTCACAAATTCTTGTCCTAATAGGTCTTGTCGTACGGCCCACATAAAGTAAAAGACACTCACATTGGATTAAATAAACCACAAAGGACGAAGAGCACGTCGTGAACCAACGTCGTTGGTAGGTATGTCCAGTCCGGGGATGATCCCACGAGATTCCAGCCATTGTATTAAAGCAAAATTTGCACTTATTACATGGAAAATGACCTTTGGTTATGCCCGGACCGGAGGGCTTATCAAGTGTGGTAGTGGAGTGCACCAAAACGTCCCTGAAACATGAAGCTTTAGTAAATGCCGGCATGAATGGGTGGGCCAAACTAAGGTGTACAGATAAAATAGACCAGTGTTTTCGGAGGATCCCCATCACTGTATTACTGCGAACCATATAAGGAAAGACACCCACTATCTTCTTATCAGTCATCTGAGGGTTAGAGGGTTTCAGTAGCCAGTCACGATGTGTATAACGCGTGCGTTTATACGCCCGCTCGATCACTGAAGGGGGATATCCCCGCAATAACAATCTTTGTTTTAACTCCTGGGCATGAAGATGAAAATCCCCTATAGAGGAGCAGAGCCTGCGCAAACGTAAAAACTGGCCATATGGTAATCCCTTTTTAAGCGATATTGGGTGGAAACTGTTGTAATTCAATAAACTGTTCCTTTGAACTGGCTTGCGGAACAAGGTGTTTTGTAAAGAGGTATCAGCACGATAAATGAGCATGTCCAGAAATTCTATCTGTTGTGGATCACTATGCGCCGTAAACTGAATATTATTTATTTATTTATTTATTTATTTACATTCTCTTATATACCGCACTATTTTGCATCAGCGCGGTTTACATTGAACAAACTGAAATTACATTGAACAGGGCATTATAACTTGGAGATAACTATTTTACAGGGAACATGGGCTATGGAGGGTTAAGTGGCTTGCCCAAGACCACAAGGAGCACCTGTGGGACTAGAAACCCCAGTCCTTCCGGCCCAAGGTTGCTGTCCTCTAGTGGGATTTGAACCCCCGACCTTCCGGCCTGAAGTACCTTGCCCCAACCACTAGGCCACTCCTCCACTCCATATTGGGTTTGAGGCCATTTAACCATGTGATGAATGCTGACAACCCGTCCACATCAGCCGTCCATACAAAAAAAATATCGTCTAAAAACCTTTTCCATATAAGAACATGAGTAAAAAAAGTTGACGTGTAAATTGAACTTTCTTCCATTTGAGCCAAATATAAGGTGGCAATGGAGGGGGCCACCGTAGCCCCCATAGCGATGCCAAAAATTTGTTGGAAAAATGTCCCCTCAAAGATGAAATAATTCCTGGTCAGGACGAGTGTAATTAAATCAAGCAAAAAATGCTTTGACAACCTAGATGGGGCCTTGGTAAATAAGGTGTGGAGTAAATCAAGGGCCCCTCTCCCTGATGGATATTGGTGTATAGTGCCGCGACATCGAGAGTCACCAGAAAAATATTGGACTCAGGTAAAACTATATCAGATAACTGGATCATAAAATGCGTAGAATCTCGAATATAGGAACGGACAGACGAAGCTTCCACTTTCAAAAAGATGTCACAAAATTTGGATAGAGGTTCAAGAATAGATCCTCTACAGGACACAATGGATCTCCCCGGGGGTGAGACCAGTGATTTGTGAATCTTCGGCACTGTATATATAATGGGAATTTTGGGATGAGGAACTTTAAGGAAAATGCCCTCTCTCTTGGTCAACAGCCCCGATCAAGCCCCATAAAAATCAAAGCCGAGATGGTTAATTGTAATGCGGGAGTGGGATCTCTGGTCAACCTTTGGTAAACCTTGGAATCAGATAATTGAACTCGAAGACCTGTCAAATACTCCTCCGTCGCCTGCAATACAATAGCACCGCCCTTATCGGCATTGCGGATAGTAACTGAGGTATCAGAGGCTAGTTGTCGGAGGCAAACCTTCATCAATAGCACTTTCTCTGCCAAAAGAACTAATTAACTGTATAGTGTCTTTTCTATACATCCATATTATGTATATTTGTTTTCTTTACAATGTTTGAGTTGCAGATACTGCAATACCAAATTGATTTTTCTTAGCCTGCTTTCCCTTAGCAGAGACTGACAAATACTCATTTTGGCAAGTGCAAGATATTAAAAGTGGCTGTACCACAGCCCTGCTGCTCCTTTATACAAGAAGAACGGAACTGCTTTGGTTTTACTATATAATCTTTGGATAATTTTCATGGATCATAACCTGTGAAGTATTCATAAATACATTGTGTTGGTTCTCTTGATGGCCCCCTTCCCCCTACTGTGGCATTCCTGGGAAGCACCTCATTTCCTAAAAGCCTATTGAAGTATACCAAACGGGGATTCTTAATTATTCAAGAGTTATATAGGTTAGGGGGGAATGGATCTGGTTGCATTTCTATTACTATAAGACCTTCCTGTGCCAGATTTCAGATATAACAAGTTGTTAATAATGCTGGCTTCATTATACTATTAGCAAGTTGTGCCTTTCCAATGGACTGGTGTAAAAAGATTCAAAGCTTTGATGTTCATGAACTTTCAAGCTTGGGTAGGGCTCTTTTGTTAGGATGTTTAAAGTGCTTCACTATCGAAGCTTAGGGGACAGTCACCACATGGACAGCTAACCACAGGGTCCGAAGGAATTGACATTTAACAGCAATAAATAATCTCCAGGAACAAGCAGGAATGCAGTCTGCACATATGGGTGACGTCCTTGGCAAGAGTTTGTGCGGGAATGCTCCCCAATAGGAAAGCCTTTGGGAGCACTCCTCTGCGTGCCTGCCTTCCCATCTTCTCTCCTCAGTTCTTTGTTTTCCATGGGGCCATTAGGATGCACTGTCCTTTCACCGTTGAAAAACGTGTTTTTTTTTAATGTGTCCTTTGGGGTACGTCGTGCTTTTTTGCCTTCCTGTTGACACCGGTACTGTCGAGTCAAACACCAGTCACGATATTTCTCCAGGACCAAGCAAGAAGTCAGTCCTCACATATGGGTGACGTCAGCGTCGACGGAGCCCCCATGCGGAGCATTTCCCCAGCTTTCAAAGAAAGCCTTTGGGAATGCAGCACGCCTGCGCGGTCCCCTTCCCGCCCAAGGTTGCCATCTTGCTCAGTCTTTCTTTTTCCGCAGAGCCCGACGGATGTGAGTTCGTGTCACCCGGAAAAAGTTGATTTTTGCTGCGATTTTCACATTGTCTTATCCGGTTTGACGCCGGTTCCCCTTCCCGCCTGGGCTCGGTACACTGGTATCGAGTCCGGAGTTGTGTTTTCGTTTTTTTCCTTTGTGACAAGCGTTCGTGCTCTTTTTGTGTTTTCACTGGCAGCCCGGTCTTTTGACCTTGCAGGGGCCCTTTCTTCCCCGATGGCTGCCAGCGGGTTCAAAAAGTGTGATCGGTGCAAGAAACTTATGTCTCTCACCGACACACATGACTGCTTCCTCTGATGCCTCAGGCCTGACCATGACCCGCTGGCCTGTGGCCCGTGTGGCAAAATGTCGTCGAAGGCGCTTCAGAGCCGTCAGCATCAGTGTGAGAGAATTTTCTCTGACTCCGTGTCCGGCCGGGCCCGGACTTCGTCAGAGGCCTCGACATCTCGGGAGTCCGACCCCTGAGCGCCGTCGGGATTCCTCTGAAAGGGAGTCTCCCTCCCGGGAGCACAGAAGGAAGAAAAAGCTCGCGAGGGCGGCGTCTGTGGAAGCTCCTAGTTCCTCGAGGGCCAGGTCGCGTAGCCCTGACCGCCGCCCCGGGCTCTCGGAGTCGGAGAGGCCGTCCAAGTTGCCTAGTATGGAGCCGGAGTCCCTGAGTCACGTAAATGCAGTTGTCCTCGTGGACTCTCTACTGGGGGAGCCGACGTCGGGCAGGGCCGAGTCGGGGGCTGCTGGGTCTCCTGAGCTTGGACTCAGGTTAACGGCCTTGGAGAGCAGCTTGGCTGCCTTCATGGAACAGCAGCGGGTGCTGATCGCCGGTCTGACCGGTGCATCTGCCCCAACCACCGGGACCTCGACGTCTAAGTCGACCCCGGAGACCGAGCCGATCCTTGAGTCGATGAAGTCTTGAGTCGATACTCGGTCAAGGTCCCCCTTGACCTGTGCGGGGCTGAGGTCATCAACGCCAATACCCTCGGCGTCGGGGCGGGTGGCAGCGAGGCCCGTATGGCCGGAGCCACTCTATTCCTCCTCGGAGGAGTCAGAGTGGGAGACGGAGGACGAGGAGTCCCCTGGACACCTTCCGGACCTGGTGCATCCCTTTGGACTCACTGGAGTCCGAGCCTTGGAGACGGTCCCCCTCCCCCCCCCCCCCCCGGGAGGATACCCGGTTCTCGGATTTCGTGAGGGATATGGCCAAGAACTTGGCCTTCCCTGCAGACGCCAAAGAGGAGCCTCAAGCCTAGGAGCTTGATGTCCTCCAGTATGATTTTCCTCCCAAGGAAGCCTTTACTGTACCGGTTCCTCTGATGCTGGAATGGCTGCTCTTCCGTATGTGGGAGGCACCGGCCTCGACGCCGGTTCTTAGCAAACGGGTCGATTCCATTTATCGAGTCCGTAAAAGCCCTGGGTTCCAACTCCATGGTTGTGGAATTGGCCATGCATCGTCTGAAGAGTCAGAAGATGCACTCCTTGGTGCCCCCCCGGCCGAGAGACCCGGAACCTGGATGCCCTTGGTAGAAAGTGCTTCCAGGGCTCTATGCTATCTTGCCGTGTCCAGACCTACCAGCTGTACATGGGCATGTACCTCTGAGACCTGGCAAAGGAGATGGCCAGGTTCTCAGCTGGCCTCTCTGAGGAACCTTTGCAGAGGTTCAAGGCTTTGTCAACAGGGATTCAAGAGTGCTCGAAGTTCATCTCTCGAGCAGCCTATGATGGCTTCGAGGCTTCAGCCCGGGTAGCAGCAGCCGGCATCGGTGCACGCCGTCAGGCCTGGCTACAGTCATCAGACCTGGAGCCATGGGTACAGGACAAGTTGGTCGATGTCCCCTGCCCAGGTGAAAACCTTTTTCGGTAAGCCCATGATGGAAAAGGCTGCAGAAATAGAGACTGAGACTCTCACCAGGACAAGGACTCTCACCAGGACTCTCACCAGGACAAGGACAAGACTGAGACACTCACCAGGAAGACTTCTGCCCCTTCTCAGAAAAAGAAGGGCTCGGGAAAGAAG
Organism: Ichthyophis bannanicus; assembly: GCA_033557465.1. NCBI lineage: Eukaryota > Metazoa > Chordata > Amphibia > Gymnophiona > Ichthyophiidae > Ichthyophis > Ichthyophis bannanicus. The sequence continues at coordinate 250,082,954 of CM066039.1, read as the reverse complement.
GCCTTTTTCCCGAGAAAGGGTGCTGCCTACAAATCCTACCCTCAATATCAGGCCTCTCCATCTCCCCAACAGGGCCAGCAGGCCAAGGGGCAGGGGCATGGGCCCCGTAGGCAGAAGACCCCCAAGCCGCCAGCTCCGGCTCCTGCACAGCAGGGAGCGGGGTTTTGACTCCCACAGCTGGCTCCACTCAGCACCTGGGTCCTCAGCATAGTCCAAAAGGGCTATTTGCTCCACTTCCACCAGATACCCCCCTCCTACTTTCCAGGGGAGCCTCCAAGACTCCCTCTGCACAGAAACCTCCTCCTTCAGGAGTTGGCAAATTTTCTAAAGGAACAGGCGGTGGAACCGGTGCCTCACCACCTGAAAGGGCAAGGCTTCTACTCCAGGTACTTTCTGGTACCAAAAAGGACAGGAGGCCTCCAACCTATCCTAGACTTGTGAAACCTAAACAAGTTTCTGGAGAGGGAAAAGTTCAAGATGCTTACCCTTGGGATACTGCTGCCCTACTTCCAGCAGGGAGATTGGCTATGCTCCTTAGACCTAAAGGATGCTTATACTCACATTCTCATCCATCCAGACCACAGACAATATCTCAGATTTGTGGTGGGAGGAAACCATTTCCAGTACAGACTACTTCCCTTTGGCCTGACTTCCGCCCCCAGGGTGGTGCCTGGCGGTGGTGGTGGCCTATCTCAGAAATCAGGGAATTTTTGTCTTCCCATACCTGGACGACTGGCTCATCAGGAGCCAGTCTCTTCAGGAGGCCAGACAAGCCACTCTTCGCACTGTCTCTCTTCTTCAGCATCTGGGCTTTGTCAAACTACGCAAAGTCCACTTTACTCCCCTCACAGAACCTAGAGTTTATAGTGGCAAGATTAGACACTCTGCAGGCAAGATCTTACTTGCCCGAAGACAGGGCCCACAGATTGATGGGCTTGGCCAACCAGTTCCAAAGCAATTCTCAGATTTCCACCAGGCAATTCCTGTGGCTCCTGGGCCACATGGCATCTACAGTGCATGTGATTCCGAATGCCCGTCTGCAAATGCGGGCTGCTCTGTGGTGCCTCAGAGCTCAGTGGGCGCAGGCCACAGGCGACCTCCGAGACAGAGTAAAGGTGTCCAAACCACTTTTGGACTCCCTGCAGTGGTGGTTACATCTCCCAAACCTTCTCAGGGGGGTACCTTTTCAGGCCCCAGCACACACAAGGGTGCTGACGACTGATGCTTCCTTAAAGGGCTGGGGTGCACATTGCCAGGGCACGTGCACTCAAGGTCTCTGGTCTCCTCGGGAGGCCACACAGCAGATCAATCTTTTGGAGCTGCGAGCAATCTGCTTAGCTCTACAGACTTTTTCTCATGCCCCCTCTCTCACCAGTCTGTCTTAGTTCAGACAGACAGTCAGGTAGCAGTGTTCTATATGAACAAGCAAGGGGGCACAGGGTCCAGACTTCTGTATCAGGAGGTGCAAGCCCTTTGCTCCTTTGCAGTCAAACAAGGCATGTTTCTCAAAGCAGCTTATCTACCTGGTCAGGAGAACTTCTTGACAGACAAACTAAGCAGGATTCTCCAGCCTCACGAATGGCAGTTGAATCCACTGGTGGTCCAGCAGATCTTTCTATGATGGGGGCTTCCATCCATCGATCTCTTTGCAAGTCCACTGAACGATCAGCTGCCCAGGTTTTGCTCCAGACAGCCACATCCCCTGAGAATGGCAGCAGATGCGTTTCTGATCTCTTGGTCTATGGGCCTCCTATATGCGTTTCCTCCCACGCTTCTGGTGGCCCGACTCTGTTCAAGATTCTACGGGATAATGAATAGGGGGGGAAGGGAGGAGCATAGAGGGGTGGGGAGAGGAGGGAGAAGGGTTAGTGGGGTGAGCGGGATGAGTAAGGGGAGAAGGGGGAAGGGGGGCTATGGGGGAAGATTTGGTGGTGAGGTGGAAGGGGTCGCTGTTATGGAAGTTAAGTCTCCGCAGCGGAGAATTCTGAGAGGGGGGGTGGGGGGAGGGGGGAATGGAGGAGGAGGAAGAGGGGGGGAAAGGGGGGGTGGAGGGGGGGGGGAAGGGGGGGGGAGAGGGGAAGGGACAAAATCAGCAGGCTGGAAGGAGGGAACGGGTGCAGGAGGGGAATTGAAGATACTAACATTGAATGTTAAAGGATTAAATTCGCCCTGGAAAAGACAGAAATTGGATAAAGAATTAATAAGGCATAATGCTGATATAGTATTGTTGCAGGAGACACATTTGCAGAAACGGCACGAGGCGTTGGTGCAACCCAGAGGGTATAGGCATCGCCTCTTCGCCTCTAATCTTAAAGAGAAGAGGAAAGGCGGGGTTAGCGATCCTCATTAAGGGGGAAGTGTAAACTGAGGTCCAGGTGATATCTCGGGATAAAGGGGGACGATATCTTTTGCTGCGAGTGAAGCAGGGGACGGAATGGTTTTGTATGGTGAATGTGTATGCCCCTACGGGAGCGCAAACGGAGTTCTGGAAAGATCTGAGTGAGCAGGTAGCAGTGATGGGGGCGGGGGTGCTGATTTGTGGGGGGGACTTTAATTTGGCCTGGGAGGTGGGGAGAGACACGACGGGCCACCGAGTAGGGAGGGGGACGGATAGGAAGTATTATCGGAGATTTGTACAAGAGAATGGATTGATTGATGGGTGGCGGATGCTTAATCCAGGCCGCAGGCAATTCACTTTCTACTCAGCAGTACATGGGTCGTACTCAAGATTAGATACAATCTGGGTAGGGAAGGAGCTAGCGGGGAGGATTACGGGAGGGGACATAGAACCGATTACTTGGTCCGACCACGCCCCAGTGGTGCTACAGGTGCGGGTGGCAGGGGAAGATAAGGGACGGCAATTTTGGAAATTGAATGAGAGCCTGTTGGAGGATGCGAGGGTGGTAACTGAATTACGGAGTCTAATTCCAGAGTATTTTGGGCAGAATGGGGGAGGAGAGGTTAAAGAGGGAGTGCTCTGGGATGCCTTTAAAGTGGTGGTAAGGGGGGTGTTCATCAAGTGGGGGGCACGCATTAAGAGGGAGAGGGTGGAACGTGAGGAGCAGCTGCGGCAGCAACTACGCGAGGCGGAAGAGAGGGCTATGCAAGAGGGGGGAGGACGGCATAGAGGGACAGTCTTGGAACTCAGAGCCAAAGTTAATGCAATAGAGGCCGAACAGATACAGTTCCGCCTACAGTTGATGAAGCAGAGGTTTTTTGAAGGGGGCAATAAAGTGGGGAAATATCTTGCGAGACAACTGCAGAAGAGAAGGGAGTGGAATAGGATCTCTCAGATTAGGAGCGGGGGGGAAGGGGTGCGAGATGCTCGGCGTATCAGAGAGGAATTTGTGGCCTACTACAGCAATTTATATAAGGCGCGAGAAACGGGAGCGCGGGAAGATACTTTGGAGTATGTGAAAGGAGCGGGGCTCCCGGTATTGACGGCGGAGGAGCAGGAAGGGCTCGATAGGGAGATCAACCCGGAGGAAGTCCTGCAGGCCATTAAGGGGTTAAAGGCCGGCAAAGCCCCAGGGCTCGACGGCCTAACGGCGCGCTTTTATAAACAGTTTAGTGGCCAAATAGTGCAACCGTTAACTATGGTGTTTAATGGCCCACACAGGGGGGAGAGATTGGCGGAGACCATGGGTTGGGCTGGCATTACCCTTATCCATAAGGAAGGGAAAGATCCTCAGGAGTGTGCGTCATACCGACCCATTTCTTTATTAAACGTCGATGCAAAGTTGATGGCTAAAGTACTGGCTACTAGACTTAATAAGTATTTGGGGAAATTGGTGCATGCCGATCAGGCGGGGTTTGTGCCAGGCCGACAGGTGGCAGATAACATACGGAAAGTGCTGAACGTGATTTGGTCGGCCCAAAAGAAGGGGAGGGAGACTTTGCTGGTCTCCTTGGATGCTGAAAAGGCCTTTGACCAAGTGTCTTGGTCATTTTTATACTCCGTATTGGGACAATTGGGGTTTGGACCTGGGTTTGTGCAATGGATAGAAGCTCTATATCATAGCCCAAAAGCATGTGTACGGGTAAATGGAGGCTATTCCGAGTTCTTTCCATTAGAACGGGGAACTAGGCAGGGCTGCCCGTTATCTCCCTTATTATTTGCGCTCTCCCTCGAGCCCTTAGCAGCAAGACTAAGGGCCAATCCTGTGGTGGCGGGGGTAAGGGTGGGAGGTCAGGAATACAAACTCTCCCTATTCGCAGATGACATCTTATTGACTATTACGAACCCCAGAGATACGCTTCAAGCAGTGATGAGTGAGATACAGATATACGGCGAGAAGGCGGGTTTTCGGATTAATTGGGGGAAATCGGAGATATTAAGAGTAGTAGGGGAGGAGGGGGAGCAGCGGCCGTGGCAGCGGGATTTCCCATTTAAATGGGCGCAGACGTCAATTCGCTATCTTGGGGTACACCTGGGGCGGAATTTGGAAGATTTATATGCGTTGAACTATCATAAACTGGTAGGGCAGGTGGAGGTGCGCTTACAGGGCTGGAGTCGAGGGTATTACTCGTGGTTTGGGAGGATGGCGTCAGTGAAGATGATGCTTCTCCCCCAGATTTTTATTCCTCTTCCAGGTGTTGCCTATACCGCTACCTCGAAGAGCGCTACGGCGGGTTCAGCAACAAGTAGAGAGATTTATCTGGGGGGGAAGAAGGCCAAGGGTGGCGGCCAGAACGATGCAGGTTCCGGTAAGAGAGGGGGGGATGGGGACTCCCAACTTCAGTTTGTACTATGCGGCAGCGCAATTGCGAGCAGTATATGCGTGGCTGCGGGAACCATATAAGCAGTGGGTAAGAATGGAGGTGGACGAGTACCACCCAGGGGAATTAGAACGGATAGTATGGGAGGGGGGAGGCGACAGGGGTCAGCATCCGCTAGTACGCCATACATTACAGGTGTGGAGAAGGCATCGACGGCAGATGGTGGGAGAAAAGAAATGGTCTCCCACCATGTCCTTGCAGGCCTGTTGTGCGGCAGGCATAGGCCCGAAGGCGGTAATACTCCGGAAATGGGCGGCGCGGGGCCTGACTCAGGCTTCCCAACTGGTGATTGGGACACAGTGCAGAGAATTTGAAGGAATGCGTGATTTATACCGCTTAGAGGAGTCGGATCGGTTTGCATATCTGCAGATGTGTTCGGTGATTCGGAAAAAGGGGAGGGAGCAGTGCGGAAGGGGGGGAGGAGAGTGGTTTGAGGGGGCTTGTTTAGGCTCCATGGGACAACAAGGGATGCTCTCTAGGATTTATAGAGGATTGGTTGCCAGTGGGGGAAGGAAGTTGAAGTATATGGAAGAGTGGGAAAAGGATTTAGGGGTAGTGTGGGGGGTGGAAGAGTGGGAGGAGCTAGTAATGGGCATAGCTAGATTTTCTATTGCCACATCACTACGTGAGAATGCCTATAAGGTGCTAACACGCTGGTACCTCACACCGGAAAGATTGTTCAGGGCTGGAGTGCGTCAGACGGCTGAGTGCTGGCGGATGTGTGGAGAGCATGGCTCGTGGTTACATATATGGTGGACGTGCCCAGTAGTGAGAGAATATTGGCGCAAAATAGGAGAGTGCATTAATAAAATAGTGGGGGAACGTATTGTGCTAGGCCCTGCGATGTGTCTCCTGCATAAACCCAATGCGAGGTGGGAAGGGGACTGGAGAATCATTTGGTACTGTGTGACAGCGGCAAGGAGTGAAATAGCATGGTACTGGAAGAGACCGAATTTGCCTTCCATGACTAGTTTTGCAGGAAGAGTGTCTTTTCTATATGCAATGTATAAAATGACGGGGGAGAGGGGGGGAAGAGAGGACCAAGTTGAAAAGAGGTGGGCGGGGGTTTGGAGATGGCTACAGGAGGGAGGGGGGGGAGGTTGGAGGGTTAGGGGGAGGGGGTGGGGGGGGGGGAGTAGGGGGTTGGGGTGGAGCTAACCTTATTAATTTAAGGGGCGTGAGGGATAGCAGAAAGGGCCAGGATAACATGATTTTGCATAAGCTGAAAGTGATCAATCAAGTTGCCGACTCCTGGGCAGGGTGATACTTAGCACTAAGGTATGCGCAAGGATAGGAATGGTTTGTTGTATGTTAAAAAGTTGTTAGGCTGTTAGTCATGTATATGGGGGAGTAGAGTCGGAGGTTTGTGTCATGGTTGATAGACATGTACATGGAAAAGTTGATACTGTATATGAAAAGTTGCTAATAAAAACATATAAATAAAAAAAAAAAAAAGATTCTACGGGATAAGGCCTCGGTCATTCTGGTAGCCCCCAGATGGCCGAGGCAACCGTGGTTTCCACTTCTGCAGTTGGTGGTGGAAACTCCATTCCCTCTGGGGTTGCAACCCGATCTTCTGTCTCAGGATCAGGGTTCCCTTCTGCACCCCAATCTCAGATCCCTCAATCTGATGGCATGGCTGCTGAAAGGATAGTGCTAGCTCCCTTACTTTTACCTAGGGAAGTTGAGGAGGTGGTCTTGGCCTCGAGGAGGCAATCCACCAGAAAGTCCTATGCACTCAAGTGGCGCAGGTTCTCAGTGTGGTGTGCTCAGCATAATGAAGATCCTTTCTCCTGCCTTGTGCCAGTAGTGCTAAAATACCTACTTCACCTGTCAGACTTAGGCCTTAAGTCCAACTCTGTTCGGGTCCACCTCAGTGCTCTTTCAGCACACCACTCACCGGTGGAGGGACAGTGTCGGTTCACCCCTTGGTGTCCCGCTTCCTCAGAGGCTTGCTTTTGCTCAAGCCTCCGATTCGTCCACCTGCCACTGAGTGGGATTTGAACGTGGTCTTGCAACAACTTACTCACCCACCGTTTGAGCCGATGGCTACTTGCCATTTATGCTTCCTTTCTTGGAAGGCACTCTTCCTGGTAGCTCTTACCTCGGCCAGACGTGTGAGTGAACTACAAGCTCTGGTTTCTGATAGACCGTACACACGGTTCTATAGGAACAGGGTGGTCCATAGGACTCATCCGAAGTTCCTTCCAAACGTTGTCTCCTCTTTCCACCTTAACCAGGAGGTGGTTCTTCCCACATTCTTTCCCAGGCCGCATACCAGCTGGGCTGAGACAGTTTTGCATACTCTGGACTGTAAGAGGGCGTTGTCCTTTTACATTGAACGTACGCGGGGGCATCGAAGGGCTACTCAGCTCTTCGTCTCCTTTGACCCTAATAAATTGGGGTTACCTGTCTCCAAGCATACATTGTCCACTTGGGTAGCAGATTGTATCGCCTGGGCGTACAAGGCAGCCAACCTTCCCTTGCAGGGTCGAGTCACGGCCCACTGTGTCAGGGCGAAAGCCGCGTCAGTAGCTCATCTCCGCTCTGTTCCGTTGGCAGACATCTGCCGGGCCGCTACTTGGTCTTCAAGCCAGACTTTTGCAGCCCACTACTGCCTCGAGAGAGAGTCCCAAAGGGACAGTGATTTCGGACAGGCTGTACTCCGTAATCTCTTTGAGGTTTAGGCAACTCCTACCCTCCGGCCCTTGAGTTGGGCTACCATACAGGGGCATTCTCAGAGGATATTCTTATCATGGATGCTGAGGCTCATAAGAGGGAGCCATTTTTTCAGCTTTGGGATCCCGGTAGCCTAGAGCTGGGGAGTCCCATATGTGAGGACTGACTTCCTGCTTGGTCCTGGAGAAAGAGTAGTTACTCACCTGTAACAGGTGCTCTCCAGGAGCAGCAGGAATCAGTCCTCACGACCCTCCCTCCTCCCCTGTAGTTACAGTCATATGCTTTTATTTTGATTTTTGCTGTCTTTTAGCTATGTCATCAGACTGAGCAAGATGGCACCCTTGGGCGGGAAGGGGACCGTGCAGGCGCACTGCATTCCCAAAGGCTTTCTTTGAAAGCTGGGGAAATGCTCCGCACGGGGGCTCCATCGGCGCCGACGTCACCCATATGTGAGGACTAATTCCTGCTGCTCCTGGAGAACACCTGTTACAGGTGAGTAACTACTTTCTTTTTATTTTCATTTTTTTCTTTTTCTTTTCTAGTGATTCTCACTTGGTTCTCACCACTGGCCTAGGCCTCTAGGCTGCCATAACCTTGTCTTCATTCCTTATTCCTTATCGTCCCTCCATTCTAGTCCCGAAACCTCTGGGTTAAACACCACCTCTCGCAGCCTGGAGACTGAGCCCATCACTCTCTTGATGACATTGGCATAAATATCCCAGGAACCTCCTCCTTCCTTAACATCCCTCCAGTCTAGTCCCGAACCATAGAATTGTCTACCTCTCACAGCAGCTTGGAGACTGAGAAACTTCATCTCTTTTCTGATGTCACCGGTATAACCTGTCCGGATCCGCTTCTTCTGATCAGTTCTCTCAGTCTCCAAGCAGCTGGAGGTTCGGTGGGCCGGGTGGCCCTGGCTCAAGTGGAGGAACAATTAAGTTTTGTCTAGAGTAGTTAAGGATTTCTTTTCTTCAGTTCTTTCTTTTTATTAGGAGTTGCAGTTAGTAGTGCCGGTGCTGAGGTGTTTCCTCCTCCTCCCTCTTCCCCCCCCCCCCCCACCCACACGCTACATTTCTGGCTTCTCTACTGCCCTCACTGTGGGCTCTGTTACCTTTACTTGGGCAGGACTTCTGTCTGTGGAGCCTGGTGGGGGAGGGTGCTCCCGGTGGACTCGGGTCTCTAGCGCATGCAGAAGTGATGCCTGCCAGCGCTTAGAGCCCGACATCGGAGACGCGATCACTCTGGTCACTGCAGAGCGCCAGAACGGCTTTCTCCATGCTGGGGTTTGTTTGCAGCATTGGAGCCTGCAGCAGCGTCAACGGAAAGTCTGAAGCAGAGGCTTCAGGTAAGGGGGATTCTTCCGCGACCTCTTTTCGGCTCAGGGGATTCAGCAGAGTTGTTATTGGGAGGCAGCACCAATTTGGGCAGGCAGACTGTCACGCTGCGTGGGAAAACGCCGTTCTGCCTGGTTCAGCAGTTTTCAGTCAGTTTGCACCCGTTTTGAGCTTCGTTTTCCAGAAATAATTACAGGGTCGGTCTGCCGGGACGAGCCCCTAGCAGTGTGAGCTGGAAAAAAAAAAAAGTTTAAATAGTTGGGTTGGTTTAGGTTTGGGTAGCATTGGCAAGGAGTTTTTAGGGGTGGTGGTTTGGTTCATGGTGCCATCTAGGCCTCATTGTCTGCTCTGCGGGTCTAAGAGAGGGTGTCTCTCTGAAGCAGGCATTTGTAAGAGGTGTGTGCACGAAGCTAAGGCTATGGAGCACACTTTGGAGGACGGGGCGACAGGCCAAGGGTCCCTGGTAGCCCCGCAGGAGCAGTCTATCCGGGAGACGACGCTGGAACCAGTAAGGGGGCTGTCTTCAGCCCCGGATCTCCCAGCACAGCAGGAGCAGTTACCGGGGGGCTTATCAGCAATTTTTTCTCCACAATTTGTGGCCCTCATACAGTAGGCCTTCGGGGGGTCACGAGGAGGCCTGGTGACGCGCCCCATTGAAGGAGAACGGGGAGCAAGCAGCCTGGTTCGCCCCTGAGTGCAGGGGGGTCTACGGCCGCGGCAAAGCAGCCCCGGACGGAGTTGATGGAGGGCCTGGAAGCGGCTTCAGAGGATCTTCACTTGGATGACGGAGACCGAGATTTCGTCGTGGAGGACGAGCTAGAGGAAGGTGAGATCGTGGATAGAGAGGATCAGGCTAGGGTCGTCCGAGTGTTTAGGAGAGAAGAGCTCCCGGCCCTCGTAGCGGAGACATTGAAGGCGCTGAACATGCCGGCGCCGGCTCCTCCTAAGGATGCTACCCTGGAAGATCCGTTGCTGCAAGTCTTCCGGAAAACGCAGACGGCGTTCCCTGTGCACAGAGTGATTAGGGAGATGATACAAAAAGAGTGGGACGTGCTGGAGGCGTCCCTTAAAGGGTCCAGAGTGATGGGCTGTCTATACCCTATAGTGGAACAGGATCGGGAGGTGTTTGTCTCCCAGGGTTGATGCAGCTGTGTCAGTGGTGACGAAGACCACGATCCCAGTGAAAGGCGGTGCGGCACTCAAGGATGTTCAGGACAGGAAGCTGGATGCCTTACTGAGGCAGAGTTTTGATATCAATGCTCTAGCGGTGCACGCAGCGATCTGTGGGGCCTGGATGGCAAGAGCCTGCCTCCGCTGGTCGCAGAGAGTGCCAGTCAACGATGATGTGGACAGCTCGGGAGCAGCGGCCAGACTGAAGTCTGGAACTGCTTACCTCGCAGATATCCATTATGATCTCATCCGGGTACTTTCGAAGAGCATGGCTTCCGCAGTGGCGGCCTGAAGATACCTCTGGCTCTGCAATTGGGCGGCAGATGCTTCTTCTAAAGCTAGGCTTAGTAAGCTGCCTTTTAGGGGGAAGCTACTTTTTGGAGAGGATCTAGATAAGTTTGTGAAGGACCTCGGTGAGTCTAAAGGAGGTAGGCTTCCGGAAGATAAGCAGAAGCCCGGTCGGTCAGTTCTGCCGTCCAAAGGCCAGCAGCGGGACTTTCGTCGGTTCAGGAGCCCTAGGTTTGGTCAGGCGCAGAGAGGTCATTTTCCCTGCAGAAGTCAAGGGTTTTGGGGTTTTCGGGGGGCAGGGAGGGGTTTTGGGCTTCTTCCTCTTCCTCCTCCTCCTCCTCCTCCTCCTCCAATCTTAGAAAGTCACAATGGTTGGCGGGCTCAGGTATCGGTTCCCGTAGGAGGTCAGCTGCGGGATTTCTATGAGGCCTGGGTCAAAGTTACGTCCGATCGGTGGGTGTTGGAGGTTATTCGGGAAGGTTATGCCCTGGAGTTGTGGCGCCCAGTAAGAGACCTGTTTGTGTGCTCTCCGTGCAAGGCACCAGTCAAGGCCGCCGCTGTCAAGGAGACAGTGGAGAGGCTTTTGGAGCTAAGAGCGGTGGTGCGAGTACCCCCACGCCAATGTGGTTTAGGTCGATACTCCATTTACTTCGTGGTCCCAAAGAAAGAGGGGACCTTTCGTCCAATTCTCGATCTCAAAGGCGTAAATCGCTGCCTTCAGGTGTCTCACTTTCGCATGGAGACTCTAAGGTTGGTCATTGTGGCAGTCAGGAAAGGAGTGGCTGACGTCCTTAGATCTGTCCGAGGCCTACCTCCATATCCCGATCAGGGAGGAGCATCAGAGGTTTCTCAGGTTTGTGGTGCCCCTAGGGCATTTTCAATTCCGGGCTTTGCCTTTCGATCTAGCTACCGCGCCGCGAACGTTCACGAAGGTCAAGGTAGTGGTAGCGGCGGCGTTGTGAAAGGAGAGGGTTCTAGTACACCCGTACTTGGACGATTGGTTAATCCGCGCAAAGTCAGAACCCGAAAGCAAGGCGGCTACGGACAAGGTGGTGTCTTTCTTGCAGAGTCTCTGCTGGGTAGTCAACGTGGCGAAAAGCAAGTTGACTTCGACGCAGGACCTGGAGTATTTGGGGGCTCGGTTCGATACGAAGAGAGGAAGAGTGTTCTTGCCGCGACTGAGAGCGGTCAGGTTATGCCCCCTGGTGCAGGAATTTCTACGCAGGCGGGCTCCCATGGCATGGCAGTACTTGCAGTTGCTCAGACCCATGGCAGCTACGCTGGAGCTGGTTCTGTGGGCAAGGGCTCACATGAGACCGCTGCAGAGGGCTTTACTTCGTTGGTGGTCTCATCAGGAAGATCCGCTTACAAGGAGGCTGCCATGTTTACCGGAGATGAGGAGAGCCCTGCAGTGGTGGCTGTGCCCCGATTGTCTGGAACAGGGGATGCTATTGGAGGCTCCGGGGTGGCAGCCCTTGACGACGGATGCCAGCCTCTCCAGCTGGGGGGCCCACTTTCAGGGGCACCTCGCTCGGGGTCGATGGTCAAAGGAGGAGCGGTCTTGGTCGATCAATCAGCTGGAGTTGAGGGCGGTAAGATTAGTGCTAGCGCAGTTTCAGCCATATCTGCAGAGGTCAGCGGTACGAGTGTTCTCCAACAATGCAACCACAGTGGCTTACATCAGTCAGCAAGGAGGGACCAGCAGTGTCCCGCTGGAGGCAGAGGCCCAGCAGTTCGAGTGGGCCAAGGTGAATCTGATAGCATTGTCGGCCGCGCATGTGGCGGAGGTGGACAATGTGCAGGCAGATTTTCTGAGTCGGGTGAAGGTGGACCCTGGAGAATGGGTTCTTCATCAGGAGGTGTTCGACATGGTGGTGTGCAGGTGCGGGGCGCCAGTAATGGATCTCATGGCAACCTTTCACTTGGCCAAGGCGAATCGGTTTTTCAGCAGGCAGAAAGAGAGGATGTCGGAAGCCCTGGATGCTCTCATTCAGGAGTGGCCAATAGAGAGTCTGCTGTACGTGTTTCCACCGTGGGTGCTAATCGGTCAGGTGGTACAGCGCATCGAGCGGCACAGAGGGCCCGTGGTTCTCATAGCGCCGGATTGGCCTTCGAGGCCGTGGTATGCGGATCTTCAGCACCTGGTAGTGGACCAGCCTTGGAAGCTGCCGTGTCGTCCAGATCTATTGACTCAGGGTCCACTGTTCATGCCTCAGGTGGATCAGTTCTCGCTTACGGCTTGGCTCTTGAGAGGGCGAGGCTGAAGAGGAGAGGTTATTCAGCGGCGGTAATCTCCACTTTGTTGAAGGCGAGGAAGCGGTCCACATCCTTGGCGTATGTCCGCGTTTGGTGGGTATTTGAGGCTTGGTGTTTGGATAAGCAGGGCAATGCGCTAAAGGCGACGATTCCGCAGGTGTTAGCCTTCCTGCAGGATGGGCTGGAGAAAGGTTTAGCGGTGGCTACCTTGCGAGTGCAAGTGGCGGCGTTGACTTATTACAGAGGAAAGAGAGGTGGTCAGCAAATTGGCGGTCATCCTGATATTAGACGGTTTTTACGGGCTGTCTCGTTGCTGATGCCAGTGCGCAGGCAGGTCGTGCCCAGTTGGCATCTCCCCTTGGTGTTGCAGGCGTTGGAAAAGGAGCCGTTTGAGCCCTTATCTAGGGCCTCTTTGAAGGACCTTACCCTTAAGGTAGTTTTTCTCGTGGCTATTTGTTTGGTTAGGTTTTCAGAATTACAGGCCTTATCTTGTAGGAAGCCCTTTCTGAGTTTTTCGAACTCCAAGGTGGTGTTAAGACTGGTGCTGTCCTTTTTGCCCAAGGTAGTCTCGGCGTTCCATGTTAATCAGGTGATTTCGTTGCCAGCGTTTACAGTCAGGCAGGGTGGTGACCATGCGGAGAGATTGCATTTGTTGGATGTTCGGCGAGCTTTGAAGAAGTATCTCCATTGGACAGAGTTTTCGCAAGTCCGATAGATTGTTTGTCTTGTTTGGCGGTACTCACAAAGGGGAGGCGGCTTCGAAAGCCTCCATTGCCAGGTGGATCAAAGGGGCCATAGTGTCTGCGTATATCCTCAATGGTAAGGCGGTTTCAGATGGACTGAGAGCTTATTCCACTAGGGCACAGGCAGCCTCTTGGGCGGAATTTCAGTATGTCCCAGCATTGGACATCTGTAAGGCTGCCACCTGGTCTTTACTAAACTCTTTTGTCCGGCATTATAGACTGGATGTTCAGGCGCAGGGAGATGCCTGTGTTGGTTCAGCGGTTCTTCAGGCTGGGGTCTCTGATCCCTCCCATTGATTTGCTGTACTGCTTTGGTACATACTCTATGGTTCTGGACTAGACGGAGGGACGTTAAGGAAGGGTAGATTAGACTTACCTGCTAATTGTTGTTCCTTAAGGAACTCCAATCTAGTCCCGCATCCCGCCCTGGACGTTGGTTTGTCTTGGGTGGCCTGAAGAAGAAGAATAGCGCTGATGACAGGTAAGCCGACTGGGATGTTCGACTGGGGTTAATTTTTTCTCGCTCTTCTGTTATTGCTACAAGGTTTGAGAAGATGCCTCAGTGCCAGCGTTTTGAGGCGTTCAATTAGTGCCGGGAGGGGTCTGGCAAGGACAATTGGAATTCCCTTCTGGTAGTTCAGAGTTGGTAGGTATACTTTACGTACGGTTTTTTGTACATATTTGATGCTTACTTGTTGCTCCGGTGAGTCTGCTTTGTCAATAGGTTACTGATCGGAAGGGGCGGATCCGGACAGGTTATACCGGTGACATCAGAAAAGAGATGAAGTTTCTCAGTCTCCAAGCTGCTGTGAGAGGTAGACAACTCTATGGGGTATGTTTACTAAGCAGTCTTAACGTGCAGCCGGCATTAGTGTGCAGGATGCCATATAAGGTAGTGGGCGTTCCTGTCTTAAGGTAGCATTTAGGGTTATCGTGCGATAAGGTACGTTTTCATGTGATAGAGGGAACCGTGGCACGTTAATGCGCGTTAGCCTTAATTAGGTGCGCTGACCTACAAACACAGCAACAGAGGTGTAGCACAATGGTTAATACATTGACTGATGAAACAGGGGTCATGAGTTCAATCCCCCAGTGGGCCTGATGAGTAAGGCTGTCTGAGGCATTACCCTTTACTTTAAATCAGTTTGTGTGGTGACCTGCAGTCCTTCTGTAGCCAGCCATGGGTTCATTAGTAGCTATAGAGCTGTAGCTCACTGGTAACTTCACTGCCTGTGGAGCCAGAGGTCATGGGTTTGATCCCACAGTGGGGTTATTTGATAGGGCAGTCTGAGGCATTTTCTTTTTTAATTTAAATTAGTGCTGCCAGCAAACACACCCTCACAGTGCCTTAACCTAAGGTGCCGCATAAGGCGCCCTATAAGGCACTCCAGAGGGCACATTATAAAGTGCACTGTCCGCCAAGGCACCTTATAATGTTCCTTATACGGCGCCTTATAGAGCGCTTTAGAGGGCGCCTTATGAGGCACCTTAAGGCTACAGCACTGTGAGGGTGGTTTTGCTGGCAGCACTAATTTAAATTAAAAAAGACTGCCTCAGACAGCCCTATCAAATAACCCCACTGTGGGATCAAACCCATGACCTCCGGCTCCACAAGGCAGTGAAGTTACCAGTGGGCTACAGCTCTATAGCTACTAACAAACCCCTGGCTGGCTATAGAAGGACTGCACGTCACCACACAAACTGTCTGCTGTGGTTACCAGGATAGGGTTAAACCACCTATACCCATGATGCACTGCACATGCAAATCAGCAGTCTACAGATTATCACAAGATGGGCTATGCACCCCCACAGCACCTTGGCCTGGTAGGGGGAACTGACCGTGTGCACCCCCACAGCACCTTGGCCTGCTAGGGGGAACTGACCGTGTGCACCCCCACAGCACCTTGGCCTGCTAGGGGGAACTGACCGTGTGCACCCCCACAGCACCTCGGCCTGGTAGGGGGAACTGACCTTGTGCACCCCCACAGCCTGGTAGGGGGTACTGACCGTGTATGTTACTGGCACAGAGTAGCTACAGACCGTCACATTATGCGGGTACTGTGCTCACCCTGAGGGTGAGGTGGGGCACCGAGCACCAGGTCTACAGCACCTTTCATGGCTGAAATAGGCCATGCTGCAGGTCCCCATCAGTGCTAGTGTGTGTGATAGGTAGTTCCTGCAGACACACCTAGGATACATCTGTATTTCCCAGTCATGTCTAGCCCTTATGGGCTATAATGCACCCAGAATAGTGCATATCCTGTGTTGGTGCCATGGTCACATGATGTAGGTGAAGGGGGGGGGTGCTCGGACCCATAGGCAGATTATGTACCACCACCCAACCCACCCTCTGTGGCTCAGGGTGGGAAACAGGATCTCCCACCAACAGATCCACATTCTACCTCCCTGCAATGGTGGCAGTAGAGGGGACCATCAACCCCAGTCCTGCTGGGGAACAGGCACCCTACAGGGCAGTCAATGCAGATCTGTACACATCCATAAGGCAAGGCAGCCAGTAGGCCTGGAAATGCTCAGCTGCCCCCCCCCCCCCCACCACTATCTGACATTCTCCAGCAGCAAGCCTCCAGCCACTGCACCCTGCAAGGTGTTCCAGCCAGACACATACTAACTGCAGACAGTCTGCTAGCTAGTCCATAGTGCATGTTCCTGGAGATTCATGTACCCAGAACTGGGATGTCAGCATACACACCAAGCAGATAAGTCAGTGATTGGGCCCCAAAAGGGAACACATAAATATCACATGAGAGAAATACTGTATAGCACTAGGGGGGAACCTAGCCATGCCGTGGTCACTGCTCAGTCAGGGTGAGAGTGACCTCCCAGCAGGACATGCTGTGGCCACCCTGTCCGTACAGGTGGTTGTCAGGCACTACAATATCCGAGCCATTGCCCTATGCCCTGTGCAGATGCATCCTGTCCGGACTATACCCATGTTACCTTGCTCCTCATTATGCACATTGGCAGGCTTACACTGGCAACAGTGTGGGCTGAGGAAGGTGTTGGCAGACACCACACACTGGATAGACAAACACACGCTCCCAAACCTATGCCAGCATTGTGCAAATATAGAGGCTCTTGGCAGCCCTGGCCACCGCACCAGTCCTGGGCACAGTGCAGGCATGGCTATGGTACGCAATACTGTTGGGGTCACTCCTCAGGGTGGTAAACACTGTCAGACACCAGACCTGAAGCACACTCCACAGACATCAGAAAGGTTGCTATGATGCAGCTCAATCAGCAGATTGTGCTGAACTTATGAATTGCTATCTGCCAGTAATCATAGCAACCTTTTGATAGGTGTGTACCGTATTCCCAGGTTTAGGGTGGCATTGCTAAGGTATGCAAGTGCTAGTATTGGGAGATGCATGCAGGGCCCAACATCCTGCCTCTCCAGGAGGCTTTGGATAATGGAGCCTGTGGGTGAGGGTGTGTCTGTCCCTGTTGGCCACTGCTCTAGGGCAGAGGTTCCCAACTCCAGTCCTGGTGGGCCAAACACTGTTCGGGTTTTCATGCTGTCCCTAATGAATATGCATGAGATACATCTGCATACCATGGGGGGCGGTGCATAGACATGCAGCACAGCCGTGTTTATTAGAGGCAGCATGGAACCGGAATGGTGTTTGGCCCTCCAGGACTGCATTTGGGAGACTCTGCTCTAGGTAATGCGCATGTTTATGGTGTCTGTGCTCTGTAGGGTAAAATGTAGGTGTATTGGGCATGTTTCTGTTATCTGCAATAAAGGTTCTGTCTGTATTAGCACGTTTTAGTAGTGGGTAAAATATGGGTACTGGGGTGGCAGGAACCACAGCTGGGACTTGAACCTGTGACCTTCTGCTCCTGAACACACTGGCTGTGTTCACTGCACCACCGTGTTGCCACAGAGACTGTGCATTCCCTGGAGATACCATGACTGTTTGTCAGACAGAGCCTGTCTGTTGCAGCGCATGGCATCCACCTAAACAGGGCTAGGCCATGGTCTGCTCTGGGCAGCTGCCACTGCCCCCTCCACCACCAGTACCCCTCTGCCACCATACTGACATGCCCTTCTGCTGGTGGTGTGCAGTCTCAGGCCATCCAGCGTGCGGGTAGGCGGCTGCCTGTGGTGCGGGTTCTGGGGTAGGGGTGCCTGCATAGCTGTCCATGCTTCCCCCCAGCACCGCCTGCCAATGTTCCGTGCCATTGGGGGTACCTGCTGGGTACTATCCCCTGTGACACCGTGGGAAGCACACTCATGCCCATGTTGGGCCCTCAGCAGTTGCTGTCTGGCTGCTCTACTGTTTCAGCATTCCTATGGGCCAGCTAGGCATCACCCTAGTCCGCACTGTGGCTCAGCTGCACCACAGCATGTGCTGCCTGCAGCCCTCTGTGTCCCTTTTTCCAGCAACTGTCCAGTTGCCCATTCCAACATGCCCGCCCTGCTGTTGTGGAACATGTGCATGCCATAGGAAACCTGTCCAATGGAGAGGAAAACCCTGCTCAGCGCAATTTCACTGTAGGCTCATTCACCTTGTATGGGCACGGAGCGTAGACCCTTCCAAAATTCATATCTTTTTTTTTTTGGCTTTCTTGGGAGTGTTTTTTGATGTTTCCCATTGATATCACTATTGCCCAGCTTGGTTATGTTTTTTTTTTTTTTTTATTTTCTTCTGTTCATTTTCACTGTTTATTTGCCCTTTTGTTCCGTGCACATCTATCACACTTATCACTTTTTGTAGGTTTCCCTGGTTTTGCTGTACATTGCTGACGGAAATGGTTTCTTTTCCCTTTAAATCAGCTCTAACGCCAGGGTTTCACTGGCGTTAGTTTTCAGCCTCGGATTTCACAGCGTTAGTGTACAGGGAGCCTCTCCCCTCCCACTCTCCACCCATTGACCCTCTCTTTCCGTCCCTGGGGAGCCTACCTCCGCCCTCCGGGAGCCTTTCTCTGCCTTCAGCGCTCGTTTGTGCCGCTGCGCGCGTTAATGCACGCTAAGGCGCCTTATTGCCTGGTAAAGCGCCATTATCGCGCGATAAGGTGCCTTATCGCGCGATAATGTGACAGCAGTGCAAATAGGGCCCTTTAGTAAACATACTCCCTATGGTTCGAGACTAGATTGAAGTTCCTTAAGGAACAACAATTAGCAGTTTGGGAGGGAGGAGTGGTCTAGTGGTTAGGACAAGGTACTTCAGGCCGGAGGGCCGGGGGTTCAAGTCCCACCTGGGACAGCAATCTCAGGCCGGAGGGACTGGGATTTCTAGTCCTATAGGCACTCCTTGTGGTCTTGGGCAAGCCACTTAACCCTCCATTGCCCATGTTCCCTGTAAGTATTAGCATATGTGTCTCATATCCCCTCATGTTAAATGTATCCCCCAATTGACCGCTTTGACCCGGTGAAAAGCGGGATATAAATACAGCTAAATAAATAAAATAAATAAATAAATAAATAATCTACCCTTGCTCCAGTTACCTCAGTCTCCAAGCAGCTGGAGGAGTTGTGAGCCCAGAGGTTTCGGGACTCACTAGAGGAATAAATAAGGAGAGCTAGGGAATTAGATAGGTTATTGGAATTAGAATACAGTTCAATAATAGTATTTAAAAAAATGTATCAGGAACTTACGTATCAGAAGAAGTGCAGCTGAATAACAAAGGCTGAGTTGCTGCACAGGGGTTGCCCCCCCTCCTGGAAGGTCGGTTTGGCGGGCCCGGGAAGTGTGCGGGAGAAGGCAGAGGGGCCTCCGGCTCCCGAACCCATGGAATGGGTGAGGAGCCGTGAGACATTGCATCAGCAGGAAGGTCAGGTTAGTGGCGGCGCTTCAGGCAGCGGCTCGTTCTGCAGCTGTTTTTCCCCTAGTGCTCGAGACTCATGGTGGAGTGCAGAGCTGAGCGCATTTGGGCTGGCTGAGTCTTGCGGCGGCTGCGGGGCGAGACAGCAGGTCAGCAGACGGCGTAGGTGCCAGGAGTCTGATAGCGCTGCATTGAGACCACGAGAGCTGGTGGGGTGGGGCAAGTAGGCCCCCAGCCATGTGGCGGCAGTGCGGGAGAGTCAGGAGCGCCAAAGTTTTTAAAACTGGAGAAGTGTGTGTATAATCGTCTTCAGGGCACAGGGTAGGATTTTCAGTGCTGTGCTGGTAGCGAAGCTCTGTTTAATGCCGTTTGACGGGAGTTTTACAAAAAAAAAAAACCTTTGGAATTTTAAGGGACACAGAGAGCTTTAACACAGGAGCTCTGAGGAAAAGTGCACAGGAGTTCCAGGCTAGGCGACATGCCTGCTAGGCCTCAATGTTTAGTTTGTGGGGCTAGAAGGGGTTCCATGTCTGAAGCGGGGGTGTGCAGGGGATGCATACAAGAGGCATACTCTGCGGAGGTTCTAGTAGAAGGGGGCGTAGAGGTGGGGAATGCTGCGGCCTCGCCAGAACCTCTTCTTCCTGCTCTGCCACCCATGGAGCCGGTAGCAGGTCCGTCGTTGGCTCCAGATATCCCCTCCCCCTAGCCTCTGTTACAGGGGGTGGTTAGCAGCGATATTTTCCCAGGATTTTGTGGCTCTACTCCAGCAGGCCCTCGGGGTAGGGGCGTGGGGGTCTGCAGGCGGTGCAGGGGAAGGGGGCCTAAGGGGAAAGTGCCCGGGCCCTTCCCTGGACTCAGAGATGGATGGCGTCCCATCTAAGAAACCTAAGGTGGTGAGGGACAGGACGGAGCAGGCCACGGCTCAGCATAGTCTGTCAGAGGATTTGGATGAGTTGGATGTAGAGGAAGAACTTGAGGATGGTGAGCTCATGGAGCTGGAGGACCAGGCAAGGGTGGTTTGGGTGTTCCGGCGGGAAGAGCTGCCGGCGCTTATCACGGAAATGCTGAAGGCGCTCAACATGCCCTCTGCGGGTTTGGCGGAGGATACTGCATTGGAGGATCTCTTATTGCAAGCCGTGCAAAAGTCCCAGAAAGTTTTTCCGGTTCATAGAGTGGTGAGAGACATGATTCAAGAAGAATGGGATATGCCGGAAGCAGGGCTCAAGGGGTCTAGAGTGATGGCACATTTGTACCCTTTGGCGGATTAGGATAAGGATCTGTTTCGATCGCCCAAGGTGGATGCGACAGTGTCTGCAGTCACAAGAAGACAACTATTCCAGTTAAGGGCAGCACCGCTCTTAAGGATGCTCAGGATAGAAGGCTGGACACCTTTTTAAAGCAGGTGTTTGATGGAAATGCCATTTCCATGCATGCTTCTATTTGTGGGGCCTGGGTGGCAAGAGCATGTCTCCGGTGGTCCCAAAGGATCCAGGGGATTTAGGTAGAGGATGCCACAGAGGAGGCGGCCCTTGTTAGAATCCGGGGCGGCTTATCTAGCAGATATCCACTGATCTTATATGAGGCCTGTCGAACAGTATGGCGTCGGTCATAGCGGCAAGAAGGTATCTCTGGCTACGGAATTGGGCGACAGATGGCTCCTCTAAAGTAAGGCTAGGTAAGCTACCCTTTTGGGTAAACTCCTCTTTGGTGAGGATTTGGATGTTAGTTAAAGACCTGGGGGAATCTAAGGGCGGAAGGCTGCCTGAGGATAAACAGAAACAGGGGGGGAGGGGGCCACCAAGAGTCAGCAGAGGGAGTTTTGATGTTTTCGGTCGCCAAGATTTGGTCAGTTTCAAAGAGGACGTTTTCCCTACAGATCCAAGGGGTTTCAAGGATTCCGAGGAGCAGGTAGATGATTTGGGGCTTCCTCGTCCACAAATCTCAGAAAATCACAATGAGGTAAGGGGGGAGGGTGTCCAGGTAGGATTAGTACCCGTGGGAGGCCGGCAACGGGACTTTTATCCTGCTTGGACCCAAATTACGTCAGATTGCTGGGTGTTGGAGGTAATTCGGGAGGGCTATGCCTTCGAGTTCCAGCGTCCAATGGTCGATTCCTTCGTTCTATCTCCCTGCAGAGTTCAATCAAAGCTGTCAGCAGTGCAGGAAACTTTAGAGAGGCTCATAGCACTGCGGGCAGTGGTGCTGGTTCCTCAGGAGCAGTAAGGATGCGGTCGATACTCCATATACTTTGCGGTCCCAAAAAAGGAAGGAACCTTTCGTCCAATTCTAGATCTCAAAAGACTAAATCGCTGTCTCCGGGTGTTGCATTTTCAGATGGAGACTCTGCGATCGGTCATAGTGGCAGTTTGGCAGGGGGAATTCCTCACGTCCTTAGATTTGTCAGAGACTTATTTACACATTCCAATTCGTCGGGAGCATCAGAGATTCCTCAGATTTGCAGTACCCATGGGGCATTTCCAATTTGGGAATGCAGCGCGCATGCACGGTCCCCTTCCCGCCCAAGGGTGCCATCTTGCTCAGTCTTCTTTTTTCCGCGGAGCCCAACGGACGTGTATCGTGTTCACCCGTGGAAAAGTTGATTTTTCAGTGTGGATCCGTGTAATTACTCGGTTCGACGCCGGTTCCCTTTCCCGCCAGGGCCCGGTACACCGGTATCGAGCCTGGACTTCATTTTTCGGTTTTTGTCCTTAGAGACTAGCGTTCGCGCCACCCTCCGCACTGTCTCCCTTCTAGAGCATCTGGGGTTTGTCATGAACTTCGCAAAGTCCACTTTGCACCCCTCACAAAGCACAGAGTTCATAGGAGCAAGGCTGGATACCCTTCAGGCAAAGGCTTATCTGCTTGTAGACAGGGCCCACAGACTGATGGACTTGGCCAGACAGTTCCACAGCAATTCTCTGGTTTCCGCCAGGCAATTCCTGAGACTATTAGGCCACATGGCATCCACGGTCCATGTTACTCCAAATGCCCGTCTGCACATGAGGCCTGCTCAGTGGGGCCTCAGAACTCAGTGGCTGCAAGCCACAGGACACTTGGGAGACAAAGTAAGGGTGTCCAAACTGCTGGCGGCCTCCCTGCAATGGTGGCTGCATCTCCCGAATCTAGTGCGAGGAGTGCCTTTTCAGCCACCGCCACAAACACAAGTGCTGACAACGGATGCTTCTCTTCAGGGTGGGGTGCACATTGCCAGGGGGCATGCACCCAAGGCCTCTGGTCCCCTTGGGAGGCTGCACAGCAGATCAACCTCTTGGAGCTGAGAGCTATCCGTTTGGCTCTCCAAACCTTCTCTCATGCCCTCTCTCACCAGTCTGTTCTGGTTCAGACAGACAATCAAGTCGCCATGTTCTATGTGAACAAACAAGGAGGCACAGGATCCCGACTTCTGTGTCAGGAGGCTCAAGCCCTGTGCTCATGGGCATTCAAACAGGGCATGCTTCTCAAGGCAGTTTATCTGCCCGGCCAAGAGAATTATCTGGCAGACAGGTTGAGCAGGATTCTGCAGCCACACGAATGGCAGTTGAATCCTCTGGTGGTCCAGCGAATCTTCCTAAGGTGGGGTCTTCCAACCATCGATCTCTTTGCCAGTCCACTCAACCATCAACTACCCAGGTTCTGCTCCAGACAACCGCATCCTCTGAGAATAGCAGCAGATGCGATTCTAATCTCTTGGTCTACGAGCCTACTGTATGCATTTCCTCCCACACCTCTAGTGGCCCGGACCCTTTTCAGGGTACTTCGGGACAAGGCCTCAGTGATCCTCGTAGCCCCCAGATGGCCGAGGCAACCGTGGTTTCCACTCCTCCTGCAGTTGGCTGTGGACACTCCACTACCTCTGGGGGTACAACCCGATCTCCTATCTCAGGATCAGGGGATCTCTCTTGCACCCCAACCTCCAGTCCCTCAATTTGATGGCCTGGATGCTGAAAGGATAGTTCTAGCTCCCTTACTGCTACCTAGGGAAGTGGAAGAAGTCGTCTTGGCCTCTAGGAGGCACTCCACTAGAAAATCTTATGCCCTCAAGTGGTGTAGGTTCTCCACCTGGTGTGCTCAGCACAAGGAGGATCCATTTTCATGCCTGGTGCCAGTGGTGCTTCAATATTTGCTTCACCTGTCCGACCTGGGCCAACTCTGTTCGGGTCCACCTTAGTGCTCTGTCAGCGCATCACTCACCGGTGGAAGGTCAGTCTCTGTCAGGCCACCCTTTAGTGGCCAGCTTCCTCAGAGGCCTCCTTTTGCTCAAGCCTCCGATTCGTCCACCTGCACCTGAGTGGGATTTGAATGTGGTCTTGCAACAACTTACTTGCCCACCATTTGAGCCCATGGCTACTTGTCCTTTACGCTTTCTTTCTTGGAAGACGTTTTTGTAGCTCTTACCTCAGCCAGGCGAGTCAGTGAACTACAAGCTCTGGTCTCAGAGGCACCTTACACAAGGTTCTATAGGAACAGGGTGGTCTTACGGACTCACCCAAAGTTCCTTCCAAAGGTTGCCTCCTCCTTCCATCTCAATCAGGAGGTGGTTCTTCCGACTTTCTTTCCCAGGCCGCATGCCAGCCGGGCTGAAATGGTCTTGCATACCCTGGACTGTAGGAGGACGTTATCCTTCTACCTTGACCGTACGCAGGGATATCGAAGGGCTGTTCAGCTCTTTGTATCTTTTGACCCTAATAAACTGGGGTTACCTGTCTCCAAGTGTACCCTGTCCATTTGGGTAGCGGACTGTATCGCCTGGGCGTACAGGGCAGCCGGTCTCTCCTTGCAGGGTCGAGTCACGGCCCACCGTGTCAGGGCGAAGGCTGCGTCAGTAGCTCATCTCCGCTCTGTTCTGTTGGCAGACATCTGCCAGGCCGCTACTTGATCTTCAAGCCAGACTTTTGCGGCCCATTACTGCCTCGAGAGGGATTCCTGCAGGGACAGTGCTTTCGGACAGGTGGTACTCCATAATCTCTTTGAGGTTTAGGCAACTCCTACCCTCCGGCCCTTGTGTTGGGCTACCGTTCGGGGGCGTTCTCAGAGAAGATTCTTATCACGCATGCTGAGGCTCTAGAGGGAGCTTATTTTTCAGCTTTGGGTTCTCGGTAGCCTAGAGCTGGGGAGTCCCATATGTGAGGACTGACTTCCTGCTTGGTTCTGGAGAAAGAGTAGTTACTCACCTGTAACAGGTGTTCTCCAGGAGCAGCAGGAATCAGTCCTCACAACCCTCCCTCCTCCCCTGGGAGTTGCAGTCATATAATTCATTTTGGTTTTTTGCTGTCTTTTAGCTGTGTCATCAGACTGAGCAAGATGGTACCCTTGGGCGGGAAGGGGACCGCGCATGCGCGCTGCATTCCCAAAGGCTTTCTTTGAAAGCTGGGGAAATGCTCCGCATGGGGGCTCCATCGGCGCCGACATCACCCATATGTGAGGACTGATTCCTGCTGCTCCTGGAGAACACCTGTTATAGGTGAGTAACTACTCTGAATTGCCAGCTTGGATACCACTGACGACGGATACCAGCCTGTTCAGCTGGGGAGCACACTTCGAAGAACGATTTGCCCAGAGCCAGTGGACAATGAGCGAAAAGAGTTGGTCCATCAACAGGTTGGAACTAAGGGCAGTGACTCTTGTGCTTCGGGCCTTCCAGCAAGACCTACAGGGAAAGGCAGTCCGGGTGCTGTCCGACAATGCAACAGCAGTGGCCTACATCAATCGACAGGGCGGCACAAGCAGTGTGTCTCTGGAAGAGGAGGCAGAGGAGCTGTTAGTCTGGGCCGAGCTTCATCTGGTGGCTCTGTCAGCGGCACATGTAGCAGGGGTAGACAATGTGACAGCTGATTTTGAGAGTTGGGTCAAAGTTAGACCCATGAGTGAGTTCTCCACCAAGAGGTGTTCGACCTGCTGATACGTCGGTGGGGGACTCCGGTAATGGATCTCATGGCGACGTTCGAGTCAGCAAAGGCTGGTGGGTATTTCAGCAGAAGACGAGAAAGGATATCAGAAGGTCTGGATGCTCTAATACAGAGATGGCCGGAGGATCAGGCTCCTGTACGTCTTTCCACCCTGAGTGTTAATAGGTCGTGTACTTCAGCGAATAGAGCATCACAGGGGCCGTTGATACTGATTGCGCCAGATTGGCCGAGAAGACCATGGTATGCCGACCTGATACGTCTTCTGGTGGGGCGGCCATGGAGGCTGCCGGTCAGGAGGGATTTGTTGGTGCAGGGTCCGTTGAGCATGCCTCAGGAGGATCAATTCTCGCTTACGGCTTGGCTCTTGAAAGGGCAAGGCTAAGGGCCAGAGGGTACCCGACAGCGGTAATTAATACCTTGTTAAGAGCCAGGCATCGTTCTACCTCGCTGGCGTATGTTTGTGTCTGGCGGTTGTTTGAGACATGGTGTGAAAGCCGGCAGGTGCATTCCTTAAAGGCTTCGGTACCACAGGTGCTATCCTTTTTTGCAGGATGGTTTTGAGAAAGGCCTAGCAGCAGCATCTTTGCAGGTCCATTTGGCAGCGTTGTCCTTTTATCGGGGGAAAGTGCAAGGGATTGCGCTCGGGGCGCATCCAGATATTAAGCAGTTTTTATGAGCAGCGGCGCTCGAGGGCCCCGTACAGAGCAATGGTGCCCATGTGGGATCTCAATTTGGTTTTGGAGGCATTGGTAATAGAGCAGTTTGAACCTTTAAGTACAGCAACGTTGAAAGATCTAACTCTCAAGGTGGTATTTTTGTTGGCTATATGTTCGGCTCAAAGAGTTTGAGTTGCAAGCTTTGTCCTGTAGAGAGCCCTTTTTGTCCTTCTATGACAAGAAGGTAGTATTGAGGACCATTCCCTCTTTCTTGCCTAAGGTGGTGTCGGCTTTTCATGTAAATCAAGTGGTGTCATTACCAGTGTTTGAGTCAGATGATAAGGATGAGTTCAAAGGACGTTTGAAGCTTCTGGATGTACATCGGCTATTACGGAGCTATTTACAGCGGACGGCTTTGTTCTGCAAGACAGACAGGCTGTTTGTCTTCTTTGGGGGGCCAGGTCAAGGAGAAGCAGCGTCAAAGGCTTCTATTGCAAGGTGGCTCAAGGAGGCTATGGCTTCGGTGTATTTGTTGAAGGGGACGCCCGTGCCGAAGGGTCTGAGGGCTCATTCAACTAGCGTGCAAGCAGCTTCCTGGGCGGAATTTAGCTTAATGCCAGCGGTGGAAATTTGTAAGGCGGCGACATGGTTGTCTTTGAATTCTTTTGTCAAGCATTACCGACTGGATGTTCAGGCGGAAAGGGATACGCAGTTTGGATCAGCTGTGCTTCAGGCTGGTCTTGCAGGTCCCTCCCGATAGAAGTTGTTCACTGCTCTGTTACATCCCCAGAGGTTTCGGGACTAGACTGGAGGGATGATAAGGAAGATGAAATTAGACTTACCTGCTAATTGTAGTTTCTTGAGGAACTCCAGTCTAGCCCCACTTCCCTCCCTGGTATTAGTTTTGGACTGTAGCCTGAAGCAAACAAATTGGGTACGTTTCACCAGGAAAGACCGCTATAAGGGGCGCGGTCCAGAGGGGGAGGGGTGAGAAATCGATATTTCAGTAAAAGCACATTGAAATTGGGGGTCCTTTACAGAGAGAAAGTGGGCAGACCTAAGCAGCGGTTTAAGACAAAGAGAGCTTCTTAGGTTAGTTACAGAAGGTTCAGTTCAGTTTCATTATTGGAATATTTAATTCTAGATAGTTTTCGTTAAAAAAAAATGACAAAGAGGAAGTGTATGGAATCTGCTTAATTGTTGCTCTGGTGAGTCTGCTTTGTCAATAGGTTACTGGAGCAAGGAGGAGGTTCCTGGGACATTTATGCCAGTGTCATCAAAAGAGTGACATGCTCAGTCTCCAGGCTGTGGGAGGAGGTGCTTAACCCAGAGGTTTCGGGACTAGACGAGTTCCTCAAGGAACTACAATTAGCAGGTAAGTCTAATTTCATCTTGTCCCTCCAGTCCAGTCCCGCTCCTTAGGGTAGTGCACCACTTCCAGCAGCTTGAAGACTGAGCATGTCACAACTTTGATGACAACTGGCACCAGCCTCCAGTAAGGTCAGTCTCCAAGCAGCTGGAGCAGGTGATCCCAGAGAGTGGACTCAATGAAGGGACAACTAGGAAGCCAGTTAAGCTAATTATTGGAGTTAATTTTTATCTTTTGTTTTATTGATTTTTCCTAGTGGAAACTCTCCTCCCCCTCCCTCTCCAGACCAGGGGTCGGTCGGGCAGGGCTATTGCCAGAGTTCCCCTTTCTGGGCTGACATGAATACAGGCTTGCTGCAAAAAAGAAAAAAGACTTTGGACTGCAGCAAAGAGGGCTCCCGAACCCGATTTGGCTGGGTGAGGAGCACTTGTGCTGGATGAAGAGCAGGACAATCGGGAGGCCAGGGCCGGTGGAGGACGTCTCTCCCATTGGTATCTGTCCTGGTGCCAAAGCCGTGAATCGGCTGAGCACTGAGGGACAGAGTGGACAGCGCCACTGCTCAGGAACGGTAGGGGTGAGAAACCCAGACGGGTTTGAGGAGTGGGGGGGCTTTTTGTCAGCTGCGCAGTTGGCTGAGTTGTTGGGGAGGTTAACAGACCGCATGGCAGAGGGCCACAGTACAGCACGGCAGTTAGACGCGCCTTTTTTTAGGGCACGGGAAAAAAAGTTACAGGCTTTGTCGTGTAATCTGGCTCTAGATTGCTGCTGTTTTTGTGTTTTGGGGAGCCTCAAGGAGACAGCAGACTCTGGGGGGCTATCTGCCAGGTTTTTATTTTTTGATTTGGAGTTTTTGAAAAATAAAGAGGAGGAACGCAGGAGACACCGAAGTGATTTTTCCTGTGGTGGGACAGGTATGCCGGGGAAGTCCCAGTATGTGGCCTTCGTGGCGCGTAGAAGCACAATCACAGCGGAAGTCTTTGCTGTGGGTGTGCAATGGAAGCACTACAGCAGAGCGCGCTATGCAGGAGGGAACAGAGTCCCTGGAGGGATCTGTCCCACAGCTCTCTGCTTCACCACTGCCGGGGGGGGGGGGTGCCCTCTCAGCTTGAGGAGGGAGTTGGACCCTCTCCACCGTTGCTGCACCCTTCCCCACAGAGCCTGACCTCGCCAGGTCCTCCTTCCTCCCAAGTGCGGGGGAAAGAGATCCTGGGGGATTTTTTCCCCCCGAGTTTGTTTTGCTGCTTCACAGGGCTTTTTGTCTAAAGCAGCAGGGGGGGGGGGGACCAGGCAGATGGTGGCAAGAGGAGAACAGCGGAGAGCCTGTAGGGGGCTGAGGCTGGATTCGGTCAGCCTCCGGCTAAGAGACTGTATGGAGAGTAAGCTGAGGAGTTAAGGTCTCTGACCTCGGACTGGGAGGCCGAAGAAGGTGGGGAGCCTGAAGAGCTGGAAGAGGGGGAGTCCCTCAGGAGGAAGAGCCCCGAATTGTGAGGGTGTTCCGTAAAGAGGAGTTGGCAGGGCTCATAGTGGAGTCCTTCAAGGCGCTCGATGTGTCATCAGAGAGTGCAACGGAAGACGAGGCTCTAGAGAACCCCATTCTTCAGGCCATGCGTAAGCCTCAGTGGGTGTTCCTCCTGCATAGAGTGATCAAACAGATGATCCTGGAGGAGTGGAACATGCCAGAGGCAGGGCTGAAGGGTTCTCAGACAATGATCCATCTGTACCCTTTGGCGGAGCAGGAAAAAGATGTTTTCCTCGCCGAAGGTCGATGCTGCAGTGTCAGCGGTAACCAAGAAGATCACCATTCCCGTAGAGGGCAGTACGGCTCTCAGGAATAAATGGATGCCCTATTGAAGCAGGCGTTTGATGTGAGTGCCCTGTCCTTGCAGGCCTCCGCGTGTGGGGCATTGGTGGCACGTGCATGCTTGCTGTGGGCGCAGGGCATCCCCGAGGTGTCGAGAGAGGCCCCAGAGCTAGGGGCCGCAGCGAGGCTTGAGTCCGGGGGCAGCTTACTTGGCAGATTTCTGCTATGATCTGGTTAGAGGTCTGTCCAACAGTATGACCGCGATGATGGTGGCTCGCCGCTACCTTTGGCTCCGTAATTGGTCAGCAAATGTTCCCTCTATAGCGCACCTGAGTAAGCTGCCGTTCAGAGGGAAGCTATTGTTCGGTGAGGATTGTGGTGGCGAAAGCATATCTGAGTCCCGAGAATTAGGTGAAATAAAAACATTTACCTTTCAACAGAGGGATAGCCCTGAGAGCAGTGAGGGTCAAACTGCAGCAAAAGAAAAAAAACTACATTCAGTTACTGAGTGTAGGCCACGCCCAAGCTCCAAGGCAACCGGGGAAGGTAATGGGAAACACCTGAGGGAGGAGTTGGAAGGGATAGTGCAACCACTCTCTTGTAAACCCCAGAGAACAGAAAGAAAAGAGCACTGGAGGGAAGCAGAGCACCCAGAAAGAAACGAGCACCAGGAAAGGGGAGAGCTCCAAGGAAAAGAGACCTCCAGGGAAACTGAGGGGAGTGAGTCCAGCGAGGAAGAGGAAGAAAGAACCTTCAGGAAGCCTGAAGGTAGGAAATCTTCCAGGGACAGCCTCAGGGGGGGATCCCCAAAGGTCTCAGCATACGGGAAGCCACAGCCCAGGTGGATGCCAGTGCTGTAGAAGAAGTATAGCCGGGTCTGGAGACGGGAAGGCTTTACCAAGGAAAGCTGTTGACCAGGAACAAGGTACAACGGCTGTAGTACAGAAATCTGCCAGGAAGTTACCAGCTCTGAAAAGGTCTGTGCATAAAGCTTTTACTGAGAATAATTTAAAACTGTTAGAGTCTCTGATATGTTTGCTACCAGCCAAGGATCGGTATAGCTCTGCTAGGATCCCTGAGAGTGGAAACAGGTCACCCTGGAAGGCACTCTTAGAATTGTTAGAGATTAACCCTTCGCCTGCTCAAGCTGAGCCAAGCCAGGAGACAAGGGAACAGGAATATGAGGACATGCAAACAGACCGTTGCCCTTCTGATCAAGAGTCCATAGAATCTTGCATGGATTGCTCTTTTTGTAAGAAGGCAGTATAAGGGCAGTTCTGGGTTTTTAAAGGAAGAAACCCCAGGACCGGATTAGCTGGACAACAAGTACTTTAATTGCTGCAAAAGTTTGTGAGTGAGAGTCAGTTGTGTTTAAAGTAAACCAGTACCATTGGAAGCTGTGTTTAAAGGCTGGACACTTTGAATGAAGCAGACGCCAGGCTCAAAAGTGAGCAGGAACCTTTGTGCTTTATTGTAGAACACTGAGACTGTGAAAGAAACACATGCCTATGGTTAAAAGCTGCCAGAAACAGTGTTATGTTAAGTTGCTGTGGAAGCGTTGTTATAAAACTTCTTTTTGTGTTGGAGAAGCATCCTAATTTTGTTTAACATGCACTGAGCTACTAAATGCTCTGTTTTGGAGGAAGTAAAAATAAATTCCTGTGATTTGCCTTCTAACCCCACGGACTCAGTTTATTATACACAACTACATTTCCCAGAAGCCACAGCTCTGGATCCTCTTGATAACAAGGGACAACAAAAGGCACGCCTCTACTTCCAGGCAACCGCCTAGGTGGTAGTAGGGCGCCACAGGATCTAGAGAAGTTGGTTAAGGATTTGGGAGAGTCCAAAGGGGGGCGGCTGCCTGAGGATAAGCCCAGACAGGGCCGGGGACCTGGCGCAGGTAGGGGTCAATCCTGGGAGTTTAAGCATTTTTGCTTGGTGCGCGTTGCGCTTTATCAGAGAGGGCGGTGTGCTCCTCAGGGGACAGCCTTTTAAGGGGTTTTGTGGGGCAGGTAGAGGTTATTACTTGACTTCTGCCTCCTCTGCAGCCCACAGGAAGGCATAAAGAAACAAAGGGGGTCCAGGTGGGGATAGAGCCCATGAGAGGCAGGTTGTGGGAGTTCTTCCCTGCCTGGGCCAAATTACGTCAGACCAGTGGGTCCTTCAGGTGGTGCAGGATGGTTACGCACTGGAATTCGCCAGTCCGCTGTCACTTGCCTTCATTTGCTCTCCCTGCAAGGTGCAAGGCGTGAGGGACACGCTAGACAGGCTCCTGCGGTTGGGGGCAGTGGTGCCGGTCCCAGCAGAGCAGTGTGATGCAGGTCGCTACTCCATTTATTTTATAGTTCCAAAGAAGGAAGGCTCCTTTAGGCCTATTCTAGATCTAAAGCGGGTAAACAGGTGCCTGCAGGTTCCAAGATTTCATATGGAAACCCTCAGGTCAGCAATTATGGCGGTTAGAGAGGGCGAGTTCATGACCTCACCGAGGCTTATCTGCATGTTCCCATCCATCCGGACCATCACCAGTTCCTCCGCTTTGCAGTACCAATGGGGCATTTTCAGTTTCAAGCCCTGCCATTTGGGCTCGCGACGGCCCCTCAGACGTTCACAAAGGTGACGGTCGTGGTGGCGGCAGCTTTGCACCGGGAAGGCATTCTAGTCCACCCATACCTGGACGATTGGCTCATTCACACAAAATCCGAGCAAGAAAGCGCTCAGGCCACAGAGTGGGTGGTCGAGTTTCTCAGGAGTCTAGGATTGGGTAATCAACGTGTCCAAAAGTCAACTGACTCTGTCGCAAAACCTCGAGTACCTAGGGGCTCACTTCGACACCAGAGCGGGCAGGGTATTCCTACCACGGAAGAGTGCAGAAGCGCTGCGGCTGTTGGTCCAAGAGTTCCTCTGCATGGCAGAACCTACGGCATGGCACTATCTCAGGCTGTTGGGGACCGTGGCGGCGATGATCGAGTTGGTGCAGATGGTCGCATCAGCAACAGCCCCTCTCCTATCCATTGCCATGTCCACGACAGGTACAGTCAGCGCTCAAGTGGTGGCTCCACAGGAAGCATCTGATGGTGGGGGCCCTGTTGGAGTCGCAATGCTGGATTCACTTGACAACGGATGCCAGCCTCTCGGGCTGGGGAGCCCACTGCGAAGGGCAGGTGGTGCAGGGGAACTGATCCGCGGCAGAGCGGACGTGGTCCATAAATCGGCTGGAAATGAGGGCCGTTCTCTTTGCGTTGCACGAGTTTCTCCCGCTCCTCTGCGGGAAGGCAGTTTGTGTCTTCTCAGACAACACCACGGCAGTGGCATATATCAATCGTCAGGGGGGCACAAGGAGTGTCAAGTTAGAGTGCAAAGTGGAGATGTTGATGAGTTGGGCAGAGACCCATCTGCTGGCCATTTCAGCAGCGCACATCGCCGGCATAGAGAACATGACAGCCGATTACCTCAGTTGAGTGCCCTTGGATCCGGGGGAATGGCAGTTGAACCAGGAAGTCTTCGATCAGATGGTACGCCGGTGGGGGGCACCAGTCATGGATTTGATGGCAACTTTTGCATCGGCCAAAGCACGCAGGCTCGTCAGCCGGCAGAGGGAGAGAATGTCAGAGGGGCTGGACGCGCTGGTGGCCCTGTGGGGGTCTCCTCTACATCTTTCCTCTGTGGGCGCTAATAGGTCGCATGGTACAGAGAGTGGAGGCACACAGGGGACTAATGATCCTGATCACCCCAGACTGGCCTTGGCGTCCATGGTATGCGGATCTGGTGTGGTTGAAGGGCGGCCGAGCCATGGAGGCTTCCAAGCCGGCCAGACCTGCTGTTTCAGAGCCCGGTTCTTATGCCCCAAGTGGATTGATTCTCTTATGGCATAGCTTTTGAGAGGGAGCGGTTGAGAAAGCGAGGTTACTCCACGCAGGTCATTGCCACACTTCTTAGGGTAGGAAGAAGTCTATATCGTTGTCTTTTCTCCAGGACCAAGCAGGAAGTTAGTCCTCACTTATGGGTGACATCGGCGCCGATGGAGCCCCCGTGCGGAGCATTTCCCCAGCTTTCTAAGAAAGCCTTTGGGAATACTGCGCGCATGGCGGTCCCCTTCCCGCCTAAAGGTGCCATCTTGCTCAGTCTCTCTTTTTCCGTGGAGCCCTTCGGATGTCTGTCCTAGTCACCTGGAAAAGTTGACTCTTTTTTTTTGAAGATTTCTTCGCCGGTTCCCCTTCCCTCCGGGTTCGGTACACCGGTATCGAGCCTGTTTTCTGTTTTTCGTTTTTTGCCCTTCGTGGCTGGTGTTCGCGCCCTTTTTTCTGTTTTTCCCTGGAAGGCCGGTCTTTTGACCTCGCGGGGGCCCTTTTTTCCCCGATGGCTTCCAGTGGTTTCAAGAAGTGTGATCGGTGTAAGAAACTAATGTCTCTCACCGACACACACGACTGCTGCCTTCGGTGCCTCGGCCCAGATCATGATCCCATGATCTGTGGCCCATGTGGCAAAATGACCAGTCTAAGGCGGGAGCAAATGGAAAGACAGAGTCCTTTATTAAGCCAACGACCGCTCGACACAGGCCGTGTTTCGTACCCTTTGTCAGGGGCTAGCCAGGCAAGAAACTCTGTTGCAATTCGTAAGAAAAGTCTTACTTCACACTGTTTGTGCATATATCTAGATCACATGTTAATACTTGAAAGAACTGCTGTCAAAGCACAGTTGACACGCAGAAGGGTCAGCACCAGAAGGAAAGGATTTTTTTGGATTCTGCCTTCGGCCGGGCCCGGACTTCGTCTGAGGCCACGACGTCTCGGGGGTCCGATACCGAGCATCGCCGGGGTTCCTCCGACAGAGGGTTCCCCGACTGGGAACACAAGAGGAAGAAACAGCTCGTGAGGGCGGCGTCGGAAGAGGTCCTTGGTTCCTCGAGGGCCAGGTCTAAGACCCCCGACCGCCGTCCCAGGCCTTTGGAGCAGGAAAAGCCGTCCAAAGTACCTCGTGTAGAGCCGGAGACCGTCGGACACGTAAGTCCTGTTGTCCTCGTGGACTCTCCTCTGAGGGAGCCGACTTTGGGTCCGGCGCCGCCGGGGCCCAAGTCGGTGGCTGCTGAGTCTCCTGAGCTTGGACTCAGGCTGACAGCCTTGGAGTGCAGATTATCTGCCTTCATGGAGCAGCAGCGGGTACTGATGGCCAGCCTCGCTGGTGCATCGGCCCCGACCACCGGGACATCGACGTCGAAGTCGACCCCAGAGACCAAGCCGATACTCGAGACCATGAAGGCTCGAAGTCGTCCTCGGTCAAGGTCTCCCTCGACCTCCCGCTCAGAACCGAGGGTGTCGACGCCGGTGCCTTCTCGACCCGCGCAGTCAGAGCCCCTCGACGACTCTTCGGATGAGTCAGCATGGGAGATGGAGGATGAGGAGTCCCCGGATACCTTCCAGACTCGGTGCGTCCCTTCGGACTCACCGCAGTCCGAGCTCCGGAGTAGGTCCCCTCCGGAGGACACCCGTTTCTCGGAGTTCGTGCAGGACATGGCCAAGGCCTTGGCGATTCCCACGGACCCCGAGGAGGAGCTCGAGGCCCTCCAGTATGACTCTCCTCCAAAGGAGGCCTTTACTGTTCCGGTTCTTCCGATGCTGGAACGGCTCCTCTTCCGGAGGTGGGAGGCACTGGCCTCGGCACCAGTCTTGAGCAAGCAGGTCGATTCCATTTATCGACTCCGTAAGAGCCCTGGATTCCAGAAGGCGCAGCTGCTGCACCATTCCATGGTGGTGGAATCGGCCATGCATCGTCTGAAGAGCCAGAAGATGCACTCCGCGGTGCCCACCGGCAGGAAGGCCCGGAACCTGGATGCTTTCGGCAGAAAGTGCTTCCAGGGCTCGATGCTTGCTTGCCATGTCCAGTCATACCAGTTGTACATGGGCATGTACCTCCGAGACCTGGCAAAGGAGCTTGCCGGGTTCTCTGCTGGCCTCTCCGGGGAACCTTTGCAGAGGTTCCAGTCTTTGTCTTCAGGAATCCAGGACTGTTACAAGTTCATGTCCCGAGCGGCCTACAATGGCTTCAAGGCTTCGGCTCGTGTGGTGGCAGCCGGCATCGGGGCCCAACGCCAGGCATGGCTGCAGTCATTGGACCTTGAGTCTTGGGTACAGGACAAGTTGGTCGATGTCCCTTGCCGAGGTGAAAACCTTTTTGGCAAATCCATGGCCGAGAAGGCGGCTGAGCTCGAAACCGAGCACCTGACCAGGACAAGGCTGTCCAGAAAGACTTCTGCCCCTTCTCACAAAAAGAAGGGCTCGGGTAAAAAGTCCTTCTACCCGAGAAAGGTGTCTGCCTACAAACCTTTCTGTCAGTACCAGGCCTCCCCAGCTCCCTCTCAGGGGCAGCAGGCCAAGGGGCAGGGACATGGGCCCCGTATGCAGAAGGCCCCCAAGCCTCCGGCTCCTGCTCCTACCCAGCAGGGAGGGGGTTTTTGACTCCCAAGGCATAGCCTCTCCACCCTGTTGCCCCATCCCTGCACAGGAGGTCGCTTAGCCCTGTTTGCCCACAGGTGGCCACCCATTACAGGGGATGCTTGGGTCTTAAGCATCATTCACCAGGGTTATATGCTTCATTTCCAACAGCTACCTCCTGTCTACTTTCCAGGAGAATCTCTGAGGCCTCTCCTGCACACCAACCTCCTCCTCCAAGAACTTCAGGGTCTGCTTCTGGACAAGGCGGTGGAGCCTGTACCTCCTCACCTACAGGGGCATGGGTTCTACTCCAGGTATTTTCTGGTGCCAAAAAGAACAGGAGGCCTAAGACCTATCCTAGACCTCAGGAACTTCAACAAGTTCTTGGAGAAAGAGAAGTTCAAGATGCTTACTCTTGGAACACTTCTGCCCTACCTCCAGCAGGGAGATTGGCTATGCTCCTTAGATCTAAAGGATGCGTACACTCACATCCTCATTCATCCAGACCACAGAAAGTACCTCAGGTTCGTGGTGGGAGGAAACCATTACCAGTACAGGGTGCTGCCTTTTGGCCTAACTTCCGCCCCACGGGTCTTTACAAAGTGCCTAGCTGTGGTGGCGGCCTACTTGAGGACTCAAGGGGTATTTGTCTTCTCCTATCTGGACGACTGGCTCATCCAAGGTCAGACTTACCAGGAGGCCAGGCAGGCCACCTTCCGGACTGTCACACTTTTTCAAGACCTAGGCTTTGTCATAAACTTCACAAAGTCCACTTTGCTCCCCTCCCAGAACCTTGAGTTCATAAGAGCACGGCTGGACTCTCTGCAGGCAAGGGCTTACTTGCCAGAGGACAGAGCTCAAAGGCTCATGGAGTTGGCATCCCGGTTTTTCAGTCTGCCATAGGTTCCTGCCAGGCTCTCTCTGCAACTCCTGGGGCACATGGCATCGACTGTGCATGTGACCCCCAATGCCCGCCTCCACATGAGGCCTGCACAGTGGTGCCTCAGAACTCAGTGGAAGCAGGCCACAGGGAATCTAGCAGACAAAGTGACCTTCCAGTCTTCTCACCACACGAGGATCCTAACTACGGATGCATCCTTGCTGGACTGGGGAGCCCATTGCCAGGGACTTTGCACTCAGGGCGTGTGGTCTCCAAATGAAAGCATGCAACAAATCAATTTCTTGGAACTTCGTGCCATTCACCTGACTCTACGATCCTTCTGTCAAACTTTGGCTCATCAGCCTGTCTTGGTACAGACAGACAACCGAGTAGCGATGTTCTATGTGAACAAGCAGGGAGGCACAGGGTCCCTCCTACTGTGTCAGGAAAACCTGGATCTGTGCTCCTTTGCAGTCCGGCATGGCTTGCATCTGAGAGCAGTTTATCTGCCAGGCCAGGAAAATTACTTAGCCGACAGGCTAAGCAGGATTCTGCAGCCCCACGAATGGCAGTTTGACACACGTGTGGCCCAATGGCTTTTTCAGACCTGGGGATAGCCGACACTGGATTTGTTTGCGAGCCCACACAATCACCAGTTGTCCCGGTTTTTCTCCAGGCAGCCATATCCAAACAGGGTGGCTGCTGATGCCTTTCTCATCTCATGGTCTGTGGTATGCATTTCCTCCAGCGCCTCTGGTGGCCAAAACTCTGTTCAAAATTCTCTGAGACAAAGCCTCAGTCATCCTGGTAGCCCCAAGATGGCCAAGGCAACTCTCATTTCCGCTTCTACTTCAACTAGCGGTGGAGGCCCCCATTCCCCTGGGGTCCTCTCCGAACCTTCTGTGTCAAGAGAGCTGCACCCAAGGCCTCTGGTCCCCATGGGAAGCCACGCAACAGATCAACCTACTGGAACTGTGGGCTATTCGCTTAGCCCTCAAGGCTTTTTCTCACACCTTGGCCCCCCAGTCTATTCTAGTTCAGAC
This sequence comes from Ichthyophis bannanicus, assembly GCA_033557465.1. Lineage (NCBI taxonomy): Eukaryota > Metazoa > Chordata > Amphibia > Gymnophiona > Ichthyophiidae > Ichthyophis > Ichthyophis bannanicus. The sequence continues at coordinate 250,045,835 of CM066039.1, read as the reverse complement.
GGACAACCAAGTAGACAGAGCTCAAAGGCTCATGGAGTTGGCATCCCAGTTTTTCAGTCTGCCATGGGTTCCTGCCAGGCTCTGTCTGCAACTCCTGGGGCACATGGCATCGACTGTGCATGTGACCCCCCAATGCCCGCCTCCACATGAGGCCTGCACAGTGGTGCCTCAGAACTCAGTGGAAGCAGGCCACAGGGAGTCTAGCAGACAAAGTGACCTTCCAGTCTCCTCACCACACGAGGATCCTAACTACAGATGCATCCTTGCTGGGCTGGGGAGCCCATTGCCAGGGACTTTGCACTCGGGGCGTGTGGTCTCCAAATGAAAGCATGCAACAAATCAATTTCTTGGAACTTCGTGCCATTCACCTGACTCTACGATCCTTCTGTCAAACATTGGCTCATCAGTCTGTCTTGGTACAGACAGACAACCAAGTAGCCATGTTCTATGTGAACAAACAGGGCGGCACTGGGTCCAGGCCTCTGTGCCTGGAAGCACAGGCCCTTTGCTCTTTTGCCCTCCGGCACCAGATGTTGCTGAGGGCCGTTTATCTTCCTGGCCAGGAGAACTTTATGGCAGACCGCTTAAGCAGAATTCTGCAGCCCCATGAGTGGCAGCTGCACCCTTTGGTGGTTCAACAGATTTTCCTAAAATGGGGACTTCCATCCATGGATCTCTTTGCCAGTCCCCTGAATCACCAACTGCCCAGGTTTTGTTCCAGGCAACTGCATCCCCTAAGGGTGGCGGCGGATGCCTTCCTGATTTCGTGGTCCCAGGGCCTGCTCTATGCGTTTCCTCCCACGCCTCTGGTGGCCCAAACCTTGTTCAAGATTCTCAGAGACAAGGTCTCAGTACTTCTGGTTGCTCCCAGGTGGCCGAGGCAGCCCTGGTTCCCCCTGCTTCTTCAACTGGCAGTGGAGACACCCATGCCTCTGGGATTGCAACCCGACCTTCTCTCTCAGGATCAGGGTTCACTTCTGCATCCCAATCTCAAATCTCTCCATCTGATGGCATGGAGGCTGCAAGGGTAGTCTTGGCTCCCTGGGGCCTACCTCAGGAAGTGGAAGAGGTGGTCTTGGCCTCTAGAAAGCAATCCACCAGGAAAACATATGCCCTGAAGTGGAGGAGGTTCTCCTTGTGGTGTCAGCAACGCAGAGAAGATCCTTTTGGCTGCACTGTGCCAGTAGTACTCCAGTACCTTCTGCACTTGTCCAATTCGGTTGGGGTCCACCTCTCTGCTCTGGCAGCTCACCACTCAGTGGAGGGACATTGTCGGTTCAACCTTTGGTGTCCAGGTTTCTCAGAGGCTTACTATTTCTCAAGCCTCCTCTCTGTCCACCGGCCCCTGAGTGGGAGTTGAATGTGGTCTTGCAGCAACTTACTCGCCCACCTTTTGAACCAATGGCTACATGTCCTCTACGCTTCCTTTCCTGGAAGACACTATTTCTAGTGGCCTTGACCTCGGCCAGGCGAGTGAGTGAACTTCAAGCCCTGGTCTGTGACAGGCCATACACTCGCTTCTATCGGAACAGGGTAGTCCTTAGGACTCATCCTAAGTTCCTCCCCAAGGTTGTCTCCTCTTTCCATCTCAACCAGGAGGTGGTTCTTCCAACATTCTTCCTTAGGCCCCATGCCAGCCGGTTTGAGACAGTCCTGCATACCCTGGACTGTAGGAGGGCCTTATCCTTCTACCTTGAGCGTACGCAGGGGCATAGGAGGGCTACTCAGCTCTTCGTATTTTTTGACCCCAATAACTTGGGGGTACCTGTGTCCAAGCGTACCTTGTCCATCTGGGTAGCTGACTGTATCACCTGGGCTTACAGGGCAGCTGACTTTCCTTTGCAGGGTCGGGTCACGGCCCACCATGTCAGGGCAATGGCTGCCTCAGTAGCTCATCTCCGCTCTGTACCGTTGGCAGACATCTGCAGGGCTGCAACTTGGTCCTCAAGCCAGACTTTTGCAGCCCATTACTGCCTGGAGAGGGACTCCCACAGGGACAGTGCTTTCGGTCAGGCAGTGCTCCAGAATCTCTTTGAGGTTTAGGCAACTCCTACCCTCCAGCCCTCTGGTTGGGCTACCGGCGGAGGTATATTTTCAGTGAAATCCTTTCTCTGATGCTGAGGCTAGAGGGAGCTCATTTTTCAGCTCTGGGTCCCTGGTAGCCTGAAGCTGGGGAGTCCCATAAGTGAGGACTGACATCCTGCTTGGTCCTGGAGAAAGAATAGTTACTCACCTGTAACAGGTGTTCTCCAGGAGCAGCAGGAATCAGTCCTCACAACCCTCCCTCCTCCCCTGGGAGTTGCAGTTGTACATAGTTTATTTTTCCATTTTTGTGTGCTGTTTTTAGCTATGTCATTTGACTGAGCAAGATGGCACCTTTAGGCGGGAAGGAGACTGCGCATGCGCGCAGTATTCCCAAAGGCTTTCTTAGAAAGCTGGGGAAATGCTCCGCACGGGGGCTCCATTGGCGCCAATGTCACCCATAAGTGAGGACTGATTCCTGCTGCTCCTGGAGAACACCTGTTACAGGTGAGTAACTACTCTCTATCCGGGTGTGGAGGATTTTTGAGGCTTGGTGTGTGCAGAAAGGTTATAGGCCTTTGGTGGCCTCGGTTCTGCTAGTGTTGGAGTTCCTTCAGGCAGGGCTCGACAGAGGACTGGCAAGTGGCTCTCCACGGGTTCAGGTGGCTGTGTTGGCATGTTATAGAGACAGGATCCCAAGGGGTCTCCTTGGGAACACATCCGGATGTGTCGCGTTTCTTGAGGGCAGTTAAACAGCTCCGTCTGCCTTTGCGGTCCTTGGTTCGTCCTTGGGACCTCAATCTGGTTCTTCCAGCATTGGTGGGGGAGTCCTTCGAACCACTAGCTTCGTGTTCTCTGAAAGAGATCATTTTCAAGACTGTAGTTTTGGTGGCTGTTTGTTCTGCCCAAGGATCTCAGAGCTTCAGGCTTTGTCATGTAGGGAGCCTTTTCTTTCCTTTTCCAGGGAGAGTGGTGCTGCGGACAGTACCCTCTTTCTTGCCCAAGGTGGTTTCGCAGTTTCATCTAAATCAGCCAGTCTCTCTCCTGTTTTTTTTGGGAACTGGGGGGGGACCCTCAATTGCGTTTTCTCAACGTCATACGAACATTGAAAAGATATCTGAAGAGGACAGCTTCTTTTCGAAGATCGGACTGTCTTTTCGTTCTGTTTGGGGGGCCACGTAAAGAAGCAGCGGCGAAGTCCTCCATTTCTAGATGGATTAAGGAAGCGATAGCTTCAGCCTATCTGTTGCGGGGCAGAGCGGTTCCGCAGGGCCTGCGGGCCCATTCCACTAGGGCACAAGTGACCTAGGCGGAGTTTGGTGCCGCCAGGAGAGATCTGCCGGGTGGTCACTTGGTCCTCCCTGCATACATTTGTGAAGCATTACAGATTGGACGTGCAAGCAGCGGGAGATGCGAGTTTCTGTTCAGCGGTACTCCAGGCCAGTCTCACGCATCCCTCCCGTTTTTGAGTGGCTCTGTTGCATCCCTAAGGTGCAGGACTGGACTGGAGGGACAATAAGGAAGGTGAAATTAGGGCTTACCTGCTAATTCTTTCCTTGAGGAACTGCAGTCCAGTCCCGGAACCCTCCTGTCTGTTTTTTGAGGCAGTGCTCGCGATCCCGGGCCTAAAGATTTACAGCGTACTAGAGAGCCTGGGGCGATGAGAGTGGTGTCGCATGATTGAGGAGCAGCGTTTGTTTGTTCCTGAATCCGTTTTAGGGAGGGTAAGGGGCTGGTAAAATTTTGCTGTCCTTAGTGGTGAGGCTCCCGGTTTAAGGGGTAGGAGCCAGAGAGAGAGTTCCTGGGGGGATATTTGCTGTCCCTTGTGGGGGGACTCCAGGACAGTTTGTTTAGAAAGTTTTTTCATGTTGTTTTTTCTTTCTAATGCTAACTTCTTCTTTGTTGCTGTGAGTCTGCTTTGTCAATAGGTTACTGGAGGCTGGTGGGTGGTGCCAGTTGTATATGCAGCCTGATGTCATCAAAGTTGTGACATGCTCAGTCTCCAAGCTGCTGGAAGAGGTGCACTACCCTAAGGTGCGGGACTGGCCTGGAGTTCCTCAAGGAAAGACAATTAGCAGGTAAGGCCTAATTTCACCTTCTTCAAAGACAATTTTTTCAGGCATGGAAAAGCCAGTCAATGGTTTTAAAAAATGTACCAAGTGTGCTAGTACCATTTCAGTCACTTACAAACATGACTGGTGTTTAAAATATTTGGGTCCTGACCATGAACCCAGTTTTTGTCCTTTGTGCAAACAAAGACAAAGAGAGGCCTCAAGAACCAAGCCAAGCAGTTTGGATCGTTGTTTTCCTTGGACTCTGTTTCAATTGCTTCCACTTCATCAAAGGCATTGACTTCTTCTCATTGGTTTCCAGGCTTTTTCAAAATCCAAACACAGAATAAGTAAATCTGTGGCTGTTTCCAAGTCTTTGGCATCAAAGGCAGATTCCGGTGCCAGAGAAAAGTCCCAATATATGTATCATGACTCCCCTAGAGGTGCTTCCAATGCATATCGGCCAGGCAGGAGGATGTGTCCTCCAAAGCACAAGTAAGGATGTTCCCGAGACATCGACTTCCGGAGAGCTACCGGTTCCTTGTTCTTGGGCAGTGGCTCAGAGTCCCATGCGTGATTCCATCCAGACATCTGTCATCTCCCTCGACCAGTGCATGCTGGCTCTCAAGAAGAGTTTGGCAGCACTCCTGGCAGCCTTGGTACCAGTAACATCAAGAGCTTCAGGAATTCAGGCTTCAGTACCGAGCCTACAGCTGAGCACCATATTGGCCCCGATACTGGCCCTCGAGCCAGCATAATTGAAGCACCTGAGGCCGATTTCTCATTGGAATGCCCCCAGTATCCAACAGACTCAGGCTTCCATTCCTCTTGGTTCTGATACCTCAGGGTATCGGCATCGACTGACGTCCACAAAACATTGAGGTTGAAGCCATGATCACCAATACTTTGATTTCTTGCCAGACTCTGATTCAGGTTCTTCAGAATCTGATGTAGGGTCACTCAATTCCTGGGAACTTCCTGATGTCCCTTTGGACCCTTTGCTGCCGCCTCATGAATGACTGCAGTCGCCACAAAGGGTACAGGTAAATGGAGCTCATTCTGAGGAGAGGGAGGTTACCAGTGGTGTGCCGCAAGGATCTGTCCTTGGTATGATTCTTTTTAACATCTTTGTTAGTGATATTGCAGGAGGGCTGTCAGGTAAGGTTTACCTCTTTGCGGATGATATCAAAATCTGCAATAGAGTAGAAGCCCAGGAAGGAATAGATAACATGAGGAGGAGTCTAGCTAAGCCTGAAGAATAGTCTAGAATTTGACAGCTGAGATGTAATGCTAAAAGATGCAGGGTCATGTGTTTGGGCTGCAAAAATCCAAAGGAGTGATATAGTGGGCCGGGGGGGGAGTACTTTTATCCATAAAAGAAAAGCGGAACCTGGACGTGATTGTGTCTGACGATCTTAAATTAGCTGAATATCTGGTCTCACCGGTCCTTCCGACCACTGGGCCACCGACGACCAAGTCGAGCCCGGAAGCCGAGCCGATCCTCGAGACCATGCGTACTCGAGTTTATCCTCGGCCGAGGTCTCCCTCGACCTCCTGTTCTGGACCGAGGTCATTGCCGCCAGTTCCACTGGCATCAGGGCGGTCTAAGCAGAAGCCCCCAAGGCCGGAGCCACTCAATTCCTCTTCAAAGGCATCTGCCTGGGAGACTGAGAAAGAAGAGTCCCTGGACACCTGCCGGAAAAGGGACGTCCTGTCAAATTCCCCGGCGTCTGAGCCCCGGAGAAGGTCCCCCCCTCCCCCGAGGACACTAGGTTCTTGGACTTCGTAAGGGACATGTCAAAGGCTTTGGCGTACCCTGCAGAGGCCAAGGAGGATCCTCGAGCCGAAGAGCTCGAGATCCTCCAGTATGACTCTCCCCCTCGGGAGGCCCTTACTGTACCAGTGCCTCCGATCCTGGAACGACTGATGCTCTGCATGTGGGAGACACTGGTGTCAGTGCCGGTGATCAGTAGGCGGATCGACTTGATGTATCGGGTCCGCAAGAGTCCTGGGTTCCAAAAAGCACAACTGCTGCACAAATCCATGGTTGTGGAATCAGCCATGCGCTGGCTCAAGAGCCAGAAGACGCACTCCTCGGTGCCTCCTGGCAGGGAGGCCCACAACTTGGACACCCTCAGCAGGGTTCTATGCTAACATGTCGGATCCAAGCATACCAGCTGTACATGGGTATGTACCTGCAAGACCTGGTGAAGGAAATCGCCAGGTTCTCGGCTGGTTTCTCTGAGGGACCTTTGCAGCGCTTCAAGAGCCTGTCCACTGGAGTCCGTGAGTGCTTGAAGTTCATGACTCGAGCTGCCTATGATGGGTTCGAGGCGGCAGCCCAGGTAGCTGTGGTGGGCATCGGTGCATGCCACCAGGCATGGCTACAGTCTGCGGTTCTCAAGCAATGGGTTCAGGATACGTTGTTCGATGTCCCATGCCGGGGAGAGAACCTCTTCGGCAAACCCATGACCGAAAAGGCTGCTGAGCTTGAGACAGAGTACATGACCAGGACACGGCTCTCAAAGAAGACTTCTGCCCCTTCTAAAAAGAAGAGCTCGGGTAAGAAACCCTTTTTCCCGAGGAAGGGTGCTGCTTACCGAAGCTACCCCCCCCCCCCCCCCCATTTCAGGCTTCCCCAGCTCCCCCAGGGGCAGCAAGCCAAGGGACGGGCATGGCCCGCGTAAGCAGAAAGCCCCCAAACCCCAGGCACCAGCTCCGGCTCAGCCTGGGAGTGTCTTTTGACTCTCAAGGCATAGCCCCTCTCACCACAGGAGACAGGCAGTGCACAGGAGGAAGGCTTGCCCTGTATGCCCACAGATGGACAGCCATCACCATAGACGCCTGGGTCCTACAGATAATCTATCAAGGCTATCTACTGCATTTGACCCAGCTGCCGCCTCCTTACTTTCCAGGAGAGCCTCTCATGTCTCCTCTTCACCGGGACCACCTTCTGAAGGAATTAGCAGGTCTTCTCGAGGATCAGGCGGTAGAACCGGTGCCCCACCACCAACAGGGCAAGGGCTTCTATTCCAGGTACTTTCTGGCACCAAAAAGGACAGGAGACCTCAGACCTATACTCGACCTGCGCAACTTAAACAAATCCCTGGTGAGGGAGAAGTTCAAGATGCTTTCACTTGGAATATTGCTGCCTTACCTCCGCCAGGGAGACTGGCTGTGCTCCTTAGACCTAAAGGATGCATATACACACATCCTAATTCCTCCAGACCACAGACAATATCTACGCTTTGTGGTGGGGGAAAACCACTATCAGTACTTCCCTTTCGCCTGGCCTCTGCCCCCAGGGTAATCACAAAGTGCCTGGCGGTGGTGGCCGCCTTCCTCAGAATCCAAGGAGTCTGTCTTCCCCTACCTAGACGACTGGCTCATCAGAGCCACGTCAGCCATGGAGGTCCAACAGGCCACATCTCGCACCATTAAGGTGCTTCAGCATCTAGGGCAGTGATGGCTAACCTTTTTGAGCCCGAGTGCCCAAACTGCCGCACAAAACCAAAGAATTTCCTCAAAGTGCCAGCACGTCAATTAAACCTTAACAACAAGATTTTAGTATCTAAAAACTCTTAAAGTTGCCTGAACTATGTAACATCATTTGTAAAGGTTGGAATCTTTGTATTGTCAGAGAATCAATTTGATTCTCTCTCTACATCTGCTTTAACATAATAATCTTTCTCCTTTTGCTCTTTCCTCATTCCTATTTCATCCACTCAAATTTTACCCCTCCATCCTCAATCCCCACTTAGTCTCCCAATACCCGGCCAATTGTACATTTTTCTTCCCTCCCACACAAAATATTTTTCCCCTCTCCATTTCATTCTCCCAGCCCCATCCCCTTCTAATCTCCCCCAACATCAGCTCCCTTTTAGTTCCAGCCCCACCCAGTATCCGCTCCCTTCTAGTCCCCTCATCAGTCCATTTCCAGTCCTAGCTCCCCCATCCATTTCCAGTCCTATCCGAGTCCCTTCATCAGCTCATTTCCAATACCAGCCTCCCATCAGCCCATTTCTAGTCCTTTCCTAGCCCCACCATCAGCCCATGTTAAATCCTAGCTCCTCTCCACTCAGCCCATTTCTAATCCAAGCCCCCCATGAGCCTACTTCCAGTTCTAGCCCCTCCATGAGTCCATTTTAATCCAAGCCCCCACCACAGCCCATTTCCAATCTTAGCTCCCCCCAACACCCAATTCTCAGTTCTATCCTAGCCCATCCATCAGCCCAGTTCCTGTCCTAGCTCCCTCCCCTAAGAGCCCATTCCAAGCCCCCCTTCCCATCAGTTATTTGCAGTTCAAGCCCCCTTCCACTCAGCCCATTTCCATTCCAAGTCCCCCTCCCCATTAGCTATTTGCAGTTCAAGCCCCCCACTTCCCCTCAGCCCATTTCCATTCCAAGCCCCATCCCCAACAGCTATTTGCAGTTCAAGCCCCCTTCCACTCAGCCCATTTCCAGTCCTAGCAACCCCCCCAACCCATTACCAGTCCTAGCCCCCCATAGCCCACTCCCAGTCCTAATCCCACCAGCCCATTTCCAGTCCTAATCCCCCATCCCCCCATTTTCAGTTTAAGCCCTCCCATAGCCCATTACCAGTCCTAACCCCCCATCAACCCACTTCCAGTCCTAATCCCACCAGCCCATTTCCAGTCCTAATCCCCCCATCACCCAATTTTTAGTTTAAGCCCCCCCAGCGCCCATCACCACTCCTAACCCCCCCAGCGCCCATCACAACTCCTAACCTCCCCAGCCCAGCGCCCATCACCACTCCTAACCCCCCCAGCCAGCCCAGTGCCCATCACCACTCCTAACCCCCCCCAGCCAGCCCAGTGTCCATCACCACTCCTAACCCCCCCCAGCCCAGTGCCCATAACCACTCCTAAACCCCCCCAGCCCAGCCCATCACTACTCCTAACACCCCCCCAGCCCAGCCCAGCCCAGCACCACTCCTAATCCCCCCAGCCCAGCCCATCACCACTCCTAACCCCCCCCCAGCCCAGCCCATCACCACTCCTAACCCCCCCCCCAGCCCAGCCCAGCCCATCACCACTCCTAACCCCCCCCCAGCCCAGCCCAGGGAAAATTTAAAAAAAAAAAAGAAAACCTGTCTGCTGCCGCTGTCGGGGCCGCCGCGGCAGAATCGAGTGTGCCGCGGGGCCCCCCCTGTACCCGGCAGAGCCTGCCCTCCCCGTAGCAGCTCTCTCTTTCGAGCTGCAGTCAGACGCGCCGGCTTGCAGAGCGCGAGGGAAGAGTTTCTCCCTCGCTGCTCTGTTAAGCCCGCGGGGGCTGATGGGAAGTTCATTTACCAGTTTTACATGCAAAATACCACATGTTGTCCCACAGGAAGCCAATGCAATGTATATAGATATAATTAATATCCTCACGAAGCAAACAAACAATCAGTCAAAAATGCATAGCAGTGTTTTGAAATTTCTTAAAGGATTTAAGCACATAGTACACACCATTAAACTAATCAATACTGCTCAGTACCATGGGTTGCCCAATGGTGCGAAAATCATTAGGCGATAACTGTCTTGCTTTCTGACACAGATACAACTCACTGAAAGCAGTACCTAAAACTGAATGAACATGGTCTCAAAGTCAAACCGCAATCAAAACGAACTCATAAGGCCCTGAGCCAATAGTGTGCCTATCAAGTCCCCACTACAAAGTGGTCAAAATAGAGAAATAACAGTCTGGATCATGGCCTTTACAGAAGCTACATTGCCTAAAATTTAACAGTGCATGCTCTACAGAATCAATTAGCTGCAGCAAAACACATTTTTGCTTATTTTAACCAAAGAAAATAAATTAGGGATAGGATAACTATTCATATCAGCCTTATTTAATTTAGCATGTTTCACTTAAGATTTCACAATAGCTTTTTTACAAGAGGCAGGCAGTGTGCAACAACCGGGGGAAGATTTCACTGATTCTGTCAAAAATGCTGCAAACTGATCTTTTAATACTCTTGCTACCCAAAACACAGACATTAGTTAAGACAACAATTGTCCTTCAAAAATGAAGACAAATAGGGCTTCTTTGCCATATTGTCATGAATATCGCTAGGTGTTTTTCTGTGTTTTAACAAAATTTTGTTTTCCTAATTACATATTTTCTATAATTAGATGATCAAATGAGAGATGAGATTTATGTTCATGTCTTTATAAAATTCTGCTTTTGCTGTTCAGTGGTTGTAATGCTAATCCTGTCTGACTCAATATCAAAATTTCATTTAAGGATTATGCTGTCTGTTCTATTATTGTGCTCACCTGACGAGTGTAGGAATAGGCTAATTGTTAAAGTAGTGTGTGCTGAGAATCGGGAAAGCTAGGTTTGAATCCCCCAGCTGCTCCTTGTAATCTTGGATGTGTCCTTAATTCTCCATAGTCTCAGGTACCAATTTAGGTATTTTCCTCTCCCTTGGAGGGTTTACAGTATATTATACCTGAATGTAACTTGCCTTGAACTTCTGAAGAACGGCATTAGCAAACTCCAATTCCTCTTTCCCAGACAGGGTTTGTTTATGGTTGTAACTAGGTGTTCTCAACCCAGTCCTCAGCATACATCTATTCTAGCCAGTCTAGTTTTCAGGCTGTCCACAATAAATATGCATGAGAATGTGCATGTACTTCTCCCATTATATGTAAAATTGACTTCCTGCATATTTAGCATGGATATCCTAAAAACACCCGCAGGCATTTTTGTCCCAGGGAGTGAGTTGAAAACACCTGCTCTATAGATAATATTATAAGGAAATAACCTTGAACACTGAGGGGTATGTTTACTAAAGCATGGTAGGCTTTTGCAGCTATCACAAGGCATTAGTTGCAAAAGCTCCATGGTGGAGCATGCCCAACATTTCCTCAGCAGATAACAGTGAAAATGCAGAGATAGCAGTTAGACAGCATCACTGATGCAGTAAACACTACCCATTGAGGTAGTGTTAGCTGCATCAGTGATGTCTGCAAAACGTGCAGCTGCTGCACTCTGTCAGAACTCACAGTAACCACATGGTACGGGTATGCCCACACTTCACCCACTGTTACAATTACCATGTCAAATGTAGCTATTGTAAAAAATTGCCTGCAGTAGCTGCATTTCTCCTATGTTAGCTGACATCACAGAGCTAATGCAGAATAAACACCCTTTAGTAGACATACCTCTGAGTGGAGATGAGACAATAATTTGAATTTTCAGGAACTGCCCTTAGGATGCCATAAGTTGTCTTCAGCATGGTCAAACTAGGGTCAAACCATAGGTCCATTTTACTCACTGCCAAACATCTTTGGTCTTAGCAAATATGTATAAGTTAATCTATAAAGGATGGAGCAGGGGTTTTATTTTATTTTAATGTTTATAAATTTCATACAATTATACCACTTATGTAGGAAATGGGAGTTGCCAAAGTAAAGAATATCATATACCAACGGAAGAGATACATAAGGAAATACTAAACTAAGCAACCCTACCTCTAACCCACAGAGATCCAAACTATGATACTGTAAAGGAAAAAGGCAGAATACAGTATCACAGAGTAGGAACACCCCACACACCCCCCCCCCCCAGGTGTTCAAAAAAGAAATTAATTGCGAGGGATACAAAAATATATAAGAATTACCCTGCAGCTTCACCAGACACTTGCAGAGGTATTTAAGAAAAAATACCAGCCCCCATCCCTGCTGTAAAACCCTTGGCCACAGGATTGAACTCTCTCTCCTGTGGAATTGGGGTTCTTTGTGAGGTCAGAAAAAATCCAGACAGGGCAGCCTTTGAAGTGCACATTACTCTTCCTGCAAAAAAACAACTTGAGGAGCCATTCTCTATCAGAAACTAAGGTGAATGTGACTAAACATGTAGTAAGGGTAATCACATCAGTATCAGACATTTCCACAAGTTCAGACACATTTAAAATATCAACTTGCAAAGGACCAGGGATCGCAGCACTAGCCAGAGCCTTCTGACCACTAGGCAAGTAATAAATTTGAACTAATGGTGAACAAGATTCTATTGGTACTCCCAACATCACCACCAGATATAACTTAAACATTTTTCACAGATATGTTAGGAGGACATGGAAAATTAATTAAACGTGGATTTGCTAATCTAATGTGATTGTCCAGTTCCAAATGGGCTGTTAAATTACTGGTATCTTTCACAAATGCATCAGAAAGATTTTCTAAATGTTCATTTTGTGAAGTCACATCCTCCAATGAGTTTTTTTAACATTCCAAGTAACTCAGAGTTCTTAGCTCAGAGTTAATGTACCTGAACTTGCATCACTTTAGCTTGTGAGGTAATGACCTCTCTAAGCTGTTTAATTGCAGACCAGATAGACTCCTTAGTAAACTAGACAGGCCATTGAAGAACAAAGGAAAAGTCTTCAGCACCTCTCACAGTATCAATATCCTCCATTGCAACCATCTAATCCATAGGGAAGAGACTGGCGACTTCACGAAATGCCGAAGGGGAGCTTTGATTTTTTAGCAGCAACCCTGGCAAAAGCTGGCCCCACAAGGACCTCACAACACCCATGTTGAGCCCTGGGGGTGACCCCAGCAAGGACACCAAAACTTGAAAGGCAAGGGAATCCAAGGCACCAATGCCTCCAGAACCTGGCCCAGGGCACAACTGCTTCCGAGGTCTCTGCACATTGGAAAGCGTGATATCACCATGTGAAAGAGATGCTCTACTCCAGGCAACTCTCAGTCCAGCATTCTGCTCCCATAGCTGTCTGTTGCTCCTGGCAAAGCACAAAAGCGTCCAAAGATAACCAGAGTAGAGGTTACGCTGGGCAGTCTGGGCAACTTATCCTGCTCTTCTTTCCTCTCTTTGCCCATTTAGGACAGCATGCTGGAGCCACAAATGCTGCCTGCCAGGCATTCTTAATAAATGTCTATAACAAGTTTTAAGTCTAAGAATTACAACTCTATAATTTAACAACCAGATTGGTTTTCAGCTAGTGCAATAATGCATGAAGTCAGTTGGATTGTGATAAGGAACATGGCAGGAAGCAGTGTGTTTAAAATGCAGGGTTACTTTCCATTTCTTTATCAGTGTGTCTAAAAGGATCAAGTTCCTCCTGACTTATGGGTAATTTTCACACATACACAAACCCAGTAGTGCATGACATTACTGTAAAAACAAACATGGTTGCTAATGCTGAAATGAGACAATCAACCAGGATTACAATAAGAACATAACCCATTAACATAATTGTTCTTTTTTTATTGACTTAATTTCTTAAATACAATAAAACACCAGCAATAAAAAAAATCATGAATTAAGTTGGAACAGCCAGGTTTTAACTCCTTGTGGAAGGAATAATGAATAATAGCATTTCTAAGATCACATGGGAGATAATTCCAGAGCAGTACCACATAATGTTTTAAGTGTGTGCAGTTGACAAATCAAAATCTGACAGAAGGTAAATGTAACCAACGTTTTTAACAGATCCTACAATACAGGCAATCTTCTTCCAGTTACACCTTTCCAAGAAAACGCAGGGGCTGCTGGGTTACCAGGAGCCAGCATTGACTCAATGGTACACATTACATTTGCAAAGTACAGTTTGGAACATAAACCTCCATAATATCATCCAAAAAAGCAGGAGCCAATTCATAGACAATTTTGTAGAGAAAAGACATCTTAAAATAAATGAAGGTAACAGCATAAAACAGCCAGAAGCCAAGAATATTGTTGAAGGATGCTGATGTGGTTTGCATAGATGGCAGGACTGTTAATTTTAAATGCATAAAAATGTTGAGAGGATTTTTCACATAAGATCTTTCTTTGGAACCTAGGAAGGGGGTTGTCACAATGTCCCTTGTCCACGGTGCTAGTTTGACTTGTGCCTACCCTGCTGGTTTGTATAGAAAGCATCTTGGAGCTATTCAGTAGTGGTTTTGTGGAATGAGCTAATTCCCTTAATATATTTGATTAAATAATCATAAATGATCTCTCTGTGTAAAACTGTCATAAGGAGTGAGCAGGCAGATGGGGTTGGGGCACCATGCTGCCCTTCCGTGTTAGTCTGGGAGTATACAGGCCGACAAGGGAAAGGGATGTGGCAAAAGCAGTCCCTGCTAGGATAACATGTTGGCCAGCAACTGCTCTGCCTCTTTAATTCAGCTGGAATGCCACAGATGTGAGTAGCAACGTATCTTTATCTTTAGAGGGCAGTTGCTGTAGAACAAGTTTTCAAACTGATCTTTGATTAGTCTAGTTCTCAAAAGAAGTAGCTGAAAAGGTAGCTAAAAAGAAAGTGACCTTCATAAAATGCAAGAGTCACAGAAAAAGGAAAACAAGCATCAATGTTAGAAAAGCTTAGAGAAGCTAGGAAAGTAGTCAGGAAAGCAAAGATACAAATGGAAGGCAAAATAGCTAAACACAGTAAAATGGGAGGACAAAACATTTTTCAGATATATTTTAGTGAGAGAAGGAATTGCAAAATGGTATTGTCAGACTGAAAAGTGAAAGGGAGGAATATGTAGTAGTTGATGAGGATAAAGCAGAATTGCTTAACAAATAGTTCTGTTCACAGATGAAGGGCCAAAAGCAGGGCCTCAGAAAACACAGGCAAATAGGAACAGAAGTGAGCCAGATCTTGAATAATTTTCTGAAGACTGTGTTTGCAAGGAGCTAGCTAAACTAAAAGTAAACAAAAGCGATTGGGCCAGATGGAGTACATCCAAGAGTACTGAAGGAATTTAAGGAAGTTCTAGCAGCTCCACTGTCTCATCTTTTCAATGCTTCTTTAGAGTCTGACGTGGTCCCAGAGGACTAGAGAAAGGCACATGTGATCCCTTTACACATAAGCAGAACAAAAGATGAGGTTGGGCACTACAGGCTGGTTAATGGGGTGAGTAAAACTAATTGAAAGGCTGCTAAAACAGATGCTTCTGTAATCCAGTGGATTACAGGATTCAAGACAGCATGGTGTTATGAGAGGTAGGTCTTGTCATAACAAATCTCATTAATTTCTTTGACTAGGTGACCAGAGAGTTGGACCGAGGGAGAACTCTAGATGCGATGTGCTTAGATTTTAGTAAAATATCTTTGACACTGTTCCACACAGGCAACTTATAAATAGGGTGCCCTAGAGATGGACCCTAAAGTGACTGACTGGGTTAGAAATTGATTGAATGGGAGGTGACACAAGGTACAAATAAATGATGTTCACTCTGAGGAGAAGGTTACCAGTGGTGTGCTGCAGGGATCTATCCTTGGTCTGATTTTTTTAAAAACATTTTTTGTAAGTGATATTGTGGCAAGGCTATCACCTAAGGTTTGCCTCTTTGCAGATGATACCAAAACCTGCAATAGAGTAGATACCCAGATGTAGATAACATGAGGAGTGATCTAGTAAAGCTTGAAGAATGGTCAAGAATTTGACAGCTGAGATTTTTTTTTGTAATTTAGTTTTTATTAAAAGATCCAAACAACCAAAACCACAACATACCTGTGTCAAATTACATAACATGACAAGATCTCCCCCCCCCCCCCTTTTTCCTCTGAGATTTAATGTTAAAAAAAAATACAGGGTCATGCATTTGGGCTGCAAAAATCCAGTATAGGGGGTGAAGTGCTTCTGTCTATGAAAGAAGAGCGGGGCCAAGAGGTGATTGTTTCTGATGACCTTAAAGTGGCTAAACCAGGTAGAAAAGGCAACAACGCAACCCAGAAAGATGTTTAGGTGTAGAGGGAGAGGAATGAACAACAGGAAAGAAGATGTGATAATGCTTCTGTATATGTTTTTGATAAGACCTAATTTACAGGCTGATGCAGAAAGCCGGCACTGAAGTCGCACACTATCAACTTTTTATGCCTGTTTGCAATGCACCAATAGCTTGTGACTTTAATGCTGGCATGCAGAAAGGGGCTCATATGCAAATTACCCACACATTAGCCATTCATCAAACTGTATGCAAATAACAGCATTAAACTGGCAGAGCAAGCCAAACACATGCGCACAGATGTCTGTGCAAGCTTGGTATGCTCTCCCAGAGAAATAGGGGCATCGCATGGCTAATTTGCTTATTTATTTATTTAAATCGCTTATATATCGCGCTCTTCAACATCAGTGCGGTTTACATAGAACATGAGGTATTTTACGGTGGGGGTTAACACCGTGTTACATATAACAGGTAGCTCAACTTGGATAACAGTATTAACTATTTACATTTGTAATAATGAGCCCTGACAGTATTTTGATGGCATCAGGTATCTCCTCTTTCCATCTCAAGCAATCAGTGGTCCTGTCCACCATTTTTCCCAGGCCTCACACCAGTCATGGGGAGGCCATGTTGCACATGTTGGACTGCAAGCAAGCCCTTCTACCTTGAGTGAACACATCAGCATTCCATCCAGTTGTTCATCTCCTTTGACCCTCAGCAAGCTGGGCGCTGCCATCTTCAAATGCACACTGTCCATTTGGGTGGCAGACTGCATCTCTTTCACCTATGCTCAGGCAGTCCTGAAACTTGATGGTCATGTTATGGCTGCATCAGTGGTCAACTGGTGCTCTGTCTCCTTGGAGGAAAGTTGCAGGGCTGCAATATGGTCATCTGTCCACACCTTCACAGCCCACTACTGGCTGAATGGGGATTCCTGACATGACTGTCCATTGAGCGAGAATGTTTTTTGCACAGGGCCCTGCGTTTCAGGGGGCCCCGCGCAAAAAACATTCTGATCTAAAAGTAAAATTAAAAAAAAAAAAAACTGCTGCCGCTGCCGGGGTCGCCGCGGCAGAATAGAGTGTGCCGCGGGGCCCCCCTGCCCAGCAGAGCCTGCCCTCCCCCTGTATCACCTCTCTCTTTATAGCTGCAGTCACACGCGCCGGCTTTCAGAGCGCGAGGGGAGAGTTTCTCCATCGCTGCTCTGTTAAGCCCGCGGGGGCTGATGGGAAGTTCCCATCAGCCCCCGCGGGCTTAACAGAGCCGCAAAAGGGAAACTAGTTCCTTCGTACTCTGAAAGCCGGCGCATGTGACTGCAGCTGTAAAGAGAGAGGTGATACAGGGGAGGGCAGGCTCTGCTGGGCAGGGGGGGCCCCGCGGCACACTCGATTCTGCCACGGCGGCCCTGGCAGCAGCAGCAGACAGCTTTTTAAAAAAAAAAAATTTGCTGGGCTGGGCTGGGCTGGGGGGTGTTAGGAGTGGTGATGGGTTGGGGGGGGTTAGGAGTGGTGATGGGCTATGGGGGAGTTAAGTCTGTATATGGGCTGATGGGATTAGGACTGGAAGTGGGTTGATGGGGGGTTAGGACTGGTAATGGGCTATGGGGGGCTTAAACTAAAAATTGGGTGATGGATTAGGACTGGAAATGGGCTGGTGGGATTAGGACTGGGAGTGGGCTGATGGGGAGGTTAGGACTGGTAATGGGGTATGGGGGGGGGGCTTAAACTGAAAATTGGGTGATGGGGGATTAGGACTGGAAATGGGCTGGTGGGATTAGGACTGGGAGTGGGCTATGGGGGGCTAGGACTGGTAATGGGTTGGGGGGTTGCTAGGACTGGAAATGGGCTGGGGGGATTAAGACTGGAGGTGGGCTGATGGGGTTAGGACTGGTAATGGGCTGTGGGCTGTTGGGGGGGGTTAGGACAGGAAATGGGCTGATGGGGAGGGGTTAGGACTGGTAATGGGCTGATGGGGTTAAGTCTGGAGGTGGGCTGATGGGGTTAGGACTGGTAATGGGCTATGGGCTGTTGGGGGGGTTAGGACTGGTAATGGGCTATGGGGGGGCTAGGACTGGAAATGGGCTGATGGGGGGGTTAACACTGGAGGTGGGCTGATGGGGTTAGGACTGGTAATGGGCTGTGGGGGGGTTAGGACTGGCAATGGGCTTTGGGGGGCTGACTGGAAATGGGTTGATGGGGGTTAGGACTGGTAATGGGTTATAGGGGGGGGCTTAAACTGAAAATGGGGTGATGGGTTAGGACTGGAAGTGGGTTGATGGGGGGGGCTAGGACTGGTATTGGGTTGGGGGTTGCTAGGACTGGAAATGGGCTGATGGGGGGCTAGGACTGGAAATGGGCTGATGCAGGGACTAGAAGGGAATGGATGCTGGGTGAGGCTGGAACTAGAAGGGAGCTGATGTTGGGGGAGGATTAGAATGGGATGGGGCTGGGAGAGTAAAATGGAGAGGGGAAAAATATTTTGTGTGGGAGGGATAAAAAATCAACAATTGGCCGGGTATTGGGAGAGTAAGTGGGGATTGAGGATGGAGGGGTAAAATTTGAGTGGATGAAATAGGAATGAGGAAAGAGCAAAAGGAGAAAGATTAGTATGTTAAAGCAGATGTAGAGAGAGAATGGAAAAAAACTAGAAGAGAGAAGAAAGGACAAATGGACAGCAGACGATGGAGAGTTAGCAGAAGACACGAAGAAACCAGAAGAAAGTGGCTGGAGCAATTGCAGCTGAAAAAAAAAATGCACAAAAAGGTAGAAAAATATCTCTATTTTGAATGTATTAATTGGAATATGTCAGCTCTGGTAAATGTGCACCATTAACGTCTGCGCTTTGTTTAGTACAAGAGCAAATTAATGTATAGTTTTATTTCTACAGTGTTGTACATTCCAAGTTTGGCTTTTGGGATTCCCAGTTTAATTATTGTCTTCCTGTTTCTAAATTGTGATTCCTTGTTTGGTGATGGTCTATGTTCTGCATGTGTAACTGAGCTGAGGTATTCTGTTTATGTAATTCCTATTTGACATTGCCACTTGTTCTCTTTCCCCAGTAGGTCATGTATTGTTGTTCTCTGAAATGTATTGGTTTAATATTTGCATGTTTCCTTTTGATAGGTAGGGTATGGTGCTTTGTGAGTCCTGGTAGTGCTGTTAGGATATGGTGGGTTTGCTATGGGTTCTAAATGGGCAGTGTTTGTAGTAGTTCCTAATGTGTCTGGCAGTTGGCACTGGATTATAGTAATGTAGAAATCTTTTAGTCTTTCTTTATCCATACACTCATTAAGAGGCACGTTTACGAAAAGTTAGTATATGGTAACATTATGCAAATATTTATGCAAATGAGGTCACTTATGCAAATGAGGCCCCGCACCACCCTTGGGCCGCCCCTGCCTATGAGGCACCTTAGGCTACAGCACTGTGAGGGTGTTTCTGCTGGCAGCACTGATTGAAATGAAAAGAAAAAGCCTCAGACAGCATTCCTAAATAAAACCACTGTGGGATCAAACCCATGACCTCTGCCTCAACAGTCATTGAAGTAACCAGTAGGCTACATCTCTATAGCTACTACCCCACTGCTGGCTGGCTACAGAAAGACTGCAGGTCACCACACAAACTGTCTGCTGTGGTTACCAGGATAGGGTAAACTCACCCGTACCCATTATGCACTGCACATGCAGATCAGCAAGCTACAGCTGATCACATAATGGGGTATGCACCCCCCACAGCACCTAGGCCTGGTAGGGGGAACTGACCGTGTGTGTTACTGGCACAGAGTAGCTACAGACCGTGACATTGGGTGGGTCCTGTGCTCACCCTGAGGGTGAGGTGGGGCACCCAGCACCAGGTCCGCAGCACCTGGCTTGGCTGAGATAGGCTATGCTGCAGGTCCCCATCAGTGCCAGTGTGATAGGTAGTCCTTGCAGACACACCTAGGATACACCTGTGTCCATCTGTATTTCCCAGTCACGTCTAGCCCTTGTGGACTATGATGTACCCAGAATAGTGCATATCCTGTGTGGGTGCCATGGTCACATGTTATAGGTGAAGGGGGGTGTTTAGACCCAAAAGCGGATTAGGTAGCACTACCCAACCTGCCCTCTGTGGCTCAGGGTGGAGGGACAGGATCTCCCACCAACATATCCACATTGTACATCTCTGCAATGGTGGCAGTAGAGAGGACCATCAACCGCAGTCCTGCTGGGGAACAGGCACCCTACAGGGCAGTCAATACAGATCTGTACGCATCACATAAGGCAATGGCAGAACGCTGGAGAAGCTCAGCTGCCCCCCACCACTATCTGCAACAGTACAGAGACGTAGGCAGGTCTGAAATTCTCACCAATCCTTTATTGATCCATATATAATAAGGTTTGGCCTCCCTTATTATATATGGATCAATAAAGGATTGGTGAGAATTTCAGACCTGCCTACGTCTCTGTACTGTTGCTGTTTGCCTGCGTGGCAGTGCTGTTTTTTTCCTGGTGACCCCACCACTATCTGACATTCACCAGCAGAGGGCACAGTCAGTCTCCACCCTGCAAGGTGTTCCAGCCATACACATGCTAACTGCAGACAGTCTGCTAGCTAGTACATAGTGCATATTCCTGGAAGAACTGTGTGCACCCAAAAATGGGATGTGAGCACACACACCAAGCAGGTATGTCAGTGACTGGGCCCCAGAAAAGAGAACCCATAAATATCACTTGAGAAATGCTGCATAGCACTATGGGGGAACCTAGCCATGCTGTGGTCATTGCTCAGTCAGGGTGAGAGTGACCTCCCAGCATAACATGCTGTGGCCACCCTGTCCATGCAGGTGGTGGTCAGGCACTACAATGCCCCAGCCATTGCCCTATACCCTGTGCAGATACATCCTGTCTGGGCCATACCCACAGTACCTTGCTCCTCATTATGCACATTGGCAGGCTAACACTGGAAACAGTGCAAGCAGTGTGGGCTCAGTAAGGTGTAGGCAGCCACAACAGACTGGATAGACATACACACACTCCCACCCCTATGCCAGTATTGTGCAAATATGGAGGTTTGTGGCAGCCCTGGCCGCCACACCAGTCCTTGGCACAGTGCGGGTATTGCTATAGTACGCAATACTGTTGGGGTCACTTCCCGGGGTGGTAAACACTGTCAGAAGCAATAACTGAAAACACTCTACAGATATCAGAAAGGTTGCTATGATGAATCTATATCAACAAATCGTGTTTAACTTAGGATTTGTTAGCTGACATTAATCATAGCAACCTTTTGATATATGTGGAATGTGTTCCCAAGTTTAGGACGGCATTGCTAAGGTATGCAGGTGCCAGTATTGGGAGATGCTGCTCTGCGCAGGACCCAACAGCCTGACTCTCCATGAGGCTTTGGATAGTGGAGCCTGATGGTGTGGGTGTTTCTGCCCCTGTTGGCCTCTGCTCTAGGGCAGAGGTTCCCAACTCCGGTCCTGGTGGGCCAAACATTGTTCAGGTTTTCATTCTGTCCCTAATGAATATGCATGTGATACATTTGAATACGATGGGGGCGATGCATACAAATGCAGCACAGGCATATTTATTAGGGACAGCATGAAACCTGAATGGTGTGTGGCCCTCCAGGACTGCAGTTGGGAAACTCTGCTCTAGGGATTGCACATGTTTATGGTGTCAGTGCTCTGTAGGGTAAAATATAGGCGTTTCAGGCACGCTTAATTTATCTGCAATAAAGGTTCCATCTTTATTACCACGGTTTAGTACAGGGTAAAAATATGGGGACAAGGTTGGCAGTAGCCACAGCTGGGACTTGAACTTGTGATCTTCTGCCCCTGAACACACGGGCTGTGTATACTGCACCAGACTGTTGCCACAGGGGCAGATCATTCCCTGGGGATACCATGACTGTTCGTCAGACAGACCTTGTCTGTTGCAGTGCACAGCACCCACCTAAAGGGGGCTTGGCCGTGGTCTGCTGTGGGCAGATGCCACTGCCCCCTCCGCCAAGGGCACCCTTTTGCCACCTTGCTGACATGCCCTTATGCCGGTGGTGCCCAGTCCCCAGGCCATCCAGTGTGCCAGTAGGCAGCTGCTTATGGAGTGGGTTCTCGGGTAGGGGTGCCTACATGGACATGCGCTCTTCCCTCCGGCACCGCCTGCCAATTTTATGTGCCCTGGGGGTACCTGCTGGGTAATATCCCCTGTGACACTGTGGGACACACACTTGTGCCCATGTTGGTCCCTTGTCAGTTGCTGTCTTGCTGCTTTACAGTTTCAGCATTCCTATGTGCTACCTAGGCATCTGCCTAGTCCATACTGTGCCCCAGCTGGACCACAGCATGTGCCGCCTGCAGCCCCCTGTATCCCATTTACAGCATCAGTACAGTTGCCCTTTCCTACATGCCCACTCTGCTGTTGCTGCACATGTGCACGCCATAACAAACCTGCCCAATATACACGACAAAAACCCTGATCACCGCTATTTCAATGTGGGCTCATTCACTCTGTAGGGGGACAGAGCATAGACCCTTCCAAACATGATATCTTCCTTTTTACGCTTTGTCAGTAGTGTTGCTTTATGTTTATCATTAATATCACTATTGGCCAGCTTGGTTATTGGGATTTCAGATGTGGTTCTGGTAATTTTATGTGTTTATTTGCCTTTTTGGTTCCTGCACATGTATCACTACTATCAATTTTCTGGGTTTCCCTGCCTTTGCTGTACATTGCTGACTGAAATGGTTTCTCTCTCCTGCAAATGTGCCTCTAATGCAAGGGTTTTACTGGCATTAGTGTTCAGACCCAGATTTCACAGCGTTAGTGTGCCTGGAGCCTCTCCCCGCCCACTCTCCACCCATTGACCCCTATCTCCGCCCTCCCGAGAGGGATTTCACAGCATTAGTGTGCCTTAACGCCGCTGCGGATGTTATCGCGCAATAATGTTGCCGCTGCTACGCTAAGACGGTTTAGTAAACATACCCCTTAGTATCTTGCTGTGCTCACTAGTTCAGCTACACTTCATTTCTTGAGTATCTGCTGCACAGTACTTGTGCTCATGTATTGAATTACACTATAGCACCCCTTCTCTCCCCCCCCCCCCCCGACGTGTGTCATTATGAAGTGATAATGCAGTACTAGCTGCCCATAAATAAAAACCTTAATCTGAGGTGCTGATTGGGTTGTTTCTGTGATAGTAAATCCATGTAAGTGTCCAAGGGTAATGTTGGTACTGCCATAGTTTTTAAAAGGGTTAGGAAACATCTTTACTGGAAGTCCGAAGGCCTGTGCCAGTGTTTATAAAGCATCATGAATGGGCTGAGCTAGGCATCACTGATGGCCCGTAATGATTATGGACAGAAAATTAAATTTCTATGGCCATCTCTGGTTTGAATAGCATTGTATTTTATAGAAAATGAATTAATTTATTATTATTTTTAAATACTATTTGTTTACCAGAAAGGCAGATGATGAATTAAACAGAGCAATGTAGTAGATGTAGGCAGATACAGATTCTTACAACCCCCCAGTAAATTACTCCAAGATTGTTCATAATTCCAAAACTAAAACTCTGAAAAAGACCAATAAATTAATATAAGCTTACCAAAACAAACCACTCGAGATCTGATAATTTAGCTAATTTATCAGTAGACAGCTAAACGTCATGAGGCTGAATGATGAAGATGCAACCAATAGTTACTACTTCCACAACAGGAAAATATTGCATGAAATAATCCACTCCTAGGTTCCTAATCGTCTCACCAGATCTCAGCAACCATGAGGTGACCTAAAGTGCCAGCCAATTTTTAGGATGTGAGGGAAATAAGTGCTATTTTAAATTAAAAATAAAGGAGCCCTTTTACTAAAGCCAGTTAAGTAATTACTATGTATTTTAGCGGGCAGTGACATCCAACATGCAGGTATGACAGTTTTTAGCTGCTAAAATGTCCATTAAGCACAAAGCTTCCGCGTTAACTGTCAGAGATGTGGGCAGCAAATTCCTGGCAGTTGCCACACAGACGTGTACTCTAATGTGCAGTGCAATTAACCTGGATGCACTTAACACT
Source organism: Ichthyophis bannanicus (assembly GCA_033557465.1). Taxonomy (NCBI): domain Eukaryota; kingdom Metazoa; phylum Chordata; class Amphibia; order Gymnophiona; family Ichthyophiidae; genus Ichthyophis; species Ichthyophis bannanicus. Next base: position 250,022,030 of record CM066039.1, on the reverse strand, counting down.
ACCCATATAGCATTTGCTAGGGGCACCCACGCTAATTGCACATATGTACTCCCACACTAACTGCAATGTGCACTCCTTGTCCACACTCCATCCATACCTGCTCATTCCTGCCCCTTCACATGATGGGCAATTAACACATTAGTTTTTTTGCTAAACACATATTAAGTGCAAAACTATATTAGGCTTTAGTAAAAGGGTCCCTACTTGTTTTAAAAGCTAGCATAAGTATCTTAACTTTGGCCCTTGACTAGATGAGAAGCCAGTGTAGAGTGTGCATTGGCAGCAGAATGAGGTGGATCACTGAACCCATGGCCTGAATAATATTTTACCCAACACTGTATCAGCAATTAAAGAATTTAGGGGAAGGGGCAAGGCCAGCAATTGATTTGTTTGGTCCCTCTGACCAAAAAGCTGTTCTGCTGCCCCTCAGTTGTTAAGAGGTGTGCCATAGTATTTGTAATTAGTTGTAGCTTTCTCATACTCCCTTTGGGCTCCATGCAGCAAACTGCGCAATGCTCTAGCACAGAATTTTTTTTGCTTGAGATTTTCATGTGCTAGGCTTGCTCAGTGCAAAAGAGGAAGGCCAGCAATGAAATGGATCGATACAATAACAGCAGCTACGGGTACCAGTCTGTCAACAATGAGCCACCTGATTCAAGACCGAACACAATTTAGAATAGCTATCCAGAGGGTTGCCATGAGTCGACTCCGACTCAACGGCACTTAACAACAACAACAACAACAAATAATAATTACACTTACCTGGTAATTGTAGTTCCTTGAGTGATGACAGCTTAGTCCTCCACCAATGGGTAGTGCACCTTCTCCTGCAGCTTGAAGGCTGGACCAATCAAATTTCAGCATCACTGGAGGTAGCGTACTGGAATCCCTCTATAGCCCCAGTGAACTATTGACAAAGCAGACTCAAAAAAAAGGCAATAACAGTTAGCTAACCTTATATAATATTTTTACAATGGTAAGAAAACTTGATCCTTCCCTAAAAAATGGAAAGGATGAAATTACCCTCACAAGAAAAGGTTCCCCCGCCTGCCGAGCCATAACCAGCTAGCGAGAGAAAAGAGCAGACAGACGACAAAGAGCGAACCCGAGAACATGTTCAATCTGAAACACTCACCTGGGTAGACAGCTGTCAGGACTGAACGCGTCCCGTGCCAAATCATTACCCCGAGGGCGGGAAGGAGGACTAAGCTGTTGTCACTCAAGGAACTACAATTACCAGGTAAGTGTAATTACTATTTCCTTAGCGTTCCTCCAGCTTAGTCCTCCACCTATGGGATGTAGCAGAGCAGTATTAACGGGAGGGACCCTGCCAGCCGGCACGCAAGACAGCTGATCCAAAACAGGCATCCCTTGCCGCCAGCACATCGAGCCAATAGTGTTTACTGAAAGTATGCAGCGATGACCACGTCACTGCCTTACAAATTTCTACCGGCGGGACCAGACTGTGCTCCGCCCAGGACGCTGCCTGCGCCCTAGTAGAATGAGCCCTTAGACCCACCGGAGCCGGGCGCCCCTGTAATATGTAAGCCGAGACAATCGCCTCTTTAATCCATCTGGAAATGGATGCTTTCGCCGCAGCTTCCCTTTCCTGAGACCCCCAAACAGCATAAACAACCGATCTGACTTGCGGAAGGACTCGGTGACCTTCAAATAATGACGCAACACTCTCTTAATGTCTAAGCGACTAAGGCCTCGATCAGAAGCCTGTTCTCCTGCCGCTCGCAAGACGGGAAGATATACCGCCTGATTCATATGAAAGGGAGAAGATACCTTAGGCAGAAAGGAAGGCACCGGCCTGAGAACCACTTTCTGATCCGAAAAACATAGGAAGGGCTCCCTACAGGAAAGTGCCTGAAGCTCCGAAATACGCCTTGCTGAACAAATCGCCACCAGAAACAGTTTTAAGGGTCAAATCCTTCACCGAAACTTGGGAGAAAGGCTCAAACGGAGTTCTGCCGAGCGCCCGTAACACCAAGTTGAGATCCCACGGTGGAACGGAAATTTGACGTGCCGGATGCAATCTGGAAACTGCTTTCAGAAAACGCACGACATCGGTGTGCTCCCCCAGAGCCACGCCTTGTACCTTACCTCTATAACAGGCCAGAGCCGCCAACTGCACTCTTGGAGTTTTTCTTGATAGTGCCCTCAGTTTTCACAATCACATTTCCCACATCTCCAGATGCTCTTTTTTGCGCCTTCAGCAAATCCGTGCTCTTCATCCCTTCTTGTCCACTCCAGCTATCACTACCCTCCTTCTCTCCCTGATCATCACCAGGTTAGACTTCTGCAACATCATTTTTGCCGGTCTTCCCCAGTATCAGAAACGCCGCTTGCAATTAATTCAGAATACCGCTGCTCGTATGATTTTACATGCCTCCCCCCGTGATCATGTCACCCCTTTACTACACCATCTACACTGGCTGCCGATCGATTTCCGGATATCCTTCAAGGTTCTCACTTTAACCCACAGAGCCATTTATCTGTCTACCCCTACTTACCTCTCCGACCTGCTTACTTATCATATTCCCTCACGCAGTCTTAGGTCCATTCACATCAATCGCCTTCACCTCCCAGCACCCTCCAAAGCTCACTTGCAATCGACTAGGAAAGCAGCATTTTTCTACTTAGCTCCATCTCTCTGGAACTCCCTTCCCACTGCCCTCCGTACAGAAGAATCTTACTCCAAATTCCGTTCCCTCCTTAAAACTCATCTGTTTTCCCTAGCCTTTCCCCCCTGAGTCTTAAATGTTTACTCTTATTACTCTATTCTCTTGCCTCTTCTATCCTTACTTACCTCCTGCTCTATCATTTATTGTAATTTCCTCTTTTTCTTTTTCTATAATTGCTATTGATTTTGTTTTTGTAAACCGCCCCGATGTTATGGGGGGCGGTATAACAAATGTGAAATAAACAATAAACAATAAAGGAACTGTCCGCTAGCCCCTTAACAAAGCCATCCTGCAAAAAATCCAATACCACCGGAACCGATGCCGTAGCAGCGTGGACCTGATGCCTCGAACACCAGTCCTCGAAGATTCGCCAAACGCGGACATAAGCAAGCGAGGTCGACCATTTATGCGCCTGAAGTAGAGTCACCACGACGGACTTGGAATAACCTTTTCTTTTTAGCCGCGCCCTTTCAATGGCCAAGCCGTAAGCGAGAATCTCTCCACTCACGGCATCAGGAGCGGACCCTGTATCAGCAGCTCCTGGGACAACGGGAGACGCCATGGAGTTCCGTCTAGCAATCTTACCAGGTCTGCATACCACAGACGCCTGGGCCAATCCGGCGCTATCAATAGCACCCTTCCCTGGTGCGCTTCAATGCGCTGAATCACTCGCCCTATGAGCGCCCACGGAGGAAACACGTAGAGAAGACCCGACGAGGGCCAAGGTCGCATGAGGGCATCGATTCCCTCCGACATGGGTTCCCGTCTTCTGCTGAAAAACCGCGTCACCTTCGCGGAGTGAAATGTGGCCATGAGATCCATGACCGGCGCACCCCACTGAAACACTAGTTGCGCGAACACCGATGGATGCAGCTCCCATTCCCCTGCATCCACTCGAACCCTGCTGAGAAAATCCGCCATCACGTTGTCTTTTCCGGCTATGTGCGCTGCCGATATCGCCTGCAACTGCGGTTCTATCCAGGCGAACAGCCTCTGGGATTCCTTTTCCATGCCCGCGCTTCTGGTACCGCCCTGCCGATTTATGTAGGCTACGGTCGCAGCATTGTCGAAAAGTACCCGCACCGTCTGGTGCGTGACTTGAACTTCGAAACTCTGTAGCGCCAAACACACCGCTCTCAGCTCCAACCGGTTGATCGCCCAACTGCTCTCCTCCGGGGACCAGAGACCCTGCGCAAAGTCTACTCCGCAATGTGCTCCCCAGCCCGTTAGACTGGCATCCGTTAATAGCGGAATCCACTCCGGCTGCTCCAACAGCAATCCCGCCTGAAGACACGCCGGACGTAGCCACCACTGCAGGTCCCGCCTGACCTGCGGTGGGCAAGGAGGCCGCATGCTCAACGAATCAAACTGATTGGACCAGCGGCGAAGCAGGGCCCGCTGCAACAATCTTATGTGAAACCTGGCCCAAGGCACCACCTCCAACGTCGCCGCCATCGTCCCCAACACTTGAAGGTATTTCCACGCCGACGGAGCTGCGATCTTCCGGATGTCCCGTACCAGACCCCGAAGAGCCAGGGCTCTCTGCTCTGTTAGGAACACCGACCCTTTCTGAGTATCGAATAGCACTCCCAAGTATTCGAGAGACTGAGTCAGCGCCAGATGACTCTTGACCGGGTTGACCACCCAGCCTAGGGACTGCAGAAGATCGACGACCTTCCTTGTGGCCCGCACGCTCTCGGTCCAGGACTTTGCTCGAATCAACCAATCGTCCAGATACGGATGGACTAAGACTCCTTCCTTTCGCAATGCCGCTGCCACCACCACCATTATTTTGGTGAACACGTGCGGCGCCGTTGCCAACCCGAAGGGCAGAGCCTGGAACTAGTAGTGTCCCCAAGGAAGCGCGAAGCGCAGGAACTTTTGATGTGACGCCCTGATGGGAATATGGAGATAAGCTTCTGTGAGATCGAGAGACATCAAAAACTCTCCTTGCCGAACCGCAACAATAACCGATCGTAAGGTTTCCATACGAAAATGCGGTACCCGGAGACAGCGATTCACTCCTTTGAGATCTAGAATGGGGCGAAGAGTGCCATCCTTCTTTGGCACCATGAAATAAATGGAATAACGCCCCATGCCGTATTCTGCAGGCGGAACTGGAACGACCGCTCCTAACCGCAGAAGGCAGTCCAGCGTTTTCCGCACCTGAAGCGCTTTCTGAGGACCTCTGCAGGGGGACCTTACAAACGAGTCCAACACCGGCCTCGCGAGATCTAACGCATATCCGTCGCAAATGATCTCCAAGACCCACTGATTGGACGTGATGTGGGTCCAGGCAGAAAGAAAACCCTGAAGACGACCTCCAATCGGTTGCAGTTCTGCCGGGACCCGCTGCCCTTCATTGGGACTTCCGGAGGGTTGCAGGGGCTGCCGCTGCGAATCCTCTACTTGCACCGCGAAATCCCCAAAACCCCTGGGCTCTAGACACATACCTTCCTCTTTGGGAACCCGCAAAATGGGGCGACCGAAATCTCCAAAAGTCTCGAAACTGCCCCCTAAAGGACAAAGTGGATTTACCCCGCTTAGGCCTATCTTCTGGCAGTCTGCCACCTTTGGAGCCCCTAACTCCTTAACCAACTTGTCAAGGTCTTCACCAAACAACAGCTTTCCCTTAAACGGGAGCTTGCCAAGACGCGACTTAGAAGATCCATCCGCCGCCCAATTTTTTAACCAAAGGGATCTACGTGCCGCTACCAAGGAGGCCATACTATTGGAGAAGGCCCTGATGAGGTCGTATTGCACATCCGCCAAATAAGCTGATCCAGACTCTAAGCGCTGGAGCTCCCGCACTTCGTCTAGCTCAAAGGATGCAGACTGCCTCAGGTGCTGGACCCAGCGAAGACAGGCCCGGGCAACCCAAGCCCCACATATGGAAGCCTGCAACACAACTGCGTCTGCCTTAAAAGATTGTTTCAACAAGCCATCCATTTTTCTATCTTGCGCCTCCTTCAAGGCCGCACTGCCTTCCACCGGGATCGTGGTCTTTTTAGTAACTGCCGAGACCGCAGCGTCAATCTTTGGGGAACGAAACCTGTCCTTATCTTTATCTGCCAGGGGATACAGCTTGTTCATGATCTTTATCCCCTTAAGTGCGGATTCGGGATTATCCCACTCAGTTTGAATCATCTGATCAATAACCTTATGGATAGGGAAAACCACCTGCGCCTGATGGACCGCCTGAATAATGGGATCCGCGCCATCCTCGTCCTCGGCCGGCTGCTCAGCAGAAAGCCGAAGCGTCTGAAGAGCCTCCGCAATAAGAGCTGGCAACTCCTCCCAGCGAAATACTCTGATGATCTTCGCCTGATCCTCAGGCTCAGGGATTTCCCCTTCCTCTAAGTCCTCCATCTCAGCATCTATATCAAAGTCGGCTTCCTCTCCCTCCTGCCAGTCCGCCTCGGAGAGAAAAGTATCAGCCGCCCGCGGTCTTTTGGCTGCTTTCACTCCTACAGATTCACGCTCCGCTATACCAGACCGCGTGCTAGAGGAAGGAAGGGGCAGGGACCCTGCCACGAACCCCTGTCGTCTGCGACAAAACGCCTGATGCATCAGCAAGACAAAGTCTGGAGAAAAATTGTCCATCTGCAACGCGCTGCCAAGCTCAGACTGCATGCCAGAAGCGCCCGAAGCTGTCTCAGGCACTGTAGCCGATGGACCCGCTACAGCCACTGCACTCTTTGTTCCTGCGAGAGCTGCTTGAGCAACAGGAGTCATGGAATTCTCTAACTGCTGCTCCATACTAAGTGACACTGACGCACAGCGCTGACAGATGCCTGTTTCTGTGCCCGCGCCCCTACGAGAGCCACAGATGACACACTGGGAGCCTGATGACATGGATCCAAAAGCTGTACAGCCCCTGGGGTCCTTTGAAACTAGGAAGTGCCGGGCACTAGAGACAGCCTGCTGTTCTTACCCCGGGCCTGCAACTCAATAACAGATTTGGGGGTTTTTGGGGGTTTTTTTCAAGTTATCTGTGTTTTACATCACGGAATGTCGAGTTACGGAGATAACCGCCATAGAAAGGAACCCCTTCAGAACACCTTTCAGGCAACCCCGAGCCCGACCCTACAGACCGCGAAACCTGAAAGTGAAATCAAACTCCCAAACAAAAAAGACTCTAATAAACTAAACAAAGAAATCATTAAATTAAATTAAATTAAATAGCAAAGAAAGTTATGGGAGGCAAGGAAATACCTTGTAGGACTGCATAGACCGCGGCCCGGAGGAAATTGCAGCTCCGGGGCACCGCGCTGAGGCCGCTTGTGTCAGAAAAACTGTGGGTCACAAAATAAAGCGTATCCCTCAAGACAAACTCAGGCTATGATCTTATCAAAATATGTAACTCACAATTTATTACAATGAAAGAACTTCAGGTCTCAGACTCCAGATAGGCACTATCTTGCAGACTGTGTCAGTAATATGTGCCACTTTCGCATCAATGACCTCAGTTCTTTCTTTTAACTGTTTATTTAGGCTGTGTTATTTGACAGACAACTCGATACTCGTTTTATAGCATATAGTAATAATTATTCTTATCTTATTGACTCCCTGATGCCTTCATTCGGCTGGCGTGTTGCGTTTCACAAACTGACTGGTTTCATCAGGGGGTTAAGTTTAAGGATTCGCTGACTCCCAGCGATAAAGCTTAAATTCGTTCTATGAGTCAAACTGGCACTGTCAAAACAATTAGTTACATTAAGTCAGATTTTCATGCCTTAATTAAATTATATTAACAAGGAGATGTTTTTTTTACTGTAGCCATACTAAAACAAGGAGTCCTACCATTACCGCAATGCTGATGATTCTGGTTCGTGTGCCGGGCATATTACCTCTGAGCCTACCGGCTTCCAAAAAACGCTACGCATGCGGACCTGTCGGGAGGAGGATATTTACCTAATGAATAATTAGGCATTTATTGACGTCATCGCGGCCACCAGCTGACCTCTTCAAATACGGGTTTCAGCCAATTACAGCTTACCTTTATCGCAATTTATTTGCTACCGTAGGAACTGTTCTGATTTACGGACTTTTAAAACACAATCTAAGGCTCTTATGGAAGATTTCCGATTTAGAGGTTATCCAGATAACATCATAAGGACAGCATATAAGAGGGCATTATATAACAATCGAGAATTACTGCTTCAAACTAAGAGAAAGATGCCACCGGATGACCACATTGTAAATTTCATTACCAAATTTTCTCCTTACAGTGCACAAATCAAACGCATTCTTAAGAAACACCTGAATGTGATCAGCACCCTTCCAGGATTAGCGCAAAAACAAATAAGATGTGTTTGGACACGCCATAAAAATTTGAAGGAGAGACTCAGTCCAGCCGTGCTAAGACCTATATCAGATTCTACACAAATGGATTTTCAGGGACATAGAACGTGCGAGGGTTGCAACATTTGTTTGATTTCCGAGACGATAAAGGAATTTGAACATAATGGACTAGTGTACACATTAAGACAATCAACAACATGCATTTCCCGATATGTTGTGTATTGCATCAGATGTCCGAGTGGCTTACTTTATGTAGGCAAGACAGAACGGCCTTTCCGGATCCGCATTAATGAACATCGCAGCAAGCTTAAATGTAAAGTGTTGGAAGCTCCTATGGTGGCACATTATATATCTAAACAACACGTTTTTGATCAACTATGATGTTTTTGTATTGACATGGTGAATGCTGGGCAGAATGGCAGGTCCCGGGAACAGACACTAGTCATTTGTGAACAACGATGGATCTACAAACTACAGACGATTTATCCGCATGGCATGAATAATACTGTAGATTGGACTGCATGTTTATGATTTATTTGTGCAGCCACTTTTCAATATTTTCAATAGTTGACATCTTCATTACCATGGAACAGCGAACATCTGACATCTAATTGGCTGAAACCCGTATTTGAAGAGGTCAGCTGGTGGTCGCGATGACGTCAATAAATGCCTAATTATTCATTAGGTAAATATCCTCCTCCCGACAGGTCCGCATGCGCGGCATTTTTTGGAAGCCGGTAGGCTCAGAGGTAATACGCCCGGCACACGAACCAGAATCATCAGCATTGCGGTAATGGTAGGACTCCTTGTTTTAGTATGGCTACAGTAAAAAAACATCTCCTTGTTAATATAATTTAATTAAGGCATGAAAATCTGACTTAATGTAACTAATTGTTTTGACAGTGCCAGTTTGACGCATAGAACGAATTCAAGCTTTATCGCTGGGAGTCAGCGAATCCTTAAACTTAACCCCCTGATGAAACCAGTCAGTTTGTGAAACGCAACACGGCAGCCGAATGAAGGCGTCGGGAAGTCAATAAGATAAGAATAATTATTACTATATGCTATAAAACACGAGTATCGAGTTGTCTGTCAAATAACACAGCTCAAATCAACAGTTAAAAGAAAGAACTGAGGTCATTGATGCGAAAGTGGCACATATTATTGACATAGTCTGCAAGATAGTGCCTATCTGGAGTCTGAGACCTGAAGTTCTTTCATTGTAATAAATTGTGAGTTACATATTTTGATAAGATCATAGCCTGAGTTTGTCTTGAGGGATACGCTTTATTTTGTGACTCATTAGTCTACCCTCTACAGAATGACCAAAAAATACGAGTGATCATACAGAAAAACTGTGGGAGCCGCGTGCTCAAAATGGCCGCGGCTTCCCACAGCGTTTTGGCGCGCTGCTCCTGCCCGCTCTCCTGATCCGGTCAAGTCAGGCAATTTTGTCGACAAAATGTGCCTTGCTTTAACTCCACTGCCCCACAAAACCGAGGAGCAGAAAGAGAAAATAGCCTCGGTCACTGGGACGGTCAGTCGGCTCTGCTTTCAGGGAAACAAACAGCAGAAAGATGCTGTCCCCTAAGCCACAGACTCTCACTCCGGAGAAATTGAGCCGCCGGTAGACCGATCCAGGAGCTCTGCCCCGAACAGCCCAGGGGTCAGAGATCCTTAAGTACCACAAGAAAATATGAATGCGGCTGTGGCTAGGCAGGGGGGAGAACTCTCCACAGAACTCCCTGAGGGCCGTTGTCTGTTCCAATTTTTTTTTTTTTTTTTTTTTTTAAAGGAACAGAACTGAAAGCGCCCAAAATACCTAAAATCAGAGGGAAATGAAATAAAGCATGCCAATTAAAGAAATTTAAATAGGTTAGCTAAATATCTTGCTCCTTAACTGTTTCCCTAGTAATAAGCCCAGCACCTAGGCTCACTACGTCCTCTAGCTGCATGAAGACTGGACACACTGGGGCTATAGAGGGATTCCAGTACGCTACCTCCAATGATGCTGAAATTTGATTGGTCCAGTCTTCAAGCTGCAGGAGGAAGTGCACTACCCATAATGTGGAGGACTAAGCTGGAGGAACGCTAAGGAACAGGCTTGCTCTCAATGCAGAAAGAAAGCTAGCACAGGAGAATTCTGAGCAAAGCCAGTGCACTAAAGCATAGCACAACAAGCATACTCATCGCATGCAAACACCAAAATCACTAATTGCTCCCAATGTTTAAAAAAATATATCTACTGAAACAGCAGGGTTTTGTTTTTTTACTGTTCTCTTAATGCTGGATCTTTATGCTAATTTCGGTCAGGCATAAAGACGCAGCAGGTCACAAATAGTTCATCAAAGGTGAAGTTTTATATTTCACCTCAGATGACTCAATCATGCCTAGACCCCTGATTACCAATCAACCCCTCCAAAATCCACCATTCCTGCCCAATAACCTAAAAAAATAATAATAATTTATGGCCCCAGTATCATCTCCCCACATTGCAGTTTGCAATTAAACATTTGAAGCCCCCAGCCTGACTTCCAATGCAACAGTGGTGGCCCAGTGGATCCTACCTCTCACCCCCCCCCCCCATCCCCTCTCAAAACACAATTGGCCTGGTTGCTGCGGTGCCCACAAGTACCTTTTAAGATGATGGGAGGCAGGATTGTTGCACACATGTTCCTGCCTCTCTGCTGCCATCTTTGAAAATAGTGGTACCTAAGCCAGCACAGTGTATCTCGGGTTCCTCTATGAGGTGAGTGCAGTCTGCCACATAAGGCAATTTGAGCTTATTTGGCAGACTGAATGCACTGAGTGTGCCATCATTTTGAAAGACTAAGACAGGAGCATCTGGGCAGTGCCCATGCAATCCAATTACCTTAAAGGTACTTGGGGAGAGTGGAGGGTTCACAGCAACTGAGGCAATTGTGATTTGGTAGGGGACTGAGGGGTAGAGGCCACTGTGCTACCACTGATTCATTGGACATTGGTGTGGATGAGTGGACCATCAATGTTTTTTGAGGGGATTGTGCAAGTGTGGGGAAGGGGCTTGGAGCAGGTTGGCAGGAAATCAGGGGTCTGAGCATGTGAAGTGTCAAACTTCATTTCAGATTATCATTTTTGGGGCTCATAATGATAACATTCCAGGCCAGCACAGGTGTGGAACTGTCGCTCTCCTAGTTTAGTGCAGACTTTTTGCATACAGTTTATTTGCAACATCAGTGAGAGAAAACCTATGCTAGAGCTTTGGTGCAGGGCTCCAGTGCAGGGTTTCTGCATTGAAGGCTTAGGTGGAAAGCAAGATTAACAATAATTAATATGTAAGGTTATCAGTGCATAGATTAAATTTCTCCTGTTCTACAAGTGACTATAATTGATGATGCTGTCTTATCTATTAAAAAATCATAAATATATATGATTTTTTAATAGATAAGACAGCATCATCAATTATATTCACTTGTAGAACAGGAGAAATATATATATTTATTTATATTAACTATGAGCCTCCATACTCCAGTATCAATAATGGCATTAAGACTGTATTTTTTTTTTAATCTGGAAGAACTATTCCATCAATCATAAAGTAAGATTTCCATCAGAATGGTTACTTTTATTAACTCCTACCATATCAGATTTAGCAGGATTTATTTTCAGTTTAGATTTTTAGATATTATGGGTCTGTGATATTACCATCTGGTGTGAACATCTTTTAGAAAGCTTGTAATTTATTTTCCCCTAACTAACTGAAAAAGAAACACCTCCTTTCATTGGGTGGTAAGCTTAGTTTACAGCAGCACCAAAACAGAGGAAAAATTCCTGCAAGTGAAATGTAATCCCTACTAGAGAGATTGTTCTTCCTACCTTCAAGGCTCTTCCAGGGTGCAGGACTCTGCCTCATTTTGATCCTGTCTGCTGCTGCTGCTGCTGCAAAACTACCCCCCCCCCCCCAATCATTGTTGATTAAGGACAGGCTAAGTTAGAGTTGGTAATAGCAGGAGCTTGGAACCAAGAGTACATTAAGCAGCTGCTCAGCCCAATCAGCCAGGGATATAGGCGACATCCTACTTCATGGTGCCAAGGGCTATAGTGGTCTCCATTGCCCCGGGCATGTGCATAAATTGACGTGTAAGATCAGTTTCCCCATAATCCTACCCCTCTAGCAAGGTACTTCATGAAGGGTCAATGTGATTCTGTTAAGGCATCTTCCAAAAATAGGGAAAAGGGGCTAATATGGAAAAACAAAAGGTTAAGGCAGTTGTACTAGAAGTCCTATTCATGACCAGTCTTCAGGGCCTCTTCTTAGTCCTGCTTGTCTAATTTCTCCTCCTCTGCTCTGGTCTTCTGATCAGACTGGATCCTCATGCAGTAGAAGTTCTTCCCAGGCTTCTGCCTTGTTTTCTTTTTCCTATGCTGCATTTTGCAACTTTTTCTTCTTTCAAATGGCTGCTAATTACTCCTTCGTGGGGCATCCATAGCAAGCTTAAATATTTATTTTGCCCTAGACTATACTAAAATGGAAACATTGGGAATACATTTAAAAAAAAAAAAAAGCATTCCTGTTCTTCCCTTACTGCTTCAGTTCTCAGGCATGCATGGCTGCTCTCCTACTAGTGGTAGAATAGAAATGTATCAAGATTAAGAAACACTGCTGCACTTTGACAGGTTAGAAGATGTGGTGCCGAGTTTTGTGGTCAGCCTCATAACACACCCGAACAATTTGTTAAAAAATTGTTAGAGCACATCAGCATATGCATAAACACCTCAAGGTACTTTTCCTCCGACCCCTCCCTCCCTCCCTTTCTGTCCAGACCCTGGCTGACTACTTCCATGGCAAAATCCACAAGATCAAACTCCAATTCCCCACAAAGTCAGCTACTTCCCCTCCTCCCTCTCTTCTCTCCCAACCTCCCCCCCCCCCCAACTCTGCTACCCTTTCTTCCTTTTCTAAACCACTCACCTTTCTTCATCCAAACTCAGCATCTGTTCGTCTGATCCTATTCCCACTCATCTCCTTAACTCCATCTCCTCCACTGTACTCCCTTCCATCTCTCATATTCTCAACCTATTACTCTTCACTGCAACCTGCAAGAATTCTGTGGTCTCTCCTCTCCTCAAGAAACCCTCACCAGACTCTACCTGTCCTTCTCACTATCGACCCATCTCGCTCCTCCCCTTCATTTCTAAACTACTTGAACGTGTGGTTCACTGCCATTGCCTTAACTTGAGAGGAGAGAAAGCCCTTCGGCATCCTCTACAATCTGGCTTTCATTATTTACATTCTACCAAAACAGCTCTTGCCAAAGTCTCCAGTGACCTGTTCCTGGCAAAATCCAAGGGCCTTTACTCAGTCCTTATCCTCCTTGACCTTTCTGTTACTTTTAATACTATTGACCACAACCTTCTCGTTGATACCTTGTCCTCGCTTGGTTTTAAGGCCTCAGTGCTATCCTGGTTCTCTTCTTATCTTTCCCATCGCTCTTTCAGTATATTTGTTCTGGTGGATCCTCCTCTACTGCTATCCCACTCTCAGTTGGTGTACGCCAAGGATCTGTCTTGGGTCCACTCCTTTTCTCTCTCCATATGCAGTCCCTTGGTGCACTCATCTCTTCTCGTGGCTTTCAGTACCATCTTTATGCTGATGAATCCCAGATCTACCTCTCTACACCTGAAATCTCTCTGGCAATCCAGGCCTGGATCTCTGCCTGCCTTTCTGACATTGCTGCTTAGATGTCTCAGCACTGCTTGAAATTGAACATGGGCAAAACTGAGCTGCTTATTTTTCTCCCTAAACCCTCTTTTCCCCTTTCTTAGTTTCTGTGGATAACTCTCTACTCCTCCCTGTCTTCTCAGCTCGCAACCTTGGGATCGTCTTTGACTCCTCTCTCTCCTTCTTCACACACATCCAACTGATGGCTAAAACCTGCTGTTTCTTTCTCTACAACATTCTCCCATTCCTTTCTGAACATGCTACTAAGACACTTATCCACTCCTTAGTCACCTCCTGTCCAGACTATTGTAACCTACTCCTTGCTGGTCTCCAACTAATCTCTTTCCCCCTTCTATCTGTTCAACACCACCCTGCCGTGTGGCTAATCTTCCACCAGCCTTGTCATGCTCATATTACCCCTCTTCTCAAGTCACTTCATTGGCTCCCTATCCGTTTCTGCATCCAGTTCAAACTTCTCCTGCTGACCTATAAGTGCATTCATTCTGCAGCTCCTCACTACCTTTCCTCTCTTATCTCTCCCTACACTCCTCCTCAGGAACTCTGCTCTTCTGGTAAATTTCTTCTATTGCTAACTCTAGACTTCGCTCCTTTTACCTTGCTGCTCCTTATACCTGGAACAGAATACCTGAGTCTGTATGTCAGGTACTTCCTCTGATCCTTTTCGAATCCAGACTGAAAACTCACCTCGTCACTGATGCTTTCAGATCTTGATTCATCTGGTCTCCTTTGTGTTTCCTTACCATTCCCCCTAGATCACTGTTCCCTCTAAGCTGTGCGCGTGTGCGCGCGCACACCTCGCCGAGCGAGCGCAACATACTTTACAAGAGCGCACAAAAATTATGGTTCTGATTCTGATAGAAAACAACACAGACGTCTTAAAATTTAAAAGTTGTTGTGTATTTACGGTTTTCACAAGTTCTGCAATATTTTCTAGTGCAGTCAATGTGGTGTACATACTGTATTCTGACGTGTAGTCAAATTTTAAAGTATATAACTCTGAGTGTCGTTATGTGGCGCACAAAAATGTAACCTTCCTTCAAAAGCTGCACAGCTGATATTTTATGCGCACACAGCCTACAGAAAATTAGAGGGAACATTGCCCTAGATGTATCCTATGTCTACAGCTACTGTGTTGTCTGTCAACTAGATGTAAGCTCTGATGAGCAGGGACGGTCTTTTACATGTGTCTGTCTTGTAGTGCTATACAAATGTTCAGTAGTAGTAGTAGTAGTAGTTGTTAAACAATTATAACCCCAGGAGGACCTGGGCTCCTGAAAATTTTTTAAAAAGCATAGCATATGGGAGGGCTTCTGGTTGTGTCAAACCCAAGATAGTTGCTTGAGCAGAAGCTCCAGCAATATAGTGCAAAACCCAGTAAATATCAATAGATAAAGGAGCCAAACATCTAAATAGTAAGAGGTAATGTGCTCAGCGCACATGGCAATGCCAGCGAAGAGGGCTGGGGCCGATTTAAAAGCTTTTGCCTATGAAAACCGTGGTTCTGGGACTGAAGGAAACAGCAGCCAGAAAATGGCAGAGCCTGAATGGGAGAGCGCAATCCTAATAACACATCCAGACGGTGGTGGACCAGGTAATGAGGAGTTAGATTTGCTCCAGAGAGAGATGCGGCAATGGTTATGGAGCTGAAGGAAGATGTACAGGGTTTCAAAAATGATGTGCTTACATGGATGGTGGATATACAGGTGGAGCTGCATGAGATGGGACAACGCATGGAGGAACAGGTAGAGAGCCTTGCGATGATGGAGCGCAAAGCCACAAGTCTACAAGAAAAACAGGATAAGTTATTAGGAAAAATAGAAGACCTTGAGAATAAGTCCCGGTGTTGTAATGTCCACATCAGGGGCCTGCTGGAAATACCGGAGCAGTGGACTTTGTGGCCTTAACCGAACAGATATGCTGCTCTGTGGTTCAACAAGCACAAATGGAATCTCCCCAGATGTGCTATAAGGTGGAGCAAGCTCACAGGGCCTTGGGTTAGCCTGCGGGTGGGAAACCCAGAGACATGCTGGCCTGCCTACACGAATATGCAACGTAGGAGGTGGTCATCAAGGTTGCAAGGAAATTGAGGAAATGTGAATTTGAGAATGCAATAGTGGAGATAAATTAGCATATATCTACAATGACCATCCAATAATGATGAGAATTTAGAGCTGTAACCCAGTGCCTTAGGGAGGGAAATGCCCACTACAGATGGCTTTTGCCCAGCTGCATACAGCTAACAGTGGAGGGGCAGTCATTCACAGCAAAAACGCCAGAGGCGAACAGATGATGGATCCAGGATCCCGGGGAGGGGAGGGGGGGCAGACAAGAGATTGGAAAGATCACAAAAGGGGTGGGAAGCGCCAACATTGTCAAAATGAGCAGCAATGCTGCGAGGAAAGCACGACTACCTGAAAATGCTGATAGACAATGCTGGGACTAGCTGGAGACCAGATGTCATGGATGGACACTTTGAATGGTGCTGTTTGGTATAAGGGAAGATACTAGGGAATGGGTAATCTTGGAATGTGTAATGGGGGACCGAGGTGAGACGCAGACAGGAGTCTGGAGATGTAGGAAGAGGAAGGTGGGGGAGGGCAAGGGGGAAAGGAGATACGCAGCATAAGGGCAGAAAAAAAAGGTATTTATAATTGAGGTAAGATGTCCTCGATAAAAGTATGTACCCTTAATGTTAGAGGCTTAATCATCCCAACAAAGCGTAGTTTCCTATTTAAAGAACTGGCTAGACTTAAGGCCAAAATTACATATATTCAGGAAACACATCTACTCCTCAGAAATGAATATAGGATACAATCCAGCAAATATAATTTTGCCTGGTTCGTCTCCAATAGAGCAAAAAAAGAAGGTATATGGAGTAGCAATCCTCATTTCTTCAGACCTAACTAGAAAGCTAAAAGAGGTACTGAGAGATGGTGATGGGTGGTATATACTGGTGAAAATGGAACTGGGGGACCAGATTATCACGGTGGCGAGTATATACAGCCCTAATGTATATCAGGGGGAAATTTTATGATCAACTGACGAACGTAATGGGTGGCTTTGCTGAGGGGATGTTAATGGTGAATGGTGATTTAAATTTGTCTAAAGACCCCAAATAGGACACCTCAGTGGGGGTAGGGAGGGGAAACACAGCTAACCACCAAGGGCTTAGGAACTGGGCAAAGGTGCTTGAGCTGATGGACTTATGGAGGGAATGTCACAAAGGGGAATGAGACTACACACATTACTCAGTTGTCCATGCCTCGTTTTCCAGAATAGACTACATTTGGGTACTCTGGGATACCTTGAAGGGAGTAATACACTGCCAAAAATGGGATTGGTCATAGTCTGACCATGCCCCAGTATGGGAGGAAATTGTACTAGCTCAGGGGTATGGCGTAAATGGAGTGTAGAGATTAAATGATTCCCTACTAGAAGATGAAGTGTGTAAAAGAATAAGTGAGGTAATCGAACAGTATATGGAAGATAATGATAAGGGACATGTCCACCAGGGATTCTATGGGATTGCCTTAAAGTGGTTGTGAGAGGGCATCTAATTAGTCTGGGTACCCACAAGAGAAGACAGAAAGAGGACGAGTTGGAAGAGCTTCACCTAGAAATAAATAACCTAGAACAGGGACTGAAACAGGGATAAGGCAGTGCGGCAACAACTTATGTGGGCAAAACAATGGCTGCAGGACCTGCAGTTGATGGACATTCGTCGAGACCTAGAGAGGATGGACCAACAACAATTCTAATTTGGTAATAAGGCGGGACGTCTTCTAGCGCTTCGGCTCAAGAAAGCACGGACCCATAATTGGGTGTAGAAGATAAGAGATAGCCAGGGGGGTCAGGTAACTGACTGGGAGAAGATTAGAGAAAATTCAGGGAGTTTTATTAAGAGCTCTATACCTCAGAATGGAGAGCAGAGAGGGAACAGATAGACTGGTACCTGGAGAACTGTGATTTACCCCGGGTGACAAGGAGGGAAAGAGATGCTAAATAGACCAATTACTGAGGTGGAAATCATGCAAGTGATAAAAGCCCCAGGTCTCGATGGTTACACCAACTTGTTTTATAAAAAAACTTTCCAATGGCAATTAGTAGGGATTCTGGCCAAAGCTTATAACTCCTGTCTCCAGGAAGGCATTTTACCACCGTCGATGCAAGAAGCGGGAATCACAATACTGCATAAGGAAAGGAAGGACCCCACAAAGTGTGGCTCCTATCACCCCATATCATTGTTAGGAATAGACAAAAAAAATAATGGCCTGAATCCTGGCGAACCACCTACAACTGCTGATGAAAGCCTGATCCACCCCTACCAGTTGGGATTTATTCAGGGGAGACAATGTGTGGATATTAGTAAAGCAAGTCAGCAAAAGAAGGATGCAGTATTGTTGACAGTAAATGCCAAGGCGGCTTTCGATAGGGTCTACTGTCCCTATCTCTTCCAAGTCCTTGAGAAAATGGGAATGGAGGGTTCCTTTGTAAGATGGATATAGGTCCTATATGCACAGCCCAAAGCCAAGGTACAAGTCAATGGGCCATACTCAGTTGCCTTTGATTTGCAGAGGGGGGCCAGGTAGGGGTGCCCTCTCTCTCCTTTCCTATTCGCCCTTGCAAAAGAGCCACTGGCAGTACGGGTGAGGGCATTGAAGGAATTAAGGTAGGGGATGATCAATACAAAATAGTAATTACACTTACCTGGTAATTGTAGTTCCTTGAGAGACGACAGCTTAGTCCTCTACGTATGGGTTGTGCACCTCCTCCTGCAGCATGAAGACTGGACCAATCAAATTTCAGCATCACTGGAAACAGCATCCTGGCCATCTCATCTACCCCAGTGAACTACTGTCAAAGCAAACTGAAAGAAATAGCTAACCTTTAAGCAGAGAAACCATTAGTAGAATTTAACCCCTTGGGTTGTTTTTTTTTTTTTTTGTATTAAACATAGTAGTCCAGTGAAAACAGACCCAAATAGAAGGTCTCGCCTCTGCCGCAGCATAAGCAGCCAGAGAAAGAAAAAAAGGAAACAAGGAACACACTCACCTGTGAATAGCGACATCTGAATCGAAGGCGTGCCGAGCCAAAACACCAAAGGGAGGGCAGGAGAACTAAGCTGTTGTCTCTCAAGGAACTACAATTACCAGGTAAGTGTAATTACTATTTCCTTATCGTTCCTCCAGCTTAGTCCTCTACATATGGGATGTAACAAAGCAGACTAACGGGCGGGATTATTCCAGCCGGCACGCAACACCGCGGAACCAAAACCGGCATCGGCCGCCGCCAAAACGTCAAGACGATAGTGCTTAGTGAAAGTGTGCAGAGAAGACCACGTGGCCGCCTTACAGATCTCCACCGGCGAAACCAAGCTAAACTCCGCCCAAGACGCCGCATGCGCTCTGGTAGTGTGAGCCCGCAGACCGACCGGCGGTACCCGACCTCGCAACAGATAGGCCGAGCCAATCGCTTCTTTAATCCACCGGGCAATGGAAGCTTTCGCCGCCGCCTCACCTTTCCGAGACCCTCCAAAGAGAACGAACAAACGATCCGATTTGCGGAAAGCGCTAGTGACTTTCAAATATCGACGCAAAACTCTCTTAAGGTCCAATCGACTGAGACCCCGATCGGAACCCTGCTCCCCCGACGCGGGAAACACTGGAAGCGACACCACCTGATTCAAATGAAAGGCAGAGGACACCTTAGGCAAAAAAGAAGGCACTGGGCGGAGTACCACCTTCTGATCGGAGAAGAAAGAAAGGAAGGGCTCCCTGCAAGAAAGAGCCTGAAGCTCCGAAATGCGTCGAGCCGAGCAAATCGCCACTAAGAACACCGTCTTAAGTGTCAGATCCTTCACCGAACTCCGCGAGAGAGGCTCAAAGGGAGCCACACTGAGAGCATGCAAGACTAAGTTGAGATCCCACGCAGGGACAGAAATCCAGCGAGCCGGACGCAGCCGAGAAACGGCCCTCAAGAAGCGTACCACATCAGCATGGGCACCCAGCGCCACGCCCTGAATTTTACCTCTGTAGCAAGAAAGCGCCGCCAACTGTACCCGTAAGAAACTGGCGGCCAACCCTTGAGCAAACCCGTCTTGCAGAAAATCCAACAACACAGGAAGAGAAGCCGTAGCCGCTCGAACCTGACGACGGGAACACCAATCCTCAAAAATACGCCAGACGCGGACATAGGCTAGCGAAGTGGACCTCTTGCGAGCTTGAAGCAAAGTCGCTACGACCGCTTTCGAATAACCTTTCTTCCTTAGCCGCGCCCTTTCAATAGTCAGGCCGTAAGAGAGAATCTCCCCACTTGCGGCATGCGAAGAGGACCCTGACACAACAGATCCGGGTCCAGGGGAAGACGCCAGGGGGATCCTTCCACCAAACCGCATGAGATCGGCATACCAAGGACGACGGGGCCAATCCGGTGCTATTAACAGCACTCGACCCCGGTGAGACTCGATACGCTGAATCACGCGCCCGAGAAGCGGCCACGGTGGAAAAACGTAAAGAAGGCCCTTCGAGGGCCAGACCTGCAACAGAGCATCGATGCCCTCCGACATCGGCTCCCGTCGACGGCTGAAGAACCGAGCCACCTTCGCAGACCGGAACGTTGCCATCAAATCCATAACCGGCTGACCCCCAACGCAGAACCACCTGCTCGAACACCTTGGGATGGAGCTCCCACTCTCCGGCATCCACGTGAACTCTGCTGAGAAAATCCGCCGTCACGTTGTCCTTCCCGGCAATATGCGCTGCTGATATGGCCTGTAGCCTGGGCTCTATCCATTCGAACAGCTTCCGGGCTTCCATTTCCAATGCCAAGCTTCCGGTGCCGCCTTGTCGATTTATGTACGCCACGGTCGCCGCGCGTTGTCGGAGAGAACCCGCACCGCCCTGTGCGATATCAGGTTCTCGAAGCTCTGCAATGCCAACCGGACTGCCCGAAGTTCCAAGCGGTTGATCGACCAACCGCTCTCCTCCGGAGACCAGAGGCCCTGCGTCACTTGATCGCCGCAGTGCGCGCCCCAGCCCGTCAGACAAGCATCCGTCAACAGCGGAATCCAGTCCGGCTGCTCCAAGGACATCCCTGCGCGGAGCGAGGCCGGCCGAAGCCACCATTTCAAGTCCCGACGCACTCCCGCCAGGCAGCGAAGACGTCTGCTCAGGGAATCGGTCTGATTGGACCAGCGACATAGCAAGGCCCGCTGGAGCGACCGCATGTGAAACCGAGCCCAAGGTACTACCTCTAATGATGCCGCCATCGTTCCCAGCAACTGAAGGTAGTGCCAAGCCGACGGGGCTGGGACTTGCCGAAACCGGTGAACGAGGGTCTGAAGACCCACTACCCTGCGGTCGGGAAGAAAAAACGAAGCCCCTGTGAGTATCGAAGAGCACCCCCAAAATACTCAAGAGACTGCGTCGGAACCAACTGGCTCTTCTGCGGGTTGACTACCCAGCCGAGGGACTGCAGTAGGCCTACCACTTGCGCTGTCGCCGACAAGCTCTCCGAGCGAGATTTTCCTCGAATCAACCAATCGTCCAGATAGGGATGCACCAGCACCCCTTCCTTGCGCAACGCCGCTGCCACGACCACCATGATTTTGGTGAATACTCGAAGAGCGGTTGCTAGGCCGAAGGGCAAAGCCTGGAACTGGAAGTGACCCCACGGTAGAGCGAACCGGAGATAGCGCTGATGCGCTTCCCGAATAGGAATATGCAGATAAGCCTCCGTGAGGTCGAGTGAAGTGAGAAACTCGCCCCTGCGAACGGCCACAAGTACGGAACGTAAGGTTTCCATCCGAAAGTGCGGCACCCGCAGGCAGCGATTCACCCCTTTGAGATCCAAAATGGGACGAAGAGCCCCACCCTTCTTTGGCACCATGAAATAAATGGAATACCTTCCGAGACCATATTCTTCCGGAGGCACGGGAACCACCGCTCCCAGCCGAAGCAGATGATCGAGGGTTTGTCGGACTTGAGCAGTCTTCCGAGCTCCTCGGCAGGGAGACGCCACAAAGGAATCGAGCACGGGTCTGGCCAAGTCCAGGGCATACCCGTCTCGAATGATCTCCAAAAACCCATTGATCGGAAGTTATCTGGGCCCAAGCAGAGAGAAAACGTCGAAGACGCCCTCCGATCGCTGGAATCTCCGCCTGGACCCGCTGCCCTTCATTGGGACTTACGGGCGGTTGTAGGGGCAGCGGCTGCGAATCCTCTACTGGCTCCCCGAAAGCTCGAAGTCCTCGAGACATACCTACCTCGCTGAAACCCCCCATAGCGGGGAGAGCGAAACCTACGAAAGTCCCGAGACTGACCCCGAGGGGCAGACAGGAACTTTCCTCTTTTGGGCCGATCCTCCGGCAGACGACCGCCCTTGGATTCCCCCAAATCCTTGACCACCGGTCAAGGTCCTCACCGAACAGCAGCTTACCCTTAAAAGGCAGCTTGCCTAGCCGCGATTTGGAAGAACCATCCGCTGCCCAATTCTTCAACCAAAGGGCTCTGCGGGTCGCCACCAAGGAAGCCATGCTATTGGATAGCGCCCTGATAAGGTCATAGTGTACATCCGCCAAATACGCCGAACCTGATTCCAAGCGCTGGAGCTCACTGAAGTCTTCGGCTTCCAAGGCCGGCGCCTGTCGAAGCCGCTGAACCCAGCGAAGACAGGCCCGAGCGACCCATGCTCCACAAACGGAGGCCTGCAGCGCAACCGCGTCCGCCTCAAAGGATTGCTTCAAAAGACCATCCATTTTCCTGTCCTGCGGCTCCCTCAACGCCGCACTACCTTCCACAGGGATAGTGGTCTTCTTAGTCACAGCCGAAACCGCTGCATCTACTTTAGGAGAGCGAAACCGCTCAAGGTCCGTGTCTGCCATAGGATACAGCTTGCGCATTACTTTCATCCCCTTGAGGCCAGATTCAGGGGTATCCCACTCAGCTTGAATCATCTGATCGATGACCTTGTGAATAGGAAAAACCACCTGAGTTTGCCGCACCGCTTGAATGATGGGGTCGGCACCGTCCGATTCCTCGGCCGGCAGCGCAGGGGCCAAACCGAGAGTTTGAAGCGTTTCAGCGACAAGCGCGGGCAACTCCTCCCGGCGAAACACACGAATAATCTTAGCCTGATCCTCTGGCTCCGGGAGTTCGCCTTCCTCCAAGGCCTCCCCATCCGCTTCCAGGTCCAAATCCGGATCTTCACCCTCCGGCCAATCCGCTTCAGACTGAAAGGGTTCGTGCAAATGCTGGCGTTTGGGCGCTTTGACACCGGAGGACGCACTCACCGGTGCAGGAGACTGCGCGGCCGCCCCTGGAACAGGCAGGGAACCAACGCCCATGCTCTGGCACCTACGACAGAACGCCTGATGCATCAGCAAAACGAAATCGGGAGAAAAGTCCTCCAAAGGCAAAGCACCACCGAACTCTGCCTGCTCCCCTGCGCCCAAAGGCACCGTCAAAACCATCCCCGATGGCCCCTCCAGGGGGGATTCCAACTCCACAGCATCTGAACCTGGCTGAGAGGTAGCAGCCAAGGAACTTTCCAGGCGCTGCTCCATAGTAAGGGAGACAGAGGCACAGCAGTGACAGACGCCTGTCTCCGGAGCCGCGCCCCTCCGGGACCCACAAATAACACAGAGAGATCCCGCTGGCATGGAGCCACACCCCACAGCTCCACCAGTGCCGGAAAGGTACTTACGGAATCAGAAGGAAACAACTGGTCCTGCCCAGAAGAACCAGGACGCAAGGTTGAAGGTGGGCAGCTGCCAGGAGGCAGGGAAGAATGCCTTATTGTAAAGAATGCCTCAGCCAGCTGTGATCATTGGCACCGTGGGGAACTGAACCCCTGAGCACCGCACCCTTAAGTAGTGTCTGAACCAGGGTACTGTGGCTCTGTTCTGTCTCCTCTCTATTAGTTTTGTTTTGTTTTTTTTGTTTTGTTTTTTTTATTATGGTATTTTAGTTTATCAAGTTCTTATGCCATTGCCAAGACTGACTTGCCCATATGCTGCTGATAACAAAAAATAGCAGCGAAGTTGAAGACAGCCCTCAGCACCAGGAGGACAGGGAAGGAACAACGACCCCCCCCCCCCCCCGAGGGATCGTCTCCGAGGAAAAAACAAAATAAAGGCAGAAAATAAAATAAAGAAAGAAAACAAAATAGCCGGAGGGGAATACTTCTGGCGGCGATCCCGTATACAAGGAAAAGAATCAGCCGCGTGTGCCGCACACGGAAGGGACCGCGGCTCTCAAAATGGCCGCGGCAGGGCAGAAATCCTTTTTGGCGCGCTTTCGGCACCGGGAAAAAACCACCCGGCCGAAGAACCAACGCCTCAGGCGGCCTCCCCCACACCCGCAGCTCAAGTAACGCGGGTGCAGCAGAAAGCAGATAACAATCAAAAAATACCGACGAGCAGAGGTGAGTAAGCTTCTCACAGACACCGCGTTTGCACTGCACTCTGCCGCCCGAACACACCGGCACTTCCCCAGCGCACTCCTTATCTCTCCAGGTGGTGTGCTGCTGTACAGCCGCCGCCGGAGCTCTGCCCCGAAGAGCCCTGGGGCAGAGATCCTAAAAGAGAACTAGGACAGAGCAATAAAAATAAGCAGCTTAGGCAGAGCAGAGGAGAGACCTCCCTCGGCCCCCCCCCCCCCGGAGTGCCGATGAGAACTTTAAATTTAAAGAAACAAGTACCCCCCCTAATTTAATAAATCAAAAGAAGCCCTAATAGAGCCAAAAAATAACCAACAAAAAGGTTAGCTACAGCCTAAAGACCTAACTGACCAACTAGTGAGCCCAGCCCAGCTCACTAACGTCTTCCTGCTGCATGAAGACTGGACACACTGGGGTGGATGAGATGGCCAGGATGCTGAAATTTGATTGGTCCAGTCTTCATGCTGTAGGAGGAGGTGCACAACCCATACGTAGAGGACTAAGCTGGAGGAACAATAAGGAACTAACCCTATTTGCGGATGATCTCCTCTTTTTGGTAATGAATCCAGTGTCTTCGTTGAGAACAATAAGGGAGGAGTTAAGGGCATTTGGGGAAGTCTCAGGATTTAAGATGAATGATGGGAAATCCGAACTCTTAGAGGTGTCCCTATCATCTCCTGGGTGATCATTGCTTTCTCCACTGTTCCCCTTTCGGTGGGCAGCTACCCACATAAGATATCTAAGGATAAATCTCCCAGCCAACCCTTTCCAATTGGTGAAACTAAATTATGACCCCCTTTGGAAAAAAGTTGTGATGGATTTACAACAAGGGAGGAAACTGAACTTGTCTTAGTTTTGGTGAATTAACAGCTTTAAAATGATGGTACTCCCCAGATTTCTGTATATGTTTAATGCTATACCCATGGACATCCCTGGGAAGACCCCTCAAAAACAGCAATGAGAGATGGAGAACTTCACATGGGATAATAAGAAGCATCCAGTGGCAGGCAAGTTAATGTGTAGAGAGGGAGGACTGGGGATACTAGATATTAAAAGATACTATTATGCTGCCCAAGTCAGGGTGGCTGTTGAATGGCAGCTGTGCCCCTGGAAAAGCATGGATATCGATGGAACAGGCTGAAGTGGGCGCTTGACCGCTAAGGTAGCTATTATGGGGAGGAGGTGGCACAGTGGGCCGAACTAGAGTCCCCAATCAGTGGTCACAACTGATGTTACGAATCTGGGAGAAAGAGAGCAAGAAATTGTTTGGGAATCAGTCTATTTTTGCTCTTACCCCCTTGTGATTTAATCCACTGTTTAAGCCAGGGTTGTTAGATCTGCGATACAAAATATGGGAGGCTAGAGGATTAGGGTAGTGGGCCAATTGTATGGATAGAACGGGATACATTTGTTTAAAATGCTGAAGAAGGAATACCAACTGGATGAACGAGATTGGCTACAGTATTACGAAGTCTGCCATTTTATAAGGGCAGAGAAGCAAATAGGAGAAGGAAGAGAGTAGAGAGAACTAGAGTCCCTCTTCTTGGGGAACGTGATGAAGGGATACCTTTTCAAGTTATATAAAATATTGTGGAGTAGGGAGCCCATCACCACCAACCATCAAGCCCACTGAGAAGCTGACTGGGGAGAATAATGGGAACAGGGGAAGTGATTACAAATTATTCAACAGTTATACCAGGGACTACATGCAACTTATATACTGGAGAATAATTATAAAAGGTATCTACCATTGGTACTACACTCCCGAGAGGATGAAGTGGATGATGGTCTCTATTGGAGGGGATGTAGGGCAAAGGGTATATATACAGTCAAACCTCGGTTTTCATGATTAATCCGTTCAAAAAAGTCTGACTAAAACCGAAGCAAGATTTCCCATAAGAAATAATGTAAATTCAATTAATCCGTTCCAGACACCCAAAAATATTGACAAAAAATACATTTTATAGAGAATAACTATCTTTTTACATACAGAAAACAATGAGAAATACATATAAATGACTAATGAAATGGATAAATGAGCATGTAACATCACTTTTACCTTTATTGAAGACTTTTGTTGGCATATGGGACGCTCTCCCCTCTGGGGATCGAGCAATCACCACCAGCAGCGGAGGTGGGAACAGCCATCTTGGCCGTCTGCACAATCGGGGCTCCAGCCTGCCTTTTAACTTAGCAGCCATCACACCCAGTTACCAAGCTCACAGTGTCAGGAGAGGTAGTGCCAATGTCAGCAAAAGTAAGGGCACCAGAAAGAGGACAGTGCCCGAAGTCACACCAGCCTGTAGGGCAGCCACTCCTACACAGTGTCGGGAGAGGTGGAGAGGCAGTGTCAGCCAAGCAGCAGGCAGTTGAGAAACAGTGGGACAGAGAGTCTTAGGCTGCCTCCGGCTCCCCTAAGGTAGTAGCCTGACACAGGTGAGAGTCAGAGAACAGCGTGGGGCTGTGCCAGCAGGAGCCTGCAGCTGCAGACTGCAAGGTTTCAAGGAGAGGCCGCGTGTGCAGGCCTGCAGGACACCCAGAATCCAATCGGGAGGGCAGGGGCCCCGGCGGGAGACTGGGCCGCCAAGGAGAAGCAGATTCGGTCACCAGCTCCTCTCCCGGTTCAAGGGATGTGCAGGGGAAGAGGCAGCAGGCAGACGTACCCCCTCTCAGGATAGATCGTATTGGTGAGGGATGGTGACAAGCGCCGGCGGCTGCCACGTGGATGTCGCTTGGTCCCGATAAATCTCCCCTTCAGTTCTGCAGCGCGACAGCCAAGCTCCAGACGTTTGTAATAGGTTCCTCCTCCCGTTTGTCAGACTGCTGCTCAGACCGCAGGCAATAGTGAGGGCTCAGCCCGCAGGCCCCGCAGGAGCCTATCAGGCAGCTTTCTTCTGTGCCGGATACCGCGGCTGGCAGCAGCGTCAATCGGGGGAGAGTCCGGGGCAGGAAGCAGTTTCGGGCAGGCCACGCTGGAGCGTTGAACTCCTCGGCTCCCCAGAGGTCCCGCAGAATCGCTGGCTCAAGCTCCGTGGGAGATCGCTGGCTCACGCTAATCCATGGCAGGTACAGGGGGGGGGGGGGGTAAAATGCTGTACGAAAACCGAAACAAAATCTTGATGAAAAAAGTCAACGAAAACCAAATCGTACGAAAACCAGGGCATACGAAAACCGAGGTTTGACTGTATATGCATATGTAGTGAGAATGATCAGGGGTTCAGGCACTTTAGGGACAGGTATTTGCCAGGATTTCCCACATATAAGGACACACCATAAAACCCTCCCCAGCAGTGGAACTGCTGGGCCTTAGCGAGGAACGAGAGTGGAGCCGGTACATGTGTATAGCAACATGGTTAACTATTACCCAAGGGTGGAGGAATGCGGAGCTCCCAAAAATAGGTCAGGTCATGACTAAACTTAAGCCAGTCTATAAGATGGTGAAGCTTATGGCCATATGCCAACACCGACTCCCACAGTTTGAAGAGCAGTGGGAAGCCTATGAAAACTGGTTGGGAGGGGGGGGGGGATTCCTAATGGAATAGGTTAATTCATGTTTGGGGAGGAGGAGGTGGAAGGGAAGGAGAGAGGGGCCTGCATCAAAAGGCAATAGCAGGGGACAGATTGTCTCCTCCATTATCCCCAATCTTGAATATGATATGAGGGATTAACTGCCTGAGTTCAATGAAGAATTGGTTGATGATTGGGGGGGGGGAGAGAGGAATGAGATTGTTAAGTTATGGATTAGATGATTCATGGTGTACAAATGTTGTTGAAGTTGGATGGAACACTGTGTAGTGGTGATGGAGAAGTGTTCTAATAAAATTATAAATAAAAATAAAAAGAACAGCATAGGAAGCAGAAGATAGAAAGTAATGAGCTAGGCAATTATTAACTATTTTCCTACATTAGTACTCTTTTTGTTGCATATAATACTCTGGTATTAAACACTGAACCTAAGCAGTCTTTCTATAAGATCTCCCCTGAATCGCTTAAGCTCTGAGGCCCTCTAATGGGGCTATGTTGTAAACACAGCTCTATACACATAAGCTAGGGTGGTTGCCATGTTAATTTAATTGAATGCACAGAAAGATAAAGAGTTCAATAAAAATTGAAAAACAAAAAATAAGGTAATACCTTTAGTCTGGACCAACTTACTATATTACGGAAGGACTGAGGTTTCTAGTCCCACAGGTGCTCCTTGTGGTCTTGGGCAAGCCACTTAACTATTTGCAAGGAACATGGGCAATGGAGGGTTATCTCCAAGTTATAATGCCCTGTTCAATGTAATTTTAGTTTGTTCGATATAAAGCACCCTGATATCATGAAAGGCTATAAGAAATGTTAAATTAATTAAATAAATCAATCAATCAATCAATCAATATTAGTGGACTAGTTTTCAGGTGCTAAGACTCCTCTCCTTGGGTCAAGGCAGAATGGACAAAACAATGTTAATACTAGAAAATAAATGAGTCACAGAAATATTCCAGTGAGGCTCAAAAGGAAAGGTGACATACTGACTACTGAAATATAGCTAGTCATCACTGAAGGATTTAGTTGAATCAGAAATCATTTCAACCAAGTTATTCTATAGCCCTATTAAAAAAAACCTGGTATGACAAAAATTAAATTTAAACAATTCTATGCCTTATATCATTTAGTATGTAAAGATCAACTGTCTACCTCAACGAGGTTGATTTAGGGATTTATAGGCTCATCTAGCTATGGTGTATGTAACCCACCACCAGCTCTTTTACATTTACTCCTGGAGGAATTCTGTGCAACGCAGAATTTGTGCAGATTTATGGGCAGGCACTGGTCGGCTTGACAGAGAGGCAGGATTGGGCACACAAACTTTGAGTGCCCAATCCTGCCTCACTGTTAGCGGCAACACAGCGGCATTAGTACACCTCTGTTAGTTCCCACGGATGTGCTCAGTCCAACGCCGGCTCATTTTCAAAGGTACATCCATGTGTACCCTTTGAAAGCGCCTGCATCTGACTCTAGCACTGTCACAGGAGCAACCGGAAGTGCTTCCATAGCTGTGTTACTGCGATCGCGCTCCTGGTGAGTCAGGGGGTGCGCTGGCTAGGGGCAGGAAAGGGTGGCTGCTGAGGCGCTTTTGCTAGTAGCTAGATGTTAGAGGGAGAGAAACAGGGGCACAAGGATAGGTTGGGGGTAGAATTGTGATTGGAGCAAAAGAGTTAAGGAGGAAAGACGGGGCAAATTTCAGGTTTAGAGGAATTAAGCTTTACAATGGGTGGATTCTTTGCAAAAATGTACTAATAAAGCATGCAGCATTTTCAAAATTTTTGTGCAGAATGCCCCCAGATGTATACATTACTTCTTCATTTTTCCTACAGTTAACATTTGTCCCTGTTCCAAGTATGCCCAGGCTAATAGTGAAAAACTCCACTGACAATTATTATATTGTAATTAGTCCTGTAAGTTAAAATAGCATCAAAAGAGTAGGTATATTACTCTTAGATTAGCTTTTAGACACTATCTTTATCTAAGGAGTAACAGCTGCCGCGTTACTGCCATTTCGAATCGGTTCTTCACTCTTGTATTCCTGAGCTGTAGCGCGGGCTTTGGCGTTTGCATCTTTCATTTTTCTCTGCCCTGATCTCGCTATATCGCTCAGCTTCCGTCTGATTACTTAATCCCCTATGAGCTACCCTGGTCACCTGGCACAGATGACTATGCCTCCTTAAGGACGTAGCTTAGTTTTGAATAAATACAAGTATCACGATTGCTGTTATTTGACAGAAGTCAGTGGGAACAGGTGTTGTCAAAGTGAGATGTTACATACAGTACTGTTATTTCCAAAACAAACAGCTGTGACCTTAGATAATAATGAATCAACGCGATGTCTAAAGTTAAAGTTATTGATCTCTACGATATGGTCTTTCGAAGAATGCAAGAAGCCTAGCCAGGTACACACGAACACCACAAAAAGAAGCCTATAGTAAAGATGTGAGAAGGAGAAGTTCTATTCTTCAGCGCCCCGTTGCCTTGTGAAGTAAGCGATACACATTTCGACTTCATCCTTTCGAAACTTTTTAGCGGCGAACCAATACGTTCTTAAAGGTTTAATCCCCGTTCTTGTGTAGTTCGCTTAGACGCATGATGAAATACCGTAACACTTTGATTACATTCGGTTCCATTCTTATTCATTTCCTTGTGCTTAAGCCATGTTCAAAAATAAATCTAATGCGAAACAGTTTAAGTTCAAACCAGACATTACCACTCATCAGTAAGAATCGATCTATACACCGTACTCCAGTTTCAATTGCAAATAGCCCCTCCTTCCTCGGTTTAAAAAGCCACTGCATGACATAACTGACAGGACGGAAGTAATCTCTTACGCAAAGCGCGCTATCAGCGGTGTCTCGACCACTGTGGAGAGATGCTTTCGTGAAGTATACCGGACGTGACAGAAAGCAAAGCCTGAGCTCTGATGCAGGGCGGAAGCGAAATACTAGATAGAAGACCACAACGAAAGAGAAAGCAAGCTCGAGATGCGCTGTGTTCCCCAGCAGGGCGGAAGTGACGATTACAGGTGGGGGTGCTTTAGGACGTGTCCTTGCAGGGCGGAAGTGACGTAAGGAGAATTTCACCCTATCGGTGGTGCCGCGCTGGCTGTTCCTCTGGTTCCACGTCCCGCATTAGAGTCTGCTTGGTATTGGTGCGAGTGCGACCGGGCGCCGGCGGGAGGAGAATGGCAGCGATTGGGGGTCGGGTGGCTTTCCGCTACGGTGCCCGCATCGTGCTGCTTTGTTTCCTTTGGTACTCCATTAGCTCGGGTGGCAACGTTGTGAACAAGATGATCCTGAGCTCCTTCCCGTATCCAGTTACTGTCTCCCTCTTCCACATCTTGGCTATATGTGGCCTGCTGCCTCCGCTACTCCGGGCCTGGAGTATTCCTAGTACCGAGCTACCCGCCGCCTACTACCGTTGGTACATCCTGCCACTAGCCTTCGGCAAATACTTCTCGTCCGTGTCGGCGCACTTCAGCATCTGGAAGGTGCCCGTGTCCTATGCGCACACAGGTAGGGGCCGCCTCGGGATGGAGATATCAAAAATATTATCGGCAGTTGTGGTGGGGGGTGTTCAGGGTTTATACATAAAAACCTGAGGAAAGCTTAGTGATATCTCTGTGTGGGGGATGGGGTGCAATGAAGCTCGCCTCAGTGAGTGGCCACCGTCCCAGTCTCGCTCGCTCTCTGGTAGTGCTGAGTGGGATCTGGCGTGCTCTCTCTCTGGTGGTGCTGCTGCTAAGTGGGATCTTTTGCTCTCTCTCTCTGGTGGTGATGCTGAGTGGGATCCCGTGTGCACAATCTCTCTCTGGTGGTGATGCTGAGTGGGATCCCGTGTGCACTCTCTCTCTCTGGTGGTGATGCTGAGTGGGATCCCGTGTGCACTCTCTCTCTCTGGTGGTGATGCTGAGTGGGATCCCGCGTGCACTCTCTGGTGATGGTGATGCTGAGTGGGATCCCGTGTGCACTCTCTGGTGGTGGTGGTGGTGGTGATGCTGAGTGGGATCCTGTGTACACACTCTCTCTCTCTCTGGTGGTGATGCTGAGTGGGATCCCGCGTGCACACTCTCTAGTGGTGGTGCATCTGAGTAGGATCTCGCGCACTCTCTGCTGGTGGTGTTGAGATAGATCTCGCACGTGCTTCTCTCTCTGCTGCTGAACGATTTCTGTTCATCCCCCCATTCTCTCTGGAGGTCATGGTGCTGAGTGGCATCTGCCTGTCTCTAATGGTGGTGGTAGTGGTGCTGTTGAGTGGGATCTGATTCTCTCTCGTAGTCGTGGTGCTGAATGGGATCTAACTATCTCTCTTTGATAGAAGTGATGCTGTTGAGTGGGATATGTTTCTCTCTCTCTCTGGTAGTTGTGGTGCTGAATGGGATCTGTCTATCTCTGATAGAGGTAGTGGTGTTGAGTGGGATCTGTTTCTCTCCCTCGTAGTCGTGGTGCTGAATGTGATCTTTCTATCTCTCTTTGATAAAGGTGGTGGTGCGGCTGAGTGGGATCTGCCTCTCAATTTCTCTCTCTCTAGTGGTGGTGATGGTGCTGCTGAGTGGGGTTTTCTCTCTCTTGCTGTGATGGTGGTGGTGATGCTGTGAGTGGAATCTTCTGGTGCAGAATCTCCAAATAGGTTGGTTTTGCAAATACCATGACAGCCATGCGCCTCACTTCTCCCTGGATTGGTGGTGGTACTGTGAATGGGATCTCTCTCTTGTGGTGCTGGCGCTGAATGTGCTCCTTACATTCTCATATGCTGACTCTACTGATAAGGGACTCTCTTTTATATGAGTGATAACTGTTTCCTTCCTTTGCGTCCCTCTAGTCCAGTCCCGGAACCATAGAGTTGTGAACCTCCGCCAGCAGCTTTGGAGACTGAAAGATGTCATCGCTTTGATGTCACTGGTACTAATAGGCAAGATCCGCCCCCTTTCCACCAGTACTTTCAGTCTCCAAGCAGCTTGGAGGTTCTGAGCCCGGGGACTGGGCTCAAGGGAAACAAATAAGCAGAGCTTTTTTGGGAAATTTCTTTAACTTTAATTTACTTTAATTTGCTTTCATACTGATTTTGGGTTTTCTTTTTTTGTCAGGTCCGGTGCTGCTGCTCAGGGGTTTTTTTGTGATTCCCCTCAGGATCCCTCTCTCTTTCTCTCTCCCTCTTTCCTTCCCCTCTCCTTTCTCTTTGTGTAGTCTGTCTGAGCCCCAGCGTTTCAACGAGCTGTGGGGTATTTTCTGGAGGGCCTCCCTGCTCCCGAACCCGCAGAAAAGGGTGAGGAGCAGGTGGAAGGCAGCCGTTGAGCAGCAGCGTGGTAGGCTGCAGGGGACAGCAGAGGAGCCGCGGCATGGTCTGAATGGACTGCCCTCTCTTCCTGACAGCATGCTGGAGCTAAAGCCGCATTAAGGCTGTGCTCCGGCGCCGGACAGTGTCTTCTCCTCTTCCCTCCTGTTTCCTCTCTTCTCCGGTTCGCTGGGTGAGTGATAGAGGGTTTTTCCTTGGGAAATTTGGACGGGGGGTGAGGGGGCTGAAGAGAGCTTTCGTGGCAGCTCCTGGTGGCCTCGTGGTCTCGGGACCGGGCCGCATACAATTAGCACGGGAAGTTTGCCGGCGGCCATGTTTTAGCGGCCCGGACTTCTTTGCCTCATTAAAGCTGTGCTGAGCTTCGTTTTGCGCTCAGGTTGCCTACATTTTGCTAGTTGACTCCAGCTCTTTCCTTTGGTTAATAAAAAAATATATATATAAAACCGCCACTAGGTACTCAGGGGCCCTGCAGCTTGTGCTGGACGCTGAGTAACATGCCTGCGAAGCCGCGCTGTTTCGTTTGTGGGGTGCGGCGAAGCGAGGTCTTGGAGTCCGGGGTCTGCAAAGGCTGCTCCTTGCAGGCGGAGACCATGGATGGGGCTCTGGGGGGTGTCGCAGAGGAACAGGTAGCGGGTCCTTCGGAGGCCCGGGAGTCCAGGCCGCCATCTTTGGGGCCTGTGGAAGCTGTGGCGGGGCCTGCCTTCGCTGAAGGTGTGGGTTCGTCACAAGGAGGTGGTCTCGGAAGGGTTGGCCCTGGAATTCCTCCGGATTTTTTCGCGCTTATGCAGAAGGCGTTTGCCTTGCTGCAACCTGCGGTGGCACCTTCGGCTCGCAGCACTTCAGGGCGAAAGCGGTCGGCTTCGGGAGGCCTCCCGGAGGAGGAGGTCTGGTCGGTCAAACAGCGTAGAGAGGCCCTAGATGACAGCCCGCCTTCGTGCTTGGACGACGGGACCAGGGGGGCGGGCTTGGATGTGGAAGAGGCCTCTGATGTGGAGTTGGAGGAAGGAGAGTTGCAGGACTTGGAAGAGCAGAGTAGAGTAGTCCGGGTGTTTCGGCGGGAGGAGTTACCAGCTTTGATTGCTGAGACGCTTAAGACTTTAAACATGTCTTCGGGGCCGCCCTCCGCTGAGGAGTCGTTGGAGGACCCTCTGTTGCAGGCGGTGCGGACTTCTCAGTGGGTGTTCCCGGTTCATAGGGTATTTTGGAACATGATTCAAGAGGAATGGGACTTGCCGGAGGCGGCGCTCAGTGGTACTAGAGCCTTAACCCGTCTATATCCGCTTTCCGAATAGGATAGAGAGATTTTTCGCTCTCCGAAGGTCGATGCAGCTGTGTCGGCGGTCACTAAGCGGACCACCATTCCGGTAGAAGGGGCGGCTGCTTTAAAGGATGTTCAGGACAGGAAGTTTGATACCTTATTGAAGCAGGTGTTTGATGTCTCGGCCATTTCTATGCAGGCCTCGATAGCGGGGGCATGGGTGGCGAGAGGCTGCCTGAGATGGTCCCAGCGTTTGCAGGGGGCGTAGATGGAGGAGCACGCGGAAGAGCTGGCGCGGCTGGAGTCGGGCACGGCTTATTTATCGGATATTCATTACGATCTTACCCGTGGTCTCGCCAAGAGTATGGCGTCGGTGGTGGCCGCGCGCCGGTATCTGTGGTTGCATAACTGGGCGGCGGACGGCTCATCAAAGGTGCGGCTTAGTAAACTGCCGTTTCAGGGGAAACTGCTGTTTGGTGAGGACCTGGAAAAGCTGGTCAAGGACTTGGGGGAGTCTAAGGGTGGTCGGCTCCCGGAAGATAAACCAAAGCAAGGCCGAGTGGTTTCGGGGACCAGGGGGGTCCTTCAGGGATTTTCGGAGATTTCGGTCCTCGCGTTTTGGTCAGCCGCAGAGGGGTAGGTTTCCCTCGCGGGGGCAAGGGTTTCGGGGGGCCGGCAGGGGTTTTGTTCCCTTTCAACCCTCTACCAACAAAAAGCCCCATTGAGATAAGGCGGACTCAGGTGGCGGTGGTGCCCGTGGGGGGTCGGTTACGGGAGTTTTACCCTACCTGGGTCCATATTACCTCCGATCAGTGGGTGCTGGAGGTCTTTCGGGAGGGCTACGCCCTAGAGCTACAGCGACCTGTCTTAGATTCCTTTGTTCTTTCCCCGTGCAGAGCGCCGCAGAAGCTACAGGCGGTCGCAGAGACGCTTCGGCGGCTGCTGCAGCTCAGAGCGGTAGTTCCCGTGCCAGCAGACCAGTGCGGGTGCGGTCGGTACTCCATCTATTTTGTGGTCCCCAAGAAGGAAGGCACGTTTCGGCCAATTCTGGATTTGAAGAGGGTGAATCGGTGTCTTCGGATAACGCATTTTCGGATGGAAACCTTGCGCTCTGTCATTGCTGCGGTCAGATCAGGGGAGTTTCTGACGTCATTAGATCTTACCGAGGCATACCTCCATATCCCGGTGCGCCGCGACCATCAGCAGTTCCTGCGCTTTGCGGTTCCGATGGGGCATTTTCAATTTCAAGCTTTGCCCTTTGGTCTGGCGACGGCGCCACGAGCGTTCACCAAGATAATAGTGGTGGTGGCGGCTGCGCTCTGCAAGGAGGGAATTCTGGTGCATCCTTACTTGGACGATTGGTTGATTCGGGCAAAGTCCCGGGAGGAAAGTGTGTCGGCCACGGCTCACATGGTGCAGATGTTGGAAAGCCTTGGCTGGGTGGTCAACTTCGCAAAGAGCAGTTTGGTTCCCTCTCAGAATCTGGAATACTTGGGATCTCGCTTCGAGACCTGGCAAGGGGCGGTGTATCTTCCGGAAAAGAGGGCACAGGCCTTGCGGGCGTTAGTGGTCAGGTTTCTGGTGTGCAGGGCTCCAATGGCGTGGCAGTACTTGCAGTTGCTCGGCACGATGGTGGCCACGATCAAGGTGGTTCAGTGGGCCCGGTCTCATATGCGGCCGTTGCAGAGCGCGCTTCTCAGGCGTTGGTCTCATCAGCGGGATGCTCTGTCTCAGCAGTTTGTCCTCCAGAAGTGTGTCAGGAGCTCCGGTGGTGGTTGCGGCCTGAACATCTGAGCGCAGGAGTGTCTCTAGAGCCTCCGGCCTGGAGACTGCTAACGACGGATGCCAGTCTCACGGGTTGGGGGGCGCATCTCGACGGGAGGTTTGCGCAGGGTCTTTGGTCGTTGGAGGAGACTCGGTCCATAAACAGGTTAGAAATGAGGGCAGTGTTTTTGTCGCTGCTCGAATTCTAAGAGTGCCTGCGTCAGGAGCCTGTCCGGGTGCTCTCTGACAATGCGACAACGGTGGCCTATATCAATCGCCAGGGCGGCACGGGAAGTACGTCGGCGGAGGCGAGTCAGCTGTTGTATTGGGCCGAACTGAATTTGAGGGCGCTCTCGGCGCAGCATGTGGCTGGCGTGGACAATGTGGAGGCCGATTTTCTGAGTCGCCGCAGGGTGGATCCGGGGGAGTGGGGCCTTCACCCGGACGTCTTTGCGATGTTGGTGTGGCGCTGGGGGCTTCCGGTCATGGATCTGATGGCACGCTTCGAGTCGGCAAAGGTGGCTCGCTTCTTCAGCAGACGGAGAGAACGCATGTCAGAGGGTCTCGATGCGGTGGCACAGCGGTGGCCAGTGGAGGAGCTCCTCTACGTGTTCCCACCTTGGGCTCTCATAGGCAAGGTGGTGCAGTGCATAGAGAGGCACCGGGGTCTGGTGATTCTGGTAGCTCCCGATTGGCCTCGCAGACCATGGTATGCGGATTTGGTAAGGCTGCTGGTCGACAAGCCGTGGAGGCTTCCGCTCCGGGACGATCTCTTGCTTCAGGGGCCGTTACGCATGCCGCAGGTGGATCGGTTCTCGCTTACGGCATGGCTCTTGAAAGGGCTAGGTTAACTGCAAGGGGTTATTCGGCGGCGGTGATTTCTACCTTACTGCGGTCACGTAGGCATTCGACCTCGTTAGCGTATATTCGAGTGTGGCGTGTCTTCGAATCTTGGTGTGCGGACAGGAAGCTGCATCCGCTGTGGGCATCGGTGCCTCACATTCTTTCCTTCTTGCAAGACGGCATGGCGAAGGGTCTGGCAGCTAGTTCCTTGCGAGTGAAGCTGGCGGCTATCTCCTGTTTCCGGGGGAAGGTCCAGGGGCAGCCGCTAGGGAAACACGGCAATGTTCGGCGTTTTTTGCAGGCGGTGCTGCTTCTTCGACTGCCGAGGCGCTGTTCTGTCCCTCCTTGAGATTTGAATGTGGTTTTGGAGGCATTGATCAAAGAGCCGTTTGAGCCTTTGGGAAAAGCTTCGCTGAAGGATTTGACGTTAAAGACGGTTTTTCTGGTGGCGATCTGCTCCGCTCGGTGGATCTCAGAGTTGCAAGCCCTGTCGTGTAAGGAGTCCTATTTGTCTTTCTCTAGTCACAAGGTCGTGTTGCGCACCGTGCCAGCCTTGTTGCCTAAGGTTGTTTCCGGGTTCCATGTTAACCAGGTGGTATCGCTTCCAGTGTTTTCGGAGGAGCAATGCGTGGAGTCGGGCGGTCGGTTGCATCTTCTCGATGTTCGAAGAGTCCTCAAGAGGTATCTCCGCGGGACGGCGTCTTTCAGGAAGTCGGACAGGCTATTTGTGTCTTTCGGCGGCCCCCGTAAGGGTGAAGCGGCGGCGAAGTCTTCGATTTCTCGGTGGCTTAAGGAGTCTATCGCGTCGGCCTACCTTCTCGGAGGTAAGGTCGTTCCTGCCGGTCTTAGGGCACACTCGACTAGAGCGCAAGCGGCGTCTTGGGCGGAGGTCAGTTTGGTGCCGGTGGAGGACATCTGTCGGGTGGCTACATGGTCCTCGCTGCATTCCTTTGCGAAGCACTACAGGCTTGATGTGCTGGCGTGGGAAGACGGGCGTTTTGGCGCAGCGGTTCTTCAGGCTGGGCTTGCCGGTCCCTCCCGTTGAGATTCACTGCTCTGTTACATCCTCTATGGTTCCGGGACTGGACTAGAGGGACGCAAAGGAAGAGTACATTAGACTTACCTGCTAATTGTTGTTCCTTAAGGAACTCTAGTCCAGTCCCGGATCCCTCCCTGGGATTTAGGTGTTCCGGCAGCCTGAAGTTTACTGTGAAGTTTATAGGACAAGATGGTAGGTCGAAGAGGCCGCGGATGAGGGGTGGGTGGTCCTTGGGTGATGCAGGGAAGCCTCCTCCTTTTTTGCGCAGCAGTACCTACTCAGCTCGGGAGTTCGGTGTTATTCCGTTCTCGTGAGCTAGACCTTTGGTCTGTGTGGTTCGTGTTCATTTTTTCCACTATTCTAGAATGTTTACATAGTTAGTCTATCATTTTTTGTGCTCATATCTACTTATTTGTTGCTCTGCTGAGTCTGCTTTGTCAATAGGTGCTGGTGGAAAGGGGGCGGATCTTGCCTATTAGTACCAGTAACATCAAAGCGATGACATCTTTCAGTCTCCAAAGCTGCTGGTGGAAGTTCACAACTCTATGGTTCCGGGACTGGACTAGAGTTCCTTAAGGAACAGCAATTAGCAGGTAAGTCTAATTTACTCTTCTGCTTAGAGCAAGAGAGAGTCATCCCAAATGTTTTATTTTTACTTCATGGGGAAATGGAGGAGGCCATATTAAAATTATTTTATCCAGTTAACTAACCCGTTACCTGAGTAAATCTGCAGCTGAGAATTTTTACAGCGGGAATGTCAGAAAGCCCAGGGGTAGGGGGAGAGAAGTGCAGCTAGGAAAAGCTAGAGATTTAAACTTTGAAATCCCTGCATGTGCTTTGACCTGAATTTTAAAAATAAATCTCCCTAGGGAGCTGCTTTTTGACAGTGTGGTTCTTTGCACACTCTTTGTGGGTTTTAAAAATTACACTTGAATAAAAAGGAGCCTTGAAGATTTAATTAACTGGACCTTTCAGTACTTTAGTAGAGAACTGTATTCTTTTACTGAGCTATATATTTGCTATTCCTTGCCTGGCCAGGTAAAATAACATGAGGAAGATGGAGAACCCTTGAGATGGAAAGTCCAAAACATAATTTCTCTTGAGTGTATACTATCTAAGCTACAGTTATTTATCAACTAGATAAGAGAGCAGCAAAAATGGAAGGGGGAGGCTTCCAGTCTGGACAGTGAGCAGTGCAATGTGTGAGCCGAGCTCCCTCCTGGCTCATCTAATTTGCCGATTAAATCCCAAATTCTGCCTTGGTTAACCGCCGGAAAGACAGATTCATGCCGAAAACAGTCAAAATGAAAGCCACAAAAACCCTCTAGGACCTAAATGAAGTGAAGGCGGTGAAAACTGCGGGAATGCAGCCCCAAGTGGCATCACCTTGTTTTTCAGGGGTGAGTGAGATGGAAGATAATGAACTAGACCAGGAATCAGCTCTTTTGACAGTGCTCAAAGAAATACGATCTTCAAAAAAAAAAAAGTTGTTGAGATGGTGCTCGCAAAGATTGAGGAACTCGGAGCCTGGCTAGAGGAGGTGGAGAGCAGAATCAAATGAACAGAGGAGCATGGGAGGTGATATCCTTTCTCTGAAGGAAACAAGTGGCCTGGCTGAACGAGAAGGTGGAGGACCAGGAAAACTGAAGATCGAAATTGGATGTTTTGTATCTCTGAGGGAGAGGAAGAGTATGATCCAGTGGCCTTCATCAGAACATTATTAAAGGACTGCTTCCCCGGATGCCCCACAATTGCTGTTGGGTAAGGTCCGGTGCACGAACTGCAACTAGTGAAGGCAGGGATATGGGTAGGGGAACTATGCTGGCGAGGGAAATATTTTTCACCTGTGGTGGGAATGCCCGGTCTCCCAGACTTATTGGAACAGGGTGATAGAGGAAAGAGAGAGGATACTGAAGGAGAAGCTCTTTTTGGATCCAGGGGGGAGGGGATAAAAAGTAATACAGTAGGTGGCTGAAGGCCACAAGGGTGGCCCTCGAATGGCGATGGAAACATCCTACATGCCCGTCACTGGTGGACTGGTGACTGAAGGTGGGAGAAGCATTTCAATTTGATAAGATCACATATGGGCTGCAAGGGCGAATTTTGGAAATGGGAGAAGATTTGAGGCCCTTATATACAAGAAGGAACAGGCAGGAGTTGTGAACGGAAAAGAGCGGATAAGGGGGTCACCAGAGAGTTTGAGCTCGATAGAGGAGAAACAGAAGGGGGCAAAGGGGTCGAGACTCAGCACAGCAACTGTTTTTCTTTTGGAGGTGGGGGGGGATTTGAATCGGTTTTCTTTCCTTTTTTGGGGGGGAGAGGGGTATGAAAGTTAACACCAGGTTGGAACTGTTAGATTGTAATGCCAGATTTATAGCTACTGGAGGATCACTGTTATGTCACCAAGGAGGGAGTATTAAGAGAGAAAATGAGGCCGTACATATGATAACGGAGTCCTGTGTAGGGCCTCCTGACTTGCGGAAGTGAGCTTAAGGAGTGTATTTGTAGCTTAATTTATTACCCCTGCTATGTTGCAATGTACATAGGTACTGTATTTGATGATTTTTTTCCTCCTGTTTGCAATAAAAACACTAATACAAAAAAGAAAAATGTAAGGGGGGGGGGTGCTACTGAACTCGGTGGATTGAGATGTCTCTGGGGCTTCTCCAGTGGCTCTCAGATCACTCTGAGGCAAGTTCTCCAAACAGGTTAGTTTTGTGCATACCATGATAGTCATGAACCTCACTCCTAAGCCCCAGGGTATGTTGAGTGTGATCTATCTCTCAAATTTACTGCTAATGCTTACCATAGTACTTGCATTGTGCCAAAGAAAGCTTCCTTCTGGAGTTCATAAGATGTAACATGTATAGGCTTGTCAAGGGGTGTTTGGAAATTCCTCTTAATCAGGCCTGTAGCTCCCAATACAATGGAAAATATTTCTGTATCTTTCAGCCACATTGTTTGGTCTCTGACTGCTTTTCTTGGTATTTCAAGTTCTTCTCCATATCCATACAATTTGCAGAACAATCATTTGGAACTAACACTTCTATTATCAATGCCCTTCTGGTGTTTTTCTTCTTTACCACTATGTCAGGTTTCCTCACATCCAGCTTCTTATCTGTTGGAATGGAAATGTCCCAAGTGACCATAACTTGGGACTCTAACACATCACTCAGTGATGGGTTAGAGATGCTGATGCACAAGAAGCTGCCTCTTTTGAAGGAGGTGAGATGGAGATTAAGCTGAGATGGAATGTTGTTTCAAAAACACAATGAAACTGCAGATATCCAGTTTGAGTGCTCCCCCCTCCCCTGGTAGACCTATCTTCACTTGCTACTGTGTGCAGCTCCATAAAGGCTTCACATTGTGTTTTACATTGGCTGAGTGGAGGACTCGATCTTGCTTAAGTTGGCTTCAGGCTTCAGTTTCGCTGTTAATGATTTCTTCAGGCAAAGGGATGATTGTTCTGTGAGACTATTGTTTTTTGAGTTGTTAAATTATGTTTTGTGACTTTGCTCTTTTATATATTTAAAACTTTTATATACTGCACCAATTACCTAGGCAATTTACAAGAAACACGTTCCATGTACTGACTGGAGGATTTATTGCTTAAATTTGGTAAGATAAATCTGAAGACAGGAGCTGTGAAGCACCCAGAAGTCTTAAGGATTCTCGGGTGCCCTTGGTCCTCTGCTTGTCTTCCTCGGACCTTTTTGCTCTCTCCCTGCTATTTTCTTTCGTGCTTGTCTCTTGCACCTTCACCTTAGCTGCCTGCTCTTACCCCACCTACTCTTTTGTATCTCAAACCTTTTGCACTGTGTGGCCTCCAGTGAAAAGAGCACCTGCAACTATTAATCTGAAGGAAATTTAGAAGGGAGAGAATGGCAGGGAGTGAGAAAATTAGGGCAGTCATTTGTTCTCTAAGGGAGGAGGGGTAGCTGAGAGCACAGAAGAGCCTTTGTGCTAGAGAGATGTTTGTTCTTTTCTGACTGCTTTCTGTTCTCTTATCTCTAATGGCCTGGACACCCTCATCTTTACATTTCCCAAAAGGGGAATGGAGTGAAGAAGAACCTCTTTTCATGTCTCTGTCCTCCGTAGTTGGTGCTGAGATTGGTATGCTCTATAAATGGACTCTGTCTTCTCAGTAACAGTGGCTCTGCTGATCTGGTCTCTTGGATTACTAGTAGAAGAGAGAGACAACCTGTCGTGTTTGGCAGAGTGTAGTTACCTTACCACACAGGACTGAAAGTAATCTTGGGTTCATTTCTGCTTCCGGCTAAATGAGTGCCTTGTGGCTTCAGTATGGCTCGAGCTATATGCCACGTGTGATAAACTGCCAAGGAATCACCAGTTTGTTAATAAAGTCATCAGGGGTGGTGGCATTGGTTAAATTAGAATTCTAAAAGCAGACTGATCTTGTCAGTGCAGTATTTATTTATTTACATTTCTTATATACCGCGCTATTAAAAATCAGTGCGGTTCACAGTGAACAGAACAATGCTACAATGCGACGACGACACAATGCGCTTACAGAGAACAGGGTAATAGCTTAGGGGAGAACTTGGGAAAAA
This sequence comes from Ichthyophis bannanicus, assembly GCA_033557465.1. NCBI lineage: Eukaryota > Metazoa > Chordata > Amphibia > Gymnophiona > Ichthyophiidae > Ichthyophis > Ichthyophis bannanicus. Next base: position 249,979,573 of record CM066039.1, on the reverse strand, counting down.
CTATATACAGTGCATTTTACAGAGCTACAGGGTATTCGTAGTTAGAACAGGTTTGATGGCACCAAGTTAGTGCTTGGTTTGCTGCTCCATAGTAGTGCCCTATATATTCGCAGCACACCTGTTGCTCAACCAGCGGTAGGTCTGAACTGGGAAGTACTCTGGTCCTGATCTCTGCAAGGAGAGCTCTGGATTTAATTTGGCTGTATGATCTGGGTCACTGAGTTTTCAAGGGTTTGACAATGGGTTTTCATGGAAGCAATCTAAAATTTAAGTGTATATTGCCAATAAATTTTGTTGTCGCCACTTGTAAACTGTTAAATTATCTCAATAAAAATTCATGCAGAATTGGGACGTCCAGTGACGTCACCAAGGAAAATGGCTGTGTAAACGCGGAGCTCGACTACTCCCCGCCAAAAAGAGTGAGCCACTGAAATCCCCCAGAGGTTAAGAAAAGTCAAGAAACACGCAAAAGAGCCCCGATCACGAGGGAGACGGGATGGCGGGGAAGAAAAAACTTGTAGATCTAGTGGAGTTTGCTTTTTGACAAGCTGGTGAGTGGCAAAAAAGAGGGAGTGAAAATGGTGGCAAGCGAGGCCACCCAATGCAGACCAGGAGGACACAATGTTGAAAAAGGGCCCCCCAATACTAAGAGGAGACTTTGCCACCCTGGCCACTGACCTAAAAGCAGAGCTCTCGGACTTTGGGAGGAGAATTGAGGATGTGGAACAACAAGTAGAAGTGAATGAGAAAAGCATGAGGCCCTAGATCAAAGAGTGCAAGAAATGGAAAAAGTGCAAGACGCCATGGCTGAGAAACTGGAGGATATTGAAAACAGGCAAAGGCGCAATAACCTCAGATTTAGGGGAGTCCCAGAGGACCCAGCATACCAGGAGAGCACCAAAGTGATGATAAATGTGTTTTCCACGCTCTGGGAAGAAGCAGATAGACCAGATATAAAGCTGGAACGAGCCCATAGAGCTTTAGGAAAAATACAAACAAACCAGCCTAGAGACATTGTGGTGTGTTTTCAAAACTACTGGATAAAAGAGCAAATAATGTCTAAAGTGCGAAAACAAGGCTACCTGGAATGGAACACTCAAAAGTGGAAGTGTATGAGGATCTATCTCCAGTCATGTTGCGCAAGCGGAGAGATCTAAGAGATATCACACAGATACTCAGAAGCAAAGAAGTGAAGTATAAGTGGCAGTTTCCCTTTGCTCTTGCAGTGACCAAAGAGGGGTGCACTATACACATTAAAACAAGAGCAAAGGCAGTGGCAGCAACGCGAGACCTACGGATACCAGGAGCGGAGGAGATTGGGCCAGAGCCACCTAACACACCTCAGCGGGACCTCCAATGGACAAGTAGCTTTGAAAACACACCACAATGTCTCTAGACCGGTTTGTTTGTATTTGGTTTGTATTTGATGACTCTCTGGTAGAGCAAAACACGCACAAATAATGCTAATCAAGGCTCTGACCAGATAAGCTGTGGATGCGCCAGAGAGGCGAAGGGACTCGATATGAAGTATTAAAAGTGCATAAGAGATGGGGGAGGAGGGAGGGACAAGAGGAAAGGGGAGAAGTAATATTAATATATGTAGTTCACGAGGACGAGATGGAGAGAATAAACAGGGGAGGTATAAACTCCAAAGGTAAAGGAGAGGGGACACAAAGGTACACAATGAAAGCAATAGGGGAGGAGTGGAAACAGGAAGGGAGATGATGCCCTGGAATGGATCACAGTGGCTGCCTAGATATAAGGGGGCCTGAAGGGGAAGGGGGGCATTATGAGAGTGGGGAGGGGGAAATGGGGCGGGCAAAGACACAGTTTAAGGGAAAGGAAAGGGGAGACAAGACAAGTCGAATGGGGAGCCTGAAAATTGGCACTATAAATACAAAAGGGCTAAATACGCCTCGGAAGAGACGGCTCCTCATTAAGGAGGCTCAAAGGTCAGAGAATACGAAACTATAAATTACTATTGCATGCACAGTACAAAAGACAGAATTGCGCGGCACTGAGAGGGGGGAGAAATTCCGGTGGGGTGGCAGTCTTACTGAGAAATAGAGTTCCATGGGAAGAGGAGCCTGTGGAAGAGGATGAAGAGGGACGATATATTGCAATTAAAGGGAAGATACAAGGGAAGCTAATTACAGTTATCAGTGTTTATGCGCCCAACTCAGGACAGGGACAATTTTTTGTCAGGCTGATGAATGGGCTATCAGGGTTCCTGGGGGGATCGGTAATTATGGCAGGAGACTTTAACACGATTATTAACCTTGCACTAGACCACTCCCACTGGAAGAAGGCAGGAGGAAGGTCTCAGAAAAAGCTGCTGGATTTAATGATGCAATGACAGCTTGTAGACGGTGGAGAGAAAAGAAGCCTAGAAGCAGAACCTACTCATTTCATTCTGCGCCACACTAGATAAGCACATGAATAGATATGATTATGAGTAGCTAGATGGTGCAAGCACTGACTGGAGCAGAGTATGAACCAAGTGGTGCGGGCAGAGGTGCAGGACTGGGGACCACATCCTGGCACAAAGTTCTGGAGAATGAATGATAGTTTGTTAAAGGACAAAGCCCAGGTCGGGGCAAAAAAAAAAAGATATGCAAGATTTTTTAAAATTAAATGATACAGGGGAAACAGACATAGTGGTAATATAGGATGCCTTTAAAGCGTACATCAGAGGGTGCTTTATTGGATAGGGGCATACCAAAAAAAGAAAGCAGGCTATGAGGGAAGCACTGGAAAAATGTAAAGAACCAGAGGCAGCATTGGGGAGGAAAGGATGCCTATTCACCAGGCAAGCAATAGATATAGTGAAACTAAAGTAACAGAGATGCAGCTGAAAGAACTGACCTTTCAATTGCAAAAGACAAGGCAAAAAAAAAATCAATGAGCATGGAAATCGACCAGGGAAGGTGCTAGCACACAGTCTCAAAGCACAAAAGGCACAGTACTCAGTGACTAAGCTATGTTCTGCCAGGGGGGAATGGATTTGGGGAGATGAAGACCTCTGGAAGGAATTCAGGGACTTCTATAGAGAACTCTACTTAGAGGATCAGACAGCAACACACCAGGAGGTGATTGACTATTTAGAACAGATAGAACTACCTAAAATTACTGAGAGTGCAAGAGAGGGAAATGGATAGGGCCATAACTCTAGAAGTGGATAGGGCTATAAACTCCTTAGCAAACGATAAGGCCCCAGGCCTAGATGTCATGTCGGGAAAGGTATATAAAACCTTTAAAGAGCAAATAGGACCTTGGTTAGTGAAGCTCTTCAATGCAATAAGGGAGGGCTGAGTGCCTTGCCAGCTACTATGGAACAAGCAGGTATTAGTGTGCTACCTAAACCGGGAAAGGACATGATCAGATGCACATCATATAGATTTATTTCGCTGATCGACCTAGACACTAAGATTCTAGCGAAAGTCCTGGCAGCTAGGTTGGGACCGCATCTCCCAGAGGTGATTAATGCAGACCAAATCAGATTTATACAAGGGAGACAAGCAGGAGATAGTTATGGTGGTGGACACTGAGAGAGAGTTCAGCTGTATGAGTTGGAGATTCTTGTGGCGCGCTATGGCAAAGCTGGGGACTGGGGAACAATTTATTGGATAGATAAAAGCCCTATACGTTGACCTGAGGCTGCATTAAAAGTAAATGGAGGGTATTCCAACTTCTTTAAGTTACAAAGGAGAACCAGACAGGGATGCCCACTGTCCCCTTTACTCTTTGCAATATCCTTAGAGCCATTTGCAGAGAGAATTAGATTAAGGGAAGAAGTGAGGGGATTAGTGTAAAGGGATTGCAATTTAAGATTTCCCTCTTTGCCGATGACATCTTGCTTACTATTACATAACCTGAAACCTCTTTAAGAGCAATGCAGGCGGAAATGGATAAATACCAATGGGTCTCTGGGTTTAAAGTCAGCCTTGACAAGACAGAGGTGCTGAACCTATCCCTAACAGAGCAGGAAACAAATAAAGTGGTCAGAAAGTTCCCTTTTAAGTGGGAAAAGACAAGCATAAGATACCTAGTGGATACAGTTGAGCGCAGATCCCTTGAGGCTATATCAGCTAAATTACGAACCAATGAGGAGAAAGTTGACCCAAGAACTAGAATGGGCAGGGGTAGCATTGTCATGGCTATGTAGAGTGGTGAGTGTGAAGATGGTTGCCTTGCTAAAGGCCCTAAATTTGTTTCAAATCTTGCCAATAGCAGTGCCTAGGCAGGACATAGAACTGGCCCGATGAAAACTGTTCCACTATATCTGGCAACATAGGCCCCCGAAAAAAGATCACCTTTCTTTAATATTAGTATAAAAAAACCACACATCTTTTCCAGTCAGTTGGCCATGATGATGTCTTCCAAATTTCCTGGCAGAACCTTGTAAGTATGGTAACAGCTACATCCAATTGCTGTCATACGTCAATAGGAATGCTATCAATGCCTGGTGCTTTGTTCTTTGAAAGTGCCTCCTCTTGGAAAAGCCCAGGGCCAAGTTGACTTACTGTAGAATTCTATAAGGCATTTTTGGAGATTCTACTTCCGGCTTTTAAAATGGTCTATCAAGGTTTCATTGATGCGGCGAATGTACCACTACATTTACCAAAGCTAAAATAGTACTCCTTAAAAAGCCCAATAAAGATCCAGTGTATGCTCAAAACCTCATCCAGTTTTTCTTATAAACTTATAGGGCAGTTTTCAGCCATGGCGATCAGCTGTTTTAAAGCACCTGGCTGCCACAGCTAAAAATGAAACTGGATATTCAATACTGGAACCCAGATATCATTCATGCTGAATATCTGGGTTCAGTGCTAACTGCCATTGCTATATTTTTTTTATTTATTTGTATTTAGCTCACGCCTTTCCAGTAGCAGTTCAAGGTGAGTTACATTCAGGTACAGTAGTTATTTTCCTCTTCTGGAGTCTTACAATCTCAGTTTGTACCTGATGTAATGGAGGGTTAAGTGGCTTGCCCAAAGCCACAAGTAGTGTCTTTGGGATTTGAACCCTGGTCTTTCTAGTTCCAGCCTGCTGCCCTTACTGCTAGGCTACTCCTCTCTCCACGCCACTGCTTATTTGGATAGCGAAAATATTCAGCTGCTAGCTGGATAATGAAACTGCATAAAGTTAGGGCAGCCTTCCAGGTGGCCTGGTTTTTATGTGGGCTCTTGTCCAGTTAGCAGACCGAAAATCATCACTAACCGGATAAGCTCTGTGCCTGTCCATGGACTGCCACGGCGCTATCCAAACAGTGCTGTGGTGGTCAGGGGAGATGTTTAGTGCCACTGAATATACCACTCAGCTGAGTTTATCTGGTTAGAAGTTCCTGCTAACTGGATAAACCCTTTTTGACTATCGGTGGGGTTGACTAAATTGCTGGGTTCCATTGTACAAAATGATCATACTTGTTTTCTGCAAGAAAAGGGAATGTGCTGACAATGCCAGATTATTTGGTAACATACTTTCAGCAATGAAAAAGCATGATACTCCTTTAGTTGTATTTTCATTGAATGACGAAAAGGCCTTTGATCAGCTGGGATGGCCTTAGCTATTTGAAGCTATGCACTGGTTAGGATTTGGGCCAAATTTTATGGATGTTTAAACTTATTTGCATTTTGCTCCCTAAGCTGGGCTGTTTGTGAATAATGTTTACTCTTATTCTTTTTGCCTCTATGGAGGAATAGGGCAGCATTGTCCCCTCTTGCCTCTTTTTATTTAACATTGCATTAGAAATTCTGGCCTTGTTGAACCTAGAAATACCAGGCTCCTGACACATCAAGTACGGAAAGACAAAACTATCCATAGGGTCATAGAGTTGGCCCAACTCTTGTCACACAACACTACTATTACTTTGACTAGATCTATATGTACCAGCTTGCATAATAATCATGTAGTACTGGATATGGCATCTATATGAAGAGTAAAAACTCAATGGCGTTTTTATAGAATGCCTCATGCTTTGTGGAATGCCCTGCTTATGGAGTTATGGAAGGCAATGATCCAATCGCCCTTTCCCTGAACAAAGCACAAGTGAAGGTCCAAACAGAAGTGATGTACCTTGGCATCACCCTCTATCAACACCTCTCCTTCAAAACTCATATAAGCAAAACTACCGAAGCAATATACTACAAAAAGCAAAGACCCTACATTGTCTCTGGCCACTCCTCGATCCTCCAGACCTCCACTCAGTACTCTAAGCCTTAATTCTCCCACCTCTCGACTATTGCGACTATCTACCAGGGCCTTCTGCAATCTACCCTACATCCTCTCCAGACTGCACTACACACCACAGCGCACATCCTTTAAGGAGCTACAATACAAGTACACATTACACCCATCCTCAAACAACTCCACTGGTTACCCCTACCCAGTTGTGTAAAGTACAAAACCCTCCTCCTGACTCACAAGCCATATACTCCCACCCCCACTCACATCCACACACTGCTTCAAACCCCCCCCTTCCCCCACCGGTCAGAACAAGACTAACATCTACAATGAACACCCTTATCATTCCCCACGCCAGAACTAAATACATCCAGCAAGCTTGCGCTCAAACCTTCCAACTCTACACATCATCAATTTGGAACACACTACCAGACCTGCTAAGAAACAACACTGACCTAAAGACCCACCTCTTCTCTGAACATTTCAGCCCCACCACATAATCCCTAGCACCCCCCCCCCTTACCTCTCCCGGTCTTTCACACAGTGACACCCACTCCACATACCTGATATCCACTGTAGATAGTTTTAGTCAACTTCTGCAATTGAAGTACCCTGAAAATTGTAGATATGTATATCGTTAATTGAACTTGTAGTTACGTGCTGTATATAGTCAAATCATTTCAATGTATTCTATTAATGGTTCTTTGTTTCATGTATACTGCTTTGATCTGGTGAAATGTGGTATATAAACCCAGCTAAATAAAATAAATAGAATCTCATGTCTTCTAGGAGGAAGGTTGTTGTTGTTGTTAAGTGCCGTCGAGTCGGAGTCGACTCATGGCGACCCTCTGGATAGCTATCCTAAATTGTGTTCGATCTTCAGTCAGGCGGCTCATTGTTGACAGACTGGTACCCGTAGCTGCTGTTATTGTATCGATCCATCTCATTGCTGGCCTTCCTCTTTTGCGTTGACCTTCTATCTTGCCAAGCATGATGTCTTTCTCTAATGATCTCTCTCTCTCCGCATGATGTGTCCAAAGTATGAAAGTCGAAGTCTTGTCATCTGAGCTTCTAAAGAAAGCTTAGGTTTGATCTCCTCTAGTACAGACTGATTTGTTCTACGGGCAGTCCATGGTATACACAGTATTCGCCGCCAGCACCATAATTCAAAGGCATCAATTTTCTTCCTGTCTATCTTTTTCACTGTCCAGCTTTCACATCCATATGATGTTATTGAAAATACCATGGCCTGAACAAGTCGAATCTTTGTATGGAGAGACATCTCTGCTCTTGAGAATCTTATCTAGGTCTTTCATAGCCATTCTGCCAAGAGCAATGCGTCGTCTGATTTCTTGACTGCTTGTTGCTTCTTTATTGATAGTTGATCTAAGTAGGTTAAAGTTATTCACGATTTCAATTTCTTCTCCTTCGACGATGAACCTGTTGATTATGCCAGTTGTCATGATCTTTGTCTTCTTTACATTAAGGTGCAGGCCCATTTTGAGACTATGTTCTTTGATTGTGAGAAGCAAATGTTTCAGATCATCTTCACTTTCAGCCAGTAATGTGGTATCATCAGCATAGCGAAGGTTGTTCCACCAATCTTCACACCTCTGTTGTCTTCATACAATCCTGCTTCTCTGATGATTTGTTCTGCATATAAATTAAACAGGTAGGGGGAAAGTATGCAGCCTTGTCTTACACCTTTGCTTATTTTAAACCATTCTGTTTCTCCTTGTTCCGTTCAAACTGTTGCTTCTTGATCAATGTACAGATTGCGCAAGAGAACGATCAGGTGTTCTGGTATACCCATGCTTCTTAATGTGGCCCAGAGTTTCTCATGGTTTACACAGTCAAAAGCCTTGCTATAGTCGATAAAGCACAAATAGATATCCTTTTGGTATTCTTTAGTCTTTTCAAGGATCCATCTCACATCCGCAATGATGTCTCTCGTTCCTCGCCCTTTTCTGAACCCTGCTTGCACTTCAGGTAGTTCTCGTTCCAGGTATGATTGTAGTCTCTTTTGAATAATCTTCAGTAGAATTTTGCTGGCATGTGGGATCAGAGCGATTGTGCGATAATTTCCACAGTCAGTTGGATCACCTTTCTTTAGTACTGGTATAAACACAGATCTTTTCCAGTCAGTTGGCCATGATGCTGTCTTCCATATTTCTTGGCAGAGCCTTGTAAGTACGGTAACAGCTGCATCAGATTGCTGTAATACTTCTATGGGAATGCAATCAATGCCTGGTGCTTTGTTCTTTGATAAGGCTTTCAATGCTGCTTCAACTTCTTCTTTCATCACCAATGGTTCCAGATCACAAGGTACAGGTTGAAACGGCTGTTGGTCCACTTGATCTTTAGCATATAAAAACTCTGTATATTCCTTCCATCTTTTCTTGATCTTCTCAGCATCATTCAACATAGAACCTTGAGCATCTTGTAACATTCCAATTCGAGGCTGGAACTTTTTCTTTAACTCTCGTAGCTTTAGGAAAGCTGATCTTGTTCTTCCTCTAATAGTTTCTGCTTCTATTTCCTTGCATGCGTCATTGTAGTACTTTTCCTTGTCCTGTCTTGCTGCACGTTGGAAATCTCTGTTGAGTTCTGTGATTGTCTTTCTTTCTCCTCTGGCTTTAGCTTCTCTGCGTTTCTGGGCAATTTTCAGAGTTTCTTCCGTCATCCATTTTGGCCGTTTTTTCTTTTTTACCTTTTGTAGAGACTTCTCGCTTTCTTCCAACACAACCTTCTTGATGTCATTCCATAACTCTTCTGGAACTCTATCATTTGTATCTAAAGCAGCAAATCGATTTTGCAGGCAGTCTTTAAATTCCAGTGGTATATTCTCAAGGTCATATTTTGCTGCATTCATGAGTGGTTTGCTCTTTTTCAGCTTTAGCTTGAGTTTGCATACTAGTAGTTGATGATCTGTACCACAGTCAGCTCCAGGTTTTGTCTTTGTTGATGTTATAGAGCTTTTCCATCGTTGACTTCCACAGATGTAGTCAATTTGATTTTTATACAATCCATTGGGTGAAGTCCATGTGTAGAGTCTCCGCTTGTGTTGCTGGAAGAAGGTGTTCGAGATGAATAGATCGTTGGTCTTGCAGAATTCTATCAGTCTTTCTCCAGCTTCATTTCTGTTGCCAAGTCCATATTTTTCAACTACTTTGTCTTCTTCTTTGTTGCCAACCTTTGCGTTCCAATCACCCATGACTATCAGGAGGAAGGTAAAAATTGCTATTTTCATAAGCTTTTAATCTTGCCTGGTGTATTTGTTAGTCAGTCAGTGTAGATCGTTCTCCCCTCCTTAGTATCTTATTCTTCCTAATCGTCCCTCCAGGCCAGTCCAGGTACGCATGGGTAGTTGCCATCCTCCAGCAGCTGAGATCTGAGCATGTCGGAATTCTGACACTCTAACCTAAGAACCCCCCCCCCCCCCTTAGCTCCTGACTCCAGTCTCTCAGTTTTCAACAGCTGGAGAAGAGCTCTTGCATAATGGACTCCTGGAGAGAGGTTGCTGCCTCACCAGAGCCTTAAACAGCAGGCAGGAGCTTCGGTCTCTCTCACTCAGATGTCTGTTTTGGTGGATGAGGTGGCCCTGTCCCTTTTGGAAGGGGTCCCACCAGAGAAAAGGAGCAAAGGGGAGCTAGACACCTGGCTGGGTCAGGACTCTCTCTATCATGGACCTGAGGACCTTGGGGAGGGACTCTTGGTCCTTTGAACTTGAAGAGGGTGAGATCTATGTAGGGGAAGACCCCAATGTGTTCCAGGTGTTTCACATGGAGGAACTCTCGGCTCTTATTGGCCATTCACTGTCTGTGTTAAACATTCTGCCTCCCCTGGCCTTGGTGGAGGAGCCCTTGGAGAATCCCCTGTTACAGGGGTTCAGAGGGAGCAGATGTGAAAGGCAGCACGAATAATAGCCGGCAGCACGAATAATAGCTGGCACTTCAAGACAAGACCACATCACACCTATCCTGAAAGACCTACACTGGCTTCCAATCACCGCACGCATCAAATATAAGACAATCATAAACATATTCAAAATTAAACAACAATCATCAGCCCTTAGCTTACAGACACTCATACAACCTGACAACAGCGCTCGACCAAGGAGAAAGGGCACATCCAACTGCGTCAACACACCAAAGGAGATAACCAAGGTACGGAAGGACACCTCAGAACGAGCCCTTTCCCTGGCTGCACCAACAATTTGGAATAAGCTACCAGACGAACTTCGACTAAATACAGACATCAAAGATTTCCGGAAGCAACTAAAGACAACACTATTCATTGAACACTATGGGGACGTTACATGATTCAAATCTACACAGACGACCAATCCCCCGCCCCCACTACTTGTATAATAGCGCATAATGTAAATAATGCATCACAAATCTAATATACCCTAACACACTCGCACACATGGAACACTGCATGACCCCCCCCCCCCCCAAAAACACATTTGTGATTGTTTGCTGTGAAAACCGCCTTGATTCAATGAAAAGGCGGTATAGAAATCCTTTTAAATAAATAAATAAAATGTGCTTTTCAGTGCACAGGGTCATCAGGAAGATAATACACTCGGAATGGGAATTTCCTGAGGCTACCCTTACAAGTAGTCGGACTATGAGTTGCCTGTATCCCATTCCCCAAGAGGAGAAGAATCTGTTGTGAATGCCAAAGGTGGGCGTCTTGATCTTGGCAGTGACCAAGAAGACCACTATTCCTGTGGAAGGTGGGGCTGCACTGAAGGATCTCTGAAATGGAAGCTGGAGTCCTTCCTTAAGCAGGCCTTTCATTCAAGTATGTTGGCGCTACAGGCTTCTATTTGCGGGGCCTATGTTTCTAGGACTTCCATTCGCTGGCTGCAGAATTGGAGCCCTCCGGAGCTGGAAGGCCCAAGGGCTTCGGAGAGTGGTTGGCTAGATTCAGCTGCAGCGTACATGGCGGATGCTTTTTACGAGGTGGTCCATGTGGCCTCCGAGACTATAGCCTCGATTGTGGCAACCTGGCAGTTTCTCTGGCAGGGTAGTTGGGCAGCAGACACCTCATCCAAGCCAAGGCTTAGTAAGCTTCCCCATAAAGGTAAGATCCTCTTTGGGGGGAAGCCTTGGAGAAGATAGTGAAGAGAGATTCTAAGGGGGCTGTTTGCCGGAAGATATACCGAAGGGTCCCAAACAGGGCATTCCTCAGAGTGGACAGCCCAGGGACATCTGCAGATTCAGAGGTTCTCACTTTGGCCTGTATCAGCAGGGGTGCTTTGGGGCGCGGGGACAACCCTTTCGTGGCTCCCGAGAGTCCGGCTGGAGCTATTTCTCAGCCCCTATGGGCCAAAACAAGAAACCGCAATGAAGCCAGAGTAGCCCAGACAGTGGTGATAAGAGATCGGTTACAACAGATTTACCCATCTGGGCTGCCATTACAACCGACCAGTGGGCGCTGGAGTTTATTCGAGAAGGGTACGCACTAGAATTGGCCCATCCTCTTGCAGAGGTCTTCATTTTCTCGCCTTGCAAGGCTCCGGGAAAGGAGAGCATGCCGTGCATAATACCTTGCACTGGTTGTTACAGCTCCTAGTGGTAGAGTAGTGTGGATCCGGTCGATAATCCATATATTTTGTGGTGCCAAAGAAGGAAGGAATGTTTCAGCCCATTCTGTATGCTCAAGCGTTTGAATCAGGTGTTGCGAGTACCACACTTTCGCATGAAACCAATAATAAAGAACAAAATTACTGAACATGTAGACAGTCATGGCTTAATGGGAGACGGCCAACATGACTTTAGACCAGAAAGATCTTGTTTTACTAATCTGTTATGTTTTTTTGAAGGTGTTAATAAACAGATGGACAAAGGTGAGTCAGTTGATATAGTGTTGCTGAACTTTCAGAAAGCTTTTGACAAGGTCCCTCATCAGAGACTTTTGGCAAAACTAAAAAGTCATGGGATAGAAAGCAGTGTACTATTGAGGATCAGGAAATGGTTAAAAGATAGAAAGCAGAGGGTAGGGCTAAATGGCCAATTTTCCCAATGGAGAAAGGTGAATAGTGGAGAACCCAGGGATCTGTGCTGCGTCCGTTGCTTTTTGACATATTCATAAATTACCTGGAAAAGGGAATAATGAGTGAGGATATCAAATTTGCAGATGATGCAAAACTATTTGAAGTTGTTAAAACCCATGGGGATTGTGGAAAATTGCAAGAGGATCTTGATAAATTGGAATACTGGGCATCGAAATGGCAGATGAAATTTAATGTGGACAAGTGCAAAGTTATGCACCTAGGAAAGAACAACCCAAACTATGATTACACGATGCAAGGTTCCACATTAGGAACCACCACCCAGGAAAAAGATTTAGGCGTCATCGTGGATAACATGTTAAAACCCTTGGCCCAGTGTGCAGCGGCGGCCAAGAGAACAAATAGAATGCTAGGTATCATAAGGAAAGGAATGGAAAATAAAACAAAGGATATTATAATGCCTCTGTATCGTTCCATGGTGCAACTGCATCTTGAATATTGTGTGCAGTTCTGGTCGCCGTATCTTAGAAAAGGTACAGAGAAGAGCCACCAAAATGGTAAAGGGGATGGAAGGATACCCCTATGAAGAGAGGCTAAAAAAGTTAGGACTCTTTAACCTGGAAAAGAGACGGCTGAGGGGAGATATGATAGAGGTCTATAAATTAATGAATGGAGTGGAACAGGTAAACGTAGATTGATTGTTTAAGTCATCAGAATATAGAAAGACTAGGGGACATGCAATGAAGCTACAGGGTAAACTATTTAAGAGTAATAAAAGAAAATATCTTTTCACTGTACATGTAATCAAACTCTGGAATTTGTAACCAGAGGATGTAGTAAAAACTGTTAGAGTAGCTGGGTTTAAAAAAGGTTTGGACAAGTTCCTGGAGAAAAGGTCCATAAACCATTATTAAAAGGGACCCAGGATATCGCTGCTTGACCCAATACAAGCATTGTGGAACCTGTATCTTTTGAGGAAACTGCTAGGTACTTATGATTGGCCACTGTTGGAAACAGGATACTGGGCTTGATGGACCTTGGTTTGACCCAGTATGGAATATATTATGTTCTTATGGAGACCTTGTGCTTGGTGATTCTGGCAGTAAGAGGGGGCGAGTTCCTGGCCACTCTGAATCTCACAAAAACCTTTTTGCACATCCCAATTCGGCCAGATCATCAGCGGTTCCTTGGGTTTGCCCTGCCCATGGGCCATTTTCAGTTCAAAGCACTACCATTTGGTCTGGCGACCACGCCATACACTCTCACCAAGATCATGGTGGTAGTAGCTGCAGCACTGAGGGCAAAAGGCATTCTGGTGCACCCATATCTTGACGATTGGCTTATTCGAGTGAAGTCAGAGGCCGAGGCTGTTTCATCTACAACTCGGGTCATCGAGTTCCTTCAGAGTCTGGACTAGGTGGTCAATTTTGCCAAGAGTCAGCTCCAGCCAGTTCAGCGTCTGGTCTATCTGGGGGCTCAGGTTGACACGCAGGTGGGCTTGTCTCCCTACCTGAAGAGAGGGAGGGAAGTTTCAGGTACAAGGGAGGTGCTTCTTACGGAGAAAAGCTCCAGTCACATGGTAGTATCTGCAGTTGCTAGGCTCCATGGCAGTAGCACTGGACTTGATCCCATGAACTCACACCCACATGAGACCCTTGCAGCACACACTACTCTCCCAGGGGTCCCCACAGACCCAGCCAATGTCACAGAAACTGGAATGTACAGACAGCGTGAGGGACAGTCTGGAGTGGTGGTTGCGACCGGCCAACCTCATGGCGGGAATGCCTCTGGAACCACACAAGGGCAAGTAGGTAATGGTCCTTTATTAGAGAAACCCCTACACGGCTGCGTTTTGGCATTGCCTTCGTCAGGGACTAATGCATGGAGAACAGCAACATAATTAATCAAACAAATAAATAAATAGATAATTTGATGTTAAATACATATACATAAAATTAAAATGAACTTATGTATTAACTATTAAATAAATACATATACATTAAAAGCAAAAACGGAAAATGTAAAATGAACAAGTGATCACTAAATCATGCTTTTGTTAAAGTCTAAGCTCTATACATATAAGTAAATTAGAACTAAAGCATAATACAAATGAAAAGTTAAAAGAGAAAGAGACGCTTTTAGAACTCAAAACCCATATTGGTGTGATGACAAGTGGGAATGAAACAAGAGAGGAGAGACATATTTAAATGAAGCTGCGGTCTGTCAGGTAGTTGAATAAACATAAATGGTAAAGGAGGGGCATCAAATGTACTAACTTCTACTTGTTAGGACCAGACTTTTAAGTCCACATGAATGAATTCCAACAAGAAATACACTATCTGTTGTTAATAAAAATAGTATAAAGCACATTCATAAAAATAAGCAAATTTTAAAAAGCCATATGTGTAAAACAATAAAACAAAGAAGGCAATTGATAAATATAGTAGTTAAAACATATGGAAGACCACTAGAGAACTCATATTCAAGTAACAGCTAAAAAAAACTGCTTGTGGTAGTGTCAGGATTGACATACACCTCTAGGAAGACCAGGAATCCACTAGATCCCACAAATCATTGCAGAAAACCTACTGCTCCAAAGGTAAAAGAGACCCTTTAAAAGCAAGATTACCTATATCATAAATAACAATAAAAAGGTAAAAAAATGGGATAAAAATGAATAATTGACTGAATATAAATAGATAAGGCATCCTTTCATTTATTTATTACAAACATACATGGGGTGGTATTCCAATGTAATCATGTAATGAAACAAATAACATGAAGAAGGAAGGGGGGGAGGGAAGAAGGGAAGGGAAAGGGGAAGAAAGAAGGAAGAGGGGAACAGGCAAGGAGAGGGGAGGGGAGGGGATGGGAAGGGAAAGAAATGACTGTGCCGAACATATGAAAGTCGGTCAAGGGTTGAATCCCAGAGGGTAATCAAATCAGTGCTGCTACATCCATCCATATATAATCAAAACTGTATTTGAACAACTCAACCTGTGATGTGCCTTATAAATAGGGAAATGTGCAGAAAAATAAAAAGCAAACTGGGGAGGTTGAAGATATATTGTGCATTCGTTTGTAACGCACACTCTAATACAAACAATTGTGCAATGAACCAAACTATTGATGACCGTTCATGTCAAGAGATTCCATACTCGTAATTTTAAAGAGCGTATACAAAACAAAAATAAGAGGGAAGGGGGAGGAGGAGGGGGTGGGGAGAGGGAAGGCCGCGCTCACACTAACCAAAATATATCTATGTATGCCATGTGAGGGAGTATACTCAAAAAGGTTCCTTTATATAAATAAAACACAAAAGAGTAGACAAGACTGCCAGAAATATAAACTAAGGGGCTTTTAAAAGGAGGCTTAAACAATGGTGTATGATAAACTGAAAACCAAGGACTACTAAATGATAATACTCATACAGGGCAAAATCAGAAAAAAAATTTGTTCCAAAAAATATAAACAAAGTGTCCATTAACCAGAAACCTTGGATTTGTGCAAACCGCAGATAGCTGCTGTAAGCAAAGCCATATATGAATAAGGAAAGCTGTTACATCAGATCTACAAAGAACAATACAATGTTCATCTACCAACATTCAGCATATAAAATCAACACAAGGTAACTGTCAGCGTATAAACATATAAGTTAAAAGAAAATCAGGAAATAATTTGTCAGTGAAAAGTATCCGTCGGGCAGTCGCCTTAGAGGTGTTCTATGGATTGCAGATAACTGCTATAAATAAAAGTATATATGGACAAGGAGAGCTGTGAAGAACAATGCGGTAGTCAACCAATAACACTCAATGTGTGAGAACCGCCAGGGTAAAAACATTTAAATAAAATGAGCAAAATATGTGAAACAGTAATAAACGGGCAATGTGAATGATGCATACATCCTGCTATCCCGAAGAAAAAACTATAATCATCCGCAGTTATATTTTATTTAAATTTCATCTGTTATATATACTAAGGAACATGTCAGATGAACAAAAAACAATGAATCTGATCAAGATCGATACTTACCCGGAGATGATAACCGCAAGATCAGTCAAACAGGTTAGCGAACAAGTACGGTCCGCCAACACTGAATTCTAAATAGAAAAAATGCGCTGACTCCAAGGAGCAATCTAAAAAAAGAGACCTCAATGTGATGTCAGCAGTGTGAGAACATCAATCAACGAATATATGAATCAAACCTACAAGTAACATTTAATCTAAATGATAAGACATTCACTATTGAGTGAAATGAAACAAAGGAATAACCAAAAAACAACAAAATGAGACACCATAACATGAAACCACTGTGTAGTGCCACCAGAATACAATCAAGACATAATCAGACTTAAACATTATATAAACATGTACAAACTGACATCCAAAGATACTGTAAAATGTGATTATAAATAAAAATAAAATCAAAGTGAAACCGTGTGAGACAAGGACCAAGCAACAAAAATGATGTGCACAGACGGATTCTGTACAGACAAACCGATGCAAAGAACAGATGAGAGTGACAATCGAGCCATAGTCAAAAATAAACCACATTAAAATGCGAATAAGGAGCAAAATATAAAAACAGCAAATAAAAGACAGGATACAGTCTCCTATAGAGCAATTCTTGTGCTCCAAAATTAATGAAAGAAAGAACAAACATTTGTGTAGGCAAGAGGGAAAGGAGAGGAAAAAGCGATGAAGAGGGAAGGGGAAAAATGGAGGGAGGGAGAAGGAGGGAAAGAAACAAGGGGAAGGTTGAAATCAATCACTTAAAAATACAGAGAAATCTTGATTCATATTTAAACCTCTAAGGGATATAGTGTTAAGCTAAAAAATATACCGCTGTTCCAACTGCATTAAAATCCTATCCAGATCTCCACCCCTCCAATGCGGATGTACCCTTCTAATGACTATAAATTTCAAATCTGCAATAGTATGTCCTATTTCAATCCAGTGGGAAACAAGTTGTTTATCTTGCATCCTACGTTTCAGTCAGCTACGGTGTTCAATGATTCAAGTTTGTATCATGCGGTTGGTCTTACCAACATACAAAAGCCCACAAGGGCACATAATCAAATAAATTACATGAGTGGACTCGCAGTTCGTAAAGTCCATTAACTGTAATTTACACTGAGGCCAGGAGGGCAAAGAATCTTTTAGTAGTGAGTGCGTGATCACAAACTGAGCACCCTGCAAATCTGTAGTGGCCCATAAATTTACTACGGGGGTGACGAACAGGTAATGTAGAAGGGACCAATGCATTGGCCAAATTTTGATTTCTTTTGTATGCAACCCGTTAGATTGCTATTAGCTAAGGAAGGAACAGTGAACAAAATGTGCCACTCCTCCTTTAGGATCTTCTGAATGTCGGCAGAAAAATTAGAAAAAGTTAAAGTGCATACAATGTGATCTAATTTTTTGGTCAGTGTGCAGCTCAGTAGTTGTTCACGATTACTGTTCTTGGCCCTCTGATATGCCTTAATAATGCACCCATCTGGATAACCTCTTCTGCAAAAACGTCTGAGCTGCATGAGACTCAAAGCTAGTTTCCTGTGAACAGTTACATCTGATGCGAAGAAACTGACTAATGGGTAAATTTTGCTTCAACGATCTATTGTGATAGCTCACATAATGCAACAAGTTGTTACAGTCAGTTGGCTTTCTGAACAAATCTATTTCAAAGCCAACTAGTGCCCTTGCTAATGAGGATATCCAAATACGATTTTTTTTTGTCAAAACTGTATGTCATCTCAAATTGTAAATTATGATGAATGGAGTTCAACCATTGGTGAAAGTCCTGAAGTGTCTCCAAACTGCCCTCCCACAACATAAAGATATTATCAATGTATCATGTCCACATACGCACATAAGACTTAAAATGATGATTCAACAGATACCATTTCTCAAAATTCGTGACATGTCTGGGGCCATTGAGGATCCCATGGCAAACCCCTTTAATTTGTTTATAGAACAAACCTCTAAAAACAAAAAAAATTCTCCTTAAGGGCTAAAGTGACCAAAAATGGGTTGGAGTACAAGTGGGTTTTGGTCTCTATAGTAAAACCTTAGTAATAATGTCCAAAACTGCTTCTTGGGGACCATTAGTGTATAGTGATGCCACGTCAAAGGTGACTAACAACAATTGTTCATGATAACCTTTAAAATCTTTTAAAAAATGGATCATGTATGTGTGATATCTCTGATATAAGAAGGTACCTGTGATACCCATGGTCTCAAGAAAACATCTAAAAATTTTGAAATAGGCTCAAAGAGCGAACCAATGGACGAAATAATCAGCCGACCTTGAGGATTCGACAATGATTTGTGAATCTTTGGTGGCAATATATAAATTATCAGGATGACTGGATGAGCCACAGCCAAAAAAAAAATTCAAAATCATGTGGTGTAAGGAAACCTATGTTTCGGCCAAAGTGGGATCTCCATCTTGGCATTCATAAAAAGTAACATCTTTTAGCTGATGCTCGCTGTTTTCCCTTCTGTCCATGACCACCAATGCCCCTCCTTTATCTGCTGGCTTGATGATAATGTCCTGATTATCTCTGGCGGCCTTTTTTCTCTAGTGTAAAACTACATTCTCAAAGGCCTCTAATGAAGCATGTGTCACATTTGGGGGCATCCAAATAGAGGATTTTTTAATAACTGAATCAGTAACAGTACAGTACTATCACGTGATGCCAAAAAAGTGCTTAGTCCGCAGTTTAATTGAACTTTACAAGTTCTTTAGAAATGTATTGAAACAATTGTGTCTTTTAGTTGGAACAAACTTAAAACCTTTAGAAAGAACCTGTTCTTCTACTGAAGTGAGTGAATAATTGGACAAGTTAAATATATTGTTTTCTATTTGTGGTACAGTTGTTTTCGAGAGAACGTGCCTCTCCCTCTGCCTCATCCTCTCTGTGGGTAAAAGGTCCTTGGAGCAAATGAATGTTCTTCAGACCTCCTCCCTTCCACAAGCTGTCCATCAAGAAGCCTTGGCTGTGAGCAACCTGACCTGTTGGAAAAAGGGAAGATGAACCCTCAAGGGGATCGTCAGAATTGCTCCTAATTCTTTTTTTGGGGGTTATGGTTATGGCATTTGATATACTGCCCTTTACTTATGCATTGGAGCGGTTTACATGTATGTATATACTAACAGGTACTTTTTTACTTTTTTTTTTTTTTTTTTTATTCTCTTGTCAACGAAGGGCTCACAATCTACAGATTCAGGTGCAACATTCCGGATTTTTTCTTTCTTTTGCGGACTAACATTGCGAGGCTGTCTACATCTTGTAGATTCACTTCTGTCCCTAAAAGATTATGGCTTCTCCCAAGAATAAACGTATCCTGCCTCATCTCTCTTATACTTCTTCAATTTTTTCTCCTTAATACATTTCTTAAAATTCATTAAATTCCTGTCAAATTCTATTTTGTTTTTCTCAATTTGACTATCTCTCCCCTTTAACATATCAGTCTGCCTATCAATATAATTTTGCAAAGCGTCAACTTTGCTCTTTGACGTGTTTATTAAAATAATCATGAGATCAAGGGAACACATGTTCAGTATTGCTTTCCAACTCTTCATGAAGTCCTCATTATCTGTATACATCCTTGGGGCTTTTGGAATACATAAACCCCTAGGGATAATGCGATGTCTGCAATACTCTAACAGGGATTTATTTATTTATTTACATTCTCTTATATACCGCGCTATTCTGCATCAGTGCGGTTTACATTGAACAAACTGAAATTACATTGAACAGGGCATTATAAACTTGGAGATAACTATTTTACAGGGAACATGGGCTATGGAGGGTTAAGTGGCTTGCCCAAGACCACAAGGACCACCTGTGGGACTAGAAACCCCAGTCCTTCCGGCCCAAGGTTGCTGTCCTCTAGTGGGATTTAAACCTCCGACCTTCCGGCCTGAAGTACCTTGCCCCAACCACTAGGCCACTCCTACACTCCATGCGTTCATGTCCTCCTTGATACTCTTTTGGGTCAGCTGGACAATCTCCTCACGTAATTGCTCTATAGAACCTGTTGGAAGTTGTTGTTCTTCAGTAAAAAATGGGAACTTCCTTTTCGTCCCTCGAGTCCAGTCCCGGAACCTGAGAGTTGTGTACCTCTTCCAGCAGCTATGGAGACTGAAACACGTCATCGCTTTGACGAGACTGGTATAAGTAGGCAAGGACCGCCTCTCCCCGCCAGTCTTCAGTCTCCATAGCAGCTGGAGAAGGTGCTGAGCCTAGGTTCTGGGCTTGGACTAGTGACAAATAAGCAGAGCTTTTGGATTGATTTTAAATTGACTTTCATTGATTTCACTTACTTAAGCGCAGATCGCGTTAGAACAGGGCTGCATAGGGCTGCTTGCTTCCTCTGCTTCTCCTTTTCCGGTTCTCCTACTCCTCTCAACCCCCCTTCCCCCGCGTACAAAGTAAGAAGAAAGCCTGAAGAGCCGGCAGGTAGAACCTCCCTGCTCCTGATCCCCCTTGAAAGGGTGAGGAGCAGGTGGCAGGCGCAGCCGGCAGTGGGGGACGCAGTGAACAGTCAGCAGCCTGCAGTAGTGCGCCTCTCCGCCCGGAGCTGAAGCCGCCGTATCAGCTGAGCTCCTGCAGTGGATTGAGGCCTCTCATCCCCGGACGGTGGAGAAGCCACGGTAAGAGTTTCTTTTGTTGCGGGGAAGCCGGCCACGTGCAGGTAGGTCGGAGAGCACGATTCGCACCGCTTTGCAGGGCGATCATGTTCGTCTAGCCGGGCCGCTTGGCATTCATGTGGGAAGCGCTGAAGCGGGACATTTTGAGAGCTGGGGAAGCGTTTCTGTGCAGGCTTGCGATCAGGGGAGGTAAAGGCACGGGGGTGCCTTTTGGGGGTCCTGAGGTCTCTAGACAGCCTGACCAAAGAGTGAAAGAAAGAAAATAAATATTTTTTTCTTTTGTCAGAGCAGGATATCCTGCAGAGAGGAGTGTTGCCATCTGGAGAGAGTCTGGAGGCTCCGCATGGTCTATTTCCCGGGGGTCCTTACTCAGGAATAGCATGCCAGCTAGGTCTCGGTGCCTAGTGTGTGGTTCAGGGCGAGGCGCGCTCCTAGACTCTGGGGTTTGTAGAGGCTGTACGCAGGAAGCAGCGGTGATGGAGCAGGCGTTGGAGGGGGGGGCAGGGGGTGCTGTCCCAGAGTCAGGGAGACAGTCTCCCTCTGTCCCTGGTCTCCTCAGAGCCCGTGGCTGGGCCTTCTATTTTTTATTTTTATTTTTATTTATTTAGACAGTTTTGTATACCGCCTTATCCTTCAATCAAAGCGGTCACAACACAATTGGGGGATACATTTAACACGCAGGGATATGAGACACATATACTAATACCTACAGGGAACATGGGCAATGGAGGGTTAAGTGGCTTGCCCAAGACCACAAGGAGCATCTGTGGGACTAGAAACCCCAGTCCTTCCGGTCCTATGCATTTGTATGTTTGTAATTTCCCCCAACTCCCCTCCCCCCCTTCTCATGTACAGTCCTGTTGACAATTCCGTCTGTCTTCCTCATGACCTTACTCCTCTTGAATTTTGTTAAGATTGTTTCTTGGGGTCATATTGGATGAGACGCATGATGTCATCGTTCTTCAGGACGCCCTGGATGAATTCCCCCTCGGCGATTTTATCCTTGTCGTCATTCTTGAAGTAGGCCCACAGCTTATCTGCCCTCTTCTGTGGGGTATTCTCATCCTCTGGGAGATTCTTCTGCTCCAGGGGTGGGATCATTTTGAATATTGCCGTAGTCGCGTAACTAAGTCAACCGACGCGCTGCTGAGGGAAAGCCGGGTCAGGGTCCAGCAGTAGGCCCGACCGTTGTCCCTCCGGACTTCTTTTTGCTGATGCACCAGGCGTTTGCTCTCCTGCCGCCCAGTATGACCCCGCTCACAGCCGGAGGGCAGGGAGGGAAACGTCTGGTGAGCCCGCTGGGGCTGGAGACGGCCGATGCACTGGCCAAGAGAAGTAGACCTGCAGGGGTAGAGGCGTTAGCGGATGCTCCCTCGGAGGATTTGGAGACAGTGGCCGGGGATTTCGAGGATGATTCGGGGGAGGAGTTAGAAGAGGGCGAGTTGCCGGATGCAGAGCAACAGGCCAGAGTGGTTAGGGTGTTTTGTCGGGAGGAGTTGCCGGTGCTGATTACCGAAACCCTCAAAGCACTTAATATGCCGGCCGCAAGTCCAGCATCGGATGAGACCTTTGAGGATCTGTTGTTACAGGCTGTACGGACGACCCAGCGGGTCTTTCCTGTTATAGAGTGTTCAGGAACATGATTCAGGAAGAGTGGGATTCTCCCAAGGCGGCACTGAAGGGATCTAGGGCTATAGCTAGGCTTTATCCACTGTCCGACTCGGACAGGGACCTGTTCCGTTCCCCAAAGGTCAACGCGGTGGTGTCGGCGGTTACCAAGAAGACGATGATCCCGGTAGAGGGGTCTACGGTGCTTAAGGATGGGCAGGATAGGAAATTGGATACGTTGCTGAAGCAGGTATTTGACATAAGCGCTCTGTCCATGCAGGCCTCGATCGCGGGGGCTTGGGTGGTGAGAGCGTGTCTGCGATGGTCTCGGCACCTGCAGGTGGATCAGACGGGTGAGCAGGTGGATGAGGTGGCTCACCTAGAGTCCGGCTCTGCCTATTTTGCGTATATTCATTATGACCTGATTTGAGGGCTGGCTAAGAACATGGCGTCGGTGTTGGCCGCCCGGAGGTATTTGTGGTTACGGAACTGGGCAGTGGACAGTTCTTCCAAGACTCGCCTTAGTAAACTCTCCTTTAGGGGAAAGTTGTTGTGCGGTGAGGATTTGGACAAGCTAGTCAAGGACCTGGGAGAGTCCAAAGGATGTCGACTGCCGGAAGATAAGCCGAAGCAGGGCCGACCTATTCCAGCTCCCAAGGGTTCTCAGAGAGAGTTTCGTAGGTTCTGGTCGCCTCACTTTGGGCAGTCTCAGCGCGGCAAGTTTTCAGTGCGAGGCCAGGGGTTTCGAGGATTTCGAGGAGCGGGTAGAGGCTTTGCTCCCTTCTCGTCCTCAAGCCTTAGAAAGCCACAATGAGATGAGGGGGACTCAGGTGGGGTGTGTGTCGGTAAGGGGGCGCCTATAGGACTTTTACCCGACCTGGGTCCAGTTAAGGTCGGATCGGTGGGTGTTGGAGGTCATTTGAGAGGGCTACGCTCTAGAGCTCCAACGGCCAGTGATAGATTTATTTGTCCAGTCTCCATGCAGGGTGCCAGGCGGTGCAGGAGACATTGCAGCGACTGTTGCAGCTCTGGGCGGTGGTACCGGTTCCACCGGAACAGTGCGGGTTCGGTCAGTACTCCATCTATTTCGTAGTGCCAAAGAAAGACGGCGTGTTTTGGCCCATTCTATATTAAAAAGGAGTGAATCGTTGTCTCTGGATGCCTCATTTCCGCATGGAAACGAGGTCCGTGATTCTGGCGGTAAGAAAGGGAGAATTCCTTACGTCGTTGGATCTGACCGAGGCCTATTTACACATTCCCATTCGCCGGGAGCACCAACAGTTTCTTCGGTTTGCGGTGCCAATGGGGCATTTTCAATTCCAAGCCTTGCCGTTTGGCCTGGCGACGGCCCCGCGGACATTCACAAAAATTATGGTGGTGGTGGCAGCAGCTCTCCGCAAGGAAGGGGTGCTGGTGCATCCCTATTTGGACGACTGGCTGATTTGGGCGAAGTCGAAGGAAGAGAGCGAAAGAGCCACCTCCTGGGTGGTGCAAATGTTGCAAAGCCTAGGTTGGGTGGTCAACTTCTCCAAGAGCAAGCTGGTTCCGTCCCAATCACTGGAATATCTGGAGGCGCATTTCGACACGGCACAGGGGAAGGTTTTTCTCCCAGTGGCACGCTTGCAGGGCCTGCGGGAGTTGGTGAGAAGGTTCCTGTCTCAGCAGGCTCCTACAGCCTGGCAGTATCTGCAATTGCTTGGAACAATGTCGGCCACGATAGAGGTGGTGCCGTGGGCTAGGGCTCACATGAAACCGCTGCAAAGGGCGCTCTTGAGGCGCTTGTCACATCAGTCGGATGCACTGTCTCAGCAGTTGGTCTGCCCGCGGGATGCACAGCAAGCGCTTCTCTGGTGGTCCCGGCGAGAGAACCCGGAGAAGGGAATGCCCCTGGAGGCCCCGGCTTGACGGCCCCTGACGACGGACGCCAGTCTCTCAGGTTGGGGGGCTCACTTCGAGGGAAGGTTTGCGCAGGGGCAGTGGTCAGTAGTAGAAAAGGAGTGGTCAATCAACCTGCTGGAAATGAGAGCGGTGTATTTAGCCTTGGTACAGTTCCAGGTGTGGCTGGGTCGATCAGCGGTTCGAGTGCTCTCCGACAATGCGACCGCGGTAGCCTACATCAGTCGGCAGGGCGGCACAGGGAGTGCGGCGCTAGAGGCCAAGGCAGGCCAGTTGTTGGCCTGGGCTGAACTAAATCTGGTGGCTATCTCGGCACAGCATGTAGCAGGAGTGGACAATGTGGAAGCAGATTACTTAAGTCGCCGCAAGGTGGATCCAGGCGAATGGGTGCTTCATCCGGATGTCTTTGCTCTGATAGCGGAGCGTGGGGGATGCCGATTATGCATCTGATGGCGACCTTCGAGTCTGCAAAAGTGGCTCTGTTTTACAGCAGGCGGCGAGAGCGGATGTCGGAGGGGCTCGACGCTCTGATGCTGCAGTGGTCTGTCGAGGGGCTCGTCTACATTTTTCCACCGTGGGCCCTCGTCGGATGGGTGGTACTGCGCATAGAGAGGCACTGGGGTCTGGTGATTCTGGTGGTGCCAGACTGGCCGAGACGGCCATGGTATGCATATCTGGTTTGGTTGCTGGCAGTCCGTGGCGGCTCCCATTGCGGGAGGATCTGTTGCTTCAGGGGCCGCTTTGCATGACCCAGGTGGATTGATTCTCGCTTACGGCTTGGCTCTTGAGAGGGCAAGGATGAGAGCCAAGGGTTATTCGGTGGTAGTCATTTCTACTTTGCTGAAGGCAAAGCGCTCTTCTACCTCCTTAGCTTATGTGTGGGTCTGGCGCATTTTTGAGGCCTGGTGTGTGGGCCGAGAGATTTGTCCATCAGCAGCATCCATTTCACAGATCTTTTCTTTTTTTGCAGGATGGTTTGGAGAAAGGGCTGGTGGCCAGTTCTTTGCGGGTGCAATTGGTGGCGATCTCGTGCTACCGAGGCAAGGTTCAAGGTGAGGTCTTGGGGGCGCACGTGGACGTGAAGAGGTTTTTGCGGGCTGTGTTGTTGCTCAGGCCGCCTCGTCGGTGTGCGGTTCCTACGTGGGACCTGAATTTGGTGTTGGAAGCGTTAGTCGGTGCTCCCTTTGAGCCATTGGGTAAGGCGTCTCTGAAGGATTTGACATTGAAGACGATTTTCCTGGTGGCCATATGTTCAGCTCACAGGATTTCGGAATTGCAAGCTTTGTCCTGTAGGGAACCATTCCTGACTTTTTCGAATCAGAAGGTGTTGCTGAGGACGGTTCCCGCATTCTTGCCCAAGGTGGTTTCGGTTTTTCATGTCAACCAGATTGTTTCATTGCCAGTCTTCTCCGGAGAGGAGAAGGGGGCATTGGGAGGTAGATTACGTTTGTTGGATGTTCGTCGGGTGCTGAAACGGTACCTCCGTAGGTCTGCGGCCTTTCTTAAGTCGGATCGTTTATTTGTGTTGTTCGGCGGTCCGCGGATGGGGGAGGCTGCGTCTAAAGCGTCTATTGCCAGGTGCTTGAAGGAGGCAATTGCGGCGGCATATATCTTAAAAGGTAGGCTGGTGCCGGAGGGTCTCGGAGCTCATTCGACTAGAGCGCAGGCGGCTTCCTGGGCCGAGTTTAGCTTGGTGCCGCCTGTAGAGATTTGTAAGGCGGCGACTTGGTCTTCCTTGAATTCATTTGTGAAGCATTATAGACTGGATGTGCAAGCTTCGACGGATGTGCGTTTTGGGTCGGCAGTGCTTCAGGCTGCTCTTGCTGGGCCCGCCTGTTGATATATACTGCTCGGTTACATCCTCTCAGGTTCCGGGACTGGACTAGAGGGACGAAAAGGAAGGTTAAATTAGACTTACCTGCTAATTGTTGTTCCTTGAGGAACTCTAGTCCAGTCCCGGATCCCACCCAGGGTGTTGTTCTCAGGTTCGAGTCAGCCTGAAGAAGTTGCAAAGCGCAGTGTAACTAAGAACGAGTTTTCAGACGTGCTGCGGATTTCTCTCTCCCTCTTACTCTCTCTTTCCTTTAGTCTTCTGTTCTCGAGCAGGGAGGGAGCAGCTTTCCCAAGCAGTAATGAATTTCTTCGCGTAAGGTCTTTGACCAGGGGATCTTCTTTGCAGAGGTGTTAGGCTGTTGTAAATGGCATTGAAGTTTGTTTTTTTTACGGTTAGGTTATTAAAAAAAAAAAAAAATACGTTTATACTGAGAAAAGAATGTAGGGATTAACTACTTATTTGTTGCTCTGCTGAGTCTGCTTTGTCAATAGGTATTGGCGGAGAGAGGCGGTCCTTGCCTACTTATACCAGTCTCGTCAAAGCGATGACGTGTTTCAGTCTCCATAGCTGCTGGAAGAGGTAAACAACTCTCAGGTTCCGGGACTGGACTAGAGTTCCTCAAGGAACAACAATTAGCAGGTAAGTCTAATTTAAGCTTCCAGGAGCATCATTTGTAGGACATCCTCACCATAACTCAAAAACTCTTTCCAGGGGGAGAATATAATGTGTAGAAAACTAGTCCACAGAAAACACACAAACTCACTCGCTGAAAACAGGAACCATACAAGGGCGAGTAGGTTAATGTTCCTTTATTAGAGAAACCCCTACATGGCTATGTTTCGGCATTGCCTTCGTCAGGGGGTACTGCATGGAGAACGTCTGGTCTATCTGGGGGCTCAGTTCGACATGCAGGTGGGCTTGTCTCCCTATCTAAAGAGAGGCTAGGGAAGCTTCAGGCGCAAGTGAGATGCTTCTTACGGAGAAAAGCTCCAGCCGCGTGGTATTATCTGCAGTTGCTAGGCTCCATGGCGGCAGCACTGGACTTGGTCCCGTGGGCTCACACCCACATGAGACCCTTGCAACACGCGCTACTCTCCCAGTGACCCCTGCAGACCCAACCAATGTCGCAGAAACTGGAATATATGGATAGTGTGAGAGACATTCTGGAGTGGAGGTTGCAACCGGCCAGCCTCATGGCGGGAAAGCCACTGGAGCAGCCACACTGGATTCTGGTAATGACATATGCCAGACTATCGGGCTGGGGAGTGCATTGCCAGTCCCAGTTTGCACAAGGCAGGTGGACAGTGGAGCAAGCCTTGTGGACTATCAACCATCTGGAGATGAGAGCGGTGCTCATGGCTTTGCAGTCCTTTCAGCCCTTGATCGCTCAGAATGCGGTTTGGGTGTTTCTGATAATGTGACCACGGTGGCATATATCAACCGGCAGAGGGGCACGGGTAGTGCTTCGTTGCTGAAAGAAAGTCAGACCTTACTGCTGTGATCAGAAGAGAATCCCAAAGGCTTTCTTTGAAAGCTGGGGAATTGCTCCACACGAGGGCTCCATCGGTGCTGACATCACCCATATGTGAGGACTGATTCCTGCTGTCCCTGGAGAACACCTGTTACAGGTGTGTTTTGTACTGCATATGAGAGGGTTGTTACTGAGAGGCATAACCAGCTTTTAAATTATACTCAAAAATGGGCTCCAAGTAGTTGGTTGTTTCTTGATTGATCTGCAGTTATGTATGATTGCTCACAGCTGCTGTATTCCTGAGATTTGCTTTTGTTGGTTCTTAGCAGAAAAAAACAATTCATACATACTGCCGGAGTGGCTTCATCTTGACCACTGTCCTTTCTCAACAGCAGAGGTATAGAAGAAAAAAAAAGTTTCCAACAATGACTTTGAGTGCACTTATCCAGTGTGTTGTCCTTCTATCTATCATTCATACATTTGCTCAATCTCTTGTGGACTCCAGTTCTAGGTCATGTTGTAACAATTTATCACTAAGAGACATTTTTCTCAACTGTTCTGATACTGTGCATCTGCTAAGGATTTCTCTGGTCTCCACACAGTGGGGGAAGTTGAGCTGGGTCTTCACCTAGTTTTCTCTTGATACTAATTTGTTTTTACACGCCCTTAACAAAGTGATCTCTTCTTTTATTTATTGTTGCTACTGCTTTTTATTAATATGGCTGGGTAATCCTGAAAATCTCCCTTACCCTTCCTAACACTTGTCTCGAGCACTCCCCCCCCCATCCCACAAGGTATCCAGACTCTCTCCCCCCCCCAAGGTATCCAGCATCTGCACTTCTATTGCCCCCCCTCCCCCTCAAGGTCTCTAGCATTTCCCCTTTCTCCATTGCTGCTCCTGATATCACTGTGCTCATCTTACCTCCGCTGGAGTCAACTCATTCCTGCCTAAAACCTGTGCACTGTACTTAAAGTTTGCCTGCTGCCTGAGCAACAACACAGCCCGCAAAAACCTCTTCACGTCCACGTGCGCCCCCAAGACTTCACCTTGAACCTTGCCTCGGTAGCACGAGATCGCCACCAATTGCACCCGCAAAGAACTGGCCACCAGCCCTTTCTCCAAACCATCCACCAGTGAAAGAAGGTGGAGTCAGCAGGCCTTAAGCATGTGCGAATGGGTGTTCAAAGGCCTGCTGCCATGCTGTGCTGCTTTTAGGCAGTGATGAATCGGCTCCAGAGGAGGTAGGATGGGCAGGCAGCAGCATGCAAATGTTCAAAGGTTAGTCATGCTATACTTCTTACCTCCCTAGGCGGATTAGGTGGTGGCTTGGGAGGGTGCTATGAGAGAGAGAGACTGGGTGGAGGTCATGAGAGTTGGTGTTTTTTTGTTTTTTGTATTACCAGTAGAAGTAGTCAGTATTTCTAGAATATTAATTAAACAAGATAGCCTAGATATCCTGGGATTTTTTTGGGCAATATATTTTACCCTCCCCCCCCCAAATATTTTTGTTGGACAAAGCAATCTTATTACAATCACCTCATTTCACCTATGCATAGATCCTTTTTACTCTTTTATTATAGCACACCTTTTTTATAGCCAAGAATTGGCATTAATGATTTAAAAATGCTGAAATCAACTGAGTCTCATAGCTTTCTTTCAGACAACCAACACAGTGCTATGTTCGGACAAGAAAAAAACATGCGTCCTGCTTCAGGATTATCAGAACTTGTTTTTGCACAGAAAACAATTCCTCTTCTTCCAATTGAGAAGACACAGCCTTTCTCTTGTCATCCATATTAGGAGTGGAGGAGTAGCTCACACACAACATGAAGCAATCATATGGAGGAGTAGCTTAATGGTTAGAGCACTGGCTTGGGAATCAAGAGACCAGGGTTCAATTCCCACTAGCACTCCTTGTGGCCATGGGCAAGTCACTTAACCCCCCATTGCCTCAGAAAAATCCAAGTTTATCAATGTCCCTGTTTAATGTACATTACAAAGTTTAAGTTACAATGTAAACTGTTTTGACTGAAATGATAAAGTGGTATAAAAGTGCCTCCATGGTTTCATGTCTGACATCATTTTCTCATCCAGTTTTTAAATCAAAAAGGACCTATGCATTGGTGAAATGCAGTAATTATACCATAATAAGATTGCTTGGTCCAACAAAAAATCATTTTGGATAAAATATACTATATAGCCGAGATATACTGGGATTTTTTGGGTGATCATGTATTGCCAAGCTATGGTGATATGTGAAGCAAAAAAGTTAGTTGCCTTCCTTTTTTGCTTCAATATGCTGCTGATAATGTTCTCATCGGAGTTGGTGGGAAGGGGAGTACGAGAAGGGTCGCTGCCTTCTGTTGGTACTGTGTAATGGCACATTAAGGGTCTGATTTATTAAGCTTTTTTTCCCATGGAAAATGGGAAAATAATAAATCAGGCCCTTAAAAAAGGAGCTAATAGACACCTTTAAGGGTATGGATGTATCCTAAACTTTTAAGCTGGCCCCTAAATTAATAAAAAAAATTCAAGGCCTGGATGCCTGTTTATGTAACTGAACCAGTAATTCAATTGGATAAAATTTTCCTATTTTTATTTAGCTCCTGAGCATTCATGTTTCTGCTGCTATGAGCTCTCAGCATCACTACCACAAAGTAACTTGGTTGGCAATTTAATACAG
Source organism: Ichthyophis bannanicus (assembly GCA_033557465.1). NCBI lineage: Eukaryota > Metazoa > Chordata > Amphibia > Gymnophiona > Ichthyophiidae > Ichthyophis > Ichthyophis bannanicus. The sequence continues at coordinate 249,949,219 of CM066039.1, read as the reverse complement.
CATAATCATTAAAGGATTTTTTTAGCTCTTGATTAATCCCTGAGTTGTATTAAACCACTTTTGTTACTTTGAGTCTAAGGGGTCTGTTTACTGACAAACACCATCCTAATTCATATAGACCTATCTCAAGCCTGCCATTCCTAGCGAAGGTCATAGAAAATGTTGTGCAGATACAGCTGCACGATTTCATTGATCTAAATGCACCTCTGGATGAATAACAACACGGGTTTAGACTCCATCATAGTGTCGAGACCCTGATGTTATCATTTCTAGACAAACTCGTATGTGGCTTGAACTCCACCAAACAAGCATTTATCTTAATCTTTATAGTCATCGCCTCAGCATTCAATAGCATTGATCACAAAAAACTTATTAGAAGATTAAAACAGATCGGCTTGCAGGGAGCGGTCATTCAGTAGTTTAGGTCCTACCTTTCAAACCACAGGCTTCATCTACAAACAAGAACAAGGTATCCCCCAAGGCTCTTCCCTATCAGCCTTATTATTTAATCTGTATCTACAGCCAATATGTAACATTTTTAAAAAGCACAATATAAACTATCTTCTCTATGCTGATGATATAATGGATGTATCATCCAATAAATACTTCTGACCCTGACTACTCACAGATAATCCCATGCCTGAGTGATATGTAAAAGAGTGGCTCAATGCACACAACCTAAAAATCAACTTAAAAAAACAGAAGTGCTCTGTTTCCAGAAATACGAGCTTCACCCCTCTCTCCCCCAACAAATTCAGTTACAAGAAACAGAACTTTGTTGACTTCATCTCTAAATATGGTCTCCCATATAAAATCAGTTATGAAAACCATTGTACTTCAAATTACGCATGATCCAATATCTCAGACGCTTGTTAGAAGATCACGATTTCAGAACAGTCCTTCAAGCACTAATAACCCCCCAAATTGATTACTGCAACAGTATCCTACAAGGCCTACCAAAGAAAACCATCCACCAGCTCCAACTAGCCCAAAATTTGGCGGCGCACAACTCACTGATCATATCTTCCCAATTCTCTATGACCTCCACTGGTTAGCAGTCGGAACAAGAATAAAATACAATTCAAGCACTACAACAAAATAGCCACAAACCCCCTGTCCTCACTCCTCATGTCCCCTACTAAATCTAGATTACGAAGACAATGCTTACAAAATACCTAAACCATTTGCAATCACATCCACAATACTAATTAATCTACCAGCTCCAGAGCTATTCCATATATTGCTTCAGTATTATGGAATGCGCTTCCTGACAACCTAAGAGCAGTAAAAGATCTTCTACAGTTCCGAAACGACCTAAAGACACATCTGTTCATCAAGAATTATGGTAGCTCTTATGATGCATCCCAAGCTCAAGCTAAATGGATTCTCTCAGCAACATCTGGCTATTGAGAATGTTGATCCCTACTCTAACACTGTGTATATAGTTATTGCAACATATATAGTTGATTGTAAGAGAGTTCTCTCAAGTTAACTGTGCATAAGTTACTAAGTTCAATGTAAAGTTTTCTTCTATGTTTTATGTAAACCGCCCCTGATCTATGGAAGGAGCGGTATATAAAAGCATATAAAATAAATAAATACTAAGTGTTGCTAGTGACTTCTGTGCAAAATTGGAGCCGTTTTTGCATGGAAGCCGCTAGTGCTGCTTAGTAAACAGACCCCTAAGTATTCTGGGGTGGTGGGGGCAGGTACTGATCTGCTGTTCCTCTTCAGAACTGCACAGGATGAAGAATTTTAAATGTGTGCAGCCAAAATAAAATCTGCCTGCCTTTTATAGTTAAGAAAATAGTGTATTTAACACAACAGTAAACCTAAAATGATGTCCAGCAAAGGAAGTGTTGGAAACCCAAAACAAGCAAGTCATTTTGAATAATTGAGAAATTTTAAGATTTTTTTAAAAATGTTACAGACTTTCTTCTCCAGGTATCCTCCTTTGGGGAGGTTATTTAATTTATTTTATTTATTTATTTATTTATTTGGATTTATATACCGCACTATTTTAAATCAGCGCAGTTTACAGAGAACAAGTATCCATTCATTACATAGAACTGGTTTGCATAGAACAAGTAACAGAACTTAACAGGAATTACAGAGAACAGTAGTCTTCTATATTACAGTGAACATTAATCTTTAATATTACAACAGGGGAGTCAACCTGGGTAGAACCTGGGCAAACTATTTACAAGATGACTGAAACACAATGATGTGTAGGTGTGTCTGGGCTAATGCAAGGAGGTGTGTCTGGGCTAAGGCAAAGAGGTGGGTCCAGTGGGCTATGTTACATGTTCATAATATAGTTGGAAGAGATGTGTCTTTATTGCTTTTCTGAAGGTAGACAGGTCGGAGATGACATGGATCAGGGCAGGGAGAGAGTTCCAGAGCGATGGAGCGTATAGAGTGAAGGCTCTGTTCCTGGCAGTTTGGAAGCTTTTTTTTGGTGATACAGGGAAGCTGAGTGTGTTTGCCACGCTTGTCCTCCTAACTCTATTGTCTGGTGTCCAGTGTATAAGTTCTTCCAGGGAGATAGCAGAGAGGGGGGGGGGGGCAGGATTTTAAATGTCATTAAGAGGGCTTTGTACTTCAGGCGGTTAGCTATAGGGAGCCAATGAAGTTGCTTTAGGATAGGTGCCATATGCTCATATCTGGCAGCTCCATTTAGGGTTTGTGCTGCAACATTCATGGCTATTTGTAGGGGATGGAGTGAGCAGTCTGGTAGGCCGTGCAAGATGACGTTTGCATAGTTGAAGTGACGGGTGATAAGAGCCTGGAATACAGTACAGTCAGAGGCTTCCAGCAGGGTCTGTAGCTGACGGAGGGTCTGTATGTTAGGTATGTAGGTATACTACCTTAGTGATGTTGCTTATATGTGATTCCATCATCCGGCATTGGTCCAAAGTGATACCTAGATATCAAACCTCTTGTTAAGTCTTCAGTTCTGCATCTTTTTTTTAAATTCTTTATTTTACAACGCTTTACATCAACACAAACCATACATCGAACAACCTCCTTGGGGGGGGGGGGTACTCTTCTCCCCCCCAGGAGAAATAAACAAACACAGATGCGTTGTACAATTTTTCGATTAGATACCCCCCAACCCCCCCCTTCTCCCCCCCCTCCCTTCCCTCCCTGAATGGCCACTTCCACACCCCGAGGACGTGGGACCGTGCTTCCCTCTAATAACCAAGCATCTATCCTAAGAGATTAGGAACCCAGTTGTAACACCTCATTCCTAGCACGGGGGCTCAGGCCCTGAAGGTAGGGGTCCCACAGCAACTGAAAATGCGGCCAGCGTTTAACATTTCCCCGGGCATAGCGAGCTTCCATTAGCATCATCTGGTGGAAGGCATTCCGCCACTCCCAGACCGAGGGCGCCCTGCGTTCCCGCCAGTTGTGCAATATGGGACCCTTCCCCACCAAATAGGCCTTGCGCACCAATAATCTCTCCCACCTACCCTTGGGTTGTGTGAGGCGCAGATGATCCAAGAGAACCAGGGAGTTATCCCAGGCAATCCGCTGACCCAGGAGGCGTTCCATATAGGAGGCTATTCTTGTCCAGTAGGGCCTAATGTATCTGCATCCCCACCACATGTGCACCAGATGTGCCATAGGTTCCGAACACCTCGGGCATGAGCCGTCCGTAGCCAGGCGAGAGCGGAAGGCTCGCCTAGGGGAAAAGTGCACCCTAGTAAGGGATTTGTATTGCACCTCTCTCCAGCGTGCTCCCAGCGCCAACTCCCCTATCCGCTGCAGGGCCTGCAGAATTGTACCCAGACCTATCTCTCTACCCAACTCCCCCCCCCCCCCACCCCAGTTCTACGGACCGATAGTCCGGGAACAGTCGGTATGGGACCAACCGCGCCTTCAGTGATCGAATCGAAAGTTGGGTTTCGCCGCCCAGGTCAAAAAATTCTAAGATCTGCGCTGAGCGCTCTGCCCGCAACTCACCTGCCGGTAGGGAGGCGATGTAGTGTGAAAGCTGCATGTAAGCGAAGTGATGGCCCGCCCCAAGGGCATAATCATTACACAGATTCTGAAATCTCCTACATCCCCCCGAAGTATCAACCACATGGCCTAGACTATAAATACCTTTCCTCGCCCAGATCCGGAACTGTGCGTTATCAGATCCCGGCGTAAACATTACATTACCCTGTATCGGCAGCCAGCTGGACACTCGCCAGTTCGTGTTCCAATAAATGTTCAGCCGTCGCCAGGTTCTGCACACCGGAGTAAGAAGCACACTCCCCGCCAAGTGGTCAGGGAAAAGGCGGCTGTCTACATGTAGGAGGGCTAGGAGGGACGCTGGGGCGGCAAGGGCCTCCTCTAGTCTCCGAGGGGTGAAGACCTCAGTCCTACCCAGCCAGTCCCCCAAATGACGCGCCTGGCAAGCCAGAGCATAAGCCCCGAGGTCCGGCAGCCCCAACCCCCCACATCGCCAATGTCCCACTAAGCGGGAATAACGAATACGGGTACGCGCTCCCCCCCACAGAAACCCGCTGAGCATTCGTTCGAGCCGCTGTAAGTCTTTTCGCAGAAGCCAAACGGGCAACGTCTGTAACCAGTATAAGATCCTCGGTAAAACCACCATCTTAACCGCTGCGATTCTCCCCGATAAAGACAAGGGGAGGGGTCGCCAGGCTTGCAACTGAGTATGGAGGCCCTGTATGATTTTAGCAAGATTACTCTCGTAGAGTTGTGATGGCTGACCTGTCAATATAATACCAAGGTATTTAAACTGGCCACCCGCCCAGTTGAGGGGGAAGGCCCCTGCCAACTAGCCTTCAGTGTGCCCATTGTGTCCAACGCCGTGGATTTATCTAGGTTAATGCTTAGTCCGGCAAAACTGCCGAAGGTCTCAAATTCTTGCATTAAACATGGGAGCGAGTCTTGGGGACTAAGTAAGTGCACCAGAAGGTCGTCGGCGAAAGCCGATAGTTTAAAACCTGACGTGCGTATACGCACCCCCCTTATCTCCCGTGAGGCCTCTACCCTTCGTATAAACGGGTCCAGTGAGAGGACAAAAAGCAACGGGGAAAGAGGACACCCTTGTCGAGTCCCCCTATGCAGTGCAAAGGTGTCTGAGAGCACTCCATTACAACAAATCGCCGCGACCGGATCACAATAGAGGCTTTGAACCATAGCACAAAAAGAGTTCCCAAGCCCATACCGGGGCAGCAAATCCCAAAGATAGTGCCAGTCCACTCTGTCAAAAGCTTTCTCCGCATCAAAGCTGATGAGCAGAGAAGCGAGATTCCGATTCCGAACCCACTCAATGGAAGCTAATATCTTCCGCAAATTCCGGACCGCATACCTTCCTTGCACAAACTCCACTTGAGATTCATGGATCAGTAGCCCCAGCACAGCTGACAATCTGTCAGCTAGTATTTTGGCGAGGATTTTGAGGTCAAAGTTAAGAAGAGAGATAGGGCGATATGAAGCGGCGCAAAGTGGGTCCTTGCCTGGTTTCGGAATCAAAATCATGTGGGCCAAATTGCTACCCCAGCGAAACGTGCCCTTTTCTGCTCTCCTGGTATGAACCGCCACCAGCAATGGGGAGATCAAGCCCGTTAAGATCTTGTAGAACTCGGCCCCTAACCCATCTGCCCCGGGGGATTTATAACAACTCGCTTTGGCTATAACATGCTGCACCTCTTGAACAGAGATCGGCCGGTCTAGTTGTTGCCGCTGTTGGGTCGACAGCTGAGGCAGGTCCAGCCCATCCAAGTAATCCGACATGTGTTCGTATGTACCCGTCGTCGCGGTGTAGAGTTTTTGAAAGAACGAGCGAAAAACACGCGCAATCTCTGGGTTTTCCCTGCGGAGAATCCTGTGATCATCCTTCAGTGCATGCACCAACGTGGAGCCCCGCGAAGACCGTAAACACCGAGCCAGTAGTTTCCCAGGTTTATCCCCGTGACAATAAAGTTGGAATCTATAGTAGGTAACCGATTTTTTTGGCCCGTTGGTGCAGGAGCTCATTCAGCGTCGTCTGCAGTTCCCACAGTCTCTTCTTTGAAGTCCCGTTCGGATTACTCGCCCACCTCCGCCGCTGTATGGTGACCAAGCGTTCCAAACGGATAATACGCTCCGCCATCAGTCGACGCTTACGCGCCATATAGCCAATGATTTCCCCGCGCAAGACCACTTTTGCCGTCTCCCAGACCAACTCTGGATCAGCCGCATGCCCCCGTTGATAGGCTTCAAATTCACACCATCTCTTTTGTAGAAACTGACGAAACTGAGTCCCAGTAAAGTTCTAGAGGAAACCGCCATAGTCTCGTCGGGTGCCGAGTTGCGCCCCACCGCAACTGTAACCACACAGGGGCATGATCAGATATTTCCGCAGGTCCTATCTGCGACTCGTCTACCATAGCAAACAGGCACTGCGAGGTCAACAAGTAGTCTATTCTTGCACTGGAGTTATGTGCACGGGACTGATGGGTGTAATCTCTTTCGGCGGGGTGTAAAAGTCTCCATGGGTCCACCAACCCCAGCCTGGACCTTAACCCATTTAAGGCGCGGGCCCCCTGAGATCGCTCCCGGGTCCCCTCCCCCCTAGAGGTGTCCAGCTCCACATCCAGCACCCCGTTAAAGTCCCCCCCTAGAATCAAGGGAATCTCCGGAAGTTGCTCGACCTGGGCGGCCAAACGAGCATATAAATCTTTGTCTAACACATTTGGACTATAAACATTGCCAATGATAATAGGTTTCCCCTCCAGGAGGCCCTGCAGCAGAAGGAATCGCCCCGTCGGGTCCGCAATTTCTTTGATGACCTCAAAGCGGATCCGCTTATGCACAAGGATGGCTATCCCCCCTTTTTTGTTCGGGGCTGGCACCCCCCACACTTGACCCACCCAGGATCTACGCAGTTTGGCATGCTCCCCTTCTGTCTGGTGGGTCTCCTGGAGGAAGGCCAGGTCCGCTTTCTGCCTCGACAAAGCTTGTAGTATTTTTGCTCTTTTGACAGGGCTCCCCAATCCGCAGACATTCCACGTTTGGATTTTCAGTCTGGGTTTAATTCACTCCAGTATTTTAAGCAGATGTTGAACCATCCTCCAGAGAGAGCCCCCCCAGCCTGAGGCTCCTCCTTACCTACTCTTAATGGGCCCCCCCATGCCCTCATCCTCTTGGTGTGAAGTGGCCATCCCTCCCATCCTCCCTCCCTAGAACCCCAACAAAGGTACAGCATTAAAATAATCATGGATCCGTCCCCTAAAAACCCTCCCCTCCCCCATTGCTCCCCCCCCTTCCCCCCTCCCCCCCCCCTACCACTCTCCCGCCTGGACCGCACATGGGACCAGACAAACTTCCTATGGCAGTCAGCCCTACACCCCCTCACACTCCCCCCCAGTCCCGCTCCACCATGCGTTACCCCCACTCCCCCCCTTCAGATCTTTAGAGGGCAGCAGCCCTTCGTAGTAGCCCGCAGCCCTGGACCCCCCACCCTTTCAGCGTGACCCGGGGTGAACGGGCCGGATATCCCTATCTCCCCCCCTCCCCCTTAATCTTACCACCAACACACATTCCATAAACCCCACCAGCAGGTAAACTCCTGTGCATTACAGGCTACAATGATAAATTGAAACATTATTGAGAGAAGCACAGTAAGGCAACAAAATAACAAGTAAGGAAGTTAAGCCTCGAAATGTAGCTAACTGTAGCTGCACACATTCTTCCAGGCTACTTAACCCCCTGCCAGTTTCTACATAGCCTGCCGGCTTTAGGCTATTGCCGACAGACACCCCCCGGGTAAATGCAGGAGCCCCAGTCCATGAGTCCCGTCAGCAACTCCGGGAGGGGGCGGACCCGCCGGATTCTATCCCCGGGCCCACTCTTACCCCTTTACCGTCCAAATAGTTCCTCCAGCCATGCATGTACTGTCCCCGCCAGTCTGGCCTCTGCAACTCATCTATTAGTGCTTGCGGTTTCGCCCAAACCGTCCAGGAACAGGTTGGCCTCTTCCACTGAACGCAGGAATCGGGTCTGACCTTGATGGTCCACTCGCAATCTCGCAGGGTAGAGCATGGAGAAACGGACTCCGCGATTCAACAGCTGTGCACAGATCGGGGTGTAGGCGCGGCGCTGTTGGCTCACCAGGGCAGAGTAATCCTGGAAAACCAGGATTAGTGCCGCATCCCCTGCTGTTGCCCTTCTTCCCCGGGCGGCCCGCAGCACCGCCTCTTTCTGCTGGAAATCCAAAAATCGTGCGATAACCGCACGTGGACGCCTCGCCTGCTCTCGTTTGGGGCCTAGCCGGTGAACACGTTCCAGCCGGATGGGGTTCCCCCCCTTGCCGTCCATCAATTTCTCTATCCAGGCAGTCAGGTATGCGAACAGTGCGCCGTCTCCCACACTTTCCTCTATCCCGATGAATCGGAGGTTGTTGCGACGACTCCGGTTCTCGAGGTCGTCAATTTTCTCCCCCCTGCTGCTGCAGCATGCGTTCCAAGGCCTCCACTTTTGCCGACAGCGTGTGTTGGGTGTCCTCCACGCTAGAGATACGAGTTTCCGCCTGCTCAATGCGCCCTGTAAAATCTGCGAGGCGCTGGCTAACGGTGGAGATTTGTTCGGTTAAGCTGTGGAATTGAGCCTCCAGAGCCTGTACTACCGCGGCACTGACCTCCGCCACTAAGGTCTGGTCACCCAATGTTTTAGGGCTTTTAGGAGACCCCTCCGCCATCTTAGCCTCCGGGGCATGGGGCTTCTCCCGTCGCTGCGGTTTCGCTGCCATGCTCCTGCCGCACTGCTCTAAGATCAGGCTTAATGTTTCCCTGTTGTCTCTGTAGCACGTAGCCGGACGAAGTTTGTGTGATTGCCCCTTAGGTAAAGAAATGTTGCAGATATTCGGGGTGTAGGAGCCGGAGCTGAACTTTCCCCTGTTTGATCAGCTCATTGCCAACCGGAAGTCCCTCCAGTTCTGCATCTTTTACATTTAAGGCAAGATGGTGGTATGAAGGATGGATCTTTTGTGATGAATAAAACTTCCATCTTCTTACAGTTCACTCTCAGATTGTGTGTTCCCAGCCAGTCCGAGACTGCATTAAAGCAGCCTATAATTCTGGCATAATTGGGACTGTCCATGGAGAATGGGGTGTAGAGCAGTACATCGTCAGCATAGATGTGATAAAGTATGCCAGAGGATTGGATTAACGCGCAAATTGGTTGGATGTTTATATTGAAAGGCAAGGCGAATAAGGAAAAATCCTGTGGTACTCCTTGGGTTTGCTGGTACTCGGATGATGTTTGAGCAACTATGCTTACCAATTCTTGGCGGTCTGCTAAATATTATCTACATAATTCTAAGGCAATGTTCTGTATTCCTTTCAGTTATAGTTGAGTAAGTAGGAGACTTTGACAGACTGTGTCGAAGGCCAATGCGATATTTAGGAAGATTAGAATGAATCCCTGTTTTGTTTTGTTCTGTTCATGCCCATGATTAGATTGTCTGTCTGTCTGTCTATAAGGGAGGCAAGCAAGGTTTCAACACCATGTTGTTGACAGAATCCATGCTGTTGATGGTCCAAAGGGGCGTAGGAATCAATGTGGTCTTGTATCTGCTGCTGGACTATCTTCTCTGTTATCTTAGCCAGAAAAGGGAGGCTAGAAATGGGCCTATAGGAGTTTGTCATGTGAGTCCATCTTGGGGTTCTTTAGTAGGAGTCTGATGGTGGCAGTTTTTAGTGGTACTGGAACCAGACCTTTGGAGAAGGAAAGGTGTACGATTTTCGAGATACCTAATGTCCGTCTGATGTAATCTGCATATGAAATGTGTAACTTGTTGCCTCCCATTCTGTATCTGAAAAGGCCAACAAGGATAATATACTGTAGCTTATCTGTGGAAAGTACATATTACAGGCTTCTCTCCTCCCCCAAAGATGCATATCTTCTTGCTTTTGAAGTATCATAGTTAGACATAAATGTCCTTTTATGGAGATAAAGTGCCTGGCTGTGGAAGATCAGGGCACTGTAAAATTATTATAGGCTGTGGTCTCTGCTTCACTAAAAATTGGTTTTATGCAGGAGCTGCCATTTATTTATTTATTTATTTAACATTTATTATATACCGCCTTTCATGATATCAAGGCGATTTACATTAAACAGGGTATGGGTCTTTTTCTCATCCTTCTAAAACATCAGAGCTTGGTGAAGATATGCAGTGACAAAATCTTGCACTTGGGCCTGATGTAGAAAAGGTTTTCTCCTGTTTAGCGTCTGTGGTGGGAAAATTCTCTGTGCAGATGCTCCCCCCAAGGGTTCCTTAATCCAGCAGCTCTGGTTGTTTTTCCAGTGTTGACTTGGAAATGGAAAGCGTCCGTAATTTAAATAAGACAGCTGCAAAGCTTAACAGTTTCCTTACAGATTTCTCACCCTCTTTCGCTGTACCTTTTTTAAAACCATTATTGCAAAAGGAATGAGGAGAGAGCAAGGAACCTTCCAGCATTTGCCTCGTATAAAAGAAATGTGTATTTGGAACAAAATGATCTACATTTACTGGGAGCCTCTAATTAATTATCTTTTTGTGTCACTCTGCTATTGGTGGGAGAGTGATGAGTGCTATAGAATTGACATCAGGGGTGAGTATCTGCATTCAGGGCATTGAGATGTGATAACTGGATCATGATGGCATCTGTGATGATATGCAAACCTGATGGTACATATTGACGTTTCTAGCCATTTTTTGCTTCCATTGCATCCTATGTGGGTTACCGTTGACGTCTGGTTTCAATCCATATCAGGTTGCTATTTCTCACCATAGCCCAGCTGATGAGGTGGAAGGGTTAATGAGATCAGAGTTCTTGCTGCGACCTGGATATCTTCTGAGCATTGAAATGGAGGGAGGAGTTGGGCACTGCGTATTTTCATTATGGCCAAGCACTGTATTCTCCCATTTTTCTTCTTTCAGTAAAAGCCACTATGCCAATCTGGGTGGTTCTGTTGTCCCGGTTGATCATGAAGGAGAAGCAGACAACAAAGGTAAGGTTCGGCTGGGTCTGGCAATTGGTATCGTAAAGCCATAAAGATTGTTTGGGGGATGCTGCCTTGGTGTTGGCATCATTTCAAGCTGAGCATTTTCTTGTGCATGGCTTACCGTAGGCAGTTAAAAATCATAATGAAGGTGGCATACCTTTTATGTGTTTTCCTGTTCCTTTTCTGCCATAGTATTTATTGTTGAAAGACTGTAAAACCACTTTTATGAATCTTAAGTGAAGTACAGATCTGTTTTGCTGATGCTTGTCAGAGCCCCATGCAGGCATCAGATTGATGAATGCCGCACGGACAGCTGAAGAGCAGATCTTCATCAGAGCCGCAGGCAGGCTTCATATTTGTGTATGCAAAGCCAAGAACATTGCATAAAGAGCTTTCTAGAAAGAGATTTATATATGAAAGGGATGGCCTTACTGGCTGGTATAATTGGAGGTATACAGTCTGCAATGAGGTGAAGGAAGAAATGGAAAAAGTAAAGCAGCATCATTCCAATTTATTAGAAGGCTCATAAGGAAAACATTTCTGGAGCCTGATATTTTAATGACTGAGCCAACAAAATTAATTTATGAATGAAAAATGCAGCTGCTTGTTGAGACATTTCTCTTCTGGAGAAGTTCTTGTAATTGCAGAATCCCTTTAGTAAAAAGTTCCAAAATCATAAGCCTACCACGTACATTTTCTACTTGTGTAGTATCTGGAGTTTTCTTGTCCTCTCAGGCCTAATGGGCTCCATGGGTCTAATGGGGTCTTCACCAGTACCAGTAGTCCCCAGGTAGGTATAAATGCTCTGGAATTTTATTTTTCTGAGTTATGTGCAGTGGTTTGAGTTTCCATAAGAGACTTATACTAAATTTTGTTTGTGATTGGTTTATCATAAATCTCTCATTAGAGTGTAATTTGAAATTAAACTTAGCAAATGTATCAAACTCCCAGAGACCCTCACCCAATTTGTTGGCATAAGGGGATATTGCTGTCATCCGGTCTCTTCTGCCTTCCCACAACTCTAGTCTGAATTATGACTGGTGGTTTTGTTGATGTGTCGCTGAGGAGACGGGAGACACAGTAGCATTGGGGAGGAAGGGACCCAGATATGCTATTTCTTTGATGCCCTAGGAATCGGAACAATGTGGAAATCAATAGGCGTGTGATGACATCATCAACATGGGCCAGCAAACCCAGTAGTGCAGGCACTGAAGCCATCCTATAAAAAATGAGGCATACATAGGGATATGCAAATGTTTGTTCTGGGCATGCAGGATTATAGGTAGGGTTGCCAACTGGCTCCAGATGCGCCCGACAGACTTGTTCCAGTCCTGTGTTTACTCCATTGCATGCAGGGACTTGTAGTCTTGCTTTTCTTATGGCGTGCAATGGAGAAATCAGAACTATGTGTCCCTGCATGCAATGGAGTAAACCCAGGACTGGATCAAGCCTGTCGGGCGCATCTGGAGCCAGTTGGCAACCCTAGATATAGGTGTTTTCTCTTTTTTTTTGTTGTAAGTCTCAAGAGCGTGTTCAGTTTTGAGAAAGATGTCATGAATGAGAAGCTCACCCAGGTAATGGTATACAACTGGGAGCTTGTTGGTTGTCCTTGGCAGACAGGATGAGCCATATTTGTCTTTTTCTGTCATCAGTTATTAATTGCTGTGTTAATGTGACTCATTGCACCTGATGTGGGTTTTTTCAGGGCTTCTCATGTGTTGAGCAGTGACTGTGCAGAAGGTGACCTTGCTTGCTGGTTTCCCCCCTTTTTTTTTCTTTTTCTAATTTCCTCTCAGGTTTATTTATCTCTCATCCCCATTATCAGCGGGGTCCTCCTGGCCACGGTCACAGAACTCTCATTTGATGTGTGGGGGCTCATCAGTGCTCTGGCTGCCACACTATGCTTCTCGTTGCAAAATATCTTCTCCAAGAAGGTAAGGGATTCTCTCACTACAGTGCACACTGCATCTTAGCCCCTTCCCTCATGTAAAGTCACAAATATTAAATGTAGAAAGCAAAGGAATAAGACATATTTGAGTGTGCAGGAAATTAGTCCCGAACTTTATATGTGGGTATACTGTCATGTAACACTAGGCGTGGGCCACAAGAATGGGAAGAGGCACTAGGATTTGCTCCTGTCGTCTGATCTCAGTTGGTTACTAAAAAATATTTTTCACAACAGTCATTCTATATGGTGCCTTTTCTGTGCTCTCAGAAATGGTTTACCTAAATTGGTCTGAAGCTGTCATCACTTCATACTTATAGCTTTATTGACCATATAACAAATCATGAGGAGTTACCGGGATGTTGTACTTTGCCTGCATAATTTCCATTTGCTTCCCCTTCCCTTCCCCCACTTTTTTCAGATGGCCTTACTTGCTCTGGTAGATTTATGCCAGTTTTATTTATTTATTTATTTATTTATTTATTTAACATTTCTTCTATACCGCGCTATTACAATCAGCGCGGTGTACATCGAACAAAACATACTACAATGCATACAAGCAACATTGAGTTTTACATAGAACAGGGAAAAAAAACATAGGATAACCGGGGTAACTATTTACAGGGTAACTATTTACAGGTTAAATTAGTATTGTCACCAATATTCTAAGCCAATTTGGTATCATCTTCATTTCAGTTCTGTCTGCTTTTCATCTGGCTCTTTGCAAAGCAGGTTGTTTTTTATTGAAATAAGACTACAAAATCTAGAATGTTTTAGGGTTAGGGAACAAGAAGCTCAGGCCTTTGATGAAAATGTTCCCATGCTCATAGAGACAGTCCAAAACGTGAGATGAGTGGAAAAAAAATTTATTAGAAATATCGAAACCTATAACAGCCCGACACAGGCCGTGTTTCGCAAACCTTCATCAGGGGTTGGTCAGGTAAGGTACTAAAAACATAAAGAAACATAAATATTAAATATAATAGCATATTAAAAGAGTAAAAGAACAGATCCAAGGTCATAATATGTAAACCATGCAAATGAAACTCATAAAGGATAAAACAATAAATATCTTGTAAACTAAAAGGAATAATAAAAACTAAAAACTGAAAGTGAGGATACACTAAATGGGATTCACAACACATATAATTTGACCACAATATTAATAACACCTAAATTTAAAGTCATAATAAAAACACAACACAAGGGTGTGACAAGCAATAATGCACTACAGAGGTACCTTTGTATATGGACCCAAAAAAGGTGGCCCTCGGCAGGCAATAACTAAAATAGATAAATATAACTTAAAAATATCTACTAAACATATAGAGTTATACATACATATTGATCATCCTAAAACTAAATAATCAATAAAAAGCATAATTATTCATTAGAAGGAAAGCTATTTAAAATCAAGGACCAACTTCTGTTTAAGAGCAAAAAGACTAAGAGAAGCAGCAGGAGCGAAAAAGAGGGGGGGGGAAATCTTTAAACATCATGGTGACAATCTTCAAAAATGAAAAGTACCTTATTGTGTGGACTCAAGGAACAGTATTCCTCAAGAGAAATATTGATGATATCGCTAAAATAGACAAATAAATAATATTGCACTTACATATAGATGGACACATAATAAATAATCTAAAAAGATAGTAAATAAATAAATAAATAAAAACAAACTAAAGGGGCTATTCTAAAATAGAGTTTTCAAAACCAATAAAAAGCCAAGGGCAGAAGAATAGTCTAATACCCAATGTTCCATATGAGTATACAAGAAACTAAAAAGTCACTAACATTAGAACAGCGGTCTAGCGATGAATCATAACTTTAAAATATCTAATAGAAATGAAATATCAATCGCAATTAAAACCTAACTGTTTGTAATTGGAAAAAAGTGAAACCACCTCAATGGAAGATGATATTGTAAAAGTGACATTCTTCATAACTCTAAAAGTGGCCTATAAAGCGAAACCGCTATATTAATTGAATTGAAAAAATTGTTCTGACACGTTCTGGCATGTCACCAGCCGCCGTGCTAATCATCAACTTAAACTTAACATCTGTGCAAACATGCAAAGTATACTATATACTGGTGATCGAAACAGCTTGCATCCGTCCAATATGTAAGCAAAATAAAACCAGAAGATTACAAAAATGATTGTTTTTGTAATCTTCTGGTTTTATTTTGCTTACATATTGGACGGATGCAAGCTGTTACAATCACCAGTATATAGTATACTTTGCATGTTTGCACAGATGTTAAGTTTAAGTTGATGATTAGCACGGCGGCTGGTGACATGCCAGAACGTGTCAGAACAATTTTTTCAATTCAATTAATATAGCGGTTTCGCTTTATAGGCCACTTTTAGAGTTATGAAGAATGTCACTTTTACAATATCATCTTCCATTGAGGTGGTTTCACTTTTTTCCAATTACAAACAGTTAGGTTTTAATTGCGATTGATATTTCATTTCTATTAGATATTTTAAAGTTATGATTCATCGCTAGACCGCTGTTCTAATGTTAGTGACTTTTTAGTTTCTTGTATACTCATATGGAACATTGGGTATTAGACTATTCTTCTGCCCTTGGCTTTTTATTGGTTTTGAAAACTCTATTTTAGAATAGCCCCTTTAGTTTGTTTTTATTTATTTATTTATTTACTATCTTTTTAGATTATTTATTATGTGTCCATCTATATGTAAGTGCAATATTATTTATTTGTCTATTTTAGCGATATCATCAATATTTCTCTTGAGGAATACTGTTCCTTGAGTCCACACAATAAGGTACTTTTCATTTTTGAAGATTGTCACCATGATGTTTAAAGATTTCCCCCCCCCCTCTTTTTCGCTCCTGCTGCTTCTCTTAGTCTTTTTGCTCTTAAACAGAAGTTGGTCCTTGATTTTAAATAGCTTTCCTTCTAATGAATAATTATGCTTTTTATTGATTATTTAGTTTTAGGATGATCAATATGTATGTATAACTCTATATGTTTAGTAGATATTTTTAAGTTATATTTATCTATTTTAGTTATTGCCTGCCGAGGGCCACCTTTTTTTGGGTCCATATACAAAGGTACCTCTGTAGTGCATTATTGCTTGTCACACCCTTGTGTTGTGTTTTTATTATGACTTTAAATTTAGGTGTTATTAATATTGTGGTCAAATTATATGTGTTGTGAATCCCATTTAGTGTATCCTCACTTTTAGTTTTTATTATTCCTTTTAGTTTATAAGGTATTTATTGTTTTATCCTTTGAGTTTCATTTGCATGGTTTACATATTATGACCTTGGATCTGTTCTTTTACTCTTTTAATATGCTATTATATTTAATATTTATGTTTTTTTATGTTTTTAGTACCTTACCTGACCAACCCCTGATGAAGGTTTGCGAAACACGGCCTGTGTCGGGTTGTTATAGGTTTCGATATTTCTAATAAATTGTTTTTCCACTCATCTCACGTTTTGGACTGTGTCTGTGATACTTACGTGAGTACTGCCTCCTTGTTGGCCCATGCTCATAGAGGCTACCGGGTCGTGACCCATTAGTGTATGTTTTGATAAAAAACTGTGGGAAAAATATTTACTTCCTTTTGGGAATTTAAAAAAAAAAGTGAATTTAAAAGTAATGAGGGTTTCCATGTTTCAGGTGCTGAGGGATTCCCGGATCCATCACCTTCGGTTGCTGAATCTGCTTGGTTGTCATGCTATCTTTTTTATGATCCCGACCTGGGTGTTACTGGATCTTTCCTCATTTTTAGTAGAGAGTGACATGGTAAGTTCTAGGCAAAGACGCAATACTCCAATGAGGTAGGACTCAGGACTGATGAAATGGTTGGAACTATTCTTTGCACATAGAAAATGCATCTATTCTTGCAGTATGTGTGTGTATGTGTTGATATATCTGTATGTCACAGGGAGATTCGTTAAGTTTCACAATTGGTTAGATTCAGAAAAGACCAGAGGTTTGTAAAGTGAAACCCGATGACTACCCAACTGACCTTTCTGTACTAATCCAGGTGGTCGGGGTGCTTTAACTTCCAAGTCAATTGAGAACTGTGATAATATCACGACCCCTCACCCCTTCAGCATGCATTTCCAGATTACTCAGTCTGATTTTATGTCCCATTTCATTTGCACAGTGGAATGACTCCAGGAATGAATGTGAAAATGCTTTTATGTATGTTCGGTCATATGGGAGATGACTCTTAAGCCCCTGCTCTTGTATACTCCAATGTAAAAAAACAAACAAACAAAAAAACACCCTAGTCCAGGAGTGGAAGAACCTCCTTGTTGCTATAGGGCTAATGTGGAATGTGTTCTCCAGCTTTTCCTGTCCGAGCTTAGGAATGGTGAATCTAGTTGGAGTGAACATGCAGTCAGTGTAGATTAGAAGAGCCTGTGTGTGGCTCATCTCCAGCTTGAACCAAGTGAAAGCCATGTCTTGGGCCAGTCCACTCGTAACACTTGTCTCACTTCGATGGCTTCCTGCTTATCTTTCTTTACACATGCTGTTAGTCTGCTGATGTACTAATGCCTTTTTCGACAAGTGCTCGAACCCCCCCACTCTTGCAAAATCAAGATGCGTTTTATGCTGGTTTTCTATTTTCTTTGCTGCCTAAATGCTCAAGAAAAAATGCAAGAACCCATACTGGTTCTTTAAGATTGTGCACACGGGGATCAAACACATGATCTTACAACAGCAGCATACACTATTCCTCTCCTGTCTCCCCCCTCTGTGCCACACCTCCAGCAATCCCAACCCCAAATAAGGAGGCCAGATCTCAAAGGTCTGTAGCTGCTAGCTTAAATTTCAGAGCCCTTTGGCAGTATATGAAGGCTGCCTGTGCCCCCCTCCCCTTTTGAATCTAGTAGACTTGTTTGTATGTTTAAGAACTGTGCATAGTCTCTGTGCATTTCTGTCTCACAAAGTCACTCCAAAGAACTTAACCAAAGAAGAAACAGCACATGCCACATTTCAGGTTAACGCTAGTATATATAGTACTGGTTATATATATATAATTTACACATACACAACATATACAGTTGTGGTCAACATTAATGGCTTTGTATTTTCTCTGGGAACAAGCAGGAAGCCAGTCCTCGTATATGGGTGATGTCAGCACTGACTGAGCCCACGTGGATTCACTCCCCAGCTTTCAAATAAAGCCTCTGGGAGTTAGACCACACATGCGCAGTCGCCTTCCCGCCAAAGAGTGCCATCTTACTTCAGCCTTCTTTCTTCCGTGGAGCCTTGCAGATGTTCCATCTGTTTCCCTGGTAGAGAAAAAAAAATCAACTTCTATCTTTCTTGTGCGTTTTCTCACGCTATTTTTACCGGTTCGATTCCTCGATCACCTTCCTGTCACCTGAGTATGCCCTCGCCTTGGTGTCACATTTTTGCTCGGGTATACATATTATTTTTCTTTTTGTGGGTGTGGGAATTCTCTCTCACCCTCCCTGACCGAGATGTGAGAGTTTGACCTTGTGGACGCTATGTTTCCCGCTATGTCTACAGTCGGTGGATTTAAGCACTGTGGCAAGTGCTCCCGCACCATATCCATCACCAACCTCCACAGTTGCTGTCTTCGGTGCTTGGGACCTGACCATGATGACACATCCTGCCCGCTCTGCCTGCAGATGGCAACCTAGAGCCAGAAGAAGTGAGAGCAGCAGTGTAAGGAGAGGTTTGGGCTGAAGGGCTCAGCTGTGGGGCCATCCTCAAGCAGGGAGTTGCTGTCTTTGGGGACTGTGTCAGATGACTCGGCATCGCACACGCATGCTCGATCTGAGATCGCAGAGCCTCGGAACTCCCCCATGAGCTCAAGTCATCGTCAGATTTGAGGCCAAAGATGCATTCCATCCCTGGCGCCAGAGGTAAGTCCTCAGCTTGGAGCCCTCGAGTTGACACCTGGGGTGATGGCTGGAGTGGCGCTCGAAGCTGCCCCAGTGGGAAGAGACTCACAGCATGTCGGGATCAGGCACAGTCCCCTGGTGCAATCACCATTGGTGATTCCCCCTTGAGGAGGGACTTGGGCTCAATGCTGTTGAGTCTTGAACCGGAGGCTGCGGAGCCTATTGGCCTCGAGGTCACAATGACAGCCCTGGAGCGCAGCCTGGCTCGCTTCCTTGAGGTGCAGTGAGGCTCAATACCTGGTATCGCTGAGTCATCGGCAGCGACCATGACACCCTCCATGACCAGGACCTCTCTGGAGGATGTCCAGCCAGTTCCAGAGCGGTTTTCCAGCTTGGGGCTGAGGCAGTCGGTCTTCCGCTCAAGGCATGACTCGCCCCCGAGTACATCAGAGTCTGTGCATCGAGCATCACGTTCCCCTGACGCCAGTGGTGCATCAGTTCGATGACCATCCAGGACTCGAGGTCTCGTCTGGCTGGGAGACCAGGGACAAATACCCTGATACCATGCTCCATTGGGATGTTCCGTCTGGGCCGTCTCCACCACAGGAACACCGGCAATCACCGCCTGAGACCCTTGTGTCCTCAACTTCATCTGCAGGATGTCAAAGGCCTTGTCCTTTGTTGTGGAGCCGGAGGACAAGCCTCGAGCTGAGGATCTGGAGATCCTCCAGTATGAGGCCCCTCCGAAGGAGGCACTGATAGTGCCGATTCTCCCCTTCTGGAATGCTTGGTGTTCAGGATGTGGGAAAGCCCGGTCACAGTGGACATAGTGAGCCGCTGACTCAATTCACAGTATCAAGTCAGCAAGAGCCCAGGCTTTCAAAAAGCTCAGCTGCCGCATAACTCCATGGTGGTGGGATCAGCCATGCCTCAGATCAAAAGCCAAAAGACATACTCCTTGGTGCCTCTGGGCAGGGAGGTCCACACCATGGAGGGTTTAGGCAGGCACTACTACTAGGGTTGGATGCTTGCTGCCTGGATCAAGGCATACCAGTTGTACATGGGCATGTACCTCAGGGACCTGACAAAGGAGCTTGCCGGGTTCTCTGCTGGTCTGGCAGGGGAATACCTCGAGCGCTTCCAGACCCTGGTCTCCACAATCAAGGAATGCTCCAAATTTCAAACTCAAGCAGCTTTCGGCTTCAAGTCTGTGGCCCGTGTGACTGCAGTGGGCATTAGTGTTTGCTGCCTGGCTTGGCTACAATCCTTGGACTTGGAGCAGTGGGTTCAGGACAAACTGGCTGCTGTCACATGCTGAGAAGAGAACCTCTTTGGCAAACCCATTGCTGACAAGGCGGCTAAGCTGGAGACAGAGTTCTTGACCAGGACTAGGCTGTCCACGAAGATGGCTGACCCTTCCAGTCGGAAGGCTTTGGTGAAGAAGACCTTTCACCCGAAGGGAAAAAGGCTTACAGGAAATATCCCCCGTTTCTGCCCTACCCGGCTCCCCAACAGAATCAGCAGACCAAGGGCCAGGGGCATGGCCCCCATAAGCCAAAAGCCCCAAACAATGCTCCAGTTGCAGCTTGGGGGGTGGGGTGGGGGGGTGACTGGTGACCCCTTGGGCATAGCCTATCTTCCCTCAGAAGGTTAGGGCCCAAGGCACACAGGAGGATGTCTGGTCCATATTGCCCACCTCGGACTGGACATCACCTCTGATTCATGGGTTCTGCAGGTGGTTCAAGAGGGATACCTTCTCTGCTTCCACCAGATGCCGCCTCCCTACTTTCCAGGGGAGCTGCTCATGACTGCTCTGCACAGAGAGCTCCTGGAGAAGGAACTCTAGTCCCTGCAGGCTCCACGGCCCGGTCCCCCGAGTACCTCGGCCCCTCTGGGGCAAGGGGTTCTACTTCCGGTACTTCCTTGTCCCAAAAAAGACAGGCGGCTATCGACCCATTATATATCTGTGGGACCTAAACCACTTTCCTGGTCAAGGAGAAGTTAAAGATGCTATCCCTTGGAACATTGCTACTTCCTATGGGAAGACTGACTGACTATGATCCTTGGATCTCAAAGATGCCTATACCCACATCCTTATCCACCCCCAGCACTGTCAGTGGAGGGTGTCGCTACCAATACAGGATACTTCCCTTCGGCCTCTCCTCGGCCCCCGGGGTTTCCACCAAGTGCCTGGCAATCATCTCTGCTCACCTCCACTTACTGGGAATCTTCGTCTTCCCCAATCTGGATGACTGGCTTATAAAAGCCAGCTCGCCAGAGGAGGCATACAATGCGGTGCGCTGCACCATCAGGGTGCTGCAGACTTTTGGGGCTCGTAATCAACTTCCCCCAAGTCATACCTGCTCTCCTGGCTCAGCACCTGGAGTTCATTGGAGCCCTCCTGGACTCGACGCAGGCAAGGGCCTTCCTACCTTGGTATAGGGCACAATGCCTTGCGTCACTGGTGGGGGATGTGCAGACCCGCTGAACGGCATCCGCCTGGCTTCTGCACGTAACCCCATAGGCGTGTCTCAGGATGCAACAAGCCCAGTGGACTCGGGCCACAGGCTGTCTGGAGGGTCAGGTTTGGATCACTCTGCCTCTAATAGTCTCTCTCCGTCTGGTGGCAGAGCCAACTGAACATCATGGTGGGCCTGCCTACGCAGGCCCTGCCGCCGCAACACATCCTCATGATGGATATCTTCAAGCTAGGCTGGGGAGCCCACTGTGACAGTCTGCAGTCACAGGTTGCCTGGACCCAGGAGGAAAGTATCCTCCAGATCAACCTTCTGGAGCTCCAGGCTGTGACAAATGACCTCGAGGTGTTCCGCTCCTACCTCATGGGTCAAGAGGTGCTCATCCAGATGGACAACCAAGCAGCTGTGATCTAAATCAACAAGCAGGAAGGAATGGGCTCCTACCTCCTCTGTCTGGAGGCAGTTCGCTTGTGGAATATCACCATGGAGAATGCATGATCTTCCGGGTGGTCTACCTGCCAGGCCAGGACAATCTGTTTGCAGGTCGACTCATTGGGATACTTCAATCCCACGAGTGGAAACTCAACCCAGAGGTAGCCAACTCCATCTTCCAGGCCTGAGAATGCACAGTTGTTGAGGTTCTGCTCACGGAGGCCGGCCACAGGCCGAGTGGCAGCAGATGTCTTCCTCCTGTATGCATGCCCACCTACTCCCCTGGTCCCCAAGACCTTGCTCAAAGTCTAGTTGGTTGGGGCCTCAGTTATTCTCATTGTCCCCCGATAGCCGTGGTTTCCTCTATTCCTGCAGCTGTCCCAAGCTGCCCCAATACCTTTGGGCCCAGACCTGCTCTCACAGAAGAATGGGAGTCTTCTCCATCCCAATCTCTGGTTCCTCGCCCTGATGGCGTGACTGCCAAGAGGCTAGCCATAGGGCACCTCCGCCTCTCCAGAAAGGTGGAGGATGTTCTGCTGGCATCCCGCAAGGACTCTAAGCATCGGGCATATGCCTTCAAGTGGCGCCGATTCTCTGTCTGGTGCTCAGACAAGAATCTCAAGCCCTTCCCCTGTGTGGTGCAGGACATCCTGCAATATCTCATGTACCTCTGTCAGACAGGGTTGAAGTCCACTTTAATCAGGGTGCACCTTGGCGCCATAGGAGCGCATTATCACCTTGATGACAGCCAGCCTGTTTCTGCGCATCCGTGAGTGGGCCACTTTATGAGGAGGCTTCAACCCTCGCGGCCTCCTGTCTGCCCACTGCCGATAGCATGGGACCTGAACATTGTTCTTAAGAAGCCAATGGCTCCCCCTTTTGAACCTCTGGCTATGTGCCACCTCAAGTACTTTTCATGGAAAGTTGTGTTCCTGGTAGCATTCACTTCTGCCAGGCATGTCAATGAGCTCCAGGTGTTGGTGGCTCACGCCCCCTACACCAGGTTCCACAGAAACAGGGTCGTTCTCCGGACACACCCAAAATTCCTGCCTAAGGTGATGTCTGCTTTTCACATTAACCAGGAGGTGGTCCTTCCCACCTTTTTTCCAAGGCCTCCTGCTTCCCGTGTAGAGGCCTCATTACACACCTTGGATTACAAGAGGACTCTGTCCTTCTATCTTCAGAGGACTCTGCCACATCGCCGCTCATCGTAGCTGTTTGTCTCTTATGACGTTAACAGGCTCGGGGTTGTGGACTCCAAGCAGACCTTGTCTACTTGGGTGGCAGACTGCATCTCCTTCACATTGTGTGCAGTAACGTGATGCTCGCAGGACTCTCCCTGGAGCATCACGTTACTGCACACATTGTGCGTGCCTTGATGGCTTCGGTGGCCAACCTGCATTCGGTCTCTCTGCTGGACATCTGCCGGGTAAGGCAATCCTTTGTCACCTCCTTGGGGAATAGAACAACTCCTTTCCTGCAGCCCGTTGTGTCCCGGCTATGGATGAGGTGATTCCATGCTCAGTGCTACAGCTGTGTCTCTGGACTTCAAGCCATTTAATGCTCCTTGCTACACTGCTCGTTTCCTTTTTTTTGCATCATTGGGGGGCTCCTACAGGTGTGTTCAATGGCCTGTAGCTGTGGAGTCCCATATATGAGGACTGACTTCCTTCTTGTTTCTGGAGAAAGCATAGTTACTCACCTGTAACAGGTGTTCTCCGGGGACAGCAGGAATCAGTCCTCATGACCCTCCCTCCTCCCCATGGAGATGTTTTCCTTTTTTTTTTCTTTTATGCTTTTATGTCATTATACTGAGGGAAGATGACACCTTTGGGTGGGAAGGTGATCGTGCATGTGCGGTCTTACTCCCAAGGGCTTTTTTTGAAAGCTGGGGAGTAAATCCACACGGGCTCAGTCGGTGCTCACGTGTGAGGACTGATTCCTGCTTTCCCTGGAGAGCACCTGTTACAGGTGAGTAACTATGATATATATGCAGTACATTTGACTCATAAAAGAACAAAATAAACTTAAGACCAATTAAAAAAGGAAATAGCATAAAAACTGAGACATTGCCATGACATGATTATTGGCACCCTTATAAACAATTCAAATCAGTTTGAACAGAAGAACCACATTCCCAATGCAGTAAAATTAGATGCACTTGTGATCAATTGTCAGTATTCACATGACTTGAATCAACCAATGAATGATTGCTCTAATATTTAAAATGACTGCATTCACTCCCTGTTCCAGTTTCACAATGGTGAAGACATGAGCTGCCTGAGACTGTCAGAAAAGCCTTTATCACTAAACATCAAAGGGGGTATAAGGCCAACTCCAAAGACCTTGGAATTCCTGTATCTACAGTTTGCAATGTTATTAAGCAGTTTTCTGCTAATGGAACGGTCAAGAACCTCCCAGGACGTGGTGGGAAGAGGAAAATTTAATTCAAGAAGTCTTGGAAGGTTAATGCGAACTGTTGGAAAAACACCACGTACAATATCCAAAAAGCTTAAGGGTGACCTGGAACAATCGGGAGTGGTGGTTTCAATCTGCACCATACGCCGTGAACTAAACAAAGAAGGACGCCATGGGTGAAGGCCAAGGAGGACCCCACTGCTCATAAAAAGGCACACCTTTTCTTTACCCAAACCCACCTTGAGAAACCACAGTCCTTCTAGGAAAATGTTCTGTGGACAGATGAAACCAAACTTGAGTTCTTTGCCAATGCAGACCAGCGATACATTTATAGGCGAAGAAATTAAACTTTTATAAGGAAAAAAACACCCTTCCTACATTTAAATATGGTGGAGGTTTCATAATGTTGTGGGGGTTTTGCTGCCTCAGGAATTGAAGACCTGGAACATATTAAAGGGACCATGAAGTCAGAGGACTACCAAAGTATTTTGGAGCAAGATGTGCTACCTAGTGTCAGAAAGCTAGGTCTGTGTTGAAGGTCATGTGACCTCCAGCAGTACAGTGACCCAAAACATAAATCCAAAAGTACAAAAGAATGGTTGGTTAAAAAGGGAAAAATGGACTGTTTTAAACTGGCTAGCAATGAGTCCTGATCTCAGTCCAATCGAGAATCTTTAGAAAGAGCTTAAATCTGCCATTGGTAAAAGGAATCCTGGAAGCATTCATGAGCTGGAACAAATCACAGTTGAAGAGTGTGAGAAACTACCGGCAGAGAGATGTACGAAACTTATAGATGGCTAAAAAAAAAAAAAATGTTTGGAGGCTGTCATCACTGCCAAGGGTTGTGCAGCCAAATATTAGTGAAGGGTGTCATTAATCTGTCCAGGTCGTTTTTTTTTCTCAGAGATTACTATGTTTAAGTTGCACAGACATCTTTTTTTGTATACCTTTGAACATTCTATTAAAACAATATGATGACATACGGTTGGAATATTTTCAATTACTTCTCAAGATACTGTACACAACATCCCTAAAATTCAAGGGTGCCAGTAATGTTGACCATAACTGTATAAATGTGTCATATATATTGTGAGGACTGAGAAACAAAGGAACAGAGGAAAATATCATCCACCTTTCAATTGGGTTTAGGACTAGGTTGACTTTTTCTAACCTCTTTGTTGAAAACAAACACCATTGTATGTCTTCTAGAGTGCAATATCCCATTGGCCATGGACCTTAACGATGCTGGTTGTCAGCGGGTCCTGCAACTTTGCACAGAACCTCATCGCTTTCAGCATTCTGAATCTGATCAGTCCACTTAGCTACTCTGTTGCCAATGCCACCAAAAGGATCATGGTCATCACTGTGTCGCTTCTAATGCTCCAGAATCCCGTTACTGGTACCAATGTCCTGGGTATGATGACAGCTATCCTAGGAGTGTTCTTATATAACAAGGTAGGCGCATGTGTATGTGCTACAAAGTACTGTAGGCTAATTATGTGTTGCTTGATTGCCTGAAACTCCCTGTGTTGGTTTTGGTATATTTGATTACGTTAAGAGCAAAGGTTCATAGAGCCCAGCTGATTTCTTTACTTAAGACTTTGGATCGACACACTTTTTTTCCTTGGAGCATGAAATAAATGGTCATGATAGAAAGTCTTCAACATACACCATGGTTTCTGAAGATGTTCTGGAGTACCTCCTACCCATTTAAGATTTTCAGGATATTCACCTTGACTATACATGAGATCACTTGGCAGTATATACAGATTTATCTTTTGCATGCTCATAGTGGATATCCTGAAAAAGTACTTTGAGACTGACTTCAGAAACATTGGCATACATGACATTGCACAAGATAACTCATAGTATTCCTGGGGGAAAGAAGTTAGAAATATAGTTTGAACCAGGGCTTTATTTGAGGGGGTATTTGATACCGGGACATTTTCATTGCCTGTTAAATTGATCCATGGTCCTCATGAACCTTGCACATGAGTACCAGCACCATATTTTGCTAGGAAAAATGCACTGGTTTTTAAAGTATGAGGAGTGGAGGGGGAAGGGAAAGAATTGAGTCTTGATCTGCAAGATTCACAACTCTTTACCACTCTGCCACTCAAGATTAATCTACCTTGATTGCATTCCATATCATAATTATTCCTGACAGCACAGAGACATGAAATATGGAAAGGGTCATCTGCCCATTTTGCAGACCCTGATTCATCTTCAGTTTTACCATCTTTTCCTCATCCCTGAGGGTCCTTCTGTGCTTGTTTTTTCCTAGAATTCCTTTACTATTTTCGCTTCCATCACTTCCCCTGGGAGACTTTGCCTTTCCACAGTATCTTGCTTCTATGTGTTGTTCCTAGTCTGGGCCTCTCCAAAGAAAGGAGAATCCATTTATTTTTTGTTTCTTTGTTGTAAGGCAAAGTATGATGCCAACCAAGAGGCAAAGAAGCATCTCCTGCCTGTGATGTCCAGTGACTCTGCCATCGCTGACCCCCACCGGACGTTACCAGAGAAACTACACAATGGGACCGTGGCATTTCCACAACATGGGGACTACCAGTACAGCAGAGCAAATGTGCTGACAGACCATTTCCAATATGGCAGACAGAGCTACCCAGCCACATATGGCCTCAACCGATATGACATATGAGGCCATTGTCCCTACTGTACAACTGGACATTGACAGCCCTGAAATTGCTGTTGTCAGTTGGAAAAGGGTCGGGGTAGGATGTGCACTCAGAACTCTGAGTCTCCATCCAGGGTTACAAGTTCTGCTAAACATAATCTGTCTGGATGGACTAGCACAAATGATCAGACCAAGGGGAATGTGACTCCTATGTCATGCAAGTTTCATGCTGCTGCTGTTGGTTCCAGATACAGAACCGGATTTATGGAGCAATTTTTCTCTGTGAGAGGAAAACATTTGATAAATGAGTCCTCTACACTGTATGGTGAGTAGGCAGGACAAACTGTACATTAATATTTGGTAAGCACATGCAGTTCTCTCCTCCCCTTCTTGCTTACAGAAGCAAGACAAAATGTAATACTTGCCTTGTCCCACCTGCCCCTTTTTAATTTCTTATTTGTATTTAAACATTTTAGCTGCTGTTTGACACGCTCCTTCTTTCCTTTGGAACAGTTGTGTTAGATTCCAGAGTATATAATCTCATTTGTGACATTCTGATTGGGTAATACTCTTGCGTGTGTGATGTCATTTGTGACATTGCAGCTGTGGGCTATTGAAATTGTGTGTGAAGTAATGTAACATCTCTGAATATGGCT
Source organism: Ichthyophis bannanicus (assembly GCA_033557465.1). NCBI lineage: Eukaryota > Metazoa > Chordata > Amphibia > Gymnophiona > Ichthyophiidae > Ichthyophis > Ichthyophis bannanicus. Next base: position 249,921,811 of record CM066039.1, on the reverse strand, counting down.
GCCTTTGTATGGCTTCCCTTTTATACACTTGGAGCTTGAGCATCTGTAGGTCTAAAGCAGCAGAATTATGGGAGAATAATGAGACAATCCAGCTTCCAATGAAAATGATCAATCATTCAAACTTCTAATCTTGAATTAATTCTCAAGGAGACAATAAGCGTTTATACAAAATAGGTTGTTTACCCTTTTTTGCTGTTTGGAATATCTTTATCCGTTATTATTGCCCAATAATAACTTGTGCTTTTAGTATCATGTGGGTTTATGAGAAAACCGTGTGTGTACTGGATCACAGCTGCAGCTGATGTGCAAGGCTGTGAGCCACACCCATCATGTAAATCTATTGACTGCTGTGCATTAAATTTCCTTAAAAAAAAGCATAGGCACCTTTAGCAGAAATTTTTAGTTGTTACTGGGTGGCATCTAGCTATGCAAGATACTGTCAAATTGCAATGTATTTCTAAAGAGGCCCTGTAATGTGAAGTGTGTGCCCCTGTAAACATTTTGAAAGCTTCTATTTTGACACTGTACATAATGCATGTCAGTTAAATTAGGTAGAAGGCACGAGGCACTATGCTGATATATGGGATGTAGAATCGTAGCATGCATAGTTGAAAAGTTGAGCTAGGGAAAAGTGATTTTTAAAAAAGGGAGTTGTGGGTTGGTCCAGTGACTCTGCTGTGCACTGCCATATGGAGGGACAAGTTCAGGTCATGGCTCAAGTTTCCTGTTCCCCAGATTGGCTGCAGAGGCAGTAACCGCAGGCCTTGAGGGAAAGAAATCTCTGTCATTGTGCAATGGTAACAACTACTGGCCAGGTTTAAGGCCCATGTTTGCAGGGTTTCAGGAAGAGCTTTGGCATGAGACCCTGGCTGAAGGCATTTGCTAGAGTGATTGGACTAAAGCAAGTAGTTATGAATGAAGGCCCGCAGAGCTAGATCCAAGCTCTGAGCCTGATTGAGCAGGAAGCCCAAAGGAGCAGATTGCTGGATCACTGCAAGGACTATAACTGTAGTAAGATGGGCACATAAAGGGGAGAGAAAACCTGGAAGTTAAGTAGCAGCCAGTTTGATGGTCGTGTTGTTTGAGCTAGTACTTCCCCTTTAAAGGGTACAGAATAGCACTGAAGCTAATCAGTCTCAAGCTTGTTACAAATTCCATTGCTCTCTTTCCCCTGCATATATAATACCTTGTGGTCTATTCTATTGCATGCGCTAGCAGGGATGGAAAAAATGTAAACATAAAACTTCCAAACCTTCATCAAGGCCCACTGCTGCATGCCTGCATTGGTGCTTCCTTATTCCTTGATTGAGCTAGTAGTGACAAGTCAGGATAGGTTTCCTCTTTGTAATTTCTTGCCAATTGTGCTGATTTGTTCACGGGATATAAAAATTCCTACTATTGTCGTTGCTTCTTCAAAATGACACAAAATTCCTACTATTGTCACTGCTTCTTCAGAATGACGGAGAAGTCCAGTGATTAGAGCAGCAGGCTGAGAACTAAGGAAGTCTGGCTTCAAATCCCCCTTCTCCCACTGACTCCCCTTGTGACCTTGCTCAAGTCATTTCACCCGCCATTGCTTCAGATACAACTTAGATTGTAAGCCCTCTTGGACAAGGAAATGTCTACTGTAGTTGACTGTGATTTGCCTTGAACTTGGATTGGGAAAGGTGAGTAATTTGTATCTTAAAAATCCAAATCAAATACAGGATGTCAAACATGAGCTGAAGAAGGCCTCTTGGCCTTTTGATTGAGATTGAGAGCCTGTATGAAAGGAAGAGGAGGTTTAGAAACCTGCCACCTGACTCCACTGGTGGTGATAAAATCCCAGATATCCACAATGAATAAGTATGTGATCTATCAACCAGGCGATTTGGTGGTACTCTGATTACCTGTACAGGGGTTGCTTACGTCAACCATTTTCGAGCAGCAGAATTAGGATCTCCATCCAGCACCTTTCATGATGTTTACAACTTTTAAATCTCACTGGTTTTTTATGAATTCGTTTTTTATTATTTTCACATAAAACAGACAGTTCAGCGGGCTGACAAGCCTCACAACCAGAACAATATACAGAGATAAGTATTCAGAGATAAACAGTCAGAGAGAAATGGTCAGAGAAATGGTCAGAGATAAATGCTGGGGACGTCTGGGAAAACCAACTAATAACTAATAAACAGGCCCACACAAAGAGAACAGCAGGAAATACAATACCAAGCAGTAAACCCAGGAAAAGAACCCCAAGAAGCCCCCCATTCGAGTTCCCAGACCTAACCTGTAGGTCCAGACCCTCACTATGCAGCCCAAACCCAACAAATGTTCAGCCCCAGGTGCCCGCCAGACCAACCTCAACTACCGGGCCAACCCCCTCCCCGCACCCATATTTCTAACCCACCCTCCCCCCCTACCAAAGTACTAAAATAATCCCCACAGGTCTCTCCAACCACCTGCAACTGACACCACCCTTCCCAGTAAGGGAGCCACCCCCCAAACTCAGATCCTTTACTTATGGCTGCTCCAGGTCCCCTACAAGACCCACCCCCTGGGTGTTCAGCAAGGGCTCCCAGATACGGAGGAAACGGGATTGTGTGTTTCCCCCCAATATTCGGGCTGTTCTACTCTCCATCTTCATGAGTTCGCGTATCAGAGACTCCCATTCTCCTATTCCCGGACCATCCTCTGAGAGCCATTGCCGAAGAATACACTGTTTAGCTACTAAGAAACTTTTCGCACACAGCCGCCTCTGGGCGTCCGTCCCCTGCATCCCCGCTGGCCCTACATGAAACAAACACCACACAGGGTGCAGAGTCACCGTCCCATCCACCCAAAGTAGCAATCTGTCTTGCACCGCCGCCCAAAATAGTTGAATTCTAGGGCAAGACCAAAAACGGTGGAACAGGGTACCCACTTCTTTATGACAGAGACTACACACATCGGACAGCAAAAGTCCCATCTTCCTCGCCCCAGTCTCAGACACATACGCTCTCCACAAGAGCTTAAACTGCAATTCTCTATACCGAACAGCCTCCGATAGGTCGCGGATTCTGCGAAAAGCCCTCTCCGCTTGTTCTACCGTCAAGTCCACCAAACCGTCTCTGCGCCATCGCTCTACCAATAGCCCGAGCTTCCCCACGCTGCCCGGGGGAAACAACAGTTCTCGCAAGGGCCCGGTAGTGGGAAGAGCCTGACATTGATCCAATAGTAACCAGAGACTACCGTCAAGGGACAGCAAAGCATTCTTCCCAGGGATACTACACACATAATGTCTCACCTGCAGATAATAGTAAAAATTGCTATTCGGCAAATGATATTTCCTCACCAGCCCCTGAAAAGACTCAAGCTGGTCCGTACCCTCCATGCGCAATTGTCCAATATACTCAATACCTGCCCGCAGCCAAATGTGTCCGCCCCCACCAATCCTACCCGGTGCAAAGTTACCATTACCTCGCAAGGGCAAGCAATCCGTCTCTCTCCATGGCCTGGCTCGGAGTCGGCATAAATATTTCCATCCCACTCTCAGCGTACGCAAATAGAAGGATTCCCGCCACGCCAGTGGTAGCGCCGCACCCCCACAGTGGAGCAGATACACCCTATGCCACTGCTCAGAAAATTGGTCCAGCAAGTCAACCGGTAGTCGTTCAGCATTCCCCATCACCAAATCGCTCAACCTTCTCGTCATATAGCACAAATTATAGGATCGCAGGGAAGTCAAACCCAGACCCCCTTCCGCAGCTGGCCGCATAAGCGTCTCCAAGGCAATACGTGCTTTCTTTGATCGCCACAAAAACCGACAGAGTTGCCCATACAACTCCCGCATATCCCGCCTGGCCAACCAAAGGGGAAGATTCCGCAAAAGATACAACCACCGTGGCCACTCTATCATCCGCACCAAGGCGACCCGTCCCATCAGAGACAGGGGTAAATCCCTCCACCACCGCAGCCATTCAATTGTGGAATGTAGGAGGGAATGGATATTTACCTCATATAGGGATCGCAAGCAAGCCGGAATATAGACACCCAGATAACGTATGTGCCCCTCTGCCCAACGAAGCGGAAAAGCGTCCCGCCACTTATCTCGTGACTGACCATCGACATCAAGGACCATTGACTTCGTTCGATTAATGCGGAGCCCCGAGAACCCACCAAAATGCTCGATTAAGCATAGAGCCTCCGGCAGGGACTCCAGCGGCTTCGTCAAACACAACAGGAGATCATCCGCAAACGCGCTTACCTTCAGGCTCCCACCCCTCCAAGTAACACCCGCGATCTGCACGGATTCTATCAGAGAGAGCAGGAGAGGCTCTAATTGCAACACATAAAGAAGAGGAGAAAGTGGGCACCCCTGCCGCGTGCCTCGCTGTAAAGAAAAGGGGGTAGAGCACGTTCCCCCAACATCAACCACCGCTCTAGGAGCAGTATATAAGGCGTGCAACCCCCGCAGAAATGCCCCTTGAAATCCGAACCGCTCCAGGGCCGCAAACATATAGCGCCATGACACCCGGTCAAAAGCCTTTTCCGAGTCTAGACTGACAAGTAACAACGGGTCGCGCACCAACCATGCCTGTTCCATACCCAACAACACCTTGCTAATATTTACCGAGGCATCCCTACCTTTAACAAAACCTGCCTGATGGGGTCCCAGTAACTCCGGCAAAAACAACTGTAGTCGCGCGGCCAAAATCGAGGCGAAGAGCTTCTGATCCACATTAATCAGCGAGATGGGCCTATAGGAGGCAGGATCCTCCAGATCTTTCCCCTGCTTGGGAATGAGCGTAATACGAGCCGTTGCGTATCCCTGGGAAAGGAGCCCGAGCCTATCACCTCAGCATACAATGCTGTCAGGGTCGGGACCACCGAGATCTCCAATATCTTATACGCCTCATAGGTGAAGCCGTCCGGACCGGGAGCCTTGTGGGTTTTCCCAGCATGGATCGCTTTCTGTATCTCCACCCCAGTAATCTCATGATTAAGCACCTTTAGTTGCGCTGACCCCACCCGGGGAAGCGACACTTGTTCCAAAAAATCCTTCATTGATGACACGTCGCCCTCCTCAGAGGCATACAGCTGCTCATAAAAGGCACGAAAAACATGGGCTACCTCCACCGCTCTGGTATGCCGCCTGCCCTCGGTGTCTTTAATCACCATCACCCGGCGGGGTCCCCCTGGCTCCTTCACCAAGCGAGCCAGCAACTTCCCGGAGCGATCCCCATACCGGAAGAACTGATGGCAATAATATTGCTGGGATTGAGTGGCCCTCTCCTGTAACAAGTCATTCAAGTGTTTCTGGAGGTCCAGATATCCCGCCAGACCACTCGGCCGCCCAAATACTCCAGTCTGGGCTGCGCGGAGCTCTTTCGACAGCCGAAGTATCTCCGCGTTAACTCTCTTCCGTTCCGCACCAACATAGGCTATTATATGCCCTCGGAGAACAGCCTTCCCCGCCTCCCAAAATGAGGCCAGCGAATCAACCGTCCCCTCATTAAACTTGACGTATTCAGACCAGTGCTGAGCCACATAGTCTCGAAACTCCTTCCTATTTGCCAGGTGGCTAGGGAAGGACCAGTTGTTGGAACTCTCCCGATCACCTCGCCACGTCAAGCTGACCATAGCATGATCGGACACGATAATGGGTCCAATCTCTGCGCAAGACACTTTCCCAAACCAGTGCTGTGATACTAATAGGTAATCGATTCTCGACCAGGTTCGGTGGGCTCGTGACAGATGTGTGTAGTCCCTGCTGGTCGGGTTTAACACTCGCCAAGCATCCACCAGCCCCCCCAACTCACAAAGGTACCCTATTCCCCTCCTACTCCAACCCCTCCCCGAAGAGGAACAAGAGCGATCTAAGGAAGGATCATGAGGGCAATTAAAGTCCCCTGCTAACATTACTGGAATCTTCGGGGCCCCCAAAATCTTATGGAGAATAGTTGTACCAAAATCATGGTTATAGCTGTGGGGGGCATCTACAGTCCCAAAAAAACAATTCGACTCCGTTCAATTTGACATGTGCGAACAGAAATCTACCGTGGGGGTCAGCATCCACCTTTAAGACCTCACAGGTTAAACCTTTGTGAATCAAGATTGCTACCCCTTTTCTCCTAGTGTCTGAGGGCGCCGACAGGACCGTCCCCACCCAATCCCGCTGTAACTTGGCATGTTCTTTAGCCGTCAAGTGCGTCTCCTGTAACAGAGCCACCTGGGCCTTTTGCCTTTTGAGAGCTTGTAGAATTTTGGTGCGCTTCACCGGAGTGGTGACCCAACAACATTCCAGGTTACCACATGCAAATCAGGGAGGGTAATGTACTCTTTCGATGCACACCTTTTTGAGATAAAACATCTGTGACTGTGTGAGGGGTAGCCCAGCCCCCACCCCACCACTACACATCTGACCTCTAAACTCTGGGTGAGGCCACCCGTGGAGAGACCCCGAGTTATCAAAGAACAGGAGAAGGAAAAGAAACAGTCCTCCCCCAAGTTCCCCGCTAGCATGAAACCCCCCAGGTCCCCCCCTCCCCCACCCACCCTCTGCCTCCCATCCTCCCACCCCCCTCACCCTCCCCCCCCTCCCCCACAAACACCCTGTCCCACCCTCCAGTCTCCCTCCCCCCTAAAACCATCATCAGTCATACCCCCAGTACTCTCGACTGAGGCCAGAGTCCCTGCAATGCCTCAGGGCAGCCCCGAGACCCTTCCCCGCTCTCTCCCCCACCCCACCAGCAGTGCAATTTCAACATAGCAGACTCGTACATCAAAGCCCCCTGAAAACACTTTAAAAAAGGAAGACAGAAAGAAACAGAGTTATCCCTTAAATTATATACAAAATTCTGAAGTGAGAGTCCAGAAACCCTGTCGATCACCTCTCTGCCGCCGGGGCAAAGACCAAAATCCACCATCTCCAGACCTCTCCACGCCTGAACATGTTTCCCATCAAACCAAATTGGCAGGTTCCCGCCGTCCAGGCCATCTCACACGATCTCCAAGGTAATAAGCAGAGCGTTCATTCCATCGCTGGGTCTGCGGGCAACTTCGCCAAAAAGTGTTTCGCCTTTCCAGCTTGATCAAAAAGGTGTGTTTCCCCTTGAAAGGTTACTCTCAGCAGTGCCGGAAAAGCCAGAGTAAAACGGGCCTTGCGACGAAATAACTCCGCACATACAGGAGCAAACTCCCTCCGTTTCGCAGCCACCATCGCTGAATAATCTTGGAACAATAAAATTTTTCGATTGTGCAGGAGCAATTCAGGCAATTTTCTGTAGGCCTGCAAGTTTAACACCTTATGCTGAAAATTGAGAATCCTCAATATCACCACACGTGGTCGTACATCCGCCTCTCTGCGGGCTCCCAGCCGGTGCGCACGTTCAATTTTTAGGAGGCCTCGCAAATCATCCAAGCCCAAAGCCTCCGGAAGCCACGATTCCAGAAAAGGGAGCAACTCTCTGTCAGTTTTCTCCTCACCTATGCCCACTATGCGTATATTGTTGCGGCGCGATCGATTCTCTAAATCATCCAGCTTTTGTTGCATTTCCTGCAGTTGTTGTGAGTGCTGGGCCGCGTCTCTCTCACGACGCCCCTCCTCACTCTCAAGGCTGGTGACCCGTTGCTCCAGCTCATCGACACGTTTCCCAAAGTCCACCATCGAGTCCTCCATGCTATCCAGCTTTTTGAGCAGCAGATCAAATTTCGGGTCCAGTAGTTTAACTACTTCTTTTGCGAGCTCCGCTGGGGCAGAATCAATACTCTTCGCTCCCGGAGAGGCCGGTTGTGCTAGCCCCGAGGTAGAAGGCCCAGCTTTGGAGACTTTCTCTCGCTCTTTTCGCGGTGCCAAAGGCATGGCCAGGTCAGAGAATGCCACCGGTAAGTAGGGGCCGCGTCAGAAACACCCCCGAAGAGCAGGGGGAGCGCAAGGAGGCAAAAAGCAGATTTTAAAGCAGATTTCTTTTCGTGGCTGCCCCGGAGCGAGCGGAAAACGTCCGCGCTCACTCACGCATCACGTGACTCTCCTAAATCTCACTGGTTATTTACCAGTGCTGGAGGTGAGTACCTCATTGCTTACAGTTCCACTTGATGCCATAAGGTGACATTTTACTTACCAGATAATGTCCTTTCCTTGAGTCCTCCTAGACTAGTCTAGACAAGTAGGTTGTGTTCCCCTACTAGCAGATGTATGAAGACAGAGAACCAATGGATTTCAGTAAAGCCTTTGACACTACTCCACACAGGTGACTTATTAATAAATGGAGCACCCTAGGGATGGATCCTAAAGAGACTGACTGGGTTAAAAAGTTTTAAGTTGGAGGCGACAAAGTGTACACATAAATGGAACTCGCTCTGAGGAGAAGGATGTTTCCAGTGGTGTGCTGCAGGGATCTATCCTTGGTCTGATTCTTTTTAACAGCTTTGTTAGTGATATTGCAGAAGGGCTGTCAGGTAAAGTTATTAAAGGCGACAGCGAAAGCTAGAAGGATGCGTGGGTGCCTAGGGAGAATGGCCAACAGAAAAAAGGAGGTGATAATGCCACTGTCTCTCAGGTGCAACCTTATTTGGAGTATTGTGTACAATTCTGGAGACCATATCTTCAAAAAAATATAAATAGGATAGAGTCGATGTAGAGGGTTGCCACCAAAATAATCTGTGGTCTTCATTATAAACCATATTGGAACAGACTTAAAAGATCTTAATATGTATATGCTGGAGGAAAGGCAGGGTAGAGTAGATATGAGAGAGACATTTAAATACCTCTGTGACATAAATGCACAAGAGGAGAGCCTCTTTCCATTGAAAGTAAGCTTTGCAAGGAGGGGGCATAGGATGAGGATGAAAGGGGATAAACTTGGGAGTAATATATGGAAATATTTCTTTACGGAAAGTGGTAGATGTGTGGAATAGTTTCCCTGTGGAGGTAACATAGTAAATGACGGCAGATAAAGACAAGTATAGTCCATCTAGTCTGCCCAGTAAGATGGCAAGAGTAGGTGCACCTGCCGCTCCATGCAGGCCACCCCTCCCCCTGTCTTTGTTTTAGGGGTGAACCCACTGCTCCGTGTAGGACACCCCTGTATGTTGAGAAATTAGTTAAGTTTATTTTGATTTTATCCTGTTCACAAAAGATCTCTAAAGGGGAGAAAAGAAACTATAGTATTTTATATGGAAGGGCAGACTAGATAGGACATATGGTCTTTTCTGCTGACATGTTTCTATGTTTGAATGAAATGTTCAGGCCTCGATGACATCATCCCCATGCCTCTATCAGCTTGAGTCATTATGGGCAAAACCAGTATCTGTACCAAATCATGTGGAAAGGAATGTCAAACTCATACAACCTCAACCAGAGTAACCACATTTAACCAAACAGTATGCAAATTATGTATAGGATTTGTTTGAAAAGAAGGCTTGTCAGACGGGTATGAGCCTGCTTGGCCAACCACTCAGATTATAGTGGACCAAATGTTAGCACTGCATTACAGCAGACCAACATAGTTCTAGGGATAGGTTCTGGACTGGTCTAGCAGGACTCGAGGAAAGTACATTACCTGTAAGTAAATTGTCACCTTCTATATCGTCCTGCTAGACTAGTCCAACAAGTGGGATGTACCAATGCTATGCCCCCACTGGGCAGGAAGAAGAAACAATAGCTCATAAAACCTTTGAGCCAAAGGCAGTGTCCATTCAAGCATTAACATCCAAGTGGTAATACTTGACGAAAGTGGACAGTGATGCCCACATTACCGCCTGACAAATGTCTGAGCAGGCTACTGAACTACACTCTGCCCACGAGGACACTTCTGCTAGAGTAGAATGTGCACGCAACCCTCTGGAACTGACTGGCTTTGTAACAGACATGCTTGATCTAGCGCCCCAATGTAGACTTCGCGGCCGTTTCACCCTTGCACGGCCCATCAGACAGCACAAAAAAATGATCTGACTTACGAAAGAAATGTATAACCTTCAAGTACTGCAGAAGCACCTGGATATCCACAAAGCGAAGATCCTTGTGTTTCCCTTGACACTGTTCCTTAAATGAGGGCAGACAAACCACTTGGTTTACATGGAAAGAAAATAGCATCATGGGCAAAAAGGAAGGTACAGGCTGAATGAAGATAGCCTCCTCCAAGAAGGACAGATATGGATCCCGGCAAAAGAGCCTGAAGCTCGGAAATCTGTCTTGCCGAACAAATTTTAACCAAGAAAACAGTTTTTATAGTTAAATCTTTAAAAGTAAGTAAGTAAGTTAATTAATAAGTAGCACGCTCAAAAGGCTCTGACATCAGGTTCCTGAACGCCTAGACAGATCCCAGGAAGGAACAGCTGACTGAAGGGAGGGATGCAGATGCCAACTCCCCCCCCCCCCCACGAAGAAAACATGAAAATCTGGGTGCAAGGCCAAAGACTGTCCAGCCACCGGACCTCTGAAACAGGACAAAGCTGCCACCTGGACTTTCAGAGAAATAAGGGAAAGGCCATTTCCAGACCATGCTGAAGGAAGGCCAGCATAGACGGCACCTTCACTGCCTCAGAAATAAGCTTTTGTGAGCACACCACCGCTCAGAGGCACCAGACCTGCACATATGCCAGGCTGATAGAACCTCTCCTGGCCTTGAGAAGAGTGGAAACTACCACAAGAGAACAGTTTTTACACATCAACTGACACCTTTCAAGAGCCAAATTGTAAGTGAAAAGGGAGCCGAGTCATCTAGAACAATCAGCCCTTGGCACAACAGGCCCAGGCAGTTGAAGAGGAGTTTCCTGCATGAGCCACATCAGGTCCCCGAATCACACTCTCCTCGGCTAATCTGGTGCCACAAGAACAATTGGTGCAGAGAGCATCATCTGGGCTGAAGTACACGTCCCACAAGCGGCCATGGAGGAAATGCATAGAGCAGGCACAGCTTTGGCTAGGACTGAACCAGGGCATTGATGCCCTCGGACCCTATTTCCATGCATTGTTTCCATGCATTGGGAAAGGTGAGTAATTTGTATCTTAAAAATCCAAATCAAATACAAGATATCAAACATGAGCTGAAGAAGGCCTCTTGGCCTTTTGATTGAGATTGAGAGCCTGTATGAAAGGAAGAGGAGGTTTAGAAACCTGCCACCTGACTCCACTGGTGGTGATAAAATCCCAGATATCCACAATGAATAAGTATGAGATCTATCAACCAGGCGATTTGGTGGTACTCTTTGGTGGTACTCTCTGGTGGTACTCATGCCTGAAGAAATGGTGCACTTTGGCATTGGATCAGGTCGCCGTCAAATTCATCTTGAGGCAACCCCAACGGTGGACAGTCTTCTGCAATGACTCCTGATGTAACTCCCACTCTTGAGGATTGAGAGAGTGATGACTGAGGAAGTCTGCCTCCACACTGTCCACCCCGGCAGTGTGTTGAGCCGACAGAGCTAGGAGATTCTTTTCTGCCCAGGCAAACAAGAGAGTCATCTCTAAGGCCACCTCAGCACTCATGCCCCCTTGCTGTTTGACATATGCTACTGCTGTGGCATTGTCAGAGAACACTTGCCGTGCCCTATGCTTGACTAAGGGCTGGAAACACAAGAGGGCCATCCAAATGGCCCTTCCTTCAAGATGGTTGATGAGCCACACTGCCTCCCTGTGGCTCCAACAGCCCTGAGCTGTTCAGTTTTGATAGTGGGCACCCCAGCCTGAAAACTGGCATCTGTCGACAGAAGAACCCACAAATGATCATCCAGAAGCATACCCGTTTTCAGATGATGTGGCTGATGCTTCCTCCAGAAGCTGTCTCTCAGTTCCAGCTGGAGGGGAAGCCTGAATTTGAATTCCTGAGAGCGCGGGGACTATAGAGTCAGCAAAGACCTCTGGAGCACCCTCATATGAGCATGCACCCATGGCATCATCTTGATCGCCACTGCCATCAAGCCTAGAAACTGCAGATAATCCCAAACCATGAGCGCCTGTTAGAACAGAACATCATAAGGAGTGTGTGCTTTTCTTCTGCTAATCTCCTGATTGGAGCGGATTGCTGCTCTCCCGGGGCGTCCTGAGGTCACGTGAGCACTGTGGGCTTTAAGAACATAGCCCCCACCGCGGGACGTGCACCGCGGTTGCGTGCCCGTGGGCACGTGCTCCGAAGGGGCGTGTCCAAAGGGGCAGGCCCTGCCCCTTTGGCACCCCTTCGGAGCAGATCAGAGCACACAGAAGTTTGTTTTGGTTTATTCTTTGTACCTGTGCTGTATGGGGAAGCGAAAGAAGAAAGCTGTTTCTTTACCAATGTCGTCTAGTAAGGCTGTTAAGGTTGTAGGACCCATGGATAGTCATGTTACTTCCCTGGTGTCCTCCCTTACTGCTCAGTCTCTTTCGGAGTCCTCCATGTCAGCAAGTTTGTGCTCCGAGGATCTGTCTCCACAACCGCATAGGGTTATGACTCCACCCAGCATAGAGCCGTTACCGTTGGTGGCAGGCTCTCCCCGTAGAGTCGGAGAGGATGCCGCACCTGATTGTGCTCTGCTTCCAGACACCTTCTTAAAGGTAAATTCTGCTACCATTGCGTTGCCTTCTCCCTTTGACTTTTCTTCTGTTGCTTAGGCTCCTAAACCGCCGACGGATGTCTCCCTGCAGGATATATGGCAAGTTGTTTCCCGGACTGAACTATCTTTGAATTCTTCTTTAGTGCAGCTCTCCAAATTTACTTATGATACTGTGACTGCATTATCTAATTGTCAAGCTCGGTTGACTGATTTGGAACACTCTAAAGTTAAGATGGAGGGTTCTATTTCCTCAATACAGGGTGTTTTGGCATCTGCAGTCCAGGACTCTTTGATACTGCATCGTCATGATGAAATGTTTGAAAATGCTTTGCATGTAAAGAATCTCCGCTTGTTGAATTTCCCCAGGACACATTACCTTTCACCCAGTATATTGTTTTTCAAATATATAAAGGAAGTGTTGAGATTGTCTGTCTGATCCCGACGCTATAGTTTTATCAAAGCTCTATCACTTGCCGGTCGGAGTCAGAAAATCCCCCGCTTCGGATTTGGTGTCTGGGGGAGGCGATTGTGACCACGGTGAAATGGATCGTTTAAATGTACCCAGTTTGGATCTCTCTGAATTTTTAGAAACCTCTACTGAGGAAATTCCCACTCGTGCTACTTTACTTGTAACTTTTTCACTAGAGAGGGATAAAGAATTAGTGTTACGTTCTTACTTTAAATATCGTCATGAAAAGTTTTTTGGTCAATCGATTCAGATATTTCCTGACGTTTGCCGTACCACGCAACTGAAACGGAAAGCTTTTCTTGTGTTTAGACCTCGTGTCTTGGCCTTAGGAGCCACCTTTGTATTAAAATATCCATGCAAATGTGTTGTCGTGTATCAAGGCAAATCTTATATTTTCTATGATTCACTGCAACTGGAAACCTTTTTGAAAGGTTTGGTTAAAGCATAATTTTGTTATTTGGGGCTCTTGTTAAGTATATAGGAGTCTGTTTTGTGTCTCGCTCCATTTTGGGATATTTCTTCTTTTTTCTTATCTGTTTTTGTTTCACACTCCATATTGTGGGCTGGGAGTTATCAATTTTGTATAATACTATTCTGAAATGTATATTGTTTCAATGTATATTGTTTCATTGCTTTGTATTACCTTTATTTTACCTTAATAAAGAGGTTTTAAAATTAAAAAAAAAAAAAAAAAGAACAGAACATCACAAGTTGGACCAGTGACCTCTGCGCATTTTCCTTGGGCAGGAAGACTCTGCACACTCAAGTATCAAACCATGCTCCCAAGAATTCCAGGGATTGGGAAGATTTCAGCTGACTTTTCCCCTGATTGATTACCCAGCTGAGGCTTTCTAGAAAGAACACCACTCAAGCTGATATCCGAAATGTCTTTGACAGACATCGGGCTCAAATGAGCCAATTGTCCAGATATGGGTGTACACACATTCATTGATGCAGCGGCCATCATCACCATGACATCAGAGAATGTCCTTAAAGCAGTGAAGAGGCTGAAGGGAAGGGCTGCATGCTGAAAATATGAGCCAAGCACAGCAAAACACAGATGTTGCTCCTGATCCTTCTGGTTTGGGATATGAAAATAAGCTTTGGTCAAATCCAGAGACGCTAGGAACTCTCCTTGGCGCACCGCCTGAATCACGAATCTGAATTTCCATTCAGAAGTGCAGCATACATAAAAGTCGAGAATTGGTAGGAAGGAGCTATCCTTCTTTGGATCATAAAAGGAGTGGCCTAGTGGTTGGGGATGGTTGCCTTGGGCTGGGGGTTCAAATCCCACTGGAGGACGGCAACCTTAGGCCAGAGGGACTGGGGTTTCTAGTCCCAAAGGTGCTCCTTGTGGTCTTGAGCAAGCCATTTAACCTTCCATTGCCTCAAGTACAAGACTTCAATTGTGAGCCCTTCAGGGACAAGGGAAATATATACCATATCTGAATGTACACAGCTTTTGACCCGGTGAAAAGCAGTATATAAGTTTTGCTAAATAAATGAAATAGATGGAATATCTGCCCTTGCCCTGTTTGGCCGGGGGAATTGGCATCGCTGCCTTCAGGCGCAGCAACTTGTCCAATGGTGACCCATACGGTGGCTCTTTTTTCCACTGAATTACATGGGGAGACAACAAAGGCCTTCAGGATATAAGCCCACTTGAACATGTTACACCAATTTTGGCTGAACTTCATTGGCTACCTATTTACTCCCGAATCAAATATAAAATTCTTGTCACTACATTTAAACTTATAAATAATCTTGCACCATCGGCACTCAATACACTGATTAATATAGACATCGATAAACGATCTCAAAGAAGCAGAAACTTAAATACCTTAACAATACCAAAAGATTTCACAAAAGCCAGAAAACAAACAAATAAGAGAGCTTTCTCACACTCTGCTCCAATTCTTTGGAACAATCTACCTGACAACATTCGCCTGCTGTCTGATATAAAAGAATTCAGAAAAAAATTAAAAACTCACTTATTCATATTACACTACAATACACCCTCAGAACAGAATACTCAAATAGATACAGGCTAACATTTATACATTATTATTACATACTCTATTTTCAAATTAAATGTCACTAATACACTATTTACCATACCACACTCTCATTCACATGATGATTATAGATTTAAACTAACAATGTATATATCTTCTAATATGTTATATCTGTAATGTTACAACATTCCTTGTAAATTATAATTATCTGTTCTATGTAAACTGACTTGGTATATTACATACCAATTAACATACTGTTCCATGTAAACCGCACTTGATACTAGGGAAAGAGCGGTATATAAATAACTGTTAAATAAATAAATAAAATAAATAGGATTGACTCTTTGCATTCTAGGACATAGCCATTTTGAATGGTGTCTAGCACCCAGCGATCCTCAGTAACTCAAGCCCACTTGTGAAAGAAAAGGCAAAATCTGCCCCTAACCGGAGGCATTTGGGAATGGAACCCCAGACCTTCTTTGCACTGAACGGGAGGGACCCCCTTTGGAGGGGAACAGAATCTTGGGCCCACAAGCCCCTTGAAAGGACAGAGGATGGGTCCAAAATCCAGAAGAAGGAAGGTCTTCCAAGACTATAATGACGGGAGTCCTGAGACTCCTGGAAGTCAGTCTAGTGTGCCTTTGATGGTTGGACAGAGGCGAAGGAGAAAGGGCCTGGGAAAGTGTACAGGGCCATTCAGCCTATCATCTGGGAGACTTGGACTCGCCCTTCACCAGCTTTTCCAATTCAGCCTCAAAAAGAAGCTTCCCCTTAAAGGCCAGTTGAGTTAGCTGGGCTTTGGAGGACATATCTGCCACCCAGTGGCAGAGCCAAATCCAATGCCCCACCACCATCGATAAGGCACCATCTCTAGCCACTAAGCAAATTAGATCATACATCACATCCGCCAGGAAGGCAGTGGCTGACTCCAAAAAGGGAATAGTATCCTGGCGGAAGGGACTGAATCCACTGGAGTATGACTTGAGATATCAGGCCTGTACACACCGCCAACTGAAGAATAGCAGCAGCCATTGCAAACTGATTTTTAGAAGAGAATCCACTCTGATTCAGAGCATCTTTTTAAGGTCAATCAGCCTTCCACGGGAATGGTGGTCTGTTTCTTGACCGCTGTAACTTGCGCATACATCGTAGGCATGCTGAATCACACGATGCACTCCTCCTCTGGGAAAGTGTAATCCTCTCACACCTTTAACCCCTTCTGTGGGAAATCGGGAACATCGCATTCCGACCAGATCATGCTATTGATAATATCCCAAAATGGGAAAATTGTTGTAGATTTCCAAACTCCCTGTAGGAGTGGATGGACCCTGTGGCCTCTGCTCTACCACTGCAGCATCGGCCAGATTCAAAGTGGATGAAACTCAAACAATCAATGTTGCCAACTCTTCCTTCTGGAACAGGCAGATAATGCCAGTTTCCTTTATTACCCTGTGAAGATGAAAGCACCTCTTCCTCTACATCAGATTCCTTGGTTGAGACATCAGAACCAAAGTCCAAGTCTTGGGAAGACCCCAGCTGATCTACATCTCCAGAATGCAACCTCTGCCTGGGTCGCTTAGAAGAAGGCACCAGAGCCGGGCTTCTACAGTCTGCTTGTCCCTCTTGTGACTGAGCTTGAGGGAATCCAGAGGTTACAGGGTCTGAGTTTCCATGACAAAATAACTAGGCTTGCTGTAGAAAGGAAAGGAATTCCAGGGAGGAAATCTCGGAATTTGGGAGCTCCCCCCCCCCCAACCACAAGTGACAGATGTAGCCAAACCCTTTGAAAAAGGGGAGCAGCCCGAAGCGCAGTCGCCAGAACTCAAGGCCGGCCTATCATCCTTACAATACCATCTGTTGCCTCCTGCATTGAGGTGGAAAATGCCGGGCCAACCTAATCCCCTCAGTGGGAGAAGGAAGACAGGCCCTCGAGTGATGAATCAGAGGCTGCCATACAAGAAGAGCAGATTTTGTGATCAAGTGAGGAGGCTCTTTAGTTGCTACAGGTCAAACAATGCTTCCTTGAAGACAATATAGAGAGTTAAGGCAAAGCAAACACTTGCACGCACTAAGGTCACATAAGCCCAAGCGTGTGCACTAACAGAATGTGCAGAGGAGGGTGAGTGACGGATGCTTGGGCAGGAATGCGCATTGGAGTCACTCAGGCTGATCATGTGCTAGGACCACACGACTGCAACACATGCAAAGAAAGAAAACGCTAACATCTCATGTTGACAAAAGGCGGGAAGCCCCAACACCATGCCAATGGTCATTCATAGTTCACCTAAACTTACGCCCCAACAAGGACAGTGACTAGGTCAAGCCTTGGTACTCACCCCCTTGGAGCCCAAGGCAGGAAAAACCATGTCAAGCTCAGCACTACACACCTGTCACTGTTTTTCTATTTTTTTAACTGGCTTGCAGTCACGTACTTCTGAGAGCCACCTTCAGTTTTTGAGGAGGAGCAGGGGGGACAGAGGAGGAGGGAGGGGGCATTAAGGCTGTGTGAGGCAGCTGAATTCTAAATCTTTTCAAGCTTCTGGCTGCTCAACAAACTCTTAACAGAATAAGAGCATGGAGCTAAACCATTTTCCTTCCTCCTATGATTACCAAAAAAAAATGCAGTCTAGTGGAGCCTCCCACGACATGCTCAGGTGAGAGAGTCCCCCAAATATGGTCATTCACAAGCTAAATTAATCTTTTTCCTCTCAATCAGATCCCTATTTGTTCAGAATCTATCAGAGCTGAAACAAATCCAACCACCATCTGCTGGAGACAGAAAAATACTGGTTTTGCCACTAGTGGCTCAGGCTGATGGAGACATGGGGATGATGTCATCAAAGCCTGAATATTTCAATGGTTCTCTATCTCCACACATCTACTAGTAAGGGAACACAACTCACTTGTCTGGACTGGTCTAACAGGACGATATGGAAGATGGTGTTTTTTTATATTCTTAGGTACTTCTGATATAAGTGAAAGAAAAATAGAAGTTTTAGAATTACAGCAGTGAAACTCTGAAATAAAATAAAGGAGGAAAAGAGCCCGGGAAGTTGCTAATAAAGGCTCACATTACTAGATCCTAGTCTGGTTCCCTCTGAATAAGAATCCCAAAGAAGAGGGAGTGAAAAGCACCCCCACCCTGCACAAATAAAAAGAAACTCCCCCCCCCCTCTAATGTAGGTTACCCGTTTGCTGAAGTCTCTGATTAGCTCATGTTAGAAACAAAATCACCATTGCTGTAGGAAGTCTTGAACAGTTGAGAGCATGGAAATTCAAAGTGCCCACAAATCCAAAATGATACCTTATGTGTTCTGTCATTGAAGTTTCTCTTGCTATAGCTATTTGACAGTGGGGTGAGGGAACATTAATAGGCTTTTTAAAAAAAAATTATAATTGAGATTTTTCAATTGACGTGAAAAAATGAACGGAAAATCAACCCATTTTAATTGAAAACTGGATTGTTCACAGCAGTGATTTAATGAACATCTGAAAATGCTAGAAAGAATGGGGAAGACTCAGACAATCGTGTACAAAGATAATCCTTTTAAATATAGGCTAATGTGCTTGTTTTTAAACTGCTGTTCAGAGTCACTGCATTGTGGAACCTCATAAAAGCCATGGGAGGACAGGATACTGCACAACTGCTGCTATAGTGAATTTCCTGATTTAGAGCCAACATTTCTTAACCTTTTCTTTGTGTTCAAGAGCACAAAAAACTTAGATTATGAAATGCTAAACCACATTGAAAGATTCTCCATGAATGCTGCAATGCACATGGCTAGTTTGTGCTTGCTTCCAAGTCTCTAGATTTTGACACGGGAAGGTTAAGGCAGGGAAGGGGCATCTTGATCGTGCCATTACCATGCTCTTGATGCCCCATGCATACTACATGGCATTATACCACATTGGCTGTGCATGAAATGTTCTTTTGGTTCAGCCAATGCTCATCCCTACTCATTACATCATAACAAGGTGAGCCAGACAGGTTTGTTAAAACAAACAAAAAAAACCTCTTTGGATTCTTTGCCTTTCATAGTTCATGTGTACATAAAGAAAAGTTCAGTACAATAGGGTTCTACTATATAGCATGGTTTTTATTTTTCTCTGTGGTTTACTTTTGTATCCCTTAAGGATTCTGTGTGGAAAAATAACATTCAATTGACCTAGGAAGTAAAATAATGTAATGAATGTTTGGAATATAGTTATTAGAATATTTGCAGAGTGTACATAAAAACTGCAGTGTGCCTCTATGATGTGAATGTATATATGTAGTTAAAACATAACTGAGAAAATTTACAGAAAAAAATTGTATTTTCAGAAGGCAGCTTGGATGTCAGATACATCATGTCTACATAGAAATGCTTGTACTGTACAGCTGACAAAAAGAAATAATGTAACTTATTTTACTTTCTCACCAAGGATAAAATGATTGATTGCAGAGAGAGATAAGATTGTGTGTGTGAATCCTTCTAAAAAGCCTTAGTGTTTTGTCAGCTAGACTGGATTCTTTTCAGCTAATTGACAGAAACTGTTAAGATCCTGTGGACTCCTTCTTCATGTGCTCCTGGAAATAAAGGGGTCTTTTGGGGGAGAGAAGGGGAGCAGTTTCTCCAAATGGTTTAGTTTTCTGCATCTAATCGACCAGCTTAACAAAACACCAAAAATTAAATCACCAGTAGCGCTATACAAATGATTGGGTTGTTTTTTCTACTACTACTAATCTTGTTTCATTATAGTTTTATATTCCACTTAAATAAATTTAAAGTGAATTAAATTACAAGGGGGAAAGAACTCAGAGATATCTTTAATACCGAAAGCCGTACAACTCCCAAAGAGGAGTCTCACTAGGCTTTAGGACTCATCTTCACAGGTCATAAAAATCCCTTGTAAAGAGTGGCTCAAAAAATAGAAATTACACTTACCTGATAATTGTCGTTCCTTGAGTGACGACAGTTTAGTCCTCCACCTCTGGGTTGTGCACCTCTTCCTGCAGCTTGGAGACTGGGCATGTCAAAGTCGTGACATCACTGGATATAGCCTGCTGATATCTCCCATCAGCCTCCAGTGTACTATTGACAAAGCAAACTCAAAGGAACAACAAATAAGTAACTATACCATAACTTTAAATAACTCCCCATTCCTCAACCTGAGGAACCTTTTTAACCGTATCCATCTTATATTTTCTTTTCTTTTTCTTTTCTTTTTTTTAACTTTACATTCACGTCACCCCTATGCAAACACGTTTCCTATACCATCCCCTCGTTTAAATAAGAGAGAAGGAAGAAACAACAGAGAGGGATACTCACTGCGATCTAGAAACTGAAAGGATCTGTCTACTCCTTGAGATTGATGCTCCACTCCGCCTGAAAATAAACTCTGAAGAAATCACACCCCTGGGCGGGAATGAGGACTAAACTGTCGTCACTCAAGGAACGACAATTACCAGATAAGTGTAATTTCTATTTCCTTATCGTTCCTCCAGTTTAGTCCTCCACCTCTGGGATGTAACAGAGCAGTAATCATTGGGAGGGACCTATCCAGCCAACTCACCAGACCATCGACCCGGAACAGGCATCCTTTACTGCCAAAACATTTAGGCAGTAGTGGTTACTGAGGAAATGAAGAGACGACCTGGAAGCTGCTCTACCAATCCCCCCTGGTGGAATGACACAGTGATTCACCCATGAAGCTGCTTGCGCCCTGGTAGCAAGAGTCAGAAAGCCCCCCGAAATCATACAACCTTGCCACCAGAAAGCTGAGACAACCACCGCCTTAACCCAGTGCGAAATGGCCGCCTTCGCTGCTGCTTCCCCTTTGCGGAGACCTCCAACCAACACACAAAAACAAAGAAACGAATGCCGCACCCTACATTTTATGTTTCCTATCGGCGTAAGCTACGAATAAAAACCTCCCCTTCCAGAAAAACCGAGAACTGGAAGAGAAACCAATAGGCTCAGGAGAAAAATCAGATACCACCTTTTGGAAGGACGACGGGACTGCTCGCAAACACCACCCTCTATCCAGAAAGGGTGAAAACGGCTCATTACATGACAACGCCTGAAACTCTGAAACTCGTCGCGCCGAACAAAGAGCTATCAAAGCCACTGTCTATAACAGCAAATCCTTTACCGACGCCTGGAGTAAAGAATCAAAGGACTCTTTAGTTAACGCCTCTAAGACCCAATTGGGATCCCCCGGCGGCACCCGAACTCTCCTTGAGGAGCGCAGTCAGGTCCCAACTTAAGGAAACGCTACACATCAATCCGAACACCTAGCGCTATTCCCTCCACAGAACCTCTACACCCGGAAACAGTCACCCGCTGGACCCTCTAAGGAACTGGCCGCTAGTTCCTTCAGACACTGTCCTGCAGAGAACTCAGACCAAGGATACAGACACCTTTGTCGCCCGGACTTGCCACCGTGAACAGCAGCCTTCAAAAAGGCGCTAAGCACGGACCTATGTACCAGAAGCAGCCTGCCTCCTTGCTCTCAACAAGGTGGCGAAGACTGCCGCAGAAATAACCCTTCTTCTTCAACCCCGCCCATTCAAAGGCCAAACCGTAGGCGGGCACCGATCCACCTGAGACATTCGTCGCGGACCTAGCCGCAGCAGAACGTCCAATACCGGCAACCTCTAGGAAAAGCCTGTCGAGTAGGCGAATGAGATCAGCCTAGTACGGCCGTCTCGTCCAGCCGGGCGCTACCAAGAGTACCTTTCCCCGAAAGCCTCGATACGCCAACTAGTTGCCCTATGAGAGCCCACGGGGAAAGGACAAGACAAAGACTTAACTGGGAGCTTACTGAGCCTTGACTTATTTATTTATTTATTTAGTATACATTTGTATACCGCTACTTCCAGTGATCAGCAGCGGTTTTTGATTACAGATTGGAAATTGTCAAATCATGACAGGAAATTTTTGAGGTATAAACACATTGATTAGACAGGAAAGCACAGCACACAGAGAACTATTTTACAGGGAACATGGGCTATGGAGGATTAAGTGGCTTACCCAAGACCACAAGGAGCACCTGTGGGACTAGAAACCCCAGTCCTTCCGGCCCAAGGTTGCTGTCCTCTAGTGGGATTTGAACCCCCGACCTTCCAGCCCGAAGTACCTTGCCACAACCACTAGGCCACTCCTCCACTCCTTGGATGACTTGGATGAACCATCAGCCGCCCCATTCCTCCACCAGAGAGACCTCTGGGTAAACCCCAAGGAAGCCAATAATATTAGCTAGCGCTCGAATTAAGCCATAATGCACATTTGCCACATAAAGCAAATCAGGCTCCAGTCGATTCAACTCCCTGATCCTTTCCTGTTCTAGGTGAGTAGACTGCCGTAAACAATGTGACCACTTGAAGCATGCTCTCGCCTCCCTAGGCTCCACAAATGGGAGCTTGTAAGGACAGAGCATTGCCCCCAACGATCGCTTCAGTGAACCATCTACTTTCCTATCTTGCACTAAAGAAGATTGCTAGGGCTCTCTTCCATACAGTGAGTCCACACCCCCTGGTAGTGCAAGGTGGGCACCCACCCACGTAGTACCCAGGCCTGCCCCTGCTTAGCCTCAAAATGTCAATCAAGAACTGGCAAATTCAGGACAGCTGAATACTTTTTTTTTTTTTTTTACAAAGATATCTCTTAACCAAAAATTCCTTCAGCATGTGTTAAGAGATGCTCTTTCCGAGCCAACAATATGAAGTAGAAAGAACTCCCAAACACAGGCATACTAATCCACGGCCTTCCTGCTAGAGTAACGCCCCATTCCGTCTGATTGCACAAAGATGGACTTTATATTTTAAGTTCAACTAGCACCTGGTGTTAGGAAATACAGCTTTCTCATTCCGCAGTGGCAATTGAGTCAGCAATGAAGAAGCCGAGAAACTGCAGACAAGTTCCCATTATACCACCTAGTAAAGACTCCACTTTTAGACCACTGAAGCAAAAAAGCATGCGAGAGTGCCTTGTGTCCTGCCAGTAGCTGATCGAATTGAAATGATTCAGTGTATGCAGGGCATTTTCCAGAGAACGCAAGGTCCCTCATCCAGGCTGACTCCACATTCACAGTCTAAACCGGCAGCCATCTTGGCTGATGCTGATCAGCGCGGAAGCCATCTTGTAAGCCCAGCATATGATGTATGCCTACTAGAATCTGAGCTGCTGCCATTGCTGCTAGAGAACTAGCCTGGCTGCGTGCTTCTGGCCCCCATTAAGGCATTCGCTGAACACTAGCAGAGACTCTCCATACTGGAGAACCTCTGATAAATGGAATGGGAGCATAGATAGCTTCAAAGGCCAGAGTTCTATTTTGCAACCTCTCTCCGCTGAGCTGCCTTTTCCATATGTAAAATTAAACCACATATAGCCAAAATTAAGACATTACAAATCTACTGTAAAATCTTATAATTTGGGCAAAGCCAAACTAAACAGGAATATTTTCCATTAAGAAACCACACAACTATAAAACCCCTCTCATTACATAATGCTTATGGCAGAGCATTCCACATCTGTGGACTGGCCAAGGTGCTCACCCAAGCACCTGTTACAACTGTCCAAGAGAGTTATCACCATAATTCCTTTTGACTTGAATATGTTTACAGCGGATCATAGCACTATATCACAGCAGCTAAGCCAAAATATTACCCTGCCATACAAACCGACTTTAACGCTTTATAGGACCTTCTATGGATAGCGGAAGGAGATTCTTGTAAATCAACATAGCTATGCCCCTTTTTCTTTTTTTTTTTTTAAAGTATAGGACTCCAAAAA
Organism: Ichthyophis bannanicus; assembly: GCA_033557465.1. NCBI lineage: Eukaryota > Metazoa > Chordata > Amphibia > Gymnophiona > Ichthyophiidae > Ichthyophis > Ichthyophis bannanicus. The sequence goes on along the minus strand of CM066039.1, from coordinate 249,898,061 downwards.
CCAAGTTTCCGCCAACTCCAATGAAATCAAAGCAGATCAGCTAAAATTACCCGAACTGCACCTATAGCTTTGCAAGAAGCTACCAGCCCCCGCTGCCCCCAGTTTTCCTCCCCCCTTATCCTGAGGGATTCAGCATTGCAGGACACGTTGCGCACCCCCTGCCAGCCTGCTGCATCTGCCAGGGAGCTGAAGAGCAAAATAGAAAGTAGAACCCCTGGAAGCAAACAGTGTCCTGACCTTGGGGTTCAGGACGCAAAAGGCCACCGAATAAATCAACAGTGTTAGCTAAAAATTAACAAGGCTATCTCGCACTAAAGAGTTTTTTTCTTTTTGAAATCCCACCGAAGTCCGTGGGACCCAAGCTTTCGAACACAGCCCCTAACGCTGTGCATTAACCACAACCAGAGAAATGAAATGAAATGAAATGAACCCCGCTCTAGAAATAGATGAGAATTTCCTGGGAAGGGCATGCTAAGTGGAGCTATGAAACACACAGGCACCCCCCCCCCCCCCCGGCCTTCCCGCAGTCAGAGAAATAGCAGTGGAATACACCGACAACCTTGCAAATGGAGGTCTTAGAGGTTGCTGCCTGTGTGAACCTGATGAGTAATACGATTTTGTATTTTACCACCCCCCCCCCAGGGATGGGGGCACTGAATACTATACGAGTATGTGATTCATGAGCAGCGCTGCCATCCGGTGGCCTTTAGGGCACCAGAGCCTGACAAACGATACAGAAGTTAAGAGCTTTAAATCTTGGTCATATAATCTTGATTTGCAGAACATTACATTACAGCTGCTTGTTTAGTCACTAACCCCTAAGAGCCCATGAGGTGGCTCTGTGGTTATTTCTTCCCTGACTTGCAGAGAATGATCAATTTGATAATGGCTGCATACACACAGTCATAGAAAGGCACTATTGAGTGTACCAGCTGCCCTCTGGTGGCCATAGACCGTAGCACATGCACTTTTTTTTATATCCTAAGGTTTCCTAAACCTGTCCCTGTGAATTTTGGGCAACTTTCACTATAGAATACATAAAAGCACACTTCCAGGCTGTCCCTCCTTCCAACTACAAGTTAGGGCTCTGCTCTTGAACCTAAAAACTGACAATTTGCTAAAATCCTGGGACTTAACAGATGCTCCTCAGAGACATGATTACGAGGGAGGGAAAGAACATGTGGTATCAGAGAGCAATGCCAAAACTGCTGTCCTATAAAACTAAGAATAAACTTAAAAATAAAGAGGATTGACAACAGCCTCCCTTAAGGCTGAGGTACCTCCCAAATCTCAAAAAACCTACAAACAAAAGAAAGAAACACTAGGCCCAAAAATCTAGCTATTCTGCCTGTTGTTTTCCTCAAACAGGCAGCTCCCTGTAACTCTCGCCATGCGGTCCAAATACCTAGAGAGAAAATGGCCGCCCCTTCGCCAATGAATTTTGGTGCCAAGAACAGCCGCTGCAAAAAGGAGGCCTCAGCAGACCGGCAGAGCCCGAAAGCCTTACCTGCAGGGCAGAAAGCCACACAGCCTGCTCCTACCACCTTGAATTCCTCCAATCCTCAAGCCGCGCTGATGCGCCTGGCAGCCGCGGCAAGGATCGCTCAGCCGGTTCCACAGAGTAAAATTAAAATCCCGCAGCAACGGAGAGGCTCCATCTCACACAGCTTCAGTGTGGCTTTACGGATCCCAGAGCTCTCTCCCGTACAGTCAAGGGAGAGAGATCCGCACCGGCAAATGCCTGTAGCAAGTGAAAATAACTGAGAAGGAGGGAAGGCGAGAGCTGCTACTAATTTAAAGAGCCAGGCTCAAATTTAAAATTTACTGTAAATAAGGAAATTTGCTCCTAACTAAAGGGAACTAATCCCTGATTGCCAATTACAATGCAAAGCTTGTCTGCTTTGGTTACCGATTTTAAAAAATGGCTGCAGAGTAGAGAGAGACTGGAAATTAATGAGCTTGGGTCAAGATCCAAAATTCCACCCTCTCCTGTCTGGAGGTATCATAAGATGTGGTTTACTCAGTGGTGATCTAAGATCTAATTGTAATCACCTAGGAAATGGCAATCTCCAGGAACAAGCAGGAATGTAGTCTTCACATATGGATATCGTCGGTACCGACAGAGCCTGCGCAGGAACGCTCCCCAGCGTCCAATAGGAAAGCTTTTGGGAGCATCCCACAGCACCTGCATGCTGCCTTCCCACCTTTCCCAACTGTCCCTCTCCAGTTCTTTGTTTTCCGCGGAGCCGATAGGTCGCACATCCTGTCACCGCAGAAAAAAAATCCCTTCTATTCTTCTTTTTTGTGGTCGTGTCTGCCTTCCCTTGATGCTACACCGGTACCGCCGGTGGTTCTTCTTTCTTTTCTTTAAAAAACAAAACAAAAAAACTTCTTTTTTCTGGAGTCTTTCCAGTAATTTTCTCTCAGGTGCCATGCACCATTTTGGGCACTAGGCCCAACTTTTCCTTCAGAATGGAAAAACCCGCTTCGAGTTTTAAAAAGTGTTTTAAGTGTGGCGGTACCATCTCCGTCACCGACACCCATGAGTGGTGCCTCAAATGTTTAGGTCGTAACCACTCTTATTTCAGAGTGTGTTGCCTGTGGGATGATGTCGAAAAGGGGCCGGCAAAACCGAGCTGCTAAACATAGCGCCCTTTTTCCCTCCGATGCAGCCTCCGTGGCATCGACGTCGTCCAGGGCTTCGTCTTCCTCCCATGGATCTCAGGTGACTAAGCATAAATCTAGCCGGACCTCAAAGGATAGATCTCCTTCTAGACAGCGAGATGCCTCTGGCGTTGCCCTTGAGGGACTTTCACCGTCAAAATTGCCCCGGCGGGAGGCTTTGGCTTCCTAAGCACTAACGGGGCTCCAGGATGTTCTCGAGGCTTCAACCTCGGCAGAACTACTTGTGCCATGCTCTGGGGTACTGGCTGCTTCATCCAATACCGATACCCAAGCATCGGCAGCATCGATAGACCAGAGATTATTGGCTATTGAATGCAATCTGGCGGCTCTTCTCACGGCCTCGATGCCCTTGAAACTGCTTCAGACAATTGAATCGGTACTGGCACCGACTGCATTGACATCGGCAGGTATTCTACCGGGACCAAGTCATGCTTATCCATCCGGTATTGACAGGTCGGTACCGGACCACTCCAATGCTGACTTTGATCGGTATCAGTACCGTGCCTTGCACGATCACCCGGATCGGAGATACTTCGAATCCTCTGATGAGTCTGAAGACTCTGACAGCTCTGCCGATACCAGAGTACTTCTTCCTGAGGATGATTCTTCTCCTCAGCGTAGGATGTCTCCACCAAAGGATATGTCCTTTCAGGATTTTATCCGAGATGTGGCTCGAGGTCTTTCCATCACAGTGGCTCCTGAAAAAGAGCCTAGGGCAAAGGAATTAGAAATCCTGCAATACCCTAAAGCTCCCAAGGAGGCAGCTACCTTACCTATTCATGAGATCTTGCATGATCTCATGTTAAGGATCTGGGAAACACCTCTAACCACATCTCCTCACTCTTGAAGACTCAACACCATGTATCGAGTTCCTCCTTGTCCTGGATTTCAGAAGACTCAATTACCACACCATTCCATGGTGGTGGAGTCAGCAATGAGAAGGATAAAGAGTGCAAAAAGGCATGCATCTAATCCTCCAGGATGTGAGTGTAGGATTCTTGACTCCTTTGGATGTCGAACCTTCCAGGCTTCCATGCTTTCTGCTAGGATCAGTTCCTATATGTTATATATGGGAATGTTCCTTAAGGAGATCACAGGAGATTTAGAGCTTATGAGCCCTCTCCTTCCTGATGATGAGGAAAGATTATCTCGCTCTTGTCAGACATGCTCAGGATGTTTACAAGTTTGTGAATCGTGCAGCTTTTGACTGCTTTGAGTGCATAAGCAGAACCTCTGCCATTGCCATAGGTGCATGTAGGATTGCCTGGCTCCAGACATCTGACTTGGAAATTTGGGTACAGGATAAACTAGGGAATATTCCTTACACAGGAGAGAATCTCTTTGGCAAGAATTGGCAGGAAAAAGCTAATGAGAGAGATGCTGACAATATCACTTTGGATAGATTGTCTAAATCTACAACTGATCCTGCGAGGAAAAAATCCTATAAGAAACCATTCTTCAGTAAGAAGAAGAAGTTTTATCCCTCCTATACCCAACAGGGGCATCATTTAGGTCAGTCTGCCCAAAAGGGACAGCAGCAACAACCTAGACAAAGAAAGACAAAAGCAGCTAAGCCTCAGCAGACTCAGCCTCCACAGGTGCTTTGACTCCTATCTAGAGAACTTTGCCTTCCTGGCCCTGAACGGCCCAAAACCCTCCACCATACCAGGAAGGTTATGTAATTTTGCCCCAAGATGGGGTCAGATAACAGCAGAAATTGGACTCTGTCTATTGTAAGAGAGGGATACAAGCTTCATTTCCTCAGCATGCCCCCTCCTACAATAGTAAGACAGTTCAATTCTCAGACCTCTCTCAACGACCAGTTAGGTCAAGAGGTCACTGTGCTTCTTGCCCAAGGGACAATAGAAGAGGTACCCATTCCCCAACGGCGTACAGGGTTTTACTCCTCCTATTTCCTTATTCCAAAAAAACAGGAGGACACAGACCCATTTTAGACCTCAGAGAATTGAACAAATTCCTGTTCAAAGAGAAGTTCAAAATGATTTCTCTAGGAACTCTGCTGCCATACCTTCAGAGTCAGGATTGGCTTTGTTCTCTAGATCTCAAGGATGCGTACACTCATGTTCTCATCCATCCAACTCATCGAAAGTTCCTTTGCTTTCTGTTTCAAGGGAAGCACTACCAATACTGGGTTCTTCCTTTTGGCCTGGCCTCTGCACCAAGGGTGTTCACAAAATGCATGGCTGTGGTGGCAGCATTTCTCCTCACCCTAGGAATATTTGTCTTCCCTTACTTAGACGACTGGCTCATTCGAGCCCCTTCAGAGCCAGAGGCCAGGGTTGCTCTCTCTTGCACAATGCGCATCCTTCAGTATTTGGGACTTGTCATAAACTTCCCAAAATCCAACCTTGCTCCCACTCAGTCCCTGGAGTGTATAGGAGCTCTGCTGGATACCAGACAAGGGCCTACCTTGCACAGCCCCGCTGCCTTCGCATTGTGCAGTTAGTTTCCCAAGCAGTGCTAAAACCTCACCTCACTGCTCCGGAAATGTTACAGTTGCTAGACCACATGGCATCCACCGTGCATGTGGTTCCTTATGCTCGCCTCCATATGAGGGCAGCCCAGTGGACTTTATCCACTCAGTGGATTCAGGCGTCAGGTTGCCTGTCAGACAAAATAGCAAACTCGGATCGTCTTATTTTGTCCCTCCAATGGTGGCAGTCACCCCAAAACCTTTTGGTGGGGTCTCCTTTTCAGCAACCCCCACCCCAAGCCACTCTAACAACAGATGCCTCACAGTTGGGATGGGGAGCCAACCTGCAAGGCCTCTCTACCCAGGGTACCTGGACTCCATAAGAGGCCTATCTACACATCAATCTCCTGGAACTCGGAGCAATCTTCCTTGCTCTTCGAGTATTCCACACCCAGCTCAGCTACAAGACAGTCCTAGTTCAAACGGACAATCAAGTAGCCATGTTCTATTTGAACAAGCAGGGCGGAACAGGCTCTCTGTCACTATGCAACGAAGCTTTGCGACTATGGGCCCTCGCTAGAGAGCATCAGATTCATCTCCTTGCGGTGTATCTTCCAGGCATTCAAAACTCTTGGGCAGACAGACTCAGTCGAGTTCTGCTTCCACACGAATGGTCTCTTCATGCAGACCAGGTGGCCAAAACTTTTCAAATTTGGAGAACCTCGGACATAGAACTCTTTGCAAGTCTGTTGAATGCCAAACTTCCCCTGTTCTGTTCCAGAATTCCGGCTCAGGGTTGTCAGGCCAGAGATGCTTTCCTCCTCCATTGGGGCCAGGACTTCCTGTATGCCTTTCCACCCATTCCCCTAATTCCCAAAACCCTGTTCAAGCTTCAGAGAGACAGAGGTCATATGATTCTCATAGCTCCACATTGGCCATGGCAAATGTGGTACCCTCTGCTCCTACATCTCTCTCAAGCTCTGCCTCTGGAGTTAGGATCTGCTCCAAATCTCCTTTCTCAGGAGGACGGGATGCTGTGGCATCCCAATCCCCAGTCTCTGCATCTCAGGGCCTGGTTGCTGAAAGCATAGAACTTCACGGTCTTAACCTTTCTCAGCAGGTAAAGGATATCCTTCATGCTTCCAGGAAACCTTCCACAAGACGCTCTTATGCATTCAAGTGTAAAAGGTTTGCCATATGGTGCTCGCAGAAGGGTCTTAACCCTCTTGCGATACCTCTGGAATCATTGCTGGAGTATCTCCTTCATTTATCTAATGTGGGGCTTAAGACCAATTCAGTGAGAGTTCATTTGAGTGCTATTGCAGCTTCTTTCAAGCCTCTAAATGGACAACCTATTTCCTCTCATCCTCTCATAGCGAGATTTATGAGAGGCCTTCTTTTAACTAAGCCTCCCATTAAGCCACCACCGGTGGCATGGGACTTAAATCTGGTTCTTGGGCAGCTCATGAAGCCGCCTTTTGAACCTTTAGCTACTACCTCTTTGAAATTCCTTTCCTGGAAGGTCATCTTTCTTATTGCAATCACATCAGCACGTTGCATCAGTGAATTGCAAGCGTTGGTGGCTGATCCTCCTTATACAAGGTTCCATCATGATAAGGTAGTCCTTAGGACTCATCCACACTTTATGCCAAAGGTGGTGTCACCTTTTCATTTAAACCAAGCGGTTTACCTTCCTGTATTCTTCCCAAGGCCTCACACCTCAAATGCAGAAAGGAATCTTCATACTTTGGCCTGTAAAAGGGCTTTGGCCTTTTATTTGCAAAGGACACAGCAACATAGAAAGTCCTCTCAACTCTTTGTTGCTTTTGATCCTAGTCATTTGGGACTTCCAGTCTCCAAAAGAACACTGTCCAGCTGGATTGCACAGTGTATTTATTTTGCCTATGAGAGTAAGAACCTTCCTGTTGAAGGCCATGTCACAGCTCACAATGTGAGAGCCATGGCAGCCTCTATGGCTTATCTTCACTCTGTGTCTATCGACGACATCTGTCAAGCAGCTACTTGGGCTTCGGTTCATACCTTTACAGCCCATTACTGCTTAGACAAGGACTCCTGCCGGGATGCCTTGTTTGGTCAGGCTGTTCTTCAATATCTGTTCCATACTTAATCAACTCCTACCCACCATCCCTGGTAGGATGCCAGAGATCCATGGGGGGAAGTGGAGCCCTTTCATACGGGCACACAACTTCTGGGGCCTTCTCCCTGGCATCTGCAGATAGGGAGTCCCCATATGTGAAGACTACATTCCTGTTTGTTCCTGGAGATAGCATAGTTACTCACCTGTAACAGGTGATCTCCAGGAACAGCAGGTATTTCGTCTTCACAACCCACCCTCCTCCCCTAGGAGTGGTATCTCTCTCTCTTTGTCTCAGCTTTAAACTCAACTGGAGAGGGACAGTTGGGAAGGGTGGGAAGGCAGCACGCAGGCGCTGTGGGATGCTCCCAAAAGCTTTCCTATTGGACGCTGGGGAGCGTTCCCACGCAGGCTCTGTCGGTACCGTCGATACCCATATGTGAAGACTAAATTCTTGCTGTTCCCGGAGATCACCTGTTACAGGTGAGTAACTATGCTTTAGGTGTAAACCCTGTCTAATCTGGGGATTGCTTATTGGGTTCAACCTCTTAAGTGTTTTATAATTAAAGATTCCAGGTAGTCAGTCAGCTGAATTCAGCCTTTTCATAAAGATCTTGGTCAGTGAGGGACTTCGCATAAATTAACCTTGATGTTGGTTAAAGGAGAACACCTACCAAAGAAACTGGATAAATCTTGCCAAATTAACTCCAGCTGTTGCTAACCTGGTGTAAGATGTGTATCTGAAACAATCAAGAATTGCCTCACTGCAACTGTGAACACCAGCAGGCTCGGAGTGTGACAAACGTTTAGTCAGGATTGTTATACATTAATACTTTTTTTCTTTTTAAACTAATAGAATTCTCTCTAGTCTAGACCAGCTACACAGGGCTCATTCCTATCTGCTTGGAGACTGAGGATACTGGCTTGGTGGGAGGAGTTCGGTCCTGTATATGGGATGACATCACCATCTGCTGAAAGGGGATGAAGACCCAGTAGTCTGGACTAGACTAGACTGGACTGGAGGGACACTATGGAAACAATGCGCTTGAATGGCATTTTGTATAGCTTCCACAACAAGACCCTGATTTTATAACCAGATGCCTATTTTAAGTCTGTTTTATAAAGGCAACATAGGTGCCTATGTGCCTTTATAAAGCACTCGCCCAGAACCAGACCCTGTAGGAAGCAAATGCAGAAATACACATTCACACCTGTTCCAAAGTTGGTGTAAATGTCAACATATACTCTGTATTGAATAAAATACATGTATTCACCTGCCTCTGCTGTACCCAAACTGCGCTCCCAGAAACTGTAGAAGGAGATCACTTAAAAGTAGATGCACATTTTGTGTAAGCACATACTGTTTTGCTATTTTATAAGAGCCCCTTTCTGTATATGAAACAGGCTTTATATGCAGAAAAAGCTTTTATAAAATTCTCTCCCCCCCCACCCCACCCCCAGGAGGTCATCTCTGATAAAAGGTTGCTGTTTCTCTAAATGGGTTAGTTTTGCACATATGATGACAGTCATGAACCTCACTTCTAAGCTCAGGATTATGTGGAGAGTTTCTCGGGACTGTTTCTCCAAATGGGTTAATTTTGCGCATACCATGACAGTCATGAACTTCAACTCTGAAGATGATATGTGGAATATGATCTCAGTCTCTCAAATTTACTGCTAATGCTGCTATGGAGTGGCAGCATGCTTCTTTACGGATCTTTAATCAGTAGATGATCCTATTACTTGATCTCTAGGAACAGCCTTATCAAAGAAGGTGACAGTAGCATATATCTACCTGGGATATCATGTCGCTAAAGGAATGCGGCTGTGGCACCTCTCCCCTGTATATATAACCCCCAGTGCAATATTTGAAATGTGAATGTTTGTTTGATTTTTGCACACATGCTAGAATTTGGTCCTTTTAATTTCCTCACAGAAACATACCTTTGTGCTGTGAACGTTTTTTTGGCCATTTTTTTGGACTGTAATATATAGAACACTTTTTTTTCCTGGAAATGTGTTAACTGTGAATTGTAGTTAATGCCATCTTGTTTCTTCTTTTTCTTGACTTCTGGAGAAGCTGAAGAGGAAAACAAAGTTTGTGCTCAAATTTCCACTTTCATATTGTTTTATGATGATTATTTTTAGGTTGTGAAGTTCAAAAGTACTGCAACTGGTTAATTATGTATTTGTAAATAAAGATGAATTGGAAGTGATGGGGAAAACCCTGCTGTCATTTGTTGTGATTGTAAAGGTTTTCTGAACAGCCCATATTTTGGGTTTATGTGAAGGAGAAAGTGAGCACCTCAGTTTCTTGTTCTGGTTAGGGGAAATCATTTTATTTTCCTTTTGGGGAGGGGAATATGCATTGTTCCTCATTGTTTTCCCATGATTGTATCCCTATGCAAGAAAACCTCTTTATCCATGTTTCTTTGATTAAATGGAAAAAAGACCACACCCTCTTTTTGTGTTTTTCCAATGTATGATATCTGCAGTTTTTCACCTCTAAGTTATTAGTTGATATGCCAGCTGAGGGGGCCTGTGTTAAATGTAGTTGTGCTGCTGCTGCTGCTGCTACTACTACTACTTACAAATGTTTCTTCCTTGTAGCACTATACAAATGATATCATGTCTCCTGTCATCTCTGAAGGAATCTTGACATCCTGCTTCTGTCACCTTCCTATGAACCAGTCTTTCAGCAGTTGGTATGGGAAAGTGATCATTCAGTGCTTCCTACTTAGCTTTGTAGCATCTTTCTGTGGCCAGAAAGGTTGGGCATCTTTTCTTCAGGAAATGCCTAATACCATCTTGACGACTGACTGGCAGCTACCCCTGTTTGAGCAATACATCCCCTCTCCTGCCTCCCCCTTAGAAGGGCTATGAATGCTACTGTCACAAAGCTTGCAGTCCTGGCTGACAGCAGAAACAAGGACCTGGTTATGTAATGCAATGTGATCTTCTGTCTTTTTTCCTAATTCAAAACTGTTTACAAGATTAAGATACAATTAAAACATATTGATTAAACCCTTACCCACCCACATCCTATACAGTGCCAGTAGACTTTATAAAATTTCTTCTTTTTTTCCATTTTTCAGTTTGATTTTCCTTACAGCTGGAGCTGATGTGTTTATCTATCTGATGTCCACTGTTGCATTCCTGGACTCAGGTCTGTAGCTAAGAGAGTTTATAAAAACTCAGTAACACAGAGTATGGAAGAGATTCCAGGAAGGAAAATGGGCTAACAGATGAAAGTACCCACCTGCCTGGGTGTTAGATTTAAGTACACACAGATTATAAAGAAATATACATTGAACAGGATACTGCTGGGATCATCTGTTTTCAGCCAGCTATGATGTTCTATCTCCACATTCTCACAATAGAGTGTGGCATGTTGACATCACTCCCTCTCAGATGCCAGGAACATCGGCCAATTCTGCTTGCCTCCTATGCCTTTGGAGATGGTAGCAATGGCGAATTTCCTTCTGAATGCTGGTGAGGAGAGAATCACAATGCTCTTTGTCCTGCAACATAGTAACATAGTAAATGACGGCAGATAAAGGCCAGTATGGTCCATCTAGTCTGCCCAGTAAGATAGCAAGAGTAGGTGCACCTGCTGCTCCGTGCAGGCCACCCCTCCCCATGTCTTTGTTTAGGGGTGAACCCACCACGTAGTGTAGGACACCCGTTTCTTGAGAATTTAGATAGTTAAGTGTATTTTGATTTTATCCTGCTGCTGTAAAGGGATCCACTGTGTCTGTCCCATGCCATTTTGAATTCTATCACTGTATTTGCCTCCACCACTTGCATCAGGAGGGCATTCCAAGCATCCACCACCCTTTCAGTGAAAACGTATTTCCTGACATTGCCTTTCAATTTACCCCTTGCAGCTTCATGTTATACCCTCTAGTTTTACAGCTTGCCCGTCTTTGGAAGAGATTTGTTTGTTCATTATTTCTCTTTAAGTATTTAAAGGTCTGAATCATATCTCCCCTATCCCTCCTCTCCAGAGTGTACATATTTAGGTCTTCAAGTCTCTTCTTATAAGGCTTTTGACGCAGGCTCCAAATCATTTTGGTTGCCTTCCTCTGAACAGTTTCCAGTCTTTTTACATCCTTTGTGAGATATGGTCTCCAAAACTGAACACATTATTCCAAGTGAGGCTTCACCAGAGTCTTATACAGTGACATTAGTACCTCTTCCTTTCTGCTGGTAATTCCTCTTTGTATGCAACTCAGCATCCTCCTGGCTTTTGCCACTGCCTTGTCACACTGTTTTGCCACTGCCTTGTCATCCTCAGAAATAATCACAACAAGGTCCTTCTCCTGGTCTCTGCACACCAATCTCTTGCCCCCTATCACGTACATTTCCCTTGGATTTCTGCTTCCCAAATGCATGACACTGCACTTCTTCGCATTAAATCTTAACTGCCAAGCATTAGACCATTCTTACAGCTTTCGTAGATCTTTCCTCATGTTATCCACTTCCTCAGGGGAGTCCACTCTTGCAAATTTTCATGTCATCTGCAAAAAGACAGACGTTTCCATTCAGTCCTTCAGCAATATCACTCACAAATACATTGAACAGGGCCGGGCCCAGGACCAAACCCTGGGGCACCCCGCTAATCACCCTCCTTTCATCTGAGTGAGCTCCATTTACCATCACCTTTTGTTGTCTGTCCATCAACCAATTTCTGATATAGTTCACCACCTTGGGACCCATCCAAGTGAATTGTATGCGATAGGGGACTAGAGGTTAGTGTGCACAGACCAGGAGAAGATCCTTGGAATGACTGTTTCTAAGGATCACAAGGTTGGCGAAACAATGTGACAAGGGGTTGCCAAAGCCAGAAGAATGCTGGGTTGCATAGAGAGAGGAATAACCAGCAGAAAGGAGGTGGTATTAATCCCCCTGTCCAAGTCATTGGTGAGGCCTAACTTGGAATTTGGTGTTCAGTTGTGGAGACCATATCTTACAAAGGATATAAAAAGACTTGAAATGGTTCAGAGGAAGGCAAAAGTGAAATTAGACTTACCTGCTAATTGTTGTTCCTTGAGGAACTCCAGTTCAGTCCCGCAGCGCTTGGTAGTACACCTCTTCCTGCAGCATGGAGACTGGGCATGTCAGAAGTCTGGCACATATACCAGTGGCACCTCCCACCAGCTTCCAGTGACCTATTGACAAAGCAGGCTCTAAGGAGCAACACATAAGTAGTTATAACTATTTTGCAAATATACAAACTGAAGGGCTCTAGAGCCACTGAATTTGAACCCCCTGAAAGAAAAGAATAACTTCCCTACCTCTCTTTCAAGGAAAGAACATCACAAAGATGTGAAACAGAACAGAGTATAGAGATAAAGCAGCCACTTACCCTTCAAGAAGAGTGATACTCATTGAAATGTATTTCTTCATCGGGCCAGTTTGTTCTAATACCCATCAGTCACTGACCCCCCTATATAACTTGGGTGGGAATCGGGACTGAACTGGAGTCCCTCAAGGAACAACAATTAGCAGGTAAGTCTAATTTCACTTTCCTTTTCATCCCTCCAGTTCAGTCCTGCACCACTGGGATGTATCAGAGCAGTACACTAATGGGGGAGGGACCTGCCAAACCGGACCGCAAAACCGCTGACCCGAAACAGGCATCCCCTACTGCCTGGACATCCAGATGGTAATGTCTACTAAAAGTGTGCAAGGAGGACCATGTGGTTGCCTTACAGATTTCCACTGATGGAATCAAACTATGCCTCTGCCCAAGAAGTAGCCTGAGCCCTAATGGAATGAGCTCGCAAACCTAGAGGCACCTGCCGACCCCACAAAATATAAGGTGAGGTGATCGCTTCTCTGACCCACCTAGAAAAAGAAGCCTTGGACTCTGCCTCCCCTTTCCGCAGACCTCCAAAAAGCACAAACAAATGCTCCGATCTGCGAAACGATTCCGACACCTTCAAATAATAGCGTAGCGTTCTCTACAAATCAAGCAACCGCAAACTACGACCAGCTACGCTGCCATCCGCCAATTTCAACACTGGTAGGGAGACAGACTGATTCACATGAAATGGGAAAACCACCTTTGGAAGAAAGGATGGTACTGTCCGCAACACCACCTTCTCCTTGAAGAATGACAAAAAAGGCTCTCGACAAGATAATGCTTGCAACTCTGATACTCTGTGTGCTGAACAAATGGCCACCAGAAACACGGTCTTCAACGTCAGATCCTTCATAGACGCTGCACTGAGCGGCTCGAAAGGTTGTCCTGTCAAAGCCCTCAACACCAAATTGAGATCCCAAGGAGGAACCATGAATCTGCGTGGAGGCTGCAAGCGAGAAACCGCTCTCATAAAATGCAAGACATCAGGATGAGCTCCCAGAGCACACCCTTAAATTTTACCACGATAACAGGCAATTGCCGCCAATTGTACCCTCAACGAGCTGGGCACCAAGCCTTTATCAAAACCATCCTGAAGGAAACTCAAAACCACTGGGATTGATACTGCGGACGGACGCAGCTGCTTAGCCGCACACCAGTCCTCAAAGATACACCAGATCTGAACATAAGCTAAAGAAGTCAAACGTTTTCTGGCCAAAAGCAAAGTAGCAATTACCGCTGAAGAATAACCTTTCTTCTGCAACCGAGCCCTCTCAATGGCCAAGCCGTAAGCGAGAACCGAGCTACCTGTGGCATGCAAAGAGGACTCTGCAGAAGTAGATCCTCCTGCATCGGTAGTTGCCAGGGTTGCTCGTCGAGAAGTCTCACCAGATCTGCGTATCACGGGTGACGTGGCCAGTCCGGAGCTATCAATATCACAGCCCCCTGATGCGCTGAATCACCCTGCCTATGAGCGCCCAGGGTGGAAAAGCATACAGAAGCCCTGGAGATGGCCACTGCTGAATTAATGCATCGATTCCTTTGGACATCCTTTCTCTCCTTCTGCTAAAAAAAATGACTGACCTTGGCAGACTGCCAAGTTGCCATAAGATCCATGACCAGAAACCCCCACCTGACTACCAGCTGTTGAAATACTTCTGGGTTCAACTCCCACTCTCCAGAGTCCACCCAAACCCGACTGAGATAATCCGCCATCATGTTGTCTACTCCCGCAATGTGCACCGCTGACAACGCTACCAGCCGAAGCTCCACCCAGTGGAATAGAGCTTCCACTTCCTTCTCCAGCGCCACACTGCCCGTGCCGCCTTGCCGATTGAGATATGCCACCGCCGAAGCATTGTCTGATAACACTCGAACCGTGCGCCCTTGCAATATGGCCTCGAACGCCCGCAGTGCTAGAACCACTGCTCTTAGTACCAGATGGGTGATGGACCACTGAGCTTCCAGCGTGCTCCAAATACCCTGTGCGAAAAGCCCTTTGCAATGAGCTCCCCAGCCTGCTAGGCTGGCGTCTGTCAACACCAGAACCCAGTGCGGCTATTCCAAAGGCATTCCTGCCGCCAGCTTCTCCGGACGTAGCCGCCAAAGGAGGGACGCTCGCACCAGCCCTGGACAGGGCAAGCGCTTGCTCAGAGAGTCCCTCTGGTGCGACCAGCGCCTCAGCAGTGATCTTTGCAGGGGCTGCATGTGCGCCCTGGCCCACGGCACCACTTCCAGGGTAGCCGCCATGGTATTTATTTATTTTATTTATTTATTACAATTTCTTATATACCGCACTATTCGCCATCAGCGCGGTTTACATTAGAACAAAAGACCAGAATAACAGGCTATTCGGTTTTACAGAGAACAAGGATTACAAACTTGGATAATATGGGCGAACTATTTACATGATAAATCTACATGTAAGTTTTATTGACATGAAATATCTACAAAAACGGGCGTTATGACAAAGCATTATAAGTATTATGTAATTATTTTCTATGGTGGGGTTAGCTAGGTGTCATTGCTAACTGGATAGTACTTGAGGAACAGGTGATATTTAAATGCCTTCCTGAACTGGGCTAAGTCAGTGATAGCACGAATGTTCGATGGTAGAGCATTCCAACAACTTGGGGCGTAAAATTTGAAAGCTCTTTTTGCCGTTGTCAGGGTGCATTTTGTCAAGTGGTACCCAGCACTCGAAGATAATGCCAGGCTGTCGGGTCTGATTGTTTCCGAATGTCGCGCACCAAAGACTGAAGACCTTGAACCCGCAGTTCTGGGAGAAATACCGCCCCGACCCGTGTGTCGAAGCGCATCCCGAGATACGCCAAGGACTGCGATGGTACCAACCGACTCTTGGCGGCATTGACTACCCAGCCGAGACTTTGCAAGAATTGCATCACCCTGGCCATTGCCATTACACTCTTGGCCTGGGACTTCGTATGAATCAGCCAATCGTCAAGGTAAGGGTGAACTAGAACCCCCTCCTTGCGCAAAAACGCTGCCACTACCACCATTACCTTGGTGAACGTCCATGGAGCCGTTGCCAACCCGAAGGGTAAGGCTTGGAACTGAAAATGACCCCACGGTACTGCAAACCATAAGAGCTTTTGGTGATCTGGCCTGATTGGAATATGCAAATAAGCCTCAGTGAGATCAAGCGACGTCAGGAACTCCCCCTGTCACACTGCCACCATCACTGACCTTAACATTTCCATACAGAAATGGGCCACTCGCAGACAACAGTTGACACCATTGAGGTCTAGAATCGGACAAAAAGTCCCATCCTTTTTTGGAACCACAAAATAAATCAATATCGTCTGGAACAGCATTGATCTGAAAGCACCGGAACCACGGCCCCTAGCTGCTGTAGGAGTGACAACGTTGATCGAACCGCCAACACCTTGTTTCGTCCTCTGCAGGGGAAAGAACAAAGGAGTCTCGAACCGGTCGGACAAACTCGAGGGCGTAACCTTCTCAAATAACCACCCACTGATTGGATGTTATCTGAACCTAGGCAGGCCAAAAATCCCGAAGTGGACCCCCCTTGGGTTGCAGTGCTGCCTGAGCCCCTCTCGTTTCATTGTGCTTTTTTAAAACCCGGCTGACGGAGAGTTTGCGAACCCCCTGCCTGCCCCTGTGAAACCTCTTAACACCTTGCCCCCAAAAAGGATACCTTCTCCTCTGAAAGGATCCCAAACGGGAAGTCTGAAACCATCGAAAGTCTCGAGGTTGACCCCTCATCACCGGTCCAGACTTTCCCGGTCTTGGCTTGTCTTCCGGCAAGCGGCCACCCTTGGACTCTCCCAAGTCCTTAACGAGCTTGTCAAGATATTTTCCAAAGAGCAGTTTTCCTTTAAAAGGAAGCTTACTGAGCCTAGATTTGGAGCGTTATCCACCGCCCAATTCCACAACCAAATGTAGCGACAAGCCGCCACCAAAGAAGACATACTATTCGCCAAACTCCTGATCAAATCATAATGGACATCTGCCAAGTAGGCCACCCCTGACTCCAGCCTTGACAAGTCCTGCACCTGCTCCTGCGATGGCTCTGTAGCCTGCTGCAAATGCTGGGACCAACGAAGGCAAGCCCTTGCTACCCAAGCGCCACAAATTGAAGCTTGCAGTGAAAGCGCATTGGCCTCAAAGGCCTGCCTCACCAAAGAATCGACCTTTCTGTCCTGCGCATCCTTCAGGGCTGCGCTACCTTCCACCAGAATTGTAGTCTTTTTCGTGACTGCCACCACAGCAGCATCTATCCGAGGTGAACAAAACATCTCCTGTTCCTGATCAGCTAAAGGATAGAGCCGAGACATAGACCTCATACCTCTGAAAGCTGCCTCCGGCAAGTCCCACTCATCCTTAATCATTTGTTTAATTACCTTGTGGACCAGAAAGACTGTCTGAGACTTCCACACAGCCTGGATGAGGAGATCCTCCACACTCTTGTCTTCCACCGAAGAGGCTACTGTGAGGTTAAGCGCTTGCAGCAGTTCCGTGCTCAATGCTGTCAGCTCCTCTCTCTGATAACGCATATATAATCTGGGCCTGATCCTCCAGTTCTTGGATCTCCCCCTCTTCCAGCTCTTATACCGGACCTTCGAACTCCATCTCCAAGTCATCTCCTTCTACCCAAGCCAGACCCAGCGCATTTTTATCCACCACACGTGGTCTTTTAGCCAACCGCCCTTGAGCCCCAACTGTCGCCTCTGTTGCAGTCCGAGGCACCCCTGTAGGCAAATTCAGGGTGTCCGGTGTAGCTCCCTGCCTACGAAGACAGTAAGCCTGATGCAACAGTAACACAAAATCTGGGGGAAAATCCTCCACCAGAGAGGTAGCCGCCCTCTGAGGGTCGCTCGGACCGGGCCGCGATGCAGTTGAGGCCTGCAGAGAAGAAGGAGCCTCCAACACCCCCCCTTCCTCTGAAGGCCCCCCAGCCGCAAGGGCCTTGGAGGGGGCCCCGTCCTTAAGTTTGTCCTGTAACTCCTGCTCCATAGCGAGTGCCTCTGCAGCGCAACCACAGCACATGCCGTCGACTGAAACCATCCTGCCCCCCCCCCCGACGGGTACCACACACTAAGCACTGAGGGTGCGCAGTCATCAGCCTCTGCCAAGCCTCACCAAGACACAGAGTGATTTCCAAGCAGCCCCTGGAACAGCAGCAGCCTCCTCACAGGTTCCCCTAGGGCTAGCAATTTAGAAAAAAAATATGAAACTATCAGTAGAGATTCAATTTAAAACACTCTTTAAAAAAAAAAAAAAAGGATTTTAAAATTCTAAGATTTCTCCGAGCTAGCAGAAACCCCTGCAGCAGAAAAAAAGATGTTAATTTCCCTATTTCACTCTGCCAAAACGATCAGGAATCGATTAAAAAGAAAATGAATTACCAAAAAAAAAAAAGTGGGAAAAACAGCAGAGGAAGGAAAACGGCCCTTTTAAACTGAGCCACCGGCTTCCCACAAGGTGACAGGCCTCGATACAGAAAACTTGAAATTTTTGCACTCACCTGCTTCACAAGTGCTTACCTCCCGATCCGGAGCAAAAAATGCTGTGAAAGAATGATTTTTTTAACAGACCAGCTCTCTGAAAAAGCACTGCCAACGTTTCTGCCATCTGAAAGCCGACCCAGAAATGATCGGCAGGCAGAGCCCCGACCAAGAGCAGCTCCCCACCGTACCGACTAGGCAGGGAGTGCAGTAGGGCAGAAGAAAAGAGTAAAGTAGCCCAAATGCCCTCGAGTATGGAGCAGACAGAGCTTAAAGATCCCAAGTTACCCATGTCTACCAATAGCCAAATTAATATGAATAAAATACAGTCTCTAAAATGCTTGTATGCACATGCTAGAATTCTAAAAAATAAGAATAAGATGGGAGAGTTAGAATATATAGCACTAAATGAGAGGTTAGATATAATTGGAATATCAGAGACATGGTGGAAGGAGGACAACCAGTGGGACATTGTGATACCTGGGTACAAACTATATCGTAATGATAGAGCTGATCAAATTGGTGGAGGGGTTGCGCTCTATGTTAGAGAGGGCATTGAGTCAGAAAGGATTAAAGTTTTGCAGGAAACAAAATTTGTTGTAGAATCTCTATGGATTGAAATTCCATGTAAAAAGGGGAAGGCGATTGCAGTGGGGGTGTACTATCGATCGCCTAGCCAGAATGAACAAATGGATGATGAAATGCTCAAAGAAATCAAGGAAGCTAACAAACGTTACATCTCAGTAATAATAATGGGTGATTTCAATTACCCCGGTATCGACTGGGTCCGTGTCACGGCAGGACATGCTAGGGAAATAAAGTTTCTAGATGAAATAAATGACTGTTTCTTGGAGTAACTGGTTCATGAACTGACCAGAGGAGAAGCCATATTGGACCTAGTCCTTAGTGGAACACCAGATCTAGTGCAAGAGATAAGGGTGTTGGGGCCACTTGGCAATAGTGATCATAGCATGATCGCCTTTGATTTAATTAGTGAAGGAGGGATAGTAAGGAAATCCACAGTACTACCTTTTAACTTTTGAAAGGGAGACTATGATAAAATGAGGAAAATAGTTAAGAAACAATTAAAAGGAGCAGTTGCAAAGGTTAAAGACTTATATCAAGCTTGGGTGTTGAAAAATACTATCTTGGAAGTACAGACCAGCTGTATTTTACGCTTTAAGAAAAGTGGAAGAAAGTCCAAAAAACTGCCAGCATGGTTTAAAGGTGAGGTCAGAGAGGCTGTTGTTGCCAAAAAAGCATCTTTCAGGAAATGGAAAAAAGAGCCAAACGACAAAACCTGGAAACAGCACAAGCACTGGCAAGTCAAATGCAAGGCATTGATAAAGCAGGCAAAGGGAGAATTTGAGAAGAAGCTTGCTGCGGAAGCAAAAACGTGAAATAAAGATTTTTTCAAGTACATTCGTAGCAAAAAACCTGTGAGAGAGTCAGTTGGTCCATTAGATGATAGAGGAGTTAAAGGGGCACTAAGAGGCGACAAGGCGATAGCAGAGAGACTGAATGAATTCTTTGCTTCGGTCTTTACTGAGGAAGATGTAGGGATGTTACCCATGACTGAAGTGGTATTTAAAGGTGCGGAAGAATTGAAGGAAATATCGATACATCGGGAAGATGTTTTACAACTATTAGATAAACTGAAGAGTAGCAAATCACCTGGGCCGGATGGTATACATCCAAGGGTGTTGAAAGAACTGAAATATGAGAGTGCAGACCTGCTATTAGTAATCTGTGAACTATCATTAAAATCATCTCTAATACCTGAAGATTGGAGGATCGCCAATGTAACACCAATTTTTAAAAAGGGTACCAGGGGTGATCCAGGAAACTACAGTACCAGGAAAAATGGTAGAAACCATCATAAAGAATAAAATTACTCAGCATGTATATAGTCATGGCCTAATGGGAGACAGCCAACATGGCTTTAGACAAGGAAGATCTTGTCTTACTAATCTGTTATGGTTTTTTTGAAAGTGTGAATAAACAGGTGGACAAAGGTGAGTCGGTTGATATAGTGTATCTGGACTTTCAGAAAGCCTTTGACAAGGTCCCTCATCAGAGACTTTTGGCAAAACTAAAGAGTCATGGGATAGGAGGCAGTGTACTATTGTGGATCAAGAACTGGTTGAAAGATAGAAAGCAGAGGGTTGGGCTAAATGGCCAATTTTCCCAGTGGAGAAAGGTGAGTAGTGGTGTACCCCAGGGATCTGTGCTGGGTCCGCTGCTTTTTGACATATTCATAAATGACCTGGAAAGTGGAATAATGAGTAAGGTTAACAAATTTGCAGATGACACAAAACTATTTAAAGTTGTTAAAACCCAAGAGGTTTGTGGAAAATTGCAAGAGGATCTTGATAAATTGGAAGACTGGGCATCAAAATGGCAGATGAAATTTAATGTGGACAAGTGCAAAGTTATGCACCTAGGGAAGAACAACCCAAACTATGGTTACACGATGCAAGGTTCCATATTAGGAACCACCACCCAGGAAAAAGATTTAGGCGTCATTGTGGATAACATGTTAAAACCCTCGGCCCAGTGTGCAGCGGCGGCCAAGAAAGCAAAAAGAATGCTAGGTATCATAAGGAAAGGAATGGAAAATAAAACAAAAGATATTATAATGCCTCTATCTTGTTCCATGGTGAGACCGCACCTTGAATATTGTGTGCAATTATGGTCGCCATATCTTAAAAAGGATATACTGTTATTGGAAAAGGTTCAGAGAAGAGCCAACAAAATGGTAAAGGGGATGGAAGGATACTCCTATGAAGAAAGGCTAAAACGGTTAGGGCTCTTTAACCTGGAAAAGAGACGGCTGAGGGGAGATATGATAGAAGTCTATAAATTAATGAATGGAGTGGAATGGGTAAACGTAGATCGATTATTTACGTTATCAGAATATAGAAAGACTAGGGGACATGCAATGAAGCTACAGGGTAATCTATTTAAGACTAATAAAAGAAAATATTTTTTCACTCAACGTGTAATCAAACTCTGGAATTTGTTACCGGAGGATGTAGTAAAGGCTGTTAGTGTAGCTGGGTTTAAAAAAGGTTTGGACAAGTTCCTGGAGGAAAGGTCCATAAACCATTATTAAGAAGGGACCCAGGATATCAATGCTTGACCCAGTACAAGCATTGCGGAACCTGTGTCTTTTGGGGAAACTGCTAGGTACGTATGATCTAGATTGGCCACTGTTGGAATCAGGATACTGGGCTTGATGGACCTTGGTCTGACCCAGTATGGCATATCTTATGTTCTTATGTACATCCAACCCATCTGCATAGAAGAGAGGCTAAAAAGGTTAGGGGTCTTCAACCTGGAAATGAGACGGCTGAGGGGAGATATGATAGAGGTCTATAATTTAATGAATGGAGTGGAATGGGTAAACGTAGATCGATTATTTACATCATCAGAATATAGAAAGACCAGGGGACATGCAATGAAGCTACAAGATAAACTATTTAAGTATAATAAGAGAAAATATTTTTTCACTCAACATGCTGGAATTTGTTACTGGACGAAGTAGTAAAAGCTGTCAGTGTAACTGGGTTTAAAAAAGATTTGGACAAGTCCCTGGAGGAAAGGTCCAAAAAACATTATTAAAAGGGACCCAGGATATCACTGCTTGACCCAATACAAGCATTGTGGAACCTGTGTCTTTTGGGGAAACTGCTAATGACCTAGATTGGCCACTGTTAGAAACAGGATACTGGGCTTGATGGACTTTAGTCTGACCCAATATGGCATATCTTATGTTCTTAGCAGGAAGGGAGAGCAGGAATCTACTCTTAACTGCCCCCTTCCCTGCCCTGTACAGCTCTAATTAAGATAACAGACATCTTTATTTATTTATTTTTTTAACACTACTAAATAAATTAAAGGTACAGTGTACTTAAAACAAAACCAAAACCAAAACCCCACAAACTAAAAACCTACCACCACTTATATGCTCCTCGTTCTGAGCCTAATCCTTAGGCTCACAACCTCCTGCTGCATGGAGACTGGACACACTGGAAGCTAGTGGGAGGTGCCACCAGTATATGTGCCAGACTTCTGACATGCACAGTCTCCATGCTGCAGGAAGAGGTGCATTATCCATCGGTGCGGGACTGAACTGGAGGGACAAAAAGGAACAAAATGATTTAGAGCCTATAGCGGAAGACAGAAGAGACTGGAAGACCTAAAAATGTATACTTTAGAGGAGAGGAGGGACAGGGAAAATGTGATACAGTCGTTTTAAATAGTTAAAGGGTATTAATGAATAAACAAACCTTTTTCAAAGAAGGGGAAGCTGTAATACCAGAGGGTGTAAAATGAAGCTGCAAGGGAGTAAACTTAAAAGCAACGTTAGGAAATACTTTTTCACTGAAAGGGTGGTGGATGCTTGGAATGTCCTCCCAATGGAGGCAAATACAGTAATGGAATTCAAAATGGCATGGGACAGACACAGTGCAGCCCTTCTATAGCAAGAGGATGAAATCAAAATAAACATAACTTTTTTATATCTCAACAAATAGAGAAGCGGTGATCTGCATGGGGCAGTGGGTACAGCCCTAAATGAAGGCAGGCACACCTACTCTAGCCACCTTACTAGGCAGACTGGATGGACCATACTGGGTTTTATCTACTGTCATTTACTGTTATGTTACGATGTTACTATGATCTTCTCAGTAATTTGGAAAAGGCAAGACAACAAGGTAGGAGAGAACCACCCATAACAGAGCCTACTCTGTCCTACTGTGATCATACTCAAGCTTTCTGCTCTACATGAGTGAGGTTTGCCTCCACAACAGCTCTATCCATGCAACTCTAGATCATTGAGATGAAAGCACACACAGCATTCACTATATCTTCCAGCCTACAGAGATAATATAAGAAATACCATCCTCTGCCCAAATTCTGGAATTATTTATTTAAATGGATTTTTATACTGCTTTATCCTTAAATCAAAGTGGTTTACAATACAACTAAAAAGGGTTACATAGAATGAGGGAAGGGAATTACGCTTAGAAACCTTACTGAGTCAATCATGGCTACTACAATGTTCTTAATGAGCGTTCTAAACATCTTATTACTGATCATGCACACAGAATCCTTAGTTTTCAGCTCAATTCTCATCCCAGTCATATATCACAACACCCACTATGCTATAACCACTTCCACATCCAAAGCAAGGGCCAGGTGCCCCTGGAATATCATTAAAATCAAGCCCCACGAATCCATAAGGGCACACATCAACAACCATGCGATTTGCCCCCATAGCGCAAAATGTGTTCTCCTCAATACCTGCTCTGTGTGCAACAAGGTCCCTGTATTATCTGATTACCTTGATGACCACAATATAAATATTATGTGCGTGACAGAGTCATGGTTCACTGACACTGTGCTAATAAATCAACTCCTACCATTGGATTTTAGTCTTTTCAACTGTCCCAGGTCTAATCACAGGGGTGGAGGCATCTTTATTTTAGCCAGGGACCACCTCAAATTCTACAACATTACAACCAACTCAGAAGGAAGAATGGACAAACTCATCATCTAAAATAAGCACATCATGCTCTGCCTAGCTTACAGATCCCGAACTGCACCCGCTGATGAATTATCATCCTTCCTCCAAACTATCTGTGATCTCTCTACAAGAAACAAGCAATTACTGCTACTAGGTGATCTGAACCTCCACCCCAGCTAGGCTCTCCAAATCCTTCATTGAAGTTATGGATGCACTGGAATTCACCCAGATCATCAAAGAATCAATGCACGAAAAAGGAGCTATCCTCGATCTCATATTTGCTCCTAAACACATGATCTCAAATAACTGCATTCCTTCCTCTTGTCATATTCCCAGTCCCTTGATGTGACCATAAAACAATCATGTTCCATCTTCCTCTAAACGTGCACTCACCCTACCACAAACTGCTAAAATGAGATTCCGATGCTTAGACAAGAAGGAGTTCTTAGATACAGTTGCTCCTCAGATAGCATATCAATCAGAAGACCTCGACATCTTGATCGACAACTGGATCCATGTAATGTGCAAAGTAGCCATTGCACCCTAAACAGAGAGCCACAAGAAAACACCACTCTGCAATATGGTACACTGCAAATCTAAGAAGAACTAAACATGAGCTTAGACAGCTTGAAAGAAGATGGTGATGATCCAAGACCACATATGACCGTGATGAATACATGTCTAAGCTACAAGAATACCAGAATATAATACACCAAAAGAAGGCTGCAGATCACACCAAGCTCATTTTAAATTCATTAAATCGCAGAGAGAAGAATTTGGCTTAGTGTCCCATCTCCACAAGCACTAGCAGACCACTTCCAAGCCAAAACCTACAAGACAGGCAACATACGAACTGCAACCATACTGCACCAAACAACCCAGTACCCTCCACCTAGCATACCTTCAACTCAATTTCATTAGAGCACCTAGAGAACATTATCACAAATCTCAACACCACCAATTCCCCTCTAGATCCATGCCCAGTAAGCTGGATCAACATATCTTGCACTCAGCTTGCCCCCACAGTACTTGAGATCTCACGACACTCTCTTACCTAAGGGTACATGCCCACCAAACTCAAGCATGCCTCTGTCCGATCAATAATCAAGAGTCCATCACTAAACCCAGAGAGCCCTAGCTTATATTGACCCATATCCAGTCTCCCCCTTTCTGGCAAAGATTATTGAGAAGATTGTGCAGCTTCAGCTCCAGGATCACCTTGACTTGCATGCACCTCTTGACCCACAACAGTATGGATTTAGGTCCAATCATGACGTAGAGACCCTTCTAACTGCACTCATAGACAGATTAACACAAGGCATGCAAAGGACTCATCAAGGATTCATCCTACTGTTTGTGGACATCACATTTGCCTTTGACTCAGCACCTGTAATCCACAGAACTAGGCAACATGACATTAAAATAGTTCAGCTCTTACTTAACAGACCGCCAACAGCAAGTAAGAGCAGCAGGAATTGTTTCTGCTCCATACAAACTACACCAAGGAGTTCTTCAAGGCTCTACACTGTACTCACTTCTTTTTACATATTTCTGCAAGCCATTTGCTCAATTATTCAAGTACATAACATTTTCTACCAAATTTATGCAGATGATAGTCTGCCTTATGTATCCTTCTCCACTACACAGCCCATCCACACCTCACTAATAAAGTTCCACCCAATGGTTATCAGAACACAACCTTCTCATGAACTACAAGAAAACAGAGAAGCAAACTTCAACCCACCAACATCTATAAGAATCCCAGGAGTACAGCTAAAAGTGAAAGCGGTTATGCGTTACTTGGGAATAACTCTCGACCAGCAGCTAACCCTACAACCTCATATCAGTAATATCATCAAACACATCTACCACAAAATAAAAACAGTGCAGTGCCTATAACTATTACTGAGCATCCAGGACTTCTGTACAGTTTTTCAAGCCCTAGTCTGCCCATACTGGGATTATAGCAATATCATCCTACAAGGACTACTGAATCATAAGAATATAAGATATGTCATAAAGGGTCACATCAAGGTCCATCAAGCCCAGTATCCTGTTACCAACAGTGGCCAATCCAGGTCACAAGTACCTAGCAAGTTCCTAAAAAGACACACAGGTTCCACAATGCTTGTCCATTGCTGCCCTTGCCCCCTCTAGTCTAGCACTCTAGTACTTCCTCTATCTGCTCTTCTCTTTCCTTTTCTTACAATGGCGTTCCATTTCCTTTTCCTTTTCGTTGTATTAACTTGTTTTATATTGAAACCACTCTGACGCCTTGGCATTGGGCAGTATATCAAGTGCCAAGATAAAGATAAAGGCAAGCAATGGATTTCCCAGATCCTCTTTAATAATGGTTTATAGACCTTTCCTCCAGGAACTTGTCCAAATCTTTTTCAAACCCAGCTACACTAACAGCTTTTATGATATCCTCTGGTAACGAATTCCAGAGTTTGATTACACGTTGAGTGAAAAAATATTTTCTCTCAGTCTTAAATTGGTTACGTTATAAGAACATAAGATATGCCATACTGGGTCAGACCAAGGTCCATCAAGCCCAGTATCCTGTTTCCAACAGTGGCCAATCTAGGTCATAAGTACCTAGCAGTCTCCCCAAAAGACACAGGTTCCTCAATGCTTGTATTGGGTCAAGCAGTGATATCCTGGGTCCCTCTTAATAATGGTTTATGGACCTTTCCTCCAGAAACTTGTCCAAATCTTTTTTTAAACCCAGCTACACTAGCAGCTTTTACTACATCCTCCAGTAAGAAATTCCAGAGTTTGATTACACGTTGAGTGAAAAAATATTTTCTCTTATTAGTCTTAAATAGGTTTCCCTGTAGCTTCATTGCATGCCCGCTAATCTTTTTATATTCTGATGATGTAAACAATCGATCTACGTTTACACGTTCCACTCCGTTCATTAATTTATAGACCTCTATCATATCTCCCCTCAGCCGTCTCTTTTCCAGGTTGAACAGCCCCAACTCTCTTAGCCTCTCTTCATAGGAGTATCCTTCCATCCCCTTTACCATTTTGGTGGCTCTTCTCTGCACCTTTTCTAATAACGCTATATCCTTTTTAAGATACAGTGACCAGAATTGCACACAATATTCAAGGTGCGGTCGTACCATGGAACGATACAGAGGTATTATAATATCCTTTCTTTTATTTTCCATTCTTTTCCTTATGATACCTAGCATTTTATTTGCTCTCTTTACCGCCGCTGCACACTGGGCAGAGGGTTTCAACATGTTATCTACGATGACTTCTAAATCTTTTTCCTGGGTAGTGGTTCTCAATGTGGAACCTTGCATTGTGTAACCATAGTTTGGGTTGTTCCTTCCTAGGTGCATAACTTTGCACTTGTCTACATTAAATTTCATCTGCCATTTGGATGCCCAGTTTTCCAATTTATCAAGATCCTCTTGCAATTTTGCACAATCCTCTTGAGTTTTAACAACTTTAAATAGTTTTGTGTCATCTGCAAATTTGATAACCTCACTCATTATTCCCTTTTCCAGGTCATTTATGAATATGTCAAAAAGCAGCGGACCCAGCACAGATCCCTGGGGTACTCCACTATTCACCTTTTTCCATTGGGAAAATTGGCCATTTAGCCCTACCCTCTGCTTTCTATCTTTTAACCAGTTCCTGATCCACAATAGTACACTGCCTTCTATCCCATGACTTTTTAGTTTTGCCAAAAGTCTCTGATGAGGGACCTTGTCAAAGGCTTTCTGAAAGTCCAGATACACTGTATCAAGCGACTCACCTTTGTCTGTTTATTCACACCTTAAAAAAAACATAACAGATTAGTAAATCCTTGTCTAAAGTCATGTTGGCTGTATTCCATTAAGCCATGACTATCTACATGATGAGTAATTTTGTTTTTTTATAATGGTTTCTTCCATTTTTTCCCGGTACTGATGTCAGGCTCACCAGTCTTTGGTTTCTGGGATCACCCCTGGAACCCTTTTTAAAAATTGGCGTTACATTGGCGATCCTCCAATCTTCAGGTATTACAGATGATTTCAATGATAGCTCACAGATTACTAATAGCAGGTCTGCAATCTCGTATTTCAGTTCTTTCAACACCCTTGGATTGTAGCTTCATTGTGTGTCCTCTAGTCTTTCTACTTTTTGATGGTGTAAACAACTGATCTATGTTTATCCGTTCTACTCTGTTCATTAATTTATAAACCTCTATCATATCTCCCATGAGCCGTCTCTTTTCCAAGTTGGAGCCCTAATCTTTTAAGCCTTTCCTCATAGGGGTATCCTTCCATCCCCTTTATCATTTTGGTGGCTTTTTGTTGTATCTTTTTCTAATTCCATTAATTCCATTTTAAGATACGGCAACCACAACTGCAGACAATATTCAAGGTGCAGTCGCACCATGGAATGATACAGAGGCATTATAATATCCTTTGTTTTATTCTCCATCCCTTTCCTTATGATTCCTAGCATTCTATTTGCTTTCTTGTCTGCCGCTGCATACTGGGCGGAGGGTTTCAATGTGTTATCCATGACGACGCCTACATCTTTTTCCTGGGTGGCGGTTCCTAATGCAGAACCTTGCATCGTGTAACCATTGTTTGGGTTGTTCTTTCCTAGGTGCATAACTTTGTACTTGTTCACATTAAATTTCATCTGTCATTTGAATGTCCAATCTTCCAATTTATAAAGGTCCTCTTGCAATTTTTCACAATCTATTTGGGTTTTAACAACTTTGAATAATTTTATGTCATCTGCAAATTTGATCGCCTCACTCATTATTCTAATTTCCAGGTCATTTATGAATATGTTAAAAAGCAGCAGACCCAGCACAGATCCCAGAGATACTCCACTATTCACCTTTCTCCATTCAGAAAATTGGCCATTTAGACCCTTCCTTCTGCTTTCTATCTTTTAACCAGTTCCTGATCCACCAAAGTACATTGCCTCCTATCCCATGACTTTTTAATTTTGCTAAGAGTCTCTCATGAGGGACGTTGTCAAAGGCTTTCTGAAAATCCAGATGCACTATATCAACTGGCTCACCTTTGTAGACCTGTTTATTCATACCTTTAAAAAAATATGACAGATTAGTAAAACAAAGATCTTCCTTGGCTAAATCCAGGTTAGCTTTATCCCATTAAGCCATGACTATCTACATGTTCAGTAATTTTGTTCTTTATAATGGTTTCTACCATTTTGCCTGGTACTAATGTCAGGCTCATTGGTCTATAGTTTCCCGAATCGCCCCTTGAACCCTTTTAAAAAATTGGCATTACATTGGCCATTCTCCAGTCTTCAGGTACTACAGATGATTTTAATGATAGATCACAGATTACTAATATTAGGTCTGCAGTCTCATATTTCAGTTCTTTCAACACCCCTGGATGTATACCATCTGGTCCAGGTGATTTGCTATGCTTCAGTTTATCAAATAGTTGTAATACATCTTCCCGGTTTATTGATATTTCTTTCAGTTCTTCTGATGCATTACCTTTGAATACCATTCCAGGCATGGGTAACCTCCCTGTATCTTCCTCAGTTAAGACTGAAGCAAAGAATTCATTCAGTCTCTTCGCTATGGTCTTGTCCCCTCTTAGTGCCCCTTTTATTCCTCTAACATCTAATGGTCCAACTGACTCTCGCACAGGTTTTTTGCTATAAATGTACTTGAAAAGTTTTTATAATGCATTTTTGTTTCTGTGGCAAGCTTTTTTGCAAATTCTCTCTTCGCCTGCCTTGCATCTAATTTGCCAATGCTGGCACAAAACACTGCTACCCGAATCCTCTATGAAGCAGCCAGAATAGATCATATAACATCAATCCTCAGACTAACTTACACTGGCTCCCCATAGCGAGCTGCACAAAATACAAAGCCTTGCTTACCATTTTTAAAATCTCACATAGCCTTTCCTCAGTATACCTACAATCTTTATTACACAAAAAAGCAGAGAAGAAGCAATGTACAAAATTCCTTCACCATCCCCCACAGCAAAAGTGAAGAGTAACCACAGTGCCTCGAATCGAGCTTTCTCGCCATATGCCCCAAGCATATGGAGCATGCTCTCTTAGAACTTATGAATCATCCATGACCTATTAGCCTTCTGCAAGAGACTCAAAGCTCATTTGTACATTGAGCGCTTTGGTAGAGAGGACTAGTTTTCCTCCTACCATTAAGTGCACAGACATCTACTGTCCAGTTAGCTATTCTAAGCACACAGTATAATTTTATTCAGTTGCCGTCCCTGGTTCTGCACCCCTTCCCGCTCATCCACGTTGATTCTACAGCAATATGCATATTGTTCCTTACTTTTGTTTGTTCCTATTTGTTAATATAGAACTTCATTGTTCTTGTTAATATGTAAACCACCTTGACATTCTGATAAGGTGGTATATAAAAGCAGAGTGATAGATAGATAAATAAATAAGGTCTGAGAATGCCAGACTGCTGAGCTATCAGTCTGGTCCTAGATGACAGAAAAGAGGTAAAAGACAATTTTCCCATCCTAAACTGGGGCTATTAAACCCTTGCTTGACATCCTATCAGGGGTGGCTCTATAGTGAGGCCGAGTGAGGCGGTGGCCTCAAGTGGCAACTTTTTGGGGGTGGCAAAAATTGCCCCCAAAAAGCCCGCCTCACTCGGCCTTAAAAAAAAAATCTGAGGAGAGGAGCCGCTGCTGCTGCCGCCACGGCAGCAGCAGAAGGAAGTACCCTGCGGCCGCCCCAGCAGAGCCCTCCTCTCTCCCTCAATGTGGCTTTACAGAGCCACAAAGGGAGAGTTCCCCTTTCTCGCGGCTCTGTTAAGCCTGCCGGCGCTGATGGGAAACAGGAAATGCCTTGACTTGTAATGGGCTATGGGGAGGGGGCTAGGACTGGAAATGGGCTGATGGGGGAGTTAGGACTGGATGTGGGCTGATGGGGGGGTTAGGACTGGTAATGGGCTATGGAGGGGTTAGGACTGGAAGTGGACTGATGGGTGGGGTTTAGGACTGGTAATGGGCTGATGGGGGGGTTAGGACTGAAGGTGGGCTGATGGGGGGCGGTTAGGACTGGAGGTGGGCTGATGGGACGTTGACTGGTAATGGGCTATGGGGGTCTAGGACTGGAAATGGGCTGATAGGGGGGTTAGGACTTGTAATGGGCTATGGGTGGGCTAAGACTGGAAGTGAGCTGATGAGGGGTTAGGACTGGATGTGGGCTGATGGGGGGTTTAGGACTGGTAATGGGCTATGGGGGGGCTAGGACTGGTAATGGGCTGATGGGGGGTTAGAACTGGAAATGGGCTGATCGGGAGGGGGCTAGAACTGGCAATGGGCTGATGGGGGATTAAGAATGGAAATAGGCTGATCGGGAGGGGGCTAGAATTGGAAATGGGCTGATGGGGGTTAGAACTGGAAATGGGATGATTAGGGGGGCTAGGACAGGAAATGGGCTGATGGGGGGGTTAGGACTGGTAATGGGCAGATGGGGGCTAGCACTGGAAATGAGCTAGGACTAGTAATGGGCTGATTGGGGGGGGCTAGGACTAGAGTGGGCTGGGAATGAAAATGGGCTAATGGGGGAGGGGAGGAGAGTGCTGCTGGTCCTGGAAGAAAACTAAGGGCTAGGGCTACAAATGGGCTGATGTGGGAGCATGGTAGATTAGGACCGGAAGGGAGCGGATAATGGGAGGGTCTGCCAGGGGAAGGAGGGGGCACGAAGGGAGCTGACACGGGGGAATGAGGGGGCTGGAAAGGAGCTGACACCTGGGATGTCCTGAAGGGGGACTGGAAGGGAGCTGACACTTGGGGATGGGAGTGGTAGGTGGCTGGGTAATGGGGAGGAGGCTGGAAGGGAGCTGACATGCAAATGGCACTGGAAGGGGGATGGACAGAGGGTAGGGCGGCGGGAAGGGATCTGACCTGGGGGGGTGGCACAGAGAGTGGATGTGAGCTGATATCTGGGATGGTATATGGACTAGAAGGGGCTGGACAGTGGGGAAAGAGGGGAACTGGAAGGGAATGGACACCAGTTGCAGTCGTGGGAATGCAAGGCAGTTGACATTGGAAGGTACTGGAAGGGAAGGACTGGAAAGGGGACTGATACTGTGGAGGGTTACTGGAACTGGAAATGGGCTGATGGAAGGAAGTGAAGAAAACAAAAGAAGAGATAAGAAATGGCAGATGGACCATGGACCACAGAAAGAGAGCTAAGAGAAGACAGGAAAGCAGAAGCCTCAGATCGGGACCAGCATGATCAGAGAATAAAATGGTCAGACAACAAAGGTAGAAAAATAATTTTATTTAATTTTAGTGATTGGACTTTGTGCTATTTTTATATTTTACACAGTATTGGGGAAATGCATCTCTTATTTATCTGATGTTGCACAACATGTGGACTCTGGCTTCTTGGGGTTTCAAATAGGAATTACACTTACCTGGTAATTGTGGTTCCTTGAGTGACTCCAGTTTAGTCCTCAACCTCTGGGTAGTGAACCTCCTCCTGCAGCTTGGAGACTGGGCATGTCAAACTCATGACATCACTGGATATAGCCTGCTGATCTCTCCCATCAGCCCCCAGTGAACTATTGACAAAGCAGACTCAAAGGAGCAAAAAATCAGTAACTTTTTTTTTTAAACTTAACATTATATTCAAGGGCACGCAGA
Organism: Ichthyophis bannanicus; assembly: GCA_033557465.1. NCBI lineage: Eukaryota > Metazoa > Chordata > Amphibia > Gymnophiona > Ichthyophiidae > Ichthyophis > Ichthyophis bannanicus. The sequence continues at coordinate 249,865,824 of CM066039.1, read as the reverse complement.
ACATATAACCTATCTACCTACTACTCCCCTTCCAGAAGGAAAGGGACTGCTTCCTGCATGCTCTCCTTTCCGTCAAATGCCTAGCCCTAAACAATCCTGAGCAATATAGCAATATATATAACAATATATAACAATATCATAATATAATAATATAACAATATAGCGCAAAACAAATGGAAGCATCAAAACGACTGAACACCAGTGAAGGCCTATATCCACTTTTAACCTTGCACTTCCCCCAACAGAAAGACCACTACTAAGACCCCATCCCTGGGCGGGAATGAGGACTAAACTGGAGTCACTCAAGGAACCACAATTACCAGGTAAGTGTAATTCCTATTTCCTTATTGTTCCTCCAGTTTAGTCCTCAACCTCTGGGATGTATCAGAGAAGTAATCATTGGGAGGGACCTTTCCAGCCGGATCTCGACACCGCCTCCCTGAAAACGGCATCTTTAGCCGCCAGAACATCTAGGTGGTAGTGCTTACTGAAAGTATGGAGAGACAACCAAGAGGCCTCCCTACAGATGTCCACTGGTGGAACCAAACTGTGCTCCGTCCAAGAAGACGCTTGCACTTTGGTAGAGTGAGCTCGTAAGCTCCCTGGGACTGTACGGTCCCGTAGAAGATAAGCCAACGCACTCACAGCTCCAATCCATCCAGAAATGGACTCCTTCGCCGCCGCTTCCCTTTGCGGGGCCCTCTGAACACCCCGAAAAGAAACGATCTGCCTTGTGAAAGTTTCTGAAACCTTTAAACACTGCCGCAGCGCTCTCTTGACGTCCAAACAGTGCAAGCTATGGTTCAATACGCTCCCCTCCACCGCACCTAGCGCTGGAAGAGAGACCATTTTATTAGGTGAACATAGAAACCACCTTTGAGAACAACGATGGAAGCCGCCAGGCCACCTTCTGTCTGGAGACAGACAAAAAACGATTCCTGACAGGACAATGCCTGCAACTCCGAAAATCGCCTTGCCGAACACATGACCATCAAACATACCGTCTTCAAGGTAAAACCCTCAACCTACGCCTGTTGCAAGGGCCCCAATGGCGTGCTAGCTAACGCTCCTAAAACCAACTTGAGCTTCCCCGGTGGAAGTAATATCCTACAAGAGGGCTACAGTCTGGTAACCGCCTGAGAAAGCGTACCACATCGACCTGTGCATGAGAGCCACTCCCTGTCCTTTGCCCCATAGAAAGACAGAGCTGCTAACTGAACTCTCCACGACCTGCCTTTACCAAACCCGTCCTGCAAAAAACTTAATACCAAGGGAATTGACACTGTTGCCACATGAGCGTGCCTCCGCGAGCACCGTCCTCAAAGATGCGCCATATACGCACATATGCAAGGGACGTAGACCTTTTTTTTTTTTGCGGCAAGGTGGCAAAGACTGCTGCCGAGCAGCTCTTTTTCCTTAAGCATGCCCTTTCAATGGCCACCCCGTAAGCGAAAACCGATACACCTGAGGCATTCGAAGGGAACTCCGTAGTAACAGAATCTCCAATGTTGGAAACCTCCATGGATTCCCATCGAGCAACCGTATGAGGCAGGCATACCACGGGCGCCTCGGCCAGCCCGAGGCCCCCAACCACACGTTTCCCCGAAGCGCTTCGATACGCAGAACCACTCGACCTATGAGTGCCCCCGGTGGAAAGACATAGAGAAGACTGGACGACGGCCGCCTTTGAAACAGTGCACCGATGCCTTCCAACCTCCTTTCGCGTCGTCCACTGAAGAAGCGACCCGTTTACACAGAGTGAAATGCCACCATGAGGTCCATTACTGTCTGTCCCCATATGCGACCGATCTGTGCAAACACATCCGGATGCCACTCCCATTCTCCGGCATCTACTCGGACCCAGCTGAGGAAATCCCCCGTCACAATGTCCTTACCCGCAACATGCACCACCGAAAACGCTGGCAGCCAAAGCTCTATCCACACACACAGACCCTCTGCCGCGGCCTCTATGACCACACTTCCGGTTCTGCCCTGCCGATTGATGTAGGCCACCGCCGTGGAGTTGTCGGACAGTACTCGCACTGCTCGACCTGTCACCGTAGCTTCGAACGCCTGCAACGCCTGGCGTATCGCTCACATTTCCAGTTGGTTGATTGAACACTGGGTCTCCTGTGTACTCCAAGAGCCTTGCGCGAAACGATCTCCGAACGTAGCGGAGTTTAACAAAGGTTTTGGCCAAGCTCCCGGAGGAAAGGTCCATAACATTTTATTAGAGAGAAGCTGGAAAATTATTAATTTTTTTTTTATTCCAACTTTCACCAATTCAAGATATTCTACAAGGCACACAACCCAACAGAGCGTCACATCTGTTGTACATGCAACGGAACCCTTAAAATATGAGCATTCATGAATCCACCGCTTGCCCCGATACAAGCATTGAGTAGCCTATTCATCTTTTTGGAAACCAGCCAGGTTCTTAAGACCTGGATTGGCTACCCTAGGAAACAGGATACTGGACCTGAAAGAGCTTGGTCTGACCCAGTATGGCATTTCTCTTATCCTTATGAACGGAACACCTCCCCAAGGTCTCTGCCTTGGAAGTAACAGACTGCGCCTGGCCCTATGGCCCTGTGGTTAGCTCACACGGAGCAGTGCGGCCTAGGAGTTGAGGCAAGTTGCCAGAGGACCAAGGGTTTGAATTCCAATGAGACCACCAACCTTGGACTATAAAAACTGGGGTTTCTGGCCCCACCGGTGGTCCTTCTGGCCTTCATTAAGTGACTTAACCCTCTGCCTCAGGTACCAAAACATAAATTGTGAGCCCTTCAGGGACAAGGGAAATAGAAATACCGTAATCGACTGTATGCCACCCTGACCTGTAGGCAATCAGTATACTCAAATAAATAACTGACTGGGAATATGTGACCATAGCAAACACTGGCAGTGGAGAGACATCAGAGCTGGTACTGGTTCCTGGTCTTCCTTTCTCGTTCTCCCAGTCCTTCTGCCAGCATTGAGAAAAGGCTGAGAATAGATTGTCCAGTGGGCCGGGGACCTTGCATCCTGGACATCAGAGAGAAAGAGGGGCTAGGATCTGGGAGCAAAGCCCAAAGAGAAAGGGAAACTGGTGACTGTGACACTGTAGCTCCTCCGGACGGCTCACTCCACAGCAGATCCCATGACTGCATCTCCAACCCCATGTAACACCATGAGGACCTCGCACACTTTATTACAATTGACATCCCCCCATTACTGGAGAAATGACCTTAGCCTGATAATACAGTCTGAGCAAAGAAATGCAGTCTCACTCTGCAAAGAGGGCACCCAAAAATCATGCCTAAGCAATTGTGAGCACATACAAAATGCACATCTACATATACGGGTGACCCAGCACCTGTCACCCAAACATAGTGCAGCGAGCACGCTTGAACATAGGCTGAATGCATGGAGCAGACAGAGAGTATTGACTTATGCTATGAAACCTTCCAGTGCCCTGGAGCACTAAGCCCCAGACTGTGCTACCTAGACGTCCTTTTCTTCACCCTCAGCACGGGCCCTTTAACAAGATGACAAGACGGGTCAGTGCCCCTGCTAAGTGCTTAAAGCCCTGCTCTGACAGCACAGGCTCTAGAAATAGATGAGAATTTCCTGGGAAGGGCATGCTAAGTGGAGCTATGAAACACACAGGCACCCCCTGGCCTTCCTGCAGTCAGAGAAATAGCAGTGGGATACAGTGACAACCTTGCAAGTGGAGGTCTTAGAGGTTGCTGCCTGTGTGAACCTGATGAAGAATATGATTTCGTGTTTTACAAACCCCCCCAGGGATGGGGGCACTGAATACTATATGTGATTCATGAGCAGCGCTGCCATCCGGTGGCCTTTAGGGCACCAGAGCCCAACAAATGATACAGACGTTAAGAGCTTTAAATCTTGGTCGTATAATCTTGATTTGCAGAACATTACTGTTGCTTGTTTAGTTACTAACCCCTGAGTGCCCATGAGGTGGCCCTATGGTTATTTCTTCCCTGACTTGCAGAGATCAATCTGAAGATGGCTGCATACACATGGTCACAGAGAGGCACTATTCAGTGTACCAGCTGCCCTCTGGTGGCCATAGACCGTAGCACAGGCACTTCTTGGTTGACAGTTTAACTGTTATTATTATTATATATATATATTTTTTATATCCTAAGGTTTCCTAAACTTGTCCCTGTGAAACCACAGGCGTTTGTGAATACAAAAAAGAGCTACTGACTCAAGCACACTTCCAGCCTGTCCCTCCTTCCAACTACAAGTTAGGGCTCTGCTCTTGAACCTAAAAGCTGGCAATTTGCCTCATATCCCGGGACTTAACAGATGTTCCTCAGAGACATGATTAGGAGGGAGAGAACATGTGGCATCAGAGATCAATGCCAAAACTGCTGTCCTATAAAACTAAGAATAAACTTAAACATAAAGAGGACTGACAACAGCCCCCTTAAGGCTGAGGAACCCCCCGACCCTCAAAAAAACTACAAACAAAAGAAAGAAACACTAGACCTAAAATTCTAGCTATTCTGCCTGTCGTCTTCCTCACACAGGAAGCTCGCTGCAAATACCTAGAGAGAAAATGGCCGCCCCTTTGCCAACGAATTTTGGCGCCAAGAACAGCCGCTGCAAAAAAGGAGGCCTCAGCAGACCGAAAGAGCCTGAAGGCTCTTGAAGGACTAGAAAAAGGGACTGTTACTTCTGGAGAGAGATCTGCAACTGTGAGTATATACTTCTGGTAATTTTCTAAAAGGAATTCTTTGTATTAAAGCTAATTAATCTGTGAATCCACTATTTTTGTTAAATCAGTCAGGGCCTAGTAGCAGCAGTTTAAGTTTAAATTTAAAACACAGAGGAGAACTTTCTGGTGACATTTCATACCCAGCAGAGAGCTTGTAGTTTAAATTTAATAGTCACTCAGGGCCTAGTAACAGCAAAGTACTTTTAGTTTAAATTTAAAACACAGAAGAGAGCTTTCTGGTTACATTTGGAACCCAGCAGAGAGCTTGTAGTTTACATTTAATAGTCACTCAGGGCCTAGCATCAGAAAATTACTTTTAGTTTTAAAACACAGAGGAGAACTTTCTGGTTACATTTGGAACCCAGCAGAGAGCTTGTAGTTTAAATTTAATAGTCACTCAGGGCCTAGCATCAGCAAAGTACTTTTAGCTTAAATTTAAAACACAGAAAAGAGCTTTCTGGTTACATTTGAAACCCAGCAGAGAGCTTGTAGTCTAAATTTAATAGTCACTCAGGGCCTAGCATCAGCAAAGTACTTTTAGCTTAAATTTAAAACATAGAAAAGAGCTTTCTGGTTAAATTTAGAACCCAGCAGAGAGCTTGTAGTTTAAATTTCATAAGAAGTTAGAGCCTAGCAGCAGCTAAGAGCTATAATTTAAATCAAATCAGAATATAGCTTACCTCAGCAGCACAAGACAGGGTACTGTGTAGCAGCCCTCTTTTAATAAGTGTTATTTCCCTCCCTCCCTCCCCACACCCACCCACCCCTGGGATAATCGTAGCTTTATAGGTACTTACACATCTTAAAAGACAGGAGGTGCTCTCAGGTGAAGCTCATTACCCAAATCAGTCATACACTAAGGACCTGAGATTAGTTAAGCTTCAGGTGAACAAGAGTAAATTAGACTTACCTGCTAATTGTTGTTCCTTGCAGAACTCTAGTCCAGTCCCGGAACCATAGAGTTGTGAACCTCCACCAGCAGCTTTGGAGACTGAACATCTTCATCTCTTTGATCATCCAGCTATATGCAGCCCCAAGGACCGCCCACACATCAGTACCTATTGACAAAGCATACTAAGCAGAGCAACAAATAAGTAGATATAACAACACAGTGGAAAAAAGGATCCTGACCCTAAAGTTCCCACTACTAGCAAAAATGTTTTTTTTTTCTTTTTCCAATTGCGTAAGAACAACCTCCCGCCTACAGAAGGCGGACCAGAACGGCCGTGGCGACCCTTGTGCAAAACGCATGCAACAAGAGACACCACCGCTCACCCCCAAGATTTGACCCCGAAAGGAAACTAAGGCGTGCTGCAAGCAGAGGAGCTCTGACCGAAAGTATAGAGAACAAAAACCCTGGCAGACTCCTATAATGAATGTACCTTCTTGGCTGGCAGCGAGAACAGATAGACAGGGAGGGATCCGGGACTGGACTAGAGTTCCGCAAGGAACAACAATTAGCAGGTAAGTCTAATTTACTCTTCCTTAGCGTCCCTCTAGTCCAGTCCCGGAACCATAGAGGATGTAACAGAGCAATAAATCTCAACGGGAGGGCCTCGCTAGTCCAGCCTGAAGCACCCGAGACCCAAACCGCGCATCCGACGCCGCCTGCACATCCAGACGATAGTGCTTAGCAAAGGTGTGCAAGGACGACCACGTCGCCGCCCGACAAATATCCACTGCCGGTACCAAGCTAACTTCTGCCCAAGACGCCGCCTGCGCCCTAGTCGAGTGAGCCTGAAGCCCAGCAGGAACCATCCTGCCGTGTAAAAGGTATGTCGACGAAATCGCCTCTTTCAACCAGCGGGAAATGGAAGACTTAGACGCCGCTTCCCCCTTGCGCGGACCGCCAAATGCGACAAATAGGCGATCGGACTTACGGAAGGCCACCGTTTCCCTCAAATACCGATGAAGAGCTCGACGGACATCCAACGCGTGCAAGGAGTTATCCGCATGCTTGCCCCGTTCCTTGGCAAACACCGGGAGAGACTCCACCTGATTCATGTGAAACGCTGAAACTACCTTAGGCAAAAACGCGGGAACCGGTCGCAATACCACCTTGTCAGCAGAGAAAGACAGATAGGGTTCCCTACACGAAAGAGCCTGCAACTCCGAGATCCTGCGAGCTGACGAGATCGCTACCAGAAACACCGTTTCCAACGTCAAGTCCTTCAACGAAGCTTGCGCCAAGGGTTCAAACGGCGAAGCCACCAGAGACCTCAACACCAAATTCAAGTCCCACGAGGGCACTAAAGCCCTGCACGGAGGACGCATAAGCAACACCACTCGCAAGAAGCGCTTCACGTCCGCATGGGACCCCAATAACTGGCCCTGAACCTTGCCTCGAAAACACGCAAGTTGTACCCTCAACGAACTGGCCGCCAGGCCCTTGTCCACCCCTGCTTGCAAGAAGGAGAGGATCTGAGGAACGGAGGTCCACAAAGGCCGCAACTCGCGAGCCGCACACCAGCTCTCAAAAATACGCCAGACCCGGACATACGCTAGCGACGTAGACCGACGCCGCGCCCGCAACAAGGTAGCAATGACCTCCGGAGAATAACCTTTGGCTCTCATTCGCGCCCTCTCAATAGCCATGCCATAAGTGAGAATCGAGCCACCTGAGGCATCTTCAGCGGCCCCTGCCGAAGGAGATCCGGCCGAGGAGGAAGGAGCCACGGATCGGCCACACTCAACCGCACCAGATCCGCATACCAAGGCCGACGAGGCCAGTCCGGGGCAATCAGAACCACGGGACCCGGATGCCGCTCGATCCGCTGTACCAGGCGACCCAGCAGAGCCCACGGAGGAAAGACATAGAGCAGCCCGTACCTTGGCCACCTTTGTGCCAATGCATCGAGGCCTTCCGACATGCGTTCCCGACGCCTGCTGAAGAACCTTTCGACCTGCGCTGACTCAAAGGTCGCCATGAGGTCCATTATCGGCAGACCCCAACGACGGACCAGCAACGCAAATACCTCGGGATGTAGAGACCACTCTCCGGGGTCTACCCTGCGACGACTCAGAAAGTCCGCCTCCACATTGTGAACCCCCGCTATGTGCTGGGCCGACAGACACTGAAGATGCCGCTCTGCCCAATCCAGAAGCAGATCCGCCTCCGCTTCCAACGCCGCGCCTCCCTGGCGATTTATGTAGGCTACCGTGGAGGCATTGTCAGATAGCACCCTGACCGCCGCTCCCTGCAGCCAAGGCTGAAACGCTGTCAGAGCCAACCACACGGCTCTCATTTCCAGTCGGTTGATGGACCACCGGCTCTCCCGCGAGGACCACTGGCCCTGAGCAATCTGGCCCTCGCAATGAGCCCCCTAGCCGCTCAAACTGGCATCCGTCATCAGCAGACGCCAGACGGGAGACTCTAAGGGCATACCGTTTGCCAGAGAGCGCCGACGCAACCACCAGCGAAGGCTGCGCCGAACCTCCAAGGGGCAAACTAACTGACGAGCTAGCGAGTCGGACTGATGACGCCATCGTGCCGAGAAGCTGAAGGTATTGCCAAGCAGAGGACGCCCGTCTCGCTAGAAACTGCTCCACCAACCGCCTCAGGGCCCACGCTCTGTGCACTGGGAGGAAAACCTTCCCGTTGCCGGTCTCGAAACGCACCCCCAAATATTCCAAGGTCTGCGATGGAAGAAGGCTGCTCTTCGCCCGATTGACCACCCAACCTAACAACTGCAAAACCTGTACGACCCGCGCCGTCACCCGGAGACTCTCCTCCCTCGACTTCACCCGGATCAACCAGTCGTCGAGATAGGGATGCACGAGGACACCCTCCTTCTGCAGGAACGCCGCTACCACCACCATGATCTTCGTGGTGCCATCGCTAGGCCGAAGGGCATGGCTTGAAACTGAAAATGGCCCATCGGCAGCGCAAACCGCAGAAATCTTTGATGTTCCCGGCGAATGAGAATGTGCAAATAGGCCTCCGTAAGGTCTAGGGACGTTAGGAATTCCCCCTCGCGGACCGCTGCTATAACCGAGCGTAGCGTTTCCATGCGAAAATGCGACACCCGGAGGCACCGATTCACTCTCTTTAAATCCAGGATTGGTCGAAAGGTGCCCTCCTTTTTCGGCACGACGAAGGAGATGGAGTATCGACCGGACCCTAACTGCCCCTCCGGCACGGGGGCGACCGCCCGGAGCCGAAGCAGCCGGGAAAGTGTATCGGATACGACTCGTCGTTTCCAGGGAGCGCTGCACGGGGACATAACGAAGGAATCGAGCACCGGTCGATGTAGCTCGAGCGCATATCCCTCTCGTATCACTTCTAACACCCACCGATTGGATGTGATAGCGGCCCAGGCAGGGTAGAAATCCCGCAGTCTGCCCCCTACGGGAATCACCGCCACCGGAGCCGGCCTCGCTTCATTGCGACTTTTTGGGGACCTGCGCCTGGAAGGAGCCAAAACCTCTACCTGCCCCCCGAAATCCGCGGAAACTCTGTCCGTGCCCCAGATATCTGGAACGCTGGGACTGACCAAAGCGGGAGGCACGAAACCTCCGAAAGGACTGCTGAGACCCCCGGAAGGTGAAGGTCGGCTTCCCCTGCTTGGGCTTATCCTCCGGAAGCCGACCCCCCTTAGAATCCCCGAGATCTTTTACCAACCTATCCAAGTCCTCTCCAAATAACTGCCTGCCCTTAAACGGCAGCTTACTAAGGCGAGCTTTAGAAGAGCCATCAGCCGCCCAATTGCGTAACCAAAGAGAACGACACGCCGCTACCACCGACGCCATGCCGTTAGCTAACCCCCTAATGAGGTCATAGTGGATATCCGCCAAATAAGCGGTACCTGACTCCAATCTGGACGCCACGGCCTCTTGTTCCGCCGACTGGGGCCCCTGGAACTGTTGAGACCAGCGGAGGCAGCCGCGCGCCACCCAGGCCCCGGCCACCGCCGCCTTCATCGACAGGGCAGCAACATCAAACGCCTGTCTCAGCAAGCTATCAACTTTCCGATCCTGCGGGTCCTTCAATGCCGCAGCACCTTCCACCGGGATAGCAGTCCGTTTAGTAAAGAGCTCTCTATCAGCCTCCGACAGAGGATACAACTTAGGCAACAGTCTAGCCCCGCGCAAAGTGGACTCTGGACTGTTCCACTCCTCCTGGATCATAGCTTTAAAAACCCTATGGAGCGGAAAGACTCTGTGGGAAGTGCGCACCGCCTGCATCAAGGGATCCTCCAACTTGTCCTCCGCAGTGGCATCTTCCACGGGTATGTTCAATACCTTGAGGGTTTCGGCAATCAGTGCCGGAAGTTCCTCTTTACGAAATACACGCACTATTCTACTACTCTGCTCGTCGTCCAACAACTCGCCGTCTTCTAAATCCTCCGCAGACTCCAGCTCGAGAGCCTCTCCCAGCCCCTCGTGGAACTCGTCCCCAGGAGGCGCAGAATCCGCAACACTCGGGGGCCGGCTCTTCTTTTGTGGACCAGTGTCTCCCTCCACTGAAAGTGGACACTTCAGCCCACGGCGGGGCAAGACCGAGCCTCCCCCTGCCAGCTGCAAGAGAGCCAGAGCCTCCTGCATGAGAGAGAAAAAGGCGGGTGGAACTCCCAGGGATCCCTCCTGGACGCCCCCCGCCAACAGGCGCTCCGGCACCGCAGAAATCCCCGGACCAAGGACCGTCTCTGCCTGCTCTGATGTCCCTTCTGTAGATACAGGTGGGAGATCTGCACTGGAGCCCTCCAGAGGATCCTCCATGCCAGCACCCACAGCAGAACAAGTGGCACAGACTCGGGCTTCCAAATTACTACTTCTACGAATGCCACAGACCAGACACCGAGGACTAGGAGGCATGGCTATGCACACAGCCCTTTGCCAGCAAAGCAGGAACACCTTGCTGAAGCAAACAGAGCAGCAAAAACAAATTGCGATTTTAAAAGTGCTCAAAAACGCTCCAAATTGCAGGATTAGATAGAGCTGGAGTCAATTATCTGATATCTGACCAAGAAATGCAAAAACGAAGCTCCTATACCTAAAAAAAAACACGAAGAAAAACAACTTTGAAAAAAAATCCAAAATGGCCGCCGGACCCGATCCCGCCAAAAAAGGGACCAGAAAAAATACCCAAAAGGTCTAAAACACTCCCCAGAGCTGATTCCAGGCCACCCCAAGGCCTCCACCACTGCCTTTAGAAAGAAAAAGCTTCAAACTCTACTCACCCACACACAGGAGTGGAGGGGGAGTCAAAACACTGAGAGTGCTGTCCAGCGTGCCTGTCACAAGCTCTGAGTAGCAGTTATCAGAGTCAATAACAGAGTACTAACCGTTCAGGGCAGCTCGGGGAACCCCTAAATCAGTCAGGGGACCCTCAGAGCCTACTGCTGTATTCAATTACTGCCTGTAATTGTCTTCAACCTTCTCCTCACCCACCAAGGGGGTTCGGTAGAAAGGAGACCTGTGTCCTGTGCAGCTCCCCTGCTTGTTTGACCTATGGGGAGACTGACAGAGAGAAAAAAACAGATTAGAGAAAGACAGAAGGGACACAGTCAAAGATTTCCTCCACAGCAGCAGCCCAGCACCTAAATCTAGAAAATAATAAAACACTAAAGCTCTGCTTATTCATTCCTAAGGAGCCCAGTTCTGGGCTCTGACTTCCAAGCTGCTTGGAGACTGAGATACTGATGTGTGGGCGGTCCTTGGGGCTGCATATAGCTGGATGATCAAAGAGATGAAGATGTTCAGTCTCCAAAGCTGCTGGTGGAGGTTCACAACTCTATGGTTCCGGGACTGAACTAGAGGGACGCTAAGGAAGCTATATTACACGTATTAGGTACAGTTTTATTAGTATAAATATCCATAGCAACCCTTAGTAAGTAAAGAACTTAGATCTAAACACAAACTTAAAACTAAGATGCAGACAGCAGTCCAGCAGCGGGATGGGGGCTTTCCAGTCTTTTGCATTGAGTGTCACATGTATGATTTTCTCCCAATTGGTGAGAGGTCTTACGTGTGCACTAGGTGCAAGGAGCTCTTTGCTCTCAGGGAACGAGTCCGTTCTCTAGAGGCTAAAGTAGCAGACTTGGAAAGCATAAGACAGAGAGGTACATAGACGAGACCTACAGGGATATAGTCCTGAAGTCCCATCTCCAGTCTGGCAGCATCCCTGTTGCCATGGAGGAGAGAGGTCACGTGACAGGAGAGCATCACCCTGGTGTGGCAGGAAGTGATCCTGTAACTAGTACCTGTCCTTCAGGTGATGTAAAACCCTCTCGCACCGAGGAAGTTTCTCCAGGGCCATGTGCCCATGAGGGAAGGGTTAGGACAGCCGTTATAGTTGGTGATTCGATCATTATCATTATCATTATCATTCGATTATCATTATCATTATCATTCGATCACACAGACCCTTGCCCTGCGCACTGGATAAAGGACCTGCGATATGACATATCCTCAACTATAGCTAAAATCTTAAACTATTCCTTCACCACTGGCTCCTTCCCCGCTACGCTCAAGCAGACCTCTGTAAGACCGCTGTTAAAGAACACCAAACTTGATCCTCAAAAAGTAGAATCTTATAGGCCCATATCTAGCATACCTATGCTAGCAAAAATCATTGAGAAAATAGTGCACAGGCAATTACAGGATCATATAGACACCTCAGCCCCTCTGGATCCAGCTCAACATGGTTTCAGAGAGTCCCATGGAGTAGAAACACTACTCACAACACTCCTCAACAACATAATCTCGGGTGTGGATAACATACGCCAGGGTTTCGCTCTCGTCTTCCTAGACATAGCAGCGGCTTTTGACTCGGTATGCCACGAAATTCTCATCTGCCGGCTAAGGGAAAAAGGCATCGGTGGAACAGCACTCGAATGGTGTAAATCTTACCTGTCCGATAGATGGCAGCATGTCCGAGTCGATGGGGACACATCTGAACCTTTCCAACAAAGTCAAGGTGTACCTCAAGGATCCTCCTTATCTGCATTGATGTTTAATATATACATCCAACCCATCTGCGACATCATCAGATCCTTTAATGTCAGTTACATGATATATGCAGACGATGTACTACTATATATGCCAATATCATTGGATTGCCTAGACCTCACCCCGCTGACTAACTGCTTTGACACCATATCAGAGTGGCTCTTATCACAAAACCTGAGAATACAACACAAAAAGACGGAAGTACTGTTCGTCTCGAGGAACACCAGTTTCACCCCTCCGAGTTGTATTAACGTAAAGGATGCCCAACTCCAAGTAAAACCGGCAATACGCTACCTTGGAGTAACGCTGGACCAAAACCTTGACATGAAGAACCACATAGCCAATACAGTCAAGGCAATCTACTTTAAAATCAGATCCCTCAGACACCTACGCATGCTACTTGAACCGGATGACTTCCGAACCATTTATCAAGCCCTTATACTCCCCCATTTCGACTTCTCAAACTCCATACTACAAGGACTCCCCCGGTCCACCCTGAGCCCCCTGCAACTAGCCATGAATAGTGCAGCAAGGGTACTCCTCGGGGCATCCAGGAGAGATCACGTAACACCCCTTCTAAAACAGCTACACTGGCTCCCCATGCAAGCGAGGATCAGCTTCAAGACCTTACTGCTAACATTCAAAGCGGCTAAGGGACTCACCTCTTCCTCTCTCTCCAACCTCATACAGCCACTCGCACCAAACAGGCCACGAAGAACAGCAGAATTAAACACACTAGTTATCCCAAATGATACCACAAGATGCACTAGATCAACAGCCAACAGAGCCTTCCAATTCTGTGCCCCAACTCTATGGAACACCTTACCAGCACAAATCAGAGCAACACCTAATCTGAGTCAGTTCAGAAACGCACTGAAACATTTCCTCTTCCTTAAATATCTCATTGACAGCTCCGAACATAACCCCCAGGCAAATAGCAGTAGTGGTCAAACAGATAGAACCTCGCAACAGGCCAACTTCACAATGTAAATAGTAAATTGTTCCATGTACTATTGTACCACCATTGTATATAGTTAACCAGGATATCCTTTATCAGATAACCCTCATTGTATTTAGTTTCCCCTATTTCGCCAAGTTATACTTCCTGTTAAATGTAATGACCAGACATATGTAAATTGTCGGATGTTTTTTGTTCAATGTAAACTGCGCTGATGTCTAATAGTGCGGTATATAAGAATTGTTAATAAAAATAAATAAATTAGGCGTGTAGATAGCTGGGTGGCTGGTGGACGTGAGGATCGCCTGGTAACATGCCTGCCTGGTGCGAAGGTAGCAGACCTCACGCGCCACCTAGATAAGGTCTTAGATAGTGCTGGGGAGGAGTCTGCTGTCTTGGTACATGTCAGTACCAATGGCATAGGAAAATGTGGTAGGGAGGTTCTGGAGGCTAAATTTAGGCTTTTAGGTAGGAAGTTGAAATCCAGAACTTCCAGGGTAGCATTCTCCGAAATGCTTCCTGTTCCACACGCAGGACCCAAAAGGCAGGCAGAGCTCCGGAGTCTTAATGCGTGGATGAGACAATGGTGCAGAGATGAGGGTTTTGGATTTGTTAGGAACTGGGGAACATTCTGGGGAAAGGAGGGGCTCTTTCGAAGGGATGGGCTTCACCTTAACCGGGATGGAACCAGGCTGCTGGCATTAACCTTTAAAAAGGAGATAGAGCAGCTTTTAAACTAGATATTAGGGGAAAGCCGACAGTCGCCCAAGAGCGGATGGTTCGGAAGAATGTATCTTTGAAGGATACTACCAAAAGCAGAGAGGTTCCACAAAAGAGTAAAGTAGCCCAAATGCCCTCAAGTATGGAGCAGACAGAGCTTAAAGATCCCAAATTACCCATGTCTAACAATAGCCAAATTAATATGAATAAAATACATTCTCTAAAATGCTTGTATGCAAATGCTAGAAGTCTAAAAAATAAGATGGGAGAGTTAGAATATATAGCACTAAATGAGAGGTTAGATATGATTGGAATATCAGAGACATGGTGGAAGGAGGACAACCAGTGGGACACTGTGATACCTGGGTACAAACTATATCGTAATGATAGAGCTGATCAAATTGGTGGAGTGGTTGCTCTCTATGTTAGAGAGGGCATTGAGTCAGAAAGGATTAAAGTTTTGCAGGAAACAAAATCTGCTGTAGAACCTATATGGATTGAAATTCCATGTAAAAGAGGGAAGGCAATGGCAGTGGGGTGTACTATCGAGCGCCTGGCCAGAATGACCAAATGGATGATGAAATGCTCAAAGAAATCAAGGAAGCTAACAAAAGTTACAGCACAGTAATAATAATGGGTGATTTCAACTACCCCGGTATCGACTGGGTCAGTGTCACGTCAGGACATGCTAGGGAGATAAAGTTCCTAGATGAAATAAATGACTGCTTCTTGGAGCAGCTGGTTCATGAACCAACCAGAGGGGAAGCCATATTAGACCTAATCCTTAGTGGAACACCAGATCTAGTGCAAGAGATAAGGTTGTTGGGGCCACTTGGCAATAGTGATCATAGCATGATTGCCTTTGATTTAATTAGTGGAGGAGGGATAGTAAGGAAATCCACAGTACTATCTTTTAACTTTCGAAAGGGAGACTATGATAAAATGAGGAAAACAGTTAAGAAAAAACTAAAAGGAGCAGTTGCAAAGGTTAAAGACGTACATCAAGCTTGGCTGTTGTTGAAAAATACTATCTTGGAAGCCCAGACCAGCTGTATTCCACGCTTTAAGAAAAGTGGAAGGAAGTCCAAAAAACTGCCAGCATGTTTTAAAGGTGAGGTCAGAGAGGCTGTTGTTGCCAAAAAAGCATCTTTCAGGAAATGGAAAAAAGAGCCAAACGACGAAACCTGGAAACAGCAAAAGCAATGGCAAGTCAAATGCAAGGCATTGATAAGGCAGGCAAAGGGAGATTTTGAGAAGAAGCTTGCTGTGGAAGCAAAAACGCGAAGTAAAGACCTTTTCAAGTACATTCGTAGCAAAAATCCTGTGAGAGAGTCAGTTGGTCCATTAGATGATAAAGGGGTTAAAGGAGCACTAAGAGGCGACAAGGCGATAGCGGAGAGACTGAATGAATTCTTTGCTTCAGTCTTTACTAAGGAAGATGTAGGGATGTTACCCATGACTGAAGTGGTATTTAAAGGTGCGGAAGAATTGAAGGAAATATCGATACATCGGGAAGATGTATTACAACTATTAGATAAGCTGAAGAGTATCAAATCACCTGGGCCGGATGGTATACATCCTAGGGTGTTGAAAGAACTGAAATACGAGATTGCAGACCTGCTATTAGTAATCTGTGAACTATCATTAAAATCATCTCTAATACCTGAAGATTGGAGGATCGCCAATGTAACACCAATTTTTAAAAAGGGTTCCAGGGGTGATCCGGGAAACTATCTTAAAAAGGATATAGCGATTTTAGAAAAGGTTCAGAGAAGAGCCACCAAAATGGTAAAGGGGATGGAAGGATACTCCTATGAAGAAAGGCTAAAAAGGTTAGGGCTCTTTAACCTGGAAAAGAGACGGCTGAGGGGAGATATGATAGAAGTCTATAAATTAATGAACGGAGTGGAATGGGTAAATGTAGATCGATTGTTTACCTTATCAGAATATAGAAAGACTAGGGGACATGCAATGAAGCTACAGGGTAATCTATTTAAGACTAATAAAAGAAAATATTTTTTCACTCAACGTGTAATCAAACTCTGGAATTTGTTACCGGAGGATGTAGTAAAGGCTGTTAGTGTAGCTGGGTTTAAAAAAGGTTTGGACAAGTTCCTGGAGGAAAGGTCCATAAACCATTATTAAGAAGGGACCCAGGATATCAATGCTTGACCCAGTACAAGCATTGCGGAACCTGTGTCTTTTGGGGAAACTGCTAGGTACGTATGATCTAGATTGGCCACTGTTGGAATCAGGATACTGGGCTTGATGGACCTTGGTCTGACCCAGTATGGCATATCTTATGTTCTTATGCTCTTAGGCCTTACCTGCAGGGCTGAAAGCCAAGCCTGCTCCTACCACCTTGAATTCATCCGATCCTCAAGCCGCGCTGTCGCACCAGGCAGCCGTGGCGAGGACCGCTCAGCTGGTTCCACAGAGTAAAATTAAAATCCCGCAGCAACGGAGAGGCTCTGTCTCACACAGCTTCAGTGTGGCTGTACGGGTCCCGGAGCTCTCTCCCGTACCGTCAAGGGAGAGAGATCCGCACCGGCGAATGCCTGCAGCAAGTGAAAATAACTGACAAGGAGGGAAGGCAAGATCTCTTACTAATTTAAAGAGCCAGGATCAAATTTAAAATTACTTTAAATCTAAGGAAATTTGCTCCTAACAACAAAAGGGAACTAATTCCTGATTGCCAATTAACCAAAGGTAACTGTATTAAAAGTAAAATTAAAGGTAAATATCAAAAGTAAAATCAGAATAGAATTTGTCACACTAAATGTTCCTTATCTGTTCCCCCAAGTGAGCTCAGAAGCTAGGCTCACTACGTCCTCCTGCTGCATGGAGACTGGACACACTGGGGGCTGATGGGAGAGACCAGCAGGCTATATTCAGTGATGTCATGAGTTTGACATGCCCAGTCTCCAAGCTGCAGGAGGAGGTTCACTACCCAGAGGTTGAGGACTAAACTGGAGGAACGATAAGGAATTTAGTCTACATATTTTTACTTTAGATTGTGGTTACTTATTCTGTACTTGGTGAGGGTCGATGTTGTGAGTGTGTGACTGAGGTCAGGTGTTCTGTTAACATGGCGTTTGTACATAAAGATCTATACTGTATTGTAGTAATATGACTTGTTCAGCTTTTCAAATGGGTGTATGAATGTTCCAGGACCCACTGTAGTATTCACAGTTATGTTTTTTTTGGATGGGCTCCTTATGTGTGTTTTGGAAATTTGTGCTGATATAGTATAGTAGGTTTGCTCTTTGTTGTAGGGTTTTGTATTAGTTCACAATATGCCTGGTACTGGAGAATAGTGGTTGTTATTGTTGTTAGTGAGATGATCAGAATCAGATTTTCTTTTTTTAAATATTGAGTTCTGTGGGTGAATGTCCTGGTTCTGCTCTGCACCTACTGTGGATGCAAAATATATGTTGAAAAAGAATAAGCAAGAATCACATCACAGTTTATAACAAAATAAAAATGAGTTATAATTTAGTTTTATTTATTTATTTATTTACAGTCTCTTTTATACTGTGCTATTCAACATCAGTGTGGTTTACAATAAACAAAGAACTACACATTTCCTAGGGTACTCTGTGTTTACAATGAACAGGTGTTAAAACTTGGATAACATAGGGTAACTATATACAATCGTGCAACAGAGTTGGGTTCGCCACATTGATCTAGCCCTGGGTGTCTTGTGTGGTATACGTGGTTGGGGCTATATCATCATTATCTACCGGGTAGTAAAGGAGAAAAAGGTGGTGTTTCAAGGCCTTCCTAAACTGGAATAGGTCGGGGATTGCAAGGATGTTGGGAGGTAGGGCATTCCAGCATCTGGGCGCACAGAATTTGAAGGCCCTGCTTGCAGTTGACTGGGAGCATTGTGTTATTGATTTTGGGACTATCAGTGTGTTGAGTGCTATCGCTCTTCTGGACCTGTTGGTGGGGGTGGTCTGGATCAACTCAGTTAGAGATGAAGATGAAAGCCCATAGATGGCCTTGAATGTAAGCAGTAGGGTTTTGTACCTAAGTCTCATATATATCGGGAGCCAGTGTAGGTGCTTCAGTATGGGCGTCACATGGTCTTTCTTGGAAGCACCATATAGGACCCTCGCTGCAGTGTTCATCGCAAGCTGCAGTGGATTTAGGGTGGCCTGGGGGAGCCCATGTAGGATCACGTTTGCATAATCGAAATGTGGTATGATCAGCGCCTGGTAAATTGTCCTAAAGTCTTCTGGCTCTAGCAGCGATCGTAAGGGTCTGAGGGATCTGATCTTATGGTACACCACCCTAACTACATTGCCTATGTGTACCTTCATGTCTAGTCTCTGATCCAAGGTGACACCGAGGTATCTGATCGTAGGCTTGGTCTGGAGATGTGCTTCCTTGACTCTTAGAAAGGGTGGTGTGGATAAGTTTGGATTCCTTGTCATGAAGAGTACTTCTGTTTTCCTGTGTTGGATCCTGAGGTTTTGGATTTGGAGCCAGTCGGATACTGCATTAAAGCAGTTTGTCAATGGCGAGAGGTCTGGATTTTCAGTTGAGAAAGGCATGTATAGCAGCATGTCGTCTGCATATATCAATCTTTAGAGTAATTGCCCCAGTAAGAATTCACTATATTAAAAAATCTTTCTTTTTGGATAAGAGTCTCAGAATGAATGGGGGAGGGTAACTACAGGCCACAGCACGTTGAAAGCCTGAGAAATCCCAACCCCCTTCCTTACATCAAGGACTCTGCTAATCCTATTTTCCAAAAGATTTTTTTTTTAAATATAGTGATCAACTTGATAGTGCAGATTTCACATTTCCTTAGAGCTCTGCTAACTCTTTTTTTATAGTGATCAACTTGATAGTGCAGATTTCACATTTCCTTAGAGCTCTGCCAACTCTTATTTTGAAACAAAAATAGCAACAATGCGATAATTCTCAATCAACTTCGTTGCTCAGAATAACAATGTTATTTAATACTAGGATAAGTCCGACTATGGAAAAACTTATCTTGAAATTTTTGAAGTCGGAATTCTCCCAATGCCCGACGCAAAATTCAAGCACTGATGCGTTTCACCGCTGTTGCGGTTTCTTCGGGGGAAGTTTACTGCTGACGACGTATCGCATAAGGATTTGTTCAATTTCAAACCAAATACTAAAAAAGATGTTCAAAACAGTATTAATGTCACATATATATTTCTGAACATATGAAAATTCAAACACTTTCATTGTGCAAATACCTGAGATTTGGAGACTAAATCATTCAGAAAGTTGTTGAAGCCAAAAAAGACGCCGCGCATGCGTAAAGAAACTCACAGCATGTTCTTTTATGAATGGTCTGTGATGACGAAAGACAAAATCTAGCCAATCAACTGACAGTATAGGTCGATTGGTTTTAACTCTAGCAATTGCTGTAATTGAGCCAGATTCTTTATGCACAGACTGACCAATCAATTTGTGAGTTCAAACCACCAGGATGAACCGATTGTAAACGATAAATCCAGCGTTGCTCGCTGATAAGCAAGGTCTGATCTCGAGTTTTTCCTGCGATCCCTGTCGCAATATGATCAATACAGAAACACCGAAGTTGTTCAAAACTGTGTTGAAAAGCAAGACAAAGATCCAACACCTTTTACGCTGGGAGACACCGAAGCACAGACAGGAGAGATAGCTGATTGGGACTCCATTTTAAAGTTGGAGAAACGGATAGCTAAATTGGAACTCCATCGATTCTCATTTATTGAATACCTGCGTCGTCAGCAGGTCCCCAGAGGGCTCCGGATATATAAGGAGCCCAAAATGTTCCAAACTGATCCTTCTTTTGTGACAAAATGGAATCAGATTCTCACGAAGTGTTCACGAGATTTGATGGTTTTACTAGTAGAAGCTATTCAACCTCTGTTAGACACTTTACAATCAGAAGTTCAAATCTCTCTAGACAAATTAAAAACCTTGCTGTCATCAGATAGGTTTTCTAAACAGATTACTGAACAGAAAGTACAAGTGGAAAAGACACGAGAAGAAACCAGGAAACTTAAGATTCAAAAGTTAGCACGGGACAATGCTGATTATTCCACGGGTTACGTCTACCCGTGGATGAATCCAAAAAGGAAATTTAAGTCACATCGCCGGAAGGTTGATTTTGATAT
Organism: Ichthyophis bannanicus; assembly: GCA_033557465.1. Taxonomy (NCBI): domain Eukaryota; kingdom Metazoa; phylum Chordata; class Amphibia; order Gymnophiona; family Ichthyophiidae; genus Ichthyophis; species Ichthyophis bannanicus. The sequence continues at coordinate 249,845,324 of CM066039.1, read as the reverse complement.
TCAATCAGACACCTCTCATTCTAGTGAATCTTCCCGAAGTACTAAAGATTATTTTTTAGACGAAGGGGGGTCCAATTCCAAACGCAAGAAAGACAAAGGGCAAGACAAGAACAAGGTACAAACCAGAACGTCCTCTCGTCACAAGGTTTAACTTTTTCATCACCAGACATGTCATTAGTAGTTAACATTTCTTCAGTACAACTTACAGAAGTTCAATTACAACTTTTGAATAAGGGTTTTTCCTATATTCCGAGTATCAAGCATGACGGGTTTCAGTTTAGATTAGATTTTGAACGATTTTTACGTAAACTGAATCTGAAATTATTTTTTGCTAATCAGCCGGATACAGCTTTGGCAGTCGTAGATGATACCTCACTTGGACGTATCCCTTTGCCTTTAACTTCAACTTGGAATCCACCTGGTCCAGTTCCAGCTCCATTACTTCTGTATAAAGATCTGGTGCTTCGAGAAGTTAGTCAATTGGAGAACAACTCGCGTTTAATGCATGATACTCTTTCTAAAGCAGAAAGAGAGGCTCTTTCTTCCCTGCTCTCGCAGCCTGATCTAGTTATACGTAGGGCAGACAAGGGAGGAGCAATAGTGCTCCTAGATAGAGCACAATACCTGGAAGAGGCACAGCGCCAGTTGTCCGATATTAATACCTACACCGTTATGAGTCAAGATCCTACGCCCCATTTGCAGAAGATTATCAAAACTTTGACAACGCAAGCTTTACATGATAAACTTCTGACTAAAAAGGAGTGGATCTATTTAAATCCGTCTAGTGCTGGTCTTGCCAAATTCTATTTAGTACCCAAAATTCACAAGCGGCTTGAAAATCCTCCGGGTCGTCCAATCGTATCAACGAGAGGAACCTTATTGGAACCTTTATCTACATTTTTGGACTCGTTTCTTAGACCTTTATTACGCAATATCCCGTCTTATATTCGAGATACCACACATTTTCTCCAGCAACTGTCTCAATATGATCATTTGGCTACAGATTCTACGGTGTTACTGATCACTTTAGATGTAGTGTCGCTATATACATCGATTCTTCAGGAAGCGGCACTAGCCTGTGTAAAAGTTGCTCTACAGAATCGAGGGGATTTATCTGAGATGCAATTGCTTTTTTTGGAACATTTAGCAGAGCTGGTCCTTTTTCAAAATTTTTTTGTTTTTGAAGATGTACTTTACCAACAGTCAGCCGGTGTGGCGATGGGGGCCACAGTAGCTCCATCGGTGGCCAACTTATATATGGCAGATTTTGAAAAAACTTGGTTATATCCGTCTCAATTTTGGCAATATATTCCCTATTGGGGGCGGTATATTGATGATATCTTTTTATTATGGATAGCTTCGGAAGTTCAGTTTAACCTTTTTTTCCAATGGTTGAATCAATGTGATCCACATATCTGTTTTACCAACACCAGAGATTTTCACAAAATCGCTTATTTGGATCTAGAGATCCGAAGAGGAAAATCTACTTGGGAAACCACGGTTTATAAAAAAACAGTAGCTAGGAATGCTTTATTGCACTATCATAGTGCTCATCCAACATCGCTAAAAAATGGACTCCCATTCTCTCAATTTCTTCGATTTCGGCGCAATTGTTCGGAGTTGAAGGAATTTAAAATACAGTCTAAAGAATTACGAAATAATTTTTCTGAAAGGGGGTATCCGACTACAGTGATAAAACAAGCTTATACTCGAGCATTATATAACAACCATGATCTTTTACTACGAGATAAAGAACAGTTGGATTCTGAAGAGGCGGAGCCTACGGGGAAGCAAGATGGCAGCTTAATTAGTGAGCGCTGATATTCCCCGGCCTGATTCCTGTGAAAGAGTGCAACTCCCGTTAGTAGCTTGGCCGTAAAACCCCTGATTTTGGAGGATAAGAGACCGAGAGTCATGGCAGGGGGGAACCGACGAAGTTGGACTTTGCTTCTGCGCTCAATTCGGGTTCTAAGAGGGCGAAATCAGACCCGCTATCGCCACAAAAGATGGCCGCCTCGAGGGAATCAGAGGACGGATTACGTGAGATGTTGGGCGAAATCAGAGCGGTGAAGGAGCTTGTGAAGGCCAACGGAGACGCGCTGGTGAGAGTACAATGCGAGCTGGGTGATATGAAGGCCCGTTTTCACGACCTTGCTGAGCGCGTGGATAAAGCTGATAGTGTGATAGCGGCGCACTCCGAGCAGCTGAAATCTATGTCCATAATTTGTAAACGTATGGCCCGACTCGAGCTGCAAGCTGAAGATCTCAGCAACCGCAATAGGAGAAATAATATCAGGCTGGTGGGCCTGCCGGAAGGTGCAGAAGGCCCTGATATGTTTGTGTTCCTGGGGAAGCTGATTCCGTCGTTACTTAAAGTGAAGCTTACCGGACAGCTGGATATTGAAAGGGCTCACAGGGTACCATCGCAGCGTTCCGGGAGTGGGAAGTCTCCGAGGCCAATAATATTCTGCCTTTTGCGTCACCAGCAAGCTGTTCAAATTTTGTCTGCAGCTAAAAGTCAGCCTGCTTGGGAGTTTGAGGGAAGCAAGATTTCGTTCTATCCCGATGTGTGCAAAATCTCGGCGGACAAGAGGAGGCAGTTCTTGGCTTTGAGACCGCGGCTACAGCGAATCCAGGCAAGATATGGGCTCTTTTATCCTGCTCGCCTCAAGATTACCCTCAACAACAGCTCCAAGTCCTATGATGACCCGAACGACGTTCTAAAGTTTTTAGAAGAACAAGAAGCCCTACAAATGCAGTGACTCTCTAGTCTTTAATTTTACTTAATTGTTGTGTAAGTAATTATGTCCCTCCCCCCCTTTTTTTTGGTGCTCTCCTCTGCAGTTAATGGTTGCAGAGCCCGAAGGTGTGGGAGGCATGGTTTCTTTCTGTCCTGGTATTGCTTCTCCCTTTGGACTTGGGAAGGGTTTAATGCAAAGTTGGGAGTTGTGAAGTAATCGCTGTAATCATGGGGGGGGGGGGGGGTTTGAAGTTTGAGGTTTGAAGTTTGAATTATGTGTTATATGTCTTGGTCTTCCTTTTTTGGACCTTGTAGGGGTTCCGAATGTATATGGGGGTTGTGAGAATCCTTGTGGGTAGTGGGGTTTTTGGGTTTTTTTTTGCTAGTGTTACCGGGTCAGTTGCACTGTTTCTCTTGTGTTTCCTTTTTTTGTAGCTTAATCTTGGGTCGGGGAATGTTGGTTAGCCTCTTGTGAACCTGTTTTGGCTCTCCTAGCTGGTAGTTGCTGCTATGCAGGGTTCATGGTGGCACCTTACAGGCCTCACTTACACTTTGACCAGTCACATTGTAGTTGTTTTCAAGCGATCCTAGGGGTGGGGGCCCTCCAGTATGACCAAGTAAATGATCTCCCTTAAGATACTGTCCCTGAACGTTAAGGGCATCAAACACCCTGCAAAACGCAAAAAGATTTTAGTTTATTGCCTGAAGCAAGGGGCGGACGTAGTGATGCTGCAGGAAACGCATCTTACGTCCGCTGAGACGGCAAAACTAGCTTTGGATAAATATATGCTTGTCTCACATGCTGCAGCGATAGGTAAGAAAAATGGGGTGGCGATTTTAATTAAAAAAGCCCTGAAGGCCCAATGCCAGGGACTAAGATCCGACCCAGAAGGGAGGTGGGCCAGTGCCCAGGTAACCATAGATCAACGACAACTTGTGCTTATTAATGTCTACGCTCCCAACTGTGATAGTCCTGAGTTTTTTCATGGCATTGCGAACTTGCTCCTGGAGTATTCCTCTTCCCCTATAGTGGTAGGAGGGGACTTCAACCTGGTGCTGGATCCGCTGATCGACTGCCAGCCCTGCCGAAAATCTAGAAGGGGTAGAGCTCTTGATGTTCTGGAGTCGGTTATGGAAGAATGGGGCCTGGTAGATATTTGGAGGATATTGCATCCTGCTGAAAAAGATTTTACCTTTTTCTCATTTCCTCACGAGTCCCATTCGCGGATTGATTTTTTCCTAGTGTCCCGGTCGCTAGCCCAAGATATCCATAGAGCAGAGATTCTCAGTACACATATCTCTGATCATGCCGCAGTTGTGTTTGATTTGGACCTGTCTAGGTCTACCGTTCCCTCCGGGGGCTGGTCATTCCCGAGACATCTTCTGGCTGAAGAAGACTTTAAGCAGTCTCTACGGGAAGCAATACAGGAATTCTTTGAGATTAACCGGCCAGAAGATACAGCAATATGGGCTTGGTGGGAAGCCTTTAAGGCGTCCATTCGTGCAGCGGTTACCAGTTATAATATTGCGGCCAAGAAAAAAGCGAGGGAGCGTCTGAAATCTCTGGACCTACAGATCAAGGCTGGTGAGCGCCTACTTCACCGTCAATTCAGTGCCCAAATTTTAGCTCGGCTGCAAAATCTCAGGTTCCAATACAATGCCGCTCTCAGTGATGAAGTGGAGCAGATCACTTTTTCCCAACAGGCTCGTTATTATACTGAGAAGAATAAGGCAGGCAAGTTGTTGGCAGCCAGACTGAAGCCTAGGAGAGAGAAAACGCACGTTGTCTCCTTATTGGACGAGAAAAATGTTCGCCTATCCGGAAACTCAGAGATACTTGAAGCCTTCAGGCATTTTTACAACTCTTTGTATACCTCTGAGGTTGACTGTGATGCTGCAAGTATGAGGGATTGGCTGCGGCAGATTGAACATCCGGTGCTGAGCTCCGATCAGGCTGCGGAGTTGGAAAGAGATCTGGCCCTACCGGAGCTTGAAGAAGTGCTCTCTGGGCTGAAATCTGGGAAGGCTGCGGGCCCAGACGGTATTCCGTCAGAATTTTATCAAATTTTTTCTAAAGAAATCTCCCCCAGCCTTCTTGTATATTTCCAGCGCCTCCTCAGACAAGATAGTGACCCTGGTGCCTTTGCGGAGGCCACAGTGATTGTCTTGGAGAAGCCAGGGAAAGATCCCGCTTTTGTGGGGAACTACCGACCTATCTCGCTGCTGAATGCAGACTACAAATTATACGCTGCTATTCTGGCTAACCGGTTGAATAAAGTTCTACACCATTTAATTCATCCAGACCAGTGTGGCTTTGTGACCGGGAGGTCTACGGCTGATAATGCTCGTTTGATGTGCAACATTCTCGGTCTTTCTGAGCAAGCTGAAGAGCCCTTCATTGGGCTTTCGTTGGATGCAGAAAAGGCTTTTGATCGGCTGGAGTGGCCTTTTCTCTTTCAAGTCTTGGAATGGTTTGGGATTCCAGTGAAGTTCGTGGACATGATCAAGAGAATGTACGCCCACCCTGTGGCCCGGATTTTTGTCAATCGGGAATTATCCAGGCCTTTCTCATTGCATAGAGGTACCCGGCAGGGATGCCCGATGTCTCCGCTTTTATTCAATCTGGCTCTGGAACCGTTAGCTCTGCTTGTCCGTCAGTCGGTAAATATTACGGGTATTGAGGTGGCTAATATACATATTAAACTCTCTGCATACGCAGATGACCTTCTATTTTTCCTATGCCCCTCTTCCATTTCTCCTCTGTTGCAAGTAATTGACCAGTATGCATGTTTCTCTGGATATAAGGTCAACTGGTCAAAATCCGCGGCCTTCCCTCTCAACAAGCTGGCTCATAGCAACTTGGTGCAGCCATACCCCTTTCAATGGGCCTCTGCGGTTATAAATTACCTGGGTGTTCAATTTGCTGCCCCACTGGATGAGACCGTGCGGCTCAATGCTGAAAAGATAACTGATATTGCCCGGTCTTTCACCAACAAATGGTCGCCTCTGCATCTTACCTGGTGGGGTAGAATGGAGTCGATCAAGATGGTTTTAATGCCCAAGATCAACTATGTCCTTGGAATGATTCCAGTCACGTTCCCGGCAACTGTATATAAGAAGGTTGAACGTATTCTAAATACCTTTCTTTGGAATGGGAAAACTCCTAGAATAGCTCTTAGGAAATTGAAAGCAAACAAGTGTGATGGAGGAGTTAAATTCCCCGATTTTCAGTGGTACCATTCTGCAGCGCTGTTGAAGCAAGGGAGCATGTGGGGGGCTGAGGTCGATCCCTCGCTGAAACCAGTCTGGCTTCTGCTTGAAGAACATCTGATGGACCCGTGTCCTGCCCAGCTCTACATGGGTATGCGGAGCCCTGAGGCCTCTAAACTGGGCAGGATAGTTAGGGCTACTCAACAAGCATTTCAGGGCTTCCTACCGCTCATTGTGAAGGAGAATCCACTCTCGCTGCAACTTCCTCTATGGCACAATCCGATCTTGCGAATTAACAAGGTTCCCTTTGCTTGGCCGTCCTGGCAACGCTGTGGCATATGGTCTGTGGGACAATTAGTTGCGGGCGGCAAATGGAAGTCTTTCGCAATGATCCAGGAGGAGTTTAAGCTACCTTCCAGTTGTTTCTTTCAATACCTTCAACTTCGCCACTGCTTAGCTCAGTTGAAGAAGGATCCTCGAGATTATGTGGAGTCCTGGGGCATGCAAAAAATTCTAACGGACCTGTGTCTACAGAAAGGAGGCATATCAAGGATCTATGCACTCTTTCGAGATTCCAACTCCGGTAAAATAAAAGGTCTATGGAAATTATGGGAGGATGAAACAAGTTGTGCGCTGACTCCCTCAACGTGGAAGCTCTTCTGGGGGCCTGTTGTCCATTCTTCCAGATCTGCAGCTCTCACGCAATCTATGTTTTTTTTCGCCCACAGGGCGTTTATAACTCCAATTAAACTGGCAAAATGGTCTTCAGAGAAATCACTCCTGTGCTGGTCATGTCAGGGAGCCCCTGGCACTTTGAGTCATATGTTCTGGGAATGCCCACGCGTTCAGGGTTTCTGGATTCATGTTTGGGAGAGGATACAAAGGGTGGTGGGTTTTGCTTTTCCCCTGTCCTGGCGTATACTAGTGCTCCGTTCCTTAGCTGAGATTCCTGGGGTAGGTAAGGAGCACTTTTTCGTTCTGAATTTTATGATAGCAATCGCTATTAAAGAAATTTTAATTTTCTGGAAGGATTTTACGAAGCTCCATTGGGGTAAATGGTGGAACCAGGTCTGCCTCTATAGCAGATACGAAAAAGCATATGAGAAATCCTTCTTTATGTCTGGACAGAGGAATATGCAAGACCGGTGGGCTGCCTTGGATCGCTATACTACCGTTTTATAGATAGCTGACTGGTCAGTGAGGTTTTTGAGGTGCCGGGGAGGGGTGGGTGTTTTTTCTGTAAGTGTGCTAATTGCTGTTTGTTTGTCTGTTCAGGCAAGTTTGTATTATGATTAGGTTTTTGTATAAGATGAGATTGCGGGTGGACGCACTTGTCTGTATTTTGTTTGTAAACCTTTAATAAAAAGAATTAAAAAAAAAAAAGAACAGTTGGATTCTACAGATGATCACATTAATTTCATTTCAAAATATTCTCCATTGAGTTACAAGCTTAGGAAAATTCTGAAGCGTCATAGTAATATTTTCAGTCCTGGCCTGGAGAATAAATCTATCCGCTTTGTATGGCAGAGAGCAAAGAACCTTAAAGAACTTTTGAGTCCTACTGCATTGCGTCCACTTCATGCTACTGAGACATCAATGGTTTCTTTAAAGGGACATGTTAAATGTGGTAATTGTACCATTTGTGAAGTTACTTTGGAATTGACACAGTTCACTTATCATGGGATGACATATCATTTGCGTCATTTCACAGATTGTACCTCGACCCATGTAGTGTATGCTATACAATGTCCCTGCCAGCTCCTTTATATTGGCAAAACAATTAGGGCTTTGAAGGTTCGGATCAGCGAGCATCGGAGTCGCTTACATTGTAAAAAATTAGAAGCACCAATAGTGGCCCACTGTCTTGCTTTTCAACACAGTTTTGAACAACTTCGGTGTTTCTGTATTGATCATATTGCGACAGGGATCGCAGGAAAAACTCGAGATCAGACCTTGCTTATCAGCGAGCAACGCTGGATTTATCGTTTACAATCGGTTCATCCTGGTGGTTTGAACTCACAAATTGATTGGTCAGTCTGTGCATAAAGAATCTGGCTCAATTACAGCAATTGCTAGAGTTAAAACCAATCGACCTATACTGTCAGTTGATTGGCTAGATTTTGTCTTTCGTCATCACAGACCATTCATAAAAGAACATGCTGTGAGTTTCTTTACGCATGTGCGGCGTCTTTTTTGGCTTCAATAACTTTCTGAATGATTTAGTCTCCAAATCTCAGGTATTTGCACAATGAAAGTGTTTGAATTTTCATATGTTCAGAAATATATATGTGACATTAATACTGTTTTGAACATCTTTTTTAGTATTTGGTTTGAAATTGAACAAATCCTTATGCGATACGTCGTCAGCAGTAAACTTCCCCCGAAGAAACCGCAACAGCGTTGAAACGCATCAGCGCTTGAATTTTGCGTCGGGCATTGGGAGAATTCCGACTTCAAAAATTTCAAGATAAGTTTTTCCATAGTCGGACTTATCCTAGTATTAAATAACATTGTTATTCTGAGCAACGAAGTTGATTGAGAATTATCGCATTGTTGCTATTTTTGTTTCAAAATAAGAGTTGGCAGAGCTCTAAGGAAATGTGAAATCTGCACTATCAAGTTGATCACTATAAAAAAAGAGTTAGCAGAGCTCTAAGGAAATGTGAAATCTGCACTATCAAGTTGATCACTATATTTAAAAAAAAAATATTTTGGAAAATAGGATTAGCAGAGTCCTTGATGTAAGGAAGGGGGTTGGGATTTCTCAGGCTTTCAACGTGCTGTGGCCTGTAGTTACCCTCCCCCATTCGTTCTGAGACTCTTATCCAAAAAGAAAGATTTTTTAATATAGTGAATTCTTACTGGGGCAATTATTCTAAAGATTGGTGTTTCTATTGCTCTGTGAACCCTAGTTCTGATTTGTCTGCATATATCAAGCAGTTGACATTGAATGACCGGATCAGGTTGCAGATAGGCTGCATGTATACGTTGAACATCAAGGCTGAAAGGGAGGAACCTTGTGGGACACCCTGCTTCTGGTGGAAAGGATCTGATGAGGTTGCCCCGGAACGTACATGCTGCCATCGGTCTGAAAGGTAGGATTTTCACCAATCTAGCGCTTTGTGAGTGATTCCCTTCTCCTTGAGACGTTCCAGCAGAAGCTCATGTCTCACCGAGTCGAACGCAGCTGCAATGTCCATGAATATGAGGACAAAACCTTGGCGAATGTTGTCCATTCCTGCTATTAAGTTGTTGAATAGTGTGGTAAGGAGCGTTTCAACTCCATGGGCCTCTCTGAAGCCGTGTTGGCAAAGGTCCAGTGGTGCAGTGGTTTCAATGTGTTCTTGAATTTGCATCTGGACTTCCTTCTCAATTATTTTTGCCAGCAGAGGTATGCTCGATATCGGTCTGTAGGAGTCTACCTTCTGTGGGTCAAGTTTGCTGTTTTTTAGTAGCGGTCTTATGGATGTGTGTTTGAGAAGTTGCGGGAATGTACCTGTTGAGAGGTTGCGGGAATGTACCTGTATAATTTAGTTTTATAAACTGTGCTGTTAGTTCTTGTTGTCTTTTAGTTCCTTGGTGTGCAAACGGGACCGTACCTAGCCCTGTGCAAGCGGTGCAGCCGCACAGGGCGGAAAGGCTTGGGGAGCGTATTTCGGCTGTCTGCTGTTGCCCTGCCGCTGCTGGCAGGACAATAGCAGGCAGACGAAATGCGCTCCCCAAGCCTTTTCCCAGCACTTTAAGCAGGTCTGGTCCCTCCCTCCTCCGACGCGATCTCAGAGTAGGGAGGGACAGATCTGCTTAACCCGTTTTGGACCAGCGTATGTTTTACATACATAAGATTTCCATACTTACTACTCAACTGTTTACTAATTAATGGTTATAAATTCAATGGAACTATGTTTAGCTATTATCATTATGTCAAAAAGCGTTATATGCAGATTTTTTATCTGAGATCTAGTTAGTTTAATAGGTATTCGAAGTTTGCTGATTTTGACGGTACTGGCGGCTCAACATAAAAAAGATTACAAAAAATAGTAAGTAGCTCATAATGCTGTACTAGCTACTATTTTGCAAATAAAAGTATTTGTAGACTTTAGAAAATAGGTTTAGATAACTGTAAGTTACTTAGGGGCTTGTTTACAAAGCCGCGGTAGCGGTTTGCGATCGTAATCGGAGCCGCGGCCCCATTGATTTCAATGGGGCCGCGGCTGCGATCGCGATCGCGAACCACTACCGCGGCTTTGTAAACAAGCCCCTTAGTGTCAGTTAGTGGTGCGTATATCGGCCTTGTATGTTTTTCATACGCTGGGCTAATATATTGTCGAAACTAATTGCTGTCAAGCATTCTGTTCTAGGTGTTTCAATGGTGCAATATTGACGCACTGCATCAAAAAGTAACAAGTTGGTGAACAGGCCATTGTAATTGGGACTAGAAGGGGGGTAAGCAGGTGCTGAGCCCATTGAAAGAACATAATTGGATAATCATATCAGTACCGGGACCAATAGAAGGGGTACGGGAGGTACGGGAGGTTACCGGGACCAATGAAATGTTTTTCTATACCTAGAATGGAGCAAAAGTCTATAAAAGTTGTTGTATTGCCAGAAAACTTTGCTCAGCCATTTTGAAATTGACTTTGCTTGAGACTTGTGCACAAATAAATGATTTGGACCTTCTGAACAGACTCCTGGTATTATTGGTTTGTCTGCGCTCTGCTGCTACATATTCTTGGTGCGTTGGCCGGGAAGTTGTGGAATCAGAGTGTATATAGGGCAATATACCACGACTTTCCGCCTCTATAGGCTTGGTCCTGCCGGGATCGCGCCCTTCCGACGGGGGCTACTCCCTGGCGCCGCCGGTCCCTTGCATCGGAGGGAGCTGGTCGGACCTCGGCGGGTGCCGAGCCCGGCTGGAGCCAACGCCTCGAACCCGAGTGAGGGGAGTCCGAGGTCCAACTCATGCGCCTGCTTGGGAAATTTGAGAACCGGATCCGGTGAGTAGAGTTTTGATTTGTTATGTCTAGACAGATAAGAAAGAGCAGTGCTGCCATTTGAACTTGGAACTTGGAAATTGGTAAGAGTGCTTGATCACCTCTCCAAGACGGGCCGAGTAACCCCGCATGAGTATTCGCAGGGCGAAACCCCCATCTTCTTGTATTTTGGAAATTGAATAAGACTAGTCAGAATAGATAGAAACGAATGCATTCTGGGATACGTTGCTAGCATGATTGTGTGAATGAAGTGTTAATGAGAGGTCTGGCACCACGGACCAAGCGAAGGCGGACCCCTGAGTAGCGCATTTCCTGACCGGGCGACCGCGTTCAGGTCGCGAAAAGGGGGAAGCGATTGTCGTCTTGTCTTGTTACTTGTTCTCCTTATACGTTTCCAGGGCCGTGAGGACCCCTTACCCACGGTCCGCCCTCCTTTTCCCTTTTGTTTGTTGTTGCGCGCACACATCGAAATGGGGGGGGGGGGCGGGGTCTACTAGGAACACTCCATTAGAATGTATGATCGCACATTTTAAAGAGGGATATTCTGGAGATTATGGTATTAAGATGACTGCAGCCCGTTTACAGATTTTGTGTACTAGGGAGTGGCCCGATCTAGACCCTACCTGGCCCCGAGAGGGAACTTTTAATGTAGGAATTATCCAGTTAGTACACCGTAGAGTGCGGATAGCGCACCCCGATCAGTACCCCTATATAGATTCCTGGTTAAGTATTTGTGAAGATCCGCCCCCTTGGGCGCAGCGCTTTTATGAAGAACAGTGCAGAATAATGTTAGCGAAGACAGATTATAGTCAGAAAATAGAACAGCCTAGAACGAAAGGAAAGGATAAGAAGTCCAGGAAGAAGCCCATCCTGGTAGATCCTGATTCCCCAGAAATGGTTCCCCGGCAGCCTCAAACCCCAGGCCCAGTAAGAGCCGCCCGGCGTCCCGCCCCAGAAACCCCAAGACAGTGGGAACGGGACCCCACCCCTGAGCTATTACCCAAAGAGCAGGAAGATGAACCCTCTTTACTTGAAGGTGAATCGTCCGGGACAGAAAAAGGAGAGTCAGATACAGAAACAGAGCAATTAGAAACTGAAACTTCCATAAGTGATGCTGACAGTGTAAAAATGGTTGCCAGCGCTAGTTTGCCAGTAAAAAGTGCATCTAAAGTGAAACACGCAGAAAAGAAGAAGGTGACCCCTGATAAGACAGTTACGAAAATATCCCTCAGATCCCAAAAGACATCTACTGCCAAGATGATGCCCTTACGGCAAGTCCCGGGGGTGCCTGTAAAGAATGATGATGATGAGGTGGTAGCGGGACCCCTAAGTTATGTGTATGTCCCTTTCTCTACAACTGATTTGTTAAATTGGAGGACACATTATGCCTCCTATACCAATAAACCCTTAGAGCTTACAGAATTAGTGAATACTATTATGGAAACCCACCAACCAACTTGGGCAGATTGCCGCCAACTCCTGACCACTCTATTCACGACAGAGGAGTGGGCACGAATTAGAAAAGCAGCTATTGATTGGCTGGCGGATAACCCTGTAGCTCCGGGACCAGGGACGGGAAGAATAGACCATCGGGAAGCGGCCCAAAGAGAATTCCCGAATGAAGACCCCTGATGGGATCCAAATACAGAGCTAGGCTCCACAGCCCTAGCCCGTTTTCGCCAAGGCTTTTTACAAGGTCTGAAAAGGGGGGGCCAGAAAGCTATGAACCTTTCCAAAGTTGCAGGAGTTATCCAAGGTATAGATGAGAGCCCCGCAGAATTTCATGAAAGATTAACTGAAGCATACAGAATGTATACTCCCTATGATCCCGAGGCACCAGGAAGTTTATGTATGGTGAATTCTGCTTTTGTAAATCAGTCTCAACCAGACATTAGACGTAAATTACAAAAATTAGAAGGGTTTGCGGGCATGAATACAACTCAGTTACTGGAAGTCGCTCATAAAGTGTATGTGAATCGTGATAATGAAAGGCAGAGAGAATGTGATCGAAAGATGAAGAAGAAAGCTGATTTTTTGGCTGCGGCCATAGTTGAACAGAAAAGGGGAGGTACCCCTGGTCGACGGAGCAGAGGAAGGGGGCGGGGCCGAAGTGGAAACCGGCCCCAGCTAGGCGTAAACCAATGCGCCTATTGCAGAGAGGAAGGACATTGGAGAGATGCATGCCCGCAACTCGAAGACGCCCAGCAAGATGATGAAAACAATCATCAGTGGAGAGAAGAAAGACGAGGCCGTCCCCGAAACCGCGGAGGAGCCAATCGAGAACAATTCCAGCGAGAAAGAGGAGGAGCAATACAAGCATTGACTACGACAGCCCATGATGATGATGACGTGGATTAGGACAGACCGGGCTCCGAGTTTGCTTTAGGTCTCCAGGAGCCTATGGTCGGAATACAAATAGGAGACCAAGTTATGAACTTTATGGTTGATACTGGAGCAGAACATTCAGTAGTAGACAAAAAGATAGCCCCATTTTCTACAAAAGCAGTCACCATTATAGGAGCAACTGGTGCCAAAGCCACAAAATCTTTTCTTCAGAATCGTATATGCAGTCTAGGAGGACAGCAAATAACTCATCAATTCCTTTACATGCCCGAATGTCCAGTGCCACTGCTGGGACGAGATATGTTAGCCAAACTTCAAGCACAAATATCTTTCTCTGAAAAAGGAGAAATGCAAATGACAGTAAATCCCCAAGTCAAACCAGCAGGAATAATGCTGCTGACAGTTCCCCGAGAAGAAGAATGGAGGTATTACATTGATGACTCTGTCCGAGACACTTATTTCGAACAAACTTTGAAGAACATCCATGCACCACCTGGAGTATGGGCAGAAGGCAGTCCTCCAGGCCTAGCCAAACATATAGCTCCGGTAATTGTAACCCTTAAGCCTAGTGCTACACCAGTACATGTCAAACAGTACCCTCTCCCAAGAACTGCAATTGAAGGCATTCATCGCCACTTGCAAAGATTACTCGAATATGGCCTACTAAAGGTATGTCAATCCCCATGGAACACTCCACTTTTGCCAGTAAAGAAACCTGGGACAGATGATTACCGCCCAGTGCAAGACCTAAGGAGAGTGAATGAAGCAGTTGAAACTATACATCCAGTTGTACCCAATCCTTACACTCTTCTAGGACTGATACCTGCTGAAGCTACCCACTTTACTGTACTAGATCTAAAAGATGCATTCTTTTGCATAAGATTAGCCCCTGTAAGTCAAATATTGTTTGCATTTGAATGGCAGGACCCCATCTCTGGAAGAGGGGGCCAACTCACATGGACACGATTACCCCAAGGATTCAAGAATTTGCCTACCATCTTTAGTGCTGCACTAAATCAAGACCTTTCCAGCTATCCAGTGGCCCCGGGGAAGAGAGTGCTTCTCCAATACGTGGACGATCTGCTGATAGCTGCCGTATCAGAAAGCGAATGTATACAAGCCACCAAATATCTCTTCTGTCTCAATGCTCTTATTAGTCTGTACTTTCTCTGGGTGGGTAGAAGCCTTCCCAACCAGAACTGAGAAAGCCCGAGAAGTTACCAAAGTTTTAATGAGAGAGATTGTCCCTAGGTTTGGAATTCCAGCAGTAATAGGGTCAGACAATGGACCCTCATTTGTCTCCCAGATTACTCAACAGTTAGCAAAAGCTTTGCAGATACAATGGAAGCTCCACACTGCATATAGACCCCAGAGTTCAGGGAAAGTTGAGCGAATGAATCGTACCCTAAAAGCCCAAATGTCTAAGCTTTGTCAGGAGACACACCTAAAGTGGCCCCAAGTGCTCCCAATAGCTTTACTCAGAATACGCTCAGCTCCTGTAAAATCAACAGGTTTTTCCCCTTTTGAAGTTCTGTATGGTAAACCCCCACCAATAGTGCAGGGAATTAAAGGAAGTCTAGCCCAAATTGGTTCAGAAATAACCAGGCAAGAACTCCTAGCTCTTAGTTTTGTTCTGCAGACTCTCCATGCGTGGATCCAAGACCAGTTGCCTATCAACTTGATGGAACCTCTGCATCCCTACCAGCCTGGTACCTCGGTGTGGATCAAAGATTGGAAGAAGACACCGTTGGAACCCCATTGGAAGGGACCATACACCGTCATCCTGTCTACCCCAACTGCAGTAAAAGTAGCGGAGATCGACGCCTGGATCCACCACAGCAGAGTCAAGCCCGCCGCTGATCCTGAACCTGAGCAGTGGACAGCAGAACAGCATCTTGATGCACCCTTGCGAGTTACTCTGAGACGGCAACCAGCAGTATAAGCATTCTGTCACAGTGCTTTGCAGTAGCCAAGTCTTTCGAAGAGGATTGCTGTTTTCCATACAGCAAGAGTTTTGTTTTCAACGAACCTCATGTGTGTGATTTACCACACTACTTTGATAATACATTGATTGACCAAACTTCACAAGCCAACTGAAATTGCTAAGTTGGTTAATGTGCAATGGACAACTTGAGGATCTTCAATCAACACCCAGCACCCGTTGAATTGCTTCATTAGCGAACGGGACGAAGAAAAGAACGTCGTGGTCAAAATCTGCAAGCTGAGGATTCAGAAGAACTCCAATCAACATGTATCTTTACCTTTGCTTTGCCCTGGTTGCCTGCTTTGGAGGTTTTGAACTGATTTATGCCTTACTTCCATGCACTGCTTGCATTACTTCTACTCGAACTGGACTGAAAGTAACTCAGACTTTGATTTACCATTCTTATTATACCTGCACTGGTAAAGTGACTCGGTGTATATATAACACCACTGAACTAAATGTTTGCACTAATGGTAAATCTAGAGTATGCTATAATCCGCATCAGAATCCATCCTATTACACGTTGGAAATACGATGGAAGGATGCAGATGGACCTATAATAACTGCTACACAACCACTTAAAGATACTAGTAGACCTGTTGTTTTGAATTTCGATGCCTGTAATGTTATAAATAGAGATAGTCGCTCCAACTGCGGTACCTGGGAAAAAGCGTATCGAAATGACCATAAGTATATGTGCCCAGAAGGTGCCACAGGATGGAGAAAGTGTACAGGTAAAAAGGAACCAGGCTATAGTACTGCCCCAGAAGCAGATTACTATTGCCCGAATTGGTAATGTGTTTTTTATACTACATGGAATGATGGTATAGTTGACGAAAAGATAGATAAACGAATGGCCACTCTAACCAAGTCAACAACAGACGATAAATGTCAGAAAGATGCTTGTAACCCCTTACACTTACGGATACGTAACCCTAGTGTATGGAAACAAGGATACAAATTTGGTCTACGTATTGCAGGTACTGGATCAGATCCAGGAACCATTGTGTATATAAGATTGAATACCCAAGCCCATAAGTCATCTAAATATCATATCCATAACACCTTCTATGAGGCCATGCATGTAAATAAGTTTGAAATCCCTCATCCTTCTCAGAATTTATTTTTAGAATTAGCCGGAGCAGTAGTATCTAGTCTCAAAATCTCAGATTGTTATTTCTGTGGCGGAACCCAAATGGGTGACCAGTGGCCATGGGAAGCTCAAGAATTAAATTATTCTCTGACTTACAATCAGACTGAATTACACAAGACTACTAGCGAATGGGTGTTAGCGCACTCAATTGTTGGACGTCTTTGCTACACCAGAACTGGACCTCAGTTCACCCAACAGGTAGGACAGCTGGTCTGTCTTAGCCAGAAATTCTATAATGCCACTACCAAAAAGACGTCATGGTGGTCAGGAATTAAACACCCTGAACCTCCTAACCCATTAGCCAGATTTCCTGAACTTGCTGATTTATGGACTAATCTTGCCAAAACCCATGCCGTATGCTCGACTCCCGCCCCAGTGGGGAGGAGCATGTGTCTTAGGGACCATCAGACCTTCTTTCTTCCTGTTAAACACTGAACATGGAGAACAATTAGGATACCCAGTATATACTACCCACCGACACAAAAGAGCATTGAGACAGAAGAGATCACCTCTCCAGGTAGGCAAGTGGGAGAAGTGGAAGGGTGATGATTGGCCACCAGAGAGAATCATTGAGTATTATGGGCCTGCCACTTGGAATGATGATGGTATGTATGGTTATCGAACCCCAGTCTATATGATTAATCGTATTATTCGCTTACAAGCAGTAGTTGAAATAATAACCAATGAAACTAGCCAAGCTCTTACACTTTTAGCCAGACAAAGTACTCAGATGCGCACTGCTATATATCAGAATCGCTTAGCACTTGATTATTTGTTAGCAGCGGAAGGAGGAGTATGTGGTAAGCTGAATTTAACCAATTGTTGTTTAAAAATAGATGATAAGGGTCAAGTAGTTGAAGAAATTGCTAAGGATATCAAAGACATGCTTATGTGCCAGTACAGACTTGGCACTCACTGAAATTCCCTAACTGGTTTGCTAACCTTTTCTCATGGCTGGGAGGACTTAAAACTTTCCTTATATTAGTGCTAATACTTGTTGCTGTTATTTTGTTACTACCATGTCTAATCCCATGTTGTATGCGTTCTATTCATAGTGCTATTGAAAGTACAGTAGAGCGGAAGACCGCAACTAAGATTATGGCCTTGTACCAACCAGCACCTCCTGCATATAGTCGGAATTCTAGAACCCTAGTATAACTATTTTGAAGTGATTTAATTCTCATGCCTTATTAATAGGGTGAGATTAATCAAAGGGGGGGAATGTGGCAGGTGAAGGCCTGTGATCCACATTGTCTGATATAAGCAAGCAAGCCTAACTAGCTTGACCTGTAAATGAAGCTTGTGAAGATGCCCATAGGAGTTGCACATCCCCCAATATGCTGCTGTAGAATTAGAACTCAGTAAAGTATTGAAATAGCTTAGACAAGCAAAACAGATGGAAAAATACAGAAATTCATGTTTAAAAGTCACTGATAAGAAAAATACATCTGCAAGGAATTTAATTAAAACTGATGACAGAAAGGTTGCAGAGTCCTGCTCCCCTGCACGTATTAACTAGCCCAATAGCCTTGAAAGTAGGAAAGTAACAAGTTGGTGAACAGGCCATTGTAATTGGGACTAGAAGGGGGGTAAGCAGGTGCTGAGCCCATTGAAAGAACATAATTGGATAATCATATCAGTACCGGGACCAATAGAAGGGGTACGGGAGGTTACCGGGACCAATGAAATGTTTTTCTATACCTAGAATGGAGCAAAAGTCTATAAAAGTTGTTGTATTGCCCAGCCATTTTGAAATTGACTTTGCTTGAGACTTGTGCACAAATAAATGATTTGGACCTTCTGAACAGACTCCTGGTATTATTGGTTTGTCTGCGCTCTGCTGCTACAGTCCTTTATTAGACAATGCATTGTCTGACAGTTGCCATCTCTTCTGCGATCCTCTCCGTAGGTCCTTGCTTTACTAATCCAGGTTAATATGTTGTTCAAATGAAATATGACCGCTTGTGGAGCAGCCATGGGCAAGGGCAACTAGGAAACGTCACACATTAGGCATATAGTCGACTTTTGTTTGCGTGCGAACGCCCTAGGGAGCGTGCAGCGTGTTGACGTCGCGAGGGCTACGGCCAGATTGAGGTTGCGTTTGCGGCCGTGGCGGAGGTGTAGGAGCAGCAGGAGGTCGTTAGTATCTCCGGGTTTGGGCTCGGGGGGAGGCGGCGAAGGAGTCATGGAGGGGCCTCTGCCTCCGGACGGTAAGTAGGAGCTTTTCGTCATTCGGCAGAGGCTGTGGGCCCTATAGCTCGTTGGCGTTGGGCATGGAGGCCCGCTGTTGCCGGGCCTGAGTCAGGGCCTGTTCCTTGTAGCCTGAGGGCTGCCGCCTCGTTCCCAATACGTGGGAAATCCTTCGTAGAGTCATACGAAGGAAGACATGGTTTGCTTGTAATGCTCTGCTAATCCTGTTTTATGCTTGTCTTTATTATTTTGGCTCACATATTAAAAGAAAAAAGTGGCTAACTAGCTGGGCACTGTGTTAAAATTGTTAATTTCAGCGCATCAAATTATAATGCGCTTATGCCTGTGACTTTCCTAGTGCGTTTAAATTTTACTAGGGTATAAGGTGTGTTTCATTTAAAAAAAAAATAATATAGAGCCAGAATTGTACTCTGCGGCACATAAGGTTGGTTGACATCCTGCTTTTGTGGTGGTGCCATTAACATAAAGTAAAAAAAATGTTACCGCATTTCTGATTACATAAAACCTGCTGAGGGCTGAGTTACTGGAGGAGAAAGAAACAAGGATCCAGGACCATATAAGCGATCAATTTAACAGATTTCATCTTCATTGTTTGGCCAATGTCCAAAGTTTTATGTACCCCATAGAACAGGAGGAGGTGGCATTTAATACATCATATGGTACAAGAAGAGACCATCCTCATCTCAGTTAAGATCTTACACTTGACTTTAGCTACAAAGGGACTGAGCCCAGACGAGGAAGAGCAGGTTTTCCTTTTGTAAAATGTCTATTAATGCTGTAGTTTAAAAAAAGAGACCTAAATTGTTCCAAGGCTTCTGGTAAGATTCAAAAGCCTTCTTGCTGTCCATAGTTCTGGTCCCAACCTTAACCGCTGGTGCATCACTGCATTCCATAACTTTAGTCAACTTGGTTACTTTTTGATCTACTAGTTTTTGTTATAATAAGACATGCACTGAGGATCCTTGGCAATGGAGAAGCAGCAATTAAACCAAGTTATGATCTGTAATATTGCAGCATGAAGCGGCAACATGCTGAGTTGAGCAAGTTATTCTTGATCTGCCTTTTTTAATGTCATACTTTAATAATTTAATTTTGAATTCTGAGGTGCCCAAACATAAGGTTGAAATTGCAATTTGTTTATAGAGTTTAGATAATTACCATTCTACTATCGTATAATTATTGCTTGTATATTAGTTGTTTTATTTTCTTATATGCGATGCACTCCATTGTTAGATGTAGACTGAATATATTTTTAGAGTATTAGGTATACTTTATTGGTCTATATAGGTTCCCAGTTCTCTGTTGTGGTCATGCAGCATTTGATGGAATGATTTTAAATTAGTTGTCTGAAGTGGAATGAATACCAGAGTTTATTATGAAAATATTCTTATGAAGTATGATTCAGCTGAATTATTTTTGTAAGTATTTTGCCTGATATGGATTACTTTTCAGCTAATAGTGTAGGTCAAATTCCTTGGGCTTTCGACATAGCCCCTAAAGGAAAAAAATAATTTTCATTGGAATTCATAGTTGACCCGCTCAAAGACTGATGTACATTTGCTTGTTTGCATGAGCGCCGGACTTATGAGTGTGTTTTTCCTCTGCACAGACCAAGAATTGCGGAATGTCATCGATAAACTCGCACAGTTTGTGGCCCGGAATGGGCCTGAGTTTGAGAAGATGACCATGGAAAAGCAAAAGGAAAATCCCAAATTTTCATTCCTCTTTGGAGGAGAATTTTATAACTATTATAAATACAAGTTAGCCCTGGAGCAACAGCAGAGTAAGTCTTAATATAATGTGTTTGGTATCAGAAATGATGGTGCTGACAATGGGAAAGACTTACTAGAACAATCCTAATGTGTTGTTATGGTTTATTATGGTACTTGCTATACTGCTTCAATCAGAGAGCATCAAAGTGGTTTACAAATCATTAAAAAAAATCATAATAGATAAACACAAAATGCTAATATCGTGCAAAAGCATAACAATGTTAAGAAACAAACAAAAAATTTAAAATGCAAACCAGTGAACCACTAGACCTGTCCACTTACAGTCCACTTAACACTTGCTCAAAAAAATAAGCTTTCAAATTTTTTAAACTTTTCAATGAAGTATCTTGGTGAATATGTAAAGGGAGCGCATTCCAAAGGGTTGATGCTAAAAGAAAAAAAAAGAATGCAGTTTGACCTGTGACTTCATAATGAGCACGCTTATTAACTGGCAGAATTAATCTGTTTTATGTTTGAGAAACTCAATGCTTTAGGAATAAATGTATCTTCTAAATTTAAAGGAAGGCTAAAAGCAATATTTTAAATTTAATTCTATACACCACTGGTAGCCAGTGATAGGCTTTCAGTATTGGAGTAACATGATCTGTTATTTTGGGATATGCAATCATTTTAATTGCTATATTCTAAATCCTCTGCAGTTGCTTAATCGAAGACAGAGGAAGCTTGTTATAAAGAATTACCATAATCAAGTCTACTTATTAGTGGGGCTATATAGTAAGCATTACAAGAGCTGATTTATCCAAAAGTAATCTAACTGCTTTTAATGTACGATGAGCAAAAAAGCAGGATTTAACAGTGTCTGTCTGAAATGGGCACACTGCATCTGCTAAGGCAACGATAATGAATTTGAGTGCTTTGAGACCCAAGTAGCCTTACATTTTTCAGGGTTCAAGTTAGCAAATTTGATTTAAGCCACTGTGAAACAGCCGACGGACAGATCAGGATTACATGGGTCCATATAAGCAATTAACTCTATATCATCCGCAGAAATATGAACTGAAATATAAAAAAACTGAATCAATCCAACTATGTGTATCAATCATACGTAAAAACTAATAACAATTTTGACTTGTTTTGCTGTAAGTTTTCCATAATAATGCTGAGCTAGTCTTCCTTTCATCTTCTGTCATTCTCTGCACTTCCTGGCAGTGTCTGAATATATTGATGGTCTTTTACAGGATGTCCCCAGTACTGTGGTTTGTTAGTGCATCTGACAATTTATGGATATTTTTTTTCTGTTCAGAAGAGTTCTAACAAAAGTGCTGGGAGAGTTTGAACTTGAGAAAAGCAATATAGTGTATTAAACTGTGACCCCCCCCCCCCGAAAACCATCTGAATCGGTAGTATTTTTCGTAAGGGGAAATGTTCAGCAGGTATCACCTGGTTTTGATTATAAAGTCACTTTAGTGTAGACCTTAGTGCTGTGCTATTAGGAGGTTAGGTTGTACATTTATTCTGGAGCAATTAATGTAAGTGTGACCTGGAGGGCAGAGTTCAGGACTAAATAACTCTTCCCACAGATACAGAGAGGGAGAAGGTACCTAGAATAAGAACATAAGAATTACTTACCTTTTAGGGAGACAAATTTTCTACTACTATAGTATCTTATTTTTAGGCTTTCCTAAAACGATTATCCTTGTCTTGCTAGAGCAGTCTAGATGAGTGGACTGTGCTTCCTTCCAGCAGGTGCAGGCAAACTTTAGCATCTTTCAGTGATGTTATCAGCACTGAGAGAAGCCATTCTTTGTCAGGTTGTCAGGGTGTGTTGACTGGTGCATCAGTGCAGATAGGTCTGACTCTCCTGGCTCAAGTTATGGTGCTGTAGTTATTGTCATTGAGTCCGGTAGGTACAATGTTTCTTGGAGCGTGGGTATTCTCTGGTCTCCTGGAGCCGACAGCCACGCTGTTCCCAGAGCTGTTTACCATGGGTTCCAGCACTGGTAGCCAGAGAGGTGCAGGTGCCCCCCCCCCCTTCCTTCTTGATGGCCTTTATCTGCATGCAAATCTCTTTTCTAATTTTTTAAAATTCTTTTTTAGCCCATTCCTGAATATTGGGCTGTATTTGGCTCAGTGTTCTGCTTTTATAAAGCAGATTAAAAAAAAGTCAGGCCTTGTTTCCTCAGCAGCCTGACCTCCTGGGCAGTAGGGTAAGCCCAGGTCCCATATCATTAAACTGATGTGTTGTGGAGGTGCTGGGTTGGGGTATGCACCAGAGTTTGCACAGTCCCTAGTAAACCTCTTGGTGGAGTTTTCCTGCAGCTCCCTGTTCAAGCAGGTGGCGGTTTTAGAAACTCTACAACACTACCTGCAGTTGCAGGCTATTTTATTTGTGCCTAACTTAGAGCATGGTCAGAGCCGGCACTCCATATACTTTGTAGTACCCGAAAAAGAGAGCTGCTTCAGTTGATTCTGGACCTGAAGGCGGTCAGTTCCAAATACTTAGAGACCATCAGGTTGGTCATTGCGTACATTTGGCCAGGGGAGTTCCTTGCTTCCCTAGATTTGGTTGAGGTATACTTTCATATTCCTATCAGGGGACACAGCATCAGCATCCTGGGTCATCACTTCGAGTTTTGGCCTGTGCCATTTGGTCAGGCCACTGCACCTCATACCTTCTCGGACGCGATGGTTGTAGTGGCATGCTTCTGCAAGCAAGGGATCCAGGTTTGTTTGTATCTGGACGACTGCCTGTTTGATCCAACTCCTTGATAAAATCGGAAGAGGACACAGCATTGGTGAATTCATTGGTTGGAATGGCTGGGGTTGACGACGATTATCCCAAGAGCAGCCTGAACACCCCCCTCTCTGCGCCCCCCCCCCCCGGATTAGGAATATTTGGGAGCTTGTTTCAACACTCCAGGATTTGATCTTTCTCCAGTCTGAGAGGATGCTCAAGCTGTATAGCTAGCTCAGGGAGTTTTGTGTACAGCCTGCCCCCTGCAGCTTCTGGGGTCCATGGTGTCAATGCTAGAGTTGGTCCCTTGAGTCAGGGCACACATGCATATGCTGCAGACATCTTCTGTCACTCTGATCTCCTTGCCCTTAGCTGTTTGACCAGACCCTTCCCCTCTCTTGAGAGGTCAAGGAGTAGTTGTTGTGGCTTCAGCCTCACCATCTGATGAGTGTCATACCGCTGGAAGCCCCAGATTGGATAATAATTACCACAGATGCCAGCCTGAAAGTCTGGGGGCTTACTGTGTAGGCTAGATGGTTCAGTGTCTTTGGTCCTTTCAGGAAGCCTCCTGGCCAATCAGTTGATTGAGGCCAGAGCGATCCGCCTGGCCCCAGTGAAGGGTCTTTTTTTTTTTTTTATTTGTAACAAATTTTTAACAGTTGACCGATTGATCATATACATCATCAAATCCCCCTCGCTATATATCAAACTTACCTAACTCATAACAAATACCTCCTCTTCCCCCCCCAACTCAAGTGCATTCTTTTCTCCTCCATGGAGCCTGACAAACATCTGCACAGCTGCCCAGATCCACCAATACACACAAAAACCCATCCTTATGACCATCAGCTCACCCCAGAATGTCCATGAACTGACTCTTCATCACCTAAATGGCTTCCATTCTTTATAAAATTTCTACAAACATTCCAACCTCAACATTTTACCATAAACACACCATACATAATCTACCCATAAATTCCTCCCATTGAGGCATGCCAGCTTGCTTCTGAGCTCTGACCATAGCCGTATGTGCTGCCATCACACCCATTCTAACCCATTGTTCTTCTCCTGGCTTAAACTTCTCCACCCTCCTGCTTAAGAGTGCCACCTCCCTCATCATGTGAAACTTATGGCCCAGGACATCCCATCATGAAACTTTTGACCACCTCCCAGAAGACGTGAATTTTTGAGCAATTCTGCAATATGTGAAGGAAGGTACCTTTCTTACCACATTCTCTCCAACACAGAGGGTACCCCAACATATATGCGCCATAAGCACTCTTGTGTATATCATCGCTGGTACAACATCTTAAACCCATGCTTCCTTATCGTCACTCCAGTCCAGTCCCTTACTTCTGGGTTGCGTAACCCTTCCAGCAGCTTGGAGGCTGAGCCCAACCCTTTTGGAGGTGGGGCGGGATAAATACCCCTGAGACCACCCACCAACTCCAGTAATCTCAGCCTCCAAGCAGCTGGAGGGTTCCGTAAGCCTGGGGCTTACTGGAGTCCTTCTTTGTATTAATTTCTATTATTTTAGTTATTGAAGCTATTTCATTTTGTTTCACTCATTGATTTACATTTCTCTTTAGTTCAGCGTTAATTTCAAGAGCTCTGGCTCTTTAATTCTCAGGCTCTTCCCCTCCTCCTCCCTCCCCCCCCCTCCCAGGAGCGGATCGGGCACCGGAGGAGAGCCGCAGCTACTAACTTCGAGGAGAAGCCACCTTTCCTCCTCTACAGCTGAATCGCGCTGATTCCCATTTCCTCGCGCCGAAGCCCCGTTGCAGGCTGAGTGCTGGAGGCAGCACCGCTGGCCGGCCGAGTTCGCCAGACCCGTCCGAGAACAGAAGGACGCGGCGGCGATACTGCAGTCTCTCCGGGGACCTCGGGGGTTCACTGAGGCAGCGATCCTCTCTGAAAACGGCAGTCTTTGGCTCCGGGGGGCAGGAGAAGAATCGGGCCCCGACCGGAGGAAATCCGCGGAGCTCCCCGTTTTTGGCTTCACGTGGTGAGGCCTTCCACGTGTAGAGCCAACGGGTTTGCAGCTCTGAATCAGCCCGGAACTCCAGCACTGCTAGGAAAACCGCAAGTACTCATTGAGAAAGTATTACACTGCGGTTTAACATTATTTTAACCTTATTTTAGCTTTATTTTAATTTTAAAAGTTGTTTCAAGTTTCTTTTGGCTATATATTTTAATTGCCTTTATTTTTAAAGCCTTTAGCTCAAGGTTGCCTTGGTTTCATTCTTGTGAGGGAATCCTTGGGTCGGTTGCCCAGGAAGGGAACCATCTCCGGAGTAGAGGGGAGCCCCTTTCAGCCAGGGCGGGAGACCCGGTAAGAGGCCTGCTACTAGAGGTGCCTCAGCTCCAGGCCATGTCAACCAAGTCACGCTGCCTTTCCTGTGGAATACGCAGGGGTACATCCACGGAGACAGGCATCTGCAGGAGCTGTACCTCCTTGGCGGTCTCAGCGGAGCAGGACATTAATTTGAACATGGACCACCCCGCTCAGGGGTCAGATGAACTCTCAGCAGGGGAGGGGGGGGGGCGCAAGCACCTTCCTCTATGTCCCCGGACTTGACCACCCCTTCCCTATCCCTCCCCCCCCTCCCGGCGGGGGAAGCTGGAGCAGGGGATTTCTTCTCCCCGGATTTTATCCTTTTGCTACACAAGGCATACTGCCTACGTAAGCAGAGCTCAGGGGCAGGGGGTGCCGCTCCTCCGGCAGCTGAGCCCAAGCCAGCTAGGCCCGCGAGGGCGGACAATCCAGATCCCATCATTCCTGCTAAGCGCCCGCGGATGTGTGATGGAGGCCCTCTCCCAGGGATCTCCTGAGGAGACACCCTCGGACAAGGACTTCGGCGAGGATGAGGAGGAGCTAGAGGAAGGGGAGATCCCAGAAGAGGACCAAGCTAGGATAATTAGAGTATTTCGGCGGGAGGAACTCCCAGCACTGATTAACGAGTCCCTGAAGGCCCTCAATATGCCCTCCGATACGCCCACTGAGGAAGAAGCGTTAGAGGATCCCTTGATTCAGGCCATTAGAAAATCCCAGAAGGTCTTTCCTGTGCATAGGGTGGTGCGACAGATGATCCAGGAGGGATGGGACCAGCCTGAATCAAATCTAAGGGGAGTCCGGTCTATGCTCCGTCTCTACCCTCTCCCTGAGGCGGACAAAGAGCTACTGAAGTCTCCCAGAGTGGACGCGGCAGTATCTGCTGTCACCAAGAAGACCACTATCCCAGTGGAGGGTAGTGCAGCCTTAAGGGATCCCCAAGACAGAAAATTGGATACTTCTCAAGCAAGCCTTTGACGTAAGCGCCCTCGCTTTGCAAGCCTCGATCTCCGGAGCTTGGGTGGCTAGAGCCTGTTTAAGGTGGTCTCAACAGCTACAGACAGACGAGAGCCCCTCAGAGGAGAACAGATCCAACGCGAGCAGATTGGAATCGGGAACGGCGTTCCTGGCGGATAGCCAGTATGACCTCATCAGGAGCCTGGCAAAGAACATGGCATCGGTGGTGGCGGCCAGGCGTTACCTGTGGTTACACAATTGGGCAGCGGATTCCTCCTCGAAGGCTCGCCTGAGCCGACTCCCCTTCAAGGGGAGACTGCTGTTCGGCGAAGATTTGGAGAAGCTGGTAAAGGATCTTGGCGACTCCAAGGGAGGCAGACTCCCGGAAGATAGACCGAAACAAAACCGCTCTCTCCCCCCGGCCCGTACCCAGTCCAGAGACTCACGGAGGTTTCGTCCCTCCAGGCCCAGTTCCTTTCCCAGGGGGCGATTCTCCCCTAGGGGCCAGAGCTTTCGAGGGTTTCGGGGAGCAGGTCGCGGGTTCGGGGCGACCTCCTCCTTCTCCTCCTCCTCGTCCCTTAGAAAACAACAATGAAGCCGCGGGGGTCCAGGGGGACGGACTGCTCCTAGGAGGTCATCTAAGACAGTTCCTTCCCGCCTGGTCCCGGGTCACGTCGGATCAATGGGTGCTAGAGGTGATCAGAGAAGGATACGCGCTCGAATTTTCAAAACGCATACCTCCAGCCTTTGTGCTGTCCCCCTGCAGTACCCCTGCAAAGAAGTCAGCGGTGGAGTCTACGCTCGCTCGCTTAGTTGCACTCGGGGCCGTGGTACCAGTGCCCCCAGATCAGTACGGCTCAGGTCGTTACTCGATTTACTTCGTAGTGCCAAAAAAGGAAGGCACTTTCCGACCAATCCTGGACTTAAAACAGGTCAATCGCTGTCTCAGAGTCCCTCACTTCCGAATGGAGACCCTACGGTCAGTCATCGCAGCGGTAAGGAGAGGAGAGTTCTTAACAGCCCTCGACTTTACAGAGGCCTACTTGCATATCCCGGTCAGAAAATCCCATCAACAGTTCCTAAGATTCGCGGTTCCAATGGGTCACTTTCAATTTCAGGCTCTCCCCTTCGGCCTAGTGACAGCTCCTCGGACATTCACCAAGGTGATGGTGGTCGTAGCGGCCTTCCTTCGGAAGGAAGGAATTTTGGTCCACCCGTACCTGGATGATTGGCTAATCCGAGCAAAGTCAGAGGAGGAAAGTCACGCGGCGTCGGACAAGGTGGTTCGCCTTCTAGAGGAGTTGGGGTGGGTGATCAACAGAACGAAGAGCAGGTTGATCCCCTCCCAGAATCGCAAGTATCTGGGCGCAAGATTCGACACGGGCAAGGGCAGGGTATTCTTGCCTCCATCCCGAGTCAGGGACCTAAGGCTACTGGTCGCTCGATTCCTAAGCAGGCGAGCACCCTCAGCATGGCACTACCTCCAAGTCCTGGGAACAATGGCGGCGGCGATAGAGGTAGTTCCTTGGGCCAGAGCTCACATGCGCCCATTACAACGTTCCCTACTGTGACGGTGGTCTCCACAAATCCACTCCCTGACAACACGGTTACCCTGCGCTCCGCGGACCAAGAGATCTCTTCGCTGGTGGCAGCAACTGATAAATCTGGAACTGGGAATGCCCCTAGAGCCCCCCCAGTGGGTGCTCCTGACAACGGATGCGAGCCTGTCGGGCTGGGGAGCCCACTGCGAGAGCCAGTTCGTCCAGGGGCGCTGGTCTCCGGTGGAATCTCAGTGGCCCATCAACAGACTGGAATTACGGGCCGTCACCCTAGCGCTCAGGGAGCTCGAGCCCGTGGTACGAGGAAAGGCAGTCCGCGTCCTCTCGGACAACGTCACCACGGTAGCTTACATCAACCACCAGGGCGGCACCAGCAGCCCTGCTCTGGAGAAGGAGGCGGACGTCCTCCTCCAGTGGGCAGAGGTCTACCTAGAAGCGCTGTCAGCCCAGCACGTGGCAGGCACGGACAATGTCACAGCCGATTTACCTCAGCAGGCACAGGATAGACCACGGAGAGTGGGAGCTGGAGCAGGGGATCTTCGACCAAATAGTGGCCCGATGGGGTTTCCCAGTGATGGATCTCATGGCAAGATTTTCCTCGGCCAAGGTGGACCGGTTCTTCAGTCGGCGAAAGGAGAGAATGTCCGAAGGTCTGGATGCCCTGTCTCAGAAGTGGCCGGCGGAGGGCCTCCTCTATGTGTTTCCTCCGTGGGCACTGATCGGCAAGGTCCTACAGCGAATAGAAGCCCACCAGGGCCTGGTAATCCTCATTGCTCCAGATTGGGCTCGTCGCCCCTGGTACGCGGACCTGGTGAGGCTGTTGGCAGACCAACCTTGGCGGCTGCCCAGCAGGAGCGACCTACTCAGACAAGGCCCGGTTCTGATGCCTCACGTGGATCGGTTCTCGCTTACGGCCTGGCTCTTGAAAGGGCGCGGCTCCTGAAGCGAGGATATTCGGGGGCAGTAATCTCAACGCTGTTGAAGGCTAGGAAACGCTCGACCTGTCTCGCCTACGTGAGGGTCTGGCGCATTTTCGAGGCATGGTGCGCGGAACGCAAAATTAAGCCCCTGG
This sequence comes from Ichthyophis bannanicus, assembly GCA_033557465.1. Classification (NCBI taxonomy): domain Eukaryota; kingdom Metazoa; phylum Chordata; class Amphibia; order Gymnophiona; family Ichthyophiidae; genus Ichthyophis; species Ichthyophis bannanicus. Next base: position 249,816,305 of record CM066039.1, on the reverse strand, counting down.
CGGCCTCAGTCCCGGAGATCCTGGAATTCTTACAAGCGGGGTTTGACAAGGGTTTAGCGCACAGTTCCCTACGTGTACAACTAGCCGCTATCGCGTGCTATAGAGGAAAGGTCCACGGCAAGACTTTAGGGGTCCACTCGGACGTTGCCAGGTTCCTAAGAGCAATCCGACGTTTGCGTCCTCAGCGCAGGTCGCTCATACCCCCCTGGGACCTCAACCTGGTACTGAAGGCGCTGATAGGGGAGCCTTTTGAACCTGTAAAGAGGGCCTCCCTGAAGGACTTAACTCTGAAGACGGTCTTTCTTGTTGCCATCTGCTCGGCCAGGCGGGTCTCCGAGTTACAAGCACTCTCCTCCAGACCTCCCTCCCTGACCTTCCTTAAGGATAAGGTCGTCCTGCGCACGGTACCTTCCTTCCTCCCCAAGATTATCTCTCCCTTTCATGTAAACCAAACAGTCACGCTCCCAGCCTGCCCAACAGAAGGTCGGGTAGGCAAGGATAGCAAGCTTCGGTTATTAGACGTCCGAAGAACCCTAAAACGCTACCTTTCCCGCACGGCTCCGTTCCGGAAATCAGAGCGGCTTTTTGTCCAGTTCGGAGGACCGCACAGAGGGGAAGCGGCGGCCAAAGCTTCCATCTCCAGGTGGATTAGGGAAGCGATTGCCTCAGCCTACATTCTGAAGGGCAAGCAGGTTCCGGGGGGACTGCGAGCACATTCCACCCGAGCGCAGGCTACCTCTTGGGCGGAATACAACCTAGTCCCTCCGCTGGATATTTGTAGAGCGGCGACATGGTCCTCTCTGCATACCTTCACCAAACACTACAGGCTAGACGTACAGAGTTCAGCGGACGCTCGGTTCGGACTAGCGGTGCTTCAGTCCGGTTTGCCGAATCCCACCCGGAATTGAACTGCTCGGGTACTTCCCAGAAGTAAGGGACTGGACTGGAGTGACGATAAGGAAGAAGTAATTAGACCTTACCTGCTAATTAGTGTTCCTGAAGGAACGACAGTCCAGTCCCTGTTCCCACCCGGCTATACCGGGACTGAAGGCCTGGCGGTGAAGGACAAAACAGCGAACCGAGCGGATAACCAGACGGGGTGAGGGAGCCCAGGAGTTAGTAGGCGGGGCAGTTCTCGGCGCCCTTCCGCTCCCTACCCTCCCCTCTTCCCTTATTACCTTAACAAAAAAAAAAAAAAAGGAGGGATAGTAGGTGGCCTCCCAGTCGGGTCACCGCTCTCTCTCAGAGTGGATAGGTTTTTAAGGTTGGATTTATAGTTATTACAGAAGTTCATTTAGTCTGCTTTTTCAGTCAATTACTGGAGTTGGTGGGTGGTCTCAGGGGTATTTATCCCGCCCCACCTCCAAAAGGGTTGGGCTCAGCCTCCAAGCTGCTGGAAGGGTTACGCAACCCAGAAGTAAGGGACTGGACTGTCGTTCCTTCAGGAACACTAATTAGCAGGTAAGGTCTAATTACTTCTTCCTGATCGTGTAGCCAGTCTAGTCCCGGACTTCAGGGCTGTCCATCTCATACAGCAGCTTGGAGACTGAGAAACTCCTCCTTTTCTGATGTCACTGGTATATCCAACCGGGAGCCTCCTCCTGCCATCAGTTCTTCAGTCTCCAAGCAGCTGGATGGATGGGTGAGCCTGGAAGTCCGGGCTCACTGGAGAAACAATTAGGAGTTTGGTGTTCAAGTTTTTAGGCAGAGAGTAACAGTAAAGTTTTCAGCAGAGCCCTTCTGCTTTTGGAGAGGACTGTGCCTTTAAGCTTACAGAGCTGTCCTTTCCATCTTTCCCCACCGTCCTCTGCCCCTAACTAGGTCGGGTCCTCTGTTAGTGGGTCAGGGTGACTTGCGAGAGGCAGCTCCGGCTCTCTGATTCAGATCAGTAGAGACCGGGGCTGCGCGTGACTTTGCCGGCGTTCTCAGAGGTATTGCCTGTAACGCGCTGAGCATTTTCCCTGCGGGCCCCCTGTGACGGCGATCCTCAGCCAGCCTGAATCACCCCGGTCTGGAATCCTTGCCTCATTATATTCAGCCGGAGACGGGGATTTTCAAAGGGCCTGTCCAGCGGCTGTTGCCCTTCTTCTAGGTTTGCCAGCAAAGGTAAGGGGGCCGGTGTCGGGCGGTGCTTGCATCCAGGGGTTTTTTGGCGCGCACAGGCTGTTTTCGGCCTCGGCCTCGTGCTGGCGGCGCGCGTTGAGCAGCGTCGGAGAGCATTTGTTCTGGCGAGGTTTGTTTCTTGCAACAGCCCCCGGGGTGCCGCGGTTTGCGCGTTCCAAACTTTCTTTCTTTCTTTACGGTTTATTTTATAGTTTATTTTAGACCCCGCCCCCTTTTTGTTTCAGCCGGGCTGTTTCCTTTGACTGTTTCTTTTGGCGCCCTTTTTAGGGGTAAGTGTTTTGCCATGCCTTCCAAGCAGCATTGCATGGTTTGTGGGGTTAAGAAGTGCACGGACTCTGGCTTGTGCCATGCCTGTGTTAGGGATGCCTCGGGGCTACAGACGCAGGATGACCAGTCTGAGTTTCAGAGTCCTGAGACTGGGGCCTTAGCAGAGTCCGTACAAGAGGGGTCCGTGGAGGAGCCGGTGGCAGGGCCCTCCTCGCGGCCAGACTCTATCCCCTCTCAGGGTCCCGGGTCTTTGGGGCTAGATTCCATTTTCTCCAAGGACTTTGTCAGTCTGCTCAAGCAAGTTCTTCTTCGGGACAGTCAGCATGCTACTGTCACCGCTAGTCCGGTGTCAGGGAAGCGGCGGGCTGCACCTTTGCAGGAAGATCAGACTCCTCCAGAGCCGAAGAGGGCCCGGGAAGAGGTGGATCCCGGGGACCGGTCTGTGGTTTCGGAGGGGCCACGCTCGGAGGAGGAGGATTTGTCGTTGGAGGAAGAATTGGAAGAGGGGGAGCTGTCTGAAAAGGAAGATCAGGCCAGAGTGGTCCGGGTGTTCCGGAGGGAGGAGCTGCCGGCTCTCTTGGTGGAGACGCTAAAGGTGCTGAATATGCCGGTGCCTGACTCAGCAGCAGACGCTTCCCTCGAGGACCCCTTACTACAGGTGTTTCGGAAGGAGCAGAGGGCTTTCCCGGTGCACCGGGTGTTTCACGAGATGATTCAGGAAGAGTGGAGCCTCCCCGAAGCTCCTCTGAAGGGGGCCAGAGTGATGTCTCGGCTGTATCCCTTAACTGACCAGGACAGGGAAATGTTCAAGTCGCCTAAGGTGGACGCTGCAGTCTCGGCGGTTACGAAAAAGACCACCATTCCCGTGGAGGGGAGTGCGGCCCTCAAGGACGGTCAGGATAGGAAATTGGATGGTTTATTGAGGCAGGTTTTTGATGTGAATGCTCTTTCACTGCAGGCGGCCATCTGCGGGGCTTGGGTGGCTAGAGCATGTCTGCGTTGGTCTCAGCGGCTGCCCGGCAACGCGGTCGAGCGGTCGGAGGACACGGCCCGGTTGGAATCGGGTGCGGCCTATTTGGCGGACATCCACTACGATCTTATGCGTGGGCTCTCAAAGAGCATGGCGTCGGCAGTCGCAGCGCGCCGTTACCTGTGGTTGCGAAATTGGGCGGCCGACTCCTCTTCGAAGGCTCGTCTTAGTAAGCTTCCTTTCAAGGGTCGTCTCTTGTTTGGGGAGGATCTCGAGAAGTTAGTTAAGGATTTGGGAGAGTCCAAAGGAGGAAGGTTACCCGAGGACAAACCTAAACCGACTCGAACGCCCGCTACGGGTAGGGGGCAACAACGAGAGTTTCGACGTTATCGGTTCCAGAGATTTCCCACAGGACAGAGGGGTCGTTTTCCCTCTAGGAATCGGGGGTTTCGAGGAGCAGGGAGGGGGTTTGGTTCTTCCTCGACCTCGAACCTTAGCAATCGGAAGCCACAATGAGATCAGGGGGACCCAGGCGCCCCTATCCGCCGTAGGGGGGCGTTTGCAGGATTTTTATTCTGCCTGGGTCCAAATTACTTCAGATCAGTGGGTGCTAGAGGTCATTCGAGAGGGCTATGCGCTGGAGATGCTTTGTCCAGTGCGCGACGCCTTCGTGCTGTCTCCCGGCAGGTCCGAGACAAAATGCCGGGCTCTACGGGAGACAGTCCAAAGGCTGTTAGATCTAAAGGCCATAGTGCCGGTGCCCCCAAGCCAGTGCGGTTCCGGTCGATACTCCATATACTTCGTCGTGCCAAAAAAGGATGGAGGGGTTCGGCCTATCCTGGATCTCAAGAGAGTGAATCGATGTCTGAGAGTGTCGTCGTTCCACATGGAGACTCTACGATCGGTGATAGTAGCGGTGCAAAAGGGAGAGTTCCTTACGTCCCTCGACCTGTCCGAGGCTTACTTGCACATCCCCATAAGGGAGGATCATCACAGGTTTCTCAGGTTTGCGGTTCCTTTCGGACATTTTCAGTTTCGAGCGCTGCCCTTCGGGCTAGCCACGGCTACGCGCGTTTTCACAAAGGTGATGGTAGAAGTTGCGGCGGCTTTGCGGAAGGAAGGCATACTCGTCCATCCTTATCTGGACGACTGGCTGATTCGGGCAAAGTCGAGGTCGGAGAGTGAGATAGCGACAGCCAGGGTGGTGTCCTTTCTAGAAAGTCTCGGTTGGATAATAAACCCGGCGAAGAGTCGGTTGGTACCCACTCAATGTTTGGAGTACCTTGGAGCGCGCTTCGATACCGTCAAGGGAAAAGTCTTCCTGACAGAGCAGAGGGCTCAGGGCCTGCGTCTCCTCTTGTGGAGACTTTTACGCTACGAGAGGCCGTCGGCCTGGCACTACCTTCAACTTTTGGGCACCATGGCGGCGGTGATAGAGATGGTGCCCTGGGCGAGGGCGCATATGCGGCCCTTGCAAAGGGCGTTGCTTCGCCGTTGGTCTCATCAGAACGATCCCTTGTCTCGGAGGCTGCCGTGTTCCGAGGAAACGCGTCGAGCGCTACGGTGGTGGTTGATTCCGCGCTCCCTGCAGATCGGAAAAGGGCTGGAGACGCCGGAGTGGATCCCCTTGATGACAGACGCCAGCCTACTGGGCTGGGGAGCCCATTGTCAGGGGGTCTTTGCGCAGGGGGTGTGGTCGGATCAAGAGCGCGCATGGCCGATCAATCGGTTAGAGTTGCGGGCGATCGCCTTGGCGCTAAAGGAGTTTCGCAGCCTTCTGGGAGGAAAGGCGGTCCGAGTGTTTTCCGACAATGCGACGGCAGTGGCCTATGTCAACAAACAAGGAGGGACCACGAGCGCCGCGCTCGAATACGAGGCCGAGATGCTCTGCGAGTGGGCCGAAGCGACTCTGTTGGACCTCTCGGCAGCGCACGTGGCAGGAGTGGACAACGTGGAAGCCGATTTCCTCAGCAGAGTAAAGGTGGACCCGGGCGAATGGGTCTTGCATCCCCAGGTATTCGAGATGCTGGTGCGCCGCTGGGGCAGCCCGGTCATGGACCTCATGGCCACGTTCAACTCGGCGAAGGTAACTCGGTTCTTCAGCAGACGCAGAGAACGAATGTCCGAGGGCTTGGATGCTCTCATTCAACCCTGGCCAGTGGGTCAGCTTCTATACGTCTTCCCGCCATGGGCGTTGATCGGCTGAGTGATTCAAAGGGTAGAGCGCTACAGGGGACAGGTGATTCTGATAGCGCCGGACTGGCCTCGGCGTCCTTGGTACAGCGATCTCATGCGTCTGCTGGTGGCAAAGCCCTGGTGTCTTCCGATGCGGGCGGATCTGTTGTCGTAGGGTCCGCTGCTGATGCCCCACGTGGCTCGGTTCTCGCTTACGGCTTGGCTCTTGAAAGGGCTCGCTTGAAGGCCCGAGGATATTCCGGGCCGGTGATTTCCACTTTATTGAAGGCGCGCAGGAGGTCTACGTCCCTGGCCTATGTTCGCATCTGGAGGATATTCGAAGTCTGGTGTGGGGAACGCCGTTGTGAGCCGTTAAGATCTACCATCCCTCAAATCCTGCAGTTCTTGCAGGATGGGTTTGACAAGGTTTTGGCGGCCGGGTCATTACGCGTGCAGGTCGCTGCTCTAGCGTGTTATAGGGGTAAGGTTGGCGGTCAGGCACTCGGGGGTCAGGCGGATGTTAAACGTTTCTTGCGCGCTGTGTCACTGCTGCGGCCCCCTTTTTGTCGGATCGTGCCTAGCTGGAATCTTCCGTTTGTTTTGGACGCGTTGACGCGGGAACCCTTTGAACCCCTATCGCGGGCATCTCTTAAGGATATCACCCTGAAGGTTGTTTTTCTGGTCGCGATCTGCTCGGCCCGCAGAGTTTCGGAGTTGCAGGCGCTTTGTTGTCGGGAGCCCTATCTCCAGCTTCGTTCGACGAAGGTGGTCTTGCGGCCAGTACCAGCGTTCCTTCCGAAGGTTCTTTCGGCGTTTCATTTGAATCAGGAGATTTCTTTACCAGTCTTCGGAGGGGCCGCCGGTAGCCCGGCGGAGAGGAACTAGCATCTTCTCGATGTGCGTCGGGCGTTAAAAAGGTACCTCCGGCGGACGGCCGACTTCCGCAAGTCGGATAGACCTTTTGTGCTTTTTGCGGGGCCGCGAAAGGGGGAAGCGGCGTCGAAGGCCTCTATTTCTCGGTGGCTAAAGGAAGCTATTGCGTCAGCGTACATTTCCGGAGGTAAGTCGGTGCCGGAGGGGCTTAGGGCTCACTCCACTAGAGCGCAGGCGGCTTCTTGGGCGGAGTTCCGGCTCGTGCCTCCCATGGAGATCTGCAAGGCGGCGACGTGGTCGTCTTTGAATTCCTTTGTCAAGCACTATCGGCTGGATGTTCAGGCCTCGGAGGGCACCTCCTTTGGGTCAGCGGTTGTGCAAGCTGGCCTGCTGGGTCCCTCCCGTGGTTAAGTTCCTTCACTGCTCTGGTACTAACCCTGAAGTCCGGGACTAGACTGGCTACACGATCAGGAAGAGGAAATTAGACTTACCTGCTAATTGTAGTTCCTGGAGTGGAGACAGTCTAGTCCCGTATCCCCCCCCTAGTGGAGTTTCTGCTGCGACTGGAAGGTCAGCGTTCCAGGTTATTTCAGGTGAGAGCTGGTTTTATTGGAGGGGATGGAAACCGTGGTGGCTGGGGTGCTCCGATACACAAAAAAAAAAAAAAAAAAAAAAGCCCTGTCTTCCCTTCTCTCTTACGGACTTAGCAGGGGGGAAGGCTCTGTATGCGGAAAGTCTAAGTCAGTGTTTGGTAATGTTCTTTTTAGCGTTATATTCTTACTTGTTGCTCCGGTGAGTCTGCTTTGTCAATAGGGAACTGATGGCAGGAGGAGGCTCCCGGTTGGATATACCAGTGACATCAGAAAAGGAGGAGTTTCTCAGTCTCCAAGCTGCTGTATGAGATGGACAACCCTGAAGTCCGGGACTAGACTGTCTCCACTCCAGGAACTACAATTAGCAGGTAAGTCTAATTTCCTCTTGGTCATATTACTGAACATCCCCTCTCTCCCCCCCCAGTCTTCTGAAAATTCTTATCTTACCTGAAGCCCCAATTTATCCTTGGGCTCAGATTCATCAACTCGTATAATTCTGTCACCCCACTCCTTGTAGTGGTCCTACAAAAATTACCTCTACCAGTACCCTTTTCTCAGGTAAACCCCCTTTAGAGCCAGTATAATGCTTGACTTAAAAATATTGATGATAATCTCTATCCCTGACCTCATAATCCTCTAAAAATTGGTCTAGGCATTGTAAGCCAGCCTTCTCCCTCCTGACAAATGTTTTATCAAGCATTCCAGGAGCAAAGTCATTATATCGCAATGGTGTAAACCTATGTACCTATGCTTTTACCTATGCTTTTGTGTCCCATCCATTTTGACCTCAATTTTCTCCAAATATTCATGGTCAGTACCCAAAAGGAATTCTTCCCCATGCCCCCATTTCCTTGACTGCTTGAGCCAAAGCTGATACCGCAGTGAGACCTGATCAGCCTCCAACTGCTCAATTTGTACCCAGGGCTTCTTCACCCCAATTGTCCAGTCCAGAGCCACTTTTAATTAATTAATTAGATTTTATATATTGCATTATTTTGAAATCAACACAGTTTACACAGAACAAGAATAAATGGTTTACATTGAACAGGCATCACAGAACAATACAATATTACATTGAACAGGGGCGTCAACTTGGGTAGTAACAGGGAGAAATAAGTTACAAGCTGGTTTGTGGTCCATAAGCAGTTAAGGTGGTCGAGGTAGGGCTGGCAGGCAAATGCTCTAGTGTAGCTATGGTATATGGTCATAGTATAATTGAACAAATTAGTCTATTGCTTTCCTGAAGGTTGACAGGTCAGAGATGGATTGGATCAGAGCAGGGAGGGTGTACCAAAGAGGTGGTACATATAATGAGAAAGAGTTCCTAAACTGCTAAGAACTGAGCTTTCTTATTGCTGAAGGCGTGGTGAGTGTGTTTGTCAAGTTTGTTGTTCTCATTCTGTTCGGTGTCCATTGTATGATTTCCGCAAGGGAGACTGCAGAGAGGTTATGCAGTACTTTAAATGTCATCAGTAGAGCTTTGTAATTTAGGCAGCTCGCTTATTGGGAGCAGTTGCCTTAGGATGAGCGTGACATGTTCAAATCTGGAGGCTCTATACAGGGTTCGGGCCGCAGTGTTCAAGGCCATTTGAAGAGGATGTAGTGCATAGCCTAGCAGGCTGTGGATGATATTTGCATAGTCAAAGTATGGAAAGATAAGTGCCTGGAATATGGTGTGGAAGTCGGCAGCCTCCAGCAGTGGATGTAAATGATGAAGGGTCCTTATTTTGTTATACTGCCTTAGTAACGTTATTTATGTTTCTATACTCATTGTTGGGTTGATACTGCCTTGGTAACGTTATTTGTGTTTCTATACTCGGTTGTTGATCCAGGGTGACTCTTAGGAAACACACTTCTTGCTTTGTCATCAGTTCTGCATCTTCTACCCGTAGAGAAGATAGTGGGATAAAGTTTTTTTTTTCTTGTGATAAACATTTCAGTATTCTTGCAGTTCACACTCAGGTTGTGTGTAAAGAGCCAGTCTGAGACTGCATTAAAGCATTCCGTAATCTTGGTGTAATTGGGACTGTCCGTGGAGAATGGGGTGTATAGTAGTACATCGTTGGCATAATGTGGTATAGTATGTTGTATGATTCTTAGTCTTGAAGGACTACAAAAAGGGACTGCTACTTCTGGAGAGAGATCTGCAATTGTAAGTGTTTACTTCTGGGAATCTTTCTAAATCTTGGTAAAAAATGAATTCTTTAGATTAAAGCTGATTAATCTGTGAATCCAGTGTGTTTGTTAAATCAGTCAGGGCCTAGTATCAGCAAATAGCTGTTAAATTAAAAACCCATCAGGTAGCTTTCAGTTTGTTTAAAACCCAGCAGAGAGCTTTTAGTTAAAATTTAATACTCATTCAGGGCCTAGTAGCAGCAAAGAGCTTTCATTTTAAATTTAAAACACAGCAGAGAGCTTTCTGGTTAAAGTTAGAACCCAAGACTCCCTCAATCCAAGCAAGGGCTGTGTGAATTGCCCAGGAAAATGGTCACAGATTACCTTAGAAGCACAGGACAGGGTACTGTGTAGCAGCTGGTTTTTAATAAGTCGTCTCTTTCCCTCCCTCCCTGACACCCACCCACCCCTGGGATAATCATAGCTTTTTAGGTGCTTAAATCTCTTAAAGGAAAGGAGGTGCCATATTAATTCTCCGCTGCAGCTGTTTATTCTCATCAGGCATACATTAAGAACCTGAGATTAATTAAGCTTCAGGTGAACAAAGTATATTAAACGTATTGGATATAGTTTTATTAGTATAAGTATTCCTAGCAACCCTTAGTAAGTAAAGAACTTAAATACCTTAACACAGCCTTAAAACTAAGATGCAGACCGCAGTCCAGCAATGAGATGGGGGTTTTCCAGTCCTTTGCATCGAGTGTCACATGTATGATTTTTCTCCCAGTTGGTGAGAGGTCTTAAGTGTGCACTAAGTGCAAGGAGCTCTCAGAGAACGAGTCCGATCTGTGGAGGCTAGAGTAGCAGACTTGGAGGACATAAGGAAGACAGAGAGGTACATAGACGAGACCTACAGGGATATAGTACTGAAGTCCCACCTCCAGTCTGGCAGCATCCCTGTTGCCATGGAGGAGAGAGGTCACGTGACTGGAGAGCATCACCCTGGTGCAGCAGGAAGTGATCCTGTAGCTAGGACCTGTCCTTCAGTTATTGTAAAACCCTCTTGCACCAAGGAGATTTCTCCAGGGCCATGTGCCCATGAGGGAAGGGTTAGGACAGCAGTTATAGTTGGTGATTCGATCATTAGGCATGTAGATAGCTGGATCGCCTGGTAACATGCCTGCCTGGTGCGAAGGTAGCGGACCTCATGCACCACCTAGACAAAGTCTTAGATAGTGCTGGGGAGGAGTCTGCTGTCTTGGTACATGTCGGTACCAATGTCATAGGAAAGTGTGGTTGGGAGGTTCTGGAGGCTAAATTTAGGCCTTTATGTAGGAAGTTGAAATCCAGAACTTCCAGGGTAGAATTTTCCGAAATGCTTCCCGTTCCATGTGCAGTACCCAAAAGGCGGGCAGAGCTCCGGAGTCTCAATGCGTGGATGAGACAATGGTGCAAGGATGGGAGGATTTGGGATTTTTTTAGGAACTGGGGAACTTTCTGGGGAAAGGAGAGGCTCTTTCGAAGGGATAGGCTCCATCTTAACCAGAATGGAACCAAGCTGCTGGCATTAGCCTTTAAAAAGGAGATAGCAGCTTTTAAACTACGTAATAGGAGAAAGACAACAGTTGCCCAAGAGCGCATGGTTCGGAACAGTGTATCCTTGAAGGATGCTAGCAAAAGATTTGAAGTTAGGGCATATCAGTAGAGCGGTTCCAATAAAGACAAAAGTAGCCCAAATGCCCTTGAGTATAGAGCAGACAGAGCTTAAAGATTCCAAATTACCCATGCCTACCGATAGCCAGATTAATATGAATAAAATACAGCCTCTAAAATGCTTGTATGCAAATGCTAGAAGTCTGAAAAGTAAGATGGGAGAGTTTTGAATATATAGCAATCAATGAGAGGTTAGATATGATTAGTATCTCAGAGACATGGTGGAAGGAGGATAACCAGTAGGACACTGATTCCTGGGTAGAAACTATGTCGTAATGATAGAGAGGATCAAATTGGTGGAGGGGTTGTGCTCTTAGAGAGGGCATTGAGTCACAGATAAAGTTTTGCAGGAAACAAAATTCACTGTAGAATCTCTATGGGTTGAAATTCCATGTAAAAAGGGGAAGGCGATTGCAGTGGGGGGTGTACTATTGACCGCCTGGCCAGAATGAACAAATGGATGATGAAATGCTCAAAGAAATCAGAGAAGCTAACAAAAGTTACAACACAGTAATAATAATGGGTGATTTCAATTACCCTGGTATAGACTGTGTCAGTGTTACGGCAGGACATGCTAGGGAGATAAAGTTTCTAGATGAAATAAATGACTGCTTCTTGGAGAAGCTGGCTCATGAACTGACCAGAGGAGAAGCCATATTGGACCTAGTCCTTAGTGGAACACCAGATCTGCTGTAAGAGATAAGGATGTTGGGGCCACTTGGCAATAGTGATCATAGAATGATCGTGTTTGATTTAATAAATGAAGGAAGAATGGGAAGGAAATCCACAGTACTACCTTTTAACTTTCAAAAGGGAGACTATGATAAAATGAGGAAAATAGCTAAGTAAAAACTAAAAGGAGCATTTGCAAAGGTTAAAGATTTACATCAAGCTTGGGTGTTGTTTAAACATACTATCTTGGAAGCCCAGACCAGCTGTATTCCACACTTTAAGAAAAGTGGAGGAAGTACAAAAAACTGCCAGCATGGTTTAAAGGTGAGGTCAGAGAGGCTGTTGCCAAAAAAGCATTTTTCAGGAAATGGAAAAAGGAGCCAAATGACGAATACTGGAAACAACACAAGCACTTGCAACTTAGATGCAAGGCGTTGATAAGGCAGGCAAAGCGAGAATTTGAGAAGTTTGCCGTAGAAGCAAAAACGCATAATAAAGACTATTTCAAGTACATTTGTATCAAAAAACCTGTGAGAGAGTGAGTTGTACCATTAAGATGATAGAGGGGTAAAAGGGACACTAAAAGGGGACAAGGTCATAGCGGAGAGACTGAATGAAGTCTTTGCTTTGGTCTTTACTGAGCAAGATATAGGAATGTTACCCATGACTGAAATTGTGTTTAAAAGAGATGCTCTGGAAGAATTGAAAGAAATATCAATACACTGGGAAGTTGTATTACAACTATTTGATAAACTGAAGAGTAGCAAATCACCTGGACTGGATGGTATACATTCAAGGGCGTTGAAAGAACTAAAATATGAGATTGCAGACCTACTATTAGCAATCTGTGAACTATCATTAAAATCATTTGTAATACCTGAAGATTGGAGGATGGCCAATGTAATGCCAGTTTTTAAAAAGGGTTCCAGGAGTGATCCGGGAAACTACAGACCGGTGAGCCTGACGACAGTGCTGGGAAAAATGGTGGAAACCATCATAAAGAACAAAATTATTGAACATGTAGATAGTCATGGCTTAATGGGAGACAGCCAACATGGCTTTAGCCAAGGAAGGTCTTGTCTTACTAATCTGTTGTTTTTTTGAAGTTGTGAATAAACAGATAGACAAAGGTGAGTCGTTGATATATAGTGTATCTGGACTTTCAGAAAGCCTTTGCAAGGTCCCTCATGAGAGACGTTTGGCAAAATTAAAAGTCATTGGATAGGAGGCAGTGTACTATTGTGGATCAGGAACTAATTAAAAGATAGAAAGCAGAGGGTAGGGCTAAAAGGCCAATTTTCCCAATGGAGAAAGGTGAATAGTGGAGTACCCCAGGGATCTGTGCTGGATCCGCTGCTTTTTAATATATTCCTAAATGACCAGGACATGGGAATAACGAGTGAGGTTATCAAATTTGCAGATGACACAAAACTATTCAAAGTTGTTAAAACCCTTGAGGATTGTGGGGAAAATTGCAAGAGTATCTTGATAAATCGGAAGACTGGGCATCCAAATGCCAGATGAAATTATTTTTTTTATTTATTTATTTTATTTTTTTATGTATTTTGCAATAATAATTCCAAAGTACATAATGAAAAGAACAGCAAGAAAACAAAGACTATAAGAAATAACTCTACAATTGTCAATAGTCCACATCAAGGAGGCGTCAAAGTACAAAAACAAACACAAAACCCCCAATCGTAACCTGTGATAAATTCCACTAACAGTCAAATGGCCAATATACAATTAAGAAATCAAATCCTTACCCTTCAAAAACTCCAACAATTGTTCAACTTCAACAAAAATGTATTATTTCCCCTGAAATATTATGTGGCATTTGCAAGGAAACTTTAAATAAAACAGAGCTCCGAGAGCCAAAACACGCTGGAGGACTTCCAAAAAAGCCTTACGCCGCTGCTGAGTGGCTCTGGAGACATCCGGAAAAATTTGAATGCACTGGCCACAGAACTTTTCAGATTTTCTCTTGAAATAAGCACGAAGAATTTTTTTCCTTTATCTGACTCAACTACCAAGGTAATTAACAAAGTTGCACGTGTAGAAATTTCATCACTGGATGATTCCAAAAACTCAGAAACATCCAGTGTAGAAGAAGCCAATTGATCAATTTGCAACCATCCCCCCCCCTCTCCATGTTGAACCGTACAGCCTGGAACAAGATAGTAAATATTCGATAAAGCTACTAAGTGAGGATCAGTAAACAATAATATTTCCTTTAAATACTTCTGAAACAAAATCTCAGGTGAAAGAAAATGTGTGCAAGGAAAGTTCAGCAGGTGCAAATTTCGCTAACGCAGGGAATTCTCAAATATTTCGTCCTGATGACGAAGAGAGGAAACATCTTGAACAATTGTAGATAACATCCCTTGCTGTACTTGAGATTGGGCCTGCTGGACCTCCAATACTTTCTCAACAGACAACAGTCTAGATTCCTGATCGGATAGCTTTGCAACTGTCTCCTTAGAAAAATCAGATACTCTCTGTAGGGAAGAGCCCAAAGTCAATTCAATGCGAGAAAGCACTGCCCAAATGTCCTTTAAAGACACCTCCGTAGAGGGAGCTTTCAATTCACCAACCGGAGAAAAAACTAATGGAGTAGGAAGAGGAGGGGGTAAACCCACAGAGGCTGAGTCAATACGTAAAAAAGAGGAAGGGAGTGGCACATACCCAGGCTCTCCTTGCCCCACATCACCTAATGGGGAAGGAGAAGCTGGGAAAAACACAGCCTCATGACTGCTCGTAACTAACTTCTTTCCAAGCGGAGAAATACTAGGAGAAACAGTACTTACTGAGGAAATATCCTCCAAAGCGTTCTCAACCAACTGAGCTGAGGCAGGCAGTCCCCCGACTTGAAGGTGAGCATCCATTGGACCTACAATCTTACCATCTTTAGTTTGAACCGCCGGGGGAATGCGCTTCTTCTGTTTTCCCATAAAGTATTCCTTCTAACGCCCAAGTGCGCCGAAGGGGCGTCAAAGGGGCAGGGCCTGCCCCTTTGGACACTCCCCTTCGGGCACGCACCCGCAACCGCGTCCCGCGGTGGACGCAAGATGTTTAAAGCCCCTTTCAGAGCACTGTCCCTATCAGAGCAGGGCTAGCAGGATCACAAGGTCCAATCAGAGTGTTGCAATCAAGGCAGAAGGAAAAGCTGAGCACCTCTCATGCCAGATGAAATTTAATGTGGACAAGTGCAAAGTTATGCACCTAGGAAAGAACAACCCAAACTATGGTTGCACGATGCAAGGTTCCACATTAGGAACCACTACCCAGGAAAAAGATTTAAGCGTCATTGTGGATAGCATGTTAAAAACCCTCCGCCCAGTGTGCAGCAGCGGCAAGGAGAGCAAATAGAAGGCTAGGTATAAGGAAAGGAATGGAGAATAAATCAAAGGATATTATAATGCCTCTGTATCGTTCCATGGTGCGACCGCACCTTGAATATTGTGTGCAATTCTGGTCAGCGTTTCTTAAAAAGGATATAGTGTTATTAGAAAAGGTACAGAGAAGAGCCACCAAAATGGTAAAGGAGATGGAAGGATACCCCAGTGAAGAGAGGCTAAAAAGGTTAGGGCTTTTCAACCTGGAAAAGAGACGGCTGAAGGGAGATATGATAGAGGTCTATAAATTAATGAATGGAGTGGAATGGGTAAACGTAGATTGATTGTTTACGCCATCAAAATATAGGAAGACTAGGGGGCATGCAATGAAGCTACAGGGTAACCTATTTAAGACTAGTTTGTACTCCTGTTCGATGTAAAACCTGACAGCTTGTCGTTATGGTCGTTATGTTATGATGTAAACCGCGCTGATACTAAATAGCGCGGTATATAAGAAACTGTAATAAATAAATAAATAATAAGAGAATTATTTTTTCATTCAGTGTGTAATCAAATTCTGGAATTTGCCACCGGAGTATGTAATAAAAGCTGTTACTGTAACCGGGTTTAAAATAGGTTTGGACAAGTTCCTGGAGGAAAGTTCCATAAACCATTATTAAAGTGGACCTAGAATATCCACTGCTTGCCCCAATACAAGCATTGTGGAACCTGTGTCTTTTGGGGAAATTGCTAAGTACTTGTGACCTAGATTGGCCACTGTTGGAAACAGGATGCTGGGCTTGATGGACCTTTAGTCTGACCCAGTATGGCATATCTTATGTTCTTATGGATTATAGAGCAGATTGGCTGGATATAGATGTTGAAGAGCAAGGCAGATATAGATGAACCCTGCGGAACTCCTTGCGTCTGTTGGTATGTGGATGATGCCTGAATGCCTAGGTGCACCAGTTTTGGTGACCTGTTAAGTAGGATCTGCACCAGTCTAGGGCTAAGTTCTGTATACCTTTCTGTTGTAGGCCAGCAAGTAGGAGATTGTGACTGACTGTGTCAAAGGCCGTTGTGATATCCAGGAATATTAGGATGAATCTCTGAATTGTGCAGCCTCATAATACTATTTTTAAAATTGGGAACAGCGAAGTCCCCAGCCTCCCTTTGTAGGTATAACACCCTCCTTTGCCACCCTTGGCCGCTTCCCACCCCAAATATTTAATTATTTATTTGCTTGCTTGCTTGCCTTAAAACCCGAGACTTCCTCAAATTTACCTAACTTGTAATTATCCCCCTCAAGGCAAACAGTGGATTCATCAAGGTGAACAAAATATCATCCACTAACATAGATACCTTATATTTCTTACCCCTCACCTCTACTCCCTCCCCGTTTTCTGAATACTAGATACCAAGAGCTCCATTGCCAGTGTAAACAGCAAAGGTGACAGGGGGAACCCTGCTGGGTCCCCATCCATAGCTCCATTCACTTAGTATTCTCCATTCCTTTCTTAATTTCCATATTGTCCTGTTAGACCAGTCCAGACAAGTGGGTTGTGTCCTCTTACCAGCAGATGTGGATACAGAGAAACATTCCAGAGGCTTCTTATGACATTATCCTGCCATTAACAGACAGTATCTCTAGGGGTATATACATCAGTATTGATCTGTTTCCAGGAGATGGTGTATGCAAGCTTTTACAGCTCTGACAAAATCTGGAAAAAGCTCTGAAAAAGATTTTGTTTTGTTCATGAGCAAACATCCTTGGGGTGACTTTATTACTAGAGCATAGCACTGGAGACTCCACTAGTCACCCTTAAAACTGGTGTTCTTTTGGGTATTATCATATGGAATTGGGCAATTGGTTCAGCTCCTTGTCCTTATCCTTGCTAAGGGCCAGTTGAACAGCCAGAGGTTTTGGAAAGGAGTTGGAAAAAAATTAGTCAAGCCTCACACAACCTCGGTGCCCCCTACTTCCTCCTTCACCTGCCCCACGAAGATTGGAAGAAGGCTCCTCAAAGGTTTGTGCCTGCAAGTCCTGACAGCAGGGGAGTTTCATTGAGCCTGACATGTCTTGGGCTTTCGGGGGGGGGGGGGGGGGGGGCCCGCGGGGAGGGTGTACTAAAACTAGGTCTCTGACTTGTTTTTTGGGGGCTACCTGACCTCATCTGCCAGATGGTATGGTGGTCGGGTTTGGGCCGCTTGGGGCATCCATTAGTATGGTGCCGATTTTCCTGCCATTTTCCCCACCTTGCTGAGGTGCCTGTGTAGGTTAACTGCACTTTGCGTGCTTTTGTGCACACCTTATTATGCTAAACATTAAGTATATTCCTTTAGTGCATGCTATTAGTGCCTGAGTGCCCATAGTGCGTGCTGCAGCACGACTTATGCCTGTAAAGCCAGCTGTTAGCAGCATCTAGGATTTATGTTGTTGGCCCAGACAGATGTCTGCTTCTAAGAAACTCTGCCTAGTCTGTGGAAAATGGAGAGCTACGTCACTGGATTCCAGTTTTATGGAAGCTTCAGATGCACCCTTGGGGGCCCCATCCCCCCTCTTACAGCGAGGAGACACCGTTAACTTGGCCTACTCATCTTAGCTGCAGGAAGCAGCGGATGTGGCAGTGAAAAGGGGTCATCTCCAGGCCTTGGATATGCACTCGCTCTACCAGCCGTTCCCTTCTCTAAAGGGTCCGATGGCAAGGCTTTCCCCTGTGGATGGGGACTGTATTCTGTCAGGAAGTGCTTGGTTTCTGAGTTTTCCTTTCTGGAATTATTCTCATTCCTAAGCATCCCTCCAATCCAGTCCCTTTCCTCTGGGTTGTGCCCCCCCTCCAGTAGCTCTCTCTCTTGATGACACGGGGGTATAAATACCGCTGGCACCTCCCACCAGCTCCAGTGTGCTCAGTCTCCAAGCAGCTGGAGGGGGCAGTAAGCCAAGGAGGGCTTATTGGAGAGACACTTAGGAAAACATTTGAATTTGGATTTAAGTTAATTAATTTATTTTCTTTAAGTTAATATTGCGTTTAGGTTAGTCAGTGGCACTAGGCTGGCTGTCTGTCTGTCTGGAGGGGAGCAGGGACGGTATGATAATCCCTCCCCCCCCCAACGGACCACCACTGCTGGAGGAGTTGGAAGAGGCATCGGGGGGGAGAAGGCAGAGGCAGAGTGGCTCCCGATCCTGGAGAGTGTGAGGAGCCGTCACATCGCTGCCTCATAGGACTGCCCATCTTTGTCGGCCCGCCTCATCTGAGCGGCCCGGCGGAACGGCGCAGAGCCGGGAGAGCAGAAGAGCTTGCAGAGAGCAGGGCAGTGGCTCGCAGTGCCGAGCTCGGCAAGGACACGGCGGCAATGTGGCTGCCAACCGTGTGTCTCAGGAAGGCCTGTAATCTCGTGGGCGTGTGGTTGGTAGGGAGAAGCAGGCTTTTCGTTTTGGCATGCGTTTTCGTGCGCCTTTTCGGATTCTGGCCTGGTCCCTTCTCACTGCAGGGAAGAAGAAGAGGCTGAGGCCTTCAGTTGGAATGGGCCAGGAGGGATAAGGCCATTGTTGTTCCTGGAAAGCAGGTAGTAGGCTGGGAAAACCTCCCCAAAACGCACTGTTGGCAGTTAGTGAGTGCAGGCATTAGAGCTGCAGGTGCTGAGGCCATGCCGTCTGGACCTCAGTGTCTAGTCTGCGGGACTCGCAGAGGTGCGGTGTCAGAGACTGGCATATGCAGGGGCTGCGCAATGTAAGCTACCGTCTTGGAGCAGGGTATTCAGGCGGATAATGTGCAAGATCCGCCTTTGTCCAGCTGCCCGGAACCCGGGGGGGTCCATGGAAATGCTTCTTGGGGCTGATGCTTTGTGGCTCCTGGTAGAGGAGCAGCCGGCTCTGCTAAACCCTCAGCCCAGGCCCTCCACGTCTACTGGAGTGCAGGAGGGTGCGGGCTCTGGGGGTTTTTCTCCAGAGTTTGTGCTTTTGCTGCATAGGGCTTTTTGCTTCCATCAGCAGGGGATGGTAGCGCAGGAGCCAGCACAGAAGCATACGGTGAAGCGTGCGGCTGATCCCATGGAACCGGGGTAGCAGAGCTGCCCATGAAGCGGGGTAGATTGGCGAATGATGGTGCTCTCCGCTCCCCTCTGTCAGAGGTTCTGGAAGGAGAATCCTCGGACCGGGAAATGGGGGAGGAGGAAGAGGAGCTCGAAGAGGGCAAGATTCCAGAGGAGGAACAGGCCAGGATTGTTTGGATCTTTCATCGGGAGGAGTTACCAGCTTTGATCAGTGAGGCTCTGAAGGTCCTCAACATCTCCACAGGCGTCCCAGCGGAGGAGGAGGCCTTAGAGGACCCATTGATTCAGGCGGTTAGGAAGCCTCGGAGAGTCTTTCCGGTCCACCGAGTGATTAGACAAATGATTCAGGAGGAGTGGGACCAGCCGGAGTCCAGCTTAAGGAGAGTAAGGTCCATGGCGCAGTTGTACCCTTTGCCGGAGTAGGAGAAAGATTTACTTCAGTCCCCGAAGGTGGATGCAGCTGTTTTGGCAGTGTCCAAGAAGACAACCATTCCGGTAGAGGGCAGTGCTCAGGACAGGAAGTTAGACTTGGTGTTAAAGCAGGCCTTTGACATCAATGCCCTGGCTTTTCAGGCATCCGTCTGTGGCGCTTGGGTACATAAGAACATAAGATATGCCATACTGGGTCAGACCAAGGTCCATCAAGCCCAGTATCCAGTTTCCAACAGTGGCCAATCTAGGTCATAAGTACCTAGCAGTCTCCCCAAAAGACACAGGTTCCTCAATGCTTGTACTAGGTCAAGCATTGATATCCTGGGTTCCTTCTTAATAATGGTTTATGGACCTTTCCTCCAGGAACTTGTCCAAACCTTTTTTAAACCCAGCTACACTAACAGCCTTTACTACATCCTCCGGTAACAAATTCCAGAGTTTGATTACACGTTGAATGAAAAAATATTTTCTTTTATTAGCCTTAAATAGTTTACCCTGTAGCTTCATTGCATGTCCCCTAGTCTTTCTATGTTCTGATAGCGTAAACAATCGATCTACGTTTACCCGTTCCACTCTGTTAATTAATTTATAGACTTCTATCATATCTCCCCTCAGCCGTCTCTTTTCCAGGTTAAAGAGCCCTAACCTTTTTAGCCTTTCTTCATAGAAGTATCTTCATAGGGTAACCAGGGCATGCCTGCGATGGTCGCTGCAGCTGCCAGAGGGTCTTCCAGGGGAATCGGCAAAGGAGGCAGCGGGGATTGAGTCAGGGGCAGCCTATTTGGCCGATAGCCACTATGATCTCATCAGGAGTCTAGCGAAGAGCATGGCCTTGGTGGTGGCAGCTCGTCGTTATCTTTGGTTTCGAAACTGGGCGGCGGATACTTCGTCTAAGGTCTGCCTCAGCAGGCTCCCCTTTAAGGGAAAGCTGCTTTTTGGGGAGGATCTGGATAAGTTGTTGAAGGATTTGGGGGCGTCCAAAGGGGGGGTAGGCTCCCTGAGGGCAAGCCTAAACAGAGTCGCAATACCATGCCTTCTCTGTCCCAGCCTCGGGAGTACCATAGGTTTTGCCGAATTGTTCGGCTCCCTTTCAGAGGGGACATTTTGCCTTGAAGGGGCATGGTTTTCTTGGGGCAGGAAAAGGTTTTGGGACCTCTTCCTCTGCCTCAGGTCCTCGGAAGTCTCAATGAAGTGAGGGGGGCCCAGGCAGGGGTTCTGTCTGTGGGGGGGCATTTGCGGCAGTTTCTCCCCGCCTGGGTCCGAGTCACCTCCTATCAATGGGTTCTGGAGGTCATTCGAGAAGGGTATGTCCTCGAACTGGCGAGACCAATTTCTCCAGCGTTCGTGCAGTCTCCGTGCAGGGCTCCTGCCAAGGCCACAACAGTGAAGGAAACCCTGTCTCGCTCTGCTTCTCCTGGGAGCGGTCGTGCCGGTTCCCAAGGACCAATGTGGATGCGGTTGGTACTCCATCTATTTTGTGGTACCCAAAAAGGAAGGCCCCTTTTGGCCAATTCTCGACTTGAAGCGAGTCAGTTGGTGCCTCCGGGTACCACATTTTTGCATGGAAACCCTGAAGTCGGTAATAGTGGCTGTGTGACAAGGAGAGTTTCTAACCTCGCTCGACCTCACCGAAGCGTATCTCCACATTCCTGTCCGAGCATCGCATCAGCAGTTCTTCCGCTTTGCGGTGCCCATGGGCCACTTCCAGTTTCAAGTTCTCCCGTTCGGTCTGGCAACGGCTCCTCGCACCTTTACCAAGGTCATGTTCGTGATGGCCGTGGCCCTATGAAAAGAGGGGGTTTTGGTCCACCTGTATCTTGATGACTGGTTGATTTGTGCAAAGTCCAAGGAGGAGAGTGTGGAGGCTACGTCCAAGGTGGTCAGCCTCCTGAGGTGCTTGGGATGGGTAATCAACCTGGCCAAGAGCAGGTTGGTTCCCTCTCAGGAGCTGGGGTATCTCGGGGCAAGGTTCGACCCCTGGAGGGGCAGGGTGTTCTTGCCAGTTCAGAGGGTGACAGAGTTATGGTGTCTGGTGCGGCAGTTCCTAGCCATGAGAATGCCTTCGGCGTGGCACTTCCTCCAGTTGCTGGGGACAATGGCAGCAACAGTAGAACCTAGTGCCCTGGGCGAGAGTGCTCATGAGGCCTCTCCAGCGGTCCCTACTTCGGCATTGGTCGCATCAGCGCCAACCCTTGTCTATGGCACTTTCTTGTCTGGGAATCTGGAGCGGGGCATGCCTCTGGAGGTTCCTCAATGGGTTCAGGTGACGACGGACGCCAGTCTGGTCGGTTGGGGGGGCCCATTGCGAGGGATATTTTCCCAGGCACTCTGGTCGGCCCTGGAAACCCGGTGGTCCATAAACAGATTGGAGATGCGACCGGTGGCACTGGTGCTCAAAGCATTCGAGCACTGGATCCGATAGAGAGCTGTCTGGGTGCTCTCGGACAACATGACCACGGTAGCCTATATCAACCGTCAGGGTGGTACGATCAGTCCTCACTTGGAGGAGGAGTCAGAAGGTCTCTTGGCTTGGGCTGAAGCCCATCTGATGGCCTTGGCGGCGGCGCATGTGGCCGGGGTAGAGAACGTCACGGTGGATTACCTGAGCCGGGTCAAAGTGGACCATGGCGAATGGGAGCTCTTGTCAGGAGGTGTTCGAATAGGTAGTAACTCTGTGGGGATTTCCCATCGTGGACCTCATGGCAAGATGGAGGTCGGCCAAAGCAATCCGTTTCTTCAGCAAGTGAAAGGAAAGAATGTCATAAGGCCTAGATGCTCTGGTTCAGAGGTGGTCTACAGAGGGACTCCTTTATGTGTTTCCACCGTGGGCTCTCATAAGCAGGGTTCTCCAGCGAGTTGAGGCCTACCGAGGGTTAGTAGTTCTGATTGCCCCGCATTGGCCTCGCCGGCCGTGGTATGCCAATCTCATTTGTCTTCTGGCTGATCGTCCTTGGAGGCTTCCAGTGAGGGACAATCTCCTGGCGCAGGGTCCAGTGAGAATGCCACAGGTGGCTCAGCTCTCGCTTACGGCTTGGCTCTTGAAAGGACGAGGTTGCATCAGCACAGATATTCCGGAGCAGTGATTTTGAACTTGCTTAACGTTCGGAAGCGTTCGACCTGCCTTTCCTATGTTCGGGTTTAGCTTGTTTTTGAGAGCTGGTGCGCGACCCAAGAAAGCAGACCTCTGATAGCTTCGGTGCCAGAGGTGCTGGACTTCTTACAGGCAGGATTCGAGAAGGACCTCACTGCCAGTTCGTTATGGGTGCAGTTGGTGGCAATTTCCTCTTACAAGGGTAAGGTTCAAGGTAAGCCCTTAGGGGAACATCCGGATGTGGCTTAGTTCTTGAAAGCAGTCAGGTGTTTACGTCCGCAGCATAGGTCGGCGGTTCCACCTTGGGACCTCAACCTGTTGTTGGACGCACTGGCTGGGGAACCTTACGAGCCGGTAGGGCGAGCTTCCCTGAAAGATTTGACCCTCAAGACAGTGTTTCTAGTGGCTATCTGCTCAGCTAGGCATATTTCGGAGCTGCAGGCGCTTTTGTGTCGTCCGCCGTTTCTGTCCTTTTTTAAGGAAAAGGTGGTCTTGAGAACAGAGCCGTCTTTCTTGCCCAAGGTGGTCTCTGCATTTCATGTGAATCAATTGGTTTCCCTTCCATCCTTCGCTAAGGCAGGGCAGGAGCCGGGAGATGTGCGGCTGAATCGATTGGATGTTCGTAAAGCATTGAAGCGATACCTAGCTTGCACGAAGGAGTTTTGCAAGTCAGAGCAGCTCTTTGTTCTGTTTGGTGGACCTTGTAAGGGGGAGGCAGCAGCCAAGTCTTCAATTTCCAGATGGATTAGGGAAGCCATTGCTTCGGCATACATTCTGAGAGGGAGACCCGTGCCGGGGGTTTTCCGGGCTCATTCTGTGTGAGCTCAGGTGGCTTCATGGGCAGAGTTCAGTCTTGTCCTGCCCCTGGATATCTGTAGGGCTGCTGCGTGGTCCTCCCTACATACCTTCGCCAAGCATTATCAGTTGGATGTTCAGGCAGAGGGAGATGCCGGATTTGGGGGAGTGGTACTTCGGTCTGGCCTTGCAGGTCCCTCCCGTTCTTGAACTGCTCTGTTACATCCCAGAGGAAAGGGACTGGACTGGAGGGATTCTTAGGAAGGAGTAATTAGATCTTACCTGCTAATTAGAGTTCCTGAAGGAACTCCAGTCCCTGATCCCGCCCAGGTTTTACTGTCAATAAGATGTGGCTGGCCCGAAGCGATGATTGACGGCAGCGGGGATAGATAACAGAAGGCTCGTGTCCCGGCGGCTGCGGTGGTGCGGCGAGGGGGCAAGATGAGTGTTCTTTGGCATGTCAGATAAGCCTTCTCTTCCTCTTCTTCCTCGGGGGAGTGGGAATCCCATTCCGGGGGGGGAGGGTGATTCTGTTTGGTGTGTGTTCATGGTTTAGTTGCAGTTAGTTGATTCATTAATCTGCTTGGTTGTCTCTCTGTTAAGTCTGCTTTGCTTTGTCAATAGGATACTGGAGCTGGTGGGAGGTGCCAGCGGTGTTTATACCTGTGTCATCAAGAGAATGACGTGCTCAGTCTCCAAGCTGCTAGAGGGAGGACACAACCCAGAGGAAAGGGACTGGACTGGAGTTTCTTCAGGAACGCTAATTGGCAGGTAAGGTCTAATTGCTCCTTTCTGCAGCAAGCTTGATCCTTTTGGCGTGGCAACTCCAATCCTAGGATATCAGTCTTGCTCTTTTTGCTCGCTTGAAGGAGGACTGGTGGTGAATCGAATCGAATTGAAGCCTAGCCCAGATGCTGCCTCAGTTTATCCTCCTGTTCTGTGTGTGGGTCTGATGACTTGAGCTGCTCTTCAGTGGATTCAGTCTTCCGCTCTGGAGGATACTGCCATTCTCCTGGAATTAGTAGCAGCAGACTTTCTGTTGGACGCTATGTAGGTCTCGTCTGTTTGACGGCTAAAGGCATTGCTCTGTTGACGGTGACACAATGCTTAACTTTAAAGAAAAGCTTTTGTTTGGAGAGGACTTTGAGAAGCTTGTTAAGGATTTGGGTGAGTTCAAACCTTATCGCCTCCCAGAAGATAGGTTAAAAGTTCCTGGGAAGCGAATGGGTGCATCATCTCCCTTAGCGTTTGCCTGTTTTTAACTCCTTTCTGATTCCCGGAATCCCGGAGTTCCTGTGTTCCCCATATGTATCGCCCAGAAAGCCTACCTTCTCTTCCTCTTCTGGTTTTCAGTTCCGGGCTCGGTCCTTTCGTGGGACTGGTGGACTCTGGGAATCTAGAATCTCCAGAAGTGTCATCTTACGGCTGGCGCAGTGATGGGTTGGGCCCATTCCGGGATGTATCCAGTGGGTGGCAGGTTATACCTTTTTCTACCAGGAATGAGATGGGTCACCATATGCTAGACACCATTCAGCATGACTATGTTCTAGAATTCAGGGAGCTTATCCCGGATGCCTTCATTGTCTGTCTTTCCATATGGTTCTTTGACCAAGAGAGAAAGTTTTGGATCATGCTTGGAAAGGTTGGTCCTGATTTCCCCTGCCGAGTGAGGCAATGGCCAATACTCCATCTACTCCATTCCTAACAGGGGCTATACATTTCAAGCAAAGGTAAGAGTTTATGGCTTTTTAAATTACTAGCTCTCTGTCTGGGAACTCTTAAAAGGGTTTTGGTACATTGTTAAAATAGTTACATTCTTTTTGGTGCTCTAGTTTAAAAGGGGAAATATTTTGTCTAGTGGGATAGGTTTAAAACTCTGCTTTAGTATCTTTCTTCAGCTCTTTGAAGCTACTGACACCTCATCAGGTGTTAGTTTCCTCCCACCCACCCCTAATGAGCAATCTTGCTTTATAGGGCACCTCCTCAATTAACTACACACAGGGACTTGAAACAGCACATTTTGAACACACTTAAAGAGATTTAACTGCTTTTTCTTTGAAAGGGCAGCTGGGAAACCGGCTGGTAGATCTCTCTCTTTTGCTTTAACAGATACCTAAATTCCACGAACTGAAAAATGGCTGGGAAAAATCGTATTGCTAAAGCTGTTGCCCTCATTAAAGCTTCTGCCTCTGTCCAGACAGAAGTCCCAATGCCAGTTGAAGGACCGGTTCCATGTGCAGGGTGCCTGCATGCTGAAGCTCTCAGGAAACAAGTGGAGGAACTCTGAGAGGAGGTGGTGAGGCTGAGGAGCATTCAAGACAGTGAGAAGTATATTGATGAGATGCTTCTTGCAACATCCAAGCTCTCCAGCAGAGGAGAAGATGGGTGCCTACAGAATGACGAACATTGGACACAAGTCACCAGAGCCTGCAGAATCACCAATCCAACTTCTCCAGCCCTTGAATTGAAGAACCATTATGCAGCCCTGGAAGTGGAGGAGGTGAAAGCATCCCTGGAAAGAGAAGAACCAGAGCTCAAGTGCCCCAAAGTTGCAGAAGGAAGCAAAGGGTAGTGTTGGTTGGTGACTCTCTTCTGAGGGGTACTGAGGCATCCATCTGCCGACCAGACTTGATGTCCAGAGAGGTATGCTGTCTGCCAGGTGCCAGAATTTGAGATGTTACGGAGAGTTTGCCAAGACTCATCAAGCCCATTGACTATTACCCAATGTTGCTAATCCATGTCAGCACAAATGATATTGCCAGGTATCCCTCTGAGCATATCAAAAGTGACTTAATGGCTCTGGGACAGAAGGTGAAGCAGATAGGGGCGCAGGTGGTATTCTCTTAAATCCTCCCTGTTGAGGACAAAGGGCAAGGCAGAGAAGCTCGCAACCTGGAGATGACACCATCCACGCAGCCATGCATTCATCGAGAGCGTTTTGGTTTCCTGGACCATGGGATGCTGTTCTAAGGGTTGCAGAGCAGAGATGACGTTCATCTGTCCAATAAAGGTCAACATGTCTTCAGTAGCAAACTGGCTAATCTATTAAAGAGGGCTTTAAACTAGATTCGTTGGGGATGGGTGAAGAAAGCCCCCAGGTAAGTGAAACATTAAATACCTTTATGGAAATGGGTAAAGGGGGCAACATATGGAAAACGGTGTGTATAAATGCTCATAGCATGGGAAATAAGATCCCAGATGTTGAAGTTTTAATGGGAGTGGCTGACTTGAATTTAGTGGCAGTTACAGAAACATGGTCACAGAAAACCATGACTGGGATGTAACTATACCAGGCTATACTTTATTCAGAAAGGACAGGGTAGGAAGAAGGGGAAGAGGAGTGGCACTATATGTAAAAAATAATATTAAAGCTTTGAAACTACAGAGCTTAAAAGGGAGAGAGGAGACACTGTGGGTTAAACTAGAAAGAGGGAAAGAGAAATCTATTTGCATTGGCGTGATATACAGACCTCCTTCACAGGAGGAAGAGGTGGACGGAGAGTTAATAGAAGACATAAGCAGCATTGCTAGGAAAGGGGAAATGATACTGATAGGGGATTTCAATATGCCAGATGTTGAATGGCACATTCCTGCTGCAGTATCATCTAGAAGTAAGGAGATCCTGGATTCTCTATAGGGAGTACTATTCAGGCAATTGGTAACAGAACCCACACGTGAAAGGGCCATACTGGACTTGGTGCTTACCAATAGTGAGTGTGTTTCTGATGTTATAGTGGGAGATCATTTTGCATCCAGTGATTACCAGATGGTGTGGTTCACTATTAGGACTAGGGCTGTTAGAATCCATTCAAAAGCAAGGGTTTTAGACTTTAGGAAAGCTAACTTTGCCAAGATGGGCCAATACCTCAGGGAGTCGTTAGCAGGATGGGAACAGCTGGTGGGTGTAGAAAAACAATGGGCAAAACTGAAAGGTGATATTTTAAGGGCAACCAACCTTTTTGTTAAAATGGTAAATAAAGGTAAAAGGAAAAGGAGACTGCTATGGTTTTCGAAAGAAGTAGCTGAAAAGATGAAGAAAAAGAGGGAGGTCTTCATGAAATACAAGATATCAGAGAAGAGAGGAAGACGGGCATCTATATTTCGAAAAACTTAGAGAAGCTAGCAAAGTAGTCAGGAAAGCAAAGATTCAAAAAGAGGAGGGAATAGCCAGTGCAATAAAATGGGGGGTGGATAAGACATTTTTCAGGTATGTTAGTGAGAAGAGGAAGGGCAAAAGTGGTATTGTCAGACTCAAGGGTGAAGGGGAGGACTATGTAGAAGCTGATCAGGATAAAACGGAATTGCTTAACAAATATTTCTGTTCTGTGTTCACAGATGAAGAACCAGGAGCAGCACCTCACAAAACGGAACAGAAGTGAGGGGCATCTTGAACAATTTTAAGAAGACTGTGTTCGTGAGAAACTAGCTAAACTTAAAATAAAGAGATGAGACCGGATGGGATACACCCTAGAATACTGAGGGAACTTGGGGACATTCTAGCAGCTCTACTGACTGACCTTTTCAATGCCTCGTTGGAGTCGGGAGTGGTGCCAAAGTACTGGAGAGAGGCTCATGTGGTCTCTTTATACAAAAGCAGAAGTAAGGATATGGTGTATTTAGATTTCATTAAAGCAATTGACATCATTCCTCACAGGCGATTTATAAACAAACTGATCACCCTAGGGGATGGACCCTAAAGTTACTGCTTGGGTTGGAAATTGGTTGAATAGGAGGTGACAAAGGGTACAGGTAAATGGAGCTCACTGAGGAGGAGGTGGTTACCAGTGGTGTGCCCCAGGGATTTGTCCTTGGTCCGATTCTTTTTAACATCTTTGTTAGTGATCTAGCTGAAGGGCTGTCAGGTAAGGTTTGCCTCTTTGCGGATGATACCAAAATCTGCAATAGAGTAGACACCCAGGAAGGTATAAATAACATGAAGAGGGATCTAGCTAAGCTTGAAGAATGGTCTAGAATTTGGCAGCTGAGATTTAATGTTAAAAAATACAAGTTCCTTATCGTTCCTCCAGTTCAGTCTTCTACCTCTGGGTTGTCAACGTCCTCCTGCAGCTTGGAGACTGGGCATGTCAAAATCGTGACATCACTGGATATAGTCTGCTGACCTCTCCCATCAGCCCCAGTGTTTCCAGTCTCCATGCAGCTGAAGGACGTGTGAGCCTAGTTGGGGCTCACTCGAGGGCTGATAAGGAAATGTTAGAGTAGCTTTGTTTGAATTTGATTTTGATTTGATTTGCTTTTTGTATTGCCTGTGAGCTGATTACAATTCTTTGGCAGAGTAATCTTGGGCCTGTCTCTTTTTTTTTTTTTTTTTTAAAGTGAGTCAGTTCTGCTTGCACCGAGCCCTCTCTGCCTTCTGTATTGCTTATCTTTTGCCTACCTTTGACATGTGCACCGGGCCGATCTCTCCTCCCTGACTGGCCGGAGGAGAGCCTGCCGGTAAGCAGCCCCCTCCCGGCGAACTCCATCTGGAGCAGTAGATTTGCGGGAGCGGAGGACGAGCGCAGCTAGAATTGCTGACAGCGGGCGGTTCAGGGTGCTGCAGAGCGGAGTCGTGTAGGCGGGAGGCCCTCTTTCCAAAACAGCTCGCAGCTAAGGGCTCTGTGAGCGGCCCGGCTTTGGCTGTAGCCTCACGGTTTGAGTGAGGGCGGAGTTTTGGCACCATTTCGGGGACACTGAGCGGCGGCCATCTTGAAGCCGCGTGTGCACGGCGTGGCCGTCGCTCACGGCGGCAGGCTCAGGGCGGCTTGTTTGGGACCCGGGGGTCAGCGCAACGCCTGGGGGGAATACAAGATTGGCTGTCCAGCGATTTTTAGTATTATTGCTTATTGGGGGTTTTTAGAGCCCTTGTTTTCTCGTGGTTCAGGCCTGGGGGGTGGGGGGGAATTCCCTTCGGGTGAACAGGGTCAGGTCGTTGGGATCATTAGGCAGGAGAGCTTAGATTGTTTTGAATGTTTATTTCTTGATCATGTTTATTAAAAAAAAAAAGAGAAAATATTTATATATACTTAGATATTCAGCCAGTGCTTACCTCTATGGCTGCGCGTCCGCAATGTGTTATCTGCGGGACTCGCAGGGGTACTGTCCCAGACTCTGGCATCTGCCGGGGTTGCGCGCTAGTTTCTACTAGCGTAGAGCATCAGATGGAGGTCAAGGTGGTACAGGAGGGACAGGAGCCTAATCCAGGGGCCGACCTCGAGTCCCTTCTGCCCAAGGCGCCGGGAACAGACCAGGAGGCGGTCACTGGCACGTCCGGCGTGCCCTCGGCCTCAGGGGCGGGGTCCCAGTTAGGGGACTTTTGCCCAGACTTTGTTTTGCTTATGCATCAGGCTTTTTGCCTGCGGTGTCAGGGTAAGTTCCCTGAGGGGACAATGATGAGCCAGGGGCAGCTGCCCACGCTGGGCGGCACGGGCGTTTGCAACCAGAGAGCCCTTAAGAGACCCAGGCCAAGCGAGCTCTCGGTGGTGGAGGGCGAGTGGCCAGAGGCGGAGGATGCCGATGGGGAGCGCGAAGAAGGCGAGATACAGGAGGTTCAAAATTATTCAAGTGTTCCGGAGGGAGGAACTCTCGGCGCTTATCTCGGAATCTCTTCAAACTCTCAATTTGGCTACATCGCAACAGGTCGAGGAAGAAGGAGTAGAAGATCCTATCTTCAGGCGGTGCGGCAAGCACAGGTGGTGTTCCCGGTTCATAAGGTGGTGGACCGAATGATCCAGGAGGAGTGGGATCAGCCGGAGGCTGGTCTCAGAGGAATTAGGACTATGAACAGACTTTATCCCTTGGCAGATGCGGACCGGGAGAGATTCAAGTTCCCTCTGGTCGACGCAGCCATAGCAGCGGTCACTAAAAAGATCACTATCCTGGTAGAAGGTGGCGCATCTGTGAAGGATGCGCAGGATAGGAAGGTGGAAACCTTATTGAAACAGTCCTTTGAGGCGGATGCTTTGTCCCTGCAGGCTGCTATTTGTGGGACCTGGGTGGCGAGAGCGTGTCTCCGGTGGACCCAGCGATTACGACAGTCCACACGACTGGAGCAGGAGGAGGTGCGTGAGCTGGATTGGATTGAGTCAGGGACAGCATCTTTAGCAGATGTGCATTATGAATTCGGGCATTGGCTAATAGTACAGCGTCCGTGGTGGCTGCACGGCGGTCGGTCTGGTTGAGGAATTGGGCAGCTGATGGCTCTTCCAATTCCAGGCTTAGTAAGCTGCCGTTTTAAAGGAAGGTTATTGTTTGGAGAGGATTTGGACAAGCTGGTCAAGGACCTCGGTGAGTCCAAGGGAGGGAGACTCCCAGAGGATATGCCTAAGCAGGGCAAGGTCTTTCAAGGCTCTAGAGGCTCATTTCGAGACTTCAGAAGATTTTGTGCTTCCCGGCTGGGAGGTTTCCAGAGGGGGGAGATTTTCTGCCAGAGCCCAGGGGTTTCGTGGCTTTCGCGGGGCAAATAGGGGCTTCACAGCTGCGTCCCCAGCGGCAGGCCGAAAGCCGCAATGAAAGTTGGCGGGTCCTGGCGGGGAGTCAACCAATAGGCGGGCGACTATGGGATTTTCTCCCTGCTTGGACCCAAATAACCTCCGACCAGTGGGTGCTAGAGATCATCCGCGAAGGGTACGCTATGGAATTGGCCGAGCCCGTAAGGGATTCCTTCGTGATGTCCCCCTGCCAAGGTCAGCACCGAACCCCGGCGGTGCAGGAGACTCTAAATCGGCTTTTGCAGTTGAGGGCGGTCGTACCAGTGCCATCAGACGATTACGGCAAGGGTCGATACTCCATCTATTTTGTGGTGCCAAAAAAGGATGGGGCCCTTTGACCTATCTTGGATCTGAAAGGGGTGAATCTGTGTCTGCGGGTACCCCACTTGAGGATGGAAACATTACGTTCCGTCATTGTGGCAGTGCGGCGCGGGGAGTACTTGACTTCACTCGATCTTACGGAGGCGTACCTGCATATTAAGGCTACTAATGCTTTTCGCAAGTCAGACTACTTATTTATTTAAATTTGTTTCTATACTGCCTGCCTTGTGCTGTTTTTGTGGGATTGCGTAAAAGTGACGTGGCTGCCAAGTCTACCCCGAGGTGCTGGATCAGGGGGGACCATTGCCTCAGCGTATCTGTTGCGGAACTGGACAGTTCTGTAGGGTTTGGGCGTGCATTCCACTTGGGTACAAGTATCCTCATGGGTGGAGCACAGCTCTGTTGCCCCCTCAAACATTTGTTGTGCAACAACATGGGCATTGCTTTCCACTTTTGTCAAGCATTACTGCTCAGATGTCCATGCTTGGGCGGACACTACTTTTGGTTCAGAGATCTAGTCTGCTTTTAAAGTTGTTGGTCCTATGGATAGGAATGTCATGATGGGATCTAAGGAAGAAGGAGATTTTCCAGTTTCTGTGAGTACTGACTCTTGTGGGTTCCTCTAGCTTTTTGGGGGATATTGCCCCATGCCCTCAACCTGTTATGATTTTGGAGACTGAAGATGGTTCCCTAAAGGAGAGAGAGAGACATCTAGGTCTCCCCCTGAGTTCTTGGGGGGGGGGGGGGAGGGGGAAGCAATTTTGCAGCCCCAGTGGGCTGAGGTTCCTTTGCTCAGAATAGTGCATTTCCCCATGGAGGGATAGACTACTGTGACGGCCCCCAAACAGCCGGTTTTGTCTGCTCAGGTAAGTGAAATATCCTTAAGGGATATCTGGGCTTCCCTGTCTGGAACTTTGCAGCAATTTTCTGAATTTACAAAATAATCAGTGGCTAAGTTCTTCTGTCGACTCTCACCTAGGCAAAACTGAATCTCAGGTTTCCACAATGCAAGCTGTTATGACATCAGCTGTAAAAGATAGCCGCTTGCTATAGCATCAGATGGAAATACTGGAAAATGCTTTGAGAGCAAAGAACTTAAGTTGTTTAAATTTTCCTTTTAAACGATATTTGTCAC
Organism: Ichthyophis bannanicus; assembly: GCA_033557465.1. Taxonomy (NCBI): domain Eukaryota; kingdom Metazoa; phylum Chordata; class Amphibia; order Gymnophiona; family Ichthyophiidae; genus Ichthyophis; species Ichthyophis bannanicus. The sequence goes on along the minus strand of CM066039.1, from coordinate 249,784,154 downwards.
ATTTAATTTTGTTTCAAAAGTTGCTTAAAGAGCTTTTGTTATATCATAGTGCTGAAGCATTACAATTGAATAATGTTTATTATTTGCCTAGAGGTGTTTAAAATTAAGTTTCATCTGTGGACCGTTTAGATTTACTGTATCTGCCTTTCTGGAGTCGTCTTAAAGATGAGATTCAAACACAGGCTACATTTATTAGTTTCTTGTTACTTGGAGGTTTAATAAAAACATTATTTTGAAGTTGTACAGTCAAACATCGGTTTTCATGATTAATCCGTTCAAAAAAAGTCTGACTAAAACCGAAACGTATGAAAACTGAAGCAATATTTCCCATAAGAAATAATGTAAATCCAATTAATCTGTTCCAGACACCCAAAAATATTCACAAAAAATACATTTTATAGAGAATAGCTATATTTTTCATACAGAAAACAATGAGAAATAAATATAAATGACTAATGAAATGGATAAATGAACATTTAACATCACTTTTACCTTTATTGAAGACTCTTGTTGGCATATGGAAGACGGTGAGGAGGGGAGAGGGAGGAGGAGAGGTTATTGTTTGAAAGGGGAATCCCCCTCCATAAGGACCTCAGGTATCAAGGCCCTATCCGGGGTTACTTCCCTTCTTTGTCTTTTACTGGCACTAGGACCAGTTTGAGAGTCACTGGACCCCTGTCGCACAAAAAATCTGTCCAGAGAAGTCTGTTTCTGGTGTCTCTTTAAGATTTGCCTAAAATGGAACAAGGCATTGTCATTGAACATGTTGCAGACACGGCTTGCAACAGCTTTGTTAGGGTGAAATTTCTCCACAAAACTTTGCAATTCACTCCACTTTGCACACATGTCCTTAATCACTGAAGAAGGCACCTTCTCTTCTCTCTCTTCTTCCTCCTCCTCCTCTGAAGCAATTTCCTCAGCTACTGTCTGTTGCTGTTCCAGTTGAAGGTCTTGCAGCTCTTCAATGGTTAGCTCTTCCCTGTGGTCCTCCACCAACTCTTCCACATCCTGGCCACTCACATCCAACCCCATGGACTTCGCCAAAGACACAATAGATTGCACAACAGGCGTAGGGTCGTCAGGGTGAGCCTCAAACCCTTCAAAATTCTTCTCGAGGACACATTCTGGCCACAGTTTTCTCCAAGCAGAGTTCAACGTCCTGGAAGTTATTCCCTGCCAAGCCTTATCTATAAGGCTTATGCAATTGAGGATATTGAAGTGATCCCTCCAGAACTCTCTTAGGGCCAATTCAGTGTCCGAGGTCACTTCAAAGCACGTTTGAAACAGTGCTTTGGTGTAGAGTTTTTTGAAGTTTGAAATGACCTGCTGATCCATGGGCTGGATGAGAGGAGTGGTATTAGGGGGCAAGAACTTCACTGTGATGAAACTAAACTCCTCCAACAATTGGTCTTCCAAGCCTGGAGGATGAGCAGGAGCATTGTCCATTATCAGGAGGCACTTGAGTGGCAATTGATTTTCCAGAAGGTATTTCTTCACACTCGGGTCAAACACTTCATTTACCCACTCAATGAAAATTTGCCTCATGACCCATGCCTTATTGTTAGCCTTCCACATCACACACAATTTACTCTTGATGACATTGTTTTTCTTGAACACTCGGGGATTTTCAGAGTGATACACCAGTAAAGGCTTCACTTTGAAATCCCCACTAGCGTTACCACACAACAAAAGAGTTAGCCTATCCTTCATAGGCTTGTGTCCTGGCAGTGCCTTTTCCTCCTGCATGATGTAGGTCCTCTTTGGCATTTTCTTCCAAAAGAGGCCTGTTTCATCACAATTGAAGACTTGTTGGGGGAGGAATCCTTCAGCCTCTACGTACTCCTTGAATTCATCAACGAATTCTGCGGCCCCAAGTTTGTCCGAACTTGCAGCCTCGCCATGCCTTACCACACTGTGTATGCCAGTTTGCTTCTTAAATTTGTCAAACCAGCCTCTGCTGGCCTTAAATTCAGTAACATCAGCACTCGTTCCAGGCATTTTCTTTGCGAGATCCGCATGCAACAGCCTTGCCTTTTCACAAATTATCGCCTCCGAAACACTATCTCCCGCTAACTGATTTTCGTTGATCCACACCAACAACAACTTCTCAACATCTTTGATTGTTTGTGATCTCTGTTTCATTAGCGCATTTACTCCTTTCGCAGCATCAGCTTCCTTGATTTAGTTTTTCTTCACCAGAATGGAACTGATCGTTGATGCGGACTTCCTGTACATCCTGGCGAGATCGGCCACGCGTATGCCACTTTCATACTTTGCTACGAGTTCTTTCTTGAATTGTATCGTGTTTCTCGCCTTCTTTATCATCAAAGGGCTGGCACTCAGAACTTTCTTTGGCCCCACGGTGGCTTATTTAGCAGTCGCACTCGAATGCGCGGGGTGATTCTCACTCAACGAGAAACAAAGGCAGACTGAGTCACGAACGCATGGGATGCTTTGTATGGGTGCTCGATTCCAGGAAATGAGTGGCCGAGTCACGCGGGCAGGCGGACGAGTTTGGTACGGACCATTTTCAGATCACTGCTCCCCTCAAAGTCTGTCAAGGCACAATGAGAACTTTTAGCAATTTGCAGTCAATCAGGAAGAGAATCAATCCCACTTCTGGCCACAAGATGGTGCTCCAGAGGTATTTTTGGCAGACAGATTGTTTAAACTGCTGAGAAGGGAGAAAGATTAACAGCACAACGATCAACATGCAGATCTTCAGCCAGACACCCAGTGAGGAGATCAGGCACAGGAATTTAAAAAAAAAGAAAAAAATAAGAAGGATCCACAAAAATAAAGCCTCCAGTAAAGGCACCAGCCACAGCCACCGGAAACACCATTCTCCCGCTCAGGCAACCTAGAACGCAGAGCTGAGCATGTGTTCCAGAGCCATGTGGCAATGGCTGCAGCAGCATGGGCCCCGAAGCCTCAGCCAGGCAGTAGAACAGCTCCTGTCACTTCTCTGACCTGCCCGATCGTCACAGGACAGCACACACACACAGATACAGCACTGTAATCTGATCCCGACTCTCTCACCGGCCTCCGATTCTGTCTCAAAAGCAAATTACAAGCTGGAAGAAATGCTCAGCAGCAAGTTTGAAAGACCCATCAGGACTGGCATGTTTGGAAGACCCATCAAAGTTTTGCCGTCAGCAGGGAGTCCCAGCAGGGAGTCCTTTAATTGAGCATGTCGGAAGCATCAGATCAGCCAGACTCTCACTCCTTCATTCTTGCTACTGTATTTCTCAAAGGATCACTGAAAGCAAAGAGGTCTGGATCGCAAAAACAAGCTAAGTAGTGTACTTTACTGAACGACCCCCCCCCTGGAACGGACCATTTTAAAATTGTACGAAAACCGAGCAGATGTCCGAGAACCGGAACAAAATCTCAATGAAAAAAGATGTTGAAAACCGAAGCATACGAAAACTGGGGCAAACGAAAACCGAGGTTTGACTGTATTTCCAAAAAGAAGAATGAAATGCTTTGTGATCAAAGGGCTAGCATTTTTTCGGATGGTTTCCAAGCCTAAACAAATGAGTTGTAAAGCCTTTTTAGCATTAAAACCTGCTGTACTTTCTTTGATGCAATTCAGTTAGAAGATTTTCTGAAAAGTAAAGATTTATAATGCCTCATTTTCTGGGTAGAATAAGCTAAAAAAAAAAAGAGGAGGGGTTTAAGAGTTATTTCTCGGGCAGATCTCGTTCAGTTGACTTTGTTTGAGTTCTCTCCCTAATGTGTAATAGATGATATTGTCTTTATAATTTGTATTCTTCTGTTTTCTTGTTCATTTGTAAAAGGTGAAATGCTTAATAAAAATTAAAAACATGCAATTCTTGCTCTTCCTCCGTCAGACAAGTAAGGCCTACTCCCACCAAATATTCCAGTCTATGCCTTCTGTTTAGGCTCCCTTTCTGGCGTGTACAAACACTTATAAAATTCTACAACCCCCCTCCCCCCCCCCCCACCAGCAAGCTCTACTCCCTGAGCATTCTTTTTTTTTTTTCTTTTGAAACTTTATTTAGTAATCATCATAACCATAACATTCAGTACAATGCAGACAATAAGCCCCCGCAGAGTGTACTCTTATCTCCGCGCATAGGCAGACACAACATACAATTATGTAGCAACAGCAAACAAAAAAAGGCACAACATAGACAATTACATGATTTTATGTAAATGGTATACCACCCCCCTTCCCCCCCCCTCGCCCCCCACCCTCCCCCCCCGGCGTCACAACCATCAAGTAATATTAACATAAGTACTCATAATCCATTCCCAAGTAACTCTCAACCAGGCACTACAGTGGTGCCTTAATAGCCCACATTTACTATTTCATTGCGGCAGCGGGGGCCAAGGCTCTGAATGTAGGGCTCCCAAATAAGCATGAAGGTGGACCACTTTTTCACCCTACCCCGGGCTCCCCAGCGCTCCGCCAGCATCAACTGGTGAAACCTGTTGCGCCACTCCAAAAAAGTTGGCGGGTCCCAGTCTCGCCAATGATGTAAAATAGAACCTTTGCCCACCAGACATGCCTTACGCACCAGAAGCCGCTCCCACCGTCCCACTGGAAGAGCCTGATGTAACAAATCGAGTGTGACCAGAACTCCGGTCCAAGGAAAGCGCTGCTGCAATAATCCCATAAGGTATTTATGAATACTGGACCAGTATGGGAGGATGCGCCTGCACTGCCACCACATATGGGTTAGGGTAGCCAAGGGCATGGAACATCTAGGGCAAGACCCGTCCTGAGTAATACGACTCCGCAGAGTGCGACGTGGGGAGAAATGCACCCGCGTCAAAGCTTTATATTGCACCTCTCGCCATCTAGCACCCTCCACTAGCCCCTCTATGCGCCCCAAAGCCTGTCGGATAACGTCCGGCAATACCTCACGCCCCAGTTCTGCCTCCCAAGCCAGCTCAGCCTTCTTAAAATCCGGCGTTGCCCGGAAACACTCCAATCTAGTTTTCAACCCCGCTATCGTCGGGGGGGTCTCCCCTCCAATCTCGAAAAAGTCAAGAATTTGCACCGACCTATCAACACCCAACTCTTCCCTAGGCAGCGTAGCCACATAGTGAGCGAGTTGCATAAATGCAAAGTACTGAGAGGAAGGCAGACTGAACTCGGCACACAGCTCCTGAAATGATTTGCAGTGGCCTGTGAGTCCCACTACATGGCCCACGTAATCGATACCCTGGGCTTGCCACAGCTGAAAGGTCCGGGATTCAGAACCTGGCAGAAAATTCCCTGAGCATTCTTAATTGTCCTTTTATTATTCCTGACTTTAAATTTCTGTAACCTCCTTGCCATATATCTACTTGCTTTGTTACAATATTCTTATACAACCTGTTCCTTTCTTCACATAGCAAAATTGATGTCATCCAGTTGCAGTTCCCTCAGAGCTTCCCTTGCCTTCAGCATCTCCCCTGTAGGCTTTTTTCACTTCCCTTTCTCATTTGACAAGCACTTTTCAGTTTAGAAATCCTCTCACCAGTTTCCCTCAGATCACTGCCTTAAGACATTCCCACACCAGCCCAGGTTTCTGCTCTCCAATGTCATTCAAGGTTATATATTTCTCCAAGTCTCTGGCGATTATCCCCCCCCCCACCCCCGGCTCTCCCTTTCATCATCCTACAGTGAATCATTAAACCTCCATACCAAGTTTGCTTTCTCCTCCATCCCATTTTCATCCTCAGTCCAACAGGAGCATGGTCTGGTCATGTCATTGCTTCAATCTTACTACTTCCCCTACTCAAACAGATTTCTTCTACTTGAATCACATCAATCCTAATGTATATGATGCACCCTGGTGTAGAAGTTGTAATCTCTTTCCAAGGGGTGTATTGCCTGCCACACGTTACATAGATTAAACATTTTGCAGCAATCCCACATCTTTTCTCTGTACTTTCACAGCCCCATATTTTCATCTCTTCAGATATCCAATCTCAGATCGTTCACTGCATTAATCTCCCTTCTGCAGAATCTAACAGTTCCCCTGTAAGTCTCATAGAATGACCCCGCTGTTTAATTAGGGTCATATATGTACATCCAACATATTTGTAAAATTACAATTGGGAGAGGTAAAGTATATGTACCATCCTCCATTATCCTTCTCTACCTCCAATACCTGCCTGCCCAGATTATTAGATAAAATCACCCCCACTCTTCCTTTTTTTTTTCTTTTCCTTTCCAGTCTGTTTGATGCCAAAAGCACATTTCCAAATTTTGGGTGTGAAAACAACTTTTCATTCCTAATCGTCCCTCCATTCCAGTCTAGTACATGTGGGTTGTCTCTCTCTCCACTGAGCAACTGAGGACTGAGTATGAAGTTTCTGATGTCACAGCAGAACAACTCCCTCCTTAGGCTCCAGCAAACAGTATCTCAGTTCTCAGAAGCTGAGTAAGAAGCTTCTTCATGGCTGAACTCCATTGGTTGGACATATGACAGGATTAAAATAAATAAATAAATAAAGGGTTTCAAGAGAGCACATTGTACAGAAGAAAAGCAGCAAACATAATCAAAGCTGGTGTTGGTGAGCTGTCATTTGGGAGCTTAGCAGTGAGAATAGCAGGGGGCAGAATCTGCTGCTCGGTCACCAGGGCCCTTAAGTGGGTATGGTGTGGCTCAGGGGTTAAACTACCAAGGATCATCAGCAGTACCTCAAGTTTTCAGTACCTATGGGTCATTTTCAGTTCCAAGCCTTGCCCTTCGGCCTAGCCACTGCTCCTCAGACCTTACAAAGATCATGGTGGTAGTAGTAGCTGCAGCTCTGTGACAGCAAGGCATCCTGATCCACCCCTATCTGGACGACTGGCTTATCAGGGTGTAGTCGGAGCTAGAGGGTACGGCTGCCACACAGAAGGTGGTAACCTTCTTCTAGAGTCTAGGTTGGGTGGTAAACCTGGCCGAGAGCAAGCTCGATCCAGTCCAGGACCTAGTGTGTCTGAGTGCTCGATTCAACACCAAAGCGGGGCGTGTGTACCAGCCAGACAAGAGGATGCAAAAGATTCTATCCCAGGTACAGCGCTTCCTGAACATGGGGGGTGCCTTCGGTGTGGTGCTATCTGCAGTTCCTGGGGTCCATGGCAGCATCTCTGGACCTTGTTCCATGGATGAGGGCCCACATATGTCCGTTACAAAGGGCCTTGCTCTCTCACTGGTCTCCTCAGCATCATCTGCTGTCTGCGAAACTGATCTGGCCTCTGGCTATGAGGGTGGCACTGTCATGGTGGCTATAGCTCGACCATTTGATGGCGGGCATGCCACTGGAACAACCAGATTGGGTCTTAGTGATGACCGATGCCAGCCTCACGGAGTGAGGAGCACATTGCGAGTCGCAGGTGACCCAAGGACTCTTGTCTTCGGAGGAGAGTACTTGGTCCATCAATTGTCTGGAAATGAGAATGGTGTTTCTTTCGCTTCACTTTTTCTGTCCCCTGATTTTCAAGAAGGCGGTACGGGTTTGCTCAGACAATGCAACCTTGGTGGCATATATTTATCGCCAGGAAGACACGGGCAATGCATTGCTGGCAGAGTAAATTTTCCCCCTGCTCTTCTGGGTGAAGGAGAACCTAGCCGCTTTCTCCGCTGCTCATGTAGCAGGAAAAGAAAATGTTCAAACGGACTTTCTCAATCACCACTACTTGACCCGAAAGAATGAGAACTAAATGCAGCCATCTTCCATGACATCACAATCCGCTGGGTATGCAGATCATGGATCTGATGACCTCTGCCTGTAATGCCAAGGCGAGTCTTTTCTTCAGCAGGCGCAGGAAGCCCATGTCCAAAAGGTTTGATGCTCTAGCCCAGATGTGACTGTATGTATTTTCACCGTGGTCTCTCATAGAACGGATTCTACAGCACATAGAAGCCCATCGCGGTCAGGTGATCTTGATTGCTCTGTATTGGCCACGCAGACCCTGGTATGCTGACCTCTGCCGGCACTTGCCAAGAGTGTCAACCTGTTCTCGCTTATGGCTTGGCTTTTGAAAGAGCAAAGCTGAGGCGGAAAGGCTTTTTGGCATCCATGATAGCCAGTCTGTTAAGAGATCTACATCCTTGGCCTTTGTTTGCATGTGGTGCGTGTTTGAAAGTTGGTGTGAGGACCAGACTGCAGCCCTTTACCACTTCTCTTCTGGATATACTAGTTTTCCTGCAGGTTGAGCTGGATAAGGACTGTGGCGCTCAACTCCTTGCAGGTTCAGGTTGCGGCTCTTGTTACTGTGGGCACATGCAGGGACATTCCCTAGTGTCTCATCCAGATGTGGGACTTTTGCTCAGGGCAGCGAAACAGGTGGGTCCACCCCTGAGGCCTTGGTGCCCTCGTGAGGGAGGAGTGGCTCAGTGGTTGGGACAGGTTACCTCAGGCCGGAAAGTGGATATAGAAACCATCTTCTTTTTTGCAGATAGGCCTGGAACAAGAATTGGCTCTGAACCTCTCTTTTAAGGTCCAATTTTTTTCCTTGTATCCTGCTAGACCAGTCCAGGACTTGCCCTGGAAGACTTTCCTACAGGTTGGGAAGCTCTGCTGCCCTTGAATTGCATTGTGGTTTTTCAGTGCCTGACACAGATTCAGCTATGGTAAGAAAACTAATTGTAAATAGTTCTAATAGTTCCATGTAACTAAATAAGTACTTGTTTCTTGTACTATTCATACCTTTTTGTTTTTTGTAAACTGCGCTTGATCCTTTGGAAAGCGCGGTATAAAAATGTTTAATAACCACCCCCCCCCCCCCCCAAATGTTCAACATGTTTGTTCTGATTGACTGACTGGTTGTCAATACTAATAGTTGAGTTGTTTTCTGAATGTTTCAGTCTAGCTTATTGCTTGGAAAGTGTCTTACTGTCTTCTGTCGGTGCTGCACCAACAAATATATCTTTTGATGACATTGAAAGATACTAAAGTCTGTCTCCACTTACTGCATAGCTCACTCATTTGGACTGGTCTAGCAGGATTCAAGGAAAAAATGATACGTAAAATTTTTCCATATCAAGATTGCAATCATTAAAGAATAACAGCTACACTCTTGCTTAAGGGATCAAGCATGAATTGCGCTTTTCCTTTATTGTACTCTCTCCATTGGTTTTCTGTGACTGCTAGAATAAAATATAAATTGTTGTGTTTATATTTCAAAATTTTATGTTTTATGTCCAACTTATATGATCCCTTATTTGCAACTCAGTTCAATGACCAAAATGGTGTGCTCCAATTACAGGAATCGATTGAAGTTACCTACCGCCTCTGAATTTAAATTAGTGGGGACAAGGAAAAAACTGTTCCATGGAATGCCATTGGATGTATAAAATGAGAGAACTTATTTAAAATATTTAGTAAATAAGTTTTTCCTTTAATTGAATGTATTAATTGATGTGAGATGTATTTGATTTTATTGTACTATGTCAGGCATGTCCAACAGGTAGATAGCGATCTACCTGTAGATCGCGGAGGGGTCAGAGGTAGATCGCCAGCCCCACTTGGCTCCATCTCTTCAGCAGCTCGCCCCGTCGCTAGGAGAGAGCTTGTGCCGGCAGATCATCTGCCGAGGGCTTGCCGCCGCTGCTGATCCTTTGCCTGTCTCTTTTCCCTGCCTTCGAGAATCTTGCCTGCAGGTGTATTGGGGGCGCTTGTTTTTTTCGTGCCAATAGTTTGTGGGTACCCCAGGGGGCCGCCGCCTGTGCCCCACGACGAGACGCCACGCCACAGGCCCGGCGTCATACCTGGTCTCCTGCCTCTCAGAATCACCCATTCCTTATCGGTCCTCCAGTTTAGTCCTCCACCTCTGGGTAGTGTACCTCCTCCTGCAGCTTGGAGACTGGGCATGTCCAAAAAAACATGACATCACTGCATGTAGTCTGGAGGCCCTCCCATCAACCCCCAGTGTGTCCAATCTCCATGCAGCAGGAGGACGTAGTGAGCCTAGGTGCTGGGCTCACTTTAAGACTCAGATAGGGAGCATTAGAGTAGTTGTCCATTGTTTTAAGGTTTGATTTGGGGTATATTCACCATTTTATTTAATTTGTTCCTGTGGCTTTAAATTTAAAAAAAAAAGGCAGATGATTTTTACTTGTGCCAGCCCCTATTGAGCTCTTCTTTAATCTGCTCACTAAGCTTTCTGCTGTCTGGCTGAGATCTTTTCCCCTTGATAGTACGAGGAATAGCTCTTCTATAACCAGCGAACCTACACTACCCTTCCCTCCGATCGCTCCTTTGCTTCAACGAGGAAGGCTGTTATCGGGCGGGAGGTCGGCAGCGGCTCCTCGCTAGCTTTTGGCTGAGGGGAGCTGCACGGACTGGAGCCCCGTGCTTTGTCGGAGGAGGTGAGACGAGCAGAGCTCAGAGGAGCGGCGCCGGTAATTTGAGGTACTCTGAGGAGAGAGAGGCGGGCAGTTGATCGCCGGCAGCTGTCAGAGTAAAGGCAGTTCCGTGGAAAGCTTTTGGTGCCTTTACTCTGTTTCTCTCAGCGGCGGCCATTTTGACCACGTGGTCAACGCATGCAAACGGCTGTGGGAGAGTTTAAAAAGGTTTAAAAAGTTAACCCCCCCCCCCCCAAAAAAAAACCCCAAACCAATTGTGCATTGATTTTATATGTTAAGGGATTTAGCCTTCAGTTTGCATTTATTTAATTGTTCCCTTGGGTGTCCTTTTTCCTCCCGGGAGTTTTTGGGAGGATAGGGCAGACTAGAGCAGACTGTTGTTCCGCTTGACTGCCGTAGGTGTTTAATTTTTAGTAATTGCAGATTTAAAAAGAATTCTTTTTGTTTTATTTCCTCAAAGCCAGTTGCTATTTGCTTTTTCCTGTGGGTGACATTTTATGGCGGCTCGGCCTCAGTGCGTGGTTTGTGGAACCCGCAGAGGGGCGATTGCCGAGTCCGGGATCTGTCGGGGCTGTACGGCAGTCTCCGCCAGCTTGGAGCATCAGATGGAAATACAGGCAACAGAGCCTCAGGACACAGTGCCTGTAATGGAAGGGGAGCCTTCATCAATCACCCCTCCAGTGGCCGGTCTCAATTCCCCGGACGGGCAGCTGGCGGCTTCTCTGCCTGCCGCATCTGGGTCACAACTTGGGGATTTCTGCCCAGATTTTGTTCTAATTTTGTATCAGGCGTTCTGTTTGAGGCGGCAGGGGAGAGTACCGGACCCTTTGCCGTTGCCTGCCTCCCATCAGCGGGGGCTGCGGCGGGATTGGACAGTGGTTCCTCTAGACCATCCAAGAGAGCCAGGGGGCAGGAGCTGTTGCAGTCAGAGGTGGACTGGCAGGACTCAGAAGAAAATGAGATTGATCTTGAACCCGGTTTGGAAGATTTGGAGGAAGGAGAAATTCCCGAACCGGAGGATCAGGCAAAAATTATTAGATTGTTCCATAAAGAGGAATCGGTGGCACTTATCACGGAATCCCTGCAAATGTTGAAATTGGCCACGGAACAACCAGTAGATGAAGAAAGTGGAGAAGATCTGATTATACAAGCGTGCGGCAGACTCAAGTGGTGTTTCCCATGATTGACCGAATGATCCAAGATGAGTGGGAAATTCCGGAAGCAGGACTCAGGGGAAATAGAAGTATGAATAGATTGTATCCCCTGGCAGATAAGGACAAGGAGAGATTTCGGTCCCCGAGAATTGATGCAGCAGTCTCAGCGGTCACTAAGAGGACCACCATTCCAGTAGAGGGTAGCGCCGCGCTTAAGGTTGTGCAGGATCACAAGGTGGATGGTTTGTTGAAGCAATCCTTTGAAGCGGATGCTTTGTCATTACAAGCTTCCATTTGTGGAGCTTGGGTGGCCAGAGCTGGTCTCAGATGGTCCCAGAGCCTAAGGCAGGTTACTCAGCTGAAACAGGAAGGGCTAAGGGAGCTGGACTGCTTAGATTTCGGAGAGGCTTATTTGTTTGATGTACATTATGATTTAATCAGAGCCCTGGCTAATAGTATGGTGTCGTTAGTGGCTGCCCGTAGGTCCTTGTGGTTGAGAAATTGGGCGGCGGACGGCTCTTCCAAAGCGCGTCTCAGCAAGCTCCCGTTTAAAGGGACCCTACTCTTTGGTGAGGATTTGGAGAAGTTGGTCAAAGATTTGGGAGAGTCTAAAGGGGGCAGACTCCCGGAACATAAGCCTAAACAAGGGAAGTCCTTGTCGGCCTTTCAAGGTCAGTTCCGAGATTTCAGAAGGTTTCGAACTTCTCGATTGGGGGGGGCTTCCAACGAGGTAGATTTGCTTCTAGAGCGCAGGGGTTTTGTGGTTTTGCAGCAGCGGCCGCGGCACCCACTAGAAAGTCACAATGAAGTGAGGCAGGCCTCGGTGGGAAGTCAACCGATAGGAGGGAGGCTTCGAAGGTTTCTTCCCACCTGGCCCAAATAACGACAGATCAGTGGGTGTTGGAAATAGTTCGAGATGGTTATGCTCTGGAATTCGCAAAGCCGGTGCAGGATGCCTTTGTACTTTCGCCGTGCAAAGGACGAAGGAAAGTCCTGGTGATCCGTCAAACTCTAGACCGCTTATTGCAAATTGGAGCGGTCGTTCCGGTGCCAATAGGAGACTACGGCAGGGGTCGATACTCCATTTATTTTGTAGTGCCAAAGAAGGACGGTTCGTTACGCCCTATATTAGACCTCAAAGGAGTGAACCGCTGTCTCCTAGTGTCCCACTTCAGAATGGAGACTTTAAGATCAGTTATTGTAGCGGTGCGAAAAGAGGAGTACTTGACATATCTCGACCTTACGGAAGTGTATCTGCACATTCCTATCAGGGAGGAACATCAAAGATTTCTTTGTTTCGCTCTTCCGTGGAAGCATTACCAGTTTCAGGCGTTGCCCTTCGGTCTTGCAACGGCGCCCCGAAAGTTCACCAAAATTATCGTGGTGGTGGTGGCGACGTTGAGGAAGGAAGTAGTGTTAGTACATCCCTATCTCAACGATTGGTTAATCCGAGCGGAATCTGAAGCCGAGAGTGTTCGGGTCACGGCCAAGGTGGTGCAGTTCTTGGAGGATCTCGGCTGGGTTGTCAACGTAGCGAAGAGTCATCTCGTGCCCGCCCAAGATCTCGAGTACCTGGGGGTTTGATTCGACACTCGGAACGGAGCAGTATTTCTGCTGCTCCGTCCCTCTCGCAGAGTAATGGTTCCTCCGTGGGATCTCAATTTGGTGTTAGCATTGTCTAGGGGACCCTTTGAGCCTTTGCATAAGGTGTCGGTTAAGGACTTAACTTTAAAGATAGTATTTTTAGTAGCCATTTGTTCAGCGAGGCGAATTTCGGAGCTCCAGGCGTTGTCTTGTAGAGAGCCGTTCCTGTCTTTTTCTAGGGAAAAGGTGGTTCTGCATCCGGTGCCTTCCTTTTTACCTAAGGTAGTTTCGCCGTTTCATGTGAATCAGTTGGTCTCTCTGCCAGTTCTTGGGCCGCTGGACGGCGGAGGAGGACCGTGGTTTGCGCCGCCTAGACTTAAAGCAGATTTTGCAGCAATATCTCAAGGTATCTGAACCCTTTTGCAAATCGGAGTGTTTGATTGTGGTGTTCGGAGGTTCCCGAAAGGGTGAGGCAGCTGCAAAGGCCTCTCTTTCTCGGTGGATTAGAGAAGCAATTTATTCTGCTTATATCTTGAATGGGAGAGTGGTGCCGGCAGGCTTACGGGCTCATTCTACCAGGGCGCAAGCTACTTCATGGGCGGAGTTTAGTTTGGTGCCGCCAGAGGAAATCTGTAGAACGGCCACCTGGTCGTCTCTTCATATTTTCAGTAAGCACTACTGCCTGGATGTCTTGGCGGCGAAGGATGCTGGTTTCGGGACGGCGGTGTTGCAAGCTGCTTAGAAAGGTCCCACCCAGTAGTTACTGCTCTGTTACATCCCCGAAGTGGAGGACTAAACTGGAGGACCGATAAGGAAATGTAAATTACACTTACCTGGTAATTGAAGTTCCTTGAGGGAATCCAGTTTAGTCCTCATTCCCGCCCGGGATAGCATATTCAGATGGTATTTCTTTGGGGGACGAGAGGGGATTACTGGTAGGTATACTTTCTTCTTTTAGCCTTTCTCGTCTGTTTTTGCTAAGCGAACAGAAGGGTAGGCACAAGAAAAGAGGCCTGTCTAACAAAAAAAATAGAAAAGAGATTTTATCATTACACGTTGTGGGTGTTTGTTTAATTACTTTAGAGTGGTTGGTTGTTATATTGGCTAATTCTTTGTTGCTCCCTTGAGTAAGCTTTATCAATAGTTCACTGGGGGTTGATGGGAGAGCCTCCAGACTACATGCAGTGATGTCACGTTTTTTGGACATGCCCAGTCTCCAAGCTGCAGGAGGAGGTACACTACCCAGAGGTGGAGGACTAAACTGGATTCCCTCAAGGAACTACAATTACCAGATAAATGTAATTTACATTTCCTGCCCCCGCCCCAACACCCCTTAGACGTGTGCTATATACCGGGTGATATCCATTCGCCCGGGCTTTACCTGAATACACTTACCGTATTAGTTGTCATATGCTGGTCGTTGGTCGCTTTATAGTTCACTTTCATTAAACGTTTTCGGGCAGACACAACAAAGTGTCAAGAATTTGGTGATTTTGGCGGGCTTTTCCAATTTTGTTCTAACTTGCCTATGCCTTGCCTTCAAATTGGTTCAAACTACTGTGACTTTTGCTTGCCTCTGCAATTTTATTTTGCTTTGCCTTTGCGTTGATTCTACACTGTGTGCAGAATTTATTAAATCGCGTGTGGTGGTATTTGAATTTGTTTGGCGGTATTTGATTTTATCTGGTTTGCTGGACAGGTGTTTGAGTTCTTTTGATGATTGTTTGTTGGTATTTGATTATTGGTGCCAGTATGATGAATTCTTATTTTTACTTTTAGAACTGCATGTGTGGTTTTGGCATCTCCAGTCCTTGCATTGCACATCATCCAGAGGTGGTCAGTTCCTGTTGTTCTTTAATACTTTGGGACAGTGACAGTTTTGGACCAGATTCAGCCAGTGTTTATACTAACTTAGCAGATTTGGCCTTCTTACATCCAGCCACCCCAGTATAACGAAGATGAGTGTTCAAAGAAGAGCAAAACCTACCACTTTCATGATGAATGGGAAATGGACTACTTCTTCATCATGGTTGAAAGACAAGTGTTGTCTAATTTGTAACGCCCCAGTATCCTTGCCCAAAAAGGGTAATCTTGAATGTCATTATAAGGCTCTGCATAGCAATAAGTTTGATACAGAATTTCCACCCAAAAGTGAAATTCGTAAACTGAAGCTCAAAGAACTTAAATCGAAATTGGCTACTCAGCAACAGTTGATGGCGAAGCCAAGGTCACATTCGGTCAATGCAACCATAGCCTCCTTCAAGGTCAGCAACCTGATTACAAAGAAATGCAAACCTTTCACTGAAGGGGAATTTGTAAAAGATTGTCAGCTGCTTCAAGAAAACAATCTTTTTTGAAGGATTTAATAATAAGAAAGAGATCATAGCTGCTATTCAAGATGTACAATTGTCAAGAAATGCTGTCGTGCGGCAAATAGAAAAGATGTGTGGAGACACAACTGAACAATTGTTGGAGGATGTTTCAAATTGTGTTGCTTTTTCACTCCAACTGGATGAATCTACTGTACAGACATAAGAGACATAGCCCAGTTACTGATCTTTATCCGGATGGTTTTTGAAGACTTCAGTGTTAAAGAACTACTACTTGGAATGATTTCTTTAAAAGGGAGAACTACCGGTCAGGAAATATTCAGTTCTTTCCATTCTTTTGTGACAAAGTGTAATCTTCCATTGCATAGACTTGTTTCCATCACTACTGATGGAGCAAGAGCAATGACAGGTGAGGTTAACGGTTTCATAGCCCTCTGTAGACAGCATGATGACTTCCCAGATTTCCTTTCTTACCACTGCATCATTCACCAGCAAGTTTTGACAAGAAAGAGACTTGATACAAAGACTGTCTTGGACATAACTTTCAAAATTGTAAATTCAGTTCGTGGAAAATCACTTCAAAGACTGCTTTTCAATCTTACTCTTGATGAAGGGGCAGCGGAAATCATTTTGCACACAGATGTAAGGTGGCTAAGTAGGCACAAATTTCTGCAAAGATTTCGTGATTTACTGAATGAAATAAGTTTTTTTTGAAGGAGAGAGGAGATGACCAAGCAGAGTTGGAAGATGGAGTGGTTATGTGATCTGGCATTTCTCGCTGACTTTACAGGCAGACTAAGTGATATGAACCTTGAGCTACAAGGTAAAAACAAATGCATTGGCGAGATGATGAGTACAGTTTCATCCTACAAGAGCAAATTTGAGCTAATGAAGACTGACCTTGCAAACAACACTTTTGATCTTTTTCCTAATACGCAGGACCATCTGGGACAATATCCAAATTTTAGTTTTTCAGAATGAGAAGTACCGTATTTTTCGCACCATAAGACGCACTTTTTCTTCACCAAAAAGTGGGAGGAAAAGTGCCTGCGTCTTATGGTGCGAATATAAGAAGTTGCAGAGCAGCAGCGGGTCTGGGCGTTCCACCTCTGCTCTGCCGTCGTGTTCCTCTTCTTTCCCTCTTCTTGGTGCTGCATACGGGGACACACCGTCTTACCTCCTCTCCCAGAGGTAGCACTCCGCAGGCCCTCCTACCTCTGCCTTCACTGCGTGGGTTCCTCCTGCGGGACTAAGCTCCCAAGTGGCACCCCGCTGCTCCGTTCACCTCAGCGCGCCCTCCAGTTGTTCTTCAGGCCCACAAACGCCGGCTTTCCCGCACGGTACTGCCGCTGTCTTCTCAGCATCTGCACTGTCCTTCGCGGTGCCGATCGCACCTTGTCTCAGCCTGCTCCTCTCTACGTCCTCTCTTTCACTTTGGGCCTGGCTTCTTCCGTCGCGGTGAAACTCCTCTGCTCACCGCCTGTCCCGGTCTACCGACCGGCGATCGCTCCTCTGCGTTCCCTACCGGGGGTCTCACTCCACTGCCTCCTTTCGTCTACGCCGCTCTGCTTGCACATTTAGGGGTTATTTCCCCCCTCAAATCGGCTACACCGCTATTTCCTCCGATGACATCACCGGAACCCTCATCTGTTATGTTCATCAGGTGGACAAAGGTGAGTCAGTTGATATTGTATATCTGGACTTTCAGAAAGCCTTTGACAAGGTCCCTCATCAGAGTCTTTTGGCAAAACTAAAGAGTGATGGCATAGGAGGCAGTGTACTATTGTGGATCAGGAACTGGTTAAAAGATAGAAAGCAGAGGGTAGGGTTAAATGGCCAATTTTCCCAATGGAGAAAGGTGAATAGTAGTGTACCCCAGGGATCTGTGCTGGGCCCGCTGCTTTTTGACATATTCATAAATGACCTGGAAAGTGGAATAACGAGTGAGGTTATCAAATTTGCAGATGACACAAAACTATTTAAAATTTTTAAAACCCAAGAGGATTGTGGAAAATTGCAAGAGGATCTTGATAAATTGGAAGACTGAGCATCAAAATGGCAGATGAAATTTAATGTGGGCACGTGCAAAGTTATGCACCTAGGGAAGAACAACCTAAATTATGGTTACACGATGCAAGGTTCCACATTAGGAACTACCACCCAGGAAAAAGATTTAGGCGTCATTATGGATAACATGTTAAAACCCTCGGCCCAGGGTGCAGCGGCAGCCAAGAGAGCAAATAGAATGCTAGGTATCATAAGGAAAGGAATGGAAAATAAAACAAATAATAAGCACTTTCACAGCAAATAGGTAGGATGCATAAGGCAATCAAAACAGAATATTTTTTTTCCTATTTTCCCCTCTGAAAAACCAGGTGCGTCTTATGGTCCGGTGCGTCTTATGGTGCGAAAAATACGGTATGTGATAGAAATTTGTTCTGTTATCCAGGAATTCGAAAATAGATTCTGTGACTGCCAAAAAATTGGAACAGTTGTGGAGTACTTGTCATACCCATTCAAAGTAGATGTGGACATTAAAGAAACTGCAGCTGCTATCAGTAAAAATTACTCATTGAACAAGCCATCTCTTGAAAACAAATTATTAACCCTTAAAAATGACATTTTTCTCAAGACCCATGCGGAGCAAAAATTGTTTTGGAAGCTAGTGCCTAGAGATAAATTTCCCAACTTGAGAAGATGCAGTGAAGCTGTACACTCCTGTTTCGGTTCAACTTATTTGTGTGAATCTGCGTTTTCTGATCTGAGACTGGCCCTCACGCAATATTCACCCAACTTCAAAAAGCTGGTGGATGAAATGCAGGCTCAGATGTCTCACTAATGAGCAAGAGCGAAATATTAAAGATTGTGCAAGATCAGCCTGGATTAATACTCAACCTAAATTTAACACAAATTACCCAGTAAAAGTTAAAGAAAGTTATTAAGACAGTTAAAGTTATTACTCAATAAAACTTTAAGAAAAAATGTACTTTCCATTTCCCCTCGCAGTTCTTACTGGATCTTCGTCTCTGTGTTTTGTTTTTGCTTAGTTTGCTTAACAGCTGATCACATCCAAGTAAATGACAGAAGGTTCATTAAAAATGGAGGGGGGGAAGCCTCCAACTTTATTGGGTTAAAATTTAATTGAAACTAATTTGAAACTTAATTTTCATGGTGGTAGATCACCGGCACTTTTGGCCGGAAAAAGTAGATCACAACCTGTTCGAAGTTGGACATGCCTGTAACTATGTAATATATATTGAATTGTTATTGTACATTGCCCTGATCTTTCGGTTGGGTGCAAATAGAAGAAATTAAATCAACTTCTTGGAAGTACCAGGCATATGTAGAGGATGCTAACTGTTGTGGCTTGTTGCATAAAAGCACACAGATTGAGCTCTTTAGGTCACATAGTAACATAGTAAATGATGTCAGATAAAGACCAGCATGATCCATCCAGTCTGCCCAGCAAGACGGCAAGAGTAGGTGCACCAGCCGCTCTGTGCAGGTCACTCCTCCCCATTTCTTTGTTTAGGGGTGAAGCCGCCGCTCCGTGCAGGTCACTCCTCCCCATTTCTTTGTTTAGGGGTGAAGCCACCGCTCCGTGTTTGTTGAGAAATTAGGTAGTTAAGTTTATTTTGATTTTGTCCTGATCTCCAGGAACAAGCAGGAATGAGTCTTCACATATGGGTACGTCGGTACCGACGGAGCCTGCGCGGGAACGCTCCCCAGCGTCCAATCAGAAAGCTTTTGGGAGCATCCCTCAGCGCCTGCGTGCTGCCTTCCCGCCTTTCCAACCGTCTCTCCTCAGTTTTCGTTTTTCCGCGGAGCCGGCAGGACGTCTTCCTGTTGCCGCAGAAATTTTTTTCTTTAAATCTTTTACTTTTTGTTTTCTTGTGGTCGCGGCTGTTTCCCCGACTCCACCGGTACCGCCGGTGGTTTTTTTTCTTTTTCCTAAAACTCAGGGAGGTTTTTTCCCTCTGTTTCTGTCTTGAATTTTTGGGCCTGTAAGGCCTCTCCATTATGGAGCCGCCTTCTCCTAAGAAGTGCCTTAACTGTGGAAATACAGTTTTCTTTTTAGACTCCAATAACTGGTGTCTAACCTGTTTGGGTCCTGACCCCTTTCCTCCAGAGCCATCAGGCCACAATTTTATGAGGAGAAATTCTCCATTTCGAGTTTCCCTCGATACAGTTTTCCCTTCCAGTGTAAGGGCACCGACCATTTCTTCTCTACAGGATCAGGTAACCCACAAACAGTCTGTTAAGACTAGCCAATCCTTGGGTGGTAGGTCTCATGCC
Organism: Ichthyophis bannanicus; assembly: GCA_033557465.1. Taxonomy (NCBI): domain Eukaryota; kingdom Metazoa; phylum Chordata; class Amphibia; order Gymnophiona; family Ichthyophiidae; genus Ichthyophis; species Ichthyophis bannanicus. The sequence continues at coordinate 249,764,474 of CM066039.1, read as the reverse complement.
AAGCATGATGACGGCTCCAGCCTTGCCCTCAAGACCTCATTGGCTTCAAACCCCGGCGGGAGTCTTCGGTCTCCAAAGCCTTTCAGGGGTTTCAGGTTGTTCCTGGGGCTCACCCCTCACAGAACATACCTGAGCCATGCTCAGGGGTGGCATCCGCTTCGAGCGGTACCGATAACCCGGCATTGGTACTGGTGTTGAGCGATCCACTCCTCACCAGGGATCGTCATCTGGTGTACTCGGTGCCTTCGGGACCGATCGATACCCAGATTGACTTTCCAGTATCGGCAGCTCCGTCGATACGACCCCTGACGTCGGTACCATCTAGACATGCATCGATAGATTTGCTTCCTTCGATGCCGAGTCTAGAATCGATATCTAGTCTGGAAGACTGGGTACCGACGCGTCTCAGAACCGACACGCACCGATTCCGGATGCGCGGTACCGAGGATATTCACCGAGACTTTTGAGTTACCTCGGTACCGTTTGAGCAGCCTCCGATGACTGTTTCGATGTCGGTATCGCCTTCGATTCCGGCTCAGCTACCTGTATCGGTGTCGATGCTGGTACCTGCAGTAACATCGGGACCAGCTCCATCCATGCTTTTTTCACGAGGATCGCTCCTTTCTATACCTAGTTTGGAGTCGATACCTAGCATGGACGATACAGTACTGACTGTCTCAGCTCATACTGGCCAGTCCCAGTATCTATTCATTAGAGATCCTGTTTTGCACCGGACAAGTACATCCTCTGGTGCCCAGGCTAGTTCTTCGAGTTTAGCCTGTCCAGGGATTGTTCCCATTGGAGATCCTTCTTTTCAAAAATTTCTCCTTGACATGGCAACATTTCTGGCTATTCCTATCCCTGGCTATGATCCCACACAAGGCTTTTCTGGGGAAAAGGAAAATATAATGCTTCCTTTACATCATTCTTTACAGGATCTTCTTCTGAAAATATGGGAAACACCTTTAAGGGCTTCCTCACCTTCTACAGCAACTGCTCTTCTGTATCAGGCGCCCCCCTCTCCAGGGTTTCAAAAGACTCAACTTCCCCATCATTCCATTGTAGTGGAATCAGCAATGAGGAAGGTAAAAAGCAAGAAGAAGCATTCTTCTTTCCCGCCAGGTCGTGCATCTAGAACACTGGATGCCTTTGGACGTCAAACCTTCCAAGCATCTATGCTGGCAACAAGGATTCTCTCATATATTTTTTATATGAGTCTATCCCTTCAGGAGGTCACAGAGAAATTATCTCTTTTGACTCCTTTTCTTTCAGAGCCCAAGGCTGCAGACTATTCCTTGCTTCTTAGTCATAGCCAGAATATCTCTAGGTTTCTTTCTCGTGCTTCCCTAGACTCCTTTGAGTCTGTTAGCAGAACCTCTGCTATAGCCATAGGAGCACGACGTAGAGCCTGGCTCCAGGCTTCAGACTTGAGCAGATGGGCACAACAAAGACTGGGTAACACTCCTTGTACTGGAGAAAATCTCTTCAACAAGGAGTCTTTGCGTCAGGTTGCTCATTGCTCCACTGACTTCCCTGCTTCTGAGGGCCATCCTAAACCTTCTCCTTCCCCAGCAGGTAAGAAATGCCCTACCAAACCTCCTTTTCCTAAAAGAAGAAGGTTTTTATTCTTCTCCTGCCCATCATGTCGATGTTCCCAAACAGGGGAAACCTCGCCCTGGTCTGAAGAATCCAAACTCAAGCCAGGAAAATTAACCCTTAATAGGGTTCCAATTAATCTGTTATAACATACAGTTCACTACTTCTCATTAGAAGTTTTTTCACTGTTTTTTCATTTAAACCTCTACACTTGGATTCCTGTTTCCAGGACATCCACTTGCTTTTAGGTATGCTGAGCTGTCAGGATATTCATGTCTATGGGTCACAGGGTTTTCCTCCTCTTCCTACAATGAAGAGAGGTTTGCCAACTATCTCATGATAGTTTTCCTGTACCACCATGAATTTTTCCTTATACAGACTTACCATATGGCAAGTCTCCCCTCAGCTCCTATTTTTTCTTTACCTTCTTTTACAGGGTTCCCCTCTAAGAGTGGTACCAAACCAATGGAAGGCTTTCTTAGCCTTTCCAGTCTTCCTTTCCATTCCAGTGTAGAGCGCGCTCTCTTGAGTAAACCCCCTTTTTCCTCATCTTTGCAGCTCGTCAGACAGGGACAGGATATTCTCCTCTTGTTCTGTCTGTTCTCTCTGTTAAAAACAGAAAGATCTCTCTGCTGTGCCATTCAGCAGCTGCCCATGCAGGAGCTTCAGTGATTGCTCTACTGGTACTTTTCTATAAGTTCCAGTATTATCTTCCACTACTTTTTGTCTAACCTTAGTAGTGCTTCCAAGATAGTGCTCATCTATCTTGGATAATACTTATAACTTCTTTTCTGCCATCTCCAAATCCTTGGAGTTGGCTGCATAGTTGAGATGGCAGCTGGTTGTCTCCAACAGCCAGTTTTCTTTCCCAACTCTCCTGCATAATGCTCTCTGCAATCCTACAGAGAAGCTTTCCACTATGGGCCCTTGCTAGAGAGCATGAGGGTTTTTTCTCTAATGACTATCCTATATGGTTGAAAAAGGCTTCCTCAGTCACCTCCCATGACTGTGAGGGTTCTTTACACCCTTCTATTTCCTTTTAATAAAGGACATAAGCCTTTCCTACGTGACAGTCTAAAGAGTTACCAAATTCCTACAGGAAATATGCTCTTTTTCCTTGCAGCTTGTCCTCATGGTATCCTAATCCTTCATGGACAGCACATATTTAACTAAATAACGCATGATACCCCACCCCTTGTCCCTCAAGTGGGTCTACCTGGTGTCTCTTCCTATGCGTATTCTGTCCCTTCACCATGTTAGAGTTCTACTGGACTCAGGACTTACTGTTTACAGACTAATATTATCCTCTGTTTTCTCGCAACCAGCCTGGTTATTTTACTGGGTAGCATTCTACTCCATCTTAACCAGAGGGAATAGATTCTGTATATCTTCTCAAGTAGGTTCCACCTTCTTGTTATGAGATGAATCATTCCTCTTCACATCTTCCATGTGAAGATTCCTGTAGACATATCTCTTTCTGCTTAATTGCAGACATTTCTCTTTAGACCTATATATATATACATATATATTCATATATGTACATATGTCTATATGCTTTCTTTAGATGCATATGTCTGTCAGCCATGTGTGCATAGGCTATACCCCCTGGATCTCACCATAACTCTATCTATCTATCTATCTATCTATCCTCATAAAGGTGTTTTTTCCTTCCTATCTGTTCCAGACAGTGGGTTTTCACATGTTCATACTATTTCGCAGTATGTTTCGGTTTTATGCACACAACCACTGCTGTGGTACTGACAGCTTTTACCATAACCTTAGGTTCAGGTATCCCTGAAGCTCCCTATTCCTTTATCTTCCTACCTCTCGTCAGTTAGGACAGACATGGGGGATCTTCAGTAGATCTGAGGTTTCCAACTCCTCAGACATCTGTCCTTCCTTGGGATTACGGGGTTTTTCTCCATACCCCTTCTTCCCTCAAGGACTAAGCCAATTTTGTCCAACTCGGTCAGTCTTCCTCTTTTGCTCCTAACTATAATTAACTCTGTAGCCAAAAGAGTTTTCAGCTTTTTCCATAAAGCTTTCTACTAAAGACCTACCGTTTTTGTTCTTCCCCAGTTGAATCCTGGGGTCACCTGTCAGTTCCAGATTTTGACCTTCAACTCACTTCAGTGAGGTCATCTTGAAGATTCCTCTACTGGATCCCCAGTAGATTCCATCAGCCTCTCTACTTCCTGCAATCCAGTAGGTGAGGTCCATATGGTGATTGTTCATTTCAATATATTTCATGATGCTTATCATATATACAGGGACTCCTTGTCTGTAGTCCTATTTTAGGTCAGCTGTCTCCTACAGCTCCTCTCTTCTTCAACTCCTACCCTCCATCCTCGGGATGCCTGGGCATATGAGGTGGAGCATGTTTCAATCACCAACATGCTAGGGCTCCAGGCATCTTAGCTTGGGAGTCCCCATATGTGAAGACTCATTCCTGCTTGTTCCTGGAGATAGCACAGTTACTTACCTGTAACAGGTGATCTCTGGGAACAGCAGGAATAAGTCTTCACAACCCACCCACCTCCCCTAGGAGTTGTATCTCTCTATCTCTTCCTTTCCTCTTTCTCTCTTTTTGTCTCAGCTATAAAACTCAACTGAGGAGAGACAGTTGGAAAGGCGGGAAGGCAGCATGCAAGGGCTGAGGGATGCTCCCAAAAGCTTTCTGATTGGACGTTGGGGAGCGTTCCCGCGCAGGCTCCGTCGGTACCGACGTACCCATATGTGAAGACTTATTCCAGCTGTTCCCAGAGATCACCTGTTACAGGTAAGTAACTGTGTTTTACTGTAAAGGGATCCACTGTGTCTGTCCCATGTCATTTTGAATTCTGTCACTGTATTTGCCCCCACCACTTCCATTGGGAGGGCATTCCAAGCATCCACCACCCTTTCAGTGAAAAAGCATTTCCTGACATTGCCTTTCAATTTACCCCCTTGCAGCTTCATGTTATGCCCGCTAGTTTTACAGCTTCCCCTTCTTTGGAAGAGGGAGGTTTGTTCATTAATTCTCTAAGTATTTAAAGGTCTGAATCATATCTCCCCTATCCCTCCTCTCCTCCAGAGTGTACATATTTAGATCTTCAAGTCTCTTCTCATAAGGCTTCTGACGCAGGCTCCAAATCATTTTGGTCGCCTTCCTCTGAACCGTTTCCAGTCTTTTTACATATTTTGTGAGATATGGTTTCCAAAACTGAACACAGTATTCCAAGTGAGGCCTCACCAGTGACTTATACAGTGGCGTTAGTACCTCTTTCTGCTGGCAATTCTTCTTTGTATGCAACCCAACATTCTCCTGGCTTATGCCACTGCCTTGTCGCACTGTTTTGCCTTCAGGAATGGCAGTTTTCTTACCTCCCTTGACCTCTTGGAGGCTTATTTACACATTCCGATCTGTCCGGAGCACCATCAGTTCCTGTGTTTTGCGAACCCAAGGAGCAGTTTTCAGTCCCGAGGGTTGCCTTTCGGCTGTCCGATGGCCCCACTCACCTTCACCAAGGTCACTGGTTCATCTTTACCTCAATGATGGGTGCATTCTGGCAAAGTCCTGGGAGCGGAGCGAGCGAGTTATAGCGCGGTTGTAGAGTTTCTGCAGAGCCTCAGCTGGGTCATCAATGTGGCAAAGAGGCAGCTAACCCCATCGCAGGATCTGGAGTACCTCTGGGTGCCCTTCAGCATGCGCAATGGCAGGATGTTCCTCCTAGAATGGAGGGCCAGGAGGCAGGCGTCTTCCATGTGACGTTAACGTCAGGTGCTGAGGACCATGGTAGCTACAATAGAATGAGTGTAGTAAGCGCATGCCCACATTCACCTTTTGTTCCGGGCATTCCTCCGGCACTGGTCTTCGCAATGCAATACTCTGAGCAGAGCCTTACCCTGTCGGGGAGTAACCAGGAAAGCACTCGGAGGGGGGGACTATGGCAAAACAGCTGGAGGCCGGTATGCCTCTAGAGTCACCACACTGATTAACTTTTACAACGGACACAGTCTCCTCAGTTGGGGAGCGTGTTGCGAGGGCCGGGTGGCCCAAGAACGCTGGGCGCTGGGAGTGAGCGGTTGGGTGTTCAGCTGGCTCGGGATGCAGGCAGTATTCCAAGCAGGGTAGGAGTTTCTCCCCTTCCTATAGGAAAACTGGTTCGGGTTTTCTCCAACAATGCCACCACAGTGGCCTGCATCAATCGAGAAGAGGACACGAGATGTTTCCACCTGGACAGCGAATCCTACATTCTGCTGGATTGGTTTGGAACATATCTGCAAGCCAGCTTAGTGGCCCATGTTGCGGGCACAAAAAAGGTGGCGGTAGAAGAGCTGAGTCACGTGCACCTACACCCAGGAGAGTGGACGCTCAACGTCAGTCATCTTGCAAATAACGCAGATGGGGGGTATGCCCATAATGGATCTGATGGCGACATTGGCAACAGCCAAGACGGACAGGTTCTTTAGCAGGCAATGGGAGAGTTTGGCGGAAGGCCTAGATGTTGTAGTGCAGAGTTGGCCCATGGGGGGGGGGGGGGGGCGCTTCTCTGTTTCCCTCCTGGGCTTCTCATTGGGTGCATTGTACAGTGAATCTAGGCGCACCAAGGGCAAATGATTCTCATTGCCCCAGATGGCCCAGGGGGCCAAAGTATGCGGAACTCATCAGAAGGATGGAGGCACGGCCGTTGCATCTGCCATTTCTGCTCCAGGGCCCGGTTTGGCTGACTCAGGTGGATCGAGCCATGGCTCTGGATAGGGCTAGGTTGAACAAGCGAGGCTACTCTGCTCTGGTAATTTTCCACGTGGTTGAGGGTGCGGCAGCAGTTGGCATCCTTGTCATCTATCAGTGTCGGTGCCCGAGGGCTTTTAGCCTTCTTTCAGTCAAGCCTGGTCAAGGGTTGGCCAGCGTTTGCTTGCCAGTGCAAGTGGTGGCAAGAATTTGCTACCGGGGTGATGCCTAGGGGGTGTCCTTTGGGATGAACCCAGAGGTGGTATGGTTTCTCGGAGTGTTCAAGGAGTTCCGCCCACTGTAGCAGGCAGTGGTTCTTCCCTAGGACCTCAGCTTAGTGTTGTCAGGTGTGGCGGAGGAGCCGTTGAGCTTCTGCACCCTGAAGGTCTTGGCACTTACGACAGGATTTCTGGTGGCCATCTGTTCTGCATGTAGGATTTCGAAGCTCCATGCACGGTCCTGTCAGGAAATCTTCTCTCCATCTCCAAAGAGAAGGTAGTCTTGCAATTGGTCCCGTCATTTTTATCTACGGTGGTCTCCGTTTTTTTATGTTTAATCAACCAGTCCCCTGTTGGGGTTTGCCGGGGGCATCGGAGGAAGCCTTGGATCAGCAGTAGTGCCATTTGGACATGTGGTGAGTTTTCAACGCTATTTGAAAAGGGCCGAGCCTTTCCGAAAGTCGGACAGGCAGTTTGTTTTTGTTTAGAGGTCCTGCATTTCTGCTACAGCGGAGAGCAGGGCTCCAGGCTTTGGTGCCGCCAGCAGAAATTTGTAGGACGGTTACTTGGTCATCTCTTTAGACCGTGTGGATGTGCAGGCTAGGGTGACATAGAGTTCGAGGTGGCATTCATTCAGGCCGGGCTCGCGGGTTCCTCCTGAGTGTAATACTGTTATGGTACATCCCAGAGGTTGGGACTGGACTGGAGGGACGATAAGGAAAGAGAAATTAGACTTACCTGCTAATTGTTCCTTGAGGAATTCCAGTCCAGTCCCAGATCCCTCCCTGATACAGTAATTGTGACAGTTTGGCATTCCCGGGCCAGGAGAAGAGTTCGCCGGATGAGAGTGCTCTGACACATATTATCAAGTGAGGAAGTCCATTGGAGCTTGCGACAGGTGAGGTGTTCAGAAAATTGACAGGTAAGCCTTCTTTTCTTCCTTGCGGCTGGAGGTTCTCTGAATAAGTGGACTGTTCTGTTTCCAGTTCTGGTCTTTGTTTTGAAATATGATTAATGTAGTGCTATTTTAACTTATTTTTGCTCCTGTGAGTCTGCTTTGTCAATAGGTTACTGGGGCCAGTAGGTGGGGCTAGCTGCCTAAGTACTGTGAGGTCATCAAAAGATGACATGCTCAATGTCCAAGCTGCAGGAAGAGGTATACTACCCAGAGGCTGGGACTGGACTGGAGTTCCTCAAGGAACAACAATTAGCAGGTAAGTCTGATTTCTCTGTCACTGCCTCTTTAAGCCAACATGCAATAGTAGGTTTTGTAGTGGCTTCACCTTTCTTTGCACCATCTAGAAGAAGGAACAAATGGTCCGACTTGCAAAAGTCATTGGTCACTTCCAGATATAGTAACAGAACTCTATGCATGTCCCAGAGACAGAAAAGGCCTCATCTTGTTGAGAGCCCTTTTTGCATTTTACTGAAGCACGGGTATCTTCTTGACAAAATGAGGCCCACAGTTCTGAAATCTGTCTAGCTGAATAGATGGCAATTAAACATCATTTTTAGGAAAAGATGCTCTCTTCAGAGGTTGAAAAGGTGGAGATCCACGCTTTATAAAGAACTAAATTAAGGTTCCATGTCAGAACCTGATAACTCAAACACTCACCATTACAAAGGCTGCTTGTTAAGTGCCGTCGAGTCGGAGTCGACTCATGGCGACCCTCTGGATAGCTATCCTAAACTGTGTTCGGTCTTCAGTCAGGCGGCTCATTGTTGACAGACTGGTACCCGTAGCTGCTGCTGTTGTATCGATCCATCTCATTGCTGGCCTTCCTCTTTTGCGTTGACCTTCTATCTTGCCAAGCATAATGTCTTTCTCTAATGATCTCTCTCTTCGCATGATGTGTCCAAAGTATGAAAGTCGAAGTCTTGTCATCTGAGCTTCTAAAGAAAGCTTAGGTTTGATCTCCTCTAGTACCGACTGGTTTGTTCTTCGGGCAGTCCATGGTATACACAGTATTCACCGCCAGCACCATAATTCAAAGGCATCAATTTTCTTCCTGTCTATCTTTTTCACTGTTCAGCTTTCACATCCATATGATGTTATTGAAAATACCATGGCTTGAACAAGTCGAATCTTTGTATGGAGAGAGACATCTCTGCTCTTGAGAATCTTATCTAGGTCTTTCATAGCCATTCTGCCAAGAGCAATGCGTCGTCTGATTTCTTGACTGCTTGTTGCTTCTTTATTGATAGTTGATCCAAGTAGGTTAAAGTTGTTTACAATTTCAATTTCTTCTCCTTCAACGATGAACCTGTTGATTATGCCAGTTGTCATGATCTTTGTCTTCTTTACATTAAGGTGCAGGCCCATTTTGAGACTATGTTCTTTGATTGTGAGAAGCAAATGTTTCAGATCATCTTCACTTTCAGCCAGTAATGTGGTATCATCAGCATAGCGAAGGTTGTTGATGAGTCTTCCACCAATCTTCACACCTCTGTTGTCTTCATACAATCCTGCTTCTCTGATGATTTGTTCTGCATATAAATTAAACAGGTAGGGGGAAAGTATGCAGCCTTGTCTTACACCTTTGCTTATTTTAAACCATTCTGTTTCTCCTTGTTCCGTTCAAACTGTTGCTTCTTGATCAATGTACAGATTGCGCAAGAGAACGATCAGGTGTTCTGGTATACCCATGCTTCTTAATGTGGCCCAGAGTTTCTCATGGTTTACACAGTCAAAAGCCTTGCTATAGTCGATAAAGCACAAATAGATATCCTTTTGGTATTCTTTAGTCTTTTCAAGGATCCATCTCACATCCGCAATGATGTCTTTCGTTCCTCGCCCTTTCCTGAACCCTGCTTGCACTTCAGGTAGTTCTTGTTCCAGGTATGGTTGTAGTCTCTTTTGAATAATCTTCAGTAGAATCTTGCTGGCATGTGGGATCAGAGCGATTGTGCGATAATTTCTAAAGTCAGTTGGATCACCTTTCTTTAGTATTGGTATAAACACAGATCTTTTCCAGTCAGTTGGCCATGATGTTGTCTTCCATATTTCTTGGCAGAGCCTTGTGAGTACGGTAACAGCTGCATCAGATTGCTGCAATACTTCTATGGGAATGCTATCAATGCCTGGTGCTTTGTTCTTTGATAAGGCTTTCAATGCTGCTTCAACTTCTTCTTTCATCACCAATGGTTCCCGATCATAAGGTACAGGTTGAAACGGCTGTTGGTCCACTTGATCTTTATCATATAAAAACTCTGTATATTCCTTCCACCTTTTCTTGATCTTCTCAGCATCATTCAACATAGAACCTTGAGCATCTTGTAACATTCCAATTCGAGGCTGGAACTTTTTCTTTAACTCTCGTAGCTTTAGGAAAGCCGATCTTGTTCTTCCTCTAATAGTTTCTGCTTCTATTTCCTTGCAAGTGTCATTGTAGTACTTTTTCTTGTCCTGTCTTGCTGCACGTTGGAAATCTCTGTTGAGTTCTGCGATTGTCTTTCTTTCTCCTCTGGCTTTAGCTTCTCTGCGTTTCTGGGCAATTTTCAGAGTTTCTTCCGTCATCCATTTTGGCCGTTTTTGCTTTTTCACCTTTTGTAGAGACTTCTCGCTTTCTTCCAACACAACCTTCTTGATGTCATTCCATAACTCTTCCGGAGCTCTGTCATTTGTATCTAAAGCAGCAAATCGATTTTGCAGGCAGTCTTTAAATTCCAGTGGTATATTCTCAAGGTCATATTTTGCTACATTCATGAGTGGTTTGCTCTTTTTCAACTTTAGCTTGAGTTTGCATACTAGTAGTTGATGATCTGTACCACAGTCAGCTCCAGGTTTTGTCTTTGTTGATGTTACAGAGCTTTTCCATCGTTGACTTCCACATATGTAGTCAATTTGATTTTTATATAATCCATTTGGTGAAGTCCATGTGTACAGTCGCCGCTTGTGTTGCTGGAAGAAGGTGTTTGAGATGAATAGATCATTGGTCTTGCAGAATTCTATCAGTCTTTCTCCAGCTTCATTTCTGTTGCCAAGTCCATATTTTCCAACTACTTTGCCGCCTTCTTTGTTGCCAACCTTTGCGTTCCAGTCACCCATGACTATCAGGATATCCTGTTTGCATGTTCTGTCAATTTCAGCTTGTACTTGTTCATAGAACTCTTCAATTTCATTCTCTTCAGCAGCTGTTGTTGGGGCATATACTTGAATTATAGTTGTGTTGATAGGCAATCCTCGTAGACGAATAGAGATTAAGCGTTCGCTGACTGCATTGTATTTCATTACAGTTCTTGCAAGTTTCTTCTTTATTATAAATGCAACACCATTTCTTCTGTCTTTCATTTCCAGCATAGTAGACCATGTGATCATCTGATGCAAAGTGCCCCATGCCAGTCCATTTCAGTTCGCTGACACCCAACAGATCAAGTTGTACACGTTCCATTTCATTCTTGACCACCTCCAACTTCCCTTGGTTCATGCTTCGTACGTTCCATGTTCCAATGTGTAAGACATCTTTACAGCTTCTGACTCTCATTTCATGCGCAGCTACATCAGCAGTCAGACTTTCCGAGGGCTTTGATCCAACCACATCATAAATGCTGGCTTTACTCTGAAAAGTCTTCAGCTCTTCCCCAGTAGCTAGTTGAGTGCCTTCTGACCTGGGGGTCTCATCTTCCAGCACCATAGCACAATTTGTTTTGTTGTAACTATCCATTGGGTTTTCATGGCAAGATACAGAAGTAGATTGCCGGGCCTTTCTTCCGCGCAGTTTAAGTTTGGTGGTGTTGCTGTTGTCACAAAAATGTGATCCTCCGCCGTCAACACTGTCCCATTCTGCTGCTGCCCAGATAGGTGGTTTGTCTTGGTCTGACACCTCAGCTGAGACCTGTCCATCTTGGGAGACCCTGCCAGTAGTTAAACTACCGATAGTTTAGCTCTCAGCATCACTGATGCACGCAAGCCCTCACAGCACGACAAGCTGCAAACCAAACCAAACAAAGGCTTATAAAACAACAAATTATGTAAAAAGAACCTTGACAGTTACCCAACTTCTAAATCACCTTAACAATTTCCAACAATTTCTTCTCAGGGATGCTTAAACAACAAAACTAGGATAGCAATTATACTAGAGGAGAAAAAGACCTCAGTACATTATCAATATCCCTCTACACGGCAAAAGGAGAGTTGCCTTTCACACACACCACAGGTTTTGAAAAACTCCTCTAACACATTGGATAACACATTTGAAACCCTCCGCCCAGTGTGCAGTGGTAGCCAAAAAGGCAAATAAAATACTAATCATAAAGAAAGGACTGGAGAATAAAACATAGGATATTATAATGCCTCTGTATCGTTCCATGGTGTGACCGCACCTTGAATATTGTGTGCAGTTCTGGTCGCCGTAGCTTAAAAAGGATATAGCGAAATTAGAAAAGGTACAGAGAAGAGCCACCAAATGGTAAAGGGGCTGGAACGATACTCCTATGAGGAGAGGCTTAAAAGGTTAGGGCGCTTCAACCTGGAGAAGAGACGGCTGAGGGAGATATGATAGAGGTCTATAAATTAATGAATGGTGTGGAACGGGTAAATGTAGATCGATTCTTTACGTCATTAAAAAGTAGAAAGACTAGGGGACGTGCAATGAAGCTACAGTGTAACTCTTTTAAGACTAAGAGAGAATATTTTTTTCACTCAATATGTAATCAAACTCTGGAATTCGTTACCGGAGAATGTAGTAAAAGCCGTTAGTGTAGCTGGGTTTAAAAAAGGTTTGGACAAGTTCCTGGAGAAAGTGTGTGTGTGTGTGTGTGTGTGGGGGGGGGGGGGGGGAATAATGTGGCTCAAATCCACTGTTCTCCACGGAGAAAGCATAATTGCTTACCTGTAGTGGGAGTTCTCTGTGGACAAGGCAGGGAATGCATCCACAACATGGATGACACCAGAGTTGAGGATTATGCTACATCATGACCAATGTTCCCTCTAATTTTCTGTAGGCTGTGTGCGCATAAAATATCAGCAGTGCAGCTTTTGAAGGATGGTTACATTTTTGTGCGCCACATAACGACACTCAGAGTTATATACTTTAAAATTTGACTACACGTCAGAATACAGTATGTACACCACATTGATTTTAATTAAATTAAATGAAAAAAAGATGATTACTAAATGAAGCGGAAAATTTCTAGTATTTACAATCACAACTTTTAAATTTTAAGACGTCTGTGTTATTTTCTATCAGAATCAGAACCGTAATTTTTGTGCGCTCTGTTGTAAAGTATGTGCGCTCACTCGGCGAGGTGTGTGCGCGCGCACACGCGTACAGCTTAGAGGGAACACAGTGATCATGACCTACATAAGTGGGATAGAGTGGATGGAGTCTGGCAAAAAGTTTTCTTAGCATAGTGTGTCCAAGGATACTGTCATTGCAGGAAATCAAATCCAAACTGTAATATCTGGTGAAAGTATGGATGGAGATAGATGTAGCTACCTTGCAGATGTCTATGGTAGTTTTGAGATTGACCACTGTGGTGAACTTTGCACACAAACGGGCGTTATTATGTGACTTGGGACGGTTTATCTGCTCTAACAAAACATTTGATGCCATCAGCTATCCACTTAGTATAGTTAGTTGGTCACTGCATGGAATGATTAGTTAAGGTTGTAGGAGACTAGAGCTGCAAATTTTTTCTGATGTCATGAATTGTTTGTAGATAAAATTTAAGTGCTCATTTACAATTCGGTGCATGAAGTGTAGCCTCAATGACATTAGGTGTAGGGTTTAGAGAAAAACATTGGTAAGACATTTTGATTAAGATGAAATTCCAGATCTACATTTTGGTAGGAAATTTGGATGAGTATGTAAAACAATTTTGCCACTGAAAAATTGGGTAGAGGGAAAATGATAAACTAGGGCTTGAAGTTTACTTAAGTCTTCTGGCATAGGTAATTGTTATTAACAATAAACCTTTCCAGGAGATATCTGAACAATCAAAAGAAATCCACCCTCAAGACTTTGCTGACTATCTGCAAGCAAAGATAAGCCATGCCAACAAATATCCAGTACCCTCAATGGCAATTGTACAAAACAATATAACACCCGTGACCATGTTCACTACGCCATCTAAGAAACACATTGAAAACACCTTCGCTACGATCAATACCACCACTGTCCAGACTGACCCCTGCCCTGCCTTCTGGATAAAGGGGCTACGGTCTGATCTTAGCCCTTTTATAGCCAGGCTCATGGAAAGATCCTTCACAACAGGGGTGTTTCCTCAATCACTCAAACATACCTCCATTAGACCTCTGATGAAAAACGGCAAGCTCGACAGCCTGAAAGTGGACTCATACAGACCGATCTCGAGCATACCACTTTTGGCCAAAATAATAGAAAAAGAGGTACAAAGACAAATTCAAGACCACGTTGACAACATTTCACCACTAGACCCATGCCAACACGGTTTTAGAGAACAACATGGCGTGGAAACCCTCCTCACCACACTTATCAGTAATATAACCACAGGAATTGATAACATCCGGCAGGGATTTGTCCTTATTTTCCTTGACATAGCAGCTGCTTTTGACTCAGTATGTCATGAGCTTCTACTGGTGCGCCTCAGAGAAAAGGGTATTTCGGAGACAGCGATAGTCTGGTGCGAAACTTACCTCACAAACAGATGGCAACATGTACGTTCAGGTGCCTCTACTTCTAAACCTTTCCACCAGAAGCAAGGAGTCCCGCAGGGATCCTCCCTCTCCGCCCTGATGTTTAATATCTACATGCAGCCTATCTGTAACCTCATTCGCTCTTTTGGGGTAAACTGCCTGATATACGCGGACGACGTCCTACTTTACATGCCCTTCTCGACAAAAAACCCAGACCTTTCACCACTTACAGAATGCTTTGATGCAGTATCCAATTGGCTTCAATCCCAAAACCTTAGAATTCAGCACAAGAAAACTGAGGTGCTATTCATCATGAGGAATTTAAATTTCATCACACCAACACATATAAAAGTCAAGGAAGCGGAACTTCAGACTAAATCCTCGATCCGGTACCTTAGAGTCACCCTGGACCAGCGCCTTGACATGAAGATCCACATAAGCAACGTAGTCAGAGCGGTATACCACAACATCCATACCCTCAGGCACCTTCGTTTCCTACTTGAACCAAGCGACTTCCGGACTATCTATCAGGTACTAATCACGCCTCATTTTGACTACGTAAATTCAATCCTGCACGGTCTCCCTCAATCTACTTTAAACCCTCTACAGCTTGCGATGAACTCGGCAGCGAGAGTTCTAATCGGAGCGTCTAAGAAAGATCATATCATACCCATCCTAAAACATCTTCACTGGCTCCCCATACTGTCCAGACTATCTTTCAAAATTCTGCTGCTTACTTTCAAATCAATCAATGGGCTAGCCTCTACATCATTAGCAGAGCTCATTCATACCACACTATCCAACAGGTCCAGGAGATCGGCAGCTATCAACACATTAGTAGTCCCAAAAGATATAACCCACTGCACCCATGCTACAGTTAACAGAGCTTTCAAACTATGTGCACCAAGAAGCTGGAATTCTCTTCCACCCAACATACGTGCAATCACTGACTTGGTCCAATTTAGGACCTATTCCTTCAGGTACTACAAGATAGACGAAGATACAGTAGTGTCACCCGCAGTCTAAGATATTATGACTAAACCTACCCTATGAGACACTCATGAGTATAACCTGTATAATATGAAAATCCGATGTAAATAGTTACCCCAAGTTTATTTATTTATTTATTTAACAATCATTTATATCCCGCATCTTCCAGAGTTCAGTTGCGGTTTACAATAAAACAAAGTCCACAAAGCAAGAGCTTGGTTTTACATCGAACATTATGTAACAATAAACAATAAATTGGTTAACAGCATAGGCTAATACACAACAGCATGAAACTTGCTTTTAAACTATGTACAATAAACTATATACAGATAAACTATATACAGATACAAGTAGTGGTACTACCAAGTTTTATTTCCTGTTACCTGTAAACACAGTTCATTATATGCAATGTGTATGTTTTATATTTTATGTAAACCGCACTGATGTCGAATAGTGCGGTATAAAAGAAATGTATCTTGGAAGCCCAGACCAGCTGTATTCCACACTTTAAGAAAAGTGGAAGGAAGTCCAAAAAACTGCCAGCATGATTTAAAGGTGAGGTCAGAGAGGCGGCTGTTTCAGGAAATGGAAAAAAGAGCCAAACGACGAAACCTGGAAACAGCACAAGCACTGGCAAGTCAAATGCAAGGCATTGATAAGGCAGGCAAAGAGAGAATTTGAGAAGAAGCTTGCTGCGGAAGCAAAAACGTGAAATAAAGACCTTTTCAAGTACATTCGTAGCAAAAAACCTGTGAGAGAGTCAGTTGGTCCATTAGATGATAAAGGGGTTAAAGGAGCACTAAGAGGCGACAAGGCGATAGTGGAGAAACTGAATGAATTCTATGCTTCGGTCTTTACTGAGGAAGATGTAGGGATGTTACCCATGACTGAAGTGGTATTTAAAGGTGCGGAAGAATTGAAGGAAATATCGATACATCGGGAAGATGTCTTACAACTATTAGATAAACTGAAGAGTAGCAAATCACCTGGGCCGGATGGTATACATCCAAGGGTGTTGAAAGAACTGAAATATGAGATTGCAGAACTGCTATCAGTAATCTGTGAACTATCATTAAAATCATCTCTAATACCTGAAGATTGGAGGATCGTCAATGTAACACCAATTTTTAAAAAGGGTTCCAGGGGTGATCCGGGAAACTACAGATCGGTGAGCCTGACGTCGGTACCGGGAAAAATGGTAGAAACCATCATAAAGAATAAAATTACTCAGCATATAGATAGTCACAACCTAATGGGAGACAGCCAACATGGCTTTAGACAAGGAAGATCTTGTCTTACTAATCTGTTATGTTTTTTTGAAGGAGTGAATAAACAGGTGGACAAAGGTGAGTCGGTTGATATTGTGTATCTGGACTTTCAGAAAGCCTTTGACAAGGTCCCTCATCAGAGACGTTTGGCAAAACTAAAGAGTCATGGGATAGGAGGCAGTGTACTATTGTGGATCGGGAACTGGTTAAAAGATAGAAAGCAGAGGGTAGGGCTAAATGGCCAATTTTCCCAATGGAGAAAGGTGAATAGTGGTGTACCCCAGGGATCTGTGCTGGGTCTGCTGCTTTTTGACATATTCATAAATGACCTGGAAAGTGGAATAACGAGTGAGGTTATCAAATTTGCAGATGACACAAAACTATTTAAAGTTGTTAAAATCCAAGAGGATTGTGAAAAATTGCAAGAGGATCTTGATAAATTGGAAGACTGGGCATCAAAATGGCAGATGAAATTTAATGTGGACAAGTGCAAGGTTATGCACCTAGGGAAGAACAGCCCAAACTATGGTTACACGATGCAAGGTTCCACATTAGGAACCACCACACAGGAAAAAGATTTAGGCGTCATTGTGGATACCATGTTAAAACCCTCGGCCCAGTGTTCAGCGGCGGCCAAGAGAGCAAATAGAATGCTAGGTATGATAAGGAAAGGAATGGAAAATAAAACAAAAGATATTATAATGCCTCTATATCGTTCCATGGTGAGACCGCACCTTGAATATTGTGTGCAATTCTGGTCGCCGTATCTTAAAAAGGATATAGCGATTTTAGAAAAGGTACAGAGAAGAGCCACCAAAATGGTAAAGGGGATGGAAGGATACTCCTATGAAGAAAGGCTAAAAAGGTTAGGGCTCTTTAACCTGGAAAAGAGATGGCTGAGGGGAGATATGATAGAAGTCTATAAATTAATGAACGGAGTGGAACGGGTAAACGTAGATCGATTGTTCACCTTATCAGAATATAGAAAGACTAGGGGACATGCAATGAAGCTACAGGGTAAACTATTTAAGACGACTAAAAGAAAATATTTTTTCATTCAACGTGTAATCAAACTCTGGAATTTGTTACCGGAGGATGTAGTAAAGGCTGTTAGTGTAGCTGGGTTTAAAAAAGGTTTGGACAAGTTCCTGGAGGAAAGGTCCATAAACCATTATTAAGAAGTGACCGAAGATATCAATGCTTGACCCAGTACAAGCATTGTGGAACTTGTGTCTCTTGGGGAAACTGCTAGGTACATATGACCTAGATTGGCCACTGTTGGAAACAGAATACTGGGCTTGATGGACCTTGGTCTGACCCAGTATGGCATATCTTATGTTCTTATGTTCTTATGTAAGTAAATAAATAAGACAGAGGTGTCATTGCCATGGGTTTTAAAGCCTCCTGAGTTAGCTGAGGGAGTACCATGTTCAGATCCTCAAGAATCTTCTAATGAACCTAGTGACCTGTCCTGCTAGACAGCCTAGAAGAGTGGGTTATGCTTTGGTCTGCCTCCAGCAGGTGGAGGTAGACCAGAGGAACATTCAGTGATGCCATCACTTGGTATATCTACTAGTGCAGCACTGAGAGAAACCAGTGTGTTTGTTTATTTGTTTGTTTATTTAAATTTTTTCTATACCGCGCTCTTTAAAATCAGCGCGGTTTACAGGTAACATCAATTTGTTCAGTGTTATCTAACTTCAGCAAGTGGCAAGGTGTGTTTACTTAGTGCATCAATGCAGATAGGCCTGTCTCTCCTGGCCCAGACCAGTCCTGTGACCTTTTAAGATTTGAGACTAGCAGGCCTAATGTTTCCTCTCAACCAACAGCTGCCCTGTGTTCAGCACCGATTTCCACAGGTTCCAGCATTGGTGAGTTGGAGATCAGACAGGAGGACTCCATGGGACCCTGGGGATGGAGGGGGGGGAGAGAACTTGGTAAGTTGGATCCAGCCTCCCTTCCGTCTTGTAATCCTATGCTTGCAGTGATTTTTCAAATTTTTTTTTTTTGTTTTTGTTTTTTCCATTGTGTCAGTTGGCTTCCGTTTGGCTTTGTGCTGCTTGCAATAAATTAATTCTAAATTTAAACAACAATAATAGGAAAAAAAAAGGGGTATTTTTTGCTTCTCTGGCAGCTAGGCTTCCTAGGCCTTTGCGAGTGGCTGGGGCAGCTCATCTGGAGTTTCCTTGGCTGACTTGACAGGTGCTTGATTTTGTTTTTTTGGGTTCCTTTTTCATTGCCTTTTTTTTTTTTTTAACCAGTGGCTCGCTCTTTGGTGTTACTTTATGCTGCGTACAGCTATGCCGGGTACTTGTCCCTGTGCCTCTTGTGTTCCTTACAGATCAGCTCTGCAGTTGGCTCCTTTTGTACCGAGCGTGATGGAGACACACATCGGGACATGCTTTTTCCAGTGTTTTTGGGACTCTTCCTCCCTACAGGGGCCCAGGACCCAATGCCGATCTACAGTTCTCTGCTGCATCTTCTACGGTTTTTCTGTTGTCGGAAGGGGGAGCATGATAAATAGGCCACACTTCAAGCCGACAGGTCTCTGCAGACTCACAGGGTTCCAGGCCTCTTTTTAGGCAGACTTGAACTGCTGACAGAACTCATGACTGCTGGGGGAAGGGGGGAGAGAGTTTGGAGGCCCTCATCTCCCCTATGGGGGACTCAGGGGCCCTCTAGTGGCAAGAGGATTAAGCTCCCCTGTTCTGTCCTTTTGCCTGACTGTTCATCTGGGAGCCCAACATTATCCCCTATGGGGGTTGGTTGGGATGAAGAAGGTTCCCTATCTCTAGCAGGTGAGTCAGCAGAAAAAGGGGAGCTTCCGCTACTGGAAAGAAGATCCGTCTGTGATCATGGAAGCCCTCTCCATACTCATTCAGGATGCTATTGTAGCCTTGCATTTTGTGGCACCCACCCCTGAGCAGGCCTCCCAAGTGTATTCTATTTTGGAGGGTCTCAGTCATCCGTCAAGGTTTTTCCCCCTTCTGGAGTCTGCTGCAGCTTGTAATCTCCCAGTGGGAGATGCCAAAAGGGCCTTAAGATCTTCATCTTTCTATACAATCTGCCTCGGGGTGAGCTGGATAGGCACTTTGGGTTTCCGTGGATGGATGCCTAAGTCACGGCAGTGAGAGAGAGTGCATGACCAACCCAGTGGAAGGGGGTGGTGTGCTGAAAAAGTCTCAAGATAGGAGAATGGAAGCCCTCAAGAATGCCTTTACAGCTTCAGGGAGTGTTGAGCTAGTTTAGGGCCGGAAAGAGTTCCATGACCTTTTCTTTCTACAGTTCTAAGCCCAGGAAGAGTTAGACCTTTCCCAGTGTTCCTAAGACAGCAATAAGATCTAGTGGGTACTTCTGAGGTTCAAGTAGTCAGGGGCCATCTTCAGTTGTTTTACTTGTAATGGGCCCATATCACATTTGACTAGTGGGTCCTTAAGGCCCTTGAAAAGGGATATGTTCTAGAGTTTGCAGAGCCTCTTCATTTATTTATTTATTTAACAGTTGCTTATATACCGCTACCTTCCACAGATCAGGTGCGGTTTACAATGAACAAGAATGAACAGATTTACAAGTCTGTTTTACATGGAACATTTGTTAACTAGGTACAATGTAGCTGTTTTACATGGAACATTTGTTAACTTGGTACAATTTTGCAATATACATTAATCATGAATGACTAAATATGGTAAAACTTGTTAAATAACAAACGAACTTATTTACATATTTTGATTTATTACATATATTTATATACAGGATTTACAAGTAGTTATTTATTCGATTTTAATTGTAATTGTAGTTTGCTAGGAGAATTAGAGTTGGTGTACCCTGGGTTGTTATTAACCATTACCTGTCTGAGGTAAGGTATTTTCAAGTGTGCCAAAATGAGAGGTGAATAGATAAGTTTTTAATTTCTTGCGGAGTTCCTTTGCATCATTTAATGCTCTTATTTCTTCAGGGAGGGAGTTCCATAGGGTGGGAGCTGCATGTGAGAACGCTTTCCTATTAGTAGTCTTCATGGCATCTTTGTGGTGTTGCTTTGTGGCTCTCTGTCCAGGAAAGCATGGGAATTGGTTCAAAGCTAGCACATGCCTAACATCATCTAAATGAATACTTATAAAGAAGAATATTTTGACTGTTGAGGAAGTTCTTCACTGCCTCTTTCACCTTCAATTGCAGGCTATTTTACCTGTACTTTCCATAGACCAAGATCATGGATGGTATTCCTTTTTACTTTGTGGTGCTTGAAAAGGGAGGGTCCTTTTGACCCGTTGTGGACCTGAGGGCAGTCGGTGCCAAGTTATGAGTACTGCATTTCTATGTGAAGACACTCTATTCAGTCATTGTGCTGGTTTGTTAAGGAGAGTTTCAAACTTCCTTGAATCTATCAGAGGCCTTTTTACATCCACATAAGTGGTTCTTTTGCGTCCTGGGCTGTAATTTTCAGATTTGGGCTGACACACCACCTTGAACCTCATGGTAGTGGTGGTGGCATTCCTGCACAAGCAGTGAATCCATGTTCACCCGTACTTGGACACATGGGTGATTCATTCTATCTCTAGGGAGAAGTCCAGGGAGGACATGGCCCAGGTGATTTCTTCACCTCCCTCTTTGTACTGTTTCCTGGTGGTTTTCAAAAGTGTTTGTGCTTTCTGTTTGGGCATGGCCCATGTGATTCAGTGGCTGGCGAGACTGGATTAAATGTTCAACTACCCCCAGAGCAGCCTTGTTCCCTCCCAGGGAAAGGGAATTGGATTTAACAAACACCTTTTCTTAGAAGCTCAAGACGAGTTACATTCATGTGCCTTAGATGGTTTTGCTGTCTTCAAAGGGCAATGGAAGATTAAGTGACTTGACCAAAATCACAAGAAGCAGCATTGGTATTTGAACTTGGCTTCTCTGGTTCTCAAACCACTACTCTAACTATTAGGCTACTCCAACTTCTTAGACTATCTGGGGCTCGCCTCAGCACCTGCTTGGGCAAGGGTGTTCTGAACTCAGAATGCTTAGATGAGCTCAGGGCAAACAACTCCCAGGGCTAGGGGATTCCTGTAGCTCTTGGGTTCCATGGCATCAACCTTGGGACAGGGCACACATGCTCCATCCCCCTTCAGGGGCTCATTTTGTGTTAGAACAGTGCCTGCCTCGCCCCCCTGAGCATCAAAGGGTAATTGGCCTGGGGGGCTACATACCTGCCCTCTGATAGATGGGATGTCTCTGGAAGCACCAGTTTGGGTGATAGTCACTGTTGAATACCAGCCTTCTGGGCTGGGGGGGGACGACACTTTGTCTTGGTTATTTTGTGCAGGGGGAACTGGCCTTCTCAGGAAGCCAGCTGATCGATCAACAGGTTAGAGCCAGGGCGATTTGTCTGGCTCTGGAGAGGTTTCAGAACCTTCTAGAGGGAAAGGTGGTTGGAGTGTTCTTAGACAATGCCACGGCAACAGTTATTCCAACAAGCAAGGTGACACTGTCAGCACTTTGGTAGTTTGGGAGATGTTGAAGCTCTGCTTTTGAGCAGATCATCATCTGGTGGCTTTGTTAGCGGCTCACATAGCAGGAGTTGAGTGTGCAAGCTGACTACTTGAGTCGGAACACTGGATTCCCCAGCAAGTGAAATCTAAGTTCACATGTATGTGTCTTCCCTCCCCTCCCTCCTCATTTGGAGGAGTTGGGGTCTGCTAGTGCTCAATCTGGATACCAGGGGAATACCAAGATGACAAACTTTCAGCTGCAGGAAAGATCCATAGGTGGTGGATTTGGATGCCATTCTTCAGGAGTGGTCTGGGGAGGGCCCCTTTGTCTGTATCACTTCCAAATAAAAAGACGTCATCCAGAAATCTACGCCATTACATAACCTCTCTGGACCAATCTAATGTGTATACATATACCTCTCCTCAAAATGAGCTATATAAAAGGCGGCTACTGATGGAGCAACCATGTGCAGGAGCTGTGCAGCATGACATGGCAGTGGCTGCTTGTTGGGATTCAGGAACTTAGCTATTAATGCTTTTTCTTCAAGATTGGCAGGGTGAGACAGGGAGCGGAGGTAGGATAGTGCATCGGGCAGGTTTTTGCGGCACTTAGCTGTGGGGAGAGTGCAGCGGCAGTCTAAACTTTCCCTTTCGCAGTTCAGGCTTAGACGCCTGTGATAGTGTGACTCTCTACAATTTTTTTCTCGGCAGCGCCATTAAAACTGAACATGCCGGCAAGGCCGCAGTGTTTGGCTTGTAGGGCTCAGCAAGGCACGGTCTCGGCTGTGGGCATATGCCATGGATTTGAAGCGGAAGCCCAGTTGTCAGATGAGGTCTGCAGGAGGACAGTGTGAATGTATCAGGCTGAGAAGGGCACTACAGCTTGCAATCTAAGGAGGGTCAAGCTTTTCATAGTGGCAGCAGGAACTCTGTCCCGGAGAGGGGGGGCCGGTTCCGTCCCACCAGTGTTGGAACTGTACAGCAGGGAACACATCTCTTCAGGGCCTTCTACTTCCCAGGATCTGAGGATTGATATTAGTCATCCTCATGCACAAGGCGTTCTGTATAAAGCAATGAGGGAGAGAAGTGCATTCCCAAAAGAGGCCGGCAACAGATACAGAACACAAACTGGATAAAGGAGCATTCTGTGAACCAGGTGTAGGCTCGATGGCAACACATTTGAGGACACAGGGTCCCTTCACTCGGATGAGCCGGGAGACTTGGACATAGACATGGAAGCAGAGTTGGGCACGGAGCTGAGGAAGGGGAGATCCTGCAGGAAGAGGAATCCTGCATAGTCTGCATCTTCCGCTGGGAGGGGTTGGCGGCGCTTATAACGGAGTCATTGAAAGTGCTTAATATGCCAGCAGGATGCCTGCCGGATGAGGACGCAGTGGAAGACCTGCTGTTTCAAGCTGTCTGAAAACTACAAAGGGTATTTCCAGCTAGTCTTATGGGGACTAGGACCATGGCTGAGTAGGAGTGAGAGATGCTGCGTTCCCCTAAGGTGGATGTCGCGGTGTCAGTGGTGACCAAGAAGACCACAATCCCTGTTTGAGGGCAATATGGAACTCAAGGATGTTCAGGATAGGAAGTTGGATACCTTGTTGAAGCAGGTGTTTGTTATTAAAGCCCTGTCTTTACAGGTGTCAGTTTGTGGGGTGTTTTGTGGCCAGGGCTTGCCTGCGGTGGGCGCAGGGGATTCTGGAGCCAACAGAGCGGCAACATCGGCAAGACTGGAATTGGGTGCCACATCTGACAGACGCCTTCTGTGATCTCATCAGAGATCTCTCTAAGAGCATGGCCTCGGTGGTGGTGACGTGCTGCTATATTTGGCTATGGAATTGGGCAGAAGATGTCTCCTCAAAATCCAGGTTAAGTAAGCTACCATTCAAGGGTAAATTATTCGGGAAGGAGCTGGATATGTTGGTGGAGGACTTAGTCAAAAGGGGGACGTCTCCCCGAGAACAAGCAGAAGCAGGTGCGCTTCTTGGCACCAGCACAGGGTCAGGCATGGGATTTCAGGTGATTCCACATCGTGCATTTTGCGCCTTACCAGCGGGGACGTTTTACCCCTCGGACAGGCTTTTCAGGGGTTTTGAGGTGCAATATGGGGCTACTATGCCGCCTTTTCTTCCTCTGCTCCATAATAGCCGCATTGAAATGAGGGGTGCCAGGGCGGTGGTGCAGTCTGTGGGAGGTTGGCTGCAGGACTTTTACCTTGCCTGGGTCCGGATTATGCCCAACCAATGGGTCCTAGAGGTCATCCGGGAGGGCTACATGCTGGAATTCACCAGACCTCTCTCACTCTCCTTCGTGCGGTCTCCCTACAAAGCACGCTGCAAGGTCAAGGCAGTGTGGGGACACCCTTGCGCGGCTCCTGTAGGTTGTGTACCATGGTACGGTTATCCCAGGGCCAGTGCGGCTACAGTAGATACTCCATTTATTTTGTGGTACCGAAAAAGGAAGGCTCTTTTCAGCCCCTTCTTGATCTCAAGCAAGTGAACCGGTGTCTGAGTGCCCTGGTTCCACCTGGAGACCCTCTGGTCCATCATCATGGCCATGCGAGAAGGGGAATTTCTGACATCACTCAAACTCACAGAAGCCTATTTGCACATTCCCATCGGGCCAGAGCATCATCAGTTTCTCCGCTTTGCGGTGTCCATGGGACACTACAAATTTCGAGCATTCCCTTTGGGCTGGCAACGGCCCCTGGTACATTCCTTTTAAAGACGGCGCACCTTGGCGCGAACACAGCCAGCACACCAGCACCATCAGGGAGCTGTTGCAGCATCGGGGAGTCGAGCGGGAAGGAGCACGCCTCCCCGATCAGCTCCTAGAGGCCCGATCAGCACACCGCCTCCACCTTTAAAGACTGCGGACCAGCGCCAGAGGGCCCTTTGGCTTGGCCCTTGGGGTTCTACATTGAAGCTGCCTACACCCTACACCGGTGACTTTATGGAATCTCCACCATACCAAGAGGACAGACCTTATAACCGCTACTGCGGGGGCGCGCACAAGCCTTGCGGGCCCATGCCTGAGGGCCAGAGCGGGACTGAGGAAACGGCTGCTCTATGGTCGGGTCTGTTTGCCGGTATGCTTATTGTAATTTAAATGTAATGCTATGCTATGTATGTACTGTACTGTATTCCCTGTGTTATGTACTCCCATTTGCTACTGCTCTGATGTAATGATAAAGTGGTGCATGTTTCCTTTACCTTTGTATAACTTTGTATTGTATTGTGACCGCTTTGATTGAAGGAAAAAGCGGGATACAAAACTTGTTAAATAAATAAATAAATAAATTCACCAAGTTGATGGTTGTGGTGGCAGCAGTACTGCGCCAGGAAGGCATTCTGGTGCATCCTTAACGACTAGTTCATTTGGGCAAAATCGAGGCAAGAGAGAGTGAACAAGGCACAATGAGGGTCTTCTAGTTCCTGCAAAGTCTCGGCTGGGTCATCAATGTGGCCAGGAGTCAGCTGGTGCTATGCAGGCGGTCACACCAAAAGTATCCCCTGACGCAGCTGTTGCTGTGTCTGCAGGTGACATGGAGTGCTCTCAGGTGGTGGTTACGCCCTGAAAAGCTGTCAGCCGGGATTTCACTAATACCACACTGGATTCTGCTAACATATGCCAGCCTCTCTGGCTAGGGGGAGCATACTGCAAGGGATGCATTGCTCCGGGTCATTGGCCCCTGAAGGAGAGCGGTTGGCTCATCAATAGGCTGGAGATGTAGGCGGTCTTCCTTGCTCTGAAGGACTTTCTCCCCTTTCTACAGGGGCGGGCGGTCCGGGTCTTCTCTGACAACGCCATCATGGTAGCTTACATCAATTGTCAAGGAGGCACAGGCCGTGTGTGCCTAGAAAGCGAGGCCGGTGTGGTGTTGGACTGGGCGGAGATTTATTTATTTAGCATTTCTTATATACCACCTTTCATGATATCAAGGCGGTTTACATTGAACAAACTGAAATTACGTTATAACTTGGAGATAACTATTTTACAGGGAACATGGGCAATGGAGGGTTAAGTGGCTTGCCCAAGACCACAAGGAGCACCTGTGGGACTAGAAACCCCAGTCCTTCCGGCCAAAGGTTGCTGTCCTCTAGTGGGATTTGAACCCTCGACCTTCTGGCCTGAGGTACCTTGCCCCAACCACTAGGCCACTCCTCCATCTGCAGGCAGTTTTGTCAGTGCATGTTGTGGGAACCGAGAACATGACAACAGATTACCTAAATAATTTTTGCTTAGACCTTGGGGAATGGACACTCAATGGCGCAGCCTTTTCTCAGATAGTTCAACTGTGGGGCACACCGATTGTAGATCTAATGGCGATATTTGTAACTGCCAAGGTGAACTGATTCTTCAGCAGAAGGAGAAAGAGAATGTCGGAAGACCTTGACACTGTGGTGGCCCACAGGAGGACTACTTTGTCTTTCCCCCTTGGGCACTCATAGGTCGTATGGTATAGCGGATCGAAGCACACCGTGGGATGGCCATTCTGATTGACCCTGATTGGCTGAGGCACCCTTGGTATGGCGACTACCGCTCCGATCCGAGCTGTTGGCCCAGGGACCAGTTCTATTGCCTCAGGTGGATCGATTCTCGCTTACGGTATGGCTCTTGAGAGGGCTCGTTTGAGGAAACGGGGGCTTTTTGGGCCTGGTGATTTCAACTCTTTTGAAGGCCCAGAAAAAGTCCACATCGCTGTTATATATCAGAGTGCGGTGGAGTTTTGAGGCCTGGTGTCCTGAGCAGCAGTGCAGACCTTTGGCGTCAGTGCCCAAAGTGCTGTTTTTCTGTAGAAGTGCCTGTCATGTAGTTCCTTGAAGGTGCAGGTGATGGCGATTATCTGTTACCATGGCAGGATCCAAGGGGTGTCGTTGGGGGCTCACCAGGACATGGTCCATTTTCTAAAGGCAGTTAAGTTGCTCCGTCTACCGTTGCGGTCAGTGGGTCCTCCTTGGGACCTCAATTTAGTGTTATCGGTGTTGGCGGAAGAACTTTGAGCCTCTGGAGTCCTGCACATTGAAGGACTTGACGCTTAAGATAGTTTTCCTGGTTGCGATATGTTCCGCCTGGAGAATATCTGAATTCCAGGCTCTGTCGTGTAACATAGAAACATAGAAACATAGAAACATGATGACAGAAAAAGACCACAAGGCCCATCTAGTCTGTCCTTCCATAACAACAACTACAACAGTCCACTTTTTACCTTTAGAGATCCTCTGTGTTGGTCCCATGCTTTTTTGAATTCAGTTATTGTCCTCATCTCTACCACCTCCACTGGGAGACTATTCCACGGATCCACCACTCTTTCCGTAAAGAAATATTTCCGCATATCACTCTTGAATCTATCTCCCTTCACCCTCATCCCATGTCCCCTCGTCGCAGAACTTGCTTTCAATTGAAAGAGGCTCTCTCCCTGAACATTTATGCCACGGAGGTATTTAAACAACTCAATCATATCACCTCTATCCCGCCTTTCCTCTAAGGTGTACATATTAAGATCCTTAAGTCTGTCCTCATATGCTTTATAATGAAGTCTACTAATCATCTTAGTAGCAACCCTCTGCACCGACTCCATCCTGTTCACATCCTTTTGAAGGTGCGGTCTCCAGAATTGCACACCATACTCCAAATGAGGTCGCACCAAAGACTTATACAGAGGCATTATCACCTCCTTTTTTCTGCTAGCCATTCCTCTCCGTATGCACCCAAGCATCCTCCTAGCTTTTGCAGTCGCCTTTTCTACCTGTTTAGCTACTTTAAGATCAGCGGACACAACTACGCCTAGGTCCCGCTCTTCTTTAGTGGACAAAAGTACTTCACCTCCTATGCTGTATTGCTCCCTTGGATTGCTGCAGCCCAAATGCATGACCTTACATTTTTTAACATTAAATCCCAGCTGCCAAATTCTAGACCATTCTTCAAGCTTAGCTAGATCCCTCCTCATGTTATCTACACCTTCCTGGGTGTCTACTTTATTGCAGATTTTGGTATCATCCGCAAAGAGGCAAACCTTACCCGAGAGCCCTTCCGCTATATCACTAACAAAGATGTTAAAAAGAATCGGACCAAGGACAGATCCCTGGGGCACACCACTGGTAACATCCTTCTCCTCAGAGTGAGCTCCATTTACTTGTACTCTTTGTCGCCTCCCACCCAACCAATTTCTAACCCAAGCAGTAACTTTAGGGTCCATCCCTAGGATGCTCAGTTTGTTTATAAGTCGCCTGTGAGGAACAGTGTCAAAGGCTTTACTGAAATCTAAATACACCACATCTAGAGCTCTCCCTCGGTCCAACTCCCTGGTCACCCAGTCAAAGAAATCAATCAGATTTGTCTGACAAGACCTGCCTCTGGTGAATCCATGCTGCCTCGGATCCTGTAATCCGCTGGACTCCAGAAACCTCACTATTTTCTCTTTCAACAGCGTTTCCATTAATTTACTCACCACTGAAGTTAAACTAACCGGCCTGTAGTTTTCAACCACATCCTTACTTCCGTGTAGGGAGCCTTTTCTCTCCATCTCTAAGGCAAAGGTGGTGCTGCACCCGGTGCCCTTGTTTTTGCTAAAAGTGCTCTTAGTTTTTCACTTGAACCAGCCGGTCACCCTGCCAGTGCCCGAGGAAGTTTCTGAGCCACAGTTTCACTGCCTCGATGTTTGGCGAGCATTACAGTGGTATTTGAAGAGGACAGCTCCGTTTCAAAAATCAGATCGTTTGTTTTCTTTGGAGGTCCGCGTAAGGGGGAGGTAGCGGCTAAGGCCTCCATCTCTAGGTGGATTAAAGAGGCTATTGCATCAGTGTATTTGTTGAGATGGAAGACTGTACCAAAGAGGGGCTCCAAGCTCATTCAACCCAAGCTCAGGCTGCTTTTTGCCAGAGTATGTGGTCATTCCATGTCAAGTGGTCTAGGGCTCCCCGCATGACCATCACGGATTTTGACTAAATTTTATATTTAGAGCCCCCCATGTCTCAAATGAACTTTGGTAGAGTTTTAGGTTCTCTGGTGTTAAACCTGTTGAGATATAGCCATTTGTTTGACCCCATAGCCTGAACATGTACAGTGCGATTCAAAATTTCAGCAACTTTGAGACCTAATATTGTTGTTATTATTTGTTTATAAGAAATGAAACTTAACTACCCTGCACATCTTTTTGCGCTCTTTTTAATGAGATTAATAATAATCTTTTTTGATTGTGTCAGAAATAGACACATTGCACCAAAGTCGGGCAAAGAAATTGGCAGCCTAAAAAAATTAAAAGTTTAACATTGCATAGCTCCTGAAATAAGTAAACAACGAACATGAAATTTGAGGCATAGTATCTTGTGGTACTGTTTTTGTGTTTTATAATTTCAAGCACTAGCCCTTTTCATTAATTTGCAAATTAAGTGTAAAGTTGATAATCTTTGCAAAAAGGCTAAAAATAGGGTTTTTTAAACTCCCTTTAACACAAAAGTATCTTCTAGAAACGTTTTCAAACTACTACCATTAGAGAGAGCATGTTTTAAACTCCCTAAAAAAGTTAATTTGATTGACTAACGCTGGCATACGGTGCTCTAAAAAGAGGACCAAAGTCAGCGGACATTG
Organism: Ichthyophis bannanicus; assembly: GCA_033557465.1. Taxonomy (NCBI): domain Eukaryota; kingdom Metazoa; phylum Chordata; class Amphibia; order Gymnophiona; family Ichthyophiidae; genus Ichthyophis; species Ichthyophis bannanicus. Next base: position 249,735,006 of record CM066039.1, on the reverse strand, counting down.
CCATGGCAACAGCGTATATTTCATCATATTATTATTGTTAATTTTTTGGATCATACTTGTTTTAACATTTTTATATTGAAAAATTATCAATATTGTATTGCTTTGGTCCATGGTGACATTGTCACTACCAGTTCAGGAACATGAACTGGCAACCCCATCGCCATAGAGGTCACGCCTGATAGCTGTGCAATACCAGCCACGGGTGGGTTTCTTAATCTAGGTTTCCAAGCCTTTAATTTGGTTTCTTATTTGAGGTTCCAAAGCCTTCAGTGGGTGTCTAGCTGGTTCCCAAGCCAATGATTGGGCATCTTATCCTAGGTTCCCAAGCCTAAATTGTATATCTTATATGGTTCCCAGGCCGAAGTACTCACCTCAATTTTAATGCTAGCAATTTTTTTACATTCTGTTATGTTTGCAAGCCACTTCCTTCAAAATGGATTCTGGGAATTGATACTGTCGACCAGATGATGTAACTGAAGGTGCAGGGAGCTCAGTGTAATCGCTACATAGACTGCATTCTGCAGATAGACTAGATTGTTCAACGTTGTCAGCCACTCCAGCAGCAGACATTTTTTTTTTGTTACCACGTTCTGTGTGCACTCAATCTTTTGTTTCAAATAGCCAGCTTTGTCTCTACTGCTTATTCTTTGTATTTTTAATGGAGAAGTGCCTAAAGCAGTCAAGCTTTGATCAAGGGTGTCCAAGGCATCTGGATCAAAATCATCCGAAGATGAAGATGCTGTGGCTTCAACCATAGAAGCATATTTTGCTTTGCACCTGATGCAAATTTTCTGGCCTGGCTTTACATTCATTTTGGTCACTTTTTTCAAGCCCTCAGACATGGCTAAAGTTACTTTTGATGATCCACTTTTAGTGACATGATTCTGCTTTTCAAACGGATTGCAACACGACTTTTGGTTCATTTCATATTTGCTGAGATACTGTGCTTGGTGATGCAATCAGATACTGTCATTGTCTGTAAGGTCAACTTCTGATCGTCGAGTAATAAGCAATTTATCGCTTGCTGACAAGCAGCTCACAGAATTGAGCCCAGTTTTATTGGAATAAAATGAGCCATGGTGACATTTTGATGACAATTTTTGTCCAACGGTACATTCAGGCATAGGAGGATTGTTATCAAGTGATTCACCGATGTCCATTTTGAAGTAAATTAATTAGTAAATGTGTACCAACTAATGCTAATCTGAAAATCTATACGTTAAGCTCACGACATATATGCACTTAACAGTTATTGAGCAACTCCTATGGAAATGAGTTTTAAATATAACATTTGGATAACGTTAGAACTGCAGGTTGAATTACATGCCTTTGTCAAGCATGGCAATGTCCGCTATGTTTAGCCCTCTTTTCAGGGTATTGTATGCCAGGGTTAGTAAATTAAATCCACTTTTCTAGAAAGCTTAAAACATGCTCTTTCTAATGAAATTGGTTTCAAAACGATTTTAGAAGATACTTTTGTGTAAAAGGAGGTTAAAAATACCCTATTTTTACGTTTTTGCAAAAAATCATCAACTTTACACTTAATTTGTAAACTAACGGAGAATGCTAACAGCATGAAATTATAAATTCAAGAACTTCAGTACATAGAGGTATTATGTGCAAAATGTCATACTTTTTACTTGATTATTTAGGAAGCTGCATAATGTCTAAGTTTTTATTTTTTTAGAACGTCAATTTTTTTGGCTGACTTTGCTGCAATATATCTACTTCTGACATTCAAAAAATATTATCATTAGTATTATTAAATAGAGCGCAAAAGTTTGTACAGGATAGTCAAGTTTCATTTTTAATAATAAAATGGCAAAGAAAATATAGGGTCTCAAAGTTGCTGAAATCTCAGACTCGTACTGTACAAAGTCAAGGTATGTGATCAGACAAACGACTATATCTCAGAAAGTATTCCACGAGAGAATCTAAAACTTTACCAAAGTTAGTTTGAGACACATGGTAGTGTACATACAAAATTTCAGCAAAATCCAAGATGGTCGAGCAGGGCACCTTTTATATACTAGACCACTTGACATGGAATGACCCTATGGTCTGGTTCTGCCGGGAGATATTTGTAGAACGGCCATGTGGTCATCACTCCATACCTTTTAGTGAAGCATTATCGCCTGGATGTGCAGGCAGTGGGGGATGCAAGGTTTTGTATGGCAGTGATTCAGACCAGGTTTGCAGGTCCCTCCCAAGGTTAGTACATCCCAGAGGTCGGGACCGAACTGGAGGAACGATAAGGAAGGTGAAATTAGGCCTTACCTGCTAATTGGCTTTCCTTGAGTACCTCTAGTCCAGACCTGGAACCCTTCCTGATTAGGTTACAGCAGCACCATTGGCGTCCCCAGCCCTGAAGAAGGTCAGCAGGAGATCCGGGAGGTTTTCTCGTAGAATGCTATGGCATTAGAGGCTTGTGAGTCTCAGAGGAAGAGCCACATTACTTTTGATAACTAAAAACTCTCTATATCGATATTATGTTACTTGATGTGTCTCACGTTTTGGCAAGCTAGCCTTATTGTTTCAAGTACAGAATGGACAGGTAAGCTTCATCTCCTTGGGGGAGGAGGACCCCTGGTAGGGTTGGGGGACCTGCTTCTCGCAAGGTTTTTTTGGAATCTGTATCATTGCTTTAATTAACTTCTTATTTGTTGCTGCTATGAGTCTGCTTTGTCAATAGGTTACTGGGGCTAGTAGGTGGTGCCAGCTGCCTAAGTACATTGATGTCATCAAAAGATGACATGCTCAGTCTCTAAGCTGCTAGTGGGGGTTGACTACCCAGAGGTCAGGACGGGACTAGACTGGACTGGAGGTACTCCAGGAAAGCCAATTAGCAGGTAAGGCCTAATTTCACCTTGTCCACTCTTTAGTTACCTCCTATCTTGACTATTGCAACCTCCTCCTTGCTAGTCTCCCTCAGAATCATCTCTCCTCTTCAGTCTATTCAGAACTCTACTGCGCGGCTAATCTTCCGCTAGCCCCGATACATTCATATAACCCCTCTTCTGAAATCACTTCACTGGCTCCTCTTCCATTTCTGTATCCATTTCAAACTTCTCCTTTTAACCTGTAAATGCATTCACTCTACTGCCCCTCATAACCTTTCCACTCTCCTCTCTCCCTACACCCATCCTTGTGAACTCCATTCCTTCTCTGGCTTTCTTCCTTCTATGCCTTTTTCTTATCTTTACATAGTCTTCTCTCTTCCTTTTCAAATCCATGCTAAAGCCTTACCTCTGAGGCTGCTTTTGGATCCTAATCTCTTGTTCCCCTTGTGTCTCCTCTCCCTATTGAACTCTTTATTTCTCTTGTATTGTGCTGTCTGTCTTAACTAGATTGTAAGCTCTATGGGCAGGGACTGTCTTCGATGTGTGTGTTCAGCACTGCATACGTCTTGTAGCGCTATATAAATGATTAATAGTAGTAGTAGTAATAGGTGAGTTGCAGGTGTCTCCTTGGTGGTGCAATCTGTGTTCTTGCCTCCTCCAGGGAGCAAAGTAGTTCCATGTGTCCAGGTGGGGCCACAGTGGAATATCTTGCAGACAATGGAAGATTTCCCCTTGGTTCCTTTTGCAAGGCCTTTCACAAGGCTCAGTCCCTGCATTTAGTAGATGTGAAAGCCACCAGGAATACCAAGTCGGGTATCGGTACAAATGGTTTTGTCTTGTTGGGGACCTTGTGCTTATCTTGGCAGTGCCTGTTTTCCTGAGGATGGTGCCTGCCTTCTGCAAGTGCTGTGTTCTTTCACATTCAGGATGTGTCCCTGCCTGCCTCCGTGAGGTTGGACCGTTGGTCAATCCCCCTCATTGTATCAGTTGGACAGGAGGGAGGGTCTGGAAAGCATCGGAGACTACTAATTTTTCCCATTGTTGGGCCTTTGGCCCCTCCCCTGTGATCTGAGAACAGGACAGGTAGAGGTCAAGTTTCTGCTTTCTGGCTGATTTGAGGAAACTGGTAGTTCTTCCTTTCTTTGTACGTGCCAGAGGGTCAGAGTTCACCCCACTAGGGCATGAGCCTCTTCCTAGGGTGTTTCTGCCTTAGCATTTCTGCAAGACATCTGTTGGACAGTTAACCTGTTCTCTTCCTTGAGCACTTTTGTGAAGTGCTACAGATTGCATGTGGGAGCTAATGTGACAGGTGCCTTTGGCAGAGCAGTGCCAAAGGCACTATCTTCCTCCCAACCTGGGCCCTCGGTACTTGTTTATGTACCACTCATCTGGACTGGTCTAGCAGGATGATGTTTTGATTATTTATTTTATTTAGCAGTGCTTATATACCGCTTTTCACCAGGTCAAAGCGGTGTACATTCAGGTACAGTATATATTTCCCTTGTCCCTGAAGGGCTCACAATCTGTTTTGTACCTGAGGCAACGGAGGGTTAAATGGCTTGCCCAAGGCCACAAGGAACACCTGTGGGACTAGAAACTCAATCCCTCCATCTCTTCTCTTGGGATTTGAACCCCCAGCTCTCGGGCCTGAGGCAACTTGCCCCAACCACTAAGCCACTCCTCCCCTTTTAATTAATGCTTGTTCTGAGTTTTTCTTTTTTGCTTTGTGCTTGGGAAGTGTCTTAATGACTTCTCTAAAGTACTGCACCATCTTATATCCATGTGATAACAGCACTGAACGTGCTCTGTTTGCCTCCACCTGCTGGCTTGAGAGCATAGCCCACTCATCTGGACTGGTCTAGAAGAATTCAAGGAAAAAAATTATCAATGTAAAATTTCTCCATTATTTTGGGGCTGCACCAGTGTTTTGGGAAACGTCCCTTAATAGCCTATACCAGAGAGAAATATATGGGACATGATTGTTAAATGGATACTTCCTGAGAAGTTAGATTTTCGAGAAATATTGAATCGGGGACCTAATGCTTGTGAAAAAATGTAGTTTTTGTAGTCATACATTGGAAGAAGTTACATGGACATATTTGGCTTTATGCTTTGTTCCTTATCGTCACTCCAGTCCAGTCCCTTTACTTCTGGGTTACGCAACCCTTCCAGCAGCTTGGAGGCTGAGCCCAACCTTTTTGGGGGTGGAGCGGTATAAATACCCCTGGGACCACCCACCAACTCCAGTATTCTCAGCCTCCAAGCAGCTGGAGGGTTCCGTAAGCCTAGGGCTTACTGGAGTCCCCCTTTCTTTAAATTTTACTTTAATCTTAATTGAACTTAGTGTTAATTCTAGCTTCTAAACTCTTTTAATTCCTTTATTTTGAGTATTGAATTTTATTTTGTCTCTGTATCTTTAAATTCTCCTGCCTTCTCTCTCCCCCCCCCCCCCCCCGGGGACGGACGTCGGAGGAGAGTTTTCACCGGCGGCAGCGAGGAGGACAAGTCAGGATCCTCTCGCGGCTGCTCCGGGCTTACCCCACATTTCCTCGGCAGAGTCCTGTGCTGCTGTGCTGCCTCGCGCCGAAGCCCCCCGGTGGCTGAGCGCTGGAGGCACGCCGCGCCTAGCCTCCTCCGTTTGTCCCGCTCCTGACCGAAGGGACGCGGAGTTGAGCCCCGGAGCCGCGATCGCAGCTGGCCCGCGGAGGTCGTTCGGCGGCAGCGGGAGGAAGCCGCTTCTGGCGCTGGAGGGTGTTCCCGGCCCTGGCTCTCCTCTCCCAGCACCGCAAAGGCACAGTCGTTCTTTTCCCCGGGTCGAGCTCCACGTGGATGAGGCCTACCACGTGTGGAGCCTACGGCCCGAGATTGCTGAATCGGCCCTCTGCACAGCTTCTGAAGAACTTCTAACCGCAAGTACAGAGTTTATGTTGGCAGGGGGGTTTGCTTGTGCATAATTTTTGGCACATATTCTTCACATTGAAGCTAATTTTAATTTTATTTTATTTTAATTTTAAGTTAAGCTGTTTATTTTCACTTCTCTAGCCTTGGTTCCATATTAGGAAAGCATTACAAGCTATTTGCTTTATCAGGGATTTGATTTACTTCCTTGGTTTCGCCGCACACAAGAGAAGCCCCGGCTCTCTCTCTCTCCCCTTTCCATGGCATCCAAGCCGCGGTGTCCTTCCTGTGGGACGCGCAGGGGCACCTCCGCAGAGTCAGGAATCTGCAGGAGCTGTGCCGCGGAGGCTGCATCAGTGGAACAGGAGATTAGCCTGGCCATGTCGCAGCCCTCCCAGGGATCAGGCAATCCTCTGGAAGGAGAAGGGGAGTCCCAGTTTCCTATCTCCACTCCGGCGGACCTGCCTATGCCTCCTCAGCCTTTACCCTCCCCCCACGCCAGTGCGGGGGGGCCCGGAGAATTTTTCTCTCCTGACTTCATCCTCTTACTCCATAAGGCCTACTGCCTACGTAAGCAGGGCCGGGGGGCAGAAGAGGCTGTCCCGCCAGCAGAGGACAAATCAGCTAGTGCCCCCGGGGCTACCATTCAGGACGCCGGTATCCCTGCTAAGCGCCCACGTCTGGGCGGCGAAGAGCTCCTAGCATCCCTATCCCAGGGTACTCCGGAGGAGGATAGCTCAGTTAAAGACTTGGAGGAGGATGAAGAGGAGCTAGAAGAAGGAGAGATCCCGGAAGAAGATCAGTCACGGGTAGTCAGGGTCTTTCGCCGTGAGGAGCTCCCGGCGTTAATTAATGAGTCCCTAAAGGTCCTCAATGTGGCCTCAGACACGCCCTCGCAGGAAGAAGAGTTGGAGGACCCCTTAATCCAGGCCTTCAGGAAATCCCAAAGGGTCTTCCCTATCCACAGGGTCGTGCGCCAGATGATCCAGGAAGAATGGGACCAGCCTGAATCAAGCTTAAGGGGAGTCAGGACCATGTCTCGGTTATACCCGCTCCCAGAGGCAGATAAAGAGCTGCTAAAATCTCCCAGAGTAGATGCAGCGGTATCAGCAGTTACCAAGAAGACCACGATACCAGTGGAGGGCAGTTCGGCCCTAAAGGACGCGCAAGACAGGAAGTTGGATACGCTCCTGAAACAAGCCTTTGATGTAAGCGCCATCGCCTTGCAGGCCTCCGTGTCGGGAGCTTGGGTGGCCCGGGCCTGTTTATGGTGGGCACAACAGCTCCAGTCAGAGGTCTCAACGGGCGAGTTACAGGCCAACTCGGCGAAGGTGGAGTCCGGAGCGGCCTACTTGGCGGACAGTCACTATGACCTCATCAGAAGCCTAGCCAAGAACATGGCCTCGGTCGTGGCTGCTAGGCGGTACCTGTGGCTACGAAATTGGGCAGCTGACGCGTCCTTGAAGTCACGCTTGAGCCGACTCCCCTTTAAGGGGAAACTCTTATTTGGAGAGGATTTGGAGAAAATAGTTAAGGACCTGGGTGAGTCAAAGGGAGGCAGGCTCCCGGAAGATAGACCAAAACAAGGGTGCCCTCCAGTCCCGGTGCGCTCCCAACCTAGGGACTCGCGGAGATTTCGTCCAGCCAGGTTAGGCTCCTTTCCCAGGGGCCGTTTTTTCGGGGGGCAGGACGGGGTTTTGGGGCCGCCTCCTCCTTCTCGGGACCCAGAAAACAACAATGAGATGACGGGGGCCCAGGAGGAAGGACAGCCACTAGGCGGTCGCCTGAGGCTGTTCCTTCCCGCCTGGTCCCGTGTCACGTCCGACCAATGGGTCCTAGAGGTAATCAGAGAAGGCTATGCTCTCGAATTTTCAAAACAAATTCCTCCAGCGTTTGTTCAGTCGCCCTGCGGTTCCCCAGCAAAGGGGGCGGCAGTAGAGGCAACTCTTGCCCGACTAATAGCTCTAGGGGCGGTGGTCCCAGTTCCACCAGACCAGTGCGGCTCTGGCCGATACTCGATTTACTTCGTAGTGCCAAAAAAGGAAGATTCCTTCCGACCGATCCTGGATCTAAAGCAGGTCAACCGTTGCCTCAGGGTACCACACTTCCGGATGGAAACCCTACGCTCAGTCATAGCGGCCGTAAGGGGAGGGGAGTTCCTAATGTCCCTCGACTTGACAGAGGCCTATCTTCATATCCCGGTCAGGAAGTCCCATCAACAATTCCTGAGATTCGCAGTGCCAAGAGGCCACTTTCAGTTCCAGGCCCTACCCTTCGGACTAGCTACGGCCCCCAGGACATTCACCAAGGTGATGGTGGTAGTGGCGGCCTTCCTTCGGAAGGAGGGAATATTAGTGCACCCCTACTTGGACGACTGGCTGATCCGAGCAAAGTCACAAGAGGAAAGTCATGCGGCAACGGCCAGAGTGGTTCAGGTTCTAGAAGAATTGGGGTGGATCATCAATCGCCTGAAGAGCAGGATGACTCCCTCACAGGACCTAGAGTACCTCGGGGCAAGATTCCACACTCTCAGGGGCAAGGTCTTCCTGTCACGATCAAGATCAAGAGAGCTGAGGCGACTAGTCACGCAGTTTCTCGGCAGGCGAAGTCCCTCGGCTTGGCATTATCTTCAGCTTCTGGGAACTATGGCGGCGGCGATAGAGGTAGTCCCATGGGCCAGGGCACACATGCGTCCGCTTCAGCGGGCACTGTTACGTCGATGGTCTCCTCAGCATCATCCTCTGGCAATGCAGTTACCTTGCGCCCCGAGGACCAAACAGTCCCTTCTCTGGTGGCGGTGTCCAAGCAATTTGGACCGCGGGATGCCCCTCGAACCTCATCTGTGGTTACTATTGACAACGGACGCCAGCCTGTCAGGCTGGGGAGCACACTGCGAGGACCAGTTCGTCCAGGGCCGCTGGACACCGGTGGAGTCTCAGTGGCCCATCAACAGACTGGAACTAAGGGCCGTCACGCTGGCGCTCAAGGCGTTCTCGGCCTTAGTTCAAGGAAAAGCTATTCGCGTCCTTTCCGACAACGTCACGGCGGTGGCCTACATAAACCACCAGGGGGGCACCAGCAGTCCTGCCCTGGAGAAGGAGGCAGACGTCCTCTTCCGGTGGGCGGAGCACAATCTACTAGCTCTTTCAGCTCAGCACGTGGCGGGCGAGGACAACGTCATGGCCGACTTCCTCAGCAGATGCAAGATAGACCACGGGGAGTGGGAACTAGACCAGGAGATCTTCGAACAGATAGTGGCCCGCTGGGGGATCCCAGTCATGGACCTCATGGCGCGGTTCTCTACAGCCAAAGTAGACAGATTCTTCAGCCGAAGGAAGGAAAGAATGTCCGAGGGCTTGGATGCCCTGTCTCAAAGGTGGCCTCCCAAAGGGCTACTATACGTGTTCCCTCCGTGGGCTCTGATCGGAAAGGTGCTGCAGCGGGTGGAGTCTCACAGGGGTTGGTAGTCCTCATAGCCCCGGATTGGCCTCGCTGCCCCTGGTATGCGGATCTGGTGAGGTTGATCGCCGACCCCCCGTGGCGGCTCCCTTGCAAAAGGGACCTGCTGAGGCAAGGTCCGGTTCGCATGCCTCACGTGGATCGATTCTCGCTTACGGCCTGGCTATTGAGAGGGCGCGGTTCCTAAAACGAGGCTACTCAGGAGCAGTGATCTCGACGCTGCTGAAGGCGAAGAAGCGCTCGACCTGTTTATCCTATGTAAGGGTCTGGCGCATTTTCGAAGCCTGGTGTGCAGAGCATCGACGGAAACCTCTCTCGGCCTCTGTCCCAGAGGTCCTGGAATTCTTACAAGCAGGTTTTGATAAGGGCCTGGCGCACAGCTCCCTACGGGTCCAGCTAGCGGCGATCGCTTGCTATAGAGGCAAGGTCCGGGGCAAACCCTTAGGAGAGCACCCGGACGTATCCAGGTTCCTGAGGGCAGTTAGTTGGCTACGCCCTCAGCGGAGGGTGGTCGTCCCCCCTTGGGACCTTAACCTAGTGCTGAATGCCATGGTCGGGGAGCCCTTTGAGCCAGTGAAGAAAGCTTCCTTAAAGGTTTTGACCCTAAAGACAGTTTTCCTGGTAGCGATCTGCTCGGCCAGGAGGGTTTCGGAGCTCCAGGCGCTCTCCGCCCAGCCTCCTTTCCTGACCTTCCTAAAGGACAAGGTGGTCATGCGCACAGTGCCATCCTTCTTACCCAAGGTTATCTCTCCTTTTCATGTGAACCAGACAGTCACCCTGCCGGCCTTCGCGGCCAAGGGGCAGGAGGGAAGGAATAACAAGCTGCGCCTGCTAGACGTCCAGAGAGTCTTGAAACGGTACCTAGCTCGCACAGCACCATTCCGGAAGTCCGACCGCCTGTTCATTCAGTTCGGAGGTCCACACAAAGGGGAGGCGGCGGCAAAGGCCTCGATCTCCAGGTGGATCCGAGAGGCAATTGCCTCCGCCTACATTCTCAAGGGGAAACAGGTCCCAGTGGGGCTGAGGGCTCACTCCACTCGGGCACAGGCGACCTCCTGGGCGGAATTCAGTCTTGTCCCTCCGCTGGATATTTGCAGAGCAGCGACGTGGGCCTCGCTGCATACCTTCACCAAACACTATAGGCTGGACGTACAGAGCACTGCGGATGCGCGGTTCGGGATAGCGGTTCTTCGGGCCGGTTTGCTGGATCCCACCCAGGGTTGAACTGCTCTGGCACATCCCAGAAGTAAAGGGACTGGACTGGAGTGATGATAAGGAAATAGTAATTAGATCTTACCTGCTAATTAGTGTTCCTGAAGGAACGACAGTCCAGTCCCTGATCCCACCCGGTTCCGGCAACTGGCAAGTCCTCACGTTCATGGAGGAGCGCTGGACCGAGCGCGGAGCTGGGTCAGCGGGAGGGAGTGCAGGGGAAGCCCGGACTGGATAGAAGCAGCCACCTCCTCCGTCCGTTGCCGTTCCTCCTCTCCTCCTCCTCCTATATTTTCCAAAAAAAAAAAATATATATATATATGTATTCTATTGTTCAGAGTATTGAGTTATTGGTTTAGGTTAATGTATGCCGTTATAAGTTTTTGCATGGATGTTCGTTAAGTCTGCTTTTTCATTCGAATACTGGAGTTGGTGGGTGGTCCCAGGGGTATTTATACCGCTCCACCCCCAAAAAGGTTGGGTTCAGCCTCCAAGCTGCTGGAAGGGTTGCATAACCCAGAAGTAAAGGGACTGGACTGTCGTTCCTTCAGGAACACTAATTAGCAGGTAAGATCTAATTACTATATTCTTAACATAACATATATAGCCTGCAGTTCGAAATACGGAATCTATATGATCCAGTGTCCTGCCCTTTTGATATGCATAAGGCGTTCAATGAGGTTGATTAAAGCAAGATTGACTGAACATTTAAATACTAACATTCTAACAGTACCAATGGTGGTGCATTGTCTGGAAGAACCACATGAATTTAGCCACTTAAAAGTGGCAAGTGATTGACCAAGCTTGAATTAGTTGGACAGGAGGAGGAGATCATGGTAGAAAACTGAATTTTCTGAGGTAGTGGATGTTTTTCTTTAAATACAGTAGAACGTCATGGTGTGAATGCTGTTGAGCGAATGACCTTGATATGAGGAATCATTTATGATTTGGTTCGCAGGATGAAGAAAGTAATATAAAATAGAACAGGAGATGGTGAGCTGTATCGGAGGAAAATGCAGAGACTACAGAACATTAAGAAGAGAGCAGTAGATGGCTATGGGGAAAGAGAAAAATTGGCAGATAAATATGGTTCCTGATGCAGAACGTTGCTTTGGTGAACATGTTTCGAAACACAGGGCTTTCAGATTAGGGGTGTTTTTATGAATTCATTTTGCAGGAGTATTTTGAGATGTTAGTTGAAAAAAACAGTAGTGGTTGATATGGAAGGGCAGGCTAAATAGGCCATGTGTCTTTTTCTGCCGTCATGTTTCGGTTTCTAAGCTTTTGAAAAACTTTTGGGGTAAGAAGTTTCTTCACTCTGTTTCTGTAACTCTGAAACTACAATATTCTTCTCTCTGTAGACTAGCAGGTTATCCAGTATTCAAGTTTTTCATGCTCCAGCAGACTTGTAGGATCTCTTTGGTTCTCAGTGATAGTTGGTGGTTTCTCCTAGGAAAAAGGATCAGGCAATTCCCATCCAGTATGTGAGGGATAGGTGAGGCATTATAATATAGTGGGACAAACAGTGGTACCAGCTGAGCCATCACTTTGGGGGAAGGGGGTAGTTTTGGAAAGGGAGGTACCTTGTAAAAAGTACAGATATTTGATTTTTTTAAATCAATTGTAGTAGTGCAGTGGTTTTGCTCTTTCCTGTTGAAATAACTGGCACTATCCTCTGTCCTTGGAGAAAAGGCATTTCTTGCAAGTTTACCTCAGCCTTGTGCTTTGATAATTTCCTCCCTGCTTTTTCTTTTGAGAGCCCTGAAGTATTTCGGACTGTTGGCTTTTGGAAATGCTTTGCCTTGAAATCTTTTTTTTTTTTCCCTCCTTGGGTTGCATTTATCAGAATCTTGCCCTTTACAGCTTGCTAAGGAGGGGAACATTTGCTGCAGGGGTGGATAAAGTGGAGGCAGGGCTTCTCAGTTTTGTAGACTGAGTTGCTGACTATCTCCAGGAACAAGCAGGAATAAGTCCTCACATATGGGTACGTCGGTACCGACGGAGCCTGCGCGGGAATGCTCCCCAGCTTCCCAGAATGAAAGCTTTTGGGGCATCCCACAGCGCATGCGCGCTGCCTTCCCGCCTTTCCTACCAACTCTCCTCAGTTCTTCTTTTCTGCGGAGCCAGCAGGTCGTGTTCCTGTCACTGCTGAAGAAGTTCTTTATTTTAATTTATTTCTTTGGTCGCGTGTCTGCCTTCCCCGACGCCGGACCGGTACCGCCGGTCTTTTCTTTTCTTTTCTTTAAAAAAAAACCAACTATCTTTTTTCCTCACTTGGTGTATTTTCTTCTTAGGCCTCCAGGCCCACAAGAAACTCTCTCATGGAAAAACCAGCCTCCGGCTTCAAAAAATGCACTAAGTGTAGCGGTACAATTTCTGTTACAGATACCCATGAATGGTGTCTTAAATGTTTGGGGCCTGAACACTCCATCCCGGATTGCCAGTCCTGTTCTCTAATGTCTAAACGAGGGTTACAGAACCGGGCAGCCAAGCTCCATGTGCTGTTTCCCACGGATGCACCGGCGATAGCATCGACATCTTCCAGGTCTTCCTCTCCTGATGGATCTCAGGTAACCAAACATACTTTTAGCAGGTCCTCGAAGGGCAAATCTCCCTCTAAGCATCGAGATGCCTCCGGGCTTGCCCTTGAGGATCCTGCCCCAGCCAAACAACCCCGGCGGGAAGCTCCGGTTTCCAAAACTCCTCCTATGCGGTTACAGGTTGACATCGATGGCACGGCCTCGACCGATCACCTGTTAAGACTGCTCTGGGGTACCGGCACAATCTCCCGGTACCGACATCCAGGCAGTCGTGGCGTCCATGGATCACACTGTGCAATCCATGCAGCAGGCTATACTGGCTTTCATCAAGGCTGCGACGCTGTCGGTACCACAACAAGCTCTGTTGTCGGTACTGTCGCCGGTACCGGTACCAACTTCTATACCGGTACCGGCTGTATCGACATCGGCCAGGATACCGATTCCGGCTCCCTGTCCTGGGCTCTTTCTCGGTACCGACCCGGTACCGGGGACACCCAATGTCAGTACCAATCGATACGCCTATCGATCTTTAGAATCGAGCAGATGATACTTCGATTCTTCTGATGATTCTGAGTCATCGGATGAGTCCCCTGAAGTATCTGTCACCCTTCCTGAGGAGCCTTCTTCTCCAAAAAGGAGAATGTCTCCTCCAGAGGATTTGTCCTTTCAAGACTTAATAATAGAAGTAGCTAAAGGACTCTCTATTTCAGTAACCTCTGAAAAAGAACCTAGAGCAAAAAAATTAGATATTTTGGGATACTCTAAGGTTCCCAGAGAGGCAGTCACCTTGCCAATTCATGAAATTCTTCAAGAACATTTGATTGAATTGTGGGAGACTCCTCTCACCCTTTCTCCTCATTCTCGTAGATTGGACACTATGTACCGTGTCCCCCCTCCTCCTGGATTTCAAAAAACTCAGCTTCCTCACCACTCCATTGTGGTGCAGTCAGCTATGAAGAGGATAAAGAGTACCAAAAGACACTCTTCTACTCCCCCAGGAAGAGAATGCAGGACTTTGGATGCTTTTGGTAGGAAAATCTTCTAAGCTAGCATGCTTATTGCCAGAATCAATTCATACAGCCTTTATATGGGTATGTTTCTGAAGGAGGTTGCAGAAAAACTGCACAACTTTTTCCCTTTTATTCCAGAGGATAAAAGGGATGAGTTCCTTCTTTGGCTTAAGCATACTCAAGACATTTCAAAGTTTTCCAACAGGGCAGCCTTTGATTCTTTTGAAGGTGCCAGCAGAGCCTCAGGCATTGCTATAGCTGCTCGTAGAATTGCTTGGCTCCAGGCTTCTGATCTAGAACCCTGGGTTCAAGATGGTTTAGGAAATCTGCCCTGTACAGGTGAAAATCTATTTGGCAAAGAGTGGCAAATTAAAGCCACTCAAATGGACGCAGAAAATGCTGCTCTGGATAGACTTTCTAAGTCTACCTCCACTCCGGCCAAGAAGAAATCTTTTAAAAAGTCTTTTTACAAGAAGGGCAGGTTTCCTTCCACTTCTGGTCAACAATCTTCTACAGGTCGCTTTGCTACTAAGCGTCAGCAACCTAAACAGGCCAGGCCTAAACCTGCAGGGGCTGCTGCAACCCAGCAGTCCCAAGCCCCTCAGGGGTTTTGACTTGATACTAGAGAACTTAACCTTTCTGGCTCTACAACAGCCAGAACCTCTCACCATTCCAGGAAGGTTAGCTCATTTTGCTCCCAGATGGGAGCAAATCACATCAGAGCAGTGGACCCTCTCCATCATCAGAGAGGGCTACAAACTTCATTTCTCAGACCTTCCTCCTTTCACCATGGTGAGACATTTCAATTCTCCCACATCTCTCCTCGACCTTCTGGATCAGGAGGTAACCACCCTTCTGGCCCAGAGGGCCATAGAAGAAGTTCCTTTTCTTCAACAGGGGTCAGGGTTTTACTCCCCCTACTTTCTCATTCCAAAGAAAATGGGGGGATACAGACCCATTCTAGATCTCAGAGAATTGAACAAATTTCTATGCAAGGAGAAGTTCAAGATGCTTTTTCTAGGCACTCTCCTTCCATACCTACAGAGTCAGGATTGGCTTTGTTCTCTAGATCTCAAGGATGCGTACACTCATATACTCATCCATCCATCCCACAGAAAATTCCTACGTTTTCTGTTCCAGGGAAAACATTACCAATGCAGAGTGCTTCCTTTCGGTCTAGCCTCTGCTCCAAGAGTGTTCACCAAATGCATGGCAATAGTTGCTGCATTTCTACGCACTCTGGGAATATTTGTTTTCCCATACCTGGACGACTGGCTCATCCGAGCTCCAACCCAGTCAGAGGCTCAGATCTCCCTAGACCGCACCAGGCGCATTCTGCAATACCTGGGACTTGTGGTAAACCTTCCAAAGTCTCGGCTCACCCCTACTCAGTCCCTAGAATTCATAGGGGCCTGGTTGGACACTACTACTGCAAGAGCCTATCTTCCCCAGGCTCGTTGCCAACGTCTAGTGCAGTTAGCCTCCCAGATTCAGTCAAAGAGCCACTTAACTGCCCGGGAGATGCTACAACTACTAGGCCACATGGCTTCCACAGTACATGTGGTGCCCTATGCTCGCCTACACATGAGAGCAGCTCAATGGACTTTGTCCACCCAGTGGACTCAAGCTTCAGGAGCTCTCTCAGACCAAATAGCAAACTCCAAACGTCTCTTTTGGTCTCTCCAATGGTGGATGTCCACTCAAAATCTGTTGCTGGGGTCCCCCTTCCAGCCTTTGTTGCCCCAAGCAATCCTCACAACAGATGCCTCCCAAACAGGTTGGAGAGCTCATCTACAGGACCTCTCCACCCAAGGCACTTGGTCCCCCACAAGAGACCTCTCTTCATATCAACCTCTTGGAACTTCGAGCAGTGTTCCTAGCTCTCAAGGTCTTTCATACCCTCCTCAGCTACCAGACAGTCCTCATTCAAATGGACAATCAGGTAGCCATGTTTTACATAAACAAGCAAGGAGGAACTGGCTCTCTGTCGCTTTGCAACGAAGCTCTAAGATTATGGGCCTTCACCAGAGAGCATCAAATCCATCTCCTGGCTGTATACCTCCCAGGAATTCAAAGCTCTTGGGCAGACAGACTCAGTCGAATTCTGCTTCCACATGAATGGTCCCTGCACATGGATCAGGTACTCAGAATCTTCCAGGAATAGGGAACCCCGGACATAGATCTATTTGCAAGTCCGTGGAATGCCAAACTTCCCCGGTTCTGTTCCAGAATTCCGTGTCAGGGAGTTCAGGCCAAGGATGCCTTCCTCCTTCATTGGGGTCAGGACTTCCTGTATTGCTTTCCACCCAGTCCTTTGATTCCCAAGACTCTGTTCAAACTTCAGAGGGATCAAGGATCTATGATCCTCATAGCTCCACGCTGGCCACGCCAAGTGTGGTACCCTCTACTTCTGCATCTCTCCCAAGCCCCCTCCCTGGACTTGGGAGCTGCTCCAGACCTTCTGTCTCAGGAGGAGGGGACTTTGTGGCATCCAAACCCCAAGTCCCTTCACCTCAGAGCTTGGTTACTGAAGGCCTAGACCTTCAAGACTTCAATCTTTCGCAGCAAGTGAGAGATATCCTCCATGCTTCCAGGAAACCTTCCACTAGGCGTTCCTATGCTTTTAAATGGAAAAGATTTTCCATTTTGTGTGCTCAACAGGGTCTTGACCCTCTGGCACTTCCTGTGAATTCTCTATTAGAATATCTCCTGCATCTTTCCAATGCAGGCCTTAAGACAAATTCAGTAAGGGTCCATTTAAGTGCTATTGCAGCATCCCTTAAGCCTATCAATGGACAACCTATTTCCTCTCATCCTCTTATTGCAAGATTTATGAGAGGCCTAGCTTTAACTAAACCTCCCATTCGACCTCCTCCGGTGGCATGGGACTTAAATTTGGTTCTTGGTCAGCTTATGAAGCCACCTTTTGAACCCTTAGCCTCCTTGAAATTTCTTTCCTGGAAGGTTATTTTCCTTATTGCAATCACTTCTGCTCGCTGCATCAGTGAACTGCAGGCCTTAGTGGCTAATCCACCTTATACAAGGTTCCATCATGATAAGGTAGTCCTTAGGACAAATCCTCACTTTATGCCTAAAGTGGTCTCACCTTTTCATCTTAATCAAGAGGTATATTTACCTGTATTTTTTCCAGCTCCTCATGCATCCACTGCAGAGAGGAACCTTCATACTCTAGATTGTAAAAGAGCTCTTGCTTTTTACTTACACAGGACACAGCAACATAGAAAGTCTTCCCAACTTTTTGTTGCTTTTGATCCTTCTCATTTAGGACTTCCAGTCTCTAAAAGAACACTGTTCAATTGGATTGCTCAGTGTATTTCTTTTGCTTACCAGAGTAAGAACCTTTCTCTGGAGGGCCATGTCACAGCTCACAATGTGAGGGCCATGGCCCCCTCTATGGCTCATCTTCATTCTGTGTCCATCGACCAGATCTGTCGAGCAGCCACCTGGGCCGCGGTTCATACTTTTACAGCCCATTACTGTTTGGACAAGGACTCCCGCCGGGATGCCTTGTTTGGTCAGGCTGTCCTCAGACACCTGTTCCATTCTTGAACAACTCCTGCCCTCCTTCCCTGAATGGATGCCTGAGATCCATAGGAAGACTGGGAACCCTTCTGGGTCTCATACCCTTGGGGATCTCCCAGGCATCTTAGCTAGGGAGTCCCCATATGTGAGGACTTATTCCTGCTTGTTCCTGGAGATAGCACAGTTACTTACCTGTAACAGGTGATCTCTGGGAACAGCAGGAATTAGTCCTCACAACCCACCCACCTCCCCTAGGAGTTGTATCTCTCTCTTTGTCTTTCCTTTACTCTCTCTCTCTCTATTGTCTCAGCTTTAAACTTGAACTGAGGAGAGTTGGTAGGAAAGGCGGGAAGGCAGCGCGCATGCGCTGTGGGATGCCCCAAAAGCTTTCATTCTGGGAAGCTGGGGAGCATTCCCACGCAGGCTCCGTCGGTACCGACGTACCCATATGTGAGGACTAATTCCTGCTGTTCCCAGAGATCACCTGTTACAGGTAAGTAACTGTGCTTTACTGCTGCAGATTGCAGTGCTGTCATAGTCTTCTTGGTCCTTGGGAAGGATTGTGGTACCGTGTTTGGGTCCCTAAGGAGGCTTTTTACCTTGTCAACAGATTTTTGTTCAGCTTCTGTTGATACCCTTAATGAGCTCTTAGAGGCAAGCAGCTCAGCCATATTACTTTTTAATGCAGTTTCATCACAGACTTCTGATTTCCTTCTTTAAAGTGTTTTGAGGAGAACTGATGAAATAAGCATCTCGTGGGTTGTGCAGATAAAAAGAAGGCTAAGTTGTGAAAGCCACTGTCACTATCCAGGGAGCGTATGGCATCCTCAGGGGAGCTACAAAGCTTCCCTTAGCCTGCTTGAAGAGTATAAGGTCTGGATTCGGGTAACACAGATGATGTCACTCATATTGTGGATCCATTCCCCACCTTGTCCTGAGAGAAAAATGAGATGCTTCAGGTTTGAATTGAAAATGGACTGAGATACAACCCTTTTCTGTTTCCTGACTCGTAAAGAAAGTTTATGGAAAAGTCAAATTCTGTAGAGGAGTTGGCCACATAGCTAGTCCTTAATGGTACGGTACTCATTGATACGCTGAAGATCTTTCCCCGATATGTATATATCCCTTCTTTGGTTGGTCTTAACCGTAAGTAACCTTTCTTCTGTGACAGCAGTTAGTTTTCTTCCATTTTTATTCTTTGAACAAGTTAATGGTAACCTTTTTGGTATTGAGATGTGTAGTCCCTGTTTTGGACACCCCCCGCCCTCATGCAACTAATTCTTCAGCTGTTAATACTGTGTTTGTATAATGCTGCAAGCAAATATTTGTTACAAAAATTGGCACAGTACACATACAACTGCACCTTGAGTATTGTGTGCGGTTCTGGTTGCATACCTCAACGATATAGAGGAAATGGAAAACCTACACCCAGAATTATAAAGGGAATGGGGGCGGCTGCTATATGAAGGAAGGCTAAATGGGTTAGGGCTCTTCATCAGAGATGACTGGGCAGGTATAATAGAAGTCTATAAAATCATGAGTGGGGTGGAACAAGTTAATAGGGAAGAGTTATTTACTCAGATAATTATTAGGACTAGGGGGCACTCAGTGAAACTAACTGGTTGGAGATTTAATGCATATTTAACTGGGTTTTTTTTTCAGTCATTGAACAATTATGCTGTGGAATTTTTTTGCCAGAGAATGTGGCCCTGACTAGTAGTATGGCCAAAAAAAAAATGGTACGGACAAGTTTCTGGAGGACAGGCCCATAACTTATTAACTAGATAGACTTAGGTGTCTGCACTGCTTACTTTTCGGAGCGAGCAATATGGAAAAGGCTGGATACTACTGAGTGACCAGAATTGGCTACTGTTGGAGAAAGGATGCTGGATTCGATGAATATAAGAAATGCCATACTGGGTCAGACCAAGGTCCATCAAGCCCATTATCCTGTTTCCAACAGTGGCCAATCCAGGCCACATGTACTTGGCAGTTTCCCAGAAAGACGCACAGGTTCCACAGTGCTTTACTGGGGCAAGCAGTGGGTTTCCCGGGTCCTCTTTAATAATGATTTATGGGGAGAGGAAGTGACATCTGCCTGAATGGAAGCCTGAGGAGAGAGCTCTGGAGCTAAACCTGGTGGAAGTGGATAAAACTTCACCCAGAGTGAATCTAAAGTGCGTGCAAGGAGTGGAGCGAGGCGGTGGTACCGTGAGGGAGACGGATGACCACAAGGAAAAAGGCAGCGGACCTGAGGGAGTTCGCATTTGTTAGCAGCCATGCGGACGGAACAGAGCAGAAAATGGCAGCCGTGAGTGCAGGAAGTGGTGAAAACACAGAGCGGGAATGGAGAGGAGGAAAGAGTGTGGAACCAGAGGCAGGCGAAATGGTGGTGCAGAAGGTGACTAGAGAGGAACTGAAAGTGGAGTTGGCGGCGGTGGGAGAGGTATGTGGAGAATTGAGAGAGCAAGTGGGAGAGCTGGCACAGAAAATGGAGGAAGTAGGATCAGTAGATAGAGCAAATAATGCTGAAGCAAAGCATCGTGGAAAAAGAAATGAATGACTTTGAAAGGTGGAAAGATCAGTTATTATATAAAATTGAGGACTTGGAGAATAGAATGAAGAGAAATAGCCTATGGATAAGGGGGATCCCGGAGGAACCGGAGTTCCGGGACAGCAGGAGAGTGGCAGAAGCAGTGTGTACAGTGATTCTTCAAGAAGAAGGTACGGTGGAGGAGAGAGCAAAAGTGGCACTGGACAGGGCGCACAGGGCGCTGGGCCCTAGCCAAACAAACAGACCCAGAGACATTGTGATTTGTATGAAGGACTCTGTGGTTAAGTAGCAGATTGCAGAAAAGATGTGAAAGACACGTGACTTCATGTGGCAAGGATATAAAATAGAAGTGTATGCAGATTTGGCAGCAGGGACACTGCAAAGACGGAGGGAGATGCAATTTGCTACAAGGGTACTACGAAAGGAGGGAGTGAAATATAGGTGGATGTACCCATTTGGCCTGCTGTTTAATAGGGGAGACAAAAGTTGGAGAGTAAAAAACAGTGAAGAGGCGCGTAAGGCATTGGAGGAGGCAGGACTCTACGGGGAATCTGAGGGTCAACCAGAGTCGGAGGAGCAGGAGAGACCAGAGTGGAAGGAAAGAGGATGTACTCCAAGAAGAGGGGGTTGAAGAAGAGGACGGGGAGCTCCAGGCAGAGGGATGGCCACTACTCTAATGGTGACCTCAGGAGGGAAGGATATCGAGGGGGGGGGATGGGAGGGGAGACTAGAGATAAACAGGAGGAAGGGCAAGGAGGGGTATAAGGGGGGGGGAGCAGAAGCTAACAATTGCTACAATAAATGTGAAGGGCCTGAGAACATGGAACAAAAGAAGGCTATTGGAAAAGGAAGTAAGCAAATTAAGGGCTGATATTATCTGTATTCAAGAGACTCATTTAAAAGTGGGGCAGGAGCAGATGCTACAGTCAAAGAAATACCCAAAAGTGATTTTGGCAGGGCGGCAAGCGGAGCCAAGGAAAGGAGGGGTGGGGGTGATGGTGAGTGCAAATAGGGGAATACAGGGATAAAGGGGGGAGATGTGTAGGAGTTAAAATTAAACTGGCAAAGAAGGAGGTGTGGGTTTTGAGTTTGTATGGGCCAAATGAAAAACAAAGGGAGTTCTATGAGTGGATGGTGGAGGAATTGGAATTTTTGGGGGGACACACCAATGATTGTAGGTGGGGATTTTAATTTGACAGTGAACCCACGTTTGGATAACAGTGGGGGGAGTGGGATGGGGAATAGAAAGGATAGGGTGGGTTTGTTGAAACTGAAAGAAACATAGGGGCCCATAGATGCATGGCGGTGTAAAAACCCGGGGCAGCATAAATATGCCTTCTATTCAAATCCACACATAAGAACATAAGATATGCCATACTGGGTCAGACCAAAGTCCATCAAGCCCAGTATTCTGTTTTCAACAGTGGCCAATCTAGGTCATATGTACCTAGCAGTTTCCCCAAGAGACACAAGTTCCACAATGCTTGTACTGGGTCAAGCATTGATATCTTCGGTCACTTCTTAATAATGGTTTATGGACCTTTCCTCCAGGAACTTGTCCAAACCTTTTTTAAACCCAGCTACACTAACAGCCTTTACTACATCCTCTGGTAACAAATTCCAGAGTTTGATTACACGTTGAGTGAAAAAATATTTTCTTTTATTAGTCTTAAATAGTTTATCCTGTAGCTTCATTGCATGTCCCCTAGTCTTTTTCTATATTCTGATAATGTAAGCAATCGATCTACGTTTACCCGTTCCACTCCGTTCATTAATTTATAGACTTCTATCATATCTCCCCTCAGCCATCTCTTTTCCAGGTTAAAGAGCCCTAACCTTTTTAGCCTTTCTTCATAGGAGTATCCTTCTATCCCCTTTACCATTTTGATGGCTCTTCTCTGAACCTTTTCTAAAATCGCTATATCCTTTTTAAGATACGGCGACCAGAATTGCACACAATATTCAAGGTGCGGTCTCACCATGGAACAATAGAGGCATTATAATATCTTTTGTTTTATTTTCCATTCCTTTCCTTATCATACCTAGCATTCTATTTGCTCTCTTGGCCGCCGCTGCACACTAGGCCGAGGGTTTTAACATGGTATCCACAATGACGCCTAAATCTTTTTCCTGGGTAGTGGTTCCTAATGTGGAACCTTGCATCGTGTAACCATAGTTTGGGTTGTTCTTCCCTAGGTGCATAACCTTGCACTTGTCCACATTAAATTTCATCTGCCATTTTGATGCCCAGTCTTCCAATTTATCAAGATCCTCTTGCAATTTTTCACAATCCTCTTGGGTTTTAACAACTTTAAATAGTTTTGTGTCATCTGCAAATTTGATAACCTCACTTGTTGTTCCACTTTCCAGGTCATTTATGAATATGTCAAAAAGCAGCGGACCCAGCACAGATCCCTGGGGTACACCACTATTCACCTTTCTCCATTGGGAAAATTGGCCATTTAGCCCTACCCTCTGCTTTCTATCTTTTAACCAGTTCCTGCTCCACAATAGTACACTGCCTCCTATCCCATGACTCTAGTTTTGCCAATACGATACATACAGCAGGATAGATATGATATGGGTAGGTGGGGAGTGGACATGTGTGGCCAGATAACATGGATGGATCATTCCCCAGTTAGTGTAACTTAGGGTACATAGATACAGGGATAAAATTTTGGAGGCTTAATGAATCTATACTGGACGAACCGGAGGTAGTGGGGAGTATAAAGCAAGTGATTCAGGAGTATTTGGAGTTCAGTCGAAATGGGGAAGTGGCCCTTGGGACAGTGTGGGACGGGCTGAAAGCAGTGGTAAGAGGGCATATGGTAAGGTAAGCGGTAAGAATTAGGAGGGGAAAAGGGGAGACGGAGCGATAATTTTGGAGGAGAAAAAGAAATTAGAGACCAGCCATCAATGTGACAGGAAAATGGAAGTGCTGAGGGAACTGCAATGATTGAGAGGGCAACTGGGGCAGTTAAGGGCAAGCAAAATAGCCCATGAGTTAAATATTCTTAAACAGAATATGTTTGAGGGGGGGCATAGGGCAGGGCGGGTCCTGGCAAATAGAATTAAAGTGAGAGTACAACAAAGTAGTATTAGAAGCATCAGGAAATAGAGGGGAGCTGGTACATGGGAATAATGAAATTAGACAGGTGTTTAAGGAGTACTACAATAAGTTATATAGTAGTGTGATTATGCAAGGAAACGAGGAGGGTGCTAGGTACTTATCAGTGCCACCTAAGTAAGCTAGAGAAAGGAGAGTCAGAATGGATAGACAGGCCAATAAGTGAAGGAAAGGTGGTTGAAGCGATTAAGATTCTTAAGGGGGGGGTAAAGCACCGGGGCTAGATGGGTTAACAGGTAAATTCTATAAAGTGTTCCAAGAAACAATTGTTCAACGTTAGTTGAGGTGTTAATGGAGAAAGAGGTTCCTATCAGCTTCCAAAATAATGGCGGAAGCGGGTATAGTTGTCCTACCAAAACCAGGGAGGGACCCCATGGTGTGTGGGTCTTATAGGCCCATCTCTTTACTGAATGTGGATGTTAAGCTATTGGCAAAAATATTGGCCAATAGACTGCAGAGGGTAGTACAAAAGTTAGTTTATAAAGATCAAACGGGATTTGTAGGGGGAAGACAGGGAGGGGACATCATTAGGAAAATTTGTAATTTGACTTGAAGTGCAGAGGAAGGGGCATAAAGCAGTGTTTCACTGTAGACGCAGAGAAAGCATTTGATAGGGTGGAGTGGTCGTTCATGAGGCAAGTATTAGAAAAAATGGGGTTAGGGGATAAATTTCTAGGGTGGATAGGGGCACACTGTATGCAGAACCTTCTGCCCGGATAAGGGTGGATGGCAGTTATTCGGCCCCCTTTAAGCTAGGGAGGGGGACTAGACAGGGGTGCCCGTTGTCGCCTCTGTTATTTGCTTTGGTGAATAGAGCCTTTGGCAGCAAGGGTGAGGCAGTAAGGGGACATTAAGGGAATAGAAATGGGATCAGAGGTATCAAAAATAGCACTATTTGCGGATGACGTGATTTTCACGGTGTGGGAACCTATCCTCTCATTGCCAATTTTAATGGAAGAAATCCAGCAATTATAGTAAGGTGGCAGGATATAAAATAAATCTGGAAAAAATGGAAATTTTAGGGTTCAGTCTCTTGGATAGGGTAGTGCAAGGTCTACAAGAGAATTTCCCATTTAAATGGGTAAAGAAAACTTACCGGTACTTGGGGATTCACTTGGGAAAGGATATTCAACATTTAAGGGAGTGGAATTATGACCCATTGGTAAGTGGGGTGAGGAAGGATTTACAGAAGTGGAAAGAGATGTATCTCTCATGGTTAGGGAGAATAGCAGTGATAAAGATGAATATTCTTCCCAGGATACTATTTTTGTTTAGTTTGCTTTCCTGTAGGGTATTCAGAGGATATCTAAAGCAAATTCAGAATATGATAATGGCTTTTATATGGGGGGGGGGGGGGTGGGGTAGTGCTAAGAGTAAATAGGTATACAATGTTTCTCAGTAGGAGGGAGGGCGTGCTGGGAGCACCGTGTGTTGAAAAATACTATCTGGCAGCACACGTGGAGGGGTGAAGGGGAGACACCCAGTTGGGTACATATGGAAACGGAAGGGCACAGGGGGCATAGTTTAGAAGAATGGGTTTGGGACCCACAGGCGGGGAAGAGGATAGGGAGGAAAACCCTTATAGGGCACTTACCAAGGATTTATGGCTAAGGGTTAAGAGGAAGTTAATGGCAGGAAAGAGGTACTCCAAAGAGACCCACATAATGGGGATGGGAGATTTTCAGCCGGGTAGGGAAGGGGGGAGATTTAGGGGATGGGGGTGTAAAGGGCTGTGGAGGATAGGACAACTTGTCAATAGGAAAGGGGAGATCCGGAAGTTTGGAAGACTTCATAGAGAGTATGGGTTGGGAGAGGCAGACTATTATGCATATTTGCGGCTGACACACTATATGCGGCTGACACACTATATCCAAAGTACGGAAATGAGAGCAGATCTGGGGTGGGTCCTAACAGGCTTTGAAAATATAATGGGAACGCAGAATGGGAGGAAGGGCTTGATATCAAAAATATATGTGGAATTGTTGGGGGTTTAGATGGGGGAGATCAAAGGTCAACAAAAATGGGAACAGCAACTGGGAGGAAATTGGGACAGAGAGCGGTGGCAAAGAATGTACACATGGACAAGAAGGATAGCCCCAGGTACAGTGTATTTAGAGAATAGCTTGAAAGTAAGATATCAAGTGTACTGGACACCAGAACGATTGGCAGTGTTTAATAAGGAGGGAAGTGGGGAATGCTGGAGGGGATATGGAAGGCGAGGAGATTTGAAGCATGTGTTGTGGGATTGCAAGAAAATACAAGTACTGTGGGGGGAGGTAGAAGACACGTATGAAATAACCAAGGTAAAAATATTGTTGAAGCCCACAATGGTGATTTTAAATGAGTTGCAAGAGGAGGGAGACAGACACCTGCAAATGTTCTTGGGATATTGGATTGGGGTGACAAGAGGGGCTATCATGGCACAGTGGAGGCAGGGCTGCACCAGACATACAGGAGGTGATGGAAAGGGTGGAAAGGTTGAGGTATATGTGTGAAATTGCAGCTTTCAAACAACACTGCATTAAGAAATATAGAGAGATATGGAAATGGTATATGGAATGGCAAACAAGGAAGCAGAAGAGGTTAATAGTAAAGGGGGTAGTAGGGGGAGAGAAAGGAGAGGTGGAGGGGGACAAGGGAGGGTGAAGGGGGAAGGGGAGGGGGGGTTGGTAGTAATAATGGTAGTAAGGGTGGAGAGGGGTAAGGGAAGGAGGGGGGAGAAGAGGGAATGATATAGAGGGGGTTACAGAGACTGAGGGAGAGGGGAGGGGGAAAGGGTATAGGGGAAGGGGTTATGACACTGTAGGGTACTTATATAAAGGTATGGTTTTGTAATGTACCCCAAAGAAGGGAATGTATGTAATGAACTAGAAGTTGACAATGTTTGTAAATGGAAAGCGTTGTTGGAAAAATAATAATAATGAAAAATAATTAAAAAGAAATAATGGTTTATAGATCTTTCCTCTAAGAACTTGTCCAAACCTTTTTAAAACCCAGCTACACTAACAGCTTTTACGAGGTCCTCTGGCAACGAATTCCAGAGTTAAGATACGGCGACCAGAATTACACACAATATTCAAGGTGCAGTTGTACCATGGAACGATAGAAGCATTTATAATATCCTTTGCTTTATTCTCTGTTCCTTTCCTTATGATTCCTAGCATTCTATTTGCCGCCTTGGCCGCCGCTGCATACTGGGCGGAGGGTTTTAACGTATTATTCATGATGACGCTTAAATCTTTTTCCTGGGTAGTGATTCTTAAAGTGGAACCTTGCATTGTGTAACCATAGTTCCTTATCCCTTCAGTCAAGTCCCACACCTCTGGGTAGTGTACCTCTTACAGCAGTTTGGAGACTGAGCATGTCATCTTTTTGATGACACCAATGTACTTATGCAGCTGGCACCGCCTACCAACCTCTGTATGCCCAGTCTCCAAACAGCTGGAGGAGGTAGTGAGCTAGGGTGCTGGATTCGCTGAAGGGACAACTAAGGAGATGGCTTTAGTTAGTTTCCTTTTTATTTCCCCTGTTAAGGTGCAGCTTTCTTTGTTTTTTTAAAGGAAGAAAGAAAAAAAACCCGGATGGATCAAAAAGAAACCGGGGGACAACAGGGCTGAGGGGAGAATAGTTCTTCTCCCCGCTCCCCCCAGGAATTTGGAGGTGGTGGAGTTCTTTGGAGGCCTTCCTTAGTCCGAGACTACTGGTGGCTCCCAAACCCGTTATCGGGTGAGAAGCCACCGTTGGGGCAGCAGGGGATTGACAAGAGTGAAAGCCAGCAGCCCCGAGTCGCCCCCTTCAGCACCGAAGCTGGGAAGGAAGGCTGAGCACGAGGGGTAGAAAACCCATGTGGCAAAGTGGCTCCAAAGTAAGATCAGCGGCTGGTGGGGGGGGAGGGAGTACAGCAGGAACCCCTAGCAATCGCCAGAACACGAGGAGACAGAGCTGCCTGCAGTGGCAAGGGAAACTCCTCCCGCTGTGTTTAGGCATGATTTCTTCTTCAGGCCTGCGTGCATTTTAACCCCCCACTGTGTTTTGAGTGCTTGGGAAAGGCAGCCACCAGAGAATAAAGCAGGACAGAGCAGCTTCTTCCTAGGGGGCCATTTGCATTTTCCTTTCAATTTTAGTTTCTGTTAATTAGATTTCAGTAACTTGGTTTTGTTTTGTTTTATTTTATTTTAGTTCAGGTACTCTAGTTCTCCGTGCCTGAGTCCGTGGAGGTGCTACCTGGGTACAGATTGAGGGAGTTCCTGGGGAGTACCCGCAGCCCTTTCCACCATGCTGGCCAGACTGCAGTGCGTGGTATGTGATGGTATCAAGGGGGATGAACCTCAGTTCATGCCACATCCTTAAGCATTCCTTGGGTTATACAGCTCAAAACTTAATTCAGTGCACAATGACTTGCTGCAGACCTATGGCAAAAGCCTAACTAAATGTGCCATTGTCTTGTTGCTGGACAGATTTCAGAGAGCCATTGTGCCTGGTCAGGTGGGTCAGGAGATGTAAGTGACAGTTGAGACATTGTGATCTTTTTCTGAGAAGGATCAGGCAAAAAAGTCAAACAGAAATAAATGAAAGATAAGCAGGAAAAAGTGCTGAGTAGCTTGTGGTGTAGCTATAGTTTTGTTCTGTGAAACAGGAAGCACCTGCATACAAGAAATGTGTATAACTAGAAAGACAGAGACAGTCAGTGGATAGGAGACAAATGAAATCCTTCCATCTGTCTATGGTCAATGAGTAACCTGACATGATCATCTTTTGTCTCTTAGCCCAAACTCTGTGCCTACTAAATTTGTGACATTGCTTGTAAGGGAAGCTGTACTCCTTACAGCCATTGGTATTACTTATAATAAAAACATGAACTTTTACTTGGAGAAAGTATCAGTCTGATTGGATCAGTGTGTGGTCCATACAACACAGCAGCGCAATCTAAAAATCCTTAAGATATGCGGGACCCGATGGGGAGCAGCCTCGTAGGTAGGCATCTGCCTAGACTTCATGCAAGAGGCTAGGTCATTGGAGTTGGGCCTGCAGGACTAGATGAGGCAGGAGAGTCCTTTGCATTTGCAAGAGACCCTGGAGACAGGGGGCGCTGTGTTACCTTCAACGGATCTGGCCCCCGATCCCTGTGCGATGCCCGGACCATCCACCCCTCAAGCCCAGAGAGCGATAGGACTCCCGGGGGAGTTCTCACCGGAGTTTGTCTTACTTTTGCATAAGACGTTTTGTTACATCAACTGGGCTTGGCAAGCAGCTCCTCTGCCCTGGAACGTGTGGCTAAGAGGGCATTGGACGCAAAAGAGCACGAGTCAGAGCCGGTGGTGACTAAGTGGACTAGAGGCTCAGAGGAGTGGCAGCAATCGCCATTGTCTGAGGGGCTGGATGGGGAAGACCTCGACACAGAGCTAGATCTGTAGGAGGAGTTGGAAGAAGGAGAGATCCTAGAACAGGAGGATCAGACCCGGATTGTTTGGGTGTTCTGCCGGAAGGAGCTGCCGGTGCTCATTTGGGAGTCCGTCAAGGCTCTGAATATGCCCACTAATCTCCTGGCAGAGGAAGAGGTGCTGGAGGATCCACTGTTCCAGGCGGTGCGGAAATCAAGGAAAGTCTTTCCCATACATAGAGTAGTATGATGGGTGATCCAAGATGAGTGGGATCTGCCCAAGGCCAGTTTTAAAGAGAGTGATCCATGACGCGCCTGTACTCGCTACCGGAGCAAGAATGAGAGCTCTTTTGATCGCCAAAAGTGGACACAGCGGAGTCTGTGGCAGTAGAGGAGACCATGACTCGTCTCCTCCAGTTAAGAGCTGTGGAACTGGTTCCGCGAGACCAGTATGGCTGCAGTCGATACTCCATTTATTTCATGGTGCCCAAAAAGGAAGGTTCCTTTCGCCCGATTCTCGACCTCAAGGGCATGAACCGCTGTCGCTGAGTACTGCATTTCTATATGGAAACACTGAGGTCAGTAATGGGTGGGGGTAAGGAGCGGAGAGTTCTTGACATCTCTCAACCTCACGAAGGCGTATCTGCACATCCCCATCCATCCAGAACATCAGCAGTTTCTCCGCTTTATGATGCCAAGGGGCCATTTCCAGTTTTGAATGTTGCCTTTCAGTCTGGCGACTGGTCCCCATATCTTCATTAAGGTCGTGGTAGTGGTGACGGCAGCTCTCCGCAAGGAAGGGGTTTTTGTCCACCCGTACCTAGACAATTGACTGATCTGGGTGAAGTCCAGAGGCGACAGTGAAAAGAGCAACAGCGCAGGTGGTGGAGTTCTTCAAACACTCAGTTGGGTGGTCAACCTGGCCAAGAGTCAGTTACGGCTGGCCCAGGAGCTAGAGTATTTGGGAGCATGCTTCGATACCCACGTGTGCAGGGGTTTTCCTGCTGGATCACCAGGCGTAGGAGCTATGGCAGTTGATACGGCAGTTCCTGAAGATGGCGAGACAGTCAGCGAGGCATTATCTGCAGGTTCTGGGGATCATGGTGGCCACTCTCGAGCTAGTATGATGGGCAAGGGCGCACATGCGACTGTTGCAGAGGGCTCTGCACCGTCAGTGGTCCCATCAGAGTCAACCCCTGTTCCAAATACACCCCCCCCCCCGGCCCGCAGAGCATCCAGGGAGCCTGGCAGGAGGCATGTCGCTCGTCCCTGGTGTGGGTTTCGCTAATGACTGATGCCAGTCTGTCAGGTTGGGGAGCTCTTTGCGAAGGACACTTTGTTCAGGGACAGTGGAGTCCGTAGGAGGTCCTGTGGCCAATCAACGGGCTCGAGATGCGAGTGGTGACCTTGGCGATAAACATTTTCGAGCCATGGTTGCAGAGGAAGGCGGTCAGAGTCCACTTGGCCAGTACGACCACGGTGGCTTACATCAACCAGCAAGGAGGCACGGGCAGTGCAGCCCTGGAGGAGGAGATCGAAAGGCTGTTCAGATGGGCAGAGACTAGTCTCCAGGCATTATCGGTGGTGCACATACTGGGAGTTGACATTGTGATGGCAGATGACTACCTCATCAGAGTGCGCGTGGACCCAGGAGAGTAGCAGCTCAATCAGGGGGTGTTTGAGCAGGTGGTCCGCCGATGGGGCACACTGATCATGGACCTAATGGCAACGTTTGAGTCAGCCAAAGCCTGCCAGTTTTTCAGCAGAAGTTGAGAAAGGATTCAGAAGGCCTGGATGCTCTAATTCAGCGGTGGCCTGAAGAGGTCTTTTCTGTTTTTTTCCCCCCGTGGGCGCTCATAGGCCAGGTAGTGTACCGGGGATTAGTAATTCTGGCGACACCAGACTGGCTGAGGCGCCCATGCTTTGTTGACCTGATTCGGATACAGGTGGATCGACCATGGCGGCTTCTGGTTCGGAAGGACCTCTTGTTGCAAGGGCCACTTTCCATGTCCCAGGTGGATCCATTCTTGCTTACGGCATGCTCTGGAAAGGGCAAGGTTGAAGAAGAAAGGAAAGGATATTCGGGCTCGGTGATAGCGATCTTGCTACAGGCCCGGAGGAGGTCTACGAACCTGGCATACATCCACGTGTGGCACATCTTTGGTTTGTGGTGTGAAGAAAGGCAGGCGCACCCATCCACTACCTCTGTCCCGGACATCTTGGCGTTCTTGCAGTCAGGTTTTGATAGGGGCCTAGCTGCCAATTCCTTGAGGGTGCAACTGACAGTGATTTCTTGTTATCACGAGAAAGTCTACAGGGTGCCGTTTGGCACACACCCAGACGTGCTGAGATTTCTAAGGGTGGTGATCCACCCCCGTCTGCCAAGGAGGGCGGTGGTACCACCTTGGGATTTCAGTGTGGTGCTGATAGCGCTATCTGGGGACCCTTTTGAGCCGTTGAGTCAAGCTTTTTTTAAGGATTTGACTCTGAGAACGATATTCCTGGTGGCGATTTGCTCGGCACTCAGGATTTCGGAGCTTCAGGCCCTGTCGTGCCAGGAGCCATTCCTTTCCTTCTCCAAGGAGAAAATGGTCCTGCACCCGGTACCTTCAATTTTGGCCAAGGTGGTGTCAGCATTTCATGTAAATCAGGCCGTTTCCTTACCAGCTCTGAGCGCGGATGTGGGCCTGCCACTTCATAGCTGTGCCGCCTGGATGTTAAGAGTCCTGTGAAAGTATGTAAAAATGACATCATCCTTTCAGAGATTGGACCGTCTGTCTATTCTGTTAGGTGGGCCGCGCAATGGTGAGGTGGCAGCTAAGGCCTCCATTTCCAGATGGATCAGGGAGGCAATCGCGTCGGCGTACATTTTGAAGGGTAAAGCATTGCCAGTGGGGTTGCGGGCGCATTCCATGAGGGCTCAGGCAGCCTCGTGGGCAGAGTATACTTTAGTTCTGTCGGTAGAGATCTGTAGGGTGGCACTGTGGTCGTTGCTGCATACTTTCTCTAAGCATTATCGCCTGGATGTCCAGGCAGCAGGGGATGCTCGTTTCAGATTGGCAATGCTTCAGGCGGGTTGTATGGGTCCCTCCCGTTAGTTTAACTGCTCTGATACATCCCAGAGGTGCAGGATTGGACTGGAGGGACAATATGGAAAGAGAAATTAGACTTATCTGCTAATTGTTGTTCCTTGAACTCCAGTCCAGTCCTGGAACCCTCCCTGAGTGCTATCTGTGAGCACCCGGTCCTGAAGCTGGTTCCCTTGGTGGAGGAAGTGGCCAGGAGGAGCTGAGGAGTGGGGTGTAATTGACGTTTGGATGAGGGGGACGGACCGGAAGAGCTGTCGGCTGCTTGCTCCCTGCTGGTTGGAGTTGCTTGGGCACTCAACAGGTAGGCTTCCTCATTCTGGAAGGGGGGATGGGGTATCTTTCCCAGGGGATGGAGGGGGGTACTAGATTATTTAGGTGTAGAAGTGTTTCTTGTATATTTAACTACTTATTTGTTGCCCCTGTGACTTTGCTTTCTCAATAGGTACTGGGGCTGGTAGGCGGTGCTAGCTGCATAAGTACACTGGTGTCATCAAAAAGATGACATGCTCAGTCTCCAAGCTGCTGGAAGAGGTACACTACCCAGAGGTGTGGGACTCAACTGGAGTTCCTCAAGGAACAACAATTAGCAGGTAAGTCTTATTTCTCTTTTGGGTTGTTCTTTCCTAGGTGCATAACTTTGCACTTGTGCACATTAAATTTCATCTGCCATTTGAACATCCAGTCTTTCAATTTATCAAGGTCCTCTTTCAATCTTTCACAATCCTCTTGGGTTTTTAACAACTTTGAATAATTTTGTATCATCTGCAAATTTGATTACCTCGCTCGTTGTTCCTATTTCCGGGTCATTTACGAATATGTTAAAAAACAGCAGACTCGGCACAGATCCCTGGGGTACTGCACTATTCACCTTTCTCCATTGGGAAAATTGGCCATTTAGCCCTACCCTCTGCTTTCTATCTTTTAACCAGTTCCTGATCCACAATAGTATACTGCCTCATATACCATGACTTTTTAATTTCGCCAAGAGTCTCTTATGAGGGATCTGGCCAAAGACTTTCTGAAAATCCAGATACACTATATCAACCGTCTCACCTTTGTCTACCTGTTCATTCACACCTTCAAAAAAATATGAGATTAGTACAGCAAGACCATCCTTGGCTAAAGCCATGTTGGCTTTCTCCCATTAAACTATGACTATCTACATGTTTAGTAATGTTGTTCTTTATAATGGTTTCTGCCATTTTGCCCAGTACTGACACAGTTCACTGGTCTGTAGTCTCCCACATCACCCCTGGAACCCTTTTTAAAAATTGGTGAATGGCCGAGAGAGAGGCCACAGGAAAACATATGTCAAACATAGGAAATAAGGTTACTAATAGTGGGTCTGCAATCTCATATTTCAGTTTTTAAGCACAATCGCAGGCAGAAACTGCCTGGATGACAGCTTGACTACCTGCAGGGATCCATCTCCTGCTGACAGAAGTGACAAGGATGGCTATGGATTATGGTTTGCAGCAACCAAAAGGTTAGGTGGGAGGGGGATGAGTGAGGCAGCCAAAAATGTAAGGGGATAGTGGCTTTAAATAAAAAGTGGACGAGGGGAATGGAGGGCAGGAATGGGTGGGAGTGCTATGGGGGGGAGAGAGAAAGGGGGGGGGGGGAGAGAGTGAGTGGAACAGTGGGGTGAGGTGGTGCCAGCAGAAGAGAGACTGGAAGAGGGAGATAAGAGTGTAAGGTGTTTGATGTTAGAGGGATGAATGCATGTGGACAAAAGGGCATAATATGTCAAGTACATTTCTCCCACCCCTGAACACATAGACAGGCACCAGCCCCCCCCCCCCCCAACACCACACGAGCGTGCACACGCACCCCACCTCTGCATGACAAGACACTTCTATTTGGAGCTATAACTGTTCTCTATATATTTCTAAAGATGTCACGTATCATAAGACACACTTTGTCATCTCTCTTCAAACTCTTCCACCCCCCCCCCCCCCCCGGACATGTATGAGTTTGCAAATGGAGGAAGTGGAAATGTGCTGTTTTGTCACACTATGTGTGTGCACTTTTCAACTTGGTTTTTGTTTCCTGTGCCACACTGTCACTTATGGAGCAGGAGGTTCTTTCTGTCTGCACCACATGGCTGAACAGAGGGCGGAGTGGGGGCACAAGGAGATCACTACCATTGGCTCCTAAGATTTTGACCTCGCTCCTAAATCCAAACCAAATTTGTCATGGCTTGACCTAACATTTCTTATGTTCCTATTTTGTTTGTTTATTTAACCTGACTTATATACTGCCTTATCCTTAAAGCGGTTTACATTGGAACACAACTTAAAACTGGGTACATAGCTGGCGTGCAGAGAGCTTAACAGGGTGACAACTATTTACAATATGCTTGATCTGTGTACAGTTGGTTCATACTATTTACAGATTGGGTGGGGGTATCAGAAAGCAGTTTTGTTTCCAGGGATTTATGTTGAGGAGAGGCATGTGGTTGCTGGGCTATGTTTCGTTCCCATAGTGTTCTATGAATAGAAGGGTCTTGAGTTTCTTCCTGAATTCTTTGATGTCTCCGGAAGCGTGCATTACTTCGGGAAGGGAGTTCCACAGGTGGGGGGCAGCTAGGGAGAGTACCTTTTTGGAGGTGGATTGCTTGCTTTTCTGGTAATCTGTGAGCATAATGATTTTGTGCATGTTGTTGTAGCACCTTGGGCGCGCGCCTGAGTCTCTTATGACCAAGCTCTCTAGGATGTCAGCTGAGGAGTGGTGGAGAATTTTGAAGATGTTCATTATTGCTTTGAACTGGGAGGCAGTGCGGTTGGCTCTGAGCTGCTATCTGAGCTGCTATCACCAGTATTTCCCTTATTTACCAAATATTACTTGGGGGTCCCAGCAAAAAAGAGGAATATTCATTTATTTGATCACAAACGAGTCTCTTGCCTACTTCTCATAAATATCTAGTAATGAAGTATTTGTCTGTATATAAGGACCCCTTGACTTATATAATCTGCCCGTTTACTCCATCAATACTAAAGAACAACACTGCAGATAGAAATGAACCTGCATCGTACAGACCAATATGTAGCCTATCTTTCCTATCAAAAATCATTGAAAAGTAGTACTGCAACAGCTACAGAACCATCTCAACAACCATGCCCCACTTGACCACCAACAACATGGATTCAAACACCAGCATGGAGTTGAAACACTGTTGACCTCACTAACAGACACCCTCCTAAAAGGAACAGCTAAACCCACCCAAGGATTTATCCTAATATTCCTCGATGTAGCAGCAGCATTTGACTCTGTCCCACATAAGCTTCTCCTAGAAAGGCTAAGTGCCATTGGAATTGGAGGCACACCTCTTAATTGGTTCCAATCATATCTGTCTTACTGCTACTAACAAGTGAAACTAGGAGGGAGAAAATCTACACCTTACAAGCAACACCAGGGAGTACTGCAAGGATCAGCTTTATCAGCATTACTAGTCTACATATACATACAGCCCATATGCAGCATATTCCAAAAACACAAGGTAAAATATACATATATATGCTGATGACATCATGCTATACATGCCATACAATGCATCTAAACCAGACAAAAGCAAAATCATAAATTGCTTCAATGAAATATCATAATGGCTATCAAATTACATGCTCAAAATCAACCTCAAAAAAATCCGAAGTACTCTGTTGTAAAAAATAAAACATTTACACCACCCAAAACCCTCATAATCAATAATGCAGAGCTGGACGTCAAACAAGAAGTCAGATACCTAGGCATAACACTAGATCAAGAGTTATGCTTCACATTACACGTTAAGAATATCACGAAAGCAATTTATAGTAAAATAAGGATCCCAAGCAACCTCCGACCCCTTCTAGAAGAGGAGTACTTCTGAACAGTATACCAGGCTATGATTCTCCTTCATCTGCTTTTGTAATAACATATTACAAGGTCTCTCCAAACACACCTTACAATAGTTACAGATGGCACAACATACAGTAGCCAGAATTATAATGGGAGCAAAAAAATCTGACCATGTCACTCCAATACTGAAACAACAATATTGGCTACCATTAACAAGCTGAATACAATACAAAACAACAATAATCATATTCAAAGTCATCCACAATCTATCTGCTCCATGCCTAAAATCTACCATACAAGAAGCCAAGAAGATAAGACAAAAAGGGCTAGCATGTTTTGCATGTATTTCCATCAGCTGAGTTAGTGAAAAGTAGTCAAACGTAGAAAAGGGCCTTCTCAATGTATGCCTCAGACCTCTGGAACGCATTTCCCACACAGCAAAGAAACATTACCAAACTCATAATATTCCGCAAGGAACTAAAAACACATTTATTCGGAGACCACTTCAAAGAATAATACTCTCTCAACACAGACCCTGTATTCCCACCCATCCTGTATATAAGTTCATCACAAGATGTAATGATTTATATTTAAATTGTATTTGAAGTATCCTAGTTCTTTGTTCTATGTAAATGTGAAGTTGCAGTTTGATATAAACCGCTTTGATTTATTGACTAAGCGCTATAGAAAAAGTTAAATCAATCAATCTGCTGTTACAATGGGTAAAGCGAGGTTGCTTACCTGTAATGGGGGTTCCCTGTGGACCGCAGGATAAGTCGGCCACATTTGGTGATTTCCTCCAGGCGGCACCGTAGACGGAAGTGCCCTCCAGGACTCAGAAAGGTAAAACTTTCTGAGCATGTGCAGGTAGCCCTACCTCCCCAGCCTGCCCCTAGCCAGGCCAGTGTGTCCCAAGCTACACCTTTCTGACTAAGGTGTGTGCGAGTTCAAGGCTGGGGAGGTGGGCGGGTTTGTATGGCTGACTTATCCTGCTGTCCACAGAGAACCCCCATTACAGGTAACAAACATATGACAAACCATAGCGGTGAGCCAAGATACTATGACTGATTGCCAAGAGTCTCCAAAGGATATCACATATGAGCTTGTTTATCTATAGAGCACGCCAATATACCCCTGAGGACGTTTTTACGAAACACGGCCTGTGTCGGGTCCTTGGCATTTGATCCTCTATATGGTGATATAATAAATTTAGTTCTTTTCCTTGGTATTCCATGTTTCTAGACTGGGTCTCTGTTGGGATAGAAGGACACAAATAGTTGCATCCCTTGCTGTATGGCTTCCGTCCTGTGGATGTAGGTGTGGAGGGCCCTGACACAGTTGAGGGTGTGCGGCCTTCGCTTTTCGTGGAAGTATGGGGTTCCGGGTATAACGTGGACAGCTCGATGGATTGGTTGATGTGGCATGCTGATGCCACCTTCGGGATGAACTTCGGGTGGGTGCGCAGGGAGGCACGGTCGTGATGGAGCTGCATGTATGGTGGGTGATCAGGAAGAGTGTTTTCCATGAAATATACTTTAGGGCCCCAGATTGGAGCGACTCAAAGGGTTCCTGCATCAGCTGCTGCAGGGCGACATTGAGGCCCAGGGTGGTATCGGTGGCCTGACCGGGGGCCTCAGGTTTGCTGGGCCTTTCATGAATCATGTAGCAGGTGGTAGTGTTATGGAGCTGTTTCTGGCTTCATCCGCGCTGTCGTGGAGGGCTGCTATCGCTGAGAGATGGATTCTGATAGATTGTGTCTTTAGGCCAGGCTGAAAGAGGGAGGTGTGAGGTATTGAAGGACCTGAGCTATTGGACAAGAGGCCGGACTCAGCACCAGACGCTGAAGCACTTCCATTTGAGTCTATAGGATTTCCACATGGATGGTCTCCTGGCTGCCAGCACCACGTGTTGTATCTCTATGGGAAGGTTGAGGGCTGAGAGGTTTAGCCACTCAATCTCCAGGCTGTCGGCACGAGATCTTGTAGATTGGGATGTAGCATGCTCCTGCTGTTCTGGGTGAGGAGGTCCGGTCTCAGGGGAAGCCGCATTGGTGGGTCCTGGGTGAGGCGGAGTAGGAGAGGGAACCACATCTGGCGGGGCCAGTGGGGTGCAATCAGGATGATGATTGCTTTGTCCCTGATGATCCACTGTAGGGTCGCTGAGACCAGGTGGTGAGGGGGAAAGGCGTACACTAGTGACCACTCCCCCCAGCATACATCAAATGCATCTGTGGCTATGCTCCTGGATGATGGGTGCTTCAAGCGGAAGAGAGGACACTTCGTGTTCTACTCTGTGGTGAACAGATCAAGCTGAAGTGTTCCCCATCATTGGAAGATGGAATCGGTGATCTGCGGGTGCAGGGTCCACCTGTGTGGCTCAGTCTTCAGCCAGGGTGTTCTCTATGCCTGGGAGATAGGTGGCCCATAGCTGGCAACCGTTGGAGAGCGCGAAGGACCAGGTCGCAAGCACCTCCCTGCAGAGGGAGCAGAACCTTGTTCCTCCTTGCTTGTTGATGTAAAACATGGCCACTTCATTGTCCATTTGGATCAAGACCGTTTTCTCCCTCAGGTGCGCCTGGAAGGCCTTCAGCACATACCTGATGGCCCTGAGTTTGAGAAGGTTGATGTGGAGACCTCTCCTTCATAGTCCGTGGACTCTGGGTGCTGAGCTGTAGCAGATGGGCTCCCCACCCTGTAGGGGATGCATCTGTGGTCACCACTATGTTGGTTGTATTGGCGAAGGTCCTTGCCCTCCATGAGGTTGGCTGGTTTGGTCCACCAGCGGAGGCTGTTCCTGACCCGAGGGTCCACAGTGATGCGCGTGATCAGGGATTGGGAGTGCTGTTTCCAGTGTGCAAGCGTCAACTGGTCAACTTCTCGGAGTGGAAATTAGCATAAGAAGAAACCTCACTCCATCAAAAACACATGTGTTTCTTATAAATGCATACTCATTGCTTGAATGTCAAAAATAGACCAGGGTCTCAGCATACACGGGCATGCGGTGAAGGCGTGACCAGAAATTAATCCAAGCCACATACACCAGCAACAAGCCCAATAACATCAGTGACCTGGTAAATGGCAGCCAGCAACATTCACACCATACTTAATTATAGAATACCAAGCACTTAGCTTTAAAAGTGAAGCATAGTTGTGCAACAAGCGCCAGCCACCTTCCCCGACGTTACCACAAAAGAGCCCTCATACGTTTTGCAGGACAAACACGCTTCCTCAGGGGATTCTAAAAAGACAAACAAACACAAACATCCCATTTTATGTTTTATTTTACTACAAAAAACACCTAAAACCTACTACAAAATACTTAAAACCACAACTCGACCAACATTCTCTTACCTGCCAGCTACCCTTTAACATCGCTATGCAGAAAAACGCCGCCCATGCGCACTCAAACCCATTACCTCATTTTAAAGGGAATCCCCCCAAATGACACACAGAAAAACTCCCACCAAAACTCCACCTCCAATTCACAGACAGACCGTCCAATCGATGCGAAGATTTAAACCCTCCGGGACAACCGTCCGCAACTGATAAATCCATTTTTGCTCACACATCAAAAGAGTCTGTTCCCTACTCTTTCCATCACGTCCAGAGAAAACCTGCTCCAAACATAAACACCGCATGTCCTGAAAAGAATGTTGAAACTCCAGAAAATGTGGTGCCAAAGGTGCTTCCCGAACCCCACAACGGAGCCTACTCTTATGCTCTAAAATCCTTTTACGGAAGGGTCGACGGGTACTCCCTACATACAACAACTGACACGGACAGCGAATTCCATAGACTACAAAAGAGGAATCACAAGACGTGCAGTTTTTCAACTTCTACTGAGTGCCATGATAATCAAAATAAGAAATTACACACGACAACTCACAAGCCAAACAGTGTCCACAAATATTATGACCAACAGTCTCAGTCCGCTCCCCTGAGGGACTCAGCAACTCACGCAAGTTTCGCTGATGCTGCCACACACACCTAACAGCCTGATTTTTCAAACCAGGAACAGTGTGTACCACATC
Organism: Ichthyophis bannanicus; assembly: GCA_033557465.1. Classification (NCBI taxonomy): domain Eukaryota; kingdom Metazoa; phylum Chordata; class Amphibia; order Gymnophiona; family Ichthyophiidae; genus Ichthyophis; species Ichthyophis bannanicus. Next base: position 249,695,487 of record CM066039.1, on the reverse strand, counting down.
CATGTGCTTACGAACAATATGTTGAATACTAAAACTGAGAGGTGAATATTTTTAAACAAAGTTGACAGATTCACTGCCTGTTACAGCGCTTTTATCCTTAGGGAGCAGTAACAGGGACCGATTGTTATACAGAGCCCTCTTATATGCATCCCCAACCACCCGCTTCGGATAGCCCCGAGCCAGAAAACCCTGCGCCAAAAACTTAGACTTGCGTTTAAAATCCCCCACATCCGAACAGTTCCGCCTATACCGGATAAACTGGGAAAACGGCAGGCTATTCCTGAGGGCCACTGGGTGCGCGCTGGAATAGTGCAGTAAAGTATTTCTGTCCGTGGGCTTCCTATGAACTGAGGTAATCCAGCCCTGACCACTTTTGCGTATTTCAACATCCAAAAACACAATTTCTTTAAAACTGCTAGCACTCGTAAATCAGATGTTCCTATCGCAACCATTCAGCCACTGCACAAACACCTGAAACTCCTCAATCGTGCCCCCCCACAGCAGAAAAATATCATCTATAAATCTATGCCATAAACGGACGTGAACAGAGAGAGGGGACTGGCCCAACCACTCAGCCTCAAACCGGGCCATATACAAATTGGCCACCGAGGGGGTGCACGTCGCCCCCATCGCAACCCCGGCTAGCTGGTGATAGAGAGAGCCTTCAAACTGAAAATAATTCTCAAACATGGCCAGCTGAGCTAGCTTCTTAACAAACCTAACCATATCGGAACCCAAATCCCCCCTCCACAGAAGGCATTCTTCCACCACATCCACTGCCGCAGCCTGGGGGATCGAGGGTAGTCCAACGTTGCTTGTCAAAAGGAGGCAGTGTTTTTCCCTGCATGAGGGGCAGTTTGTTTTTTCTCTTTGCGCTCCCTCTGGTGCTGCTGCTGGGGTGAAGGGCCTTGATAGAGTTGTTTGTAACATGAGGCCTGCCACTTACAGTTGGCGGAGTATCTCTTGGAGGGGGGTAGTAAGGTTTGCGGTGGTAGCCGCCTTTTTGGGAGTTAGAGCAGCGCTCAAGCCCATCCTCTGCCAGAGTTTGTGGGTGGTGCAGTGCGCCTTCATGTCATTCACTATGTCCATGACCTTGTCGCCGAAGAGTGATGCGCTTGCGCATGGGGCCTCTGCGATCCTGTTGTGTCTCTCATCTCGTAGCCTGGAGGCCCTCAGCCATGCCCATCGCCTGTTGGAGATTTCAATGCTAGCAGTCCCGATGGCAGTGTCAAAGGCATCGAAGGCTGTGCTCACCAGGTGTTTACTGCACTCAGCGAGGTCTGTGAGTGTGGCAAAGAATGTGGACTGGGACTCCTTCGGCAGGACTGAGATGGAGCTTCTCAAGTTTGCCATCGGCACGTCCTGAAAGAGGATGTGCTGGAATTGATGCGCTGCAATCCTGGCGCTGAGCATTGCTCCTTGAAAGACTTTCTTCCCAACATCATCTAGGAGTTTGGGGTTCCGACCTGGCAGGTTGTTGGCATGCAAACACAAGGATTTTACTCTTTTCAGAGCAAAAGACATGACTATGGACTGGTGGGGAAGTTGCGATTTGATGAAGCCCGGTGTGGGCTGGACCTGGTACTTGTTCCAACTTCCTGGAGCAGGCATGGCCCGAGGCAGGCGTCTGCCACAGCTTCATTTGGTGGCTCCTTAGCTTCTGGTGGATGGCCAGGGCAAGAGTGGGCTTTGGTGAGTTGAGGTACTTGAGAACCTCAGGCTCTGCTCCCCTGACGTGTCTGCAGGTGCCAGGCCAAGGCTACCGTTACCTTCCTCAGGAATTTTAGGTAGGTAAGGTCCTCAGGGAGGGGCTGATTCAGCAGCTGCTCTGTCTCCATGGCTGTGGTGTTATCTTCTGGTGAGGTACCCTTTGTGGAACTAGAGCCCAGAGCGGCTGCTTCCATCTTGTCCTCTTCACTCTCCTCCATCTGGAGGTCCGGGAACTGGAGGCCAGGAGAGGGTGACCGGGCGAGACTTATAGTGTTCAGGACGTGTGGAGACTGGCATAAGGCAGCTACTTCAGGATGTAGATGATCTGCTCTGGGGGGAATAATCAGCCATGGTTGGGGTGGCGGAGGCATTGCAGTGTGTCCACAAGACAAGTGAGGAGCTGCAGGATGGTGGTGGAGTTATCTACGCCCCCCCCCCCCAGGTCCTGCATGTGATGCCTTCCATGCCTGCTGGTAGAGCTGGAGGAGTTGGAGCGCCTTTTAGCCCTGTGTCTCCCCCGCTTGCACTGTCGTCTTCCTCTGCTGCCACTGGTGCTGTCGTGGTCCCTGTGGCAATATCTGCTGCTTTGGTCCATGCGGTGTCTGCCCCGGCTATTGTTGCTGTTGCCCTTGCCATTTCTGCCCCAGCTCCTGCTGCTGCTCTTGGGCCTGCTTCTGCTGCTCTTGCTGCTGGTTCTGGGCTGGCTTCTGCTGCTGCTGATATCTTTGCAGCTTTGTGCTGCTGCTCCTGCCTCGCTAGGCTGCTCGGTGCGGTATGCCGCTGCTGCACTCTCTCTCTTTGTGCTGACGGAGGCCCTCCGTTGGCACGGTGACATCTGTGAGGAGTGCTTGTTCTTTCGCGTTGATGGGGGATTCTACCATTGGTGCGGTGACATCAGCGGGGACTTCCAACATCATCACAACTATGACCAATCCTGTCCCAGCTGTTTTCTCGTAGCTGGCCAAGGAGCATGGTAGGAGGAATCAGGAGTGGCTATGTTGTCGGCACAATGATGGTGTCCTGTCGGGCCAGGCTGCTGGGGTTCAGAGGCCGTAGGGGAGCCTGGAGAGGCCGTGAGAGCTGTTGCTGAGGCCTTTGCAGAAGCAGGAGCTGGTGTAGATGCAGGGGATGTAGGCGCAGGGGTTGTCTGCTACTGCCGAACGGCCGGGGATGGGGAGGCCCTGTCGAGCACATCCTGTACCGGTGAATGCAGCGCAAGGTTGGTGGCCTGACCTGGAGCCTGCGGTGAGGTAAGAGATGGTCTTGGGGGAGGGCAGGATGGGTTTGGCAGGCAGGTTCATTGCGGCAGGACGACTTGCAGCAGCCAGGTTGTCCTTCAGCTCATGGCTCCTAGACTTCCTTGCTCTGAGGAACATTCTGGAGCAGTGGGTGCACTCTTCCACTCAGTGACTGGCTCCCAAGCACTGGACGCATTGGTCTTGTGCGTCTGTGCAATTCATCTTCCTCCCGCATCGTGGGCATTGTTTAAAACCGGGTTTAGGCATTTCTTCTGTAAGCTGAATCATCTTCTGTATTAAGAATGTTTGGAGAGCTGTGCAATCCTTGCTGGCAAGGCGGAAGAAAAAAGATGGGCCTGGCTAGGGGCAGACTGAGGAGGTAGGGCTCTGGAGAGCACTTTCGTCTATGGTGCTGCCCGGAGGACGTCACCATACGTGGCTGACACATCCTGCTTGTCCATGGAGAACGCTTGTCCCTTCCACTTCATTCTATCACAGCTTGAGTTCCCCTATAACCCTTTCTGGTAGTACTTCAAACCTTCACTATACCTAAGTTAATTGGGGGGGGGGGGGGAGGAGTCTCCTCTGAGCAGTTGTTCTACACGCTACCTGCAAAGTGTGTGTGAAATAACAGATTCATGATTGCAAGTGTTTCCTGTGCTCTGATGTAACAGGAGAATTTGATCTTATAGGTGTATTTATAGCTTTGCTGTATCAGGAGTAAGTCGGATGTCTTGAGTTATTCTTACCTTTTATCAGGCTGACGGATCTTCTATACCATGGTGGAGGGAAGGGGTGGACTGCTGTTAAGTCTCTGCTCAGAAACCTCATGTATATAATTGTTTTGAAATATTCAATTTTCTGTAAATTAGAGCAGGCAGGGGGAGTTGGTTTTTCAGCACAGGTAGTTATAACGAGAGAGAGAGGGGCACAAAGATTATGAATATTCATGTGGAGGAGTACAGTTCAGCTATTGAACTCCATTCTGGGTCCATAATTATTCTGCTCATCTCTACTGAACAGGGCCTTTTAGACTGTAGGTAAAGTTACATTATTTTACATGTGTCTAAATCACACACACACTCACACTCTTTAAATAAAACCAAATTAAGACATAAAAGCTTGATGTATGGGTTCCCCCCCCATTTATTGAATACATTCATAAGCTAGTATTTGACCTTTCTGCATTCTTACTGTTTCTCATCATGGAACCTCTTAAAAATGGTTTTATCTTGCCATTGCATTTGAGCAAAGCGCTATTTTGGTTCTGACTTCTCTTTAAGTGTCAGTGCCAGCAAAGTGCCAGAGTTTTGTGTGCGCCTTTGTACTGTCTTGTCTGTCTTTGTGCTGTAGTGGAAATTACTTGAAATATTAGTAGCTATAAAGGAGTTAGCACTAAAGCCTGATTACTGTACTACAGGCTGCTGTTCTGTCTTTGGTTGATGGAGTTTAGGTACTTCACAGAGTGATGTGCCTGTGCCAGGGGACAGAGTTGAGTGAAGGCAAAGAGGAAGTTAGAAAAACAAAACAAAAAAACATTCTGTTGCTTTTGGTGATTTGGGCGAGGTTGTTACTTTGCAATTCACTTTTTCTCTTTTTCTGGTAGTACTCTGCAAGCAGACACAGGACAGGGATATGTCACCGGGGCTGCCTCTGGTGACAACTGTTGCACCCTCGCAGGGTACATTGTCTGTAGAGGAGCTTATTCAGCAAAGCCAATGGAATGTGGAGCAGCAAGAGCAGCAGCTCCTTACATTGAGACAGGTAGGTGAATTCCAACCAGTTATGCTTGAGGTTTGTCTGTCTAGCAGTAGGCAGTTTCTCTTGCCCTTTGGATGAGTAGCATTGATTCTCAGTGACTTGGAGAAAAGCTTTGTAACCTGGCTGTGTCTCACACCTCTAATACCACTACTGCTACTGCTTATTTCTACATCATTACTAGACACACAGCATGGATACTAAGTCACCTGTGTTCAGAACTGACCCATATCACTGTTTAAGGGGAGGGCCTTTCAAACTGTAGAAATAAAACAGAGAAGAAATGTATCTCAAGTGGTCAAGCCACTTAACCCTCCATAGCCCATGTTCCCTGTAAAATAGTTATCTCCAAGTTATAATGCCCTGTTCAATGTAATTTCAGTTTGTTCAATGTAAACCGCACTGATGCAGAATAGCGCAGGAAAATAAGAGAATGTAAATAAATAAAATCTCATACTAAACTCTGAGCTTTTCTGTAACCTCACTTTGTTTAAAAAGTAATTTTAATGCAGCTTGGCATTTTACCTCTCTGCTATCTCAGTGCCTTGTATTGCTCCTAGTTTGCAATTTATGTGAAAAATTAGAGTTAGAAAACGTCATAAAAATAGTTTTATCTCCTAGCTATGGAAGCCCATGTAATTGACACCTGTATTTTCTATCACAAGTCCATTATGATGCTTTCACCTGGTCTGATTTGTCTTTATTTCAAACTTGGTTTTTATTAAAGTTATTGTTTTAGTACAAAGTAACAAGTAAGTATTCCAAAACAGCAAACAAATTCTGTATAAATGCAGCATTTTCAATCACAGCAGGAAAAGAAAAGGTTCAATTCCAACAACAGATTTAAGCAAACACATGTTGTTCAGCAAAACTTGCTTATAAAGGGAGATCCTAATATAAAAGAAGACAAATCATATTTAACCAGATATGGGAGGCATTCCATTTTTAGAATATACTAAATTTTAGTGTACTGGCCAAAGACTTGGCTTTCATTTAGCAGTGAAAGCTTATCGTGCACCTGAGATCAAATTAGTTCTCCAAACTTTCTTTAAAATCGGTATTGTCAGGGCTGAAGCTAGGGCCAGTCAAGTATGCTACATAGCTGTATTATTGTTTATTCTGGTGGCAGCCCTATGAGCTGAGAGACTTCTGTCAAGTATGTTTACAATACCAAATGAGATATGAAGCACTTAGACATGAGAAAAATGATCTGCTCTTTAGGAAAAGAGTTAAAGCTTTTCTTGTTACTGCGCCCAAATGAGTGTTAAGGTAGAGGCTGTGGTTTGAAAAATAAGGGGTTAGTGAAGATTGGCTGCAGACAAGTGTGTGTTTCTAATTGTATTCACTCTTCAGCTAAATCAGATGTGTTCTGGATGCAGGAAAGATTGCTATTCTAGTCTCTCTTTATCTTAGTATCTCTTTTGATTTAGTCAATCACTAGCTCCCGATTGTTAGGCCGTCAAGCATTGGTATATAAAATCAAGCTCTGAGCTGGCTCACCTCCTGTCTTCACAAGTGTACATTTTTTCAGTTTACTATGGCATCTCCTGCTCAATAACTCCACTTCTGAACAGGGTACTCCAAAGTTCAAGCCTTGCTCCAACTCTATTTAACATATTTTTAGCACCATTAGCCACATTGGTCCAAGGATTCATCCAAAGCAGTTTTTATTTTACGGATGATCTGCAAATTGTCTCCTATATTGGCCACAGAATCTTGCTCTTACACCCTTAAATAATTGTCTTGCAGATGTGGCCACTTGGCTTTCTACTAATATGCTTGAAGTTAAATCCAACTGTGTTGCTATCCAGTTCTCCAAGAAACTTCCATTCTCCAGGAACAAACAGGAAGTCATTCCTCACATATGGGTGACATCTGCATCAACTGAGCCTGCATGGTAATCACGCCCCAGCTTTCAAAGAGAGCGAAAAGTGCCATCTTACCTCAGTCTTCTTTTCTCTGGGAACAAGCAGGAAGTCAGCCCTCGGATTCACTCACCAGCTTTCATAGAGAGCCTTTGGGAGTTAGACCATGCATATGCGTTCACCTTCCAGCCCAATGGTGCCATCTTATCTCAGTCTAATGTTTTCTGTGGAGCCCTGCAGACGTCTCGTCTGTTTCCCCGGTAGAAGTTGATTTTTCTTTAGCGTTCTCGTGTGTTTTTTCATGCTTTTTTGCTGGTTTGGTTCCTTGATCACCTTACTGTCACCTGATTACGCCCTTGCCTCGGTATCACGTTTTTCTCAGCATTTTTTTCTTTTTGTGGGCATGGGAGTAACCTCGTGCCCTCCCTGACCGAGACGTGTGAGTTTGACCTCGCAGGCACCCTCATTCCCGCTATGTCTTTGGTCACTAAATTCAAGCACTGTGGCAAATGCTCCCACACCATGTCCATCACGACCACCACAATTGCTGTCTTCTGTGCTTAGATCCAACCATGACGACACTGCCCGCTATGCCTGCAGATGGCAACCAAGAGCAGGAAGAAGCGAGAGCAGCAGCGTAAGGACATGTTTGGCTCAAAGAACTCTGCCACAGGGCCATCTTTGAGCAGGGAGTCGCTGCCCTTGGGGACCGTGTCAGGCGATTCGGCATCTCACAGGCGTGCTCGATCTGAGCTCCAAGGTCGCAGAGCCTCTGACGGGGGATCGTCCTCTGAGGACCTCCCCCGCAGGTTCGTCATCGTCTGAGTCAAGGTCAAAGGCTCATTCCGACCCTGGTGCCAGAGGTAAGTCCTCGGGTACCCAGGCTTGGAGCTCTCAACCTGCCATCGAGACCTGATCTGGAGGTTGCGGAACCTATTGGCCAAGAGATCAGGATGGTGGCTCTGGAGCTCAGCCTGGCTGCCTGCCTTGTAGCGCAGCGAGGCCTGACACCTGGTGCCTCCAGGTGGTCTCCCTCTTCAGAGGAAAGTACTGGAGTAGTTCTCTGGCTTGGGGTCGAGGCAGTCTGTCTCGTGCTTGAGGCATGATTCACCCACATGTACAGTGGAGTCTGTGTGTCAGGCACCATGTTCCCTGATGCTGGTGGGGTATCGGCTTGAGGACCGCCCAGGACTTGAGGTCTCCTCTGGCTCCAAGTCTGACTGGGAGACCGGCGACTAGTCCCCCGATAATGTGCTCCACAGAGATGTACCTTCTCCAGGACCAAGCAGGAAGTCAGTCCTCATAATGGGTGTCATCGGTGCCGATGAAGCCCCAGCGGAGCATTTCCCCAGCTTTCTATGAAAGCCTTTGGGAATGCAGGCACGCATGCACGGTTCCCTTCCTGCCTAAAGGTGCCATCTTACCTCAGTCTCTTTTTTTTTTTCCGTGAAGCCCACCGGACACGTGTCCAGTTTTCCCGGTTAAAGTTAGATTTTTCATCAATTTTCTTTGCTCTTTTTCTACCGGTTCGACGCCGGTTCCCCTCCCGCCGGGTTCGGCACACCGGTATCGAGCCCGATTCCTCTTTTTCGGTTTTTGCCCTTAGTGGCTGGCGTTTGCGCCCTTTTTTCTCTTTTCCCTGGAAGGGCCGGTCTTTTGACCTCACGGGGACTCTTTTTTTTTTTTTCCCCCGATGGCTTCCAGTGGTTTTAAGAAGTGTGATTGGTGTTAAGAAACTAATGTCTCTCACCGACACACACGACTGCTGCCTTCGGTGCCTGGGCCCTGACCACGATCCTAAGTCGTGCGGGGCCTGTGGAAAAATGTCTTCCAAGGCACTACGAAGTCGCCAGCAGCAAAAGGAAAGGCTTTTCTCGGACTCAGCCTCCGGCCGGTCCCGGACCTCGTCTGAGGCCTCGACATCTCGGGATTCCGATCCCGAGCGCCGTCGAAGCTCCTCGGACAGGGGGTCCCCCGACCGGGAACGCAAGAGGAAGAAACGGCTCACGAGGGCTTCGTCGGAAGAGGTCCCTGGCTCCTCGAGGGCCAGGTCTAAGACCCCCGACCGTCGCCCCGGGCCTGTGGAACCGGAGAAGCCTGCAAAAGTTCCTCATGTGGAGCCAGAGTCTGCTGGACACGTAAGCCCCATAGTCCTCGTGGACTCTCCTCCCAGGGAGCCGACATCGCCGGGGCCCGAGTTGGTGGCTGCTGCGTCTCCCGAGCTGAGTCTCAGGATGACAGCCTTGGAGAGCAGAATGTCTGCCTTCATGGAGCAGCAGCGGGTACTGATGGCCAGCTTGTCTGGCGCATCTGCCCCGACCACCGGGACATCGATGTCCATGTCGACCCCGGAGACCGAGCCGATACTCGAGTCCATCGTGGCTCGGAGTCGACCTCGGTCGCGGTCCCCCTCGACCTCCCGTTCAGGACCGAGGGCGTCGATGCCGGTGCCTCCGGCGTCGGGGCGGGTGCTCCAGGACCCCACGGGGTCGGACCCCGACTCTTCCTCGGATGAGTCGGCTTGGGAGATGGAGGACGAGGAGTCTCCTGACACCTTTAAGACTTGGTGCGTCCCTTCGGACTCGCCGCAATCTGAGCCCCGGAGTAGGTCCCCCCCGGAGGACACCCGGTTCTCGGAGTTTGTCTGGGATATGGCCACTGCCTTGGCTATTCCGGCGGATCCCGAGGAAGAGCCTCGAGGCGCTGCAGTATGACTTTCCTCCGAAGGAGGCCTTTACTGTCCCGGTTCCTCCGATGCCGGAACGGCGGCTCTTCCGTATGTGGGAGGCACCGGCCTCGGCGCCGGTTCTTAGCAAGCAAGTCAATTCGATCTATCGGCTCCGTAAGAGCCCTGGTTTTCAGAAGGCACAGCTACCACACCATTCCATGGTTGTGGAATCGGCCATGCATTGTCTGAAGAGTCAGAAGATGCACTCCGCGGTGCCTCCTGGCAGGGAGGCCCGAAACCTAGATGGCGTTGGTAGAAAGTGTTTTCAGGGCTCGATGCTTGCTTGCCGTGTCCAGTCTTACCAGCTGTACATGGGCATGTACTTGTGGGATCTGGCCAAGAAGTTGGCCGGATTCTCTGCTGGTCTCTCCGGGGAACCCTTGCAGAGATTTAAGTCCTTGTCCTCGGAGATTCGGGACTGCTCGAAGTTCATGTCCCGCGCTGCCTACGATGGCTTTGAGGCTTCGGCCCGAGTTGCGGCAGCCGGCATCGCGGCTCGACGCCAGGCATGGCTGCAGTCATCGGACCTTGAGCCATGGGTTCAGGACAAGTTGGTCGATGTTCCTTGCCGAGGTGAAAACCTTTTTGGCAAGCCCATGACCGAGAAGGCCGCTCAGCTTGAGACCGAGCACCTCACCCGGACAAGGCTGTCGAGGAAGACCTCTGCCCTTTCTCATAAAAAGAAGGGCTCGGGTAAAAAGCCCTTTTACCCGAGGAAGGGCACTGCCTACAAACAGTACCCACAATATCAGGCTGCCCAAGCTGCCCCCCAGAGTCAGCAAGCCAAGGGCCGTGGTAATGGGCCCCGTAGGCAGAGGACCCCCAAGCCTCAGGCCGCTGCTACCACTCAGCAGGATGGGGGCTTTTGACTCCTTGAGCGTAGCCTCTCCTCCACTGCTCTCCCAACCCTGCACAGGAGGTTGTCTCGCCCTCTTTGCCCACCAGTGGCCCCTTATCACCGGGGACAGTTGGGTGCTGGAGATAATCCACAAGGGATATGCCCTCCATTTCCACCAACTGCCACCCCCATATTTCCCAGGGGAGCCTCCAAGGCCTCCTCTGCACACAGACCTTCTCCGTCAGGAGCTTTAGGGTCTGTTGGTGGACAGGGCGGTGGAGCCTGTGCCTCCCCACTTGCAAGGTCACGGATTCTACTCCAGGTATTTCCTGGTGCCCAAAAGGACCAGTGGCCTTCGTCCCATTCTGGACTTCAGGAACCTCAACAAGTTCCTAGTGATAGAAAAGTTCAAGATGCTTACTCTTGGAACCCTTCTGCCCTACCTCCAGCAGGGAGATTGGCTATGCTCCTTAGATCTAAAAGATGCGTGTGTACACATCCTCATTCATCCAGACCACAGAAAGTACCTAAGGTTTTTCATGGGAGGAAACCATTATCAGTACAGAGTGCTGTCTTTCAGCCTCACCTCCGCCCCCAGAGTCTTTACAAATTGCTTAGCAGTGGTGGCGGCCTACCTGAGAAATCAGGGCATCTTTGTCTTCCCCTATCTGGACGACTGGCTCATCAGGGGTCAGACAGGTCAGGAGGCCAATCAAGCCACCCTCAGAACCATTGCTCTTCTACAACGCCTGGGGTTTGTCATAAACTTCTCAAAGTCCACTTTGCTCCCTTCCCAGAACTTGGAGTTCATAGGGGCAAGGTTGGACTCTCTCCTGGCAAAGGCATTCTTGCCAGAAGACAGAGCCCAAAGGTTGGATAGCCTTGGCAAGTCAGTTTCTCAGCAGGTCCCTGGTCTCCGCCAGACTTTGCCTGTGGCTTTTAGGCCACATGGCTTCGACGGTACATGTGACCCCCAATGCCAGGCTCCATATGAGGCCTGCACAGTGGTGCCTTCGGTCTCAGTAGTCACAGGCCACAGGCAGCCTCAGAGACAGGATAAGGGTGTCCAGACCATTTCTGCACTCCCTCAACTGGTGGCTACACCCACCCAATCTGCTGAAAGGGGTGCCCTTTCAGATTCCAGGTTACACAGTGATGCTAACAGATGCCTCCCTGCAAGGCTGGGGAGTGCATTGTCTGGGCAAGTGCACCCAGGGCCTCTGGTCTCCCTGGGAAGCTGCACAGCAGATCAATCTCCTCGAACTCAGAGCTAGGGAGTCACCCATATGTGAGGACTGGCTTCCTGCTTGGTCCTGGAGAAAGAGTAGTTATTCACCTGTAACAGGTGTTCTCCAGGAGCAGCAGGAATCAGTCCTCACAACCCTCCCTCCTCCCCTTGGAGTTGCAGTTGTACATAGTTTATTTTTCATTTTTGTGTGCTGTTCTTAGCTATGTCATTTGACTGAGGTAAGATGGCACCTTTAGGCGGGAAGGGAACCGTGCATGCGTGCCTGCATTCCCAAAGGCTTTCATGGAAAGCTGGGGAAATGCTTCGCTGGGGCTTCATCGGCGCCGATGGCACCCATATGTGAGGACTGATTCCTGCTGCTCCTGGAGAACACCTGTTACAGGTGAGTAACTACTCAATCTGAGCCGTCTCCATTGCAGGAGCACCGGTGATCACAGCCCATGGATCTCGCGGTCCTCAACTTTGTCCATGGAATGGCAATGGTCCTCTCCTTAGTTGGAGAGCCAGAGGACGAGCCTCGTGTTGAGGTCCTGGAGATCCTCCAGTATGAGACCCCTCTGAAGGAAGCAGTGACTGTGCCAATTCCTCTTCCCCTCCATTCTGGAACGCTTGTTCTGGATGTGGGAGAGCCCGGTGACTGTCCACGTAGTGAGCTGCCAGCTCAACTTGCAGTATCGAGTGGGCAAGAGCTCCAGGTTCCAGAAAACACAGCTGCCACACAACTCCATGGTGGTGGAGTCGGCCATGTGTCAGATCAAAAGCCGGAAGATGCACTCCTGGGTGCCCCCTGGTAGGGAGGCCTGCCTGCTTTGTCAGGTGTTGCTTCCAGGGCTCAATACTCACTGCCAAGATTCAGGCATATCAGTTGTACATGGGCATGTACCTCAGGGACTTGGCAAAGGAGCTTGCTGGGTTCTCTGCTGGACTTTCAGGGGAATCCCTCGAGCACTTCTGGATCCTGGTCTCCACAGTCAGACTACTCCAAATTTCAAACTTGGGCAGCCTTCGACTGCTTTGAGTCCATGGCCCATGTGGCTGTGATGGGCATTTGTGCCCACCACCTGGCCTAGCTACAGGCCTCGGAACTGGAGCAGTGGGTACAGGACAAACTGGCCAATGTCCCATGCTGAGGAGAGCACTTCTTTGGCAACCCATGATGGACAAGGTGGCCAAGCTGGAGACTGTGTCCATGACTAAGACTAGGCTGTCCCTTCCCTGCAGAAGGCTTTGGGTACAAAGGCCTTCCACCTGAAGGGGAAAAAGACTTACGAGAAATACCCCCAATTTCCAGCCTTCCAAGCTCCCCAACAGCGTTAGCAAGCCAAAGGCCAGGGGCATGGCCCTTGTAAGCCAAAAGCCCCCAAGCCCCAAACGGCTCCCCATCTGCAGCCTGGGGGGGGGGGCACCCTTGACTCCTTGGGCATAGCCTGCCTTCCCCCAGAAGGCTAGAGCCCAAAGCACATGTGAGGATGTCTGGTCCATTTGGCCCATCTCTGGCTGGGCATCACCTCCGATGCATGGGTGTTGCAGGTGGATCGCAAAGGCTACCTTATGCATTTTCACCAAATGCTGCCGCCTCCCTTTTTTCTAGGGGAGCTTACCATGACCTCCCTGCACAGAGAGCTCCTGCAGAAGGAACTAGAATCCCTCCTTGGGGACTGGGCCATGGAGCTTGTACCTCAGCCCCTCTGGGGCACAGGGTTCTACTCCCGGTACTACTTTGTCCCAAAAAAGACAGGCAGCTACTGGCCCATCCTGGTTCTGTTGGACCTAAATTGCTTTCTGGTCAAGAAGAAGTTCAAGATGCTATCCCTTGGAACATTGCTGCCCTATCTCCTCCGGGAAGACTGGCTATGCTTCTTGGATCTAAAAGATGCCTATACCCACATCCTGATCCACCTCTGGCACAGTCAGTACCTCTGCTTCGTCATCGGAGGGTTCCACTACCAGTACAGGGAACTTCCCTTCAGCATCTCCTCGGCCCCAGGGAATTCACCAAGTGCCTGGTGGCTGTTGCCACTCACCTCAGTTTGCTGGGCATCTTCATCTTTCCCTATCTGGATGACTGGCTTATCAAAGCAAGCTTGCCAGATGATTCATGCAGTGTGATGCGCCGCACCATCAGGGTGCTGCAGACTCTGGGGTTCGTAATCAAGTTTCTATCATGTTTGTTAGTGATATAGCGGAAGGGCTGTCGGGTAAGGTTTGCCTCTTTGCGGATGATACCAAAATCTGTAATAGAGTAGACACCCAGGAAGGTGTAGATAACATGAGGAGGGATCTAGCTAAGCTTGAAGAATGGTCTAGAATTTGGCAGCTGGGATTTAATGTTAAAAAATGTAAGGTCATGCATTTGGGCTGCAGCAATCCAAGGGAGCAATGCAGTATAGGAGGTGAAGTACTTTTGTCCACTAAAGAAGAGCGGGACCTAGGCGTGGTTGTGTCTGATGATCTTAAAGTAGCTAAACAGGTAGAAAAGGCGACGGCAAAAGCTAAAAGGATGCTTGGGTGCATACGGAGAGGAATGGCTAGCAGAAAAAAGGAGGTGATAATACCTCTGTATAAGTCTTTGGTGCGACCTCATTTGGAGTATGGTGTGCAATTCTGGAGACCGCACCTTCAAAAGGATGTGAACAGGATGGAGTCGGTGCAGAGGGTTGCTACTAAAATGATTAATGGGCTTCATTATAAAGCATACGAGGACAGGCTTAAGGATCTTAATATGTACACCTTAGAGGAAAGGCGGGATAGAGGTGATATGATTGAGATGTTTAAATACCTCCGTGGCATAAATGTTCAGGGAGAGAGTCTCTTTCATTTGAAAGCAAGTTCTGCTACGAGGGGACATGGGATGAGGGTGAAGGGAGATAGATTCAGGAGTGATATGCGGAAATATTTCTTTACGGAAAGAGTAGTGGATCCGTGGAATAGTCTCCCAGTGGAGGTGGTAGAGATGAGGACAGTAACTGAATTCAAAAAAGCATGGGACCAACACAGAGGATCTCTAAAGGTAGAAAGTGGACTGTTGTAGTTGTTGTTATGGAAGGACAGACTAGATGGGCCTTGTGGTCTTTTTCTGTCATCATGTTTCTATGTTTCTAAGTTTCCCAAGTTGTGTCTGCTCCTTATTCAGCACCTGGAGATCATTGGAGCCCTCCTGAACTCACGCAGGCCAGAGCATTCCTACCTCTGGACAGAGCAAAGCACCTTGTGTTGCCGGCAGGGGAGGTGCAGACCCATTCGATGGCATCCGCCCAGCTTCTGCTGTGCCTGTTGGGGCACATGGCCTCAACTGTGCATGTAACCCCATAAGCACACCTCAGGATGCGACAAGCCCAGTGAGCTCTCAGTGGACTCGGGCCTCGGACCATCCGGACGACTGGGTTCAGATCACCTGACCCCCCCCTCGCATCTCTCTCTCACCTGGTGGTAGAGCCAACTGAAACTCATGGCCGGCCTGCCTTTTCAGGCTGTGCCAGCACAGCAAGTCTTCACGACAGATTCTTCGAAGCTGGACTGTGGAACCACTGCGACAGCCTGCAGTTACAGGGCACTTGTACCCAGGAGGAGAGTGCCCTCCAGATCAACCTCCTTAAGGTCAGGGCGGTGACAAATGCCCTCAAGGTGTTCTGCACCCACCTCATGGGTCAGGTGGTACTCGTCCAGACGGACAACCAAGTAGCTATGTTCTACATCAACAAGCAGGGGGAATGGGCTCCTACCTCCTCTTCCTGGAGACCTTTCGCCTATGGAATTTGGCCCTGGAGAATGGCATGACCCTCTGGGTGGTGGTCTACCTGGTGGGCCAGGACAATCTCCTTGCAGATCGGTGCTTCAACCCCAGGAATGGAGACTCAACCCGGAGGTGGCCAACTCCATCTTCCAACATTGAGGGATCCTGACATTGGACCTCTTCATCAGTCCAAGAACACGCAGTTGCCATATTTCTGCTCGTGGAGGCTGGCCATGGGCCGATTGGCAGCAGATGCCTTTCTCTTGCTCTGGTCCAGAAGCCTCCTGTATGCATACCTGCCTACTCCCCTGGTCCCCAAGACTTTGCTCAAGGTCCAGTCAGATGGGGCCTCGGTGATCTTCATTGCCCCCGGTGGGCCCAACAGTCGTGGTTCTCGCTGCTCCTGAAGCTGTCCCAATCGGCCCTGATACCTATGGGCCAAGACCCACACCTGCTCTCTTATCTCCGCACCCTCGCCTTGACGACATGGCTGCTGAGGGAGCTAGCCATAGTGCACCTCAACCTCTCCAGGGAGAGGCCTTCCCTAAGGACCCTATGCGTTGTGTGTATGCCTTCAAGTGACGCTGATTCTTTCTGGTGCTCAGACAAGCATCTCAACCCGTTTGTCTGTGCGGTGCAGGACATCCTTCAATATCTCCTGCACCTTTCTCGGACAGGGCTGCAGTCCATTACCGTCAGGGTGCACCTCAGCGCTATTGGGGCACATCACTGTCTCCATGCACTGCTGGTGCCCTGGGACCTGAATGTAGTTCTCAGGAAGCTGATGGCTCCCCATTTTGAACCTCTGACTTCATTCCATCTCAAGTACTTATGGAAAATAGTGTTCCTGGTAGCGCCTGCCTCAGTCAGATGTGTTAGTGAGCTGTATGCGTTGGTGGCCCACGCCCCCTACACTAAGTTCCCCAGAAACAGGGTCGTTCTACGGACACCCCTGAATGTCCTGCCTAAGGTGGTGTCTGCTTTTCACATGAACGAGGAGGTGGTTCTTCCCACCTTTTTTCCAGGCCCTACACCTCCCGCACGGAGGCTGCATTGCATATCCTGGATTGCAAGAGGGCTCTGACCTTCTATCTTCAGAGGACAGAGCCCTATTGCCGCTTGTCGCAGCTGTTCATCTCCTATGACACTAATAACTCAGGGCTGCCTTCTCCAAGCATATCCTGTCTACCTGGGTGGCAGACTGCATCTCCTTCACTTATGAGCAGGCTGGACTTTCCCTGGAACATCGCATTACCGCACACAATGTGCACGCCATGGCTGCCTCTGTGGCCAATCTGTGCTCATTCCCTCTGCTGGACGTTTGCTGGGCCACCACCCGGTCTTCGGTCCACACCTTCACTGTGCATTACTGCTTGGGCTTGGAAGAAAGCTCACAGCTTGACAGCGCCTTTGGCCAGGAAGTCCTTTATCACCTCTTTGGGGAATAGTGCAACTCCTTCCCTCCAGCCCAATGTATTCCGGCTAACGATGAGGTGGTTTCATTCTTGGTGCTGCAACTGCGTCTCTGAACTTCAAGCCATTCAGTGTTCCTTGCTGCCCTGCTCGCTTCGTTTTTTGTGTTGTTGGGGGCTCCTACAGGTATTTTTGGTAGCCTGTAGCTGGGGCGTCCCATACGTGAGGACTGACTTCCTGCTTGTTCCTAGAGAAAGTGTAGTTGCTCTCCTGTAACAGGTGTTCTCCAGGGACAGCAGGAATCAGTCCTCACAACCCTCCCTCCTCCCCATGGAGTTGTGTTTTTCTTCTTATGCTTGATTCAGCTAAGATGGCACCCTTGGGTATTAAGCTGGAATCTGATTACCACACGGGCTCCGTCCGTGCCGACGTCACCCATATGTGTGGACTGATTCCTGCTGTCCCCAGAGAATACCATTTACAGATGAGAAATACGCTTTTTTCACGGAGCCCTGCAGACGTCCGGTCTGTCATCCTGGTAAAAGTTGATTTTTCTATCCTTACTCGTAGCGTTTTTTCACTTTTCTTTTTGCCGTCTGGTTCCTGACCACCTCTTACTGTCTGTGTCCACACTTGTCCTGGCGACACTTTTTTTCATGGGTGCTTTTTCTTTTTCTTGTGTGCATGTTTTTTCTCGCACACCCTCCCCCACCCTCCTGACTAAGACATCTGAGTTTGAACTCACAGGTGCTATATTCTCTGCTAGGTCTTCGGTCAGTGAATTTAAGCAGTGTGGTGAATGCCCCTGTACTGTGTCTGTCATGGACCACCACAGTTGCCGCATCAAGTGCCTCTGTGCGGATCACGACAACTCCACTTGCCTGCTCTGCCTGCAGATGTCGAGTAAGAGCCGGAAGAATCATGAAAAGCAGCGGGGGAGCTTCTTTGATTGAAGGCCTCTACTGCGGTTTTGGCATGGAGCCTGGAATCGCTGCCCTCAGAGACTGCGTTTGATGACTTGGCGTTGCACGCATGTGCTCAATCTGAGCCCCGAGGTCATGGAGCCTTGGACCGGGGATTGTTTTCTGAGGCCCACCCCCAGGTCCAAGATGATGTCCAAGCCGAAATCAAAGTCCGATCCCAGAGCCGGGTGCAAGACCTCCAGTCCAGGTCCTTGGAACTCTCGACCCGATGCCAGGAGTGGCCCTCTAAGCTGCACCGGTGGGAGGAGACTCCCACCGCATTGGGGGATCGGGCTTGGTTCTCTGAAATGATCACCATTGATGATTTCCCTTCAAGGGAACCAGCTTCGGGTTCGATGCTGCCATGGCCTGAACAGGTTGCTGCGGAGCCTACTGGCATCAAAGCCTGGCTGCCTGCCTTGAGGTGCAGCGGGGTCCAATGCCTGGAGCCTCTGTGTCGTTGGTGCTGACATCGGGAGCCTCCACTGCGAGGACCTCCTGGAAGGATGTCCAGCCTGTGCTGAAGTGGTTTGCGGCTCTCTGAGCCACGTCAGTCGGCCTCCTGCTCAAGGCGTGACTCGTCCCCGAGCACATTGGGGTCAACTCGGGCACCTCATTCTCCCTCAGCATCAGCTGCTCATCGCTCTGACCATCTGGGGCTTGAGGTCTCGTCCAGATCAAAGTCTGACTGGGAGACTGGCAATAAGTCATCTGCTACCATGTTATACAGAGATGTCCCCTCTGACCTGTCTCCCCCTCAAGAGCGCAGGAAGTCCTCATCCAATGACCTTACATTCCTCGAGTTTGTCCAGGGAATTTCGTGGTGAAGCTGGAGGATGAGCCTCGTGCTGAGGAAATCTTCCAGTACGAGGCCCCTCCAAGGGAGGCACTGACGGTGCCTATATCTTCCCATCCTGGAGCGCTTGCTGCTCAGGATGTGGGATAGCCCGATGATGGTGCCAATAGTGTGCCGGTGGCTCGATTCTCAGTATCGAGTTGGCAAGAGCCTCGGCTTTACGAAGACACAGCTGCCTCACAACTCCATGGTGGTGGAGTTAGCCATGCTTCGTATAAAGAGTCGGAAGGCGCACTTCTTTGTGTCCCCTGGTGGAGAGGTCCGCACAATGTATGGGTTTTGCAGAAAGTGCTTCCAGGGCTCAACGCTCGCAGCCTGCATCCAGGCTTACCAGCTGTACATGGGCATGTGTCTGAAGGACCTGGCGAAGGAACTTGCCATGTTCTCAGTTGGGCTGAGGTGAATCTCTCGAGCGCTTCTGGGCCTTCGTATCTTCGGTCAAGGAATGTTCCAAATTCCAGACTCGAGCGACCTGTGACTGGTTAGAGTCCATGGCTCGTGTGGCTGCAGTGGGCATTGGTTCCCGTCACTTGGCTTGGCTACAGTCCTCAGATTTGGAGCAGTGGGTACAAGACAAACTGGCTGATGTCCCCTGTCGAGGAGAGAACCTCCTAAGCAAACCCATGACCGACAAGGCTGCTGAGTTGGAGTCGCAGTTTGCGACCAGGACTAGGCTGTCCCTGAAGAGTGCTGATCCTCCCGACGGAAGGTAAAAAAGGCCGGAAATTGGGGGTATTTTCCATAAGCCTATCAGGCTCCCCAACAGGATCAGCAGGCCAGGGGCAAAGCCCCCATAAGCAGAAAGCCCCAAACAGTACTCCAGATGCAGCCAGGGTGGGGTGCTTTTGACTCCTTGGTCGTAGCCCTTCTTTGCCCTGGGGACCCAGGGCCCAAGGCACATGGGGGGACATCTGTTTTACTTTGCTAACCTTTTGGCTGGGCATCACCACTAATGCTTGGGTGCTGCAGGTAATGCGGGAAGGTTACCTTCTGCACTTAGACCAGATGCCTCCTCCCTTCTTCCCAGGGGAATTTCCCATGACTTTCCTGCACAGAAAACTCCTGCAGGAGGAACTCGAGACCTTACTCAAGGATCAGATGGTAGAGTCTGTTCCTTGACTCCTCGGAGGCATGGGGTTCTACTCCCAGTACTTCCTCCTCCCAGAATAGATGAGGGGCTTTCAGCCCCTCCTGGATCTGTGGGACCTGAACTGCTTTCTGGTCAAGGAGAAGTTCAAGATGCTATCCCTTGGAACATTTATTTTATTTATTTATTTACATTCTCTTATATACCGCGCTATTCTGCATCAGTGCGGTTTACATTGAACAAACTGAAATTACATTGAACAGGGCATTATAACTTGGAGATAACTATTTTTACAGGGAACATGGGCTATGGAGGGTTAAGTGGCTTGCCCAAGACCACAAGGAGCACCTGTGGGACTAGAAACCCCAGTCCTTTCAGCCCAAGGTTGCTGTCCTCTAGTGGGATTTGAACCCCCGACCTTCCAGCCTGAAGTACCTTGCCCCAACCACTAGGCCACTCCTCCACTCCAACATTGCTGCCCTACCTCCAGAGGGGAGATTGGCTATGCTCCTTGGAGCTCACAGATGCTTATACTCGCATCCTGATTTATTTATTTGGCTAAATTTTTATACTGCTTTTCACGAAGGTAAAAGTGGTGTACATAAAACTTTGTACAGATTAAATAACATTTACATGGAACAATAACCTTGTACAATAAGGGTTAAAGAACAAGTTTGGCAGGCAATATAACTATATTAACTTTACTATATACAGAGTGTTCTTCAGTGCCCTTCATGAAGGAGGGGTTTTTTTTTGGAGGGGTGGTTAGGTAGGGGTGGGACTGATGTTGAGAGTGGGTTTTAAGACGTTTGCAGAAGGTGCTGAGGTCCTTGGAGTGTCTTAAGTGGTCGGGGAGGGAGTTCCAGGATGTAGGAGCATATAGCTAGAAGGATCTGGCACATGCTTGTTGGGGGGTGTCTAGGGTGTCCCTTGTGGAGGATCTTCATGGACTGTCTGTCTGTGGTGAAATAATGAGAGTTTGGAGGTAGGGGGATAATTGATGATGGTTGGTTTTGTGTTATCAGTAGGAGGATTTTGTACTGGATTCTGCTTTGCAGTGGGAGCCAGTGAAGGTGTTTGAGGATGGGGGGTGATGTGCTCATGTATGGAAACACTTTGGATTATCTGAACTGTTGTGCGGAGGGCGGTTTGCAGAGGAAAGAGTGTTGATTTTGGTAGTCTGTTGTATATTGAGTGCAGTAGTCTGCGTGAGGCATTATGAGGGCTTGTAGGGCTGAATGGAAGTCTGGTGGAGCAAGGGGAGAGTGGAGTTGCTGTAGAGTTCGTGTTTTGTAGTAGATTGCTCTTGCTGTGTTATGTGCCTTTGGGGTGAGGTGGCTGTCGAGGGTGATGCCCAGGTATTTTACTTCAGGTTTGATTTGGACTTCTGTGTGGTTGATAGTGATGGATGAGGGAGGGGTGATTGATTCATTTTTGGTGACTATTAAGGATTCAGTTTTCTTGAGGTTTATGGTTAGTTTGAGGTCAACCATTGCGAGACATTGGTGAAGCATTGTTGTATCTCTTCGTATGATGGTTTGTCAGGGTTAAAGGGTGGCATATAGCTTGATGTCTGCATAGATGTGATAATTGATGTGTAATTGGATGACTATACAGAGTGGTTGTATGTAGATGTTGAAGAGAAGTGCTGAGAGGGAAGATCCTTGTGGGACACCTTGGGTCTGGGTGAATGGGGTTGATGACAGCGATCAAATCCTTATCTTTTGGAGCCTATTGTGTAGGTACACTTGGAACCTTCTTAATACGGTATCTTGTATTCCTATTGATTGGAGGTGTTGTAGCAGGATGTTATGGATGATGGTGTCAAAGGCTGCTGAGATATTGAGGAATATGAGTATGAAGCCTTGGTGAGTGTTCTGTATTCCTTTTATGAGGTTATTCATGAGGGTTTCCATTCCGTGGTGTGGACAGAATCTGTGTTGTAGGGCATGGTAGTCAAGGTATTCTTGCATTTGGTTTTGGACGGTCTTCTTGATTACTTTGGCTTTATGTGGTAGACTTGTTTTGGGTCTGTAGGAGGAGGGATCAGAGGGGTCTAGATAGGGTTTTTTTAATAGAGGGTGGATTGTAGAGTTTTTAGCATGTTGGTATGTTGCCGTGCAGTATGGAGCTTTGAGTGAGCTTTGCGAGGAATGGGGAAAGTTCTTCACTCGCAGGACACCTGGACTCGGGAGGAAAGTACCCTCCAGATCAACCTCCTGGAACTCCGAACTGTGGCAAATGCCCTTCGGGTGTTTCATGCCCCCTTGGCGAACCAGGTAGTCCTCATTCAAACTGACAACCAAGTAGCATTGTTTTACATCAACAAGCAGGGTGGAACAGGCACATACCTCCTCTGTTGGGAGGTGGTCTGCCTCTGTACCTTCACCGTGGAGAAGGGCATGATCCTCCGGGCGTTTACCTGCCGGGCCAGGACAGTCTGCTCGTGGACAGACTCAGAAGAGTACTTTAGCCCCACGAGTGGCACCTCAACCTGGCGATAGCCATCTCGATCTTTCGCTGTTGGGGGAACCCGACGTTGGACCTCTTCGCCAGCCCTGAAAATGCGCAGCTACCGTGCTTCTGCTCCTGGAGACTGACCCTGTATTGGGTGGCGGCTGATGCCTCTCTCGTTTTATTCCAGGAGCCTACTGTCTGCATACCTGCCTGTTTCCCAAAACCTTATTCAAAGTGCAGTCAGACTGGGCCTCGGTAATTAATATTGCTCCTCGGGGGCCCAGCAACCATGGTTCCCCCCTACTCTGGCAGCTATCACAGGTGGCCCTGATTCCC
The DNA here is from genome assembly GCA_033557465.1 of Ichthyophis bannanicus. Classification (NCBI taxonomy): domain Eukaryota; kingdom Metazoa; phylum Chordata; class Amphibia; order Gymnophiona; family Ichthyophiidae; genus Ichthyophis; species Ichthyophis bannanicus. The sequence goes on along the minus strand of CM066039.1, from coordinate 249,673,257 downwards.
CTGGGCCATGCTCTGAACTTGCTCTCGCAGGAGGACAGTACCCTTCTCCATCCCAACCTCCATTTCCTCACCCTGACAGTATGGCTGCTGAATGGTTAGCCCTGACACACTTCCATCTCTCTCAGGTCTAGGAGGATAACCTACTAGCATTGTGCAAGGATTCAACACGGCATGCGTATGCCTTCAAATGGTGCACAGACAGGAATCTCAATCCTTTCTCTTGTTCGGTGCAAGACATCCTCCAGTGTCTGCTGTACCTCTCCTGGGCTGGTCTAAAATCCATTTAAATCAGGGTGCACCTCGGCACCCTTGCTGCACATCACCACCTTGTCGACAGCCAGTCTCTGTGCACTCCCTTATGGGTCATTTTATGAAGGGGCTTCTCCTCTCGCGTCCTCCTGTCTTCCTACCGCCGGTGGTGTTGAACCTGAACATCGTCCTTGAGAAGCTGATGGCTTCCCCATTTGAGGCAATAGCTTTGTGCCATCTCATGTTCCTTTCATGGAAAACTGTGTTCCTGGTAGTGCTCACTTCGGCCAGACAGGTCATTGAGCTGCAGTCATTGGCGGCCCACACTCCCTACACCAGATTGTTCTCCGGGCTTGCCTGAAATTCCTGCCTAAGGTGGTGTCCGCCTTTCATATTAATCAAGAGGTGGTTCTCCCCACTTTCTTTCCCAGGTCTCATGCATCCAGGGCAGAGGCCTCTCTTCACACCTTGGATTGAAAAAGGGCACTGGCTTTCTAACTCGAAGACAAAGTCCTTTTGCTGCTCGTCACAGCTGTCTCCTATGACATCAACAGGCTCGGGGTTGCGGTCTCTAAGTGTACTATGTCTACTTGGGTGGCAGACTGCATCTCCTTCGCCTACGAGCAGGCTGGACTCTGGAGCGTCATGTCGCCATGCATAATGTGTGCGCTTTGGTGGCCTCGGTGGCTCACCTTTGCTCTGTCTGCCTGCAGGACATCTGCTGAGCTGCCACTTGGAGAGCTCACAGCATGACAGCGCTTTTGGCCAAGTAGTATTTCGTCACCTCTTTGGGGAATAGTGAAACTCCTTCCTTCCAGCCCTTTGTGTCCAGGCTACTGGAGAGGGGATTCCATCGTCAATGTTGGGGCTGCATTACTGGACTTAGTCATTCAGTGCTCCTTGCTGCCCTTCACGATTCGTCTTTTGGGTCACCTGTGGCTCCTACAGGTTTTTTGGTAGCCTGTAGCTTGGGAGGTCCCATATGTGAGGCTTGACTTCCTGCTTGTTCCTGGAGAAAGCATAGTTACTCACCTGTAACAGATGTTCTCCAGGGACAGCAGGAATCAGTCCTTACAACCCTCCCTCCTCCCCGTGGAGCTGTTTTCTTTTTTATGCTTGATTAAGCTGTGTCGTCATACTGAGGTAAGATGGCACCTTCGGTACAGCTGTGGGCTGACAGAGTGCAGAGACTCATCACTAGGGTCCTTAAATAGGCCAGGTGAAGCCTGGGGTCTAAGTCTCCTGGTAGTCCCCTGGTTAGCCGTGACGGACAGCGCTGTTTAAAAAAAAAGAAAAAAAAATTAGGTTGGCAATCTACACGGTGGAAAAGTGCGCAGGGTTTTCTTTGTTTTCTGCAGTGATCAGAAAAGCTATGTGGGTCTGAGTATCCTGCATTGGGGGAGAGCTGGCGTCACCGCACCACGCTCTCTGTGCCTCCTTCAAGCTGAAGGACCTTGCCAGGCAGTTTATGCTGTGCACGGCTCCCTACTGTGTTTTGTACAGGCAGCCGTGGACTGGAATGCAGTGTGCAGAAGGGGGAAAGCTGCGGAGAGTTTTCTGCTAGCACGGATGGAGCAAATATCGGGGCCCACTGAATTGGAGCTAGTCATTGTTTCGGAGGCTGCAGTTTTGGCGTGAAATGCACCCATATTGCAGCCAGCCATGTTGTTGGAGCCGACCATTTTGGGATCTGCTCAGGCTTAGACGAGGAAGCACATATCCAAGCATGCTGCAAGGCTCGAAACAGCTGCAGTAGACCTAGATAGTGCTCCAGAGAGCCTGTTCTCCCCAGATTTTATTTTATCTATGCACAGAGCCTGCTAAGCAGCAATCAGTTAAGGTAAGCAGCTAGTCTGGGGCTCTATCTTTGAGACTTTGAGGACATTTCCCTGCAGGAGGAAAATTTTTATTTATTTATTTAGCATTTCTTTTATACCGCGCTCTTTATCATCAGTGCGGTTTACAGTCAACAAAACGACTCGAGGCACTCCCGAGTTTACATCGAACAGGGAGAGCAACTTGGAAAGAACAGGGGAAACTATGTACAGTTTACATGATGCTATGTTAAGAAAGTAATGTTACAAGGGTAGAACAGGGGAGTGTGATCAGAGTGGACTGTCCTCCATTTACAGATCATCTCCTCTTGTCAAACTTGTGTTTGCTGATAAGCTGTCAGGTTGTGGGATGGTGTGTGTGATGGTATGAAGCGTGAAGGAATTATTGTATTGTAGAAAGTGAGTAATGAATAAATGGTGTTTGAGGGCCTCTCTTTGCAGGGTGGCCACCTGGTTGACCTTGCATTCCTTTCCATGGCATTATCAGCTGGATGTGCAGGCGAGGCAGTTTGCTGGGTTTGGAGCTTTGGTGCTTCAGGCTATACTCGCCGGGCCCTCCTGTTCTTGAGTATTGCTCTGGTACATCCCACAAGTACTGGACTGGACTGGAGAGACAATGAGGTAGGTGAAATTAGGTTTTATCTGCTAATTGTCTTTCCTCGAGTCCCTCCAGTCCAGTCCAGGACCCTCCCTACAAGCAATCATTGTTTTTCAGGTGTAAGGTGTAACAGTGGATACGTGTCCAGCTGGTGTGAGAGATGAGTCTAATGAGAAGATAACCTTAATGTGGTAAGCTCTTCCCACTTCTAAGGAGTCATGGGGGCAGGTGTGTCTGTCATTAATGATCTCCAGGAACAAGCAGGAATGAGTCTCCACATATGGGTATCGTCGGTACCGACGGAGCCTGCGCGGGAACGCTCCCCAGCGTCCAGTAAGAAAGCTTTTGGGAGCATCCCACAGCACCTGCGCGCTGCCTTCCCGCCTTTCCCAACCGCCTCTCTCCAGTTCTTCTTTTCCGCGGAGCCAGCAGGTCATGTTCCTGTCACCGCAGAAGAATTCTTTATTTTTTTCTTTATTTTTCTGGGTCACGTCTGCCTTCTTTGACGTCAGACCGGTACCGCCGGTCTTTTCTTTCTTTCTTATTTAAAAAACAAAACAAAAAACTTTTCTTTCTTCAACTGTGCATTGCGTTTTCAGCCTTAGGCCTGAACATTTTCTCCTCATGGAGAAGCCCGCTTCCGGGTTTAAAAAGTGCACGAAGTGTGGCGGTACTATTTCCGTCACCGACACCCATGACTGGTGTCTAAAATGTTTGGGTCCTGACCATTCCATCACGGATTGTGTGTCCTGTACCATGATGTCTAAAAGGGGTCGGCAGAACCGAGCATCCAAGCTCAGTACCCTGTTTCCCTCTGATGCAGCCTCGGTGGCATCGAAGTCTTCCAGGGCTGCTTCTTCCTCCCATGGATCTCAGGTAACCAAACATAAATCTAGCCGATCCTCGAAGGGCAAATCTCCATCTAAGCATCGAGATGCCTCCGGGCTTGTCCTCGAGGATTCCGCACCGGCAAAATTACCCCGGCGGGAAGTTCCGGCTTCCAAAGCATCATTTATGGGGTCACAGGTTGACATCGATGGCTTGGCCTTGACCGATCACCTGTTGCAGTGTTCTGGGGTACCGGTGGCCTCCACCGGTACCGACATCCAGACTCTGGTGGTGTCGATGGATCAGAAAATTTAGTCCATGCAGCGCACCCTAACGGCTTTTATGCAGGCTTCGACGCCTTTGGTACCGCAACAATCTCCGTTGCCGGTACCGACTCCAGCACCGGCATCGTTCCCGGTGCCGGTACCGATTGCATCGACATCGGCTTCGGTGTCGACTGCAACGGTACCCTGTCCTATGATGCCCATCGGTACCGAACTGGTACCGCTTACTCCCGATGTCGATCCCACTCGGTACGCGTATCGGGCTTTACAGGAGCATCCAGAGAGGCGATACTTCGATTCCTCCGAAAACTCTGATGAGTTGGAGGCTTCTGTCGATGCACCGGTACTTCTTCCTCAGGAGTCTGCTTCTCCAAAACGAAGAATGTCTCCTCCAGAAGACTTGTCTTTTCAAGACTTCATCAGGGAAGTGGCTAGAGGCCTCTCCGTTTCAGTGGCCTCTGAGTCAGAGCCTAGAGCCAAGCAATTAGATATTCTGCAATATCCTAAGGCTCCTAAGGAAGCAGCTACCTTACCTATTCATGAGATTCTTTATGATCTCATGTTGGGCATGTGGGAGACTCCTCTCACCACCTCTCCTCATTCTCGTAGGTTAGACACCATGTACCGTGTCCCTCCCTGTCCTGGTTTTCATAAGACTCAGCTTCCTCACCACTCTATTGTGGTTGAGTCTGCTATGAAGAAAATAAAGAGTGCAAAGACACTCATCTAACCCTCCAGAACGTGAATGTAGGACTCTAGATTCTTTTGGCCGAAGGATTTTCCAGGCCAATATGCTTGCTGCCAGAATCAACTCCTATAGTCTTTATATGGGGATGTTTCTAAAAGAAGTCACAGATCATCTGCAGACTTTAGCTCCTTTTATATCAGAAGATAAAAGGCAGGAATTTCTCACTTGGCTCAAACATGCCCAAGATGTTTCCAAATTCTCCAACCGTGCAGCCTTTGACTCTTTTGAGTATGTAAGCAGAGCCACGGCTATTGCCATAGGTGCACGCAGAATTGCTTGGTTACAAGCCTCTGATTTGGAACTCTGGGTCCAAGATGAGTTGGGAAACCTTCCCTGTACAGGTGAAAACCTGATTGGCAAGCAAAGGCCACTCAGATGGATGCTGAGAATTCTGCTTTGGATCGACTTTCAAAGTCTACCTCTGCTCCTGTTAAGAAAAGATTGTTCAAAAAGACATCTTTTTCTAAAAAGGGAAGATATTATCCTGCTCATGGGCAGACATCTTCTGCAGGTCGTTTTCCTGCAAAGCGTCAGCAACCACCTAAACAGGCCAAGTCAAAGGCTGCCAGGCCTACCACAGCCCAGCAGCCTCAACCTCCTCAGGGCCTTTGACTTGCAACTAGAGAACTTAGCCTTTCTAGCTCTGGAAAAACCAGAGCCTCTCACCATTCCAGGAAGGTTGACTTACTTTGCTCCCAGATGGGAGCAAATCACAGCAGAGCAATGGACCCTCTCCATCATAAAGGAAGGGTACAAGCTTCACTTCTTAAATCTTCCTCCTCACACCATGGTGAAACAGTTCAATTCTCCAACATCTCTCCTCACCCTTCTAGGTCAGGAGATTGCTACCCTTCTTGCCCAAGGGGCAATAGAAGAAGTACCTCTTCTTCAACAGGGCTCAGGGTTCTACTCCCCTTATTTTCTTATTCCAAAGAAAACAGGGGGCTACAGACCCATATTAGATCTCAGAGAATTGAACAAATTTCTATTCAAGGAGAAATTCAAAATGGTTTCTCTAGGGGCTCTGCTTCCATACCTTCAGAATCAGGACTGGCTTTGTTCTCTAGATCTCAAGGATGCGTACACCCAGGTCCTCATCCATCCAACACACAGAAGGTTCCTTCGGTTCCTTTTTCAAGGAAAGCACTACCAATACAGGGTGCTTCCTTTCGGTCTGGCCTCTGCACCAAGGGTGTTCACGAAATGCATGGCAGTAGTAGCTGCATTTCTCCGCACTCTAGGAATATTCGTATTCCCATATCTGGACGACTGGCTCATTCGAGCCCCATCCCAGTCAGAGGCCCAGACTTGTCTAACCTGCACAATGCGTATCCTTCAGTATTTGGGACTAGTGATAAACATCCCAAAATCCAATCTCACCCCTACTCAGTCTCTGGAGTTCATAGGGGCCTTGCTGGATACCACAACTGCAAGGGCCTATCTTCCTCAGGCCCGTCGCCTACATCTGTTGCAGTTAGCCTCCCAGATTCAGTTAAAGTCCCAAATAACTGCTCGAGAGATGTTACAACTATTAGGCCACATGGCATCCACCGTGCATGTGGTTCCATATGCTCGCCTTCACATGAGGGCAGCTCAATGGACTTTGTCCACCCAATGGACTCAGGCATCAGGTTGTCTGTCAGACAAAATAGCAAACTCCAGTTGCCTTTTTTGGTCTCTCCAATGGTGGAAGTCCTCTCAAAACCTGTTGCTAGGATCCCCTTTTCAGCAACCGCTACCCCAAGCAATTCTCACAACAGATGCTTCTCCATGGGGTTGGGGAGCTCATCTACAAGATCTCTCCACCCAGGGCATCTGGTCTCCACAGGAGACTTCTCTGCATATCAATCTATTGGAACTCAAAGCAATATTCTTAGCTCTCAGAGTGTTCCATACCCTGTTCAGCTACAGGACAGTCCTCATCCATACGGACAACCAAGAAGCCATGTTCTATGTAAACAAGCAGGGCGGGACTGGCTCTCTGTCGCTTTGCAATGAAGCTTTGCGACTGTGGGCCTTCGCCAGAGAGCATCACATCCATCTTCTGGCAGTATATCTTCCAGGCATTCAAAACTCTTGGGCGGACAGACTCAGTCGAGTTCTGCTCCCACACGAGTGGTCCCGCCACATGGACCAGGTAGCCAGGATTTTTCGAATTTGGGGAACCCTGGACATAGACCTCTTTGCAAGTCCGTGGAATGCCAAACTTCCCCGGTTCTGTTCCAGAATTCCGTCTCAGGGAGTTCAGGCCAAGGATGCCTTCCTCCTTCACTGGGGTCAAGACTTCCTTTATGCCTTTCCACCAATTCCCCTAATTCCCAAAACACTATTCAAGCTTCAGAGAGATCGAGGGACCATGATCCTCATAGCTCCACATTGGCCACGCCAAGTGTGGTACCCTCTACTTCTGCATCTCTCTCAAGCTCCTTCCCTGGACTTGGGCCCTGCACCAGACCTTCTGTCCCAGGAAGGGGGAACATTATGGCACCCAAACCCCCAGTCGCTCCATCTTAGGGCTTGGTTGCTGAGGGCCTAGACCTTCAAGATTTTCATCTCTCTCAGCAGGTCAGAGATGTTGTTCATGCCTCTAGAAAGCCTTCTACTAGGCGTTCCTATGCTTTCAAATGGAAAAGATTTACCATTTGGTGTTCAGAGAAGGGTCTAAACCCTATTGCAATACCTCTGAATTCTCTATTAGAGTATCTCCTGCATCTATCCCATGCAGGCCTGAAAATGAATTCAGTAAGAGTCCATTTGAGTGCTATTGCAGCGTCCCTCAAGCCTCTCAATGGACAACCTATTTCCTCTCACCCTCTTATGGCAAGATTCATGAGAGGCCTTCTTTTAACTAAACCTCCCATTAGACCACCTCCAGTGGCATGGGACTTAAACCTGGTTCTTGGCCAGCTTATGAAGACACCCTTTGAACCTTTAGCCACCACCTCCTTGAAATTTCTTTCTTGGAAAGTTGTTTTTCCCATTGCAGTCACCTCAGCACGCCGCATCAGTGAATTGCAAGCTTTGGTGGCTAATCCACCTTATACAAGGTTCCATCATGATAAGGTAGTCCTCAGGACCAATCCACACTTTATGCCTAAAGTGGTCTCGCCTTTTCATCTGAACCAGGAGGTATATTTACCTGTTTTTTTTCCAGGACCTCATGCATCAAATGCAGAGAGGAATCTTCATACCTTGGATTGTAAGAGGGCTCTCGCTTTCTACTTACAAAGAGCACAGCAACATAGAAGGTCTTCTCAACTCTTTGTTGCTTTTGATCCTTCTCATTTAGGACTTCCAGTCTCTTAGAGAACACTGTCCAACTGGATTGCTCAGTGTATTTCTTTCGCCTACCAGAGTAGGAACATATCTCCAGGAACCTGCGCGGGAAAGCTCCCCAGCTTCCCAGAAGGAAGCTTTTGGGGCCTCCCACTGCACATGCGCGCTGCCTTCCCGCCTTCCTGACCAGCTCTCCTCAGTTTCTCTTTTTCCGCGGAGCCAGCAGGTCGTGTTCCTGTCACCGCTGAAGAAATTATTGTTTTAGTTTCTTTAGACCGCGTACCTGCCTTCCCCATACCGAAACCGGTACCGCCGGTCTCTCTTTTTTTTTTTTTTTTAAAGAAAAGAAAAATCTTTATCTTTGCACAACTTGGTGACTTCGGTTAGGCCTCAATGTGCTGTTTGCTTCAGATAATCCAGCATCACAGTCATCCAGGTCTTCCTCTCCGGATGGATCTCAGGTAACCAAACCTTCTTCGGGCAGGTCCTCAAAGAGCAAATCTCCTTCAAAGCATCGAGAGGCTCTCACTTTTGAATCTGAGGATCCTGCCCCAGCCAAACAACCCCGGCGGGAAGCTCTGGTTTCCAAAGCACCATCTATGGGGTTACAGGTTGACCTCGATGGCACGGCCTCGACTGATCACCTGTTAGACTGCTCTGGGGTACCGACCCATACCGGTACCGACATCCAGGCAGCAGTGGCGTCTATCAGCAATACTGTTCAGACCATGCAGCAGGCCATGCTGGCTTTTATTACAGCTGCGACGCCCTCGGTACCGCGTTCAGCAGTACCGGGTCCGGTTCCGGTATCGTCTCCCATACCGGAACCGAGACCATCGACTTCCAAACGCAGATCGGTTCCGCATGCCGGATCCGGGTTTTCACCCGATACCGATCCCATACCCGGTACACCCGATGTCGATACCGATCGGTATGCGTATCGTGCGTTGGAAGCAAATAGAGAATACTCTGATTCTTCTGAGGATTTTGACTCCTCTGAGGACTCTGATGAGCTGTCTCTAGTTCTTCATGAAGACCCTTTTTCCCCAAAGAGGAGAATGTCTCCACCAGAGGATTTGTCCTTTCAAGACTTGATTATAGAGCTAGCTAAAGGACTTTCTATTACCACATCCTCTGAAAAAGAACCTAGGTCAAAGAAATTGGATATTTTAGGATACCCTAAGGTTCCTAAAGAGGCAGTCACCCTGCCTATCCATGAAATCCTTCAAGAACACTTGATGGACTTATGGGAGGCTCCTCTAACGTTGTCTCCTTACTCTCGTAGGTTGGACACCATGTACCGGGTCCCCCCTCCTCCTGGGTTTCAAAAGACTCAGCTGCCTCACCATTCCATTGTGGTGAAGTCTGCGCTGAAAAAGATTAAGAGCACCAAAAGGCACTCTTCTACCCCTCCAGGGCGAGAATGTAAGACCCTAGACTCTTTTGGCAGGAAAATTTTCCAGGCTAGTATGCTTATAGCCAGGATTAATTCTTACAGTCTGTATATGGGCATGTTTCTCAGGGAACTTGCCCTAAAGGTACGGCATTTTGCCTCCTTTATCCCTGAGGATAGAAAGGAGGAGTTCATTTCTCTGGTGAAACAGCTTCTAGATGTTTCTAAGTTCTCCAACAGAGCAGCTTTTGATTCCTTTGAGGGTGCCGGTAGAGCTTCGGGCATTGCTATTTCAGCCCGACGACTTGCTTGGCTCCAGGCCTCTGACCTAGAACCCTGGGTCCTGGATGGCTTACGGAATCTGCCCTGTACAGGTGAGAACTTATTTGGTAAGGACTGGCAAATTAAAGCCACTCAAATGGACGCAGAAAATGCTACATTAGATAGACTTTCTAAGTCTACCTCTACTCCTGCCAAGAAAAAGTCTTTCAAGAGGCCTTACTACAAGAAGGCCAGATTTTCCACAAATACTGGCCAACAATCTTCTCAGCCTCGCTTTGCTGCTAAACGTCAGCAACCTAAACAGGCAAGGTCAAAGCCTGCAGCGTCTGCCACTCCTCAGCAGGCTCAACCCCCTCAGGGGTTTTGACTTGCCCCTAGAGAACTTAACATTTCTGGCTCTAGAACAACCAGAGCCCCTCACCATTCCCGGAAGGTTAGCTCACTTTGCTCCCAGATGGGGGCAAATTACATCAGAGCACTGGACCCTCTCTATCATCAGAGAGGGCTACAAACTTCATTTTTCCAACCTTCCTCCATATACCATGGTGAGGCACTTCAATTCTCCCCCATCTCTCCTGGGCCTGTTGGATCAGGAGGTCTCTTCTCTCCTTGCCCAAGGGGCAATAGAAGAGGTTCCTCTTCTTCAACAAGGGACAGGATTCTACTCCCCTTATTTTCTCATAACAAAGAAGACAGGGGGATTCAGACCTATCTTAGATCTGAGAGAATTGAACAGATTTCTATACAAGGAGAAATTCAAAATGCTTTCTCTAGGCATTCTCCTTCCATACCTTCAGAGTCAGGATTGGCTTTGTTCTCTAGATCTCAAGGATGCGTACACACATACTCATCCACCCATCCCACAGAAAATATCTAAGATTTCTGTTTCAGGGAAAACATTTCCAGTACAGAGTACTTCCCTTCGGTCTAGCCTCTGCTCCAAGAGTGTTCACCAAATGCATGGCAGTGGTGGCTGCATTTCTAAGAGGTCTGGGAATTTTTGTATTCCCATATCTGGACGACTGGCTCATCCGAGCTCCATCTCAGTCAGAGGCCCAGATTTCCCTGGACCGCACAAGGCACCTTCTGCAGTATCTGGGACTGGTGGTAAACCTTCCCAAGTCTCAACTCACCCCTACTCAGTCTCTAGAATTCATAGGGGCCCAGTTGGACACCACCACTGCAAGGGCCTACCTACCTCAAGTCCGGGGCCAACGTCTGATGTGCTTGGCCTCCCAAGCTCAGTCCAGCAGTCACTTGACAGCCAGAGAAATGCTACGACTTCTGGGCCACATGGCCTCCACGGTACACGTGGTGCCCTACGCTCATCTTCATATGAGAGCAGCTCAATGGACCTTGGCCACCCAGTGGACTCAAGCATCAGGAGTGCTCTCCGACCAAATACTCTCCTCAAAGCGTCTGTTTTGGTCCCTCCAATGGTGGATATCCACCAAGAATCTGTTGTTGGGGACCCCCTTCCAACCTTTGTTGCCCCAAGCAACCCTCACAACAGATGCCTCCCAAACAGGGTGGGGAGCCCATCTTCAACACCTCTCCACTCAGGGTACTTGGTCTCCACAAGAGACCACCCTTCACATCAACCTCCTGGAACTGCAAGCAATCTTCTTTGCCCTCAAAGTCTTCCATACCCTCCTAGTCAACCTGACCGTCCTAGTCCAGACAGAAAATCAAGTGGCCATGTTCTACATAAACAAACAAGGAGGGACAGGCTCTCTGTTGCTTTGCAACGAAGCTCTCAGATTATGGGCCTTCGCCAGAGAGCATCAAATTCATCTTCTGGCAGTCTATCTTCCAGGGGTTCAAAACTCTTGGGCAGACAGACTCAGTCGAGTTCTGCTTCCACACGAATGGTCCCTACATATGGACCAGATAAACAGAATCTTTCAGGAATGGGGACCCCCGGACATAGACCTCTTTGCAAGTACGTGGAATGCCAAACTTCCCCGGTTCTGTTCCAGGACTCCGTGTCAGAGAGCTCAGGCCAACGACTCCTTTCTCCTACATTGGGGTCAGGAATTCCTATATGCCTTTCCACCCATTCCTTTGATTCCCAAGACTCTGTTCAAACTACAGAGGGATCACGGATCGATGATCCTCATAGCTCCACGCTGGCCACGCCAAGTGTGGTTCCCTCTACTTCTGCATCTCTCCCAGGGACCCTCCCTGGACCTGGGAGCTGCGCCAGACCTTCTCTCAGGAGGAAGGGACTTTGTGGCACCCAAACCCCAAGTCCCTACACCTCAGAGCTTGGTTACTGAAGGCCTAAGCCTTCATGACTTCAATCTTTCTCAACCAGTGAAAGATATCCTTCATGCCTCTAGGAAACCCTCCACGAGGCGTTCCTATGCTTTCAAATGGAAACGCTTTTCCATTTGGTGTGCTCAACAGGGTCTTGACCCTCTAGCACTTCCTTTGAATTCTCTACTAGACTATCTCCTGCATCTTTCTAATGCAGGCCTTAAGACTAATTCAGTAAGAGTCCATTTGAGTGCTATTGCAGCATCCTTAAAACTTATAAATGGACAACCTGTCTCCTCTCATCCGCTTGTTGCAAGGTTCATGAGAGGCCTGACTCTAACTAAGCCTCCCATCCGACCTCCTCCGGTAGCATGGGACTTGAACCTAGTTCTGGGTCAGCTTATGAAGCCACCTTTTGAACCGTTGGTTTCTACCTCCTTGAAATTTCTTTCCTGGAAGGTCCTTTTCCTTATTGCAGTCACTTCGGCTCGCCGTATCAGTGAACTACAGGCCTTAGTGGCTCATCCACCTTATACCAGGTTTCATCATGATAAGGTGGTCCTTAGGACGAATCCCCACTTTATGCCCAAAGTGGTCTCGCCTTTTCATCTTAATCAAGAGGTATATCTACCTGTCTTTTTTCCAGCTCCTCATGCATCCAGTGCAGAGAGGAACCTTCATACTTTAGATTGTAAAAGAGCTCTTGCCTTTTACCTCAACAGGATTCAGCCACATCAAAAGTCTTCCCAGCTTTTCGTGGTTTTTGATCCTTCTCATTTGGGACTTCCAGTCTCCAAACGTACACTTTCCAATTGGATTGCTCAGTGTATTTCCTTTGCTTACCAGAGTAAAAATATTTCTCTGGAAGGCCATGTCACAGCTCACAATGTGAGAGCCATGGCCACTTCTATGGCTCATCTTCACTCTGTATCCATAGATCAGATCTGTCGAGCCGCTACATGGGCCTCGGTTCATACCTTCACAGCCCATTACTGTTTGAACAAGGACTCCCGCCGGGATGCCTTGTTTGGTCAGGCTGTCCTCAAACACCTGTTCCATACTTGAACAACTCCTGCCCACCTTCCCAGGATGGATGCCTGAGATCCATACGAAGATGGCGAACCCTTGGAAGGGGATCTCCCAGGCATCTTAGCTAGGGAGTCCCCATAAGTGAGGACTTATTCCTGCTTGTTCCTGGGGATAGCACAGTTACTTACCTGTAACAGGTGATCTCTGGGAACAGCAGGAATTAGTCCTCACAACCCACCCACCTCCCCTAGGAGTTGTATCTTCTATCTATCTTCATTTCCTCTCTCTATTGTCTCAGCTATAAACTCGAACTGAGGAGAGCTGGTCAGGAAGGCGGGAAGGCAGCGCGCATGTGCAGTGGGAGGCCCCAAAAGCTTCCTTCTGGGAAGCTGGGGAGCTTTCCCGTGCAGGCTCTGTCGGTACCGATGTACCCATAAGTGAGGACTAATTCCTGCTGTTCCCAGAGATCACCTGTTACAGGTAAGTAACTGTGCTTTCTCTGGAGGGCCATGTCACAGCTCACAATGTGAGAGCTATGGCAGCCTCAATGGCTCATCTAAACTCTGTGTTCATCGACCAAATCTGTCGAGCGGCCACCTGGGCCTCGGTTCATACCTTCACAGCCCATTATTGTTTGGACAAGGACTCCCGCAGGGATGCCTCGTTTGGTCAGGCTGTCCTCAAACACCTGTCCCATTCCTAATCAACTCCTACCCACCTACCCTGGTCGGATGCCAGAGATCCATGGGGGGAATTGCAGCCCTCTGCAAGGGCACACAACCATGGGGTCTCTCTCCCTGACATCTGCAGCTAGGGAGTCCCCATATGTGAAGACTCATTCCTGCTTGTTCCTGGAGATAGCACAGTTACTTACCTGTAACAGGTGATCTCTGGGAACAGCAGGAATAAGTCTTCACAACCCACCCACCTCCCCTAGGAGTTGAATCTCTCTATCTATCTTTCCTTTCCTCTCTCTCTCTTTGTCTCAGCTTTAAAACTCGAACTGGAGAGAGGTGGTTGGGAAAGGCGGGAAGGCAGCGCGCAGGCGCTGTGGGATGCTCCCAAAAGCTTTCTTACTGGACGCTGGGGAGCGTTCCCGCGCAGGCTCCGTCGGTACCGACGATACCCATATGTGAAGACTTATACCTGCTGTTCCCAGAGATCACCTGTTACAGGTAAGTAACTGTGCTTTCTGCTTCATCTGCACATAGTTCTTAACTTATTTTGGCTTATGTGTTTTCCAGTTGTTGCACAGCGGCTAATTTTGATATGCTTTATTTGGTACCATGCTCTTTGCCGGTCTGCTTTGTCATTAGAATACTGGTTTCCTGTAGCTAAAGGGAGAGCTCTTATTTTGTGAGGTCAGAAGTCTGTCATGCTCTGTTCCCAGTTGCTGGACTGGAGGGACTCAGAGAGAGACATTTATTTATTTATTTAACCAGATTTGTATACCACTTTATCCTTCAATCAAAGTAGTTAATGATACAATTGTGAATTTACATAGAACAGAAGGGAAGGGGTGACAAGACATACATATAGTCATAGAGCAAAGAACTAATTAATCTATCTCATACATCAGTGGAGCATGATTTCTTTATGTCCCACAATCATAGACTTCTGTGAATAATAGGGATTTGCGGAAATCCTTGATGTCTTTTATTGCTCTTAATTCATCCGGAAGAGAATTCCAGAGTGCAGGGGCTGAGAATGATAAGGCTCTGTTGGAGGTAGCTTGTTTAGTTTTATGGTGCCCTGAAGGTAGGCAAAGCTTGTTCATACTCTTAGATCGTCTGGGCCTGATAGTTGAGTCCTTGGACAATAATCTGTACAGGACATCCGCTGACCATAGGTTAATAATCTTGAATATGTTCATGGTTGTCTTAAATCTCACCCGTGCAGTTATTGGTAGCCAGTGCAGTTGTTGGCATATAGGTGTAATATGTTCATGCTTGGCTATGCCCATAATGTTGCGTGCTGTGTTGTTCTGTTCTGATTGAAGTGGGTGTATAGATTTTATGGGCAGACCCTGATATAATGAGTTTCCGTAGTCTAAAATTGGGATAATGACCGCTTGACATACGGTGTGAAAATGATTATGGCTGAGGATTGTTTGAAGTCTCCTGACGAGCTTCAATCGCTGATACGTTTTAGGAGCAGTTTTATTTATATGTGATTGCAGGTTTAGATTTTTATCCAAGATAACGCCCAAGTATTTCACTTGGTCTTTTAGAGAGATTGTTCTGTCCAGAATACTAATGGCTGAAGGCGGGTTGCAGTTAGTTACTGGAAATGAACATAGCCTCTGTTTTGTCAAAATTAACTTTCACGTTGTTGTCAGGGAGCCACTTAATCATTTCTTCAAGGCACCGAGTAATTGAGGTTGTATCAGGATCAAATGCATGTATTGGTGCATATACCATAATGTCGTCAGCATATAAGTGGTAATATATTTCATGACTTTTGATAACGTCACACATGGGCTGAATGTATAAATTGAATAGGATGGACGAGAGTGCTGATCCTTGAGGTATGCCCTGAGTGATGGGGAACTGTGTAGATTTTCCTTGTTCACATTTGACTTGTGTTCTGTCTGTCAGATAGGAAGTGAACCATTTTAGTGTGTTAATATGTAGTCCTATCTCTTGAAGGAGATTCAACAATAAGGAGTGGGACACTGTCGAAAGCTGCAGATATGTCCATGAAAACTAGAAGGAAACCATTTCTTGTATTATCCAGGCACTTGAGTAAGTTGTCTAAGAGGGATGTGAATAGAGTTTCAACATTGTGTTGTGGCTTGAAGCCATGCTGATGGGGATCTAATGGGGCATGCAGATCGATATGATCCTGTAGTTATCTTTGTACTACTTTTTCAATGATCTTCAATATGAATGGAAGACTAGAGATGGGGTGGTATGGCTTTGGGTCAGTGGTGCTTAGCCTTGAGTTCTTAAGGATAGGCCGTATCATTGCATGCTTAAGTGTTCATGGTAAGTATCCTTGTTCCTCAGCGTCCCTCCAGTCCAATCCCTTTTCTCTGGGTTGTGCCCCCTTCCAGCAGCATGGAGACTGAGCACGTCATCTTTTTGATGACACTGGTATAAATAGCACTGGCACCTCTGCTTAATTCCAGTATGCTCAGTCTCCAAGCAGCTGGAAAGAGGCAGTAAGCCAGGGATCAGGGCTTACTGGAGAGACAGAGAGTGGGGTTTTGTTTTTTTGTTTTCCGTTGATTGCTTTGATTTCTTTGGTTAGTTTGTTCTCTTAGTCCCATTCTCGGCTGTAGGGCCATCTAAGTGGAGTCTCCCCCCCCCCCCCCAACCTCCCGCGGCTGTCGGAAGGAGGCGGCTTCAGTGGGGGAGAAGATTTGTAGCTCGTGCGGCTCCTGATCCCGTTGAGGGTGAGGAGCCCCGGTCAGACTGCTTGCGGCAAAAGCCGGGGGCTGCACACATCCATCTCCACCTCGCTGCCGAAGCCTGAGGAGGCTGAGCGCGAGGGCGGAAGGTGATTGCCGGCATTTTTGGAGGCCTCCAGGAGTGCTGTTCGCCGCCGCGATCAGCTTTGCAGAGACGGCAGGCAGGACCGCGTGGTGAGGAAATGTAGCCACGCGGTTTTCCAGCCTAGCGGAAGGAGGGGGGGGGGGGGGAGTGTGAGAGCGGCCTGGTAAGTCTTGCAACAGGCAGCAGTGTTTTTGTGTGATGTTTTTCTCGCGGTCTGTAGCAGGCTGCTACAGTTCTTGCAGCCCGGGAGGATATTTTTTTTTTACTTCCCTGGGTATGAAGATGGTTATTAGGAGTTAGTAGAGATATTTTAGAGCTGTACTTATATATATGTTGAGGTGGAGATATTTGTCTCCATAGAGATATGTAAGTATAGGTATGTATATATGTGTATGTGTATATGTATGTATATGTATATATATATATATATGTATATGTGTATATATATATATATAATCTTTATTCAGCTGAGTTCGTAGGTATATATTTTATTTTAGGTCCTTTAACATTTTTCTAGAGAAGCCTGATACAATGCCGGCGAGGCCGCAGTGTCTGGTTTGTGGGACACTTCGTGGTGCGGTGTTAGAGGCTGGTGTTTGCAGGGGCTGCACAGTGGAGGCCGCCTCTTTGGAGCAGGACATTCAGGCCAGGGCAAGCCAGGACCCTTCTAAGAATGCTTCTTTATTGTAGGCTCTGAACCTTCTTGTATGGTTTTCCTCTTTAATGGGTTGCTTTGGGGGTTTTAGGTGTAGGATGAATGTAAGTGTATGGTGATCTGACCAAGGGACTGGTGTGGAAATTAAGCGCGAGAATTGATTCAATTTAGTGAGTTGAGTTGGAATGAAGATAAGGTCTGGTGTAGTCCTATTAATGTGAGAGGGAGCATTGACCATCTGTCTGTACTCGAATGCTTCCAGTGCTTTAATAAACGCTTTAGTATCTTTGCCCGGTGCAGAGGTAAGGTTGTAGTCTCCCAGGGCTATTAGCGGTTTATGCTTGTAGCTGAAAGCACAAATTGATTGAAGTATCGCCGATAGGTGTTCAGTTTTAGTATTAGGGGGGCCTGTATGTGAGGCAAAAGCTGACATAATGGTTTGAAAAAATCAAGTTGCTTGTTTCAGCTGAGTTGCTCGTGGAAATAACATTAAATTTGTAGTGTTTTCTGGTCAATATTAGTACCCCTCCATCTCTCTTGCATGTTCTGTGGCAACTGAAAGCTGTGAAATCTGGTGGAGTAATTTGATTTAGGATGATTTGATCTGTGTCTGTAAGCCATGTCTCTGTAATGCATATATCATCAAGCTTTTGGTCTAGGATGTAGTCATGGATGGTATATGGCTTATTTTTAATTGATCTGGCATTTATTAATGCACAGTTAATCGCAGAGGTAAGGATGGGGTTATTGGACGCTTTCCGAATTGGTAGTGTCTTAACCACCCTGTTTTTATTATGTGGTGTTTGTTGTCTGGTTTGCGTGTGGAGCTGTGGGGCAGTAATCCCCAGGGTATATAAAGTAGATATGAAGGCAGGAACGTATGAGGTGGTAAGTGAAAGTTATGTCGAGTTTGATGTATCAGTAGTAGTAAAGTGATGTATGTTATGAAATATTGGTAAGTGAGAGATGTCTGTTTTCCTTTAGCTATGTAAGTAACTTTGTCTGTGTTTCATTTGTAATGCGGTTGGATTGGGTATGTTCCCTGCTTGCGATCAAATCTCGTTGAGCTCACCTGGTGTGTAGAAGAGCTGGGGTAGGTGGGCTAAATAACAGGTAGAAGGATCGCGGCTTGGTCTATGATGAAGTTACTATCTGCACGAGAATTCGGATTGGGTTTGCGTTCTTGACTGAAGTCTTTGCCCAAGATTTTAATGTTTGATGCTATCCACTTCGAGGTTTTTGAAAGCGCCGCGTCAGAGCCCCATCTAAGGGCCATGCCAAAGGGCCCTCTAGCGAGGCCCTCAGGCACAGACCCGCCCGCTGGCTCCTTTTAATTTATGCTGCCAAGGTTTGAACTGTAGATTCCGATAAGCTGAAGAATCGGAGCGGGGGAGATGCTGGCTATGACTGCATCTCAACCCCGATTGGGCTTACATTAGCAAGTAAGACCTAATTTCACCATGGTCTTGGACATATGACTGTGGGTATGGCGATAATAGTTAATGTACATTAATTTGAAGGAAACCTGGCGTGCGTCCATAATATTTTAAAGCATACTTACAATAATATATCGTTGGCCAATGATGTACATTACGCGATTTTCACAGAAAATCTATCAATGGGACAACTATGGAGAACAAACTCAGAAAATAAGGGCCTAACCAATACTAAAAGTTGGTCCTCATAGCCAAATCTATCACTTATCATGAGATACACAGAAACAGCCATTGGGAGGAAAATGAAATTAAGATATAAGGTCACGAAGTTGAGAAAACGTCAAATTTACAAGTTATTCCAGACTTTTGCACACCACTGTAAGATGGGAAAGGGAATGTATGGATGGAGGTATTTTAATTGTGAAGAAAGGGATGTTTTAAATAGAGGGAGGGAATTATGTATGGAGACAGCATCAGGCAAAGTTAATGGTGGTACACATGGATTTCATAATAGACTAAGACTAAGATCAAGAATTGTGAAAAGGTAACTTATCGGGTTTTCTAGGGCTCTGCAGGTGCTGGCTAGTTGTTTTTGCTACTGTTGAATGCAAGATCAGTTAACAAGATTGAAATTTTACATGATGAAATAAGAGATTCTAAAGCTTTAGTTTTTGTGGCAGAAACTGGTTACAAATGGGTGATATGGTGACTCCATGTCAGTTATGCTCTGAATGATACTCATTTTTACTGGATAACAAAGGGGTTGAGGTGTCTCAGTCATTTATAATATATAATTGACAATTCATAAAATTGTCTTACATGAGGTGATAAATTAGAATATATTTAATGTTTAAATAGATTTTTGATGAATCAATAAGGTTCTTATTGGTTTACCGGCTGCCAGGAAATGACTATGAAAGGGTAGATGATCTGTTACAGATTAATGAAGCTTCTCTCTTGATTGATTTTAGTGTTCATATGGCTCTGACTTGTGGTCGGGAAT
Source organism: Ichthyophis bannanicus (assembly GCA_033557465.1). Taxonomy (NCBI): domain Eukaryota; kingdom Metazoa; phylum Chordata; class Amphibia; order Gymnophiona; family Ichthyophiidae; genus Ichthyophis; species Ichthyophis bannanicus. The sequence continues at coordinate 249,653,885 of CM066039.1, read as the reverse complement.
GTTATTTTTGAGATACTATGTGTTCTCTAAGGTTTGATCACATGTAAGAAGCAACAACACCAGGTAGACTTTTACTTTGGAAAGATGTGGTATTTCTAAAAGATCAGATTAGAGCCCCTTGGTTTACAGCTGATTTAGGGATCTTGAAACGGACGCATAGGAGCTTGGAAAGGCGATGAAGATAAAGCAAGAAGATAGGGATAAGTGGAAGTATAGAGACGCTATTAGAAACATAGAAACATAGAAATATGATGACAGAAAAAGACCACATGGCCTATCTAGTCTGTCCTTCCATATCAACAACTACAACAGTCCCCTTTTTACCTTTAGAGAGCCTCTGTGTTTGTCCCATGCTTTTTTGAATTCAGTTACTGTCCTCATCTCTACCACCTCCACTGGGAGACTATTTCACGGATCCACTACTCTTTCCGTAAAGAAATATTTCTGCATATCACTCCTGAATCTCCCTTCACCCTCATCCCATGTCCCCTCGTAGCAGAACTTGCTTTCAATTGAAAGAGGCTCTCTCCCTGAACATTTATGCTACGGAGGTATTAAACATCTCAATCATATCACCTCTAGCCCGCCTTTCCTCTAAGATGTACATATTAAGATCCTTCAGTCTGTCCTCATATGCTTTATAATGAAGACCACTAATCATTTTAGTAGCCGCCCTCTGCACCGACTCCATCCTGTTCACATCCTTTTGAAGGTGCGGTCTCCAGAATTGCACACTATACTCCAAATGAGGTCGCACCAAAGACTTATACAGAGGCATTATCACCTCCATTTTTCTGCTAGCCATTCCTCTCCGTATGCACCCAAGCATCCTTTTAGCTTTTGCCGTCGCCTTTTCTACCTGTTTAGCTACTTTAAGATCATCAGACACAACCACGCCTAGGTCCCGCTCTTCTTTAGTGGACAAAAGTACTTCACCCCCTATACTATATTGCTCCCTTGGATTGCTGCAGCCCAAATGCATGACCTTACATTTTTTTAACATTAAATCCCAGCTGCCAAATTCTAGACCATTCTTCAAGCTTAGCTAGATCCCTCCTTATGTTATCTACCCCTTCCTGGGTGTCTACTCTATTGCAGATTTTGGTTACATCCGCAAAGAGGCAAACCTTGCCTGAAAGCCCTTCCGCTATATCACTAACAAAGATGTTAAAAAGAATCGGACCAAGGACAGATCCCTGGGGCACACCACTGATAACATCCTTCTCCTCAGAGTGAGCTCCATTTACTTGTACTCTTTGTCACCTCCCACCCAACCAATTTCTAACCCAAGCAGTAACTTTAGGGTCCATCCCTAGGGTGCTCAGTTTGTTTATAAGTCGCCTGTGAGGAACAGTGTCAAAGGCTTTACTGAAATCTAAATACACCACATCTAGGGCTCTCCCTCAGTTCAACTCCCTGGTCACCCAGTCAAAGAAATCAATCAAATTTGTCTGACAAAACCTGCCTCTGGTGAATCCATGCTGCCTTGCATCCTGTAATCCGCTGGACTCCAGAAACCTCATTATTTTCTCTTTCAGCAGCGTTTCCAATAATTTACTCACCACCGAAGTTAAACTAACCGGCCTGTAATTTTCAACCACATCCTTACTTCCGCTTTTGTGTAAAGGCACCACATGAGCCTCTCTTCAGTCCTTTGGCACCACTCCCGACTCCAACGAGGCATTGAAAAGGTCAGTCAGTGGAGCTGCTAGAACGTCCCCAAGTTCCCTCAGTATTCTCGGGTGTATCCCATCCGGTCCCATCGCTTTGTCTACTTTAAGTTGAGCTAGTTTCTCACGAACACAGTCTTCTGAAAATTGTTCAAGATGTCCCTCGCTTGTCGGTGGCTAAGAAATTGTATTTGTCAACTAGGATGTCTGCTTCTCTAAATTGTCCCGGGAGTTATTTGACATTGTGTTCCACTTTACTCAGAAGGGACTTCAAGGTAGTGAAGAAGTTTCTTCACCAGACAGATTGGACAAGCATATCTACCTTTTTATCCTCAACAATTTGCACAATCATGCAGGATAAGAGAGATCAGATTAATAAGTCAGTTTGTTTCTGTTGATATAATCATAGACAGAACTCCTGTTTATATTCTCTGGAGAAATTTGATCCAGTCTATAGAGCAGGTTAAGACAACAATTAATTCACTTAATGACACCTTTAGTCTACTGGATAAATTTGTTTAAGACATTGCTTAATGAATGAAATAATGTAGTCTACTGAATTGTGAATAAGTCTTTTGAGGAAGCCATTTTTTTCTGTTGCATTAAAGGAAGATAGTATTTCTCTCATCTTAAAAAAATACTTCCTTAGGTCAGATTTTACCATCCAGTATAGTCTTTGTTCTTATCTAAGGTAATTGAAAAGTTAGTTTTGGCTCAGAGACAGGAGAGTATGGAGGCCCAATATGTGCTAAACTCCCTTCAGTTAGGGTTCTGTCTCATCACGGGATGGAAACCATTACTGTCATCTATGGATTGTTTACTTCAAGGATTTGGACAGAACAAGGCATTTGTTTTGGTTCTTTTGGACATTTTAGCAGCCTTTGACACAGTTCCTTATCCTGCCAGATCAGTCCAGATGAGTGGGCTATGCCCCCTGCCAGCAGGTGGTGGCAGACTTGAGCAACTTTGTGATGTCACCACCTGGTATATCCTCTGAGAGAAACCAGTATTGACTGCCTCCAGCAGGTGGCAAGTTGTGCGGACTGGTACAGCAGTAAAGATAGGTCTGACTTTCCTTGCCCACACCTCATTTCAGATATCTTGGATTGAGTCCTGAAATGCGCAGTGGCTCAGAGTGTGGGTACACCCATGTCTCCTGGAGCAGCCAGCCACCCTGTGTCCATGCTGTTTCTTTGGGTTATTAGTGCTGGTGAACTGGAAGAGAAGCAGAAGGACACTACGGGATCCCTGAGGGGAGGGTTTCAGTAAGTTGGGCTCAGGCCCCCCTTTGCTCTTATTGTCCTTTATCTGATCTTCACCTTATTTGCTCATTCTGTCTGGTTAGTGGGCCTGCCTTCTTTCATAGAGAAGGGTCTTAAAACGGACTCCTCACTATGTCTAGTGGATGGGCAGAGGGTATTGCTACAGTTCATCACAGTTTCTCATGCCTCCCGTCAATTGGGCTTTCTCTGTCCTTGGCAGTTTGAGAGAAGTGCTAGCAGAAATCAAGTCCTCTATAGCCCTTTCACTCCCTGGAGATTTTTGGGGGCAGTGTGCATTCTGCCTAGTAAGTGTACTCGGGAGGGAGTCGCAGTTCCTTCCATGGAGTCCAACCTTCCTGGGTGAAGTCCATGTGGGTGTCCCCATAGGACAGTTATAATCTTCCTGGTCTTAGTTGATCACTTTGTGAGGCCTCCAGGGCACTTGCGGGAGTTATTCAGATGACTCCTCTGGCAGGGTGCTCTGTCCTTTCCTCCTTCCCTGAGTCCTGATAAGGAAGGAGAGATTTTAATATACCTGATAATCTCCTTTCCTTGAATCTTGCTAGACTAGTTCAGGACCCACCCTAGAAGACTTCTTTTGCAGGTTAGAAAGCCTGCTGCCTTTGGTCATGCTAGCGATGTTATTGCCTGGTAGACGCGTTCTGCAGGTTTGGGGGGTGGGGTTCTGACTCCTTGGAAGGTCTAGTCAGCTTTGTGGTCTGGCTCTACTTTTTCATGGTAAGAGAGCCAAGTACTTGATCATGCTGTTAGTGGCAAAGTTGTCTGTATTTAGTAACGTTATCTTAGTGGTTTTCTGAGTTTTTCAGTTTTGCTTACTGTTTGGGAAGTGTCATAGTGGCTTCTCTGTGCTGTACCAGAGGATATACCAGATGATGACATCACTGAAAGTTGCTCAAGTCTGCCTCCAGCTGCTGGCAGGGGGACATAACCCATTTGTCTGGACTAGTCCAGCAGGATTCAAAGAGTGAAGGTTATCAGATATGTTAAAATCTTTACTTGATTATGCTATTACAGTGGCTGAGAGATATGGGACTTGCAGTTCCAGTTTACAGCTGGTCTCAATAATTTTTTAACCTATTGCAAAGCCCAGGTTAAGTTTGTAGATAAATATTCTTCCTGGTTTTCCATGTCTTCTGATGCCCCAGGTATATGCTTTGCTAGTCTTACTCAATATCTGTGTGGCTCCTCTGTGTAAGCTATTTAATGTTCTTGAGTTTAACTTTAGGATATGCGCAGATGACATCAAGGGGTTTTTTTTTTTTTGTTTGCTACTAATTTGTTGCCGTACATTTTTGACACTACTAGTAAAGAGTTTTATTGTCCCACCCTCATGAAACCCCATGACCTCACCCCCTCACCCCATGAAACCCCTGTGACCCACCCCCTCTCCACACCAGCTCCACAGCCCCTTGTGTATAATTTCATTTGTTCTCAGTTTCATGTAATGTTCATTGCAAAAGTTCTAAAAATTTTGTTTTTACAATGAACAAAAACTTGTTCATTGTAAACAGCTTTGACTTGTTAAATAAATAAATAAATAAAACAATATAGGCCTGGATGATCCACAACAAACTTGCTCTAACTATCAAGAAAACTGAAGTCTTGTATTTCAGCTGGGCTATCTCATCCATTATTCCCAATCTTTCAGAAGTTGATGTTTGGATCCTTCCTTTCTCCGGTAACAAGCAGGAAGTCAGCCCTCCATATGGGTGACGGTGCCGATGGAGCCCTCGTGGAAGCATCCCTCCAGCCTTTGGGAGATGCCACCACGCATACGTGATCCCCTTCCCATCCAAGGGTGCCATCTTGCCCAATCTCCTTTTTACCGTGGAGCCCTTCAGATGTCTGCTCTACCCCAGAAAAAGTTGATTTTCTCAACCTGAGTTTCGTACTCTCCTCCAATAGTGCACTGGTACTCTTCCCACCACCCGAGCCTTCTGACCTGGCATAGAGTCTCAGGTTCTTAGTTTTTCTTCCTTTCTTGGTGCCTTCGCACCTTTTTTTCAACTGGAAGCACCGCGGGTCTTCGACCTTGCTGAGATACTTTTTTCTCCCATGGCTACTAGTGGCTTTAAGAAGTGTGATCATTGTGCCAAAATAATGTCCCTGACCGACACACGCGACTGCTGCCTTCGTTGACTGGAACCAGACCATGACCCCACGGCATGCAGCCTCTGTAAAAAGATGTCCACCAAGGTCCTCAAAAGCCGCCAGCAGCAGCACGATAAGCTTTTCTCGGAGTCCGTGGTACCTCCTAAGACCAAGGCCTCCTGAACCTGCAGAATCTAATGGGTAGCCTTATGGACCCCGACAGGCGCCTTGGTTCCTCGGAAATGGGGTCTCCTTTGAGGGAAAAAGAAGAAGGCGGCCTTCAAGGCGGCGTCCCTGACGGGCTGGGTAAGTCCCGAGCCAGGCCCCGCAGTCCTATACGCTCATCCAAGGGATCGGAGAAAGAGCGGCCTGCACAGGTCCCCTGAAAGGACACCGGCATCGGGCCAGATTCCCTCGGTGCCCACGCCGATGGCTGCAGAGTCTTCTGGCCTGGACTCCACAATGGCGGCCTTGGAGTGCAGCTTGTCTGCCTTCATGGACCAGCAGCGGGCGTAGTTGTCCGAGACCACTGGGCCCTCAATGTTGAGGATGTCCCCTGAGGCCGAGCCTATCCTCAAAGTCTTTAGGCCTCGAGTTGATCCTCTGCCGAGGTCTCAATCTGGTTCCCATTCCACAGGGCCGCAGTCTTTGCAGCCAGTGTGCTCGGCGCCAGCTGCGGTACCTCCAAAGGCTGCAGGTGGGTATCAGCCCTAGAGTCCACAAATCATCCTTCCCCTGAGTTCTCTGTGGACTATTCTGAATAAGAGACTGAGGATGAGGAGTCGCTGGACACTCATCGCCACCGTGACGTCCCCTCGGACTCCCTTTCTTCATAGCCCTGTTGTCTGTCCCCGCTCGAAGACATGCTGTTCCTTGATTTCATCAGGGACATGTCCAAGGCTCTAGCGTTCCCGACAGAATCTGAGGAGGACCCTCAGACGGAGAAGCTAGAAATCCTCCAATATGAGGCCCCTCCGAGGGAATCGCTTATGGTGCCCATCCCTCTCATCCTGGTACGGCTAATGCTCTGAATGTGGGAGACACTGGCATCGGTGGTGAGCAAGCGGCTTGACTTGATGTATCAAGTCCGCCAGAGCCCGGGCTTCCAGAAGTCACAGCTGTAGCACAACTCCATGGTGGTGGAATCGGCCATGCATTGCTTGAAGAGTCAGAGGACTTTCTCCTCAGTGCCCCCCCGGCAGGGAGGCACACACCCTGGACACCCTCGGCAGAAAGTGCTACCAGGGCTCGATGCTCATTGGCCAGATCCAGGCATATCAGCTCTACATGGGCATGTACCTGAGAGACCTGGTGAAGGAACTCGCCGGGTTCTCAACTGATCTTTCCAAAGAAACCCTGCAGCGGTTCAAGAACCTGAGGCTGTCCTTGAGTGCTCCAAGCTTGTTTTGAGCAGCCTATGACGGGTTTGAGTTGGTGGCTCGAGTAGCGGCGGTGGGCATCTGTGCCTGACGCCAGGCTTGGCTACAGTTTTCCGAGCTTCAGCAATGGGTTCAGGACAAATTGGTTGACGTCCCATGCCAAGGAGGGAACCTCATTGGTAAACCCATGACCAACAAGGCTGCCGAGCTGGAGACAGAGTTTATGACGAGGTCCAGGCTCTCTAAGAAGACCGCTACCTCTCCCCTACAGAAGGGCTCAGGTAAAAAGCTTTTCTACCTGAGGAAAGAGGCTGCTTACAAAAACTACCCATGTTTTCAGGCTTCCCCAGCGCCCCAGCAAGGGCAGCAGGACATGGGCAAGGCACTCGAAAGCAGAAGGTTCCCAAGCCCCAGGTGTCGGCCACGGTCCAGCCAGGGGGGAGTTTTTGATTCCTTGGGCATGGTCTTTCCACCCCAGGGAGATCAGCAGCCCACAGGGGGACTTCTCATTCACTATGCCTAAAGGTGGCCAGCCATCACTGCCGATTCTTGGGCACTCAGGTGGTCAAGGAAGGCTACCTCCTCCACCTGGCCCAGATACCTTCCCCTATCTTTCTGGGAGAGCCCCCCAGGTCTCCCCTTTGCCAGGACCTTCTATTGAAGGAACTGGCAGGTCTTCTCGAGGACAGAGTGGTAGAACCAGTTCCTCACCATCTCAAGGGCAAAGGGTTCTATTCCAGGTACTTCCTCATACCAAAAAGAACAGGGGACCTAAGGCCATCGACCTGCGCAATCTGAACAGATTCCTGGTGAGGGAGAAGTTCAACATGCTCTCGCTTGGAACATTACTGCTTTACCTCCAGCAGGGAGAGATTGGCTATGCTCCTTGGATCTGAAGGATGCTTAACACACATCCTCATTCACCCCCAACCACAGGCAGTACCTGAGGTTCTCCAGGACCAAGCAGAAAGTCAGTCCTCACATATGGGTGTCATCGGCGCCGATGAAGCCCCAGCGGAGCATTTCCCCAGCTTTCCATGAAAGCCTTGGGAATGCTGGCACACATGCGTGGTTCCCTTCCCGCCTAAAGGTGCCATCTTACCTCAGTCTCTTTTTTTCCGAGAAGCCCACCGGACGTGTGTCCTGTTCTCCCGGATAAAAGTGATTTTTTTTCTTCGGCGATTTTTCGCTATTTTTCTCCGGTTCGACGCCGGTTCCCCTCCCGCCGGGTTCGGTACACCGGTATCGAGCCCGCTTATTTCTTTTTCGGTTTTTGCCCTTCGTGGCTGGCGTTCGCGCCCCTTTTTTCATTTTTCCCTGGAAGGCCGGTCTTTTGACCTCGCAGGGACTCTTTTTTCCCAATGGCTTCCAGTGGTTTCAAAAAGTGTGATCGGTGTAAGAAACTTATGTCTCTCACCGACACACACGACTGCTGCCTTCGGTGCCTCGGCCCTGACCACGACCCCAAGTTGTGTGTGCCATGTGGGAAGATGTCTTCCAAGGCACTCAAAAGTCGACAGCATCAGAAGGAAAGGTTCTTCTCGGACTCAGCCTCCGGCCGGGCTCGGACCTCGTCTGAGGCCTCGACATCTCGGGATTCCGATCCCCAGCGCCGTTGAAGCTCCTCGGACAGGGGGTCCCCCGACCGGGAATGCAAGAGGAAGAAGCGGCTCGTGAGGGCGGCGTCGGAGGAGGTCCCTGGTCCCTCGAGGGCCAGGTCTAAGACCCCCGACCGCCGTCCCGGGCCCGTGGACCAAGAGAAGCCTGCCAAAGTTCCTCGCGTGAAGCCGGAGTCTGCTGGACACGTAAGCCCCGTAGTCCGCGTGGACTTTCCTCCCAGAGGGCTGACGTCGGACCCGGCGCCGCCGGGGCCCGAGTCGGTGGCTGCTGCGTCTCCCGAGCTGAGTCTAAGGATGACAGCCTTGGAGTGCAGATTGTCTGCCTTCATGGAGCAGCAGCGGGCACTGATGGCCAGCCTGTCTGGTGCATCTGCCCCGACCACCGGGACGTCGACTTCGAAGTCAACCCCGGAGACCGAGCCGATACTCGAGACCCTCGTGGCTCGAAGTCGTCCTCGGTCGAGGTCTCCCTCGACCTCCCGTTCGGGTCCGAGGGTGTCGATGCCGGTGCCCCTGGCGTCGGGGCGGGTGCCTCGGGGCCCCGCGGGGTCGGACCCTGACTCCTCCTCTGATGAGTCCGCCTGGGAGACGGAGGACAAGGAGTCTCCCGATACTTTTAAGACTCGGTGCGTCCCGTCGGACTCACTGCAGTCTGAGCCCTGGAGTAGATCCCCTCCGGAGGACACAAGGTTCTCGGAGTTCGTCCGGGATATGGCCGCTGCCTTGGCTATCCCTGCCAATCCCGAGGAAGAGCCTCAAGCCGAGGAGCTTGATGCTCTACAGTACGACTCTCCTCTAAAGGAGGCCTTTACTGTCCCGGTTCCTCCGATGCTGGAACGGCTCCTCTTCCGGATGTGGGAGGCACCGGCTTCGGCGCCGGTTCAGAGCAAGCGAGTCGATTCCATCTGTCGACCGCAAAAGCCCTGGTTTCCAGAAAGCACAGCTACCACACCATTCCATGGTTGTGGAATCGGACATGCATCGTCTGAAGAGCCAGAAGATGCACTCCGTGTTGCCCCCCGGCAGGGAGACCCGCAACCTCGATGGCGTCAGTAGAAAGTGCTTCCAGGGGTCTATGCTTGCTTGCCGTGTCCAGTCTTACCAGCTGTACATGGGCATGTACTTGCGAGACCTGGCCAAGGAATTGGCCGGATTCTCTGCTGGTCTCTCCAGGGAACCCTTGCAGAGATTTAAGACCTTGTCCTCGGGGATTCGGGAATGCTCAAAGTTCATTTCCCGTGCCGCCTACGATGGCTTCGGCCCGAGTTGCGGCTGCCGGCATCGCGGCTCGACGCCAGGCGTGGCTGCAGTCATCGGACCTCGAGCCATGGGTTCAGGACAAGTTGGTCGATGTCCCCTGCCGAGGTGAGAACCTTTTTGGCAAACCCGTGACCGAGAAGGCCGCTCAGCTCGAGACCGAGCACCTTACCCAGACAAGGCTGTCGAGGAAGACCTCTGCCCCTTCACATAAAAAGAAGGGCTCGTGTAAAAAGTCCCTTTACCCGAGGAAGGGCACTGCCTACAAACAGTACCCTCAATATCAGGCTGCCCAAGCTGCCCCCAGGGTCAGCAAGCCAAGGGCCAGGGTAATGGGCCCCGTAGGCAGAGGACCCCCAAGCCTTCTGCCCCTGCTTCCACTCAGCAGGGTGGAAATTTTGACTCCGTCCCTGCTTTCCCAGCCCTGCACAGGTGGTCGCCTTGTACTCTTTGCCCCCCGGTGGCCTCTCATTACCACCGACAGTTGGGTGTTGGACATATTTCAAAAGGGCTATGCCCTACATTTTCATCAACTGCCGCCTCCTTACTTCCCAGGGGAGCCCTTGAGGCCTCCCCTGCACACAGACCTTCTCCTTCAAGAGCTCCAAGGTCTGTTGGTGGACAGGGCGGTGGAGTCTGTGCCTCCCCACTTGCAAGGTCACGGATTCTACTCCAGGTATTTCCTGGTACCCAAAAGGACCGATGGCCTTCGACCCATTCTGGACCTCAGGAACCTCAACAAGTTCCTAGAGAAAGAGAAGTTCAAGATGCTTACTCTTGGAACACTTCTGCCCTACCTCCAGCAGGGAGATTGGCTATGCTCCTTAGATCTAAAGGATGCGTACACTCACATCCTCATTCATCCAGACCACAGAAAGTACCTCAGGTTCATTGTGGGAGGAAACCATTATCAGTACAGAGTACTACCCTTTGGCCTGACCTCCGCTCCCAGGGTCTTTACCAAGTGCCTGGCAGTTGTTGCGGCCTACCTGAGAAATCAAGGCATCTTTGTCTTTCCCTATCTGGATGACTGGCTCATCAGGGGTCAGACGTCCCTGGATGCCAGACAAGCCACCCTCAGAACCATTGCTCTGCTTCAAAACGTGGGTTTTTTGTCATAAACTTCGCAAAGTCCACTTTGCTCCCCTCCCAGAACCTGGAGTTCATAGGGGCAAGGTTGGATTCTCAACTAGCAAAGGCATTCTTGCCAGAAGACAGGGCCCAAAGACTGATGGACGTGGCCAAACAGTTTCTAAACAAGCCCCTGGTCTCCGCCAGACTCTGCCTCAGACTTCTGGGCCACATGGCTTCGACAGTGCATGTGACTCCCAATGCCAGGCTCCATATGAGGTCTGCACAGTGGTGCCTTCAGACTCAGTGGTCTCCGGCCACAGGCCGCCTAAGAGACAGGATAAGGGTGTCCAGACCCCTTTTGGCCTCCCTCAGCTGGTGGCTACATCCACCCAATCTGCTGCAGGGGGTGCCCTTCCAAATGCCAGAATACTCGGTGGTCCTCACCACCGACGCCTCTCTGTGGGGCTGGGGTGCTCATTGTCTGGACAAGTGCACTCAAGGCCTCTGGTCTCCCTGGGAGGCGGCCCAACAGATCAATCTCCTGGAGCTTCGAGCTATCCGCTTAGCTCTCAGGGCTTTTTCTCCGGCCCTAGCTCACCGCTCGGTCTTGATTCAAACAGACAACCAGGTAGCCATGTTTTATGTGAACAAGCAGGGCGGGACTAGGTCAAAGCTCCTTTGTCGGGAGACTCAAGACCTTTGTTCCTTTGCCCTTCAGCACAACATGCTTCTCAAGGCGGTGTACCTTCCAGGCCAGGATAACTGCCTGGCCGACCGGTTGAGCAGAATTCTTCAGCCCCACGAGTGGCAGCTGCATCCGTTGGTCGTTCAGAAGATCTTCCTGAAGTGGGGTCTCCCTTGGATAGATCTCTTTGCCAGTCCGCTGAACAAGCAACTGCCCAAGTTCTGCTCCAGGCAACCGCATCCTTTGAGGATAGCACCAGATGCTTTTCTAATGTCCTGGTCTCAGGGCCTCCTGTATGCGTTTCCTCCCACGCCCTTGGTGGCCCGAACTCTTTTCAAGACTCTTCAGGACAAGGCCTCGGTCCTGCTGGTGGCTTCCAGGTGGCCGAGACAGCCTTGGTTTCCACTTCTGCTTCAACTGGCAGTGGATCCCCTACTGCCTCTGGGGTTGCAACCCAACCTTCTCTCACAAGAGCAGGGTTCCCTTCTGCACCCCAATCTCAAAGCTCTCAATTTGATGGCCTGGAGGCTGCAAGGGTAGTTTTGGCTCCCTGGGGCCTACCTCAGGAAGTTGGAGAGGTTGTACTAGCCTCTAGGAAACAGTCCACTAGGAAAACCTATGCCCTCAAATGGAAGAGGTTTTCTGTGTGGTGTCAGCTACGTGCAGAGGATCCTTTCTCCTGTACTGTGCCAGTAGTACTTCAGTACTTACTGCACTTATCAAATCAGGGGCTTAAGTCCAATTCTGTTCGGGTCCACCTCTCAGCTCTAGCAGCTCACCACTCACTGGTGGAGGGACATTCTCTATCAGGTCACCCCTTGGTGTCCCGCTTTCTCAGGGGCTTGCTTTTGCTCAAGCCTCCCATCCGTCGTCCTGTTCCTGAGTGGGAGCTGAATGTGGTCTTGCAGCAACTGTCTCGCCCAACCTTTAAGCCGATGGCTACTTGCCCTCTACGCTTCCTTTCCTGGAAGACTCTCTTCCTGATAGCCCTCACCTCGGCTAGGCGAGTGAGTGAGCGAGCTTCAGGCCCTGGTCTGTGATAGACCTTACACCAGGATTTATAGGAACGGGGTAGTCCTCATGACTCATCCCAAGTTCCTTCCTAAGGTTGTCTCCTCTTTCCACCTCAATCAGGAGGTGGTTCTTCCAACATTCTTCCCTAGGCCTCATGCTAGCCAGACTGAAGCAGTCCTGCATACCCTGGACTGTAGGAGGGCCTTATCCTTCTACCTTGACCGTACGCAGGGGCATAGAAGGGCTACTCAGCTCTTCGTCTCCTTTGACCCCAATAAGTTGGGTTTAGGTGTGTCCAAACGTACCTTGTCCATCTGGGTGGCTGACTGTATCACCTGGGCTTACAAGGCGGCTGACCTTCCTTTGCAGGGTAGGGTCACGGCCCATCGTGTCAGGGCAATGGCTGCCTCAGTGGCTTATCTCTGCTCTGTGCCCTTGGTAGACATCTGCAGGGCTGCAACTTGGTCTTCAAGCCAGACTTTTGCGGCCCATTACTGTCTGGAGAGGGAGTCCCGTAGGGACAGTGCTTTTGGCCAGGCAGTACTCCGGAATCTCTTTGAAGTTTAGGCAACTCCTGCCCTCCTGCTCTCTGTTGGGCTACCGGTGGAGGTTGTGTCCTTGGAAAGCCTTTCTTTGCTGCTGTGACTAGAGGGAGTTCTCTTGTTCAGCTTGGGTTCCTGGTAGCCCAGAGCTAGGGAGTCACCCATATGTGAGGACTGACTTCTGCTTGGTCCTGGAGAAAGAGTAGTTACTCACCTGTAACAGGTGTTCTCCAGGAGCAGCAGGAATCAGTCCTCACAACCCTCCCTCCTCCCCTGGGAGTTGCAGTTGTACATAGTTTAAATTTTCCATTTTTGTGTGCTGTTCTTAGCTATGTCATTTGACTGAGGTAAGATGGCACCTTTAGGCGGGAAGGGAACCGCGCTTGCGTGCCAGCATTCCCAAAGGCTTTCATGGAAAGCTGGGGAAATGCTCTGCTGGGGCTTCATCGGCGCCGTTGACACCCATATGAGAGGACTGATTCCTGCTGCTCCTGGAGAACACCTGTTACAGGTGAGTAACTACTGTTACAGGTGAGTAACTACTCTTTCATGGTAGGGGGGGGGGGCAGTCATTACTAGTACAGGGTGCTGCCCTTCGGCTTGGCTTCTGCCTCAAGAATCTTCACCAAGTGCCTGGCAGTCGTGGCTGCCTTCCTCCGACTTCAGGGGGTCTTTGTCTTCCCCTATCTGGACGATTGGCTCATAAAGGGAGGTACAGCCTCAGAAGTGCAGCAGGCAACAGCATGTTTCATCCAGGTCCTGCAGCATCTGGGGTTTGTGATAAACTACCCCGTCCCACCACCTCCGGACACAGTGTCTAGAGTTCATAGGAGCAAAACTAGACATTCTCCAGGTAAAGGCCTTCCTTCCAGTGGACTGGGCTGACCGACTCAGGGCTCTGGCCCTGGACATACAACACCGTCCCTCGGTGTCCGCTTGGCTCCTGCTGCACCTACTTGGACACATGGCTTCCACAGTCCATGTCACCCCAGAGGCCCGCCTCCACATGAGGGCTGAACAGTGGTGTCTTCAGGATTAATGGACATAGGCCACAGGCCGTCTCTGGGGACTGAGTCTTAGTGACCTGCCAGTTGGCAGAATTCCTGGCCTGGTGGCAAAACCCCCAGTACCTCGAGGCAGGGATGCCCTTCCAGACTCTGTGCCCTTTAAGGGTTCTCACGATGGACGCCTCCCTGCTGGGATGGGGTGCCCACTGCGAGGAGCTCCGCACCCAGGGCAGCTGGTCGCAGGACCAGAGCAACCAGCAGATCAACTTCCTGTAATTGCAGGCAATACACCTAGCCCTCTGAGCCTTTTGCCTCGGCCTACGGCTCCAACCGGTGTTGGTCCAGACAGACAACCAGGTGGCTATGTTCTATGTGAACAAGCAGGAGAGCACGGGGTCCTGCGCTTTCTGCCATGAGGCGATGGCCCTTTGTTTCTACACAATCCAGCAGGGCATACTTTTATGGGCAGTATACCTGCCAGGCCAGGACAATGCACTTGCCGACAGATTAAGCAGGGTCCTCCAGCCGCATGAGTCGCAGCTGGACCCCAGAGTGGCCAGCCGGCTCTTTCACCTCTGGAGGGGGGGGGGAGCCAGGGATAGACCTGTTTGCCAGCCCGGACAACTACCAGATGCCCCACTTCTGCTCCCGGCAAGCCCACCCCTCCCAGGTGGCGGCAGATGCGTTTCTCATCTCGTGGTCGGAAGGTCTCATGTACGCCTTCCTACCCACGCCGCTAATTGCCAAAACGTTATTCAGGACCCTCTGCAACAAGGCCTTGCTGATCCTGATAGCCCCTTGATGGCCCAGGCAGCCATGTTTCCCACTATTCCTCCGGGGCTCCTGTCGCAGGAGGAGGGCGCTCTCTTGCCCCCCAACCTGGAGTCCCTGTCACTGACAGCGTGGCTGCTGAAAGGGTGACCCTAGCCCTTTTCAACCTCTCGTAAGAAGTGGAGGAGATCCTACTGGCTTTCCGTAAATCCTCCACCAGGAAAGCATATGCCTTCAAGTGGCGCAGATTTTCAGTTTGGTGCGGAGAGCACGGGGTCAACCCGTTCTGCCTGGTGCAGCTTTTGCTGTAGTGCATTCTGGGCTCAAATTGAACTCCGTCAGAGTGCACCTCAGTTTCCTGGTGGCATATCACCACCCTGTGGATGGAAAACCCCTCTCAGTCCAGCTGTTGGTGACCCTCTTCATGAGGGGACTCCTATCAAAACCCCCGGTACATCCCGCGGCGACAGTGGGACCTCAATGTGGTACTGGTGCAGCTTACTTGCCTACTTTTTGAGCCTCTGGCTACCTGTCACCTGCGATACCTTTCTTTGAAAGCTGGGGGAATGCTTCCACGAGGGTTCCATTAGTGCCGACGTCGCCGATATGTGAGGACTGATTCCTGCTGTCCCCGGAATATACCTGTTACAGGTGAGTAACTATGCTATTTCTTCTCAGGTTAGAAATTTAGGTGTCATGTTCTCAGCTCGAGATGAAACCTCAAATTGTAGCTTTGGCTAAAACTGCTATGTACAAACTACAAATGATTAGGAGATTGAGATCCTTTGTGTCTGTCAGTAATCCTTCATACTGTCAAGCTTTTGTTATCTCACACTTGGATTCAAAAGTCTATCTGGGGCTCTTAGCATACATTGTTGATTCTCTGCAAGTTGTCCAAAACGCAGCTGCTCGTGTTATCATGGTGATATGAGCATGTTACGCCTGTGCTATTTAATTTACACTGGCTACCTATTAAGTGGCAAATTGTCTTTAACGCATGATTCTTAAGGCATTATCCAATGAGGCGCCAACATGTATCTCTTCGGTCTTAATTTATCGTCCACTGCATGCCCTTCAGTCTCAGAATGCAATGTTTACTCAACATTCCATTGTTTAAATCTGTGCCGTTCAAATAATTACGGGATCATACCTTCTCTTTAGGAGCACCTACTCTTTGGGATGTGTTTCCAGTGGAATTGCACAATATTTCACATCTTGATGTGTTTCAAAAGAAACTTGAAATGTATTTTGCCAGGCATTTCCCGGTTGCACCTTACAAGTTGCAGCCCTGCCATTTTTAGTACATAATTAGGTTGTTTTTCTTTAATTGGTCTTGATTACATTTCCTATTATTTGTATTGTCTATTATTTTGATACTGGATGTGCCTATTTTAACTTGTAGTTTATTTGGATTTATTTTAACCTTGTTGGGTTGTATTTGAATTACGTATTTCATGTTTCCTATTTATTGTATGTTGTGATCTGCCTAGATTATTATGCAGTGCGGAATACAAATATGGTAAATATTAAACCCGCAATAGGTTCTGTTTTGCTATATTGTTTTGAGGGGAAATCTGAGAGGATTAGAAGAGAGCAAGTCTGTTTTGATGAAGAAGGGAGATAGAAAGTGCTGTCTTGAACGGTGAGAGATCTGGGCCTCCTTTTTGATGATGGTAGGAGAGCTGGTTGACCTTTTTTAAACAGATGAATGTGACATGTATTTCCATATCTTTATCATTCTGCTAGACCAGTCCAGACAAGTGGGTTCTGTTCCCCTACCAGCAGATTGGTGGAGACAAAGAACCAATGAAAAGCCCAGGCTTTAATGACATCACTTCTATGCCTCTGTTTGCCTCAGCCACCAGAGGTCCCTTCAATATTTCTTTGTCTCCAGCAGATTGTGGATGGATTTTCTCCTTGCTGAAGAAAATCTGAAGAATTGAGAGGAAAAGATTGATTAAAAACACTCATGACAGGTTGGCTACTGGTTCTACCTGCTGGTTCGCTGTGCTGCTGCGTGGAGGAGGAGGAGTATCTGACATCGCCTGCTCCCCCTGGCCGGTATAAAATCTTCGGCCCATTGCGGAACGCAACCCGCGAGCGCGTACCTGTGGGTGCGTGCCCGAAGGGGCGTGACCAAAGGGGCATATCCCACCCCTTTGGAGCCCCTTCGGAGCTGTGAGGAGCATTCTGGAAGTCTCATGGGTAAAAGAAGTAAGAAGGTGTTTCCTACCTTGGGCTCTAAGTCTATCAAAATTGTTGGCCCTATGGATCGCCATTTACAGAGTGTCCAGGTGGAGCAATTGGAGCAGGATCTATCGGTGGAGTTTGTGAGTACTGTTTCAGAACTGTCCTTGAATACGCTGGGGTTTACCCTACCCGGTCAGAAAGTGCCGAATGAGACTGTTGCTCCCCCCCCCAGTGAAGTTCAACTGGTGGGAGAGTGCTCTGGTGCGCAGGAAGTTGCTTCTTTGCTGACTGATTCAGATAAAAAGAAAATTTCTTTACCACCGATATTGAATCTTTCCTCTTCCGCTTCAGCTGTAGTGTCTCCTGTGGGAGTTTCTTTGCGTGATGTTTGAGATGTTGTTGCTCGTATTGAGATGTCTTTGTGTTCATTTCTTTCCCAAATCACACAATTTTCCAAGGAAGTTGTGCAGAAGTTTGCTGATCATAATGAGTCTATTGCTAAATGTAATAAATCATTAAATAAGTTGGAAGGTCAGGTCTCCATGGCTCAGGCTGCTGTTTTGTTCTCAATTCGGGATAGTGTTACTATATATCTTCAGTTACAGTCGTTAGAAAATGCTGTTCAAGTTAAAAATGTGCATTTTTTAAATTTTCCTCATACTCACTGTCTTTCTCCTATTATATTACTACATAAGTATTTTAAGGAAGTTTTGTTAATTGAGGATGTTGATGCTATTAAATTTTCCTCTGTTTATTATCTTCCTTTGTTGCCCTCTACGGAGAACTCCTTTCCTAATGCTAGGGATAGAGGGAATTCCCCCTTGGCAGAGTCATTAAATGTTTCGGTGTTTTTGGAGTCTTCTCTGGATGAGATTTCTCAGTGAGCTACCTTAATAGCCGCCTTTTTGTCTCTTGTTGATAAAAATTTAGTAATGTGTTTATATTTTGCAAAGAAAGATCAGGCTTTTTGTGGTACTTCGATTCAGATTTTTCCTGACGTATGTAGACTCACTCAAAAGCGTAGGAAAGCATTTCTTCTTTTAAAACCTCGGACTCCAGCTATTGGGGCTTCCTTCTTCCTAAAATATCCCTGTAAATGTATCTTGATATATGAGTGTGTTAAGTATGTGTTTCTTGAGTCTAATCAGCTGGAAGCTTTTCTGTTAAGTAAGGAAAATGATGAGTTTTATCTCCTTCCTTTCCAAGTAAAATAGGGTTAATATTATAATTCATGGGAATCCGTTTAAATTTGTAATTTGATGGAATCTAGTTAGGATATGTTTTATTTTTGTATTTCTTCTTCTTATGTACATACTGATGTCTTTTTGACATACCACCAACTTTCCTCTTGATGTGGACTTGATTGTAATGCTTGCTTGTTTTCAAATAAAGAATTATTGAAATGGAAAAAAACCCAAATTCATGACAGACCATGTTGAGGGTGACTTTCACTTGAGTGTGACATGGGAGGCTCCAATAGACTGGTATTTTTGGTAGCCATAGGAGGAAATATTGGCTCATCTCCATGCTCTTACCCTGGATAAAAGCCTGCTGAGCAGCTAGAAAATTGGAAGGATGGAAGAATTCAGCAGCCTCACAAAACCTCAACGCCCCCTCCTTCCTCCTCTGTCTCCCCCTGCTCTCTCCGGAAGATTGCAGAAGGTTCTTGAGGAATCTGCCTACCATCCACCTTAAACACAGTGCGGCCAAGCCAGAGAAACAGTTTCAGAGGAGCAGAGCTCAGCCCGGCATGGATCCTCTGCCTGGGGCTCTCAGTGGATGAGTCCCCAAGGCTTGACGTAGTCACTGTCCTTGTTGGGGACTACTGATTCCGTCCATGTGGGATGCAGTTTAGGGTGAACTGCTGGCCACGGTTTGCGCTGTGTGTGGCTTTCCTTCCATTTTCTGCTTGCGCTAGTATCATTTTTTAATATTGTGCACTTGGGGCCCAAGTGGCTCCACCGCGCTTTTCTGTCCCAGTGTCTGTAACGTGTGTTGCAATAAAAGCACAGTTAATGCACACCTTTTGGGCTGCTGCGGTCTTAGCACCTGCTGTTGTGATTCTTGGCTTAACTCTCTTCTTCTTCTAGGAAACTGAGTAGGAACTGGAGGTGTAAATCCCAGGATGTTATCCACCCAGATGCTCCAGACACGGAGCAGGAACCAAAGAGGTATCCCTTCTGCCATGATTGTGGAACTCCACTACTGTCTTCCTTTTACTGGAGGTGCTTAAGGGCCTGTTCCAGTCAGAGTAGAATTCCCCCAACTCCCCTCCTAAGATGCTAAGGATGTATAGGAAGATGCATGCTCTCCTTCAGAAGGAATGCATTGTGTGGTTTGGTATTTTCAAGGTGAATCCGTGGGTCAGGGTGATTACCAGATAGACCCTATTCCTGTGCAAGATGGATTGGACTAGAAGGTGTTTTTGTGTTCAAGAACTAGTTTGCTGCAGCAGCTGCTATTCTTCAGTTGGTGGTATGTGTAGAACTGATGTTTTTGCGCTTTGCTCCAGTGGATTCAAGTTCTTCCATCAGATTATACCCCTCTTTTGGAGTCTGCTAAGCCTTCCTTTCTTTTGCCATGTACAACCTGGTATGTCTAGTGGCCAGGGACTGTGCAGTCTTGATGGTGACATGGCATTGGCTTGGCTTTGACATGAGACAGCGTACTCTTCTAAAGCCTGGTTGCCCATCTGGTCTTAGAGGGATGCTTCTGTTTGGTCTGATTGGGTGAAGCAGGTTAAGGACCTGGGTGAGAGGAAATCTTTCCACCTTCTGGAGGACAGGTCCAAAGGGCCTGTGTAGCGAGCAGGGTCTCCTTTTCTGTCGGCCTCTGCCTACTCCTCACGGGCTAGTTTTGGGTCCAGGGACCTGCTCCCATTCAGAGGACGACCCTCCCGGGTTGCACAGTGAAGGTTTTGGTGACCCATTCCCTGGTTCCTTCAGTTGGGGGCTTGCTTCACCTATTTCCAGACTCATTGGGTGCTAGTCCACCGGTTAGTACGGCTATGTCCTGGCATGCAAAGAGCCAATCCCGGGTACTTTCGTCTTCTCCACCTTGTGGGTCTGTGAACAGCAGGGCTGCTGTGCAGATCACCTTGGACTGTAGTTGCCTCCCCTGAAGGTGATGGTGCCCGTTTCCTCAGACGATCAGAGCAGGGACAGGTATTCTGTCTGTTTCGTGGTGCTGACATGGAAGGAACATTCTGGCCCATTCTGGATCTCAAGTGTCAATGAGCGCCTGTGCGTCATGCTCTTCTGGATGGAAACTTTGTGATCCGTGATTCAAGTGGTGTGCTGAGGGGGAGTTCTGGCATCTCTGGATTTAGCCAAGGCATGTTTTCATTTCCTAATCTGAGAGATCAGCCAAGTATTTGAGTTTTGCTGTGCTTGGTTCTCCCCTTCAGTTCACCGTTCTCCCTTTCAGGCTCTCCACTGCCCCAAGGGTGCTCTCCAGGTTCATGGTGGTGGCTGCTCTGGCACCCAGGGATTTGTGTGCACCCATATTTGGACTACTAGCATATCTGAGCCCTTTCTCTTTCAGAGGTGTCTTGGGTAGCTTCCCAAGTGGTGTCCTTTCTGATGAGCCTCAACTGGGTGATCACTTGGATAAAGGGCCAGTTGTTGCATTCCCAGTCTCTAGAGTTCCTGGGAGCACTTTTCCGATACTAGAGTGTGCAGTGTCTTCCTGCCAGAGGAGAAAGTCAAAGGCTATTGATTGCCTGGCGCTGTTCTGTTTGCAGCAGGCTTCCAGAGTCAGAGTTGATCCTCAGATTGAGTTGGTGCTGTGGACTCATGCTCGTATATGGCTACTTCAACTGTCCTTTCTGGCTCGGTGGTCCCAGAGTTCTCAGAAATTCGAGTTCCGATTCCTGCTATCAATGATGGTGATCACCAGCCTGTGATGATGGCAGCAGCCCAGTCTTCTGTGGAAGGGTGTGCCGCTGGACGATTTCGTCTGGATTCTTCTGACGATGGATGCCATTCTCTTGGTTTGGGGAGCCCATTGCCAAGCCCATATGGCCCAGGGCTGTTGGAACCTCAGGGAAGTGGTGTGGCCCATCAACTGCCTCGAGGCAAGAGCCATCAGGTTGGCACTTATGCATTTCCGCCCCCTGGTCAGGGGTTTGGTGGTTTGAGTGTTTACAGAGAATGCCATAGTGGTGGATTATGTCAATCGGCATGAGGAGTGTCAAGGTAGCTCTGGAGATGGTGCTCCTGTTTGCCTGAGTAGAGAGCAACCTCCTAGCCATACTGGCTCAGCACATTGCTGGGGTGGACATTGTGGAAGCAAACTTCCTCAGTTGTCATTCTCTGGATCCTGGAGATTGGGAGTTGAGTCAGGAGGCATTTCTATCGATTCTGTGCTGTGTGATCGTCCTGAAATGAATCTGATGGCGACCCACTCCAATGCCAAAGTTTACCACTTCTTCAGTCTCCACACAGACATGGGGTCAGAGGGCATTAATGTCCTGACCCAGCCTTGGCCAGGTCAGCTGTACGTGTTTCTTCCGTGGCCCCTGGTGGGGTGTGATATTTGGTGTATAGAACACTACCCGGCCAGGATTATTCTGGTGGTGCTGGATTAGCTGATGTGAGCATGGTTTGGAAACCCGATGTGGCTCCTGCAGGTACCTTCTCTTCGGTTTCTTCCATCTCGGGGCCTAATGCCATAGGGGCCAATCATCCTCGAAGGACTCAGTTCCCTTCTCGCTTATGGCTTGGCTCTTGAAAGGAGATGGCTAGTGCACAAAGACGACTCTCCAGCGGTGGTTTCCCCTCTGCTCGGAGCCCGGACGAAGTCTACCAAGCTAGCATATGTGCAGGTCTGGTGCCTTTTTGATTGATGGTGAGGTGCTAGGCAGTTAGTCACTGCTGCGGCCAAGGTGCCATTTCTGTTGGCCTTTCTACAGGATGGCCTGGAGGAAGGGCCTTTTCCTTAGCTCCTTGAAAATTCAGATGGCAGCTTTGGCTTGTTTCTAAGGTCCAGTGGCTGGTAAGTCACTAGCCTTGCCACCTGGATGTCTTGCGCTTTCTCTAAGGGGTTCAGCGTCTGCGTCCTCCCATCTAGTCTGTGATCCCTTCTTGGGATCTGTGCCTAGTGCTCAGGGCCCTGATGACAGTGCTCTTGAGCTGTTGAAGTATGCTACTTTGAGAGATTTGATGCTTGAGACGATCTTGGGTTGTAATTTGTTCAGCAAGGTGCATTTTCGAGCTGCAGGCTCTGTCTTGCCGAGATCCTTATCTGTCTTTTTCAGAGGAGGTAGTTTCCATTTGGTGTGTGCCTTCCTTCATGGCTAAGGTGGTTTCTCCCTTTCATGTGAACCAGGTGGTCTGCCTGCCCTCCTCTGAGTAGTGTTGGGGGAAGTATCTTCGCCTTGTGGATGTCCAGAGGGTGCTTCTCCGGTACTTGGAGGTTACAAATTCCGTTCATAAGTCCAACCATCTTTTTATGCTATTTGCTGACCTACGCAAGGGTGATGCGACAGCTAAGTTGACTTTGGAGCGCTGAATTAAGGAGGCCATTGCCTCAGTATATCCGTTACGGACCTGGATGATTCTGGAGGATTTGCGTGTCCGTTCTACCTGAGCCCAGGCATCCACTTGTGTGGAGCAGAGTTTGATAGCCCCTGCAGACATTTGTTGGGCAGCAGTGTGAGCATCACTCTCCACTTTTGTCAAGCATTACCACTTGGATGTCCACCCAAGGGTGGACACTACTTTTGGCTCAATGGTTTTGTGAGCTTTGGTACATCCCACTTGTCTGGACTGGTCTAGCAGGATGATATGGAAGGTGACATTTTACTTACCAGTTAATATCCTTTTCTTGAGTCCTGCTAGACCAGTCCAGGGTCCACCCTGGAACTGTATTGCCCTGTTCTTCTACGGTACCCTTGGGTCCACTATGATTTTTATTCTTGGCTCTGCAGGTTCATCGTCTACTGTTGGCCTACTGTTTCTGCTTTCTTGTACATAGTTTTCTACTGTTTATTACCTATTGTTGCCCACGATTGACGTTGTGTAAGGCTTGCCATGTTTCTCCCATATGCTTTGGGACGAATATTGAAGGGACCTTTGGTGGCTGAGACAAATAGAAGTATGGGAGTGATGTTGTTGAAACCTGGGTTTTTTGTTGGTTCTTTGTCTCCACCAATCTGCTGCTAGGGGAACTCAACCCACTTGTCTGGACTCGAGGAAAGGACATTAACTGGTAAGTAAAATGCCACCTTAGCGGCTGGATGTCTCACTGAAATGGAATAGGGCCTCCACTTTCTTAGCCTTTGTGAGGGCTTGGAGTAGTTTTGAGAGGTGGTGGTGTTCTTAGGCCCTGAGGACTGGGAAAGCAGATATAAGTGTGCTGTATTGGCCACCTTGAGGCAGGCTTGGATCAGAGGTCAGCCCTGAACTTAAGGTTCAGATAGTGGCCTTGGCATGCTACTGGAGGCGTATTCAGGGCTTGTCCTTGGCGGCCCACCCTGATGATTCTCTCTTCTTTAATGGGGTTAAGCAGATTTGTCCTCCCAGTTGTCTGATACTTTCCCACTGGAGCCTTTCATTGGTGTTGAAAGTGCTGAAAGGGGTCCCCCTTTCAAATCCATAAGGCTTCTCTCAAAGATGTTTGACTCTTAATTGGTGTTTCTGCTGGCTATTGCTTCCACCAGATGGGTCTGAGCTGCGGGCCTTCTCTTGCTCTTAACCCATTTTGGTCATCTTGTGAACAGTGCCATTCTTCCTTTGAAAGGTGATCTCTCTTTTCATCTCAATCGGGCGGTCATTCTGTTCTCTTTTTCGGAGGAGGACCTTCTTTCAGATCCCTCCCTGTGTCTGCTTGACATGAGGAGCATATTGTTCAGATACTGATGATAAATCAGTTAGACCGTCTTTTTTGTTCCTTTCAGTGGTCTGTGAAAAGGACAGACAGTGATCAGGTCCTCAGATTTTCCCACGGTATCAGAGACCATTGTTTAAGTGTACTCTTGGCTGGGAAGCAGGTACTAGAGGTGGGGTCAAGGGCTCACTCCACAAGGTCAAAGGCCACCTCCTGTGCTAAGCTTGCCTCTGTGTCTCCTGAGGACATCTATAAGATAGTTACCTTGTCCTTATTAAGGTACCTTTTTGTGACGTACTATAGGTTGCATATGGGAGCAAGTGCTGTTGCTGCCTCTTTGGCAGGGCTCTTCTGGTCAGTGTCGTCGTCTTCCTACCCTGGGTCCTGATTGCTTGGGTACATCCCACTCCTCTGGACTGGTCTGGCAGGATGATAATGAAGAAGACATTGTTTTTTGTTACTTTATTTTTATTATTTTCAGATGACACATCATTTACAATCATTTTCATCAGCTCTTCTTTCTGCTCTTTTTGTTTTTTCTTCCTCAGTCCTACTGAGATTAAATGACCCCTGAGGACTGCCTTAAGCTCGTCCCATACTAGTGAGGTGGTCGAATCCCCTTGTTTATTGAAATGGAGATACTCTTTTATTGCTACTCGTGTGGCTCTTACCTGGCTTTCCTCGAATAATAAAGAATCATTCAACCGCCAAAACTTTAATACTCTTTTGCCCCTCAGTATCAACTGTAATAACCACTGGCGCACGGTCAGACCATGTGATTGGTCTTATGGTGATATCTTGGACCCGCTCCATTGCTGCATCCACCCAAAGCATGTCTAGTCTACTATAGGTTTCATGTGCATGCGAATAAAAAGTGTATTCACGCCTATTGCTTTTCAGGTACTGCCATACTTCCTGCACCCCCAACTTCTTCATTGTTGCCTGTAACCCGAGCCTGGCCTCCCTCCTCCCCCTCCCCCCTGTGGTGTCCAACTTGGGGTTCACTACTGTATTGAAGTCCCCATGTATTATTAGGGGTCCCCTTACATGATCTTGTATTCCAGCTCTCATTCGTTTATAAAAGCCCCTTTGTTGTTGGTTGGGGGGCATATATATTACTCAATGTAACCTCCCAACCATTAATCTTCCCTGACCACAGTATAAACCTCCCTTCTGAATCTCTTAACAGTTCCCTCTAGAACCAAATCTTTAGAAAACAGAAGGCTCACGCCTCCTTTTTTGGGAAGCACCCTATTCGGAGCCATATAAATTCGATCATATAAGCCACTTTTCAAACACTGCTCCTGTGCCTGTGTTTGATGAGCCTCCTGCACAATCAGAACATCTGCTCACATGCGTCCCCCCTCTCTCAAGAGAGATTTTCTTTTTTGCCATACATTTAACCCTTTAACATTGTGTCATGACCCAGAGTTCCATACCCTCTTCTCCTTTAGGACCCATGACTTATACTTGAGGGATCTATCTACCTCCCTTATATGGACAATCCTTACCCCTTCCCTCCCTTGATCCTCCCTCCCTCATCCCTACCCTTTTTCTCAAAGCCATCCCAGCTCATATTCCCTCTGGAAAGCCTTATCCCATGCATGCCCTCACCCCTCCATATTTCCTAGTCTTATTCTTATATGCCCCTACCCCACATCGCCAACTTTCTTTCTTTTACCTCTTCCCCTTCCTTTACCCAAACCCCCTGTCCCCCCAAACCCAGTCCCTCTCTCCACTCTTATCCTCCTCCCTTTATACACAGTAGTCCTCCCCCCCCCCCCGTTCCCCCACTCCACTCTCCATGGATTACAGCTAATAAAATACAAAAAGGGGGGGGGATAAAGGATGGGGGCCATACAATCCCCCCCTACTGCAGTATACTTTCCAGCCTCAGAACCTCTCATCGCTGCATCATTCTCCCCCAAAGCAATTCATCCACTTTTCAGCGATCCCGTCTCTGATCTAGTTAGTATTTTCTTCTGTTGCTCCTTTTTATCCATTTTCTTCCATCTCTGTTGGGGGGGTCCCCCCACCTCGACGCTTTCCCTTCACGGCTGTGCCAGGTACTTCCTGTAGCCCTGCTTCTTTCATTGCTGCACTCAACTCCTGTACGGTCATCGCTCTTTTAGTGACTCCATTAATTGTGAATGCCAAGCCTATTGGGTACAGCCATTTATATTTGTGTCCAGCCTTGCGAAAACACTTTGTACACCCACTCCATTATTTGCGCCTTTGCAAAGTAGCTTATGCCAGGTCAGCGAATACTGCCACTCGATTACCATCCCACTCAAATCTCCCTGCTTCCATCATTTGCCGGGCTATTTCCTCCTCCTGAGTATAATTGTGCAGACAAATTACAATGTCCCGAGGGCGATCAGCCCACAGAGGTCCTAGAGCTCTGTGAGCTCTATCTATTTTTATTGTGTTAATCGGGTGCTCATCTCCATTGCCCAAATGCTGCAGAAGGGACGCACACACTTCCTGAGCCACCTGTGCACAGTCTCTGTATTTTTCACTCTCAGGTACTCCCTTAATCCTTAAGTTATTCTGCCTAGAGCGGTCCTCCAGGTCCTCCAACTTAAGTTGTAGTTGTTCATTTACCAGTTCCATGGAGGAGACAGAAGTCTCCAAAGACTCAATTTGGCCTTGCATTTCCTCCACCTGCATTTCGGTGTCCTCTATTCGTCAGCCTTCCTCCTGAATATCGCTTCTCAGCTCTCCCAACGCTTCTTTTACTTCAGTTCTCACCTTAGCTATATCCACTTTGAGTTCGTTGAACCAAGAACGGAGCTCTGATCTGGTAATTTGTACCACCGCACCTTTTCCTGTTGGCATACCGCTCGCGGCTGCCCCCCCCATCCTCCTCCTCCTCCATCTGTGCTCTCTTGTCATCAGGCGCCATTTTTTTCAACTTCCTCCTCCACATACTGACCAGCATAAACAAACTCTCTCAAGTCCGCTGTTTTACGTCTTGTGGAGGCCATTTTGCTCACCGTGGATAGCCTGCATGTTCCCCTTGCTTTTCTGGGTCTTTTCCATTGACGGGGCTTGAAAAAAAAAACCACTCTTCTGGTGATTTAGATAGGGAGCTCTTCACTCACCCATCTGCATGGTTGGGATCTGAAGAAGACATTTTAAGCATAGCTGATAACTGAATCTTGCTAGTCCAGTGTAGAATCCGCCCTTGAAGATTTTATACAGATTAAGAAGCCCTGCTGTCTTTTGCATTGCCTTGTTATTGCAGCATCTGAATATTCAACTGTTGTAAGGGAGCCAAATACTAGCTCCTGTTTGTTGTGATAGTTGAATGTTGTTTTTGTTAATGTTGCTGAGGTTTTTTTTTTGCTGAGTTTTTTTCAGTCCTGCTTATTGCTTGGGAAGTGACTTATTGGCTTCTCTCAGTGCTGCACCAGTGGTTATACCTTCTGATGCCATCATTGAAAGATGCTCAAGTTTGCCTCCACCTGCTGGTGAGGGAGCATAACCCACTTGTCTAGACTGGTCTAGCAGAACTCAAGGAAGCAGCAGGTAAGACCAAATTTGTTCAAACTGTTAATACTATATCGCCCCCCAGGTCTCTGCTCATTGCTAAGCAAATTCCTAGTTATTCCTTCTTTTAGAGTCCTCTGTTCTGAGAACACATAGCAGTCTGTCTTCTCCTGTTTGGCCCCTTCCTTTTGGAACTCCCTTTTAACTTACCTTAGAAATGAAACCTCTCTGTCAAAGTTTAAGGCTCAGTTGAAAGCCTAATTCTTTGCTCAGGCCTTCTCACACTTGACATAAGTATTCCAGTGCTGGTGTTCGCAACCATGGCAGTTGTCTGGATTGAGCTGCAACCTTCTTTTAGCTGTTCTTTAATTACGTATGTGTTTAATTTCTTTCCTCCTGTATCTTGTTTCATAAACTGAAAGATGCTATATACATAATTTGAATGCAGTATTATTGTTTTAATCTTGTTAACTGCTGAGATAGTTATTGTTATTCGTTAAGTACTAGCTTCAGTCCCAGTAAGGCGGTTTACAAATTATTTAAATAAATGTGATGGGAGAATGTGCTCCTTTGCTTTCATGTAGACTTGTTTAAATATTTTCGTGGCATAAATGTACAGGAGGAGAGCCTCTTTCGATTGAAAGTAAATTCTGCAACAAGGGGACATAGGATGAGGGTGAAAGGGGATAGATTCAGGAGTAATATGTGGAAATATTTCTTTACGCAAAGAGTGGTAGATGCATGGAATAGTCTCCCAGTAGAGATAGTAGAGACAAGGACAGTATCTGAATTCAAGGAAGCATGGGACAAAGGAAAGTATGGGACTAAAGGAAAAAAGGGACTATAGTAGTTGATATGGAAGAGAAGACTAGATAGGCTATATGGTCTTTTTCTGCTGTCATGTTTCTATGTGTTAGGATAAAATAATTACTGTGAAATCTTGGGTCTGTTTTTAAGGAGCAAATTACATCTGCGGTGGCTCATGCAGTGGAACAGCAAATGCAAAAACAATTGGAAGAAACCCAACTAGATATGATAGAGTTTGATAACTTGCTGCAGCCTATAATTGACACATGCACAAAAGATGCCATCTCGGTAAGTTTATTGGTCTGTATTTTAATGTTATGTATATGCTAATATACAGCTGTGGTCAACAGTATTGGCACCCTCGCATTTTAAGAATGCTGTGTACAATATCTTGAGAAATAATTGGGACTATCCCAACTGTATGTCGTCATAATATTTTAATAGTTGTTCAAAGGTATACAACAAAAAAAGATATTTGTGTAATGTACATGTAGTAATGTCTAAGAAAAAAACCCCAAAATATGACCTGTACAGGGTTAATGGCATCTTTCACTAATATTTGGTTGCACAACCCTTGGCAATGATGACGGTCTTCAAACGTATCTTGTAACTATAGTTTGCTGGTAGTTTCTCCCAATCTTCAACTGTGATTTGTTCCAGCTCATGAATGTTTCAAGGATTCCTTTTACCAGTGGCAGATTTCAGCACTTTCCAAAGGTTCTTGATTGGATTGAGATCAGGACTCATTGCTGGCCAGTTTAAAGCAGCCTATTTTTTTCCTTTTTAGCCATTCTTTTATACCTTTCGGATGTATGTTTTGGGTCATTGTCTTGCTGGAGGACCCATGACCTTCGACCCAGACCTAGCTTTCTGACACTAGGTAGCACATTTTGCTCCAGAATACCTTAGTGGTCCTCTAACTTCTTTTCCTTTAATATGTTCCAGGCCGCTCCAGTTCTTGAGGCAGCAAAACAGTCCCACAACATTATGGAACCTCCACCATATTTAACTGTAGAAAGTGTGTTTTTCCCACTTTATAAGCTTCATTTCTTTGCCGGTAAATGTATTGATGGTCTGCATTGCCAAAGAGCTCAAATTTGGTTTCATCTGTTCACAGAACATTTTCCCTGAAGGATTGTGGTTTCTCAAGGTGAGTTTGGACAAAGATCAGGAATGTCTTTTTATGTCTGTGTTTGAGCAGTAGGGGTCTTCCTTGGCCTTCTCCCATGATGTCCTTTTTTAGTGTGCCGCGTATAGTGTGGATTGAAACCACCACTCCAGATTGCCACAGGTCAGCCTTAAGTTCTTTGGATGTACACGGTCTTTCTCCAGGAAAAAGCAGGAAGTCGGTCCTCTGTGCCGATGGAGCCCACGCGGAGCATTTCCCCAGTTTTCAAAGAAAGCCTTTGAATCATACTACCACACATGCGTGATCCCCTTCCCGTCCAAGGGTGCCATCTTGCTCAGTTTCCTTTTTTCTGCGGAGCCCAACGGATGTCTGTCCTGTTTCCCCGGGAAAAAATCCTTACTAATATCCTAAAAGTTAGCTTTTCCTGGTTTGCATACCAGTTCCACTTCCTGCCTCGAGCCATTCTCGGCTTCTTTACCCTTTTTTTGATCGAGGCTTACCTCGAGCAGTGCTCGTGCCTTTTATCGCCCAGGATCGTCGACCCCGGCCGGGTGCTCCCCACCATGTCATCCAATGGTTCAAGAAATTTAACTGCTGCAGTCAGACCATGTCAGTCACAGACACCTATGATTGCTGCCTACGCTGCCTGAGACCGGACCATGATGGCACTTCCTGTGAGAGACCTAAAACCAATAAAAAGAGGTGGGAGTTGCAAGAAAAACTGTTTCCAAGGTGTGACTTGGCACTGGCTTCCCCGACGCTGAACTCCAAGCCCAGCACTTCCCGTGAGGCCTGGGCATCCTGGAGTCCCGTGGTGGTGGCTCCTCCGAGAAGACCCCGGACCCCAAGAGAAGAAAGAAAAAAATCTTTGAAGTCCATCGAGGTTCCACCGGAGAAACCCGGTAAAACCATTCGGAGGGACTCGGACGACTCTGAGAAGTGACCTACCAAGGTTCTCAAAAAGGATTCCTCGGCTGGCGGAGACTGTGCCAGGTTCCACTGCGGAGCCTTCTGGCTTGGAAAACAGAATGTCGGCCCTTGAGCGGAACATCATGGCTATCCTGGCCCTGCAGCAGGCAATGATGTCTGGTTCATCAGCATCATCTGCCCTTGACTGCGGGAGAGTTCCCAGTTGAGCTGATCTGAGTGCCACCGGCCTCGGATAAGCCATGGCCCTCGGTCCCAGTCCTGTTCCTCGGGTATCTGATCCTCCTTGATGAGTTTCCACGACTCAGACCCCAGGTCCTCTGGAGGGCCCCGGCACCTCGGTGTGGGCCTTCAGGAAAGGAGTCGCAGGGCCTTGAATTTGTCATCACCCCTCGATTCTGAGTGGGAGACCGACAACAAGGTATCCCCGAAAACCAGATGGCACCAAGACATCCCCTCGGACCCATCTCCATTGGCGCCCCAGCGCCATTCCCCTTCGGAGGACCTGGCCTTCCATGATTTTGTCAAGGATATGACCAGAGCCCTCTTGATGCAAACTGAGGTGGAGGAAGACCCCACATACCGAAGAACTGGAGATTCTCCAATATGAGTCTCCACCCAAGGAAACTCACAGTGCCAGTGCAGCTGATCCTCAAGCAGCTACTGCTTAGAATGTGGGAGACCCCTGCCGTTGGTGCCGGTGGTCAGCCAGCGCCTCAACACCATGTGCCACGTTCGGAAAGGTCTGGGGTTCAACAAACCCCAGCTCCCACATAACTCCATGGTTGTCGAGTCAACCACGCAAAAACTTAAGAGCCAGAAGAACCATTCTTCTACGGGAACCAGCAGGAAGTCAGTCCTCACATATGGGTTACGTTGGCGCCAACGGAGCCCTTGTGTGGAGCAAATCCTCAGCTTTCAGAGAAAGCCTTTGGGAGTTGCCATCACGCATGCGCGGGCCCTTCCCGCCCAAGGGTGCCATCTTGCTCATCTCCTTTTTTCCGCGGAGCCCTTCGGACATAGTCCTTGTGTCCCTGAAAAAAAGTTGATTTTTCTCTTGTTTTTTCGACCAGTCGACACCGGTACTTCTTCCCGCCTTTGGCTCCGTATGCCGGTATCGAGTCCGTCTCTATTTTTGTTTTTTGTCTTTCGTGACTGGCGTTCGTGCCTTTTTTCTTTTTCACTGGCAGCCCGGGTCTTCGACCTTACAGTGGCCCTTTTTCCCCCGATGGCTGCCAGCGGGTTTAAGAAATGCGATCGTTGCGTGAAACTTATGTCCATCACCGATACGCATGACTGCTGTCTCCGGTGCTTCGGGCCCGACCATGACCTGTCTGTGGCCCATGTAGGAAAATGTCCTCTAAGACCCTGAAGAGCCGCCAGCAGCAGCATGATAGGATTTCTTTCTGAGTCCTTGCCTCTGAGAGTCCGGACCTCGTCCGAGGCCTCCGTGTCTCGGGGGGAGCATTCCGAGCCCGAGCAGCGTCGAGGTTCCTTGGAAAGGGGGTCTCCCTCGAGGGAGCACAAGAGGAAGAAGAAATCCTTGAAGGCAGTGTCTCTGGATGGCTCCGAGCGACCCGGCTCCTCCCGGGGCCTGTCGCAGAGCCCCGAGCGCCGGCTGGGATCTTCGGGGAAGGAGCGCCTGGCAAAGATGCCTCGTCGGGAGACAGATCAGCTGAGGCAAGTATCTACTATCCTCATTGAGAACTCCCCTCCGTGGAAACCGGTGTCGGGCCCAACCGTTTCGGGGCCTCAGCCGGAGGCTGTGGAGCCTTTCGGACTCGAGTCCAGAATGGTGGCCTTGGAGAGCAGTTTCACTGCCTTCATGGAGCAGCAGCAGGCGCTGATAGCCGGCCTGTCCGGTTTCTCTGCCCCAACCACTGGGCCCTCGACATCGAAGTTGACCCCAGAGGCCGAGTCGATCCTTGGCCAAGGTCTCACTCGGCCTCCCGTTCGGGACCGAGGTCGTCGCCGCAGAGCCTGCTGGCGTCTGAGCGGTCAGCCCCAGGGCCCTCGATGCCTGACGAGCCCCTCGATGCCTGACGAGCCCCTCGATTCCTCCTCTGAGGCGTCGGTGTGGGAAACCAAAGACGAGGAGTCCATGGATACCTGCCGGCATAGGGGGATGGTACCGTACGATTCCCCGGTATCTGAGACTCGGAGAATGTCCCCTCCAGAGGACATGAGGTTCTTGGACTTCATGCAGGATATGTCCAAGGCTTTGGCGTTCCCCACAGAGTCCGAGGAGGATCCTCAAGCCGATGAGCTTGAGATCCTCCAGTATGAGGCCCCCCCTCGGGAGGCCCTTACTGTACCCTTGCTTCCGATCCTGGAATGACTGATCGCATGTGGGAGACACCGGCGTCGGTGCCAGTGATCAGCAAACGGCTCGACTTGATGTATTGAGTCTGCCGGAGCCCTGGGTTTCAAAAGTTGCAGCTGCCGCACAACTCCATGGTTGTGGAATTGGCCATGCGCAGGCTGAAGAGCCAGAAGATGTACTCCTCAGTGCCTCCCGGCAGGGAGGCCCACAACTTGGATGCCCTCGGAAGGAAGTGCTTCCATGGTTCAATGCTGACTTGTTGGATCCAGGCATATCAGCTGTACATGGGCATGTACCTGAGAGACCTGGCAAAGGAACTCGCTGGGTTCTCGGCTGGTCTCTCTGAGGAACCTTTGCAGCGCTTCAGGGGCCTGTCCAAAGCCATCCATGAGTGCTCAAAGTTTATGTCCCAGGCGGCCTATGATGGGTTTGAGTCGGCGGCCTGGGTAGCTGCGGCTGTCATCAATGCACGCCACCAGGCATGGCTGCAGTCGTTGGATCTCGACCAATGGGTTCAGGACAAGTTGGTCGATGTCCCATGCCAAGGGGAGAATCTCTTTGGCAAACACATGACCGACAAGGCCGCAGAGCTGGAGACCGAGTACATGATGAGGACACGGCTCTCCAAGAAGACCTTTGCCCCTTCTCACAAGAAGGGCTCAGGTAAAAAGCCATTTTACCCGAGGAAGGGTGCTGCTTACCGAAGCTACCCCCATTTTCAGGCCTCCTGGCTCCCCAACAGGGGCAGCAGGCCAAGGGACAGGGGCATGGCCCACGTAAGCAGAAAGCTCCCAAGCCCCAGGAACCTGCTCCGGCCCAGCCTGGCAGTGGCTTTTAACTCCTTCAGCATGGCCCCTCTTCCCACAGGAGACAGGTAGATCACAGGAGGCCAGCTTGCTCTGCATGCCCACAGGAGACAGGCAGATCACAGGAGGCCAGCTTGTTCTGTATGCCCACAGGTGGACAGCCATTACCACCGATACCTGGGCTTTGCAGGTAGTCCGGGAGGGCTGTCTTCTTCACCTGGCCCAGGTGCCTCCTCATTACTTCCCAGGAGAGCCCTTCAGGTCTCCCCTTCACTGGGACCTTCTTCTGAAGGAGTTGGCGGGTCTTCTTGAGGATCAGGCGGTAGAACCAGTGCCCCACCACCTGCAGGGCAGGGTCTTCTACTCCAGGTACTTTCTGGTGCCACAGGACAAGAGGCCTCAGACCCATCCTCGACCTGCGCAACCTCAACAAATTCCTGGTGAGGGAGAAGTTCAAGATGCTCTCCCTTGGAATATTGCTGCCTTACCTCCACCAGGGAGACTGGCTATGCTCCTTAGACCTAAAGGATGCGTATACACACATCCTAATACACCCCAGCCACAGGCAGTATCTGCGTTTTGTGGTGGGAGGCAATCACTACCAGTACAGGGGTACTCCCCTTTGGCCTGACCTCGGCCCCCATGGTGTTCACAAAGTGCTTGGCAGTGGTTGCCGCCTTTCTCAGGCTCCAAGGGGTCTGTCTTCCCCTATCTCAATGACTGGATCATCGGAAGCACTTCAGCCAGCGAGGTCCATCAGGCCACAACCCGCTCCATCCAGGTGTTGCAATACCTAGGGTTTGTGATCAACTACCCCAAGTCCAGCCTCACTCGGACTCAACAGCTGGAGTTCATTGGGACCAGAATCGACACCCTTCAAGCAAAGGCCTATCTGCCTGCAGACAGAGCAAGCAGGCTTCTGGCTGTGGCAGGACAAGTGAGTCGCAGGTCTGCAGTGTCTGCAAGTCACTTCCTGCGCCTCCTCGGCCACATGGCTTCCACAGTCCATGTGACCCTAGATGCCTGCCGCCACATGTGGACCGCTCAGTGGTGTCTCAGAGGCCAGTGGTCTCAGGGCGCCTCCGGGACAGGGTCAAAGTGTCCAGGCGTCTGGTAAGATCCCTGGCCTGGTGGCTCCAACCGCAGCACTTGGAGGCGGGAATGCCTTTCCAGGCTCCTCTGCACATGAGAATCCTTACCACAGATACATCCCTGCTGGGCTGGGGGGCCTATTGCCAGGGTTTCCGTACCCATGGGGTATGGTCTCTGAACGAGAGGATCCAACAAATCAATTTCTTGGAACTCCATGCCATCTGCCTAGCCCTGGAAGTTTTCAGGCAACTCCTGGCCAACGAACCTGTCTTAGTGCAGACAGACAACCAGGTGGCCATGTTCTATATGAACAAACAGGGTGGTACGGGGTCCTGTCCCCTATGTCAGGAAACCCTGGACCTATGCTCCTTTGCAGCCCGGCATGGCATTTGTCTCCGAGCAGTCTACCTGCTGGGCCAGGACAACTGGCTAGCCGACAGGCTCAGCATAAGAACATAAGATATGCCATACTGGGTCAGACCAAGGTCCATCAAGCCCAGTATCCTGTTTCCAACAGTGATCAATCTAGGTCATACGTACCTAGCAGTTTCCCCAAAAGACACAGGTTCCACAATGCTTGTACTGGGTCAAGCATTGATATCCTGGGTCCCTTCCTAATAATGGTTATGGACCTTTCCTACAGGAACTTGTCCAAACCTTTTTTAAACCCAGCTATACTAACAGCCTTTACTACATCCTCTGGTAACAAATTCCAGAGTTTGATTACACGTTGAGTGAAAAAAATATTTTCTTTTATTAGTCTTAAATAGTTTACCCTGTAGCTTCATTGCATGTCCCCCAGTCTTTCTATATTCTGATAACGGAAACAATCGATCTACGTTTACCAGTTCCACTCCGTTCATTAATTTATAGACTTCTATCATATCTCCCCTCAGCCGTCTCTTTTCCAGGTTAAAGAGCCCTAACCTTTTTAGCCTTTCTTCATAGGCGTATCCTTCCATCCTCTTTAACATTTTGGTGGCTCTTCTCCGAACCTTTTCTAATAACGCTATATTCTTCAACCCCACGAATGGCAGCTGGACCGCGGGGTAGCCAATTGGCTCTTTCAGACCTGGGGGCGGCCGGTGATGGACCTGTTTGCAAGTCCAGACAATCACCAGTTGCCCCATTTCTGCTCCAGGCAACCCCACCCGCACAGGGTGGCCGCCGATGCGTTTCTGATATCATGGTCTGGGAGCCTTCTGTATGTGTTCCCCCCGACACCTCTGGTGGCCAAGACGCTGTTCAAGATTCTCCAGGACAGAGCCTCGGTCATCCTTATTGCCCCACAGTGGCCCAGGCAACCCTTTTTCCTGCTTCTTCTGTAGCTAGTGGTGGAGGCTCCCATTCCCTTGGGGTCCTCCTTATGCCTCCTATCTCAGGAGGGGGGGCTCTCTTCTGCAACCCAATCTCAGCTCCCTCAACTTGATGGCATGGCTGCTGAAAGGGCAATTCTCGCTCCGCTCCTCCTCCTAAAGAATATTGAAGAGGTCTTGTTGGCCTTGCGGAGGCCGTCGACTAGACGGACGTACGCCTTGAAGTGGCGCAGGTTTGCGTCGTGCAAGGAGTGGGAGGTAGATCCTTTCTCTTGCCCGGTAGGGGTGGTTCTGTAATACCTTCTCCACCTCTCTGATTTGGGCC
The DNA here is from genome assembly GCA_033557465.1 of Ichthyophis bannanicus. Taxonomy (NCBI): domain Eukaryota; kingdom Metazoa; phylum Chordata; class Amphibia; order Gymnophiona; family Ichthyophiidae; genus Ichthyophis; species Ichthyophis bannanicus. Next base: position 249,618,258 of record CM066039.1, on the reverse strand, counting down.
TAAAGTCCAACTGTCAGGGTGCACCTCAGTGCCCTTGCAGCAAACCACTTTTCTGTGGATGAGAAGCCTCTCTCCGCCCACCCCTTGGTCTCTCGGTTTCTGAGAGGCTTACTTCTCTTAAAACCCCCGGTCCGCCCCCTGGTGACCGAGTGGGATCTGAATGTGGTGTTAGGGCAGCTTACTAGGCCGCCCTTTGAACCAATGGCTACCTGCCATCTATGCTATCTCTCTTGGAAGGTGGTTTTCCTGGTGTCACTCACATCCGCTCGGCGGGTGAGTGACCGCCAGGCCCTAGTGTCAGAAAGACCCGAAACTGGGTGATGCTTTGCACGCACCCCAAGTTCCTTCCGAAAGTGTTCTCCTTGTTCCACCTCAACCAGGAGGTGCTTCTGCCTACCTTTTTTCCCAGGCCGCATGCCAGTTGGGCAGAGTCGGTACTGCATACCCTGGACTGTACGAGGGCGTCAGCCTTCTATATCCAGCGTACGCAACTGTATTGGAAGGCTTCTCAGTTTTTCATATCTTACAACCCCAGTAAGCTGGGGGGTAGTTGTATCAAAGTGTACGCTGTCCACCTGGGTGGCAGACTGCATTGCCTGGGCATACAAGGCAGCCGAGCCTCCGATGGAGGGTTGTGTTACGACCCATAGGGTCAGGGCCATAGCGGCATCAGTGGCTCATTTGCGCTCTGTTCCTTTGGCAGATATCTGCCAGGGTGCCACCTGGTCTTCGAGTCAGACTTTCGCAACCCATTATTGCCTGGATAGGGAGTTCCAACGGGACAGTGCCTTCGGCCAGGCTGTACTCCGTAACCTTTTCGAGGTCTAGGCAACTCCTGCCCTCCGACCCTTCTGTGTTCAGGCTACCGGAGTGCTATTCCTTTATTTTGAATTTCTATTGCAGCTGCTTGCGGCTCTTGTAGAGGGAGCCTTTTTTAGCTATGGGTTCTCTGTAGCCTATAGCTGGGGAGTCCCTTATGTGAGGACTGACTTCCTGCTTGTTCCCGGAGAAAGCTTAGTTACTCACCTGTAACAGATGTTCTCCGGGGACAGCAGCAATCAGTCCTCACGACCCTCCCTCCTCCCCTTGGAGTTGCAGTCCTATTATTAAATTTTGTTCTTTTGCCGTCTTTTTGGCTATGTCATTTGACTGAGCAAGATGGCACCCTTGGGCGGGAAGGGTACCGCGCATGCGTGATGGCAACTCCCAAAGGCTTTCTCTGAAAGCTGGGGATTTGCTCCGCACGAGGGCTCCGTCAGCGCCGACGTCGCCCGTATGTGAGGACTGATTTCTATTGTCCCCGGAGAACACCTGTTACAGGTGAGTAACTATGTTTTTTGTCCCCCCCCCCCGGAAGGAATGCTAGAGCCCTTGACGCCCTTGGGCGCAAGTGTTACCAGGGCTCCGATGCTGGGGTGTCAGATCCAGGCCTATGAGTTATACATAGGCATGTATCTGAAGGCTCTAATCCGGAAGTTGTCTGGGTTTTCAGCAGGGCTGGCCGGGGGAACCCTTCCAACGATTCCAAGCTCTGACCTCCGGGATCAAGGACTGCTCTAAGTTCTCCTTCTGGGTGGCCTATGACAGATTTGAGTCAGCAGCCCGAGTAGCAGTGGCCGGCATCTGTGCCCGGTGCAAAGCCTGTCTATAGTCGTCAGACCTCAAGCAATGGGTTCAAGACAAGCTGCTTGACGTCCCCTGCTTTAGGGAGAACCTGTTCGGCAACCCTATGGCCGACAAAGCAGCTGAGATTGAGGCTGATATGGTGACCCGACAGAGGCTCTCAAAAAAGACCTCATCCTTCCCCCATAAGAAACCTTCGGGGAAAAGACTCCTTTTCCCGATGAAAAAGGGGCCATTCCATCAGAGCCACCACTACCAACCCTTCTTGGGCCAGCAGCAGGGTTCTCCCCCAAAAGGCAAGGCCATGGAGCCCAGAAGCCAAATGCTCGGAAGCCCCAGGCCCCAGCTCTTGCCCAACCCGGGGGGAGCTTTTGACTCCCAGGGCAGGGCCTCGCTTTCCCTCCCCCTGGGAGACCTTCGCCAGCCCACAGGGGGCCACCTGGCGCTCTTTTCCAACAGGTGGGCCAAGGTCACATTGGACCAAGTGGTAAGGGAGGGATACCTCTCCACTTACAGCAGGTACTACCCAGGTTCTTTCCAGGAGAGCCGGTGCAACCTCTCCTTCACCAGACCCTTTTGGTCTCAGAGCTCACAGGTCTGCTAAGGGACAATGCAGTAGAGCCTGTATCCAAGCATCTATGGGGGAAAAGGCTTCTACTCCAAGTACTTTCTTGCCCCAAAGAGAACTGGGGGCCTTAGGCCCATACTAGACCTGGGAAACTTAAACAAGTGAGGGAGAAGTTCAGGATGCTCTTCCTTGGAACACTGCTGCCTTACCTCCACCAGGGAGATTGGCTGTGCTCTTTGGATCTAAAGGATGTGTTCACACACATCCTGGTCACCCCTCCCACAGACAGTACCTATGATTTGTGATGGAAGGAGAGCACTACCAGTACAGGGTGCTACCTTTCGGCCTGGCCTCCTTGCCAAGGGTCTTTATAAAATACCTGGCGGTGGTGGCCGCCCACCTGCACCTACAAGGGGCTTTCGTATTTCCCCTACCTAGATGACTGGCTAATCAGGGGTGGTTCGGTCTCAGAGGTCAGTGAGGCCACGGAGCATGCAATCCTCATTCTACAGCACCTGGGGTTCATCCATCAACTACCCCACATCTCATCTATCCCCAGCCCAAAGCCTGGAGTTCATAGGTGCTCAGTTGGATACGTTGCAGGTCAAGGCCTTCCTACCAAGAGAAAGGGCAGAATGGTTCAGGCAACTGGCAGGAGAGGTGCAATGCCACCAGTCTGTACTGGATCATCTCCTTCTTTGCCTGCAGGGCCATATGGCCTTGACGGTCCATGTCACGCCCTCAGCCCGCTTGCACATGTTAACAGCCCAGTGTTGCCTCCGCCCACTGTGATCTCAAGCCATGGGCAGACTGCAGGACAGGGTCAGGGTTACCGGCCAACTGATGGCAAAACGTATGCCACCTCCAGGCGAGAATGCCCTGCCAGGCACCCGCACCTTAAAGGACTCTAACTACAGATGCCTCCCTCCTGAGTTTGGGGGGCGCATTGTGGGGACCACCACACACACACACACAGGGCAGCTGGTCTCAGGAGGAGTCACTCTTACATATCAATCTCCTGGAGCTCAGGGTGATCTTCCTAGCCTTGCGAGCGTTGCACCACCACCAGACGGATAATCAGGTTGCCATGTTCTATATCAACAAGCAGGGGGTCATGGGCTCATACCCCCACTGCCAGGAGGCAGTGGCCCTCCTCTCTTTTGCAACTCACAACAGCATGCTATTGTGAGCAGTCTACTTTCTGGGCTAGGACAACTGCCTAGCGGACAGGCTGAAAGTCCTTCAGCAACACGAGTGGCGCTTGGACCCCAGGGTAGTCAAGGGGCTCTTCCATCTCTGTGGGCAGGCCCATGATGGATCTTTTTGCCTCTCCGGACAACATGCAGCTGCCTCACTTCTGCTTGCACCAGAGAGTGTGGTGGCAGATGCCTTCCTGATCTCGTGGTCTGAGCGCCTCCCTTTTGCGTTCCCACCAATTTCCTCTCCCCCCGATCGCCAGGACCCTCTTCAAGATCCAGAACGAGAGGGTGTCAGTCATACTAATTGCCCACAGGTGGCCGAGACAGCCCTGGTTTCCAATGCTGCTCTCCCTGTCGGTGGCACTCCCAATTCCGCTGGACCGAGCTCCAGACCTTCTGTCCCAAGAGGGGGGCTCACTCCTGCACCCCAACATGGGGTTCCTAACGCTAACAGCGTGGCTGCTAAAAGGGTAGCACTGGCCCCTTTCAAGCTTCCAGGAGAAGTTGAGGCGATCCTACTGGCCTCCCGAAAACCTTCCATCAGACGAGCTTATGTCTTTAAGTGGAATCCACTTCTCTACCTGGTGTGCGGAAAGAAGGGAAAACTCCTTCGCCTTTCGGATGCAAGCAGTACTGCAATACTTATTGCACCTGTCCCACACCGAGCTGAAGTCTAATTCAGTGAAGGTGCATCTGAGCGCCATAGCCGCTTGCCATTACCCTGTCGAGAGGAAACCACTTTTGGGCCAGTGCCTGGTTTCCAGGTTCTTCCGGGGCCTCCTATTATCTAAACCCCCTCTTCGTCCTCTGGCTCACCAAACCGCCATTCAAGTCCCTAGCCACTTGCCACCTGCAGTACCTATCATGAAAAGTGGCCTTTCTGGTGGCCCTCACATCCTCTCGAAGAGTGAGCAAGCTCCAGGCTCTAGTGGCGGATTCACCATATACAAGTTTCTATAAGAACAGGGTAGTGCTTCGCACACATCCCAAATTCCTCTCGAAGGTGATGTCTTCTTTCCATCTCCACCAGGAGGTGGTTCTCCCCACCTTCTTTCCACGGCCCCACGCCGGCAGGGAGGAACTAGTACTTCATGCACTAGATTGTAAATGGGCCCTGTCCTTATACTTATAGTGGACTCAGGCCCATCGCAAAGCTCCTCAGCTTTTTGTGTCTTATGATCCCAGCAGACTGGGACTCCCCGTGACTAAGCAAACTCTGTCCATTTGGATGGTGGACTGTATTGCCCTCACCTATGAGCAAGCTGGCCTCTACTTTGAGCACCGGATCATAGCGCATCACATGAAGGGTGATGGCCACGTCGGTGGCCAACCTCCGCTCACTGCCTGTGACTGAGATATGAAAGGCCACCACATGGTCTTCAATTTATACATTCGCAGCTCACTACTGATTGGAGAGCGAGTCTCACAGGGACAATGCCTTTTGCCAGGCAGTACTCCGTAATATTCTCAGGGTGTAGGCAACTCCTGCCCTCTGACCTTCTGTGTTCAGGCTACTGGAGTGATAGTGTTGCTAGATGCTAGGGTCTGCAGAGCCTCTGTGAGAACTCACCTTCTGCAACTCATGGCTACCCGATTGGTCGCTGTTGCTGCTGATGTGGTTCGGTCCTCGGCAGCCTAGAGCTAGGGAGTCCTATATGTGAGGACCTATTTCCTGCTTGTTCCTGGAGAAAGTGTAGTTACTCACCTGTAACAGGTGTTCTCCAGGGACAGCAGGAATCAGTCCTCACAACCCTCCATTCTCCCCTGCCTCCATACCTTGTTTTAATTTTACTAACGTCCTAGCTTTGTCATCTGACTGAGCAAGATGGCACCCTTGGGCGGGAAGGGGACCACGCATGCGTGGTAGCATATCCCAAAGACTTTCTTTGAAAGCTGGGGAAATGCTTCGCGCAGGCTACATCAGCACAAATGTCATCCATGCGTGAGGACTGATCCCTGCTATCCCTGGAGGACATCCGTTACAGGTGAGTCGCTACGCTTTTTCCAACAGTTCACACTAACCTTCAAAGACTTCTTGGATTAATTTTCCTCTTCCCACCACGTCCTGGGAGGTTCTTGATGGTTCCATGAGCAGAAAACTTCTTAACAACATTGCAAACTGTAGACACAGGAATCCCAAGGTCTTTGGAGATGGCCATGTACTCCTTTGAAGTTTGATAATTGGTGGTGATGGATTTTTTGACAGTCTCAGGCAGCTCTCTTGTCTTCACCATTGTGAAAATGGAGCAGGGAGTGAATGTGGCCATTTAAACATTAGAGCTATCATTCATTGGTTGATTCAAGTCATATGAGAAGTGACAATTGATCATGGGTGTGTCTAATTTTACTGCAATGAGAATGTAGTTCTTCTGTTCATACTGATTTGAATTGTTTATAAGGGTGCCAATAATCATGTCATGGCAATATCCCAGTGTTTATACTCTTGCCTTTTTTAATTGGTGTTGTCTTACTTGATTCTTTTTTGTATCAAATATATGTGCATATATAGTCCAAAGCCATTTCACGGGCCACATTTTTAGAAGATATTGGACCACTCTGATGCCCTTAAGCCTGGGTGGTATATCAAGAAATTGTGTAAACATAAATTAAGGAGTTGAACTGCAAGGGTGCCAATAATGTTGACCACAACTGTATTATTAATTGTTTATTTATTTATTTATTTACATTCTCTTATATACCGCGCTATTCTGCATCAGTGCGGTTTACATTGAACAAACTGAAATTACATTGAACAGGGCATTATAACTTGGAGATAACTATTTTACAGGGAACATGGGCTATGGAGGGTTAAGTGGCTTGCCCAAGACCACAAGGAGCACCTGTGGGACTAGAAACCCCAGTCCTTCTGGCCCATGGTTGCTGTCCTCTAGTGGGATTTGAACCCCCGACCTTCCGGCCTGAAGTACCTTGCCCCAACCACTAGGCCACTCCTCCACTCCTTGCTGCCTGCCTTTCAACTCGCTATTTCTATTTTTATTGTTTTTTTGTTTGTTTTTAACCATTTTTAGTAACATTTGTTACAAAGATGGTATATAGAAATTTTCAAATAAAATACTTAATAGGATATGGGGAAATCTGCACATATGAAAGGGGTGCTATCCTTCCCATTCCTTCATTGTTGGCTGTCTGAGCCCTGGCCTATTTTCTGGTCTCCTCTGCTCACAACAGGTACCAGAAATCCAGAAAAGGAATATTTTTAAGCTCATGGTTCACTACAGGTTATTGTCCAGTGCTGAGTTTTTGCTTCATGCATTTCCTGGACATAGCTTTCAAAAAGATTTCTGCTGTTGGCAGGACTTCGTTTCAACAGCAGTGCAGTAATGTCAGTGCTCCACCTTGTTGTCGCTGACTGCTTTTCCATAAAGGATGCTCCCAACAGCAGAGTACCTCTCCTTGAAGATCAGCTCCCTCTTTGTATACTTTGATCCAAAGCCTATTATTGATGTGGGTTGACACACTTATCTGACTCAACATTAGCAGGTCACTATGCCTTTTGATCATGAAAATGTCCTGTGAGTGGTTTCTGTAGGTATGGAGGATGCAATAGCAGTACAGATTTGAGTTAAAACTGGTTCCTTATCGCCCCTCCAGTCTATTCCCAAACCTCTGGGGTTGTGCTCACTGTTCACACACACGCGCACGCACACGCACACGCACACGCGCACGCACACGCACACGCGCACACACTGCCAAGCGAGCGCACACACTGCCAAGCGAGCGCACACACTGCCAAGCGAGCGCACACACTGCCAAGCGAGCGCACACACTGCCAAGCGAGCGCACACACTATCTCCAGGAACAAGCAGGAATACGTCCTCACATAGGGGTACGTCGGTACTCAGTTCTTCTTTTCCGCGGAGCCAGCAGGTCGTGTTCCTGTCACCGCTGAAGAAGTTCTTTATTTTAATCTATTTCTTTGGTCGCGTGTCTGCCTTCCCCGACGCCGGACCGGTACCGCCGGTCTTTTCTTTTCTTCTAAAAAAGAAAAATAAATATAATATTTTCCCTCACTTGGTGTATGTTTCTTCTTAGGCATTCAGGCCCACAAGAAACTTTCCCTCATGGAAAAACCAGCCTCTGGCTTCAAAAAATGCACTAAGTGTAGCGGTACAATTTCTGTGACAGACACCCATGAATGGTGTCTTAAATGTTTGGGGCCTGAACACTCCGTCCCGGATTGCCAGTCCTGTTCACTAATGTCTAAACGAGGGTTACAGAACCGAGCAGCCAAGCTCCATGTGCTGTTTCCCACGGATGCACTGGCGGTGGCATCGACATCTTCCAGGTCTTCCTCTCCTGATGGATCTCAGGTGACCAAACATACTTTTAGCATGTCCTCAAAGGGCAAATCTCCCTCTAAGTATCGAGATGCCTCCGGGCTTGCCCTTGAGGATCCTGCCCCAGCCAAACAACCCCGGCGGGAAGCTCCGGCTTCCAAAGCTCCTCCTATGGGGTTACAGGTTGACATCGATGGCACGGCCTCGACCATTCACCTGTTAGACTGCTCTGGGGTACCGGCACAATCTCCCGGTACCGACATCCAGGCAGTCGTGGCGTCCATGGATCACACTGTGCAATCCATGTAGCAGGCCATACTGGCTTTCATCAAGGCTGCGACGCCGTCGGTACCGCAACAAGCCATGTTGTCGGTACCGGCGCCAGTACCGGTACCAACCTTGATACCGGTACCGGCTGCATCGACATCGGCCAGGATGCCGATTCTGGCTCCCTGTCCTGGGCTCTTTCTCGGTACCAACCCGGTACCGGGGACACCCGATGTCGGTACCGATCGATCTTTGGAATCGGGCAGACAATATTTCGTTTCTTCTGATGATTCTGAGTCATCGGATGAGTCTCCTGCAGTATCTGTCACCCTTCCTGAGGAGCCGCCTTCTCCAAAAAGGAGAATGTCTCCTCCAGAGGATTTGTCCTTTCAAGACTTCATAATAGAAGTAGCTAAAGGACTCTCTATTTCAGTAACCTCTGAAAAAGAACCTAGAGCAAAAAAAAAAGATATTTTGGGATACTCTAAGGTTCCCAGAGAGGCAGTCACCTTGCCAATTCATGAAATTCTTCAAGAACATTTGATTGACTTGTGGGAGACTCCTCTCACCCTTTCTCCTCATTCTCGTAGATTGGACACTATGTACCGTGTCCCTCCTTCTCCTGGATTTCAAAAAACTCAGCTTCCTCACCACTCCATTGTGGTGCAGTCAGCTATGAAGAGGATAAAGAGTTCCAAAAGACACTCTTCTACTCCTCCAGGAAGAGAATGCAGGACCTTGGATGCTTTTGTTAGGAAGATCTTCCAAGCTAGCATGCTTATTGCCAGAATCAATTCATACAGCCTTTATATGGGTATGTTTCTGAAGGAGGTTGCAGAAAAACTGCACAACTTTCTTCCTTTTATTCCAGAAGATAAAAGGGATGAATTCCTTCTTTGGCTTAAGCATACTCAAGACATTTCAAAGTTTTCCAACAGGGCAGCCTTTGATTCTTTTGAAGGTGCCAGCAGAGCCTCAGGCATTGCTATAGCTGCTCGTAGAATTGCTTGGCTCAAGGCTTCTGATCTAGAACCCTGGATTCAAGATGGTTTAGGAAATCTGCCCTGTACAGGTGAAAACCTATTTGGCAAGGAGTGGCAAATTAAAGCCACTCAAATGGATGCAGAAAATGCTGCTCTGGATAGACTTTCTAAGTCTACCTCCACTCCGGCCAAGAAAAAATCTTTTAAAAAGTATTTTTACAAGAAGGGCAGATTTCCTTCCACTTCTGCTCAACAGTCTTCTACAGGTCGCTTTGCTACTAAGCGTCAGCAACCTAAACAGGCCAGGCCTAAACCTGCAGGGGCTGCTGCAACCCAGCAGTCCCAAGCCCCTCAGGGGTTTTGACTTGGTACTAGAGAACTTAACCTTTCTGGCTCTACAACAGCCAGAACCTCTCACCATTCCAGGAAGGTTAGCTCATTTTGCTCCCAGATGGGAGCAAATCACATCAGAGCAGTGGACCCTCTCCATCATCAGAGAGGGCTACAAACTTCATTTCTCAGACCTTCCTCCCTACACCATGGTGAGACATTTCAATTCTCCCACATCTCTCCTCGACCTTCTGGATCAGGAGGTAACCTCCCTTCTGGCCCAGAGGGCCATAGAAGAAGTTCCTCTTCTTCAACAGGGGTCAGGGTTTTACTCCCCCTACTTTCTCATTCCAAAGAAAACAGGGGGATACAGACCCATTCTAGATCTCCGAGAATTGAACAAATTTCTATACAAGGAGAAGTTCAAGATGCTCTCTTTAGGCACTCTCCTTCCATACCTACTGAGTCAGGATTGGCTTTGTTCTCTAGATCTCAAGGATGCGTACACGCATATACTCATCCATCCATCCCACAGAAAATTCCTACGTTTTCTGTTCCAGGGCAAACATTACCAATACAGAGTCCTTCCTTTCGGTCTGGCCTCTGCTCCAAGAGTGTTCACCAAATGCATGGCAATAGTTGCTGCATTTCTGCGCACTCTGGGAATCTTTGTCTTCCCATATCTGGACAACTGGCTCATCCGAGCTCCATCCCAGTCAGAAGCCCAAATTTCCCTGGACAGCACCAGGAGCATTCTGCAGTATCTGGGACTTGTGGTAAACCTCCCAAAGTCTCAGCTCACCCCTACTCAGTCCCTAGAATTCATAGGGGCCTGGTTAGACACCACTTCTGCAAGAGCCTATCTTCCCCAGGCTCGTTGCCAACGTCTAGTGCAATTAGCCTCCCAGATTCAGTCAGAGGACCACTTAACTGCCCGGGAGATGCTACAACTACTAGGCCACATGGCTTCCACAGTACATGTGGTGCCCTATGCTCGCCTACACATGAGAGCAGCTCAATGGACTTTGTCCACCCAATGGACTCAAGCTTCAGGAGCTTTCTCAGACCAAATAGCAAACTCCAAACGTCTCTTTTGGTCTCTCCAATGGTGGATGTCCACTCAAAATCTGTTGCTGGGGTCCCCCTTCCAACCTTTGTTGCCCCAAGCAATCCTCACAACAGATGCCTCCCTAACAGGTTGGGGAGCTCATCTACAGGACCTATCCACCCAAGGCACTTGGTCCCCACAGGAGACCTCCCTCCATATCAACCTCTTGGAACTTCGAGCAGTGTACCTAGCTCTCAAGGTCTTTCATACCCTCCTCAGCTACCAGACAGTCCTCATTCAAACAGACAATCAGGTAGCTATGTTTTACATAAACAAGCAAGGAGGAACTGGCTCTCTGTCGCTTTGCAACGAAGATCTAAGATTATGGGCCTTCGCCAGAGAGCATCAAATCCATCTCCTGGCAGTATACCTCCCAGGAATTCAAAACTCTTGGGCAGACAGACTCAGTCGAGTTCTGCTTCCGCACGAATGGTCCCTGCACATGGATCAGGTACTCAGAATCTTCCAGGAATGGGGTACCCCGGACATAGACCTATTTGCAAGTCCGTGGAATGCCAAAGTTCCCCGGTTCTGTTCCAGAATTCTGTGTCAGGGAGTTCAGGCCAAGGATGCCTTCCTCCTTCATTGGGGTCAGGACTTCCTGTATGCCTTTCCACCCATTCCTTTGATTCCCAAGACTCTGTTCAAACTTCAGAGGGATCAAGGATCTATGATCCTCATAGCTCCACGCTGGCCACGCCAAGTGTGGTACCCTCTGCTTCTGCATCTCTCCCAAGCCCCCTCCCTGGACTTAGGAGCTGCTCCAGACCTTCTGTCTCAGGAGGAAGGGACTTTGTGGCATCCAAACCCCAAGTCCCTTCACCTCAGAGCTTGGTTACTGAAGGCCTAGACCTTCAAGACTTCAATCTTTCGCAGCAAGTGAAGGATATCCTTCATGCTTCCAGGAAACCTTCCACTAGGCATTCCTATGCCTTTAAATGAAAAAGATTTTCCATTTGGTGTGCTCAAAAGGGTCTTGACCCTCTGGCACTTCCTCTGAATTCTCTATTAGAATATCTCCTGCATCTTTCCAATGCAGGCCTTAAGACAAATTCAGTAAGGGTCCATTTAAGTGCTATTGCAGCATCCCTTAAGCCTATCAATGGACAACCTGTTTCCTCTCATCCTCTTCTTGCAAGATTTATGAGAGGCCTAACTTTAACTAAACCTCCCATTCGACCTCCTCCGGTGGCATGGGATTTAAATTTGGTTCTTGGTCAGCTTATGAAGCCACCTTTTGAACCATTAGCCACTACCTCCTTGAAATTTCTTTCCTGGAAGGTTATTTTCCTAATTGCAATCACTTCTGCTCGCCGCATCAGTGAACTGCAGGCCTTAGTGGCTAATCCACCTTATACAAGGTTCCATCATGATAAGGTAGTCCTTAGGACAAATCCTCACTTTATGCCTAAAGTGGTCTCACCTTTTCATCTTAATCAAGAGGTATATTTACCTGTCTTTTTTCCAGCTCCTCATGCATCAGCTGCAGAGAGGAACCTTCATACTCTAGATTGTAAAAGAGCTCTAGCTTTTTACTTACACAGGACACAGCAACATAGAAAGTCTTCCCAGCTTTTTGTTGCTTTTGATCCTTCTCATTTAGGACTTCCAGTCTCCAAAAGAACACTGTCCAATTGGATTGCTCAGTGTATTTCTTTTGCTTACCAGAGTAAGAACCTTTCTCTGGAGGGCCATGTCACAGCTCACAATGTGAGGGCCATGGCCACCTCTATGGCTCATCTTCATTCTGTGTCCATCGATCAGATCTGTCGAGCAGCCACCTGGGCCTCGGTTCATACCGGAGGTGATATATCTTTCTGTATATAGTTTGTATATAGTTTCCCCTGTTATCTCCAAGTTACTGACCCTGTTATAATGTAAGCAAAGGATTGTTCTAATGCGAAAATTTGTTATCTGTAAACCGCGCTGATACCAAAGAGAGCGGTATATAAAAACTGTAAAATAAATAAATAAATAAATACCTTCACAGCCCATTACTGTTTGGACAAGGACTCCCGCCGGGATGCCTTGTTTGGTCAGGCTGTCCTCAGACACCTGTTCCATTCTTGAACAACTCCTGCCCTCCTTCCCTGAATGGATGCCTGAGATCCATAGGAAGACTAGGAACCCTTCTGGGTCTCATACCCTTGGGGATCTCCCAGGCATCTTAGCTAGGGAGTCCCCATATGTGAGGACTTATTCCTGCTTGTTCCTGGAGATAGCACAGTTACTTACCTGTAACAGGTGATCTCTGGGAACAGCAGGAATTAGTCCTCACAACCCACCCACCTCCCCTAGGAGTTGTATCTCTCTCTTTGTCTTTCCTTTACTCTCTCTCTCTCTCTCTATTGTCTCAGCTTTAAACTTGAACTGAGGAGAGTTGGTAGGAAAGGGGGGAAGGCAGCGCGCATGCGCTGTGGGATGCCCCAAAAGCTTTCATTCTGGGAAGCTGGGGAGCATTCCCGCGCAGTCTCCGTCGGTACCGACGTACCCATATGTGAGGACTAATTCCTGCTGTTCCCAGATATCACCTGTTACAGGTAAGTAACTGTGCTTTACAACAGAGCGCACAAAAATACGGTTCTGATTCTGATAGAAAACAACACAGACATCTTAAAATTTAAAAGTTGTGATTGCAATTACTAGAAAATTTCCGCTTCATTTCGTAATCGTCTATTTTCATTTAATTAGATTAAAATCAATGTGGTGTACATACTGTATTCTGACGTGTAGTCAAATTTTAAAGTATATAACTGAGTGTTATGTGGCGCACAAAAATTTAACCTTCCTTCAAAAGCTGCATAGCTGATATTTTATGCGTGCACAGCGTACAGAAAATTGGAAGGAACATTGGTTGTGCTCCTCCTCCAGCAGCTTGGAGACTGAGAAACGTCATCCTTTTCTGATGACACTGGTATATCCTCACAGGAACTGCCTCCTCACTCCAGTTACCTCAGTCTCCAAGCAGCTGGAGGATCAGTGAGCCGGGAGGTCCGAGCTCACTTGAGGAACAATTAAGGAGAGATAGGACTTAGTGTTGAATAGGAGTTCAAAAAAAAAAAAAAAAAAAAGAAAAGATTTTTGATTTTGGTAAGTTTGTACCTTTAAGACTAGCCTGAGGCCTCAAACCCCCCCCCCCTCCGCCCCGTGATCGATTTGGGCAGTGGGTTCATCAGAGAAGCAGTCTTCTAAATGAACAGAGCTCCGGTTCTCGAACCCATATTAATGGGTGAGGAACCGGAGCAGTTGTAAGCCAGCGCACACAGAAGAATTTGCCTTTCAGCGCTGTGAAGCCGTCGAGGTGGAGTCCAGCAGAGTGAAGCAGCAGCTTTCTCTCTCCCTCGCTCCCGATGCTGAAGCCAAGTTTAGCCGGTTGAGCGCGGAGAGAGGAAAGCTCGAAGGAAAGTTTTTGAGGCAGACTGAGGTAAGGGGTGCCAGATCGCTGTGGCAAATTTGCCGGGGGGGATTCAGGTGCATAGATTTTAACAGGCCAAACCGCGTGTCAGCAGCGCCGGAAGCGCCGGAAGCGCCGGTGCTGCCTAGGGGCCTGCAGAAAGTTGTTTTTTTGGTGGGAAGCTTCGTTTTCGAATTTAATTTTCATATTCAAGCTCGGGGCACTTAGGCAAAGATTCCACATTGGTTTTTTAAAAAAAAACCGCGACAGTTTGAAGGAGCTAGATCTTCTTTTTTATTCATAGTCTGTTGCTGAGGTTTAGGGTCCAATAGTTACTCAGGGGAGAACCACAGCGTCTCCGTGCATTCGGGATGCCTTCTAGACCGCAGTGCTTGGTCTGCGGTACTAGAAGAGGAGCAGTGTTGGAGGCAGGAGTCTGTAGGGGCTGCGTTCAAGAAGCAGCCACTATGGAGCATGCCTTGGAAGTGGGAGCTGAGGGTCAAGGAGCCGTGGTAGGTCTACCGGACCCTGTTTCCCTAGATTTGCCACTTAGGGAGCCCGTGGCGGGGACGTCTTCTGCTCCGGATCTTCCCTCCTCGCAGGCGTCCTTGCCAGGGGGACTGGCGGCAATCTTTTTTCCCCGGAGTTTGTTATGCTTATACAGCAAGATTTTGGAGGCATGCAGAAGAGGCTAGCAACCAGTTCCACAGGAGAGCTGGGGGAGAAGAGGCCTGGGACCCCTCTGAGTGCAGGGGCAACAGGAAGCCTGGCAGAGGGGGCCAGGATGGAGAAGGAGCAGAAGGAACATTCGGTGGCCTCGGAGGGGTTTCACTCCAATGAGGGGGATCCTGACTTGGAATTAGACGACAAATTGTAGGAAGGAGATCTCACGGACAAAGAGGACCAGGCTAGGGTAGTCCGCATGTTCCGGAGATACGAGTTACCGGCACTCATTTCAGAAATGCTGAAGGCACTTAATATGCCGTCACCTGGACCAGCAGAGGATGCCACTTTAGAAGATCCGTTACTGCAGGTCTTTCAGAAGACTTAGAGAGCCTTTCCGGTGCACAGAGTGGTTTGAGAAATGATTCAGGAGGAATGGGACATGCCAGAGGCAGGTCTTAAAGGGTCCAGAGTTATGGGCCGTTTTTACCCAGGATAGTAGACCAGGATCGAGAATTGTTTAAGTCTCACAAAGTAGATGCAGCCGTCTCAGCAGTTACAAAGAAGACTACTATTCCAGTAGAAGGAAGTGTGGCCCTCAAAGATACCCAGGACAGGAAACTGGATACCTTGTTGAAACAGGTTTTCGACATCAATGCTCTGTCCATTCAGTCAGCTATTTGTGGAGCATGGGTTGCGAGAGCCTGCCTTCGATGGTCACAATGAGTTCTAGGCAAGCAAGGAGAGGACATGACCGGGGAAGCGTCCAGACTGGAGTCAGGGACTGCTTATCTGACCAATATTCATTATGACCTCATTCGAGGATTATCGAAAAGCATGACATCAGTTGTAGCGGCAAGACGGTATCTTTGGCTGCGCAATTGGGCAGCTGGTGGATCTTCTAAAGCTAGGCTAAGTAAGCTTCCTTTTAAAAGGAAGCTCCTGTTTGGGGAAGATCTAGAGAAGCTGGTAAAGGATCTGGGAGAATCCAAGGGTAGAAGACAAACAGAAGCAGGGACAGTCGACTCCCACATCCAAGGGTCAGCAGAGGGAGTTTTGTCGGTTCCGTTTTTCGAGGTTCAATCAAGCGCAAAGAGGACGTTTTCCCAATAGAAACCAGGGGTTTCGAGGCTTTTGGGGAGCAGGCAGAGTATTTGTTACCTCTTCCTCCTCCTCAAACCTTCGAAAGTCGCAATGAAGCCAGGGGGACCCAGGTAGATCTGGTGCCCGTAGGAGGTCGGCTGTGGGACTTTTACCCTGCCTGGGTCCAAATTATGTCAGACCGGTGGGTACTGGAGGTCATTTGAGAAGGTTATGCTTTGGAGTTTCAGCGGCCGGTGAAAGACTCGTTCATTGAGTCTCCGTGCAAGGTGCCTGCCAAGTGCGCTACAGTGAGACAGATGGTAGAGAGGCTGCTCGACCTCAAGGCGATAATACAGGTGCCTCCAGACCAATGCGGCTTCGGTCGGTACTTCATATACTTCGTAGTCCCGAAAAAAGAAGGGACCTCTCTGCCAATTTTAGATCTCAAAAGAGTAAATCGTTGTCTTTGCTTATCTCATTTTCATATGGAAACCCTGCGGTCGGTGATCGTGGCAGTAAGAAAAGGAGAGTTCCTTACTTCCCTGGACCTGTTGGAAGCGCACCTACACATTCCCATACGGCAGGAACATCAGAAATTTCTCAGATTTGCGATTTCCTCTAGGACATTTTCAATTCTGGGCGTTGCCGTTTGGACTAACTACAGCGCCTCGAATGTTCACCAAGGTGATGATGGTAGTAGCGCCAGCATTGCGAAAGGAAGGGGTTCTAGTTCACCCTTATCTAGACGATTGGCTGATCCGAGCAAAATCCAGGACCGAAAGTGAATCGGCTATAGCCAGAGTGGTAACATTCCTACAGAGTCTCGGTTGGGTGGTCAATATGTCAAAGAGCAAGTTGATTCCGTCGCAAAGTCTAGAATACTTGGGAGCTCAGTTTGATACGAGCACTGGAAGAGTCTTTCTGCCACAACGACGAGCGAAGGGATTGCGGAGGCTAGTCCGACAATTTATGAACAGAACAACTCCCACTGCGTGGCATTATCTGCAGTTGCTCAGGACCATGGCGGCGACTCTAGAGCTGGTCCCGTGGGCGAGAGCCCACATGAGGCCGTTGCAGAGGGCATTGCTCAGACGATGGTCACATCAAAACGATCCTCTGTCTCGGAGACTGCCTTGTCTGACAGACGCGTCAAGCTCTTCAATGGTGGTTACTTCTGGGGTGTCTGGAAAAGGGGAGACCTTTGGAAGCGCCGTGTTGGTTACCCCTAACGACGGACGCCAGCCTCTTGGGCTGCGGAGCTCATTTACAAGGAAGGTTCGCCCAAGGACAGTGGACCGATCGAGAAAAGGACTGGATAATCAACGGGCTGGAATTGCGAGCAGTAACACTGGCTTTGCAAATTTTTCAACCCTATCTCCACGGGAGTGCCGTTCGGGTGTTTTCCGACAACGCGACCGCAGTAGCCTATATCAATTGGCAAGGCGGTACCAGCAGTGTCCCGCTGGAAGCCGAGGCCGAGCAGTTGTTCGAGAGGGCCAAAGTAAATCTACTGGCTGTGTCGGCAGCACATGTAGCGTGAGTGGACAATGTGGAAGCCGACTTCTTGAGTCGAGTGAAAGTGGACCCGGGGGAGTGGGTCCTCTATCAGGACATGTTCGAGATGCTGGTGCAACGCTGGGGAACGCCAGTAATGGATCTCATGGCAACTTTACAGTCGGCAAAGGTTGATCGCTTTTTCAGCAGAAGACGAGAGAGGATGTCGGAAGGCCTGGATGCTCTCATACAGGTCTGGCCAGAGGAACAGCTCCTGTACGTGTTTCCACCTTGGGTGTTAATAGGAAGGGTGTTGCAGCGCATTGAGCATCACAGAGGACAGGTGTTATTGATAGTGCCGGATTGGCCAAGGTGGCTTTGGTACGCGGATCTGATGAGGCTCTTGGTAAGGAAGCCGTGGCATATTCCTCTTCGGAAAGATGTGTTATCTCAGGGGCTGCTGCACATGCCTCACATGGATCGGTTCTCGCTTATGGCTTGGCTATTGAGAGGGCTAGGCTGAGGACAAAGGGATACTCTGCATCGGTGATTACCACCTTGTTGAAAGCAAGGAAGAGATCTACCTCTTTGGCATATGTTCGCATCTGGCGTGTTTTTGAAGCATGGTGTGTTGACAGGCAGTTTGAGGCGTTAAAAGCGTCAATACCGCAGGTTCTGGCAATCTTGCAGGATGGTTTGGCGAAAGGCTTAGCGGCTGCATCCTTGAAGGTGCAGGTAGCAGTGTTGTCCTGTTATAGAGGAAATATAGCAGGAGAAGCGTTCGGGGGCATACGGATATTAAGCGGTTTTTAAGGGCAGTATCTCTTTTGAGGCCCCTATATAGACAGCTAGTACCAAAGTGGAATCTCCCTTTCATATTAGAGGTGTTGGCGCGCAAACCATTTGAGCCTTTGTCGAGAGCGTCATTAAAGGACCTCACTCTCAAGGTAGTGTTTCTGGTAGCTATCTGTTCGACTAGGAGAATTTCAGAGTTACAGGCTTTGTCTTGTAGGAAACCTTTTCTGTCTTTTTATGATACAAAGGTGGTTTTGAGGCCGGTGCCGTCCTTTTTGCCCAACGTAGTCTCGGCATTTCACATGAATCAGGTAGTTTCAATACCAGTATTCAGTGAGGATGCGGATAGTTCTTCGCTGGGAAGTTACATCTCTTGGACGTTCGTAGGGCATTGAAGAAGTATATCTGAAGGACAGCGTGTTTCCACAGGTTAGATAGACTATTTGTCCTGTTTGGAGGGGCGAGGAAAGGAGAGGCAGCATCAAAAGCTTCCATTGCCAGATGGATTAAAGAAGCCATAGCATCGGCGTATGTTTTGAAGGGTAAAGCGGTACCAGAAGGGCTGAGAGCTCATTCGACTAGAGCACAAGCGGCGTCCTGGGCTGAGTTCCGTTTAGTACCAGCTGTAGAAATTTGTAAGGCAGCTACCTGGTCATCATTAAATTCCTTTGTCAAACATTACCGTCTGGATCTTCAGGCGGAAAGGGATACGTGTTTTGGATCAGCGGTGCTTCAGGCTGGTCTAGCAGGTCCCTCCCATTTGATTTCTTTCACTGCTCTGTTACATCCCCAGAGGTTTGGGACTAGACTGGAGGGACGATAAGGAAGGTGAAATTAGACTTGCCTGCTAATTGTTGTTCCTTGAGGAACTCCAGTCTAGTTTTCCCTCCCTGTTTTTTTCTGTGGACTAGAGCCTGAAGCAAATGAGGTACAACAGGTAAGATGAAGAAGCAGCTGGGTGGCTTTGGGTCCATAAGGGGAGCTTCTAGACATGAGGATTATGTTTGGGTAGCTATCCTCCATAACGGGGGAGGGCAGGCCTAAGTGATTCTAACAAACATTAGTGTGGAGGAGAAGAAATCGGAAGAAGACAATTTCTTCCTTAAAGGTTATTAGTTCAGTTAGTTACAATTTGTTCGTATTGTTTTACTACTTACTTGTTGCTCCGGTGAGTCTGCTTTGTCAATAGGTTACTGCAGTGAGGAGGCGGTTCCTGTGAGGGATATACCAGTGTCATCAGAAAAGGATGACATTTCTCAGTCTCCAAGCTGCTGGAGGAGGAGTACAACCCCAGAGGTTCTGGACTAGACTGGAGTTTCTCAAGGAACAATTAGCAGGTAAGTCTAATTTCACCTTACTTAACTTGCACTTGTCCAGTAGTTGGGATCACTGATGCACTGTGTGCAAATGACACCTGGAATGCTTTAACCGACTAGGTGGAATTGGGAGGGAGGGATTTGATTTAGCTCTTGCCGTTTCTCAAAAGTTCAAAGTGAGTAGTCTGATACCGTAAGTATTTTTCTGTCCTGGAGGGCTTATAATCTAAGGGACTGATGCAGAAAAGCATAGCATGTCATTTTTCTGGCGCTTTTTCCATGCTAGGCTTGCTCTCCAGTGCAAAAAGCAAGCTAGCACTGAAAAAAATGCCAAAAAAATCAATCGCACTAAATTACAACATACTTGGCAATCAAATTGCCACATAATTAATTGCGCCTGATGGGGAAAAAATAACTGCGCTGAAACTTAGCGTAGATTTTTAAACTGTTCTTAATGCGGGATCTTCATACGAGCTTTGGACGTGCGTAAAGATCCAGCCAGGAGCAAAAATATCACTGAGGTGAAGTTTGACACTTCACCTCCAGATGATCTAGGCATTGAGGAAAGCCCTTGATGCCATCAACACACTGTCGAGGAGATACCGAACACCCCCCCCCCCACCCGACAAAAACAAACATCCTGCTGGTCCGGTGGCCCCGATTTTTACTCCCACTCCCTCAAACAAAATCCCTAGTGGTCCTGCTGCCTCATTTTTCCTCCTCCCCTCCAAAGAAAAACAAAAAAATCCCTCGTGACTCAGTGGCCCCAAAACCCATCCAACTGTATATGGTATGTTGATCCTCATGGGGCATCCCAGTATGCAACATGGGGATCAACCTTCCATATAAGGCACTTTTTGCTTTATATGGTAGTCTGATGCCACCTAATGCAACCAAGGATGCACCGCGTGGGGCCAGGCGCTGCCATTTTACAAGATGGCGATGTGGGAGCAGGGGTTTTTGGGCAATGCTCCCGCTCCAAGATTTAAGGTACTAGGAAGGGGAGGGGCCACTGGGCCACCATGTATTTTTTTGTTTGTGTGCGTGTTGCGGCGGAGGGGGATCAGAGCTGCTGTGCCACCAAGATTTTTGTTTCTGTTGGGGAGGCACTGGTCCCCCCCACCCCTTCTTCAACAGTGTGCCTATGGCATTGGGGGCTTTCCTCAATGCCTGGATCATCTTGAGTTGAAGTGTCAAACTTCCTCAGATGACCCATTTGTCGGGGACAGCATGCCAAACTTGTGCTGACTTCTGTGTGCATGTGTTTGACTGGCTCTCCCAATTTAACGCTGACTTTTTGCACACTAAGTAATTAGCATATTGTATCCCAGTGCAAAGAATCAATGTTAAACTCACATTATGAAATCCTGTGCTAGAGCTTTAAGCTCCTGCCTCTAGTGCAGGGTTTCTGCACCTGCCTGTAAGTTTGTACCTGCAGCAGTGGAGGATTGTGACTTGCCCAAGATCATTTGCTGCGGTAGTAGGATTCAGACCCTGACTTCCCTGGTTCTCAGCCCACACTGCTGTTAGCACCTCTATTTGTGAGACTTGAAACCAGGAGATCATTATGAGTTTCCGCTATCATACAGCTCAAGCATATAAACCGATTGCGGTGGGGGAAGTCTTAAATGCCACGTTTTTCAGGAGCTGCAACCAGGCCCAAGAATTGGTGAGTGAGAGTGTCTGGATGGTGGGTGGGTATGAGAGAGAGAGAGACTGGGTGAAACCTGGGGGATGGTATATGTGAGAGAGAAACAGGGTGAAGCCTGGAAGGGGTTGAGAGAGCTTGAAGGAGGGAGGATGTCATGGCAAAGAGAGATTGGGTGAAAGCAAAGTGCAGAGGTATAAGAGCGACTTTTTTTTTGTTTGTTTTACATATCACCGGGCCATGGTGATATTTGAAGCAAAAAAAGAAGTTGCCTCAGGTGCATCTATAAAGGGTCATGTGGAGTGGTGGGAGGAGGAGTAGGGCTCTGCCTTCTGTTGACACTGTGCAGTGGCATGTAAAAGACCTGACTTATTACTCTTTTCCCATAGAAAATGGGAAAACAGTAAATCAGGCCCTAAAACCTAGGTCTCGGCAGCATGCTCCTAAATTTTATGCTAGCACCTAGATGCCAAGAAAATTTTTGAGGCCTGGCTGAGGGCAGTGAAGTGATTTTTATGACAAATAAAAGCAATCCTGTAATTTTATTTAAGTGCCTTTAAGGTTTTTTCTACAGGTGTCTTGCAGTTTAAATAGGGACCTCTGCCAACCCTTCGGTGCCTGGAATCAGGGAGTACAGTTAGTGTAGGAACACGTAAGTTAAATTAATGCTGTATCTGGTACAGGATGGGGTGGGTATAGGACTGCTGCTTTTTCTTAGTTCCCAGGGAAGAAGGATCATGTCTTAATCAGGACTGAGCAGAGGGAAAGTGAGAAACCAAATGCTGAGATCATCAGAGGCAAATGGGAAGCATTATTCACATGCTTCTATCCCATTCAAAGGGCTGTCTTCCAAAGTTGTTATATCGTGGTACTGTTGCAAAGGAAATAAAGAAGCATGTGTATACTTCCCACTCTGTTATTCTTATATGGATGTTTACAATGCATATTCCATAGTGTCCTTCCAGGCCAGGCTACTGGGTCTTCATCCCATTCTAGCGATGGAGGCTGAGAATTCTAGGCTTTTGGTGATGTCGTCCCATAAAAGGGACCGAACTCCTCCCTCTAAGCTAGTATCCTCAGTCTCCAAGCAGATGGGGATGGGACCTGTGTAGTTGCTCTATACTGGAGAGAATTCAATTAGTCACAAAAAGAAAAAAAAAAAAGAGGATCATCTACCTGTCACCGTTGAGGACTTGGCTTAGAGCTAGGGCCTACTGCGAGGCTGCATTCTGTCGGGGAGCCTAGCTCAGAGCTGCAAAGGATCCATATGCTTTAAGAGCCCAATCCCATTTGGTCGGGGGAGGGCTGAGCCAAGGAGCACACCCGGTGGGGCTGGGACCCTGCTGCCTGTCTTTTATTCTTCTGCTGGATTGCTCTCTGCCTTCAGTGGCAGTGACTTCTTAAGTGACGGCCCTTCTACACTTTTTCCTCTGATTGTGAGGAGTGGCTGAAGAGGTAGGCTTTCACAGGTAGTCTTGGTTGGTTTGTGTGCAGGTGCGTTTGTTGGCTGTGAGTGTGTGCGCATGCAGGGGCCTTCTCTCTCTGGAGAAGCAGGGTCAGCGGAGCAGTTTGGTTTCTTCACCGGCTTTCCGCTACAGTTTTCATCACCAGCTCTGAATGCCTTCCCTTCTTCTGGTGCGAACATGCCTTTGGTTAAGGCCACATGTGTCTGCTGTGGGCTGCACAGGGATCGCCTTTCCACAGTCAGCCTGGGCAGGCCATGTGAGCAGGCCGATTGTGAAGTGGAGTACCGGCTGCACGATTTATCTGCACTTGCAGGGGATTGCCTCAGAGCATGTTTCTCAGGCTGCAGAGAATTTGTCGGTTCCCGCAGTTTTGGTGGGAACCACAGTCCGAAGCGATTTGCGGGCCTTGCCTTCGGGAGAGTCTCGAGGGGATCGGGATTTGGTGCTGGAGGGTCCAGGTTCCCTTTTAGAGCCTTCTGTGGGATTAAAGGGGGATCCCTTTTCACCCAAATTTGTGCTTTTGATGCACAAAGTCTTTCTCGAAGAAAGGTGCTGCTTCTCCTCAGTTGAGTCTGGGGATCACTATGGGGTCCTGATCAGGTCCACTGACTCTAAGTTCGGTCAGAGGCATGCTGTTTTCGCAGGGGAGTGGAGATTCTGCCCCTGCGGAGTTGGATCAGGCATCTGGAGACTTCGAGGAGGCGGAGGATCCTTTGGAGGGTCCCTGAAGTCTAGGGGCCTCAGCGTCGCAGCACAATCTGGAAGACACAGACCTTCTGGCAGAGGATGATCCATGGATTGTTCGTGTCTTCTGTAAGGACGAACTAGGGGCTTTCATTACGCATTCCCTGGGAGCGCTCAATATACCATTTGAGCCTCAGGCTCAGGATCCACCGCTGGAGGATCCCCTATTGCAGGGTTATCCATACTGCAGAGACTGCCTTCCCTATCCACCAGGCCATCAAGCAGATGATCGAGGCTGTGTGGGAGATGCTGGAGGCTGGTCTTCGAGGCGATTGGGTGATGGGTCGCCTCTATCCTGTTCCGCAGGAGAAAAGGAGCTTTTACATTTGCCTTGGGTGGATGCTTTAGTCTGCACCATAGCCAAGAAGACCACCATCCCAGTGGAAGGTGGAGCAGCATTGAAAGACCCGCAGGACAAGAAACTCGAAACGCTGTTGAGGCAGATCTTCGAGGTGAATGTTCTGATGCTACAGGTAACAGTCTGTGGGGTATACGTTGCCAGATCCTGTCTGCATTGGCTACAGGCGATCCTGTACTCTGTGGCCTTGGGGGCAGCAGATACCTGAGGTGGCTAAATTCGAGTTGAGAGCGGTGTACCTGGCAGATGCTCATTATGACTTGGTGAGGGCATATGCGAAGAGTATGGCCTCAGAAGTGGCGGCTTGCAGGTTGCTCTGGCTGCGTAACTAGTCGGCGGATGTGTCCTCCAAAGCAAGGTTGACCAAACTGCTATTCAGGGGGAAGTTCCTGTTTGGGGGAGGACTTGGAGAAGTGGGTGAAGGGCGTGCCCTTCGGTAGGCAAACCGGCTTTGTCTCGCCTAAGTCCAGTAAGACATGTCAACTTCCAAGAGCCAGTCATGGGATTTTAGACGCTACTGTTAGGGTCCGGTTTATACTCCATTTATTTTGTGGTCCCCAAGAAGGCAGGGTCCTTTTGTCCCATTCTAGATCTGAAGTATGTCAACTGATCCTTGCGGGTGCCCCATTTCCGCAAGGAGACGTTGCGTTCTGTGATTTCAGCGGTGTGGAAGGGGGAGTTTCTCACTGCTGTAGATCTCATGGAAGCTTACTTAAATGTGCCCATTTGACCAGAGCATCAACTGTTCCTGCGATTTTGCAGTACCGATGGGCCATTTTCAATTCCAGGCTTTGCCCTTCGGTCTCGCCGCAGCGCCCTGTACCTTTACAAAGATTATGGTGGTGGTGGTGGCGGCAGCGGCGGCACTACAGTGTGAGGGAGTAATGGGGCATCCCTATCTGGATGATTGGCTAATTCAAGTGAAGTTGCTGGCAGAGTCGCATGGTGACGGCTCTGAACTTAGTGTTGCAGGAGCTTGGCTGGGTGGTCAACAGGGCCAAGAGTCATTTGAGTCCGATGCAGGAGCTTACATATTTGGTTGCACGGTTTGATAACCTGTCGGGGACAGTGTTTCTTCCGGCTGAAAGAGTGTGCAAGCTGCAGGAGCAGCCCCATTCGGTTCCTGAGGCACAAGGTGCCTACAACTTGGTTGTATTTGCAGATTGTGGGGTCCATGGTGGTAACGTTGGACCTAATTCCCTGTGCTCGTGCGCATATGTGTCTGCTATAAAGGGCCTTGCTCTCACGTTGGTCTCTGCAATGTCACCTTTTCTCGTACAGATTGATCTGTCTACCAGAAGTCCATCACAGTCTGGAATGGTGGCTGTGACCGGCCAACTTGTTGGCGGGAGTATTGTTGGAGCCACCAGTATGGACAGTGGTGATGATGGATGCCAGTCTAGTGGGCTAGGGAGTCCACTGTCAGGGACAGCTGGCTCAGAGACTCTGGTCGCAGGAGCAGCAGACATGGTCTATCAATCAACTGGAAATGAGAGCTGTTTATCTCCAGGAACAAGCAGGAATGTAGTTTTCACATATGGGTATCGTCGGTACCGACAGAGCCTGCGTGGGAATGCTCCCCATCGTCCAATTAGAAAGCTTTTGGGAGCATCCCACAGTGCCTGCGTGCTGCCTTCCTGCCTTTCCCAACTGCCTCTCTCCAGTTCTTCATTTTCCGCGGAGCCAGCAGGTCGTCGTTCCTGTCACCGTAGAAAGTTTTTTTCCTTATTCTTTCTTTTTTGTGGTGGCGTCTGCCTTCCTCGACGCTATACCGGTACTGCCGGTTCTCTTTTCTTTCTTTCTTTTGTTTAAAAAAAAAAAATATATATATATATATATATATTCTATATTTTTCCAAACTTTTCTTCCCAGGTGCACACGCCATTTTGGGCCTTAGGCCCAGAATTTCCTCTACTATGGAAAAACCCGCTTCGGGTTTCAAAAAGTGCACCAAGTGTGGCGGTACCATCTCAGTCACCGACACCCATGAGTGGTGTCTTAAATGTTTAGGTCCTGACCACTCCATCGCTGAGTGTATGGCTTGTGCCACGATGTCCAAGAGGGGTCGACAAAACCGAGCTGCTAAACCCTTTTTCCCTCTGATGCAGCTTCGGTGGCATCAACGTCTTCCAGGGCTTTGTCTTCCTCCCATGGATCTCAGGTAACTAAACATATGTCTAGCCGGTCCTCAAAGGGTAGATTTCCTTCCAAGCATCTAGATGCTTCTGGCATTGCCCTTGATGGTTCTGTACCGGCAAAATTGCCCTGGCAGGAGGCTTCGGCTTCCAAAGCATTACACAGGTACACTACCAAAAAACTGCCTCCAGTTTTGCAACTGATTCCTATAGATTTTGGGGTGCTGAATCCAGGAAAAATAGCCAAAATGTTCCATCACGTCACGTTTTCTTGCAAAATTAGATTTCTTACCCATATAAGGAATGTTCACATAATTTCTTTTTAGCCAACTGCAGTTTATTTTCTTGGCCCAAAATAGAGGTTGTAATGGTTAACTAACTAGAAACACTCCCTCATGATATTTTAGAGTGTTTTGTATTCATTTTATACATTAACAGGACAATTGGGAGGCGGGGGGCTAAATCCAGTACTCGCGCTGGCGCATGTTCTTTCCTGTTCGCCTCGCCTCGTTCGCTCGCTCAAACACGGTGGTTGCGACATGAACGTTCCTGTCAAATTTCAGTTTCTTGCAAGTTCATTATTACCTTTTGTTTGCTCAGTCGTAATCCAGCTTTATTCCGAAGTGGTTCACTACAGTTGTAGTTTGCAGTGCTGTGTATTTGTGATGGCTCACAGAGCCAGAGGTTGCGTCAACTCTCCGGACAGTTTTTGTTTTATTTGTGGGGAATATACCGTGAAAAAGCGGCAGAGGAACATTTCTGCATTTATTAAAAAAGTATATTTCGCCTATTTCGGTTTGAAGTTAGGCGATCAAGACAAACCGTGGGCTCCTCACAAAGTGTGCAAGACATGTGAGGAAGATCTACGCTTATGGATGAAAGGTAAAAACAAGCATTTCATTTCGGAATACCTATGATGTGGCGTGAACAAAGAGACCACAGCAGTGACTGCTATTTTTGCTCTTGCATTGTGAAGGGATACAACTTAAAAAATAAGAACGTAATAAGTTACCCCAACCTTCCCTCAGCAATTAGGCCTATGCCTCATAGCAACAAAGTACCTGTGCCTGAACCACCAAAATCTTTGGATCATATTTGTGTGGACGGTTCTGATCATGATGAGACTCATCAGATGGCTTTTCCCGATGAGTCCAGTACTTCCGAGTTTGAAACTGAACCAGATCCGAAACCTGAACTTTTCTCTCAAGCTGAATTGAATGATTTAGTCCGGGATTTAGGACTCCCAAAAGATGCTGCCCAACTGCTAGGTTCTCGGCTTAAACAGAAAAATCTATTGTCACCAGGAACAACTTTTTATTGGTACCGCAACCGCGAGACACAATTTTTGAAGTATTTCAGCAAAGAGGAAGATTTGGTATTTTGCAACGATATATACGGAGTGATGGAAAAGTTTAAACTCAAGTATGATCCTGCTGAATGGCGGCTGTTCATTGATTCGTCAAAAGACAGCATAAAAGGTGTTCTTCATAATGGCAACACATTCGCTTCAGTTCCTATTGCTCACTCTGTTATTCTCCAAGAAAAATACGAGAATTTGGCCCTGATTCTTCAGAAGATTCGTTATGATGAGCATAAGTGGATGATTTGTGGAGACTTTAAAATTCTATCCATGCTATTAGGGCAGCAATCCGGTTTCACCAAATATCCCTGCTTCCTTTGCTTGTGGGATAGCCGGGCCCGCGACCTACACTGGGGGAAAAAAGACTGGCCAATTCGGGAGTATTTGAGACCCGGTGAGAAAAATGTTCTTCATGAGAGCTTGGTACCTCGTGATAAAATTCTATTACCACCTCTCCACATTAAGTTGGGTCTCATTAAGCAATTCATCAAGTCCCTTCCAAAAGATGGTGAGTGCTTTCGGTACCTTTGCTCAAAGTTCCCCCGACTTTCTGAAGCAAAGCTAAAGGAAGGAGTGTTTGTTGGCCCTGATATAAGGAAACTAATTTCAGATGGAGCATTCGCTGAAACGATGTCTGAGAAGGAAAAAGAAGCCTGGGATTCCTTCAAGGATGCTGTTCTCAAATTCTTGGGGAACAGGCGGGATGAGAACTATAAGGATATTGTTGCCAGGATGCTCAATGCCTTCAAAGAACAAGGCTGTAACATGAGCCTGAAAGTCCATTTCTTGCACTCCCATGTGAACTACTTTCCCGAAAACTTGGGGGCGTACAGTGAAGAACAAGGTGAAAGGTTTCACCAGGACATCAAGGACGTAGAGAGAAGGTACCAAGGAAGATGGAACACCACTATGATGGCTGATTTCTGCTGGTTGCTGCTGCGGGAAACCCCAGATGAAAAATACGCCAAGCAGCGCACCAAGAGAAGCATTCGGGGAAGAAGAAACGGGCCCACCAGGAGATTGATTGACCCAAGAATGACTTTAAAATCTAAACTGTGTTGACAAATATCGTGTTTTTACTAAACTTTGAAATAAAAATTTGCTAGTTATTACCACAGTGTCGGATCTCATTTATTAGAATTTTATTTTCACACCATCGGGTGTTTGTCTCCATGTATTGCAATGGTGCGGTTTGCGTTTTCTATTCTTACATACATACCTGTACAACATTTTTTGCACATTTCTTTGCTTTGCTTTGTGTCTAACCTCGCTCTTATATGCTCAATGTTTGTGCACATGTATGTGGCTGTTTTAAGTGCAGACAATTTTGCTACCATCACAGTGTGTTTTGTTGACATTACTCTATTCTTATGTGCTGCCTTGTTACAATTTTCTTTATTCTTATTTGAATAACTACTAAACAATTAGTATAAAGAATTCATCCAAGAAACTTTTATCTCGATCGCACTCAATCTGAAACGTTCACCTCAAACTGCTAACCCAATGTAGCAAAAAATCTGTACGTGATGGAGCAAATTGGTTACCAGATTTGGATTCAGCGCACCAAAAAACGTAAAAATCAATCGAAACATTAGAGGCAGTTAAAAAAAATTTTTTTTAGTGTACCTGTGTTATCGGGGCTCCAGGATGTTCTCGAGGCCTCGACCTTGGCAGAACTACTGGTGCCATGCTCTGGGGTACCGGCTGCTTCTGGTACCGATACCCAGGCATTGGCAGCGTCGATAGACCAGAGGTTCCTGGCTATTGAACGCAGTCTGGCGGCTCTCCTTGCGGCATCGACACCCTCGGAACCGCGTCAGACAGTTCAACCGGTGCCGGTACCGATAGCATCGACATCGGTATGGGCTTTGCCGGCACCCAGTCATGCGATGCCTTCCGGTGCCGATACACCGGTACCAATTCCCCCCGGTACTGACTCTGGTCGGTATGGGTATCGGGCTCTTCAAGAGCATCTGGACAAACGGTACTTTGAATCCTCGGAGGACTCCGAGGATTCTGACAGCTCTGCCGGTACCGGTAAACGTCTCCCGGAGGAGCCTTCCTCTCCTAAATGTATCTCCTCCAGAAGATATCTCTTTTCAGGATTTCATCAGGGAGGTGGCTCGAGGTCTGTCCATTACTGTGGCTCCTGAAACAGAGCCCAGGGCTAAGGAGTTGGAGATTTTACAATATCCCAAAGCTCCTAAGGAGGCAGCTACTCTGCCTATCCATGAGATTTTACATGATCTCATATTGCGAATATGGGAGACACCTCTTACCACCTCTCCTCACTCTCGCAGACTGGATACCATGTATCGAGTCCCTCCTTGTCCTGGTTTCCAGAAAACTCAGCTTCCTCACCATTCTATTGTAGTGGAATCAGCTATGAGAAGGATCAAGAGTGCAAAGAGGCGTGCTTCTAATCCTCCAGGAAGTGAGTGTAGAACTTTGGATGCCTTTGGACGTCCTACTTTCCAGGCTCCATGCTTTCTGCCAGGATCAGTTCCTATATTTTATATATGGGAATGTTCCTTAAAGAAGTCACAGGAGACTTGGAGGTTTTAAGCCCTCTCCTTCCTGAGGACAAGAGGCAGGATTTTCTCACACTAGTTAAACGTGCCCAGGATGTTTCTAAGTTTGTCAATCGTGCAGCTTTTGACTGTTTTGAGTGCATAAGCAGAACCTCTGTCATTTCCATAGGTGCACGTAGAATTGCCTGGCCCCAGGCATCCAACTTGGAGCTCTGGGTGCAGGACAGACTGGGAAATATCCCTTGTACAGGTGAGAACCTATTCGGCAAAAATTGGCAAGAAAAAGCCAATGAGTTGGATGCTGACAACTCCACTTTGGATAGATTATCCAAAGCCACAGCTGATCCTGCAAGAAAGGTTTCTTGAAGGATTTCTTTCTTCTCAAAAAAGAAGAAGTTTTACCTGTCTTATTCCCAGCAGGACGTTCTGCAGGTCAGCCTGTCCGGAAAGGTCAGCAACCACCTAAACAAAGGAAAGCAAAGACTGCCAAGCCTCAACCGTCTCAGCAGTCTCAGCCTCCACAACGCCTTTGATTTTCATCTAGAGAACTTAGCTTTCCTGGCCCTCAATGGTCCAGAGCCTTCCACCATTCCAGGAAGGTTGTCTCACTTTGCCCCCAGATGGGGGCAGATAACAGCAGAACATTGGACAATCTCCATTATAAAAATGGGTACAAGCTTCACTTTCTGTGCATGCCCCCTCCCACAATGGTAAGACAGTTCAATTCTCAGACCTCTCTCATCAACCTGTTAGATCAAGAGGTCACTATGCTTCTTGCCCAAGGGGCAATAGAAGAAGTACCCATTCATCAACAGGGTACAGGGTTTTACTCCCCCTATTTCCTTATCCCAAAGAAAACAGGGGGACACAGACCTATTTTAGACCTCAGAGAATTTAACAAATTCCTGTTCAAAGAGAAATTCAAGATGATTTCTCTGGGAACTCTGCTGCCATACCTTCAGAGTCAGGATTGGCTTTGTTCTCTTGATCTCAAGGATACATACACTCATGTTCTCATCCATCCAACTCACAGAAAGTTCCTTCGGTTCCTTTTTCAAGGAAAGCACTACCAATACAGGGTGCTTCCTTTTGGCCTGGCCTCAGCACCAAGGGTGTTTATGAAATGCATGGCTGTGGTAGCAGCATTTCTCCGCAATCTAGGAATATTCGTCTTCCCCTACTTAGACGACTGGCTCATTCGAGCCCTATCAGAGTCAGAGGCCAGGACTTCCCTATCTTGCACAATGCGTATCCTTCAGTATTTGGGTCTGGTCATAAACATCCCAAAATCCAGTCTAACTCCCACTCAGTCTCTAGAGTTCATAGGAGCTTTGCTGGATACCAGAAAAGCGAGGGCCTACCTTCCCCAGGCTCGTTGTCTTCACATGGTGCAGTTAGCTTCTCAAGCAGTGCTAAAACCTCATTTCACTGCCCGAGAAATGTTACAACTACTAGGCCACATGGCATCTACAGTGCATGTGGTCCCCTATGCTCGCCTCCATATGAGAGCAGCCCAGTGGACCTTATCCACCAATTGGACCCAGGCATCAGGGTGCCTGTCAGACAAAATAGCAAACACAAATTGTCTTATTTTGTGTCTCCAATGGTGGCAGTCCACTCAGAACCTGTTGCTGGGGTCCCCATTTGAACAGCCTTTACCCCAGGCAACTCTCACAACAGATGCTTCACCAATGGGTTGGGGAGCTCATCTGCAAGACCTCTCCACCCAAGGCACTTGGACTCCACAGGAGACTCATCTACATATCAATCTCTTAGAGCTCAGAGCAATCTTCCTTGCTCTTCGAGTGTTCCACACCCTGCTCAGCTACAAGACAGTCTTCATTCAGACGGACAATCAAGTAGCCATGTTCTATGTGAACAAGCAGGGAGGAACAGGCTCTCTGTCGCTTTGCAATGAAGCTTTGCGACTATGGGCCCTCGCCAGAGAGCATCAGATTCATCTCCTGGCAGTTTATCTTCCAGGCATACAA
Organism: Ichthyophis bannanicus; assembly: GCA_033557465.1. Taxonomy (NCBI): domain Eukaryota; kingdom Metazoa; phylum Chordata; class Amphibia; order Gymnophiona; family Ichthyophiidae; genus Ichthyophis; species Ichthyophis bannanicus. The sequence continues at coordinate 249,586,904 of CM066039.1, read as the reverse complement.
AACTCTTGGGTAGACAGTCTCAGTCGAGTTCTGCTTCCACACGAATGGTCTCTACATGTAGACCAAGTGGCCAAGATTTTTCAAATTTGGGGAACCCCGGACATAGACCTCTTTGCAAGTCCGTTGAATGCCAAACTTCCCTGGTTCTGTTTCAGAATTCCGGCTCAGGGTTTTCAGGCCAGGGATGCCTTCCTCCTTCACTGGGGTCAAGACTTCCTTTATACCTTTCCACCCATTCCTCTAATTCCCAAACCCTGTTCAAACTTCAGAGAGACAGAGGGCGTATGATTCTCATAGCTCCACATTGGCCACGGCAAGTGTGGTGCCCTCTGCTTCTACATCTCTCTCAAGCCCCCTCCCTGGAGTTAGGGTCTGCTCCAGATCTCCTGTCACAGGAGGACGAAATGTTATGGCATCCCAATCCCCAGTCTCTGCATCTCAGGGCTTGGTTGCTGAAGGCCTAGATCTCCATGATCTTAACCTCCCTCAGCAAGTAAAGGATGTCCTTTATGCTTCAAGGAAGCCTTCCACAAGACGCTCTTATGCTTTTAAGTGGAAGAGGTTTACCATTAGCAAGATTTTTGAGAGGCTTTCTTCTAACTAAGCCTCCCATTAGGCCACCACCGGTGGCATGGGACTTAAACCTGGTTCTTGGTCAGCTCATGAAGCCACCTTTCGAACCCTTAGCTACTACCTCATTGAAATTCTTTTCTTGGAAAGTTATTTTTCTCATTGCAATCACATCAGCACGTTGGATCAGTGAATTGCAGGCACTAATGGCTGATCTCCAGGAACAAGCAGGAATGAGTCTTCACATATGGGTACGTCGGTACCGACGGAGCCTGCGCGGGAACGCTCCCCAGCTTCCCAAAAAGGAAAGCTTTTGGGAGCATCCCACAGCGCCTGCGTGCTGCCTTCCCGCCTTTTCTAACCAACTCTCCTCAGTTCTTCTTTGCCACGGAGCCAGCAGGTCGAGCCCTGTCACCGCTGAAGAAGTTCTTTATTTTATTTTATTTCTTTGGTCGCGTGTCTGCTTTCCCTGACTCCGGACCGGTGCCGCCGGTCTTTTCTTTCTTTCTTTCTTTAAAAAAAAAAAAAATCAATATTTTTTCCTCACTTGGTGTATTTTTCTTCTCAAGGCCTCAGGGCCCACAAGAAAATTTCCCTCATGGAATAACCAACCTCCGGGTTCAAAAAATGCACTAAGTGTAGTGGTACTATTTCTGTTACAGATACCCATGAATGGTGTCTTAAATGTTTGGGTCCTGAACACTCCATTCCGGATTGTCCGTCCTGCTCCCTAGTGTCTAAACGGGGGTTACAGAACTGAGCAGCTAAGCTCCATGTGCTGTTTCCCGCTGAGGCACCGGCAGTAGCATCGACATCTTCCAGGTCTTCTTCTCCTGAAGGATCTCAGGTAACCAAACTTAAACCTAGCAGGTCCTCGAAGGGTAGATCTCCCTCTAAGCATCGAGATGCCTCCGGGCTTGCCCTCGAGGATCCTGCACCAGCCAAACAACCCCGGTGGGAAGCTCCGGCTTCCAAAGCTCCTCCTATGGGGTTACAGGTTGACATCGATGGCACGGCCTCGACCGATCACCTGTTAGAATGCTCTGGGGTACCGGCACAATCTACCGGTACCGATCTCCAGGCATTCATGGCGTCGATGGATCAGAATGTTCTGTCCATGCAGCAGGCTATTTCAGCCTTCATTCAAGCTGCGACGCCGGCGGTACCGCAACGAGCTCCGTTGTCGGTATCGGCTCCGGCACCAGCGCCGATGCCGGTACCGACTGCATCGACATCGACCAGGATACCGACTGCTGCGGTTCCTTGTCCAGGGCTACTTCTCGGTACCGATCCGGTACCGGGGACCCCCGATGTCGATACCGCTCGATACGCGTATCGAGCGTTAGAAGAGCACCCTGACAGGCGATACTTCGATTCCTCTGATGATTCTGATACATCATATGAGTCTCCTGAAGTATCCATAGCCCTTCCTGAGGGAGCCGCCTTCTCCAAAAAGAAGAATGTCTCCTCCAGAGGACTTGTCCTTTCAAGACTTCATAAGAGAAGTAGCTAAAGGACTCTCTATTTCAGTAACCTCTGAATCAGAGCCTAGAGCAAAAAAATTAGATATTTTAGGATACTCTAGGGTTCCTAAAGAGGCAGTCACCTTACCAATTCATGAGATTCTTCATGAACACATGATTGATTTATGGGAGACTCCTCTTACTCTCTCTCCTCATTCTCGCAGGTTGGACACTATGTATCGTGTCCCTCCTTGTCCTGGGTTCCAGAAAACTCAGCTTCCTCACCATTCCATTGTGGTGCAGTCAGCTATGAAGAGGATAAAGAGTACAAAGAGACACTCTTCTGCTCCTCCAGGAAGAGAATGCAGGACCTTGGATGCTTTTGGTAGGAAAATCTTCCAGGCCAGTATACTTATTGCCAGAATCAACTCCTATAGCCTCTATGTGTATGTTTCTGAAAGAAGTGGCAGAAAAGCTGCACACTTTCCTCCCTTTTATTCCAGAAGATAAAAGGGAAGAAGTCCGTATGTGGCTTAAGCATACTCAGGACATCTCCAAGTTTTCGAATAGGGCAGCCTTTGACTACTTTGAAGGTGCCAGTAGAGCCTCAGGCATTGCCATAGCTGCTCGCAGAATTGCTTTGCTCCAGGCTTCTGATTTAGAACCCTGTGTTCAAGGTGGCTTAGGAAATCTGCCCTGTACAGGTGAAAATCTGTTTGGCAAAGAGTGGCAAATTAAAGCCACTCAAATGGATGCAGAGAATTCTGCTCTGGATAGACTTTCAAGGTCTACCTCCATTCCTACCAAGAAAAAGACTTTTAAAAAGTCTTTTTTCAAAAAGGGCAGGTTTCCTTCCACTTCTGGCCAACAATCTTCTACAGGTCGCTTTACCGCTAAGTGTCAGCAACCTAAGCAGGCCAGGCCTAAGTCTACAGGGGCTGCTGTAACCCAGCAGTCCCAACCCCCTCAGGGTTTTTGACTTGATGCAAGAGAACTTAGCCTTTCTGGCTTTAACACAGCCACAACCTCTCACCATTCCAGGAAGGTTAGCTCATTTTGCTCCCAGATGGGAGCAAATCACATCAGAGCAGTGGACCCTCTCCATGATAAGAGAGGGCTACAAACTTCATTTCTCAGACCTTCCTCCCCACACCATGGTGAGACACTTCAATTCTCCCACATCTCTTCTTGACCTTCTAGGTCAGGAGATAACTACCCTTCTTGCCCAAGGGGCAATAGAAGAAGTTCCTCTTCTGCAACAAGGGTCAGGTTTCTACTCCCCTTATTTTCTCATTCCAAAGAAGACAGGGGGATACAGACCCATTCTAGATCTCAGAGAATTGAACAAATTTCTATGCAAGGAGAAGCTCAAGATGCTTTCTCTGGGCACTCTCCTTCCATACCTTCAAAGTCAGGATTGGCTTTGTTCTCTAGATCTCAAGAATGCGTACACACGTTCTCATCCATCTCACAGATAATTCCTACGTTTTCTTTTCCAGGGAAAGCATTACCAATACAGAGTCCTTCCTTTTGGTCTGGCCTCTGCTCCGAGAGTGTTCACCAAATGCATGGCAATAGTTGCTGCATTTCTACGCACTCTGGGAATATTTGTCTTCCCATACCTGGACGACTGGCTAATCCAAGCTCCATCTCAGTCAGAGAACCAGATTTCCCTGGACCGCACAAGGCGCATTCTGCAGTATCTGGGACTGGTAGTAAACCTCCCAAAGTCCAAGCTCATCCCTACTCAGTCCCTGGAATTCATAGGGGCTTGGTTGGATACCACCACTGCAAGGGCCTACCTTCCTCAGGCCCGTTGCCAACGTCTAGTGCAGCTAGCCTCCCAGATTCAGTCAAAGAGCCACTTAACTGCCAGGGAGATGCTACAACTGCTAGGCCACATGGCTTCCACAGTACATGTGGTACCCTATGCTCGCCTACACATGAGAGCAGCTCAATGGACTTTGTCTACCCAGTGGACTCAAGCTTCAGGAGCTCTCTCAGACCAAATAGCAACCTCCAAATGTCTCTTTTGGTCTCTCCAATGGTGGATGTCCACTCAAAATCTGTTGCTGGGGTCCCCCTTCCAACAGTTGTTGCCCCAAGCAACCCTCACAACAGATGCCTCCCAAACAGGTTGGGGAGCTCATCTACAAGACCTCTCCACCCAAGGCACTTGGTCCCCACAGGAGACCTCTCTTCATATCAACCACTTGGAACTTCGAGCAGTGTTTCTAGCTCTCAAGGTCTTTCATACCCTCCTCACCTACAAGACAGTCCTTATTCATACGGACAATCAGGTAGCCATGTTTTACATAAACAAGCAAGGAGGAACTGGCTCTCTGTCGCTTTGCCACGAAGCTCTAAGATTGTGGGCCTTCGCCAGAGAGCATCAAATCCATCTCCTGGCAGTATATCTCCCAGGAATCCAAAACTCTTGGGCAGACAGACTCAGTCGAGTTCTGCTTCCACACGAATGGTCCCTGCACATGGATCAGGTACTCAGAATCTTTCAAGAATGGGGAACCCCGGACATAGACCTCTTTGCAAGTCCGTGGAATGCCAAACTTCCCCGGTTCTGTTCCAGAATTCCATGTCAGGGAGTTCAGGCCAAGGATGCCTTCTTCCTTCATTGGGGTCACGGCTTCCTGTATGCCTTTCCACCCATTCCTTTGATTCCCAAGACTCTGTTCAAACTCCAGAGGGATCGAGGATCTATGATCCTCATAGCTCCACGCTGGCCACGCCAAGTGTGGTACCTTCTGCTTCTGCATCTCTCCCAAGCACCCTCTCTGGACTTGGGAGCTGCTCCAGACCTTCTGTCTCAGGAGGAAGGGACTTTGTGGCACCCAAACCCCAAGTCCCTTCACCTCAGAGCTTGGTTACTGAAGGCCTAGACCTTCAAGATTTGAATCTTTCTCAGCAGGTGAAGGATATCCTCCATGCTTCCAGGAAACCTTCCACCAGGCGTTCTTATGCTTTTAAGTGGAAAAGATTTTCCATTTGGTGTGCTGAAAAGGGTCTTGACCCTCTGGCACTACCTTTAACTTCTTTGTTAGACTATCTCCTGCATCTCTCCAATGCAGGACTTAAGACAAATTCAGTAAGAGTTCATTTGAGTGCTATTGCAGCATCCCTTAAGCCCATCAATGGACAACCTATCTCCTCTCATCCTCTTATTTCAAGATTCATGAGAGGCCTGACTTTAACTAAACCTCCCATTAGGCCTCCTCCGGTGGCATGGGACTTAAATTTGGTTCTTGGTCAGCTTATGAAGCCACCTTTTGAACCCTTAGCCACTACCTCCTTGAAATTTCTTTCCTGGAAGTTTATTTTCCTCATTGCAGTCACTTCTGCTCGCCGCATCAGTGAACTGCAGGCCTTAGTGGCTAATCCTCCTTATACAAGGTTCCATCATGACAAGGTAGTCCTTAGGACGAATCCACACTTTATGCCTAAAGTGGTCTCACCTTTTCATCTTAATCAAGAGGTATATTTACCTGTCTTTTTTCCAGCTCCTCATGCATCCAGTGCAGAGAGGAATCTTCATACTCTGGATTGTAAATGAGCTCTTGGTTTTTACTTACATAGGACACAGCAACATAGAAAGTCTTCCCAGCTTTTTGTTGCTTTTGATCCTTCTCACTTGGGACTTCCAGTCTCTAAGAGAACACTGTCCAATTGGATTGCTCAGTGTATTTCTTTCGCCTACCAGAGTAAGAACCTTTCTCTGGAGAGCCATGTCACAGCTCATAATGTGAGGGCCATGGCCACCTCTATGGCTCATCTAAATTCTGTTTCCATCGACCAGATCTGTCGAGCAGCCACCTGGGCCTCTGTTCATACCTTCACAGCCCATTACTGCTTGGACAAGGATTCCCGCCGGGATGCCTTGTTTGGTCAGGCTGTCCTCAGACACCTGTTCCATTCTTAAACAACACCTGCCCTCCTTCCCTGGATGGTTGCCTGATATCCATAGGAGGACGCAGACCCCTTTCAGGGTCTCATATCCTTGGGGATCTCCCAGGCATCTCAGCTAGGGAGTCCCCATATGTGAAGACTCATTCCTGCTTGTTCCTGGAGATAGCACAGTTACTTGCCTGTAACAGGTGATCTCTGGGAACAGCAGGAATAAGTCTTCACAACCCACCCACCTCCCCTAGGAGTTGTATCTCTTTTCTTTCTTTCCTTTCCTCTCTCTCTCTATTGTCTCAGCTTTAAACTCGAACTGAGGAGAGTTGGTTAGGAAAGGCTGGAAGGCAGCGCACAGGCGCTGTGGGATGCTCCCAAAAGCTTTCCTTTTTGGGAAGCTGGGGAGCGTTCCCGCGCAGGCTCCGTCGGTACCGATGTACCCATATGTGAAGACTTATTCCTGCTATTCCCAGAGATCACCTGTTACAGGTAAGTAACTGTGCTATCCACCTTATACAAGGTTCCATCATGACAAGGTAGTCCTTAGGACTCATCCACACTTTATGCCAAAGATGGTCTCGCCTTTTCATCTTAACCAAGCGGTCTACCTGCCTGTGTTCTTTCCAAGACCTCATGCATCAGATGCAGAAAGGAATCTTCATACTTTGGACTGTAAAAGAGCTTTAGCCTTTTACTTGCAAAGAACACAGCAACATAGAAAGTCCTCTCAACTCTTTGTTGCTTTTGACCCTTCTCATTTGGGACTTCCAATCTCCAAGAGAACACTGTCCAGCTGGATTGCACAGTGTATTTCCTTTGCCTATCATAGTAAGAATCTTCCTCTGGAGGGCCATGTCACAGCTCACAATGTGAGAGCCATGGCAGCTTCAGTGGCTCATCTGCACTCTGTGTCTATCGACGACATCTGTCGAGCAGCCACTTGGGCCTCGGTTCATACCTTCACAGCCCATTACTGCTTGGACAAGGACTTCCGCCGGGATGCCTTGTTTGGTCAGGCTGTTCTCCAACACCTGTTCCATACCTAATCAACTCCTACCCGCCATCCCTGGTTGGATGCCAGAGATCCATTGGGGGAAGTGGAGCCCTTTCACAGGGAACTGGGAGCAAAACGTCACGTCAGAAACAGTCCACAGTAGAGGAACGTGATATGTCCAAGGATAGGAACAAAATAAATATGTTTAAAAAGAGGCTTTTATTACAATACCAATGGATGCTGCCCACCCGACACAGGCCGTGTTCCATTTATTAAAACTTCATCAGGGGTAAAGGGCAACTAAAAACAAAAAACATCCAATAAATACATTCAAATAACACATGACATTAAAACATTCATTAAATGAAAGAATATAAATAATTAAAACCATAGTAACCATATAGTAAAAAATATATACATTAAACACTTATATAATAAGATAAATAAAATTGTTGGAACGCTATATAAATAACAAAGAGAGACTGAGGAAGGAGCAAAGACAATCACACCCATAATGTACTAGTGCAAAAACCAGTGAACCAAAAGAAGAAGAGGAAAAAGTGACCTGTCAGTAAATATAAAACCGGCTTCAGCAGTTAAAATTTTAAAAAATGACTGAATAAATAATAGTCTTCATCAACATGTGCAAGAACCGAGTGCTTAAAAAATATAATATGCTTAAAAATATAAAAACCTAAAGACATACCTAGTGCCACGCCGATTAGGTGACTCAATACAGTATTACATCAACAGTTAAGAATATAAATATAAAAATTACTTAAAAACAAATAAATAAACAACAATGTGTGCAAGAACCGAGTGCTTAAAAGTGTAAAACCATGCCTGGTGCCGTGCCGATTTAATGACTGAACACTATACTCACTAGCAATTCTCACATTGGCCAAAGTTATGTAGAGTCTCTTCTTAAGCACAAACTATATTAAGAGCCAAAGAATGCATTAACAGGGCAACATAAAAAAAACAAAGGCCCAGAATTATGGTATATTCAGACTTACTCACATTATGTAACAAGTCCAACCAGGCTGCACACTTAATGGCAATGTCACCGGAGTAATGAATACCTTCAAAAGCGCCGACGAAGAGCTTGAGGGCAAAAACATGTTATTGCAAACTTTAAAAAGTTGCAAGATTGCCGACATTAAAAAACTTGGGAAACAGGAAAAACCTACCATGTTCATCCAAGCGTCTCGTCTACTCTCTCAAAATCGTGCCGAAACTACCAAGCGTTGTGGATTCCCGCATAATAAAAACGCCGGCGCATGTGCATACAAGGAAGTGGGAGGAGCCAACGATGACATCAATACCAAAATAAAACCCCCTAACTGGACTCAAAAAACGGCAAACGCACTGCGATGTCAAAAAGTATTCTAGACATATTTAATCTTAACACTACAAAAAAATCCTTAAAAAGATATATACTAAGAACAAGAATAAAAAAAAAATATATAAATATGTAAAATACCAAATTAAGATCATAGGGATCGCGAAAATTAATCTCAAGTAAAAAAAGGGGGACATAGGTTTGGTTTGTCCATTATTGTACACTACGCTGTCCTGTGATATTATTAGGATTTTAAAGAAAGAGTGGTATCTGGTACAATCCTTGGAAGGTTTTGAAGACGTACCACTCACGATAGCTCATAAGCGAAATGTGAATTTGAAGAACCTCTTGGTCCCCTCCGCCCTTACGGAACGTGCTTTTGCCCCAAGAATCAAGGGTCATTATCAGTGTGGCCGCTGTTCTGTGTGTGTGCATGCTTTATCTATGAAAGAATTTGTGCATCCTGGTTCTCAAAAAAGATTTCATCTCAATGATTTCTCGAATTGTGAGACATCGCATGTCATATATGTCATCCTATGTCCATGCAGTAAACTTTGTCGGTAAGACTTTACGTAGTGTGCGGATTAGGATCATAGAGCACAGGAGTGCGATCAAGCGAGGGAATATAGAAAAACCTTTGGTAGAGCACTGGATTCAACAAGCACATAAAATCTCAGACATTAAGTTTTTTGTCATTAAAAAGGTGAAGATGAACTGGAGAGGCGGCGACATCAACAAAACAATTTTACAACTAGAACAGAGGTATATTTTTATGTTGGATGCAATGGCACCCAATGGGCTTAATTTAGAACAAGATTTTTCAGTTTTTTTATAATTTGATTGGTATTTTTAATTTTTGAGTTGATATGCATTACTTCTGCTTTTTGATCATTTTGTGTTTGTTTTAAATATATGCTATTTTTGAGTATGGCACTTTTTATTTCGATTTTTATGTCTTCTGAACCCATTTGGTTTTTGGGTTGGCCCCCCTCCCCTTTTTATGTAATGAAGAATGGTTGGGGTACACAACCTCCCTTCCCCCCTCCCCCCCTTTTTTCCTTCCCCCTTTCTCCCCTCCCCCCCTTTTTTCTTTTTCCCTTCCTTTTTCCTTTTCCCTTTTCCCCCTTCCCCTTTCTCTCCCCCTCCCTCTTTCTTCCTCCTTTCCTGCCTTCCCCCCTTCCCCTCTCCCCTCCCTCCCCCCCCTTACTCCCTTCCCTCCTCCCTCTTCCCACTCCCCCCTTCCTCTCTTCCTCCCTTCCTTCTCCTTCCTCTCTTCCTCCCTTCCTTCCCCCTTCTCCTTTCCCCCCTCTTTTTCTTTTTTTCCCCTCTTCTCCCTCCCTTCCTCCCCCTTCCCCTTCTCTCTCCTCTTCCCCCCCTACCCCTTCCCCCTCCCCCCCCCTTTTTTTACTTAAGATTAATTTTCGCGATCCCTATGATCTTAATTTGGTGTTTTACATATTTATATATATATTTTTTATTCTTGTTCTTAGTATATATCTTTTTAAGGATTTTTTTGTAGTGTTAAGATTAAATATGTCTAGAATATTTTTTGACATCGCAGTGCGTTTGCCGTTTTTTGAGTCCAGTTAGGGGGTTTTATTTTGGTATTGATGTCATCGTTGGCTCCTCCCACTTCCTTGTATGCACATGCGCCGGCGTTTTTATTATGTGGGAATCCACAACGCTTGGTAGTTTTGGCACGATTTTGAGAGAGTAGACGAGACGCTTGGATGAACGTGGTAGGTTTTTCCTGTTTCCCAAGTTTTTTAATGTCGGCATGTTGCAACTTTTTAAAGTTTGCAATAACATGTTTTTGCCCTCAAGCTCTTCGTCGGCGCTTTTGAAGGTATTCATTACTCCGGTGACATTGCCATTAAGTGTGCAGCCTGGTTGGACTTGTTACATAATGTGAGTAAGTCTGAATATACCATAATTCTGGGCCTTTGTTTTTTTATGTTGCCCTGTTAATGCATTCTTTGGCTCTTAATATAGTTTGTGCTTAAGAAGAGACTCTACATAACTTTGGCCAATGTGAGAATTGCTAGTGAGTATAGTGTTCAGTCATTAAATCGGCACGGCACCAGGCATGGTTTTACACTTTTAAGCACTCGGTTCTTGCACACATTGTTGTTTGTTTATTTGTTTTTAAGTAATTTTTATATTTATATTCTTAACTATTGATGTAATACTGTATTGAGTCACCTAATCGGCGTGGCACTAGGTATGTCTTTAGGTTTTTATATTTTTTAAGCATTTTATATTTTTTAAGCACTCGGTTCTTGCACATGTTGATGAAGACTATTATTTATTCAGTCATTTTTTAAAATTTTAACTGCTGAAGCCGGTTTTATATTTACTGACAGGTCACTTTTTCCTCTTCTTCTTTTGGTTCACTGGTTTTTGCACTAGTACATTATGGGTGTGATTGTCTTTGCTCCTTCCTCAGTCTCTCTCTTTTATTTATATAGCGTTCCAACAATTTTATTTATCTTATTATATAAGTGTTTAATGTATATATTTTTTACTATATGGTTACTATGGTTTTAATTATTTATATTCTTTCATTTAATGAATGTTTTAATGTCATGTGTTATTTGAATGTATTTATTGGATGTTTTTTGTTTTTAGTTGCCCTTTACCCCTGATGAAGTTTTAATAAACGAAACACGGCCTGTGTCGGGTGGGCAGCATCCATTGGTATTGTAATAAAAGCCTCTTTTTAAACATATTTATTTTGTTCCTATCCTTGGACATATCACGTTCCTCTACTGTGGGCCCTTTCACAGGGAGACACAACTTCTGGGGTCTCTCCCTGACATCTAAAGCTAGGGAGTCCCCATATGTGATGACTACATTCCTGCTTGTTCCTGGAGATAGCATAGTTACTCACCTGTAACAGGTGATCTCCGGGAACAGCAGGAATTTAGTCTTCACAACCCACCCACCTCCCCTAGGAGTTGTATCTCTCTATCTCTTTCTCTTTCCCTCTCTCTCTCTTTGTCTCAGCTTTGAACTCAACTGGAGAGAGGCAGTTGGGAAAGGTGGGAAGGCTGCACGCAGACACTGGGATGCTCCTAAAAGCTTTCTAATTGGACGCTGGGGAGCGTTCCCATGCAGACTCCGTCAGTACCGACGATACCCATATGTGAAGACTAAATTCCTGCTGTTCCCGGAGATCACCTGTTACAGGTGAGTAACTATGCTTTCTAGCATTGCAGCAGTTCCGTGTGCTGCTTCTGGGCAAGGTCCTCCACCATATATCAACTTCCAGGGCGGCACGGGGAGTCCTCTCCTGGCTAAGGAGATCGCTCCACTGCTTCAGTGGGTGGAGACATATCTTCTGCTAATATCTGTGGTCCACATCGCTGGGAAAGAAAATTTTGGAAGCAGACTTTCTCAGTTGAATGAGAGTCGATCCGGGAGAGTGGACGTTGGTGGACTGGCAGCCGGTGATGGATCTGATGGCCACCTTCCACAACGCCAAAGCGTCTCGTTTCTTCAGTTGCCGCCACGAACTGATGTTGGAAGGGCTCAACGTCTAACACAGCCTTGGCCTGCAGAGGATCTGCTGTATGTTTCCTCCATAGCTTCTGATCGGTCGGGTTGTTCAGAGGGCAGAGGTGCATCGCAGTCTGGTGACACCGGACTGGCCACAGCGGCCCTGGTATGTGGACCTGATCAGTAGGAGCGCCATACAGATTACTGGATCAGTTAGATCTGCTGACGCACGGTCCAGTGTGCATCCCGCAGGTGGGTCGGTTCTCACGGCCTGGCTATTGAAAGTGTGCTGTTGAGAAAAGAGAGGCTATTCTCCTGTGTTGATTTAAACTCTCTTACGAGCGCGGAAACAGTCCACCTTATTGCCCTGTGTATGCATCTGGAGGTTATTTGAGGTGTCATATTCCGACAGGGGCTCTAATGCCTTTTGGGCGTCTGTACTGGATATCTTGGCCTTTCTGCAAGGTGGGATGGATAAGGATCTGGCCCTGAACTTGCTCCGAGTTCAGGCTGCAGCCTTATCCTGCTACCGGGGTCCCGTAAAACGGATGGCCTTGGCGGCTTATCTGGATCTGTCTGTTTCTTTGAGCTGTGCAGCATATTTGCCCACCACTGCATATTACGGTTCCCAGCTGTGATCTGAACTTGGTCCTATCAGCTTTGTCGAAGCTGCTGTTCGAGCCTTTGGGTTTGGTGACCTTAAAAGATCTCACGCTAAAGGTTGTGTCACTGGTGGCCATGTGTTCGGCCAGATGGATCTTAGAGTTGCAGGCTTTGTCCTGTCAGAAGCCCTTTCTGATGCTGTCCCGGGAAAAGGTGGTTTTGCGGCCTGTGCCATCGTTTTTACCTAAGGTGGTTTCTGCCTTTCACTTGAACCAGATGGTGGTGTTGCCCACTTTTCTAGAGGAGACTGACCAGCAGCAACACTGTCTCTAAACATGCGGGTACTGCATCGCAACTTGAAACGCACTCTACCTTTTTGCAAGTCAGATCATTTGTTTGTTTTGTATAGAGGCTCTCATAAAGGGGAGGCCGCGTTCAAGGCCTCCATTGCTCGGTGGCTTAAGGAAGCCATCACCCCTGCTTATTTGTTGTGACGTAAGGAGTTGCCTCAGGAGTTGCGGGCACACTTGACTAGGGCACAAGCCTCTTTCTGAGCGGAGTTCAGTCTAGTGCTTCCCGCAGACATCTGCAGACCAGCAACCTGGTCATTGCTCCACATTTTTATGAAACACTATCGGTTGGACATTCAGGCAAGAGCGGATGCTCTGTTTGGGACTCAGGTCTTGGAGGCCAATCTTGCGTGGCCCATCCTCATTTAAATAATGCTCTGGTACATCCTGGTAATCTGGACTGGACTGGAGGGACGCTATGGAAAGTGAAATTAGATCTTACCTGCTAATTTTCTTTCCTTTAGTTCCTCCAGTGCAGTCCAGCATGCGCCCAAGTCTTCTTGTTGGATTTTGGCGCAAGCCTGGATAAGATTGCTAGCATATGGGTGTGCGTTCAGGGTGCATGCGGAGGTCTTCCTTCGGTTCCAGTGACCCAGGCATCAATTGACCTGTTAAGGATCATGTGTACTTACAGACTATGGGTCCTTCTGTTGGAGGTAGTTAGGCGTAGCTGTATATAGTTGGTTTTGACCAGGTGCTAATTGCATCTGTTTGTTTTGCTATTTGGATACTGGCTTGGTGGGAGGAGTTCAGTCCCTTTTATGGGATGACATCACCAAAAGCCTAGAATTCTCAGTCTCCAACTGCTGGAATGGGATAAAGACCTGGTAGTCTGGACTGGATTGGAGGGACTAAAGGAAAGAAAATTAGCAGGTAAGGTCTAATTTCACCATTCATCAATACAAATAAAATCTGGCACAATTTGTTTCTAACAGAAGGCCTTTTTGCTCCTAGAGCCTCTCTGATTCTGATGAAGGATAGTGAGGATAAGGATAGGACACATGAAGTATGTATTTTTGAATGAAAGTGTGTCATTGAGCTGAGATTGGAACTTGTCAAAGTCTAGTTGGGCTAGGTAAAAACAATGAAAATGCATTGGTTCAAATGCTTTTTTGTTTTTCTTTCTAAGGCTGGTAAAAATTGGATGTTTGGGAATGCAAAGTCCCCTCAGCACTGTGAGGTGATGGCTGGACATCTCCGAAACCGCATAACTGCAGAAGGAGCACATTTTGAACTGAGATTACATTTAATCTACTTGATCAATGACGTATTGCATCACTGGTAAGGGCTTTTCCTACTCTCATGTTGTTCCTCTACAGTGCATCATGCAGCCTATGTATCTCCTTCAGGGCTACCAAACTAATACTGGTTTCTAAACCAGCAGTACTAACTATATTCTTCAAAGGCTTGGATCCTAATCCTGTTGTTCATATAGATTAGCACTTTTGCTTGACTCAGTGTTAGCAGGTCACCTTGCCTGTTGAGCATGAAAATGCCCTGTAAGTGGTCTTTGGAGGTTTTGAGAATGCAATAGCAGTTCAGATTTGTGGTAAAACTAGTTACTTAGCTCATACTTGCCCAATAGATGGGATCACTAATGCACTGTGTGCAAATGACACCTGGAATGCTTCACCCGACCAAAGTGTAATTGGGGAGGGTTGGGTTGGGTTTAGCTCATGTTGTTTCTCAGAAGCTCAAGGTGAGTTAGTCGGGTACAGTAGGTATCAATCTGAGTTTGTGCCTGAGGCAATGGAGGGTTAAGTGACTTGCCCAAGATCATCTGGAGCAGCAATGCGATTCAAACCTATTTCTTGCTTCATCTTTTGGTTTTATTTTACAGTTCTCATATTAATATTTTTTCTATGAGTTTTAAGGGATTAAAACTGTGTTTTTGATCATAACCATATATTCTGTCCCTCCGTTAACACTCTCTTTGAGCCCATACTTCAGCCCTTCATGTTGCATTCAGGATTTATATAGGCCATTGTTTTCCAGCCAGTGTGCAACAGGGAAAAGTCACCACTGCCTGGTGGCTTAGATCCAGACTAGCACATGGGTTCTCCTTTCAACATGTTACAGTAACAAGCAGGACCGTGCCAAGCTTAAAATACACCCTGTGCGACTTGTGAACCTGGTGCCCTTGTTTCCTCCCAGCCAATGTGCAGGAACTCGCTCTTTTTTAGCTTCCTGCAAGCCCAATGATGGTATCAGTGCCCCTTCCATAATTGTGCTCTTTGTGGCCGTACTGCTCGCACAGACCTTGGTATGGCTCAGAAACCAGTTTTGGCTGTTAAACATGCAGGCCTTTTTCTGAGTCCATGAGTAGTCACACATACCTCACTTTCCTAGATACAGCATGAGCCCTGGCTTATGGGCAGCATGTGGAACACAGATAGCCAGATCCTAGTTTGTGCAGCGCACACAGTGCATATTGCACCATCTCTTCCTCCTTCTAAGCTACTTCCTTACAGTTCTTCCCTAGCTTTTTCCTTCTGGCCATATGAGTCCTTTCCCATGTCCATGCTGTCTGCTCCACAGAGATTTGTGTGTTTGCACAGCATTCTGGAAAATGTAGATGTACCTTAAACTTGAAAAAATTAGGAAACACTAATATAGATCACTGGGACCCTACCTGTCCTTCCAGCTATCAGCCTCTCTCTCTTCTTCCCTTGGCTTCAAAACTACTTGAATGGCCAGTTTGCCACTGCTGTCTTGACTTTCTTTCCTCTCAAGCCCTTCTGGATCCAATGCAGTCTGGCTTTCATCTTCTACATTCCACAGAAATGGCTTTTGCCAAAGTTTCCAGCGACTTGTTCCTCGTCAAATCCAAGGGTGTTTACTCAGTCTCATCCTTCTTGACATTTTTGCTGCCTTTGACACTGTTGATCACCACCACCTTCTCAATACCCTGTTCTCTCTTGCATTTAGGAACTCTGTTCTGTTCTGTCCTGTCCTGGTTTTCTAATTTATTTGTCTCATCGCGCTTTTAGTGTATGTTCTGGTGGATCCTCCTCTACTGCCATCCTGCTTTCAGTTGGTGTATCTCAAGGCTCTGTCTTGGGACCTCTCCTTTTCTCTCTCTACACTCATCCCTTGGTGCACTTATTTCCTCCCATGGTTTTCAGTACCATCTTTATGCTGATGACCAGGGGCGGATCTGCTGTGAAACTAATGAAGCATAAGCTTCAGGGCCCCTAATCCCGGAGGGGCCACAGATGCGACTTTGGTCCACATTGCATAAAACGTTTGGATCTACTGAATGAGAAGGGGTTTAAAAAATGAATAATAATATTAAAGTGTAATTCAATACAAAATAATAGTTAAAATAAAAATTAAAAGTTTTTGAAAGTATCATGTAGGCTAGCCGCAAACAAAAAAAATGTTCTGAGATGTTGTGATTAAATTTTTTAAAAAATTGTGATCTGTCATGGGGCAACCACAATTGAATACGATAACAGTGGTTACCAAGACCTTGTTGCTAGTTGTGAAGGCGCCCCCATAACAGTTGAAGCTTCAGGGCCCCTAAAATGTAGGTCCGCCACTGCTGATGACTCTCAGATCTACCTCTCTGTGCCTGAAATCTCTCCAGGAATCCAGTCCTGGATCTCTGCCTGGATGTCTTACTGCCACCCGAAACTAAACATGACCAAAACTGAGCTCCTTATCTTTCCTCTTAGGTAAATCATTTTTATTGTTATAATTATAAACATCAAAAACTACAGTAACAAATACAGAGCCGAAATACAACAAACATTGAGACCAATATACAACACAATACTGTCCCCCCAAACATCCCCTTCCCCTTTCCCCTTATTACTGCAAGCCACACAAGAGCATACACGTTGCTCCCCGCCAACTTGACTTAAAATGTTCCTCCCTCCTAGTCTCCTCCCCTGCCCCCCATCCCCCCCAGCTACCACCCCCCCCCTGCAGCTCCCCAATCAATCCAAGCAAGCCTATCATGCCTCTCATACTACCTTCCTCTTCTTAAGGGGCTGAATCTCTCAGGGGCCCCCACACCTTAATGAACCGCTCCCACGCCCCTCCTGCTAGCAGCCGAGCCGTACGCTGATCCATCTCCATCAACTCCGGCATGGCCCCCTCCCACCCCCCACCGCAGGCGCAGCCTCTTTCAGCCAACACCGCAGGATACATAATTTTACAATGATAAAGCCTTTTGCACAGAGTTTACGCCCACTGTCCCAAAGGGGTTGCACTCCTTCACAAGATCCAAATAGGCACCATTCAAGAGTTAACTCCACTTTAGTTTGTAACCACCTCTCCAGCAGTCGACCCACTGCCAACCAGAACCCCTGAATATGGATGCAAAACCAGAATCGATGGGCAAAACCCCCTTTTTCTACCTTGCAGAGGCTACAGAGATCTGTCGCTGCCAAGCCCGCTTTCGCCGCCCAAATGTTATGTACATAAGCTCTCCACAAAAACTTATATTGAATTTCCTGCAATTGCACTGTTTCTGAGATAGCTTTAATTTCCGCAAACGCTCCTCGCAACCGCTCTACGGTGGCCTGTAGAACACCATCTTTCTGCCACTTCTCCTCTAAGCCTACCAAGCACATATCCTGCCCCGCAGGGTATAACGCCCTAGCCATAGCGCCGATGGTAATCTTCCCCTCCAATGTTTTAAACAACTCCAGCATCCCTTCCCTCTTTAACACCTCCGCATAGTCCATCCTCAGCGCAGCAATGTAATGTCGGACCTGCAAATAAAAATAGAAATCCCGCGGCTCTAAGTGGAACCTCCCCCGCAACGAAGCGAACGAGTCCACCTCTGCCGTGTCTGCCATCCGAGGTGCCCAACGAATCTCACACCTTTAGACGCCCAAACTGTCGCCACGGCAGCCCCACAGCCAGGTGGAAAAGCCGGATTTCCACCAGTCACCCGGCCACGTCCTCCCCTGTGGCAGCAAAGCGCCTCCCATGCCGTGCGCAGGGCGTTCCAAAACACCGAGTGCTTACAAGCCACAGGGAGTTGCCCCCTTCCTACATGCACCAGTATCATTCGATGCCGTGGGGCGGCCATCTCATCAAGAATAGCCAAGGGCACTACCTCTGAAGTGTCCTCCATAAAGTCACGAAAAATCCGCGTCCAGCACACCAGGTTGTACCACCGAAGCGACAGCAACCCAGCTCCGCCATTCTCCCTAGGTTGCAGCAGAGTATTTAACGCGATGCGGGCCCGCCGGCCCCTCCATAAGAACCGCGACAGGTATCTACCCAACTGCCTCAGATCTCGACGTGACAGCCATACAGGGATATGACGTAGAACATATGCCCAACGAGGTAACTCCACCATATTAAAGAGTGCTATTCTGCCACTCAACGACAGTGGCAGCTCCTGCCAGGCCCGTAGCCGATGTGCCATCCCCTCCATCAGCAACGGAACATTCATCTGGTACAACTGGTCTAGCCTCTCTGGAATCTGAATACCAAGATAGCGTATCTGCCCCTTCGCCCACACTAGGGGAAAAGTACCACGCCACACTCACCGACATCCCCCACCCACATCGAGCCCGAAAGATTTGGCCGTGTTAATTTTCAAACCTGAAAAGGTACCAAAACATTCAATGATCTGCAGCGCCCGCACCAATGACACTTGCAGATTCGTCAGACAAAACAGCAGATCATCTGCAAAGGCACTGAGCTTAAGCTCGCCTGCTGCCCAGGCAACCCCCGTCACCTCCTTCTGACCCATCAACTTCACCAAAAGGGGCTCCAAATGTAATATAAAAAGGAGGGGCGACAGAGGGCACCCCTGGCGAGTCCCCCTGCGCAAAACAAACGGCTCCGATCGTTCTCCGACCATAATAAATGCCCGCGGTTCAGCATACAGGGCACGTATCCACTCCACATAATGTCCCACAAATCCAAACCGATATAAAGCCTCAAACATATAGTCCCAGGAGACCCGATCAAAGGCCTTCTCCGCGTCCAGGCTAGCTAACAATAAAGGACAGTTTTCCTGGAGGCACCGCTCCACGCTCAACAGCACCTGTACAATGTTCCGAGCTGCAACCCTCCCTCGCACAAATCCCGCCTGATACTGCCCAATAAGACGGGACAATACTGCCTGTGCCCGCAGTGCTAGTACCGATGCAAAAATCTTCATATCGACATTAATTAGTGAGATAGGCCTATAAGATGCCGGATCCTCCGGGTCTTTCCCAACTTTATGTATCAACGAGATAGAGGCCGTCCGCATATCCCTTGGGAACTGTCCAACCTCCAGAACTTCCATGTATACCGCTGCCAAAGTGGGCACCACCTGCCTCTCCAATATTTTATAAAACTCCATACTGTACCCGTCTGGGCCCGGCGCCTTATGTAATTTCCCCTCTCTGATCACCTTTTGCATCTCTGCCTCAGATATCGGTTGGTTCAGCATCTCCCGCTCCTGCTGCGTCACTTGGTTTAACGTCGCATCTTTCCAAAAGGCCTGCGCTTGCTCTCTATCCGCACCTTCCGGAGTATATAGGCGACTATAAAAACGTTTAAACACCTCTGCTATCTCCGCGGGTTCCGTTCTCTGTCTACCCTTCTCGTCGCGGAGCCGCATCACCAAGTGATTCCCCTGCCAATCTCGTACCATTCACGCTAACAGTCTTCCCGAACGATTCCCAAAGCGAAAGAACTGATGCCTATAGTACTGCAAATCAAAAATCGCTCGTTCCTGAAGAAGATTATAAACCTGTCGCTGGATCTCAATATACTCCTGCAGCGCCACTCCTCTCGGCTGTCGCAGAGAAGCCTTCTTCGCCTGCAACTCCCGCGTAAGCGTCATCAAATCTTCATTTACCCTACGCTGTTGTCGAGCTACATACGCAATCACCTGCCCACGGACTACCGCCTTCCCCGCTTCCCACAAAGTGACCACCGAAGAGACACTGCCCTCATTATTCCCCAAATACTCTCGCCATTGATCCTGGACATAGTCCTGAAAATCTGTCCTGTGCCAAAGATGTCTGGGAAAGGACCTTCTACCCCCCAGTCTACGATGGCCTGCCCAAGCTAGGGTCACCATCGCATGATCCGATACCATGATTGGGCGAATCTCCGCCCTCCGAACTCTCCCAACGTCCGCCTGCCGCACTAAAACGTAATCGATGCGAGACCATGTCTGATGCGCTCGCGACAGATGGGTGTAGTCACGCTCACTACCATGCAGCATGCGCCAAACATCTATCAAACCGCTAGCCTGACTGAGGTAGCTCACGCCTTTGGAGGCCCACCTACCAGCGTTCTCACCCGGGGCAGACTTATCCAATACTGGCTCATGTGGACAATTAAAATCTCCCGCTAGAATAACTGGCACATTAGGTAAACCACCGATCTTCCTAGCCACAGCCTCAAAAAACCCATGCGAATATTGATTAGGAGCATATATATTTCCTAAGACCATTTCTTCACCATTAATCTTCACATGCACCCAAAGATACCGCCCCATTGGATCCGGGTCCTCACTTAAAATTTCTACTGTGAGGCCCTTATGGAAGAGGAATGCAACCCCCTTCCGCCGACCCTCTGCCGCATCCGCTGCACAGACCCGCCCGACCCACTTCTTTTGAAGTTTAGCATGTTCTTTGGTGTTTAAATGTGTCTCCTGCAAAAACGTCACTTGGGCTCCTGCTTTTTGCAGCGCCTGAAGTACCTTAGTGCGTTTTATCAGCGTGTTTAGGCCCCCCACGTTCCAAGAAACAAACCCCACATCAGACCCTATTAGCCCCCATTTCCCGCTCTTGAACACAATAAAACCTATAACTGCAACCATCGGGCCGAGTGCTGCCCAGCCTCAGCACCCTGGTCCCCCCTCCTCCAGCCATGACCCACAGCCCCCCCACAGACAGGATCCACGACCCAGAAGCACTTCCAATCCCACCTCCCCTCCCCCCATCCTACAAGTCCCCCCAATCCCACTTCTAACAATTCCCTTACCGCTCCGCTGAAATCCCCTCCCCCCGCTCCCCCCCCCATCTCTTCCCCCCAACCCCACCCTCCCCTTATAAAAACCATGCATACTACTCCTGGCCCCCCTCGCCAGGCCCGAGACTCACCGCAGTGCGCTGCAGGGCTGTCCTACCCACGTCTTACCCCCCCCCCAAGCAAGAGCAAGAACCCCCCCTTGGTGTGCAACAATAGTGGATCCCCCTCAGCCACACTCATATCAACCATACACCCCTCAGCCACACAATTGCACAGATAAAATCACAATTCTATGAATACATGGACTTATACTAACCTATCCCCCTATCATAGCAATCACTAACCACCAACACTCACACTACACTCAACATCACATATCTGTGTCTAGAAACCCCCCCTTGAAACCCAGTAGCAGCCACACAGTGCCACCAATCACTCATACGCCAACAGTCATCCCACCAAGCCTGCTCATGCTCGCAAAAGGCAGTTCCAGCCCTACATGGCAGCAAAATAAAACACATATAAGTCCACTGCTTATCATGGTCCGCCAGCTTTCCCTACTCATGCTCGTGCTCGCCGTCGGCACAGCACCTGCAGGCCTCACTCGTGTCGTCCTTCAACTGGTGCTTGCTTACTTGTCTGCCCGCACATGCCCAACTCTTCCATAAATCTCGTCGCCTCTGCCACCGTAGACAGCACATGCTGCTTTCCTTCATGGTGTACTCTGAGTGTCGCCGGGAAAGCGAGGTTAAAGCGCACATGCTTCTTGAAAAGGGCTGCGCACAGCAGCGAGAACTCTTTCCTCTTTGCTGCTACCGATGCAGAGTAGTCCTGAAAGAGTAATACCTGGTGATTGTACAAAGTCAGGTCCCTCTTCTTGCGAAACGCCTGCAACAACAACCACTTATGCTGGAAGTTGAGAATTTTTGCAATAATCACTCTAGGCCTCTGCCGATGTTCAGTCCTAGGCCCCAGATGGTGAACACGCTCCACTTTCATGTGCCCGACAAGCTCTTCCAGGCCTAACTCTCGCGGCAGCCATGTCTCCACCAAATCCAACAGCATAGCATCCGTTTTGGTCTCCGGGATGCCGACAAGCCGCACATTGTTCCTCCAAGATCGATTCTCCAAATCATCAACCTTTTCAAGTAGGGCTTCCACCTGCTGTCGTAGCCGACTCCCCTCCCGGGCTTGCTTACCCTCCGCATCCTCGAGCGCTGACACCCGATGTTCTAACTCGTCAACTCTATGTGTACACTCCATGAGCGCCTCAGCCACAGTCTCCAACTTGCTTAAAATCATATCAAATTTGGGCTCAAGCAGTTTCGCCACTTCCCGTGCCAGCTCTTCGGGCCCTGAGTCCACGCTCTCACCACCCGGCGATCGAGGCGCCACCATATTTGCTGTCGGCCCCGCAGCAGCAGCGGCCCCAGGCTTCGGCACTTTCTCCTTCTCCTTTCTCATTGGAGCCGGCATTTCCCGGTAAATCCATCCACCTGCACTTGCACGCCCGCACCACCTTTCACACACGGGGATTTCTGCAGGGATTTGCTGGGGTAATCACAATAAAATTGCCGATTAATAGCAGGACGGCCCCGGAGCGAGCAGAGACACCTCTTACTCACTCATGCGGCACGTGGTCTCTCTCCTTATCTTTCCTCTTAAACCCACCTCTCACCTTCCTCCCTTTTTTGTTTCTATGGATGACGCTACACTCCTCCCCATTTCCTCAGCTTGCAACCTTGGGGTCATCTTTGACTCTCTCTTCCTCAGTGCACATCTAACAGCTAAAACCTGCTGCTGCTTATCTATAACATCAACAAAATTTGTCCCTTTCTTTCTACTCACATTCCTAAGACCCTTATCCACTTACTAATCGCCTCCCATCTTGACTATTGTAAACTGCTCCTTTCTGGTCTCCCTCTGAATTATCTCTTTCCTCTTCAATCTGTTCAAAACTCAGCTGCACGGCTTATCTTCCACTAGTGTCACTGTGTTCATGTATCCCCTTTTCTCAAATCACTTCACTGGCTCCCTATCAGTTTCCGCATCCAGTTCAAACTTCTCCTACTGACCTACAAGCGCATTCATTCTGCGGCTCCTCACTACCTTTTCTCTCTTATCTCACACTACACCCCTCCTTGGGATCTCTGCTCCTCTGGCAGATCCCTTTTATCTGTGCCCTTCTATGCCACTGCCAACTCCAGACTTTGTTCATTCCATCTTGGTGCTTTATATGCCTTGAACAAACTACCTGAGTCTGTGCATCAGCCTCCTCCTCTAGCCCTATTCAGATCTAGGCTGAAAACCCACCTCTTTGAAGCCAATTTTGGATCCTAATGCTCCTCACTCTCTTGTCCACTACTTACCATACTCTAGTTCCAAGTTTCACTATATGTTTTGTCTTGATTAGATTGTAAGCTCTAATGAGCAGGGACTGTCTCTTGCCTCTATACAACGCTGCATACGCCTTGTAGCTCTATATAAACAGTCAGTTGTAGTAATAGTGCAACAATGCGCTTGTTCTGAAAATGTTCACCATGACAGCTTCCTCATTGATCTTGGTTTATAACTGTAGGAGCATTTAACTAAAAGACTCATTTAGAAACTTAATAGTAGTATGTTCTCCAAGACTAAAATAAAAATCAAAAGGTATAAAAGCTCTTGGGAGCTTATATTAGTGCATGCAACTGAACCAGATGCAGCATTCTGGTGTTTGTAGTTTTCATGTACCAGGCGGTGTTGCTAATTATGTGTGGATGGGAAATGGGGGGGGGGGGGGAGAGGGAGGAGGTAGTATATGTGCCTAAAGAAAGGATGATGGCTGTAAAGCTGTAGCACATCAGTATAATCGGTGTCAACTGGTGGGTTAAGGGAATAGTAAACTCGGGATCCCCAAAATATCTCTTCTTTTCAGGCCATTCAGAATTATGTATACCATTTAAAAACTAGAATTGCTGATATGCAATGGATCTTGTTCCACAATGCTTGACCCAGTACAAGCATTGTGGAACTTGTGTCTCTTGGGGAAACTGCTAGGTACATATGACCTAGATTGGCCACTGTTGGAAACAGAATACTGGGCTTGATGGACCTTGGTCTGACCCAGTATGGCATATCTTATGTTCTTATGTTCATGGTGCTTGTGTTAGTAATCAGAGCTATGTGCAGCCTCAAAAGGATCAACATCAGCCTGCCCTGGCTTGGGGCCGAGTTTGATCATCTACTGCTTGCCAATGAGGTCTTCTTGTCTTAGACTAAAATATTTATGTATTTCTAGGTTTGTGAATGTGACCTGAATGTCATACCTTCTGGAATGAGCATGCTACTTGTGGTTGCAAAGTTTTGTTGGATCCATAAAGTTAACAAGCTGTAGAAGATACCTAGCTTCAGTTGGGTGCCATTCTTAACACCATATTCTTCCTGATATCGTACTCCTTTCTTTTTGACTGCCTTTCTGTTGAGTAGAAACTATAAGTGAGACTTTTGTATTAGATGAGCATAAAGCTTTTGAGAGCTCCAGCCCTTTATCATTTTGGTACAGAATGGGTAGGTTAGTCTAATCAAAAAATCTTATCCGTAACTTGATTCTTTTGATCTTTTATTTCTATATCTCTAACTCAGCAGTCACAGAACTTTATTCTCTTTTACTGGAACACACTTTAACTTTGCCCCACAGTCCCTCAAGGATCCTTTGATGTGTGTGCGTTCTGGCACCTTGTGTGAATTTTGGCACAATTATCCAGTTGCAATATGACCCGGTATGCTCTGTCATATACTATTCTTTTATGATCCACAGCCAGAGGAAGCAGGCACGGGAGTTACTTGCTGCTCTTCAGAAGGTGGTGGTTCCAATTTACTGCACCAGCTTTTTAGCTGTAGAAGAGGACAAACAGCAAAAAATAGCACGGGTAAGCAAGAGTGTGGTGGTTTGTTCAATGTGGACAAGAAAAATTATCCTTGTTAATTTTATATACAGTCAATAGATATTTCAAATACTTGAACATAATTAAAGGCCTGCAGCTTTGCTGTATCTGAGTTACAATCTCATGCGATCTTAGACATGTTGAAAGTGGCTGAAAGACTTCCAGGAAACATGGGGAATGGCAGGGGCTGCTTGATCAGTACCAAACAAATGCCCAAGAAAGTGTGCCATCTCAGTGTACCTTAAATCTTCCTTTCAATGGCTGAGGGAAATCAAAGATGACTCAAAGGGACTGAACTCTGATGACCAAGGATTTTGAGTGCTGCTTTTGCTACAGGAGCTGGAAACTGAATTCTGTTGTCTTATTTGGCAGATCAGAAACATTGATCATGGAACCATCAGGCTCGACCAATTTGGCAGTACGCTCCACACACACACTTCATTATTCCCCAATGTATTATAAAATTGGTCTGTCATCTTAATTACAAACTGTTTAGATATGTAAATGGACATTTATTTAAATTGTTTACTGTATATCCTGCTGATCCCTTGTCTTTGGCGGTCTACAATTAAACATAAATAATTAAAGTAAAGTACAAACACTGAAATAATAAAGCAGTAACTACAGGCTTCCTTATTGTCCCTCCAGTCCAGTCCAGCTGTATGGGTTATGACCTATCACCACTTGTTGGAGACTGAGAATCACTGATTTGATGTCACATTATATGATCCATGCAAAACTGCTCACTTCAGTAATTCTCAGTCTCCAATAGGTGGTGATGAGCTTCCATGCAGTCTGAACTCAACTAAGACTTTTTTTTTTTTTTTTAATATGAATAAAGGCAAATTTGTGCTTGAGGAAAGGAGTGATTCCTGCTCCACTGCTAACCCATTCATTTAGCTTCCTTGAGGTTTGGGGTGCATAACCTGGTGGTCTGGGTCCCTCTCCCTTAGTCCTCCCCTGCCTATAGTGCTAGGATAACCTCTTTAGGAACCCTGCACCAACTTTTGGGAGGGGCCTGGGGGGTCGTCTTTTTAGCAGGACCTGGCCTTTTAAATCTTCGGACGGGGAGGGAGGGGTTAGAGATCTGCAGGGGA
Source organism: Ichthyophis bannanicus (assembly GCA_033557465.1). Taxonomy (NCBI): domain Eukaryota; kingdom Metazoa; phylum Chordata; class Amphibia; order Gymnophiona; family Ichthyophiidae; genus Ichthyophis; species Ichthyophis bannanicus. Next base: position 249,561,208 of record CM066039.1, on the reverse strand, counting down.
ATAGTGTTTACAGCTGCTGCTAGTTTCTCAGCAAGGGGAGAGCACAGAATTGAGACATTTATGCTTATTTCGATCGCTCTGAGGTGAACGGGGACAGTTTAGCGGTGCTGTGTTTTCTTCGTTTAACCTCTGTTTCTTTTTCTTCATGCTGTCGGCTTGCGCTTCTTGTGGCAGCCACCACAGTCCGATTTCGGCGGCTGGTTTATGTCGTGGCTGCAAAGCAGACGGTCGCGCGACTGAAGTATGTTTCTTCGGTAGCTAGACCACCGGCTGTTGAAGCTTTGGGAGGTGATTCGGCTTGCAAAACAGTCCCTCCCCTCAGCCACAGGAGCCTGTTTTTTTTTTATGGGAAACGCAACCATGTTGGTTTCAGCTCAAATGCCAGTGATAGAACCTTCTGACAAGCAATTTGCAGCTCAGGGCTCCTTGGGGGGAGGGGGATCAAGGAGTAAGGTCAGGTGGCTCAGACGTCTCTGCAGTTCTAGGTGTTCCTTTTTCGCCTGAATTTATTTTACTACTGCACCAGGCCTTTTACATGAAGCAGGGTCTGGTGCAGTTTTCTCATAGTTTTGAGGCACTGAGGATAACAGAGAATCTAGTGCCTACAGCTAGGGAGTCTTCAGAGCTGGCTACTAGGTGCCATAGGGTGTAGGAAGAAGTGAGGGACGAATGGGCTTCTGTCCTTTCAGGAGCTTCAAAGGACCCTCTAGAGGGCACTGGGATGAACCCTCTGCAGAGGAGCTGGAGGATAGTGAGATTCTGCCAAGCGAAAATCCCACCATTAGGGTCTTTTATCAGGAAGAGTTGGCAATGCTGATTGCTCAGTTCTTAGCAGCTCTCAATAGCCCTCATGGGATCTCCAGGGAAGGAGGCTACTTTAGAGGAGGCTCTGTTGCAAGGAATTTGGAAACCTCTGAAGTCCTTTCTGCTGCATAGTGCCATTAGAGAGATGAAAGAGGCCAAATGGGAGTTCTGGAAGTCGGTTTAAGAGGCAACAGATTCATTTTGTGCCTATATCCTATTCCATCCGAGGAAAAAGACCACCTCGGGTTACTTAAGGTTGATGAGCTTGTATTGGTGGTTACCAAGAAGACTACAATTCTCCAGGAACAAGCAGGAAGTCAGTCCTTGCATATGGGTGATGTAGGCGTCGACAGAGCCCATGTGGAAACTTCTCCCCAGCTTTCAAAGAAAGCCTTTGGGAGATGCACCATGCATGCGTGGACCCCTTCCCACCCAAGGTTGCCATTTTGCCTCAGTCTCATTTTTTTCGCGGAGCCCAACAGATATGTGTCTGATTTCCCCGGAAAAAGTGTTAATTTTTCTTTTTCCAGTCGTGTACCGGTTCCCTTTATTGCCCCCGAGCTCATTTACCTCAGCATCGCATCTCTGGTTCATTCTCTTTTCCCTTTTTTCACTCGAGTTCTCGACTGGCTTCGTGCCCTTTATTGTCCCTGGCAAAGCCTGAGGCTTTCGACCTTATGGGGGCCAGTTTCCCTACCATGGCCTCAACCAGTGGCTTTAAAAATTGTGACTGATGCATTAAAACCATGTCGCACACTGACTATTCTACTACTACTACTATTCAGCACTTATAAAGCGCCACGCATGCAGCGCTGCACAGCTAACCTACAAGATGTAGCCAACATACAAGAGACAGTCCCTGCCTATCAGAGTCATGCTTATCGGAGCTTACAATCTAGTTAGAACAGTACATTAGTTAGAACAGTACAGAGCATTAGTCAGTTCTGTGCAAGGTACGGTGTAGTACAGTTTGGTCTGTAGTTTGGTCATAAACGTTGATGGGGGTTAGGGTAAGATGGTGTCACGATCTGAATGCAACGGAGAAGAGGTGGGTCTTCAACCTGGATTTGAAGACGGCCAGGAAGGATGCCTGGCACACAGACGCAGGTAGGCTGTTCCAGGTGTAAGGTGCAGCAAGGTGAAAGGAGCGCATTCGGGAGTTCGCGGTGCAGGTGAAAGTAATTGATAGAAGTAATTTGTTAGCGGAGCACAAATTTCGAGAGGGGACGTAGGGAGAGATAAGAGGTATTGAGGGGCCATAGAGTGAATGCATTTATAGGTCAGCAGGAGAAGCTTGAAATGGATGTGGAACTGGACAGGGAGCCAGTGAAGCGACTTGAGAAGAGGAGTAATATGGGCATGGCAAGGCTGGCAGAAGATTAGTCGAGCAGAGTGATTTTGTATAGATTGAAGGGGAAGGAGTTGGCTCACGGGAAGACCAGTGAGGAGTAGGTTGCAGTAATCGAGGCAAGAGGAGATTAAGGAGTGGATAAGCGTTTTGGTAGTGTGTTCAGAGAGGAAGGGGCAGATTTTGCTGACGTTGTAGAGAAAGAAGCGGCAGGTCTTCGTTACGAGCTGGATATGAGCGGAGAAGGAGAGAGAGGTGTCAAAGATAACCCCTAGATTGCGGGCCGAGGGAACAGGAAGGATAGTAGATCCATCCACATAGATTGAGAGAGGGGGAAGTGGGGGGGAGGAGTTAGGTGGAAAGACAAGGAGTTCAGTCTTGGCCATGTTCAATTTTAATCGTCGATGAGACATCCAGGCAGCGATGTCCAAAAGGCAGGCAGAGATCTTGGACTGGGTTACCGGAGAAATATTAGGTGTAGAGAGGTAGATTTGGGAGTCATCGGCATAGAGATGGTATTGAAAGCCATGGGAGGAGATAAGCGCACCAAGGCCTTTGGGTATAGAGAGAGGAGAGGAGGGGACCCAAGACAGATCCCTGGGGTACACCTACATGGAGCGGGGTAGAGGAGGAGGCGGAGGAGCCATCAGAGCATACACTGAATGAGCGATGGGAGAGGTAGGAGGAGAACCAGGATCGTACGGAGTCCTTGAAGCCAAGCGAGGAGAGGGTGATGAGGAGAAGGTTGTGGTCAGCGGTGTCAAAGGCAGCAGAAAAGTCCAGAAGGATGAGGATAGAATAGAGGCCCTTGGATTTAGCCAGGAACAGGTCGTTTGTGACTTTTGTGAGTGCCGTTTCAGTGGAGTGTAGGGGATGGAAGCCGGATTGAAGTGGGTCCAGGAGGGCCTGGGAGGTGAGGAAGTCGAGGCAGCGACGGTGTACTGCTCGTTCTAATAGTTTGGATATGAAGGGAAGGAGGGAGATGGGTCGAAAGTTAGGGCATGTGGGATAAAGTGAGAGTTTCTTGAGGAGGGGTGTGACAACAGCATGTTTGAAGTCAACGGGGACAGTTGCACTGACCCACATGACTGTTGCTTCTGATGCCTAGGGCCGTACCATGACCCCTTGGACTGTGGTCTCTGCAAAAGGATGACTTCCAAGGCCATCAAGAGCCATTAGCAGCAGCGGGAGTTCTTCTTTCACAAGACGGACTCTGCACTGGAGTCTCCGGTGATACTGCGCTCCAGGGCTCCCTCTGGAACCCCAGGGAGACTGGGCGGCCTCGGAACCCCAGGCAGCTTTGGATCTTCCAGCCAGACCCCAGAGAAAGAGCCCAAGAAGAGCCGTGAACCCTCGAAGACCATGCTGGAAGATGCGTCTAGGAAAGTGGGCAAGTTCTATGAACCCCAGTCCTGCAGTCCATGCTGTTAGTCCAAGGGGAAGGAGCGGGAGTGTCCGACCAAAATACCCTGATGAGAATTGTCAGCATCTGGTGACCAGCTTTTGTCGACCCCCTTGACACGGGGCCAGGGTCAGGCCCGACCACCTTTGGTGCCCACGCCAAGGGCAGTGGAGCCATCTGGCCTCGACCAAGATGGCGGCCTTGGAGCACAGTCTATCTGCCTTCATGGCTCAGCAGCGGGCTCTGATGCCTGGTTTCACAGGCCCATCAATCCCAACCACTGGGCCCTTGATCTCAAGGAACTCCCTGGATGTTGAGCCAATCCTCGAGCACCACCAGCCACGAGAGATTCCTTGGCTTTGGTCCTGGTCCTGGTCCTGATCCTGCGGACAGAGTTCATCCCCGATGAGTGCCTGTGGCTCCGACTGCAGGGCTTCTGTGGCCATTGGGCTTGAGGCGCAACCCCAGAGCCTGGGCCACCCTCAACACCTCCACTGACTATGAGTCGGACTGGGAGACCAAGGACAGAGAATCCCCAGACACACGTTGGCACTGGGACCAATGCTGTACCTCACCCTGGGTGAGCGGTGCAAGTGCAAAGACTTAGGGGCGCATTTCAGGCTGCCGGCCTCAGCTCTCTCCCACGCAGCCTGCAGATGTCCTACCATTGCCACTTGTTTTCTCATCAACGGTGGCACCGGCAGCAGCGAAACAGACCTGACTTCCAATTTAAAACAAAAAACCCCATACAGGTCTTTCAACTCCGTGCATGAATGCAGTTCTGGTCCCTCCCTCCTTCCCTTCTCTGATGTAGGGTGCATCAGAGGAGGAAGGGACCAGAACAGCCATTCAAACGTAGAGTTGCAAAGACCCGCATTTGAATAGCTGGCCTGGTCCCTCCCTCCTCTGATGCGACTTACATCAGAGAAGGGAGGGAGGGACCAGAACTGCATACAAGACCTGCGTGTTTCTTATTTTTTTAACTGGAAGTCAGGTCTGTTGCTGCCGCCTCCAAGAAGACAAAAAGTGGCGGCAGCAGGGCAAGGGCTGTCAGATGGCTGGACATGGAAGGTGGTTAGATGATGATGATGATGGGGAGGGAGGGCGGCAGGTGTGCCAGATGTGCAAGTCACACAGGGTGCAGTTATGGCTCAGTACGGCCCTGCCGAGACGTGCCTTCTGACCCGTCTCCTCATGAGTCGTGGCATCAGTCCCTGCCCGAGGACACAGCCTTCCTCACCTTCATGCAGGATATAGTCAAGGCACTGGCCTTCGAGACCTATTCAGAGGGGGACCCTCTGATTGAGGAGCTCGATATCCTCCAGTACGAGGCTTCACCGAAGGAGGCACTTGCAGTGCCTTTTCCCCTGATCCTGGAATGACTGCTACTCCACATGTGGGAGATCCTGCATCGATTCCTGTAGTGAGCAGATGGCTGGATTCAATGTACCGGGACCGCCAAAGCTGTAGCTTCTAGAAAGCACAGCTGCCGCACAACTCCATGGTGGTGGAGTCGGCCGTGCATCACCTTAAGAGCCAAAAGAGGTACTCCTCTGCACCCCCGAGTAGGGAGGCCCATGCTGTGGATGTCCTCGGCAGAAAGTGCTACGAGGGCTTGATGCTCATCGGCCAGATCCAGGCTTACCAGCTGTACATGTGCATGTACTTGAGAGACCTGGCAAAGGAACTTGCCAGGTTCTTGGCTGGTCTTTCCGAGGAACCTCTCCTGTGGTTCTGGACCATGGCATCGGGTGTCAGTGCTCCAAATTCATGACTTGGACAGCCTTTGATGGCTTCGAGTTGGCGGCTAGAGTAACTGCAGCAGGCATCTGTGCCTGATGCCAGGCATGGCTACAGTTGTCCGATTTGGAGCAGGACAAGTTGGTCGATGTCCCTTGTCAAGAAGAGAATCTCTTTGGCAAACTCATGATGGATAAGTCCACGGAGTTGGAGTCTGTGTTCCTGATGAGGATCAAGCTCTCCAAGAAGACTGCTACCCTTCCCGACAGAAGGTCTCGGGTAAAAAGCACCCTTACTCAAGGAAGGGCAAGGCTTACGGAAACTACCCTCAGCATCAGGCCTTCCCAACTCCCCAACAGGGTCAGCAGGCCAAGGGACAAGGGCATGGCCCTTGTAAGCCCAAGACTCACAAACCCCAGGCACCGGCTCCGGCCCAGCCTGGTGGGAGCTTTTGATTCCTTGAGCATAGCCTCTCCACCCCCCCTCCCCCAGGAGGAGTCCCACTCCAGCAGCCCACAGGGGGATATCTAGTCTTGTTTGCCACGGGTTGGCTATCCATCACCACCGACACCTGGGCACTGAAGGTGGTCAAGGAGGGTTACCTCCTCCACCTGCTGTAGACGCCGCCACCTCCATTCTTCCTGGGAGCGCTCCCCCAAGACTCCCCTTCACTATTCCTTGCTACCACTGTTCCCTCTAAGCTGTGCGCGTGTGTGCGTGCACACACCTTGCCAAGCGAGCACACATACTTTACAACAGAGCGCACAAAAATTATGGCTCTGATTCTGATAGAAAACAACACAGACGTCTTAAAATTTAAAAACTATGATTGTAATTACTAGAAATTTCCCGCTTCATTTAGTAATCATCTATTTTCATTTCATTTGATTAAAATCAGTGTGGTGTTCATACTGTATTCTGATGTGTAGTCAAATTTTAAAGTATATAACTCCGAGTGTCGTTATGTGGCGCACAAAAATTTAACCTTCCTTCAAAAGCTGCACGCAGCTGATATTTTATGCGCACACAGCCTACAGAAAATTAGAGGGAACATTGCTTGCTACTGCAGGAACTCAGGGGTCTTCTGGAAGACAGGGCAGTGGAACCAATGCCTTTGCACTTTTGGAACAGAGGGTTCTACTCCCAGTACCTCATACCCAGAAGGATAGGGGGCTTACTACCCATTCTACACCTGCGGGACCTAAACAGGTTCCTGGTGAGGGAAAAATTCAAGATGCTCTCCCTTGGAACACTGCTGCTATACCTCCGGCAGTCAGACTGGCTATGCTCCTTGGACTTAAAGGATGTGTACGCTCACATCCTCATCCACCCAAGCCACAGGCAGTACCTCAGGTTCATGGTGGGGGATGGCCACTGTCAATACAGATGCTACCCTTTGGCCTAGCTTCCACCCCCAGAGTTTTCACCAAGTGCCTAGTGGTGGTTACGGCCCACCTTTGCCTCCAAGGAGCCTTAGTCTTTCCCTACCTGGACGACTGGCTCATAAGAGAGAGGGTTTGACCGGCGAGGTGCAGCAAGCCACGGCCTGCACCATCCACATCCTTCAGCATCTGGGATTCGTTATAAACCACCCCAAATCCCATCTCCTCCTGGCACAGTGCCTGGAGTTCACAGGGGCACGGCTGGACACCATTCAGGCCAGAGCCTTTTTACCCCTGGATAGGGCTGACCAACTCAGGGTGTTGGCTGCAGACATTTATTTATTTATTTGCACTTATTTTTATACTGCTCCTTCCAGTGATCAGCAGCGGTTTACATTTAAGTTCTGTGTGTATAGCAGTTACATATAACAATAAGAAAATCAAAAAAAATCAAAAAACTCTGAACTATTCACATAGAGAGAAATGATTATGGTTGGGCAGGCCCTGCTACTTAAAAAGCAGCGCAACCCGGACCGAAAGCCTCTCGTGCCCTGCAGCTCTCCCAGGAGGGATAGAAGCTGCTGACCGCCTTCCACTCACTTCCAGCCTCATCAGCTGCCTCGTGCTGCCCAATCGGGGCAGCTCCTGCTACTTAAAAGGCAGCGCCAAGAGGCACACCCGTGCCTTGCGGGCCCGCACCTGAGGGCCTCGCCAGAGGGCCCTTTGGCGGAGGCCCAACCGGAGACCACAATCTAATCAAGCAGCCAAAGATCGACTAGAAATTAAAACTTCAGCTTACAGAGACAAAAACGCAAAAACTGAAACACCAGAAGTCGTCGGACTCATTGTTCACCTGAACACCAGCGAAGTTCTCTGTCTAAAGACAACGATAAGGCATTTTATCCTACAGTACGACTCCTCTCTATTTCCACACATACAGGTACTAGTCTGTTCTGAAATTGAAATACAAAATCTAGTTCCAATAATAAGCAAAACCATATATGTATGTAATTTCTTAATATGTGATATTACTGTGTAATATAGCAAATTTAGCAATATATAGTAGTATAGCAATACTTGTGATAGCATTCTTGCATTACCTGTGATGATAACTCATCTATTCAATGCAACCACTGAACTGTTGTCTCCCTATTTCTGAAACTCTACTGACCCTTAATAACAAGATACGTAATTGATACACAATTACTCTTACAAGTACCATTGATAAAATACCTCCAAACATAAAGTCCATAACAACGTATCATTCAAAAGTCATTGCTACTGTACACATAGTTGCAACACAACTCAATTAAAATCTAAAAATGGAATTCATGAATACGCTTCTAGCCATCCTACTATGTACTATCTTTTATGCAAAAACAACTCTATCTTACCCTTATACATATTCGGTATACCCACTCCCAAGCATCACCCATATATTTTACCCAGCACAATACACTCAATGGACACCAGTCAAAAACAAATTCCCCAACATACCCCAACCTAACTCAAAAACAACAAAACCTTATCCAAGATTAATTAGAATTAAAACTACTCCCATTGCAACACCCTCTAACTCCAGCAAACTAACCTCCCATAAATGCCTGTTAAATGCCAAATCCATTAACAACAAAACACATACGAGGACCTAATCATTGAAGAAAAACCCGACTTACTCTGTATTACAGAAACATGGCTAACAGATACAGACACTGTCATCCTCAACATACTAAGCACACCAGGTTATAATATGTTTAATTGCCCTCATACTAATAGAAGAGGAGGGGGAGTGCTAATAATTGCAAGAGATGACATAAAACTATCCAACAGCTCACAGAAGTCATTAAAAGGAATTGACATCCTCAGGGTAGAGAACAAAACTTTCACTATTTCTCTCATTTACAGACCACCCTCTGCAAAACATGAAGCACTAGCAACAGCTCTTGAGGCGATCTGTGAAACCTCAATAAAAGAATAATATCACAAATTCAAATACATTCATGGAAGCTATGGATCAAATGGGATATCAGCAAATAATCCAGACACTCATATATAATAAGGGGAATGTCCTTGATATGGTTTTCCTACCTAAAAAGCACTCCAACAACATAGTAACAAGCCCAATACCAAAAATAACACAGGTACCATGGTCAGACCACCACCTTATCCAATTCACATTCGACATGCCAATACAACCTCTTAATACAGAAGGTAAAACAAATACACACAAAACCATATTTAAAAAGCTGGATAAAGATGCATTAATAAAATCAATTTTATCACATATAAACACCGAAACTACAAATCTAGATAACCTAATAAAACAATGGAATAATGGAATAGAAGCAGTTTCCAAACCACCATCCAAAGCTTCCCCTAATGTAAATACCAAACCAAGGAATAAAACCGAACCATGGTATACCTCAGAGCTGGTCAAAGCAAAGAAAGACCTTAGAAAAATGGAAAAAAAATGGAGAACTAAAAAGACACTAGAAATCAAAGCATGATACTTACTATTACTTGCATCCTACAAAGAAATAATAAACTCTGCAAAAAAGAATTACCATACTAAAAAACTAAATAATGCTTTAAATAGACCTAGAGAACTGTTTAAGCTTATAAAGTCCTTTACCAAACCCACTAATGACTCCAATACGAAATGTATTTATTTTATTTACATTCTCTTATATATCGCGCTATTCTGCATCAGTGCGGTTTACATTGAACAAGCTGAAATTACATTGAACAGGGCATTATAACTTGGAGATAACTATTTTACAGGGAACATGGGCTATGGAGGGTTAAGTGGCTTGCCCAAGACCACAAGGAGCACCTGTGGGACTAGAAACCCCAGTCCTTCCGGCCCAAGGTTGCTGTCCTCTAGTGGGATTTGAACCCCCGACCTTCCGGCCTGAAGTACCTTGCCTCAACCACTAGGCCACTCCTCCACTCCGAAATACTCAATAAATGCCCAAACACTTGCTGATCACTACTCTAGCAAATTAAATCCTACAGAAGAAAAAACCTCCTATAAAATAATAGTAGACAGTGTATTTCAAAAGACACCAGACTACCAATTCAACAGATTTGTGGGCAAACTTTCATAAAATAGAACTCAAACAAATGCTAAACATAATTACAAACATAAATACCACTACATCCCCTCTTGAACCATGCCCGGTAACCTGGATCAAGAATACAAAAACAGAAACAGCACCCATAATACTAAACATAGTAAACCAATCTCTACTACAAGGAATTATGCCACAGAACTAAAAAGATCACTCATACGATCTATATTAAAAAACAAAATGCTCAACAAAGACGACCCATCTGCGTACAGACCCATATCAAGTATCCCATTCATAGCCAAAACCATTGAAAAAACAGTTCAGTATCAACTACAGGAGCACAAAGATGCGACAGATGCACTTGATGACCATCAATATGGTTTCTGACAATCTCATGGAGTGGAAACACTTCTACTTGTGCTATTTGATAAGCTCATTAAAGGTATCAAATTCCAAGAAAATGTTCATATTGATATTCATTGACATAACAGTGGCCTTTGATTCTGTGAATCATAAGACTCTCATAACAAGACTGGAATCAATAGGAATAATGGGAACTCCCCTAAAATGGTTCACATCATACATATCTAATAGAATACAACAAGTATACTTTGACCAAAACCTCTCCAATGCCTTCCCTCAAACACAAGGTATCCCTCAGGGCTCCGCTCTATCTGCCATACTATTCAGCCTATACCTAAGACCCATATTCACAATATTTCAAAAGCACAAAATTAACTACCATTTATATGCAGACGATATAATGCTGTATACACAATTGGATATATGCAACCCAGATTATAGCCACATAGAGGCCTGTCTTAAAGAAACCCAGTTATGGCTTCAACAAAACAATATGAACATCAACCATAAAAAAACAGAGGTAATGTTTATAGCTAAAACCCCAGAATTTAAACACCCTCCCACAATCCTACTAAACAATATCCCTACAACATCAAACAAGAATTAAAGTACCTAGGTGTGACCCTCGATAAAACTCTTAGCATGTAAACCCACCTAAGATTATTAAACAGAACAATTTTCCATAAACTAAGAATCCCACAGCCACTACATAATATCATCGAACACTCAGACTTTAGAACAATAGTGCAAACACTTATAACCCCCATATGGACTATTGTAATGGCATCTTACGAGGTCTACCTAAAAAAATCAATCAACATACTCCAAATGGCCCAAAACGTCACAGCTCGGATATTGATGAATGTATGGATTTCGGATCACAAAACACCCATACTAATGGAACTTCATTGGCTACCTATCCCAGCACGCATAAGATACAAAATAATAATTACAACATTCAAGTTAATTCACAATATCGCTCCATCTTTCCTCACCACACTTATTAAAATACAACCCCCTAACAGAAAAAGACGTACACACAGTCTAAACACTCTACAAATCCCACCTTCTGTATGCAAGGTAAAAATGAATACTAGCAATAGAACATTCACTTACCTAGCCCCCACACTATGGAACAAACTCCCTGACAATCTAAGAGCCAACAAAGACCTCCAATCATTTCGAAAAAACCTCAAAACTCACCTATTTCAAGAATATTATAATCTATCAGAAATAACATAAATCAGATTATATTAAGCATAAATCATATCATGATGATTTCCAACAACCTTATCAACATATGATATACCAAAGCCCAACAGTAAATATTAAAACGTAACCCATTAGGCATGTGAAATTTCCCCTTACGTGTCATTGTAAATATTTTGTATATAGTTAACCAACCATGCTTGTTTCTCTCTGTGACTAGTTCAGAGTTTTTAGAGACATGCAGCATAGACGCTCAGTATCTGCTTGCCTTCTGCTCCAACTGCTGGACCACATGTCATCCACGGTCCATGTTACCCTGGATGCCAACCTCCACATGAGGGCAGCCCAATGGGGCCTCTGCTCCCAGTGGACCCAGGCCACGGGCCAGCTACGAGACTGGGTGGTGTCTCAGCATCTTCAGGCTGGCATGTCTTTTCAGGCCCACGCCTCCTTTCTGGGCTGGGGGGCTCATTGCAAGGACCTCTGCACGCAAGGCAGCTGGTCACAGGTAGAAAGCCAACAGCAGATCAACCTCCTAGAGCTTTGAGCCATATCCCTAGTTCTCTGAGCCTTCTGCCACTGTATGCAGCACCAGTCTGTGCTGATCTAAACTGACGACCAGGTTGCAATGTTCTACGTCAACAAGCAGGAGAGGGGGGGTACAGGGTTGTACACCCTCTGCCGGGAAGCACTAGCCCTCCGCTTGTATATGAACTGCAGTGGGATGTGCCTGCCGGAGATATATCTGCCGGGCCAGGACAATACCCTGGCAGACAGGTTTTGCAGGATCCTCCAGCCACATGAGTGGCAGCTGGACCCCAGAGTGGCCACTTGGCTCTTCCAACTCTGGGGAAATTCACGGCTGGACTTTATTACCAGCCTGGCCAACTCTCAGTTGCTTTAGCTCCTGCTAGCCACACCCATCCCGGTTGGCACCGGATGCCGTCCTCATCCTGTGGACGGGGGGCCTTCTGTATGCCTTCCCACTCATGTCGCTGATAGCCAAGACTCTCTTCAAGGCTCAGCGGGATGGGGCGTCGCTGATATTGGTGGGCCCCCGGTGGCCCAGGTAACCGTGGTCCACTGCTCCTTCGCATGTCCATAGTGCTACCGGTCCCCCTGAGGAGCGACCCAGGACTACTGTTGCAAGAGGCGGGCACCCTCCTGCACCCCAACCTGGGGTCTCTGTTGCTAAAAGCTTGGCTGCTGAAAGGGTAGCCTTAGCCCCTTTCAGCTTTTCAGGGGAAGTTGAGGAGGTCCTCCTGGTCTCCTGCAAGACCTCTACAAGATGGGCTTATACAATCAGATGGTGCAGATTCTCTTTGTGGAGCGCAGAGTGATGGGGAAAACCCATTCTTGTAATCTGTGCGGCTTGTGCTGCAGTATTTGCTTCACTTGTCCCAGGCAGGACTGAAGTCTAACTCGGTCAGGGTTCACTTGAGTGCTCTTGCGGCGCACCACCACCTCATCGAAGACAAGCCTCTCTGCCCAGCCCCTCATAACCTGCTTCCTGCGGGGCTTCCTGTTATCCATACCCCCCCCCCCCCAATGCACCCTCCAGCAGCAGAGTGGGACCTCAACATAGTGCTTTCATGGCTCATGGGCCCACCGTTTGAGCCCCTAGCTATCTGAAACCTGCGCTACCGCTCATAGAAACATAGAAATATGATGACAGAAAAAGACCACATGGCCTATCTAGTCTGTCCTGCCATATCAACAACTACAACAGTCCCCTTTTTACCTTTAGAGATCCTCTGTGTTCCATGCTTTTTTGAATTTAGTTACTGTCCTCATCTCTACCACCTCCACTGGGAGACTATTCCATGGATCCACTACTCTTTCCGTAAAGAAATATTTCCGCATATCAATCCTGAATCTATCTCCCTTCACCCTCATCCCATGTCCCCTCGTAGCAGAACTTACTTTCAATTGAAAGAGGCTCTCTCCCTGAACATTTATGCCACGGAGGTATTTAAACATCTCAATCATATCACCTCTATCCCGCCTTTCCTCTAAGGTGTACATATTAAGATCCTTAAGTCTGTCCTCATATGCTTTATAATGAAGACCACTAATCATTTTAGTAGCCACCCTCTGCACCGACTCCATTCTGTTCACATCCTTTTGAAGGTGCGGTCTCCAGAATTGCACACTATACTCCAAATGAGGTCGCACCAAAGACCTATACAGAGGCATTATCACCTCCTTTTTTCTGCTAGCTATTCCTCTCCGTATGCACCCAAGCATCCTTCTAGCTTTTGCCGTCGCATTTTCTACCTGTTTAGCTACTTTAAGATCATCAGACACAACCACGCCTAGGTCCTGCTCTTTTTTAGTGGACAAAAGTTCTTCACCCCCTATACAATATTGCTCCCTTGGATTGCTGTAGCCCAAATGTATGACCTTACATTTTTTAACATTAAATCCCAGCTGCCAAATTCTAGACCATTCTTCAAGCTTAGCTAGATCCCTCCTCATGTTATCTACACCTTCCTGGGTGTCTACTCTATTGCAGATTTTGGTATCATCCGCAAAGAGGCAAACCTTACCCGACAGCCCTTCCTCTATATCACTAACAAAGATGTTAAAAAGAATCGGACCAAGGACAGATCCCTGGGGCACACCACTGGTAACATCCTTCTCCTCAGAGTGAGCTCCATTTACTTGTACTCTTTGTCGCCTCCCACCCAACCAATTTCTAACCCAAGCAGTAACTTTAGGGTCCATCCCTAGGGTGGTCAGTTTGTTTATAAGTCGCCTGTGAGGAACAGTGTCAAAGGCTTTACTGAAATCTAAATACACCACATCTAGAGCTCTCACTCGGTCCAACTCCCTGGTCACCCAGTCAAAGAAATAAATCAGATTTGTCTGACAAGACCTGCCTCTGGTGAATCCATGCTGCCTCGGATCCTGTAATCCGCTGGACTCCAGAAACCTCACTATTTTTTCTTTCAGCAGCGTTTCCAATAACTTACTCACCACCGAAGTTAAACTAACCGGCCTGTAGTTTTCAACCACATCCTTACTTCTGCTTTTGTGTAAAGGCACCACATAAGCTTCTCTCCAGTCCTTTGGCACCATTCCAGACTCCAACGAGGCATTGAAAAAGTCAGTCAGTGGAGTTGCTAGAACGTCCCCAAGTTCCCTCAGTATTCTAGGGTGTATCCCATCCGGTCCCATCGCTTTGTCTGCTTTAAGTTTAGCTAGTTTCTCACGAACACAGTCTTCTGAAAATTGTTCAAGATGTCCCTCGCTTCTGTTCCTATTTGTGGGTGTTTTCTGAGGTCCTGCTCCTGGTTCTTCATCTGTGAACACAGAACAAAAATATTTGTTAAGCAATTCCGCTTTATCCTTATCAGCTTCTACATATTCCTCCCCTGCACCCTTGAGTCTGACAATACCACTTTTGCCCTTCCTCTTCTTACTAATATATCTGAAAAATGTCTTATCCCCCAATTTTATTGCATTGGCTATTTCCTCCTCCTTTTGAATCTTTGCCTTCTTGACTACTTTGCTAGCTTCTCTAAGTTTTTCCAAATACAGATGCCTGTCTTCCTCTCTCTGTGATCTCTTGTATTTCATGAAGGCCTCCCTCTTTTTCTTCACTTTTTCAGCTACTTCTTTCAAAAACCATAGCTGTCTCCTTTTCCTTTTACCTTTATTTACCATTTTAACAAAAAGGTTGGTTGCCCTTAAAATATCCCCTTTCAGTTTTGCCACTGTTTTTCTACATCCCCCAGCTGTTCCCATCCCACTAAGGACTCCCTGAGGTATTGGCCCATCTTCGCAAAGTTAGTCTTCCTAAAGTCTAAAATCCTCACCTTTGAATGGATTCTAACAGCCGTAGTCCTAATACTGAACCACACAATCTGGTGATCACTGGATGCAAAATGATCTCCCACTACAACATCAGAAACACTTTCACCATTGGTAAGCACCAAGTCCAGTATGGCCCCTTCACGTGTGGGGTCTGTTACAAATTGCCTGAATAGTTCTCTCTGTAGAGAATCCAGGATCTCCTTACTTCTAGATGATACTGCAGCAGGAATGTGCCAATCAACATCTGACATATTAAAATCTCCTATCAGTAGCACTTCCCCTTTCCTAGCAATGCTGCGTGTATCTTCAATTAACTCTGTCCACCTCTTCCTCTTGTGAGGGAGGTCTGTATATCACGCCAATGCAAATAGATTTCTCTTTCCCTCTTTCTAGTTTAACCCACAGTGCCTCCTCTCTCCCTTTTAAGCTCTGTAATTCCAAAGCTTTAATATTATTTTTACATATAGTGCCACTCCTCCTCCCCTTCTTCCTACCCTGTCCTTTCTGAATAAAGTATAGCCAGGTATAGTTACATCCCAATCATGGTTTTCTGTGAACCATGTTTCTGTAACTGCCACTAAATCCAAGTCAGCCACTCCCACCCTAGCTTCAACATCAGGGATCTTATTTCCCATGCTACGGGCATTTATACACACTGCTTTCCATATGTTACCCCTGTTATTCATTTCCATAAAGATATTTAATGTATCACCTACCTGGGGGCTTTCTTCACCCATCCCCAACGAATCTAGTTTAAAGCCCTCTTCAGTAGATTAGCCAGTCTACTACCGAAGATGCGTTGACCTTTCTTGGACAGATGGATGCCATCTCTGCTCTGCAACCCTTGGAACAGCATCCCATGGTCTAGGAAACCAAAACGCTCTCGATTACACCATCCACGCAGCCATGCATTCATCTCCAGGATGCGAGCCTCTCTGCCTTGGCCTTTACACTCAACAGGGAGGATTGAAGAAAACCACCTGTGCACCTAACTGCTTCACCCTCTGTCCCAGAGCCATGAAGTCACTTTTGATATGTTCCGTGGTATACCTGGCAGTATCATTTGTTCCAACATGGATTCGCAACATAGGGTAATAGTCAGTGGGCTTGATGAGTCTCGGCAAACTCTCCGTAACATCTTGGATTTTGGCACCAGGCAGACAGCATACCTCTCTGGACATCAAGTCCGGTTGGCAGATGAACGCCTCAGTACCCCTCAGAAGAGAGTCTCCAACCACCACTACCCTTCGTTTCCTTCTGGTCACTGATTCTGCAACTTTGGGGTACTTGAGCTCTGGTTCTTCCCTTTCCAGGGATGCTTTCACCTCCTCCACTTCCAGAGCTGCATAATGGTTCTTCAATTCAAGGGCTGGAGAAGTTGGATTGGTGATTTTGCAGGCCCTGGTGACTTGTGTCCAACCATCGACATTCTTTTGACACCCATCTTCTCCTGTGCTGGAGAGCTTGGTTGCTGCAAGAAGCATCTCATCAATGTACTTCTCACTGTCTTGAATGCTCCTCAGCCTCGCCACCTCCTCTCTGAGTTCCTCCACTTGTTTCCTCAGAGCTTCAGCATGCAGGCACCCTCCACATGGAACCGGTCCTTCAACTGGCATTAGGACTTCTGTCTGGACCGAGGCAGAAGCTGAAACGGGGGCAACAGCTTTAGCGATATGATTTTTCCCAGCTATTGTTCTGTTCGTGGAGCTTAGGTATTGTTGGTTGATCTGTAGAGCCCTTGTTAGGAAAGCCTCATGGAAGGTGTTTTCCTGGTGGCGCTCATATCCGCTCGTAGGGTCAGCGAGCTTCAGGCCTGTAGATAGCTGGGTGACTGGTGGATGTGAGGATCGCCTGGTAACATGCCTGCTTGGTGCGAAGGTAGCGGACCTCATGCGCCACCTAGACAAGGTCTTAGTGCTGGGGAGGAGTCTGCTGTCTTGGTACATGTCGGTACGAATGGCATGGGAAAATGTGGTAGGGAGCTTCTGGAGGCTAGATTTCGACTTTTAGGTAGGAAGGTTGAAATCCAGAACTTCCAGGGTAGCGTTCTCTGAAATGCTTCCCGTTCCACGTGCAGGACCCAAAAGGCAGGCAGAGCTCCGGAGCCTCAATGCGTTGATGAGACGTTGGTGCAAGGATGAAGGTTTTGGATTTGTTAGGAACTGGGGAACATTCTGGGGAAAGGAGGGGCTCTTCCAAAGGGATGCGATTCACCTTAAACGGGATGGAAACAGGCTGCTGGCATTAAACTTTAAAAAGGAGATAGAGCAGCTTTTAAACTGGATAATAGGGCAGAGCTGACAGTTGCCCAAGAGCACATGGTTTGGAACAATGTATCCTTGATGAATACTACCAAAAGAAAGAAGTTAGGGCATTTCAATAGAGAGGTTCCAATAAAGACAAAAGTAGCCCAAATGTCCTTGAGTATGGAGCTGACCGAGCTTAAAGATTCCAAATTACCGCTGTCTACCGTAGCCAGATCAATATGAATAAAATACAGTGTCTAAAATTCTTGTATGTAAATGCTAGAAGTCTAAAAAATAAAATGGGAGAGTTAGAATATATAGCACTAAATGAGAGGTTAGATATGATTGCTATCTCAGAGACATGGTGGAAGGAGGACAACCAGTGGGACACTGCGATACCTGGGTACAAACTATATTGCAATGATTGAGCTGATCAAATTGGTGGAGGGGTTGCGCTCTGTTAGAGAGGGCATTGAGTCACAAAGGATTAAAGTTTTGCAGGAAACAAAATTTGCTGTAGAATCTCTATGGATTGAATGAAATCCTATGTAAAAAGGGGAAGGCAGTGGCAGTGGGGTTGTACTATAGACCGCTTGGCCAGAATGAGCGAATGGATGATGAAATGCTCAAAGAAATCTGGGAAGCTAACAAAAGTTACAGCACAGTAATAGTAATGGGTGATTTTAATTACCCCGGTATTGACTGGGTCAGTGTCATGGCAGGACATGCTAGGGAGATAAGATTCTAGATGAAATAAATGACTGCTTCTTGGAGCAGTCCTTAGTGGAACACCAGATCTGGTGCAAGAGATAAGGGTGTTGGGGCCACTTGGCAATAGTGATCTTTGCATGATCACGTTTGATTTAATTAATGGAGGAGGGATGGTAAGGAAATCCACAGGTACTACCTTTTAACTTTCAAAAGGGAGACTGATAAAATGAGGAAAATAGTTAAGAAAAAAAACCTAAAAGGAGCAGTTGCAAAGGTTAAAGGCTTGCATCAGGCTTGGGTATTGTTTAAAATTACTATCTTGGAAGCCCACACTGGCTGTATTCCATGCTTTAAGAAAAGTGGAAGGAAGTGCAAGAAACTGCCAGCATGGTTTAAAGGTGAGGGCAGAGAGGCTGTTGCCAAAAATGCATCTTTCAGTAAATGGAAAAAAGAGCCAAATGACAAACTGGAAACGGCCCAAAAGCACTGGCAAGTTAAATGCAAGGCATTGATAAGGCAGGCAAAGAGAGAATTTGAGAAGCCTGCTGTGGAAGCAAGAACGCATAATACAGACTTTTTCAAGTACATTCATAGCAAAAAACCTGTGAGAGAGTCAGTTGGACCATTAGATGATAGAGGGGTAAAGGGGGCACTAAGAGGGGACAAGGCCATAGTGAAGAGACTGAATGAATTTTTTGCTTCGGTCTTTACTGAGGAAGATGTAGGGATGTTATCCATGACTGAAATGGTATTTAAAGGTGATGCTGCGGAAGAATTAAAAGAAATATCAATACACCGGGAAGATGTATTACAACTATTTGATAAACTGAAGAGTAGCAAGTCACCTGGACCGGATGGTATACATCCAAGGGTGTTAAAAGAACTGAAATATGAGCTTGCAGACCTGCTATTAATAATCTGTGAACTATCATTAAAATCATCTGTAATACCTGAAGATTGGATGATGGCCAGTATAATGCCAATTTTTAAAAAGGGTTCCAGGGGTGATCCGTGAAAATGCAGACCAGTGAGCCTGATGTCAGTACCGGGAAAAATGGTAGAAACCATAAAAAAGAGCAAAATTACTGAACATGTAGATAGATATGACTTAATGGGAGACAGTCAACATGGCTTTAGACAAGGAAGATCTTGTCTTACTAATCTGTTATATTTTTTGAAGGTGTGAATAGACAAAGATGAGTCATTTGATATAGTGTATCTGGATTTTCATAAAGCCTTTGACAAAGGTCCCTCAGAGACTTTTGGCAAAACTAAAAAGTCATGGGATAGGAGGCAGTGTACTATTGTGGATCAGGAACTGGTTAAAAGATAGAAAGCAGAGGGCTAAATGGCCTGTTTTCCCAATGGAGAAAGGTGAATAGTGGAGTACCTCAGGGATCTGTGCTCGGTCCGCTGCTTTTTGATATATTCATAAATGACCTGGAAAAGGGCAGAACAAGTGAGGTTATCAAATTTGCAGATGACACAAAACTATTTAAAGTTGTTAAATAGGATTGTGGAAAATTGCAAAAGGATCTTGATAAAATTGGAAGATTGGGCATCCAAATGGCTGATAAAATTTAATGTGGACAAATGCAAAGTTATGCACCTAGGAAAGAAAAACCCAATCTATGGTTACATGATGCAAGGTTCCACATTAGGAACCACCACCCAGGAAAAGATTTAGGCGTTATCGTGGATAACATGTTAAAACCTTTGGCCCAGTGTGCAGCGGCGGCCAAGAGAGCAAATAGAATGCTAGGTATTATATGGAAAGGGATGGAAAATAAAACAAAGGATATTATAATGCCTCTGTATCGTTCCATGGTGCGTTGTGCAATTCTGGTCGCCATATCTTAAGAAGGATATAGCGTTATTAGAAAAGAGTCACCAAATTGGTAAAGGGGATGGAAGGATACCCCTATGAAGAGAGGTTAAAAATGTTAGAGCTCTTCAACCTGGGAAAGAGACGCCTGAGGGGGAGATATGATAGCGGTCTATAAATTAATGAATGGAGTGGAACAGGTAAACGTAGATGGATTGTTTGTCATCAGAATATAGAAAGACTAGGGGGCATGCAATGAAGCTACAGGGTAACCTTTTTAAGACTAATAAGAGAAAATATTTTTTTACTCAACATGTAATCAAACTCTGGAATTTGTTACCGGAGGATGTAGTAAAAGCTGTTAGTGTAGCTGGGTTTAAAAAAGGTTTGGACAAATTCCTGGAGGAAAGGTCCATAAACCATTATTAAAAGGGACCCGGGATATCACTTCTTGACCCAATACAAGCATTGTAGAACCTGTGTCTTTTGGGGAGACTGCTAGGTACTTATGACCTAGATTGGCCACTGTTCAAACAGGATTCTGGGCCTGATGGACCTTGGTCTTGTTTCAACACCGGGTTGGGGTTGGTATCCCTACCTCTGGAACACAGCAAGAAAGAATATGACCAGATCTGGATCTTGTGCTGGATGTGGTCTCCCTGTGCATGGCATTACCTTCAACTCCTGTTATCCATTGCAGTGACCTTGAATCTGGTATTGTGGGCGAAAGTGCACATGCGTCCTCTTCAGAAGGCCTTGTTCTGGTGTCGCCTCAGAGACACTCTAGAAAAGGTTGCATTGTCCAGAGGAGGCAAGGTCGAGCTTCAGTTGATGGCTGAAGCTTGCCATGTTGTTGGCAGGAATGCACTTGGAGCCTCCCGAATGGGTGATAGTGGCTGCCAATGCCAGTCTGTCTGTTTGCATAGGGAGCTCATTGTTGAGACCAAGTAGCCTAAGGTCATTGGACCCTGATGGAGAGGACCAGGTCCATAAACTGCTTGGAGATATGAACAGTGTTTCTGGCTCTGCAGTCTCTTCAGTGAGTGTATTCTTGGACAGAGCGACAACTGAGGCTTACCTCAGTTGTCAAGGTGGAACAGAGTACAATTCTGGCAGTAGAAGCTTTGCTGCTGCTTCATTGGGCAGAGACGCATCTGTTAGCTGTGTCAGCTGCTCATGTTGCCGGAAGAAAAAAGTACAGGCCGACTTTCTCAGTCGTCGCCATCTAGATCCAAGGGAGTGATCTCCGGAGAATTCAGTGTTTCAGGAAATAGTGTGTCAGTGGAGGATGATGGTGATGGATCTGTTTCCAACACGAAGGTGTCTTGTTTCTTCAGCTGCAAATGGGAAAGGATGTTGGAAGGTCTGGATGCTTTGCTTTATTTTAACAGTGGTCAAGTGTCAGACAATCTGATTGATTTCTTTGACTGGGTGACCAGGGAGTTGGACCGAGGGAGAGCTCTAGATGTGGTGTATTTAGATTTCAGTAAAGCCTTTGACACTGTTCCTCACAGGCGACTTATAAACAAACTGAGCACCCTAGGGAAGGACCCAAAAGTTACTGCTTGAGTTAGAAATTGGTTGGGTGGGAGGCGACAAAGAGTACAAGTAAATTGAGCTCACTCTGAGGAGAAGGATATTACCAGTGGTGTGCCCCAGGGATCTGTCCTTGGTCCGATTCTTTTTAACATCTTTGTTAGTGATATAGCTGTCGGGTAAGGTTTGCCTCTTTGCGGATGATACCAAAATCTGCAATAGAGTAGACACCCAGGAAGGTGTAGATAACATGAGGAGGGATCTAGCTAAGCTTGAAGAATGGTCTAGAATTTGGCAGCTGGGATTTAATGTTAAAAAATGTAAGGTCATGCATTTGCCAAAACAAGAAGTATAAGCTCTGTACATAAAAACAAGAAAGTGTCGTGTCTCACTCAAAACTTCATGCAATGAATATCAAGTTTAATAAACAGCTTCAAGCATAGTGAGCATGTAAAGTTTTCAAGCAACAGAAGGTCTCAGACTTGACGGGCAAGATATAACACTCCAGACAGCCACAGCTGACAGAGCATAGCCCTATTAGCATCAACGACCTTAGATATTATGTTGCAATAGAAAAAAGGCTACCATTAACTCCTTTAGCACAACCATGAAGAACTATTTCTCTTATTAAATTCTTTAAAGGTAATATAGGAGAATATGTAGCAGGACTTAGCTCATATAGTATTGCTTGAAAAGCTGCTTTGCCATCATCTCATCCCTGCATAAGCCCCAACGCTCACTGTCGCGCTGTTATTGCGTTTCACCCGAACAGGTTTCTTCAGGGGGAGACTGGCAGAGGATGGCTAAAACACAAAAATATAAAATGCATTAGTTTATAAAAAGCACACACTTTCATTATTGCGCTACAAGAAGACCTCCAGTAGGGAACGAAAGACAAGTTGTAGCACGTACAGCAGATGACAAAAATCCAAGCTTTACTAACCGCTGCTGAACGCCGCGCATGCGGACTGACTATTTATAGAGCATACTGATTGGGCTGTGGAGGGGCCAATGGAAGACTACACACAGACTTCCCATTCAACCCGCACATTCAGGTCATGCATTTGGGCTGCAGCAATCCAAGGGAGCAATATAGTATAGGGGGTGAAGTACTTTTGTCCACTAAAGAAGAGCGGGACATCGGCGTGGTTGTGTCTGATGATCTTAAAGTAGCTAAACGGGTAGAAAAGGCAACGGCAAAAGCTAGAAGGATGCTTGGGTGCATACGGAGAGGAATGGCTAGCAGAAAAAAGGAGGTGATAGTGCCTCTGTATAAGTCTTTGGTGCGACCTCATTTGGAGTATAGTGTGCAATTCTGGAGACCGCACCTTCAAAAGGATGTGAACAGGATGGAGTCGGTGCAGAGGGTGGCTACTAAAATGATTAGTGGTCTTCATTATAAAGCATATGAGGACAGACTGAAGGATCTTAATATGAACACCTTAGAAGAAAGGCAGGATAGAGGTGATATGATTGAGATGTTTAAATACCTCCATGGCATAAATGTTCAGGGAGAGAGTCTCTTTCAATTGAAAGCAAGTTCTGCTACGAGGGGACATGGGATGAGGGTGAAGGGAGATAGGTTCAGGAGTGATATGCGGAAATATTTCTTTACGGAAAGAGTAGTGGATCCATGGAATAGTCTCCCAGTGGAGGTGGTAGAGATGAGGACAGTAACTGAATTCAAAAAAGCATGGAACAAACACAGAGGATCTCTAAAGGTAAAAAGGGGACTGTTGTAGTTGTTGATATGGAAGGACAGACTAGATAGGCCATGTGGTCTTTTTCTGTCATCATATTTCTATGTTTCTAAGTAACAGTGTTCTATATGTTTTCCTGCCGTGGCCTCTCATAGGACGGGTTCTACAAAAGATAGAGGCCCATTGACTTCTGGTAATTTTAGTAGCCCCAGATTGGCTTTGGAAGCCCTGGTATACAGATTTAGTTTGACTGGTGGTAGACGAGCCTTGGAGCCTTCCTTTGGTGGACAACCTGCTGACACAGGGTCCAGTTCTCATGCCGGAGATAGCTTGATTCCTGCTTACGACTTGACTGTTGAGGGGGGCTTCCGTGGCTTCTCATCCAGATGTAGTCTTTTTTTTTTTTCTCAGAGTCATCAAGCATGTTCAGCCTCTGCATCATCTGGTACCACTGTGGGACTTGAATGTGGTCTTCTTTGTGCTTACCAAAGCTTCCTTTGAGCCTCTAGGTCGAGCTTCTTTGAAGGATCTTATTTTGAAGAGTTTTTCTTGTGGCAGTCTGCTTTGCTCATCAGATTTCAGAGTTACAAGCTTTATCTTGTAGAGTCTTTCTTGGTGATCTTCAAAGAAAAGGTGGTTTTGTCCGATTCCCTTCTTTTTGCCAAAGGTGGTCTCTGCATTTCACCTTAATCAGGCTATTTCTCACCCGGTGTTTCTGCTTCAATGAAGGGCACAGAGTTGGTTCAGTTACACTTCTTGGATGTTTGCAGAATCCTTTGTTGTTATCTTAAATGTACTAAAGAATTTAGGGAGTTGGACCATCTCTTTCTTCTATGTGGATGGTTACGCAAGGGGGAAACAGCTTTGAAGGCTTCCATTGCATGGTGGTTGCTGAGACAGAGCGCTTCTGGAGGGTTTATGGACTCATTCGACAAGAGCTCAGGCTGTATTGTGGGCAGTCTTGTTCTCTGGGAACAAGCAGGAAGTCAGGCCTCACATATTGATGACGTCGGTGCCAAAGGAACCTGTGCGGTAACCTCTTCCCAAGCTTTCAAAGAAAGCCTTTGGGAGATGCACCACACGTGCATGGTCCCTTTCCCGACTAAGGGTGCCATCTTGCCTCAGTCTCCTTTTTTCCGCGGAGTCCATCGGATGTGTCTCTGCCCTCCCCCCCACACCCCCCCCGAAAAAGTTGGTTGAATTTTTTGTGGTTTTTTTTCTTTCTTCTATTGCATACTGGTCCCTTCTTGCCCCCTAGTCCGTTTGCCTTGGCGCTGCATTCTCGGGTTCTTTTTCTTCTGTTTTTGTGTCTGTGCGGATTTGTGCCTTTTTCCAGCCGGGCCAAGTTAGTTTGACCGCACGGGGGCTGTCTTCCCACCATGATCCTCGGTCAGTGGCATCAAGTCATGCAACCACCACGTACACATGTTGCGCATTGACCTGCATGACTGCTGCCTTTGATGCCTGGTGCTGGACCACGATACCTTGGTCAGCAGTTTCTGCAAGCAGATGACTCCCACGGCCCTCAAGAGCCACCATCATCAGCAGCGCGAGTCCATCTTCCAGGAGACCGAATTGGCCCCTGAGTCGTCCACGAGATCACGCTTCCACACTCTCTCAGGAAACTTGAACCCTTGCAGAAATCGAGCCGCCTTGGGGCCACGGAGCCCCCTTGATGATTATGACTCCAAGAAGAGCTGGAAGTCTTTGAAGATCTCATTGGGCAATGAGTCAGGGAAAATGGGGAAGTCCCATGGACCCCGTACCTGCAGCCCCTGATGTGAGGCCTAGGGCACTGGCCGAGATAGGCCTACTAAGTTGCCCTAATGGGAACCATTGACGACATGGGATCAGTCTTGGAGCCCCCCGAAGCCATCCTCGTCGAGGACAGTCCCTTGACGGAGTTGGCACCAGGCCTGAAGTCCTCGGTGCCCGTTCCGAAGGCTGCAGAGCCATCTGGCCTCGAGGCCAGGATGGTGGCCTTGGAGCATAGTTTGTCTGCTTTCATGGCCCAGCAGCAGCCTCTGATGCCCATTTCCTCCAGGTCATCACTCCCAACCACCAGGCCCTCCACGTCGAGGGACTCCCCGGAGTTCAAGCCGATTCTCGAGCACCATCAGCCTCTAGAGACACATTGGTCATGATCCCTGTCCTGATCCTAAGAACATAAGATATGCCATACTTTGTCAGACCAAGGTCTGTCAAGCCCAGTATCCTGTTTCCACTAGTGGCCAATCTATGTCATAAGTACCTAGCAGTTTCCCCAAAAGACACAGGTTCCACAATGCTTTTATTGAGTCAAGCAGTAATATCCTGGGTCCCTTTTAATAATGGTTTATGGACCTTTCCTCCAGGAACTTGTCCAAACCTTTTTTAAACCCAGCTACACTAACAGCTTGTACTACATCCTCCGGTAACAAATTCCAGAGTTTGGTTACATGTTGAGTGAAAAAATATTTTCTCTTATTAGTCTTAAATAAGTTACCCTGTAGCTTCATTGCATGCCCCCTAGTCTTTCTATATTTTGATGGCGTAAACAATCGATCTACGTTTTACCCGTTCTTCCTCGCTTGGTGCCCTCTGCTCTGAGTGCAGTGCTGCTGGGGCACCGGGGGCATCAGGGTCGGGTCATAATCCTGAGACCTGGATAGCCCTCCAACTCCTCCAGTGACCCCGAGTTGGACTGGAAGACTGAGGATGACTAGTCCCTGGACACCCGCCGTTACCAGATTTGCCCTCTGACCCATCTCCCTTGGAGACGTGGCGCTGGTCCCCTATCCAATGATATGGTCTTCCTGAACTTCCTGAGGGATATGGTGAAGGCCCTTTCCTTCACCACAGAGTCGGAAGAGGACCTTTTCACGGAGGATCTTGAGATCCTCCAGTACAATGCTCCCCCGAAGAAGGCACTCACGGTGCCTGTTCCTCTCTGCCCCCCCCCCCCCTGCATCCTGGAACGGCTGCTCCTCCACATGTGGAAGACCGCCACCTCAGTGCCCCTAGTGAGCAGGCAGCTGGACTCTTTGTACCGGGTCTGCCGGAGCCCTGGCTTCCAAAAAGCCCAACTGCCTCATAACTCCATGGTGGTGGAGTCTGCCATGCGTCGGCTCAAGAGCCAGAAGATGCACTTCTCTGTGCCCCCTGGGAAGGAGGCCTGCGCCGTGGACGTCATAGGCAGGAAGTGCTTCCAGGGCTTGATGCTTGTCAGGCGGATGCAGGCCTACCAGCTGTACATGGGTATGCACTTGCAGGGCATGGCAAAGGAACTTACTGGGTTATTGACTTGGTCTCTCAGAGGAACCTCTCCAGCGGTTCTGGACCCTGGCCTCTGCAGTCAGAGTGTGCTCCAAATGTATTACTCGAGCAGCCTATGACTGCTTCAAGTCGGCAGCTAGAGTAGCTGCAGTGGGCATTAGTGCCCACCACCATGCCTTGCTACAGTCTTCCAACCTGGAGCAGTGGGTGTAGGACAAGTTGGTCGACGTCCCCTGTCAGGGAGAGGATCTCTTCGGCAAACCCATGATAAATAAGGCCGCTGAGCTGGAGTCTGAATTCCTGTCAAGGACCAGACACTCCAAGAAGACCGCTGACCCTTTCTGGCAGAAGGCTGCGGGCAGAAAGTCCTTATTCCTGAAGAAGAGGAAGGCTTAGGAAAACTACCCCCCGTACCTGGCCTTCCCAGCTCCCCAGCAGAGCCTGCAGGCCAAGTGACAGGGACAGGCCCCAGCCCGCACCCCTGATAGAATCTGGAGGGGACTTTTGACTCCTTGGGCAATAGCCTGCCTTCCCCCAGGAGGCACAGCCCCACTGCACACGGGGGGACATCTGGTGCTCTTTGCCTACAGGTGGCCCTCCATTACCACCGATGCATGGGCTCTGGGTAGCGAGGGAGGGTTACCTCCTCCACTTCCATCAGATGCCTCCACCATTTTTCTCGGCAAAGCCCCCCAGAACTCCACTTCACTGGAACCTGCTTTTGCAGGAACCCGCAGGCCTCATTGCGGACCAGTTAGTGGAACCCGTCACTGCAACCCGTCACTGCCCACCCCAGGGGCACAGGGTTCTACTCCTGCTACTTCCTGGTACCAAAAGGGACAGGAGGGTTCCATCATATCCTAGAACTGCGGGATCTCAATAAGTTCCTGGTGAGGAAGAAATTCAAGATGCTCTCCCTTGGAACATTGCTGCCCATACCTCCAGCAGGGAGACTGTCTATGCTCCTTCAACCTAAAGGATGCGTACATGCACATTCTCATCCACCCCCTTCACAGGCAGTACCTTCGCTTCATGGTGGGAGGAGAACACTATCAATACAGGGTGCTACCCTTCAGGCTGGCCTCCGCCCCAAGGGGTATTCACCAAGTACCTGGCTGTAGTTGCAGGCCACCTCAGGCTCCAAGGGTTCTTCGTATTCCCCTATCTGGAGAACTGGCTCATACATGGCAACACTGCCACCAAGGCACGTCAGGAGGCAGCCCACACCATCCTTTTCCTGGAGAACTTTTAGTTTCTTGTCAACTTTCCAAAGTCTCATCTCCAACTGACTCAAAGTCTGGAGTTTATAGGGGTGCAGCTGGACAACATCCAGGCCAAGGCCTTCCTCCCCTGGGACAGGGACCTGCGCTTCTAGGCACTCACGGCAAAAGCACAGCGCCACTGCTTGGTGTCCGCCCAACAGATGCTCTGCTTGCTGGGGCACATGGCCTCCATGGTGCATGTCACCCCGAACGTCCGCCTAAAGATGCGAACGGCCCAGTGGTCCCTGGCCACAGGGCACCTACAGGACAGGGTGACAATCGCTCATCCCCTGGATGATTTCCTCAACTGGTGGCAATACCTCCAGCACCTACTGGCTGGGATGCCTTTCCAGACACCCACACCTCAGAGGATTCTCACCACAGATGTCTCCAAACTGGGGCGGGGAGCCCATTGCAACATCCTCTGCACTCAGGGCAGCTGGTTGCCAACAGAATTTCTAGCAAATCAACCTCCTGGAGCTCTGAGCCATGGCCTTACACCACCACTACCTGCGGGACCAAGCGGTGCTGGTCCAGACCGACAATCAGGTGGCAATGTTCTACATCAACAAGCAAGGTGGCACAGGTTCGTCCCTGCTTTGCCAGTTAGCGGTGAGCACCTGCTCTTATGCCAGCATCAACGTGATGCTTCTGTGAGCAGTATACCTCCTGGGCCAGGACAACGCCCTGGTGGACCGGCTCAGCCAGGTCCTCCAGCCACACGAGTGGAGGCTGGACCTCATGACGTCCGTCCACCTAGTCCAGCTCTTGGGGTTCCCACGGATGTACCTCTTTGCCAGTCCAGCCAATACCATGTTGTCCTGCTTCTGTTCTCGGCAGCTGCACCCTGCCCTGTTGGTGGCAGATGCCTTACAGATCTCATGGGCGGAAGGCCTCCTTTATGCCTTCCTGCCCACACCACTGATCACCAAGAAAGTTCAATGTGACAGGACTACAGTAATCCTGGAGGCTCCCTGATGGGCCAGGCAGCCATGGTTTCCCTTGCTCCCCTGCCTGTCCATGGCACCCTTGGTTTCCTTGGCACGCTTGGTTTCCCTGGAGTGCAACCCAGGCCTTCTCATGCAGGTAGAGGGCTCTCTTCTGCACTCCAACCTGGGGTTCCTGATGCTCATGACCTGGCTGCTGAAAGGGTACCCTTGTCCCCTTCAATCCATTGAGGTCAAGGAGGTCCTTCTGTCCTCCTGTAAGACCTCCACCTGCTGGGGGTACACTTTGAAGTGGCAGAGATTCTCAGTCTGATGCACGGAGAAGCGGACAAACACCTTCTGCTCAGTACAGCTGGTGCTGCAGTACCTACTTCACCTGACAGGCAGGGCTGAAGTCCAACTCCATTAGGATTTACCTTAACATGCTCGCGACTCACCACCACCTAATTGAGGGCAAGATCCTCTCTTCTCAGCCCCTCGTGGCTCACCTCCTGAGGGGCCTCCTCTTGGTGAGACTCCTCCATCCGCCCCCAGCGGCAGAGTGGGACCTTTAACATTGCGCTCTCGAATCTCACCAAGCCACCCTTTGAGCCTGTCAGCTCCCACCTCCTCAAGTATCTCACCTGGAGGGTGGTGGTCCTCATGGCTGTTACCTCTGCCCACAGGGTCCGCGAGCTCTAAGCATTGGTGGCGGACCCGCCATAAGCTAGATTCTACAGGAACAGGGTCATGCTCCGCACACACCCCAAGTTTCTACCTAATTTGGTGTCTCCATTCCACCTTAACCAGCAGGTATTGCTTCCCACCTTCTTTCAGCAGCTTCACGCCAGCAGGGCAGAAGTCATTCTCCACACGCTGGACTGTAAGCAGGTGCTAGCCTTCTACCTGCAGCGCACCCAGGACCCACTGTCAAACTTCTCAGCTCTTTGTCTCCTATGACCCCAGTCAACTGTGGGGGCAGCGGTCTCTAAGTGCACCCTGTTCACTTGAGTGTGGACTGCATCGCCCTCGCCTACGAGCAGACTGGCCTTTCACTGGAGTGCCATGTCACTGCGCACACCTTCCGGGCCATGGCAGCCTCTGTGGCGAACCTGCACTCCGTTCCCTTGTTGGAAACCTGTCGAGCCGCCACCTGATCCTCAGTCCATACTTTCGCAGCTAATTATTGCCTGGAGAGGGAGTCCCATTGGGACAGTGCCTTCGGCCAGACAGTACTCTGTCATTTGTTTGGGGTGTAAAGCATCTTCTTCCCTCTGGCCCTTCGATGTGTTCAGGCTACCGGAGTACTGGTTCTTCACTGGACACTTGGGTTGCTTGTAGTTCTGTTGTCTCTTGACTCAGTTGCTGCTTCTCGCAGTTCACCTTTTTCTGGTCACCTGTGTTTTTTTTTTTTTACAGGTTTTTCGGTAACCTGTAGCTGGGGAGTCCCATATGTGAGAATTGATTTCCTGCTTGTTCCTGGAGAAAGCGTAGTTACTCGCCTGTAATGGGTATTCTCCAGGACCAAGCAGGAAGTCAGTCCTCACATATGGGTGTCATCGGCGCCGATGAAGCCCCAGCGGAGCATTTCCCCAGCTTTCCATGAAAGCCTTTGGGAATGCTGGCACGCATGCGCGGTTCCCTTCCCGCCTAAAGGTGCCATCTTACCTCAGTCTCTTTTTTTTCCGAGAAGCCCACCGGACGTGTGTCCTGTTCTCCCGGATAAAAGTGATTTTTTTCTTCGGCGATTTTTTGCTATTTTTTCTCCGGTTCGACGCCGGTTCCCCTCCCGCCGGGTTCGGTACACCGGTATTGAGCCCGTTTATTTATTTTTCGGTTTTTGCCCTTTGTGGCTGGCGTTTGCGCCCTTTTTTTTTCATTTCTTTCCCGGAAGGCCGGTCTTTTGACCTCGCAGGGGCTCTTTTTTCCCCGATGGCTTCCAGTGGTTTCAAAAAGTGTGATCGGTGTAAGAAACTTATGTCTCTCACCGACACACACGACTGCTGCCTTCGGTGCCTAGGCCCTGACCACGACCCCAAGTTGTGTGTGCCATGTGGGAAGATGTCTTCCAAGGCACTCGAGTCGAAAGCATCAGAAGGAAAGGTTTTTCTCGGACTCTGCCTCTGGCCGGGCCCGGACCTGGACCTCATCTGAGGCCTCGACATCTCGGGATTCCGATCCCGAGCGCCGTCGAAGCTCCTCGGACAGGGGGTCCCCCGACCGGGAACGCAAGAGGAAGAAGCGGCTCGCGAGGGCGGCGTTGGAGGAGGTCCCTGGTCCCTCGAGGGCCAGGTCTAAGACCCCCGACCGCCGTCCCGGGCCCGTGGACCAAGAGAAGCCTGCCAAAGTTAATCGCGTGGAGCCGGAGTCTGCTGGACACGTAAGCCCCGTTGTCCTCGTGGACTCTACTCCCAGAGAGCCGATGTCGGGCCCGGCGCCGGCCGGGGCTCGAGTCGGTGTCTGCTGCGTCTCCCGAGCTGAGTCTCAGGATGACAGCCTTGGAGTGCAGATTGTCTGCCTTCATGGAGCAGCAGCGGGCACTGATGGCCAGCCTGTCTGGTGCATCTGTCCCGACCACCGGGACGTTGACTTCAAAGTCAACCCCGGAGACCGAGCCGATACTCGAGACCCTCGAGGCTCGAAGCCGTCCTCTGTCGAGGTCTCCCTCGACCTCCCGTTCGGGACCGAGGGTGTCGACGCCGGTGCCTCGGGGCCCCGCGGGGTCGGACCCTGACTCCTCCTCGGCTGAGTCTGCCTGGGAGACGGAGGACGAGGAGTCTCCCGATACTTTTAAGACTCAGTGCGTCCCGTCGGACTCACCGCAGTCTGAGCCCCGGAGTAGATCCCCTCCGGAGGACACTAGGTTCTCGGAGTTCGTTCGGGATATGGCCGCTGCCGTGGCTATCCCTGCCGATCCCGAGGAAGAGCCTCGAGCCGAGGAGCTCGATGCTCTACAGTATGACTCTCCTCCGAAGGAGGCCTTTACTGTCCCGGTTCCTCCGATGCTGGAACGGCTCCTCTTCCGTATGTGGGAGGCACCGGCCTCGGCGCCGGTTCTGAGCAAGCGGGTCGATTCCATCTATCGGCTCCGCAAGAGTCCTGGTTTCCAGAAAGCACAGCTACCACACCATTCCATGGTTGTAGAATCGGCCATGCATCGTCTGAAGAGCCAGAAGATGCACTCCGCGGTGCCCCCCCGGCAGGGAGGCCCGCAACCTCGATGGCATCGTTAGGAAGTGCTTCCAGGGGTCTATGCTTGCTTGCAGTGTCCAGTCTTACCAGCTGTACATGGGCATGTACTTGCGAGACCTGGCCAAGGAGTTGGCCGGATTCTCTGCTGGTCTCTCCGGGGAACCCTTGCAGAGTTTTAAGACCTTGTCCTCGGGGATTCGGGAATGCTCCAAGTTCATTTCCCGTGCCGCCTGCGATGGCTTTGAGGCTTCGGCCCGAGTTGCGGCTGCCGGCATCGCGGCTCGACGCCAGGCGTGGCTGCAGTCATCGGACCTCGAGCCATGGGTTTAGGACAAGTTGGTCGATGTCCCCTGCCGAGGTGGGAACCTTTTTGGCAAACCCGTGACCGAAAAGGCCGCTCAGCTTGAGACCAAGCACCTTACCCGGACAAGGCTGTCGAGGAAGACCTCTGCCCCTTCACATAAGAAGGGCTCAGGTAAAAAGTCCTTTTACCTGAGGAAGGGCACTGCCTACAAACAGTGCCCTCAGTATCAGGCTGCCCAAGGTGCCCCCCAGGGTCAGCAAGCCAAGGGCCAGGGTAATGGGCCCCATAGGCAGAGAACCCCCAAGCCTCAGGTCCCTGCTACCACTCAGCAGGGTGGGGGGTTTTGACTCCTTGAGCATAGCCACTCCGTCCCTGCTTTCCCAACCCTGCACAGGCGGTTGCCTTGTACTCTTTGCCCACCAGTGGCCTCTCATTACCACCGACAGTTGGGTGCTGGACGTAGTCCAAAAGGGCTATGCCCTGCATTTTCATCAACTGCCTCCGCCTTACTTCCCAGGGGAGCCCTTAAGGCCTCCCCTGCACACAGACCGCCTCCTTCGAGAGCTCCAAGGTCTGTTGGTGGACAGGGTGGTGGAGCCTGTGCCTCCCCACTTGCAAGGTCACGGATTCTACTCCAGGTATTTCCTGGTACCCAAAAGAACCGGTGGCCTTCGACCCATTCTGGACCTCAGGAA
Source organism: Ichthyophis bannanicus (assembly GCA_033557465.1). NCBI lineage: Eukaryota > Metazoa > Chordata > Amphibia > Gymnophiona > Ichthyophiidae > Ichthyophis > Ichthyophis bannanicus. The sequence continues at coordinate 249,528,418 of CM066039.1, read as the reverse complement.
CCTCAACAAGTTCCTAGAGAAAGAAAAGTTCAAGATGCTTACTCTTGGAACACTTCTGCCCTACCTCCAGCAGGGAAATTGGCTATGCTCCTTCGATCTAAAGGATGCGTACACTCACATCCTCATACATCCAGACCACAGAAAGTACCTCAGGTTCATTGTGGGAGGAAACCATTATCAGTACAGGGTACTACCTTTTGGCCTGACCTCCGCTCCCAGGGTCTTTACCAAGTGCCTGGCAGTGGTTGCGGCCTACCTGAGAAATCAAGGCATCTTTGTCTTTCCCTATCTGGACGACTGGCTCATAAGGGGTCAGACGTCCCTGGAGGCCCGACAAGCCACCCTCAGAACCATTGCTCTGCTTCAAAACGTGGGCTTTGTCATAAACTTCGCAAAGTCCACTTTGCTCCCCTCCCAGAACTTGGAGTTCATAGGGGCAAGGTTGGATTCTCAACTGGCAAAAGCATTCTTGCCAGAAGACAGGGCTCAAAGACTGATGGACATGGCCACACAGTTCCTAAACAGGTCCCTGGTCTCCGCCAGACTCTGCCTCAGACTTCTGGGCCACATGGCTTCGACAGTGCATGTGACTCCCAATGCCAGGCTCCATTTGAGGCCTGCACAGTGGTGCCTTCGGACTCAGTGGTCTCAAGCCACAGGCCGCCTAAGAGACAGGATAAAGGTGTCCAAACCTCTTTTGACCTCCCTCAGCTGGTGGCTACATCCACCAATCTGCTGAAGGGGATGCCCTTCCAAATGCCAGAATACTCGGTGGTCCTCACCACCGACGCCTCTCTGAAGGGCTGGGGTGCTCATTGTCTAGACAAGTGCACTCAGGGCCTCTGGTCTCCCTGGGAGGCAGCCCAACAAATCAATCTCCTGGAACTTCGAGCTATCCGCTTAGCTCTCAAGGCTTTTTCTCCGGCCCTGGCTCACTGCTGAGTCTTGATTCAAACAGACAACCAGGTAGCCTTGTTTTATGTGAACAAACAGGGCGGGACTGGGTCCAAGCTCCTTTGTTGAGAGACTCAGGACCTTTGTTCCTTTGCCCTGAAGCACAACATGCTTCTCAAGGTGGTGTACCTTCCAGGCCAGGAGAACTACCTGCCGACCAGTTGAGCAGAATTCAGCAGCCCCACGAGTGGCAGCTGCATCCCTTGGTCGTTCAGACGATCTTCCTGAAGTGGGGACTCCCTTGGATAGATCTCTTTGCCAGTCCGCTGAACAAGCAACTGCCCAAGTTCTGCTCCAGGCAACCGCATCCTTTGAGAATAGCACCAGATGCTTTTCTGATATCCTGGTCTCAGGGCCTCCTGTATGCGTTTCCTCCCACGCCCTTGGTGGCCCGAACTCTTTTCAAGACTTTTCAGGACAAGGTCTCGGTCCTGCTGGTAGCTCCCAAGTGGCCGAGGCAGCCTTGGTTTCCACTTCTGCTTCAGTTGGCAGTGGATTCCCCCCTACCTCTGGGGTTACAACCCGACCTTCTCTCACAGGAGCAGGGTTCTCTTCTGCACCCCAATCTCAAAGCTCTCAAATTGATGGCCTGGAGGCTGCAAGGGTAGTTTTGGCTCCCTGGGGCCTACCTCAGGATATTGAGGAGGTTGTCCTAGCCTCTAGGAAACAGTCCACTAGGAAAACCTATGCCCTCAAATGGAAGAGGTGGTGTGAGCTACGTACAGAGGATCCTTTCTCCTGTACTGTGCCAGTAGTGCTTCAGTACTTACTGCACTTGTCCAATCAGGGACTTAGGTCCAATTCTGTTCGGGTCCACCTCTCAGCTCTAGCAGCTCACCACTCACTGGTGGAGGGACATTCTCTGTCTGGTCACCGTTTGATGTCCCGCTTTCTCAGGGGCTTGCTTCTGCTCAAGCCTCCCATCCGTCCTCCTGCTCCTGAGTGGGAGCTGAATGTGGTCTTGCAACAACTGACTCGCCCACCCTTTGAGCCGATGGCTACTTTCCCTCTATGCTTTCTCTCCTGGCAGACTCTCTTCCTGATAGCCCTCTCCTCGGCTAGACGAGTGAGTGAGCTTCAGGCCCTGGTCTGTGATAGACCTTATACCAGGATTTATAGGAACAGGGTAGTCCTCAGGACTCATCCCAAGTTCCTTCCTAAGGTTGTCTCCTCTTTCCACCTCAATCAGGAGGTGGTTCTTCCAACATTCTTCCCTAGGCCTCATGCTAGCCAGGCTGAAGCAGTCCTGCATACCCTGGACTGTAGGAGGGCCTTATCCTTCTACCTTGACCATACGCAGGGGGCATAGAAGAGCTACTCAGCTCTTCGTCTCCTTTGACCCCAATAAGTTGGGGTTGGCTGTGTCCAAGCGTACCTTGTCCATCTGGGTGGCTGACTGTATCACCTGGGCTTACAAGGCGGCTGACCTTCCTTTGCAGGATAGGGTCACAGCCCATCGTGTCAGGGCAATGGCTGCCTCAGTGGCTCATCTCCGCTCTGTGCCCTTGGTAGACATCTGTAGGGCTGCAACTTGGTCTTCAAGCCAGACTTTTGCGGCCCATTACTGTCTGGAGAGGGAGTCCCGTAGGGACAGTGCTTTTGGCCAAGCAGTACTCCGGAATCTCTTTGAGGTTTAGGCAACTCCTGCCCTCATGCCCTCTGTTGGGCTACTGGTGGAGGTTGTGTCCTTGAAAAGCCTTTCTTTGCTGCTGAGACTAGAGGGAGTTCTCTTGTTCAGCCTGGGTTCCTCGGTAGCCCAGAGCTAGGGAGTCACCCATATGTGAGGACTGACTTCCTGCTTGGTCCTGGAGAAAGAGTAGTTACTCACCTGTAACAGGTGTTCTCCAGGAGCAGCAGGAATCAGTCCTCACAACCCTCCCTCCTCCCCTTGGAGTTGCAGTTGTACATAGTTTGTTTTTACATTTTTGTGTGCTGTTCTTAGCTATGTCATTTGACTGAGGTAAGATGGCACCTTTAGGCGGGAAGGGAATCGCGCATGCGTGCCAGCATTCCCAAAGGCTTTCATGGAAAGCTGGGGAAATGCTCCGCTGGGGCTTAATCAGCGCCGATGACACCCATATGTGAGGACTGATTCCTGCTGCTCCTGGAGAACACCTCTTACAGGTGAGTAACTACTCTTTCTCCAGGGACAGCAGGAATCAGTCCCCACAACCCTCCCCTCTTCTTGTAGAGTTGCTCTCTTTTTACAGTCTTTTGCTATATCATCATGCTGAGGCAAGATGGCACCCTTAGGTGGGAAGGGGACCACGCATGCGTAGTGCATCTTCCAAAGGCTTTTGTTTGAAAGCTGGGGAGAGGTTACTGCACGGGCTGTGTCTGCACCGACGTCACCCATATGTGAGGACTGATTCATGCTGTCCCTGGAGAACACCTGTTACAAGTGAGTAACTATTCTTTTCTCCAGTTGATATTTGTAGAGCAGCAACCTGGTAGTCTCTTCATTCATTCCTTTGTGCGACACTACTGACAAGACAGGATGAGTAGTTGGTTAATGTTGCAGGCTGGGCTCACAGGTCCCGCCCATTGTTGAGTACTTCTCTGGTACATCCCATACATCTGGACTGGACTGCAGGATTGATAAGGAAGGTGAAATTAGACTTTGCCTGCTAATTTCTTTCCTCAAGTTTCTCCAGTCCAGTCCAGAATCCGCCCATTTTGTTTTTCTTGATGAGCCTGGACGAAGCAGAATTTAAGGTGCGTGTAGCCACCTGTCTGGTGCTTTCTCATTTTCCCTTTATGGAACATTAAGTAAAGTAAAGTTTCTTAAATATTGTTGGAATAGCTTTTCAGGGGTTTACGAAGCACCATGTCACTCAGTTCCTCTGTTTGACAAAATATAGTTCTGCTAATTCATTCTGAATTTTTTTATTCTTGTCTTGGTGGAGTCTGATTTGTTACAATAATACTCAAGTGACCAGTTCTTCATGGATCCTAATACAGTGACATCATTAAATCAGTGGTTCTCAGTCTCCACCTGCTGGTGATAGGGCATAAACTATACATGTGGACTGGACTGGTGAGACTCGAGGAAAGAAAATTAGCAGGTGTAAGGTCTAATTTCACTATTGTTGTATAGTAGCAAAAGCCTGTCTAAAAAGTGTTGCCTTAACCATCCTTTTAAAATCAAGCATATCAGATAATTCCCAAAGGGAAGATAGCGGTTGCCTCCATAACTTAGGGCCTATAAATGATAGAGCATGGCTTCTTGTTCTAGATAACCTTGCTGAGAGAAGAAAGGGAACTTTTAGCAATTGCTGAGATTGGACAAGCATTACGTTCACAAACAGATGGTTTCTTATCTGAAAAGTCAATAACAATGGGAACTGGCATTGTATAAAACACAAACATCTAAAATGCTGTCGGTATCCAATGCAGTTGTCTCAAAACTGGGGTAATGTGATCGATACGCTTGACTCCAGAAATTAGCCATACTGCTACTTTCTGAACCAATTGCAATGCCTTAACATGAGACCCTGGTGATTACAATTATAACACATTGCATGAGTCCATTGGTGTTAACACCAAAGATTGTAACACCATTCTGAAGTCATCACTACAGAGATTTGGCTTTAATCTTTGAAGCCTCAACTTGAAGAAGGCATTATTAGTGACCACTTTCAGTTGTTAACAAAAAGATCATTTGGAGTCTGTTATAATTCCAAGACAATGTACCTCACTTTTAATCTTAGTCTCATATTCTCTAAGGTTGATCTTTAATGGTAGCATATGCACACCATCACCATGAAGAAGCAATTCAGTTTTTCACACATTTAAGCTCAAGAAAAGTATTCTTTAACCACAAGACAGCCTCAGTAATGCCTTGCTTCATCTGTGCTATAGCTAAAAGTATATCACCCTGTGAAGGAAGAGAAATAGATTCTGTAATCAATGTCCATGGTGTAGTCACTGTCAATGGTAGCGGCATATCAAATAAGTAAACCTTAATAAACCTTAGAATGTCTATAGTACAGATCCGTAGTACTTGGATTGGTCCTGGAGGGAATTTGAATCTTTGTGGGTATTTATTGCCAATAAAATTTACTTGACCATAATATAGATATGCTACATACACTTTTTAGACCAGTGTAGATCCTTTCTTCATATCATGGATACTCTTGCAATTGAGGTTGTTGAAAGCTTTCAGACAAAGACAGGTTTAGCATTGTGAGATGAACAAGACATTGAATTTATAGTTTCCTTTTGTGCAGTCCATCCCCAATGAGGTATTACGGTGCTCTCCCAAGAAATTTTGCCAGCCAGGTAATATGAAAGAGTAGCCAGGTGGGCTGCACTGTAAGCTGACTGGCAGCAGACAGTGTAGCTAGCCATCTTTCAGGAAGTTCCATGCATGATGTGTTTGTCACTGTTACAAATCCATCTAAAACATTCATATTTTCATATACGCTTAAATTTATTAAGAATAAATTATAGAATCACTTAAATCATTTTTTCATTCCTGCTCATTATTTTGTCATGTCATTTCATCAGATTAAGTTACCCGGGTGGTCAGTAAAGATGGAATGCCCATCCAAATGATCCTGGGTACAACAGTGTCTTGCCATAATATTTCTGAAACCTCTATCGAGGAAGCTCCTACTGATACTAGCTGATGACCTAGTCTCTATCTGCTTTTAAAATAAAGATGAATATATTATTGGTTGCTTGTAATCATTTACCACCTAATATTCCCTATGTGTTTACAGCTGCTTCAGTTATGGGAAAAGAATGGCTATTTTGATGAGTCCATTATTCAACAATTACAGAGTCCAGCCCTTGGTCTGGGGCAGTACCAGGTGGGTGCTGGATACTGTTCAGTAAAGTCTTTCCTTCTCAGTTTTGTTTAAATATGTTTATGGGAGGAGGATTTTTTTTTAACTTAGTAAGTACCCTCCCCAGCCTAAAGAAATCTCTATACTGTGGAGGAAAGTAAGAGGGAGATTCTCCATGGATAAGTAGGATATAATCAGCCATACATGGGTGATGACATCACTGATGGCATCCTGTTCAGGCTTGCTCTCCCCAGTCCATAGGAGTCTAGAAAGACTGGGCATGTGTGAGCCCCTTCTTCTTCTTGATCCTCTTTAGTCTCTCTTCATCCATCATCAAGTATGGATGTCGCTCTCCCTATTTGCGTACTTAGCTGTTTTTTTTGTTTCAGTATTTAGCCCCCCTCTTCCTGGTTACAGGTTTGAGGAATCAAATGTCTGGTATGATAATGACCATCGAGTCCACCTCTGTCAATGCCTTCCAGAGCCACCAGTTGTGCTGACCAAAGTAGCTCTCTCCTTAGGCAGTGGCTGCTACAATTAAAGTCTCTAGTCATAAAGTCCGCAACAGTTTCCCTCCGTACAGTGACTCTTCTGATGTGAAAGCCCAGTCAGCTATGTAGCCTGCAGCAATTCTCTTGAGCAAATGCTATACACTTGAAAAATTTATAGCCACATTCTCAGAGCAGTTCTCCGGAGACAAGCAGGGGGATGCAGGCACATTGTATAGGTGATGTCCCGGATGGAGCCTGGTTTGCCAGACTCTCCCCTAGCTCAGAGAAGTCTTTTGGACTTTTCTAAGCATGCTTGCCTGTTCTCATCTTCTGTTGCTTTTCTATGATGATTCGGTTTCTTTCGGCCATGCCACTGTGCTGCAAGGCTCTCCCCTCTTCCGTCAAGCTCATCAGAAGTTCACACTGTCTGGTTTACCTCGCACCATGACTGGCCCACCTCATTTACCTGCCACATTGCCTACACAAAAAAACACTCTGAAAGAAAGGTACAAGTCTGCTTTGGTCTCCATGGCAGCTCCCTGCCAGTAGGCCAACCGTTGATCACTTCGGCCGTATTTAAAAAAAAAAAAAAAAATCATCAAAAGGAAGGGGAAGAACACGCAGTGGCTTCTGGCTTATTACTCCTGTAGCAGTCTGCGTTTTTTCTCAAAGCCACACGGTGGCCTGCTTAGCTGTGGCCTGCTGCCTCCTTGTCAGTTGCTCCCTCACCAACGGAGGTCATGCTGCACTGACCATGCAAGAGGACCAAAAAAAACAAACCAGGGAAAGAGGCTGAGGAGAGAATTTATTTATTTATTATTATTTATTACAAGTTCTTATATACCGCACTATTCGGCATCAGCGCGGTTTACATTATAACATAAAGACCATAACAACAAGCTGTTTGGTTTACATCGAACAGGAGTACAAACTTGGAGAACCGGGGTAAACTATATACATGAGATCCTCCAAGGCCCCCTAGATGTCCCTGTTTGAGCCGGCACTGGGAGGGAGTCTGCATCTGGTGTCACAGCTAGGTATCCTGTCCCTAATCGTGCCTTGTCTAGAAACCTGAAGTTCCACTTCACCCCTCAGTCTGTAAAGCATCATCTAAATTGAAGCATTCTAAGCATCACACTGCAAAAGTTGCTTCTCAGTCTCAAACATGGGCCCCTGCTGCCACCCAGCAACCCTCTCAAGTGGCTCAGATCCAAGCCCCTAGTCAGCACCAAGGTATCCCCCCCTCCCTCCATCAAGCAGGGCAGAAGTCTGGAGACCCCAGTACCTGCCCTCTAATAAACAAAGCCCCCACCTCTACCCGGCAGGACAATCTGAATTCCAGTCTGTATACCTCCTCAGGAAGTTTGTCCAGGATAGTGCTGCCATCCTTCCGAACACAGACCCACCTGATCACTCCCCAAGCAACATCCAGGACCAGGGGATCCTCTAGTGCCCTCTCCTTCACTCGTCGACAGGTGACCAACCCCGCTGATAGAGGAGGATATCTAATCTGCTTCCAGTTTGGTCTGCCCCTTAGAGACCACCTTTTCTGTAGTGGCCGATAAGCCCCAGAACCCTCTTCTAGAACCAGGAACCTACGCCAAACTAGAAAATAACTACTACTACCCTAAATTCTTGCAAATCTCCAAGGTACTTGCCCGTAGCAAATCCCTGACTCCCATGAACAAGCGAGATTTCCAGTCCACATTTCATTCCTGCAGCGCCCCCAAGGAGATGCTCGCCTTCCCGGTGCATCAACTTCTCCAAGACCATCATTTCTCCATAAGGAAGAACTCCACCTCAGTCCATGCCACTTCCAAATGTCTGGATCTCAGATACAAGGTGTTCCTATGCCGGGGTTGACCCCAGCAGTTATCACACCAGTCAGTGGTCTTGGAAGCTGCACTAAAGAAATCCAAGAATGCCCAATCGGTGGTGCAGATGCCTCCCAGCATGGAACAATAGGCCCTGGATGTCGTCATCAGGAAAACCTGCCATGCTGGCTGTGCGGGTCCTAGCGCATCAACTCCAACTCCAGATACTACACTATCACCATGACCACCACCTGTGACTAGCTAACCTTGCTAACCCCGCAGAGGACAATCGCACACAGATTCAGGACAATCTCCACAAATCCCTCTACCACATAATCCGGGTTACCTACAATAAATATGACCCTGCTGCTCAGGCGGCTGCACAGCTATTTCAGCAGGTTGCATGGCCTAGCTGTACATTTTAGGCCCCCAGGGGGACTTTTATGATTGCCTCGCTGAAGCACCCTGCCAAGATGATAGCTTGTTTGGTTCCAAGGTATAAGAGGCCGTCTCAGAAGCTAAAGACCATTCTTCTATAGTGAAAGAGTTTGCTGCGCAACCATCGGATACCCTTCTCAGACTTGTAGAATACAACCTTCCTAATTTCAAAGAGTCTACCACTATCAGTACTTCCAGCAGTTCTACCCATGGAGACAGTACCAGCCTTATTCTTGTCTTCTGGCACATCACTCATTAGGGCCGACCTACAACCAATGATCCCGGCTTCAGAAAAGGAAGCAGCAGCCTCCTGCTCCTTCCCAACCATGCGAGAACACCCTTTCCTTTAGACTACCCTGCACTGGGGGGGAAGAATCTGCCACTTCAGGGAGGCTTGGCAATATATCACAACGGACCACTGGGCCTTCAGCATCATCCGCAAGGAATATAAAATACATTTCAAGACTCTCCCTCCAACTCATCTCACTGTATCCTTCCATTGCTGGAAACCAGCTCAACATTTTTTTATTCTTTAGGAGGAGATAGATCAACTGCTGAGGAGCGAGACGATAGAATCAGTTCCCATGATTTAGCTCAAACAAAGGTTCTACTCCTAATTGCGAAGAAAACTGGAAATCTTTGGCCTATTTTGGATCTCCGTGATCTCAATCTGCACATCAAACACAAGAAGTTCAAAACGCATTCCCTCTGCACCATTCTTCCGCTGCTGCAACGCAACGGTTATTCTCTCTGGAAAAGGATGCTTACACTCAGTCTCATCCACTCCCACCACTGGAAATACCTTTGCTTCCGTTTCAAGGGCCAGCACTTCCAGTACAAAGTGCTCCCCTTCGGCCTTTCCTCTGCTCTGCAAGGCTTCACCAAGTATCTCGCAGTAGCGGCAGGTCATTTATGCCGACAGGGTCACTGAGTCTACCCCTGTCTGGTCGATTGGCTCAAGACCACAAGCAGAACACGCTATACACAGCACCATTCATACCTTGCAAGATCTAGGATTCATTGTCAACATCCTCAACCTGGAGCTCGAGTCGCAACATACCATCATCTTCATAGGAGCACGCATCAACGACGACTCCTCCATGAAGGCTTATCTTCCCCACAACAGAGCTCAGCAACAGCTTGACTCTCCACAGCCAGGCCTCAGCACACTTCATTCTCTGCCTCCTGGGTCACATGGCTGCCTCGGTACATGTAATTCCTCTAGCACAGCTGTTCATATACCCACTACAGTGGCACCTCAAACTCAACTGGAATCAGCTCAGTCAGTCTCTTCACATAAAAATCCTCTTGTGAAGTCACAAATCTTTGGCACGCCACAAATCACTCAAATGGTGGCCTGACCCCTCCAACCTGCGTGGCTGCCCCTTTCAGGAGCTTACCATGTAACTTACTCTCATCACCAATGCCTCCACATCGGGATGGGGAGTACACCTACGGCACTTAACCACTCAAGGCATATGGACATCCCAAGAGGGCAACCTCCACATCAGAGTTTGTGCTACTAGCAGTGTACTATACCCTCACTGTTTTCAAGAGCTGGGTCCAACAATAACTCGTACTTGTTCAAATAGACAACCAGGATGCGATGATCTACATCAACAAATGGGGAAGTTCGGGATCTCTCCAACTGTGTTGCAAGGCCACCTGACTATGGCTCCTTGCTCGGTCATTGGGTGCCACATTAAGAGCAGCCTACCCGCCGGGAGTGCACAATCAGTGGACAACTTCAGTCGCAAACCCGATCCCTATGAATGTTCCTTCGATCCTCAGGTTGTTGTCCGCCTTTTTGACAACTGGGGCACTCCAGAAGTGGACCTCTTCACATCTGAGAACCATGCAAAGTGTCCTTTCTTCTGCTCGATCCATCCAAGTGCACAGTGCCTTTACCCTCTCCTGGAGCCAATGCCTTCTATATGGTTTTCCTTCCTTCCTGCTCCTGCCAAGAGTTCTAGTCAAGATTAGGGAAAACAGAGCCACAATCATCCTCATATCCCCATATTGACCGAGACCAGTTTGGTTCCCTCATCTCTCTGTGCTGACAGCTGAACCGCCACTTCTGCTGGGAACCAGTCTGTTTCTCCTTGCACAGCACCTGATCCACCCCGACCTTCTCAGCTTTCCTTTGCTGCCTGGAAGATTCTCCCAACACCTTAATGGGAGATTACCTCCCCGATGATGTCCGAGCCATTGTCTCTGCTTTCAGAAAGCCACCCACGCAGCGCTCGTATCAGCTCAAAGGGGCACGTTTCACGACCTGGGCGACAGACATCTTAATCCGGTGTCCAACCCATCAGCCAGGTCATAGCATACCTGCTGCATCTCTCACACTCGGGACTTCAGACAAGCTTGGTCAGGTATCATTTCTCCTCCATTGCAGCTTCTTATTCCCTAGTCAACGGAAAGCCCTTATCAGTACACCCGTTAGTTACCAGATTCATGAAAAGACTCATGAACACAAAGCCTCTGACAAAGCCACCCATACCAGTGTAGGATCTTAATATCATCTTCTCATGAAACCCTACCTTGAAGCCACTGGAATACAACTCTCTCAAACCCCTCACCTGGAAGACTGTTTCTCTTGGCTATCACCTCAGCAAGGCAAGTGAGTGAACTGCAAGCTCTGGTTCACTACCCCTTATATCCTCACTCCTACACAACAGGGTTGTGCTGTGTACACATACCAAGTTCCTTCCAATGTTGTCTGCAGTTTCCACCTCAGTCAGAGCATAGTCCTCCCAACTTTTCTTCCCAGGACCTCCTGACGACAACTCTCTAGAAAAAGCACTACATTTCGTCAACTGCCGCACAGGTTTGTTTTACTTAACAGCAACGGAACATAGCCATTCTTCTCAGCTTTTGTAACCTTTAATCCAAATAGCCCTGGCCAGCCCACATCCAAGCAATCAATAAACTCATGGACAGCCAGGCCCAACTGCCATCCCCCAGATGCATCGGGGCCCATCAGCTCCGAGCCATGGCCACCTCCATTGCAAACCTAGCATCAGTTTCTGCCCAAGACATCTGCAAAGCAGCTACGTGGTCCTCCATTCACACCTTTACCAGGCATTACAGTATCGACCACTCAGTGCACGACCTCCCTTTCAAGGACCTGGGCCACTGGATATATGTTGACCCTGGAGCGGCCCTCAGCTTTGGATTCACCTATATAGTGCCTACTTCCCCCTGCTTGTCTCTGGAGAAAGCATAGTTGCTTACCTGTAATGGGGGTTCTCTGTAGACAGGAGTATGCAGCCACTCTCCCTTCTACCATCCATCCTAACAAAGCAAAACAAAAAAAAGTATCAAAGAGGAAAATACTACACATGGGACCATCTTCGCGGCCAGCTATATCAACTGAAACATCATGAAACAGCGGCAGAAGGCGGGAACAGGCAAGTATGTTCAGAAGTCCAAGAGACTTCTCTGCGCTAGGGAAGAGTCCGGCACACCAGGCTCTGTCCTTGATGTCACCTATACAGTGTGGCTGCATACCTCTGCTACCTACGAAGAACCCCGGTTACTGGTAAGCGACTATACTTTTTCTATGACAGCGGCAGCAACGGTTGAAAAGCTCTCTGGCATCTCTATCTGAAGCAGCCCCCTCCAGCTGAAGTAGCAAAGGAAAGCCATTTTCCCAAAAGATACTGTTCTCCCAGCAGCGTACTCTGGAGCCCTGCTGACAACGATAAGAGGTTTGTGTTTCCATATCAATTTAGAGTGTTCTCTTGATCCTGAGCAGTGCCATTTTCAATATGCTGGCCCAATGCGCTGCTGAGGCACGTCTCCCCTCACAGCAGCTCTATTTCTTTCCCAAATTACTTACTTCATCTCCCTTCGGCAGTACTGATTTTTTTAAAATATAACTTTCATTTTGTCAGTTAATGGGGTATAAACTGCAAACCCTCCAACTCTGTCACACTCGCATACCCCTTGAAGAAAATAATCTCAGTCACACACTTTAGTTAATCTGTGGCAGTTTTCTTTTGGTGCCATTTTTTTAGATTAAGTCAAAATGCATACCTGTTTCTACCTCTCCGAATCAGCAGCCTTGCCTGGCTGCGGGCAATTTTTGGAATTCATGCTGCAGAGGTTACCTGTGTATGCATGTAGCCATATAGATATATTATGTATCGGGTGGGGATGTATGTATGTGTGTGTGTGTGTATGTGTATATATATGTATGTGTATATATATGTATGTGTATATCTATATATGTATTTGTTTAGATATTTATATATACATATATATTCCTTCTTTTACTGAAAGAGTTTTTTTTTTGTTTGGTTTTTTTACACAGGCTCCTTGTAAAGCCAGACTGCTGATTCTGGTGACATCTACCCTATCACAGTATATTTCAAGCTTTTAACTTTCTCAAATAATAATAAAAGCAAATGGAAGTGAGCCAAATATTGAATACAGGTCAGCTGAGGAGTAACGCCCTTAATTTAAAAAATAAATAAATAAAAGGAAGGAGGGAGAATCTGACTTTTTTTTTAAGGCACTCTTCTCTGAAAAGCTGGGCTCAATCACAGTGCACACTGCTCTTGTCTTGAAGGCAAGCCCCCCTTCCACTCAGTTCTCTCAGATTATAAGGATCCTCTGTATGTTGAAACCATGTAAAGAGTTTGGTTTTCAGATATTTTTAGTTCAACTTTTCACTTTTTCCAAAGACACATATCTTCATTTGTTAGACAGAGGTACATATTTGCCCTACTGGTTTTGGCCCCCTGTCATACCACTAAACTACAGAACATCACTGTTCTGTTAGTCTGTTTTCCAGGCAAACAGAATTGTCTCTGCTCTAAAAACAAAACAAAAAATCCAGAGGTGTGCGGTTTTCTTTTTCTGCAGTAGAATGCTCCAGGGAATGTCATCCAGTTGATTTCTTAGGCCACCAACCTCCCATACCTTGGTAATAGATGCCTATGCTAGTTGTGTTTTCTCCTTATGTTTAGACATGCACATCATAGGGTGGCTCAGTATACATGATTTCTTTTCTCCTATCTCCAGGAACAAGCAGGAATGTAGTCTTCACATATGGGGTATCGTCGGTATCGACGGAGCCTGCACGGGAACACTCCCCAGCTTCCAATAGGAAAGCTTTTGGGAGCATCCCACGGCGTCTGCTTGCTGCCTTCCCGCCTTTCCAACTGTCTATCTCCAGTTCTTCGTTTTCCACGGAGCTGACAGGTCGCATACCCTGTCTCTGCAGAAAAATGTTGTCTTTAATCTTTGTTCTTGTGGTCGTGTCTGTCTTCCCTCGACGCTATACCGGTACCGCCGGTTCATTCTTCTAAAAAAAAAAAATAGTGTTCTGAGGTGTTTTACTTCAGAAACTTTTTTCCGTGGTACTAGGTGCCATTTTGGGCACTAGGCCCAATTTTCCTTAAATATGGAAAAACCAACATCCGGTTTTAAGAAATGTTCTAAATGTGGCGATACCATTTCCGTCACTGACACCCATGATTGGTGTCTCAAATGCTTAGGTCCCAACCACTCTATTTCAGAGTGCCTCTCCTGTGGAATGATGTCTAAAAGGAGCCGGCAGAACCGAGCTGCTAAACTTAGCACCCTTTTTCCCTCAGACGCGGTGTCTGTTGCATCGACGTCCTCCAGGGCCTCATCTTCCTCCCATGGATCTCAGGTAACTAAACATAAATCTAGCTGGTCCTCAAAGGGTAGATCTCTTTCTAAGTATCGAGATGCCCCTGGTGTTGCCCTTGAGGAATTTTCACTAGCAAAACTGCCCTGGCTCGAGGCTTCGGCTTCCAAAGCATTAACGGGGATCCAGAATGTTCTAGAGGCCTCAACTTTGACAGAACCACTGGTGTCATGCTCTGGGGTTCCGGCTGCTTCTACCGGTACCGACACCCAAGCATTGGCAGCGTCGATAGACCAGAGATTCTTTGCTATCAAACGCAGTCTAGCAGCTCTTCTCACGGCTTCGGTACCGTTGAAACTGCTTCACACACCGATACCGACACCGACTGCATCAACATCGGCGGGTATGCCACCCATACCGAGTCATGCGTCTGTCTCCGGCATCGACAGATCGTATCGGAACAACCCGATACTGACTTAGATCGATACTGGTACCACGCTTTGCATGATCACCCGGATCGGAGGTGTTTTGAATCCTTTGATAAGTCAGAAAACTCCGAAGACTCTGCCGATACAAGAGTACTTCTCCCCGAGGATTCCTCTTCTCCTCAGCGCAGAATGTCTCCGCCAGAGGATATGTCTTTTCAGGACTTTATCCGTGATGTGGCCCAAGGCCTTTCCATCACAGTAGCTCCTGAAAAAGAGTCTAGGGCAAAGGAGTTGGACATTCTCCAATACCCTAAAGCTCTCAAAGAGGCAGCTACTTTGCCTATTCATGAGATCTTACATGATCTTATGCTAAGGATGTGGGAAACACCTTTAAACACATCTCCTCATTCTCGAAGACTCGATACCATGTATCGAGTTCCACCTTGTCCTGGCTTTCAAAAAACTCAATTACCACACCATTCAATGGTGGTGGAATCAGCCATGAGAAGGATGAAAAGTGCAAAGAGACATGCATCCAATCCTCCAGGTCGTGAATGTAGGACTCTCGATGCCTTTGGGCGTCGATGCTTCCATGCTCTCAGCTAGGATCAGTTCCTATATCTTGTATATGGGAATGTTCCTTAAAGAGGTCACAGGAGACTTGGAGCTTATGAGCCCCCTTTTTCCTGATGACAAAAGACAAGACTATCTTACTCTTGTCAAACATGCTCAGGATGTTTCCAAGTTTGTAAATCGTGCAACCTTTGACTGTTTTGCGTGCATAAGCAGAACCTCTGCTATTGTCATTGGTGCACGTCGGATTGCCTGGCTTCAGGCATCTGACTTGGAAATTTGGGTACAGGATAAATTAGGAAACATTCCTTGCACAGGAGAAAATCTCTTTGGCAAGAATTGGCAGGAGAAGGCTAATGAAATAGATGCTGACAATATCACATTAGATAGATTGTCCAAATCTACAGCCGATCCTGCACGGAAAAGATCCTCTAAAAAACCTTTTTTCAATAGGAAAAAGAAGTTTTATTCTTCCTATACCCAACATGGACACCGTCCAGGTCAGACTGCCCAAAAAGGACAACAGCAACAACCTAGACAACAAAAGAAGCCAAGAACTGCAAAACCTCAGCCAGCTCAGCAGGCTCAGTCTCCTCAGGGGTTTTGACTCCTTACTAGAGAACTTCGCCCTACTGCCCCTGAACGGTCCAGAACCCTCGACCATTCCAGGCACGTTATGTCATTTTACCCACAGATGGTACCAAATAACAGCAGAAAATTGGACTCTGTCCATTGTACGAGAGGGGTACAAGCTTCATTTTCACAGATGCCCCCTCCTACATTTGTAAGACAGTTCAATTCTCAGACCTCTCTCGACAGTCTCTTAGGTCAAGAAGTCACAACACTCCTTGCTCAAGGAGCAATAGAGGAAGTACCCATTCCCCAACAGGGTACGGGGTTCTACTCCCCCTATTTCCTTATTCTAAAGAAAACATGAGGACACGGACCCATTTTATACCTCAGAGAATTGAACAAATATCTGTTCCGAGAGAAGTTCAAAATGATCTCTCTGGGAACTCTGCTACCATACCTTCAAATTCAGGATTGGTTTTGGATGCGTATACTCATATTCTCATCCATCCAAATCACAGGAGATTCCTTTGATTCCTGTTTCAAGGAAAGCACTTCCAGTACAGGGTTCTTCCCTTTGGCCTGGCTTCTGCACCAAGAGTGTTCACAAAATGCATGGCTGTGGTAGCTGCATTTCTTCGCACTCTGGGAATATTTGTCTTCCTTACTTAGACGACTGGCTCATTCGAGTCCCTACAGTGCCAGAAGCCAGCTCTGCTCTGTTTCGCGCAATGCAAATCCTTCAATATTTGGGACTGGTCATAAACCTCCCAAAATCCAATCTTGCTCCCACTCAGTCCCTAGAGTTCATAGGAGCTCATCTGGATACCAGACAGACAAGGGCTTTCCTTCCGCAGCCCTGCTGTCTTCACATAGTGCAGCTAGCTTCCCAAGCAGTGCTCAAGCCTTATCTCACTGCTCGAGAAATGCTACAACTGCTGGGCCACATGGCATCCACCGTACATGTGGTTCCTTATGCTTGCCTCCACATGCGAGCAGCCCAGTGGACTTTATCCACTCAGTGGACACAGGCCTCAGGTTGCCAATCGGACAAAACAGCAAACTCAGGTCATCTTATTTTGTCCCTCCAATGGTGGCAATCACTCAGAAATCTTCTGGTGGGGTCTCCTTTCCAGCAAACCCTATTCCAAGCCACCCTAACAGATGCCTCTCAGGTAGGATGGGGAGCCCACCTGCATGATCTCTCTACCCAGGGTACCTGGACTCCACAGGAGGCCTGTCTTCACATCAACCTCCTGGAGCTCAGAGCAATCTTCCTTGCTTTTCAAGTATTTCACGCCCAGATCAGCTACAAGACAGTCCTAGTTCAAACGGACAATCAAGTAGCCATGTTCTATGTGAACAAGCAGGGCGGAACAGGCTTTCTGTTGCTATGCAACGAAGCTTTGCGACTATGGGCCCTCGCCAGAGGGCATCAGATTCATCTCCTTGCGGTGTATCTTCCAGGCATTCAAAACTCTTGGGCAGACAAACTCAGTCGAGTTCTGCTACCGCACGAATGGTCTCTCCATGCCGACCAGGTTGCCCAAATATTTCAAATTTGAGGAACCCTTTACATAGACCTCTTTGCAAGTCCGCTGAATGCCAAACTTCCCCGGTTCTGTTCCAGAATTCCGGCTCGACATTGTCAGGCAAGGGACGCCTTCCTCCTTCACTGGGGTCAGGGCTTCCTATATGCCTTTCCACCCATTCCCCTCATCCCCAAAACACTATGATCAAAAGAACAGGTAGTGAGTTTAGAGGAGGAATGAAGAAGAGAGGTTTCCTCAATAGATTTTAGAAAAGGATGAAAGGGGATAGAGTTGAGGGGGATAAGTTGATAATGGAGAGGGGGAAGAGAGGGTGAAGAAAGACTTAGTGGGGAATTGAAGAGTGATCTTATACACTTTGTTATGGAAATAGTCTGCTAGGGTTTGGGCAGAGAGAAAGAAGGAGGGATTGGAGGCGGAGGTGCCTTTAGAGAATTGAGAGTAGAAAAGAGATGGCAAGGGTTAGAGGCAAGATTGTTAGCTGGAGAAAATAGTTTTGCTTAGCGAATGCAATGACGGACTGGAAAGAAGAAAGCATGAATTTGAAGTGAAGAAAGTCAGAATGAGAGTGGGATTTGAGTCAAGTGCGCTGAGCTGTGTGGGCACAGGAATGTGTAGGTAGCGGGTAGTTGAAGACGAATAGGACTGAGGTGAGGTGCACCTCACAGGAAGTGGAATAGGTAGAGCAAAGGTATCAAGAGTAGAAGAGAGAGCAGTATTATAGGAAGTTATGGATTCATCAACAGACCTAGAGGACAAAGTGAAAGAGAGAATATATGAGACAGTAATGGATAGTCAGTGGATCGATAGCATAAAGGTTCCTAAAAAGATAGGAGGAGATTGGGCGAGATTGAGGTGTGGAGTAATGAAGAGTGAAACCTAACAGGTGATGGTCAGATAAGGGAAGAGCAGATGTATGGAAATTTAGAAGTTAAACAGTATGGAAATTAGAAGGTAAACAATTAGAGAAGAAAATGAGGTCAAGGCAATTCTGGACCACAAGATGGATTTCTTGCTGAGGAGCCAGTTCGCTGTGGCGGCAGCTATTCTACAGTTGGCGGTATGTACCAGCCTGATGTCTCGAGCCCTGCTCCAGTGGATTCAGTCTCTTCCACTGGATGATGATACTCCTCTTTTCGAGTCGACTGCAGCCTATCTTTCTGATGCCATGTATGACCTGATACATTTGGCAGCCACAGATGGTGCCATGACAATGGTATCATGGCGATGGATTTGGCTCCGGCACTGGCTAGAGGACACATCCTCCAAAACCTGGTTGGCTCAATTGGCCTTTAAGGGGGAAGCTTCTGTTTGGAACTGATTTGGAGAAGCTGGTGAAGGACCTAGGCAAGACAAAATCTTACCGCTTCCCAGAATGCAGGTTCAAGGGGCCTGTGAAGTAGGCTGGTGCCTCATTCTCGTTAGCCTCCACCCAACATTCAAGGGCACACTGGCCAGATTCCCAGGGGTCTCTAGGCTATTGTCATTACTGACCTGGAAAAGCTATCTTCCCCTCTGCTTCAAGGCCTTAGGCTCATTTTCAGTCCTTTCGGGGAGTGCTTGTGCCCAGGGACTCGGTCCATTGCAGAGGAGGACCCTCCAGGGCTGCACAATGAAGGTTTGAGTGCCTATTCCCTGGTTCTTCGAGTGGGCAGTAGGCTTCACCTTGTCTTTCAGGAATGGACCTGGGTTACCAAAGATCGCTGGGTGCTAGACACCATTCAGTTTGGCTCTGTAGTGGAATGCAAAGAGCCGATTCCTGATGTCTTCGTCATTTTCCCTTGTTGATCTGCGATCATAGGTGCTGCTGAAGGTGACAGTGGCAGATACTCCATCTATTTTGTGGTACCAAAGAAAGATGGTTCCTTCTTGCCCATTCTGGACATCAAGGGGGTCAACAAGCACTTGCATGTCCTTCATTTCTAAATGGAAAACTTGCACTCTGTGATTTAAGTGCACCAAGGGAAATTCTTGACTTCTCTGGGTCTGGCCGAGGCATATTTTCATATCCCAATCCGGGCGGATCAGCGGAAGTATCTGCATTTTGCCATGCTTGTCTTTCACTATCAATTCGCCACTCTCCACTACCCCAGGTACATTCTTAAAGGCCATGGTGATGACAGCGGCTGTAGCACCAAGGGATCTGTGTCCATCCCTATCTAGACGACTGGCTCATCTGAGCCCATTCCCTTTCGGAAGCATCTTGGGTGACGTTCCAAGTGGTGTCCTTTTTGGAAAGCCTCGGCTGGGTGATCAAGTCAAGGAAAGAGCTAGCTTTTGTCTTCCCAGTCCTTGGAGTTTCTGGGAGCACATTTCGATGCGCAAATGGGCAGAGTTTTTCTGCCAGAGGAGGAAGTCAGAAGACTGTCAAATTGCCTGGCGCTGTTTTGTGTGCAGCTGGTCCCCAGAGTCTGGGATTATCTTCAGCTCCTCGGATAGAGATGGTATCGTGGGTGCGTGCTCACATGTGACCGCTCAGGGCCTGCCCGTTCACTAGGCGGGCTATCTCTGGAGGCGGCAGGCCATGTGCTTTGACACACATGGCCTGCGCCCCTCCCCAACATGCCAAGCCCACCCCCCACCCACTGATGATTCCGGGGGGGGGGGGGGGGACGGGACGGGACTGGGACGGTTAGGTTCTGTGGTGGCTATGTCCTTTGGCACACATGGCCTGCTGCTTCTGAAGCCCCAAAGTAGGGTATGTGTGCCAAAGCACATGGCCTGCCGCTGAGCCAAGCTGCACCGCCCCCTGACCCTGGCGCCGGAATAAGCAGTAGCGCAGCTCAGCACAGAGCTGGGGGGGGGGGGGGTGACTCGGTGTGGGCAGCACAGCACAGCTGGGAGGGGGCAACATGGCTGGGGCTTCTGCCTAGGGCGGCCAAAACCCTTTGACCAGCCCTGTTTATACCATACATGCGATGCCCAAGTAGAAAATCACTTTTTTCTCCTATCCATTCTGCACCTCGTTGATTCACGTTCCATGCGCAGGAAACAAAAGGCAGGCAGAGCTCCGGAGTCTCAGTGCGTGGATGAGATGATGGTGTAAAGAAGAGGGTTTTGAATTTAAGAACTGGGCAACATTCTGGGGAAGGAGGGGCTTTTCCGAAGTGATGAGCTCCACCTTAACTGGGATGGAACCAGGCTGCTGGCATTAACTTTTAAAAAGGAGAGAAAGCAGCTTTTAAACTAGATGATAGGGGAAAGCTGACAGTTGCCCAAGAGCACATTGTTCAGAAGGATGTATCCTTGAAGGATTCTAGCAAAAGATTGAACTTAGGGCATATCGATAGAAAGGTTACAATAAAGTAACCCAAATGCCCTTAAGTATAGAGCAGACAGAACTTAAAGATTCCAAATTATCCCTGTCTACCGATAACCAGATTAATATGAATAAAATGCAACCTCTAAAATGCTTGTATGCAAATGCTAGATGTGTAGAAAATAAGATGGGAGACTTAGAATATATAGCACTAATTGAGAGGTTATATATGATAGATATCTGAGACCTGGTGGAAGGAGATCAGCCAGTGGGACGCTGTGATACATGGGTACAAATTATATTGCAATGATGCATGCATGCAATGTGCCGTCGAGTCAGTGCTGACTCCTGGCGACCCAGCAGCCCCTAGGTTTTCATGGCAGTGTGACCGGAAGTAGATTGCCAGGCCTTTCTTCCGAGGTTAGAGTACATCAAATTGATGGAGGGGTTGCTCTCTGTTAGAGAGGGCATTGAGTCGCACAGGATTAAAGTTTTGCAGGAAACAAAATACACTGTAGAATCTCTATGGATCGAAAGCCCATGTTAAAAAGGGAAAGCAATGCCAGTGGGGCTGTACTAGCGACCACCTGGCCAGAATGAACAAATGGATGATGAAATGCTAAAAGAAATCAGAGAAGCTAACAAAAGTTACAAGAAACATAGAAACATGACGGCAGAAAGAGACCACATGGCCTATGTAGTCTGCCCTTCCATATCAACTACAATAGTCCCCTTTTTACCTTTAGAGATCCTCTGTGTTTGTCCCATGCTTTTTTGAATTCAGATACTATCCTCATGTCCACCACCTCTACTGGGAGACTATTTTCCACATGTTGCTCCTGAGTCTATCCTCTTTCACACTCATCCTGTGTCCCCTCATAGCAGAGCTTGCCTTCAGTTGAAAGAGACCTTCCTGTGCATTTATGCCATGGAGGTATTTAAATGTGTCTATCATATCGCCGCATCCCGCCTTTCCTCTAAAGTATACATATTAAGATCTTTTTCTGTCCTCATAGTGAAGACCACTAACCATTTTAGTAGCCACCCTCTGCACTGACTCCAACCTGCCTACAGTATATCCTTCTGAAGGTGTGTGGTCTCCAGAATTGCACACAATATTCCAAATGAGGTCACACCAGAAATTTATACAGAAGCATTATCACCTTTTTTTTTCTGTTGGCCATTCCTCTCCCTATACACCCAAGTATCCTCCTTGCTTTTGCAGTCACCTTTTCTACCTGTTTAGCTACTTTAAGATAGACACAATCACGCCCAGGTCCGCTCTTCTGTTATGGACAGAAGTACCTCATCCCTTACACTGTACAGCTCGTATGGATTTTTGCAGCCCAAATGCATGACCCTGCATTTTTTTAGCATTACATTTGAGCTGCCATATTCTAGACCATTGTTCAAATTTAGCTAGATCCCTCCTCATGTTATCAACTCCTTCCTGTGTGTTTACTCTATTACAGATTTTGGTATTGTCTGCAAACAAGCAAACCTTACACGACAGTCCTTCCATAATATCACTAACAAAGATGTTAAACAGAATCGGACCAAGGACAGATCCCTTCTGCATACCACTGGTAACCACCACCTCTTCAGAGTGAACTCCATTTACCTGGACCCTTTGACTCCTCCCACTCAACCAATTTCTAACCCAAGCAGTAACTTTATGGTCGATCCCTAGGGTGCTCAGTTTGTTTATAAGTCGCCCATGTAGAATGGTGTCAAAGACTTTACTGAAATCTAAATACACCACTATTAGGGCTCTCCCTTGGTCCAGCTCCCTAGTCACCCAGTCAAAGAAATCAATCAGATTTGTCTGACAAGACCTGCCTCAGGTGAATCCATGCTACCTCACATCTGCTACTTCACATCTGCAATCCATTGGACTCCAGAAACCTCCCTATTCTCTCTTTTAGTAGCCTTTCCAATAATTTACTAACCACAGAGGTTAGACTAACTGGCCTGTAGTTCTCAATGTCATCTTTACGTCCGCTTTTGTGTAAAGTGACCACATTTGTGTCTCTGCAGTCCTCTGGCACCACTCCTGATTCCAAAGAGGCATTGAAAAGGTCAGACAGTGGAGCCGCTAGAACGTCCCCAAGTTCCCTCAGTATTCTTGGATGTATCCCATCTGGACCCATGGCTTTGTCTACTTTTAGTTTAGCTAGTTCTTCTAGAACATGGTCTTCTGAAAATTAAGAGATTCCCGTTGCTTCTGTTGCTATTTGTGGGTGTTTTCTGAGGTCCTGCTCTTGGCCCTTCATCTGTGAACACAGAACAGAAATATTTAACTAATTCTGCTTTATCCTCATCAGTTGCTGCATATTCCTTCCCTGCACCCTTGAATTTGATAATACCACATTTGACCTTTCTCCTCTCACTAGCATATCTGAAAAATGTCTTATCCCCGCATTTTATTGCATTGGCTATTTCTTCTTCTTTTTGTACCTTTGCTTTCCTGACTACTTTGCTAGCTTCTCTAAGTTTCTCCAGATATAGATGCCTATCTTCCTCTTTAAGTGATCTCTTGTATTTCATGATGGCCTCTCTCTTTTTCTTCACCTTCTCAACTACTTCTTTTGAGAACCATAGAGGCCTCCTTTTCCTTCTACATTTTTTACCTTTCTAACAAAAAGGTTTGTTGCCTTTAAAATACTCCCTTTCAGTTTTGCCCACTGTTCTACATTCCCCAGCTGTTCCCATCCCGCTAACAACTCTGAGGTATTGTCCCATCTTTGCAAAGTTAGTTTTCCTAAAGTCTAAGATCCTCGCTTTTGAATGGATTTTATCAGCTCTAGTACTAATACTAAACTGTACCTTCTGATGATCACTGGATTCGAGTTGATCTCCCACTGTAACATCAGAAACACTTTCCCCATTAGTAAGCACTAAGTCCAGTATGGCCCCTTACTTCTAGATGACACTGCAGTAGGGATGTGCCAATCCACATCCGGCATATTGAAATCACCTATCAGTAGCACGTCTCCTTTCATGGTAGTACTGTGTATGTCTTGTATTAAATCTTCGTCCACTTCTACCCCCTGTATAGAACTCCAATACAAAAGGATTTCCCTTTCCCTTTTTCTAGTTTAACCCACAGTGCCTCCTCTCTTCCTTTTAAGCCCCGCAATTCTATAGCTTTAATATTATTTTTAACATATAGTGCCACACCACCTCCTCTTCTTCCTATTCTGTCCTTCCTGAATAAAGTATAGCCCAATATAATTACATCACAGTCATGATTTTCTGTGAGCCATGTCTTTGTAACCACCACTAAATCAAAGTCCGCCTCTTTCATTAAAACCTCAACATCTGGGATCTTATTTCCCATGCTACGGGCATTTATAAACATCGTTTCCAGATGTTGCCCCTATTACCCATTTCTACAGTGGTATTTACTGTTTCACTTAACTGGGGGCTCTCTTCACCCATCCACATGAGGCCTTTGCACAGGGGGCTGATAGAACTACAAAGGTTTATTTTGGGTAATTCTGGTTCATTTTCAGCTTGAAAGGCATCTCTTAGGGAGGGGCTACTTTACATCATCAGACACCTGGCTTCACCTACCAGTCACAGCCAGTCTGAAAGGAAGGAGCTGCACAAGACACAGATAAGCTTTCTCCTTTCTATCTCTGCTGGTTTTTTTATTGCAGATATAGAATACTAAGGGTTGGTCAAACTTTAGGTATTGGGAAAATTGGTAATTGCTGGTCCTACATTACGTTTGGGGATAGTCAAACTGCTTGATTTCCTTGTTTAGCTTTAACAGTTTTCTGAGTGTGCCCACAGTTCAGGTATAAGCCTACTGGGGGAGGGACATTTGGATTCTCCAGGACCAAGCAGGAAGTCAGTCCTCACTTATGGTGACGTCGGCGCCGACGGAGCCCTCGCGGAGCAATTTTCCCCAGCTTTCAAAGAAAGCCTTTGGGAATTGCAGCGCGCATGCGCGGTCGTCTTCCCGCCCGAGGGTGCCATCTTAGCCAGTCTTCTTTTTTCCGCGGAGCCCTGCAGACGTCCCCGTCTTGTCCCCGCGAAAAAGTTGATTTTCCTCTTTATTTTATACTTTTTTCTTTCGGTTCGACGCCGATCGTTTTCCCGCCCGGACTCGCGACGCCGGTCTCGAGTCCTCTAGCGTTTTTTCGGTTTTTCTGACTTAGTCAGCTTTCATTTTCGTTTTCCCTGGCAGCCCGGTCCTTTGACCTCGCAGGGGCCCTTTTTCCCCCGATGGCTGCCAGTGGCTTTAAGCGGTGTGGTCGGTGTGACCGAAATATGTCACTAACCGACACACACGACTTTTGCCTCCGCTGCTTGGGCCCGGATCATGAGGAACTGATCTGTGGGCCCTGCAGCAAACTGTCCTCGAAGGCGTTGAGAAGTCGGCGGCATCAGCGCGAGAGAATCTTCGCTGACCCCAGCCGTACCCGGACCTCGTCGGAGGCCTCCGTGTCAAAGGGCTCCAGCTCGGACCGTCGCCGGAGCTCCTCCGACCGGGGTTCTCCCTCCGGGGACCATCGTCGGAAGGAAAAACCCGCGAGGGCGGCGTCGGTGGACGCTCCTGGCTCCGCGAGGGCCAGGTCGCATAGCCCCGACAGCCGCCCCGGGTCCTTGGAGAAGGAACATCTCCCGAAGCGACCTCGCCTGGAGTCGGAGATGCCTGCCCGGGTAAGTCCTGTAGTCCTTCTGGACTCGCCTCCGCGACAGCCGACGTCGGGCCCGACGCCGTCGGGGCCCGAGTCGGGGGCTGCTGGGTCACCTGAGCTCGGACTCAGGTTGACGGCCTTGGAGAGCAGACTGTCTGCCTTCATGGACCAGCAGCGGGCACTGCTCGCTGGCCTCGCTGGCGCCGCTGCCCCGACCGCCGGGACGTCGACGTCCAAGTCGACCCCGGAGACCGAGCCGATCCTCGAGTCAATGAGAACTCGAGTCGATCCTCGGTCGAGGTCACCCTCGGCCTCCCGTTCGGGACCGAGGTCGCCAACGCCGACTCCCTCGACGTCGGGGCGGCTGGCGCCGCACCCTGCCCGGGCCGACCCCACCGAGTCCTCGTCGGAGTCGGTCTGGGAGTCTGAGGAGGAAGAGTCACCTGATTCTTTCCGGACTCGGTGTGTCCCATCGGACTCACCGGGGTCCGAGCCTCGGAAGCAGTCCCCCCCGGAGGATGCCCGGTTCTCGGACTTCGTTAGGGATATGGCCAAGGCTTTGGCCTTCCCTGCGGATCCCGAGGAGGAGCCTCGAGCCGAAGAGCTCGACGCCCTCCAGTATGACTCTCCCGCGAGGGAGCACTTTACTGTGCCGGTTCCTCCTATGCTGGAACGACTACTCTTCCGCATGTGGGAGAGTCCGGCCTCCTCGCCGGTCCTGAGCAAGCGGGTCGATTCTATCTATCGGGTCCGCAAGAGCCCTGGCTTTCAGAAGGCACAGCTGCCACACCATTCCATGGTAGTGGAATCGGCCATGCATCGTCTTAAGAGCCAGAAGATGCACTCCTCGGTGCCTCCTGGAAGGGAGGCCCGTAACCTGGATGGCCTTGGCAAGAAGTGCTTCCAGGGCTCTATGCTCGCATGTCGTGTCCAGACTTACCAGCTCTACATGGGCATGTATCTCCGGGATCTGGCTAAAGAGCTAGCCGGATTCTCTGCTGGTCTCTCCGAGGAGCCCTTGCGGAGGTTCCTAGCCTTGTCCACGGGCATTCGGGAATGCTCAAAGTTCATGTCCCGAGCAGCCTATGATGGCTTTGAGGCCTCGGCTAGAGTGGCCGCAGCCGGCATCGGTGCCCGCCGACAGGCTTGGCTTCAGTCGTCGGATCTTGAGCCCTGGGTACAGGACAAGTTGGTCGATGTCCCCTGCCGAGGCGAAAACCTCTTTGGCAAGCCCATGGCGGAAAAGGCTGCACAAATTGAGACTGAGACTCTCACCAGGACCAGGCTTTCTAGGAAGACCTCCGCCCCTTCCCAGAAAAAGAAGGGCTCGGGAAAAAAGTCCTTTTACCCGAGGAAGGCGGCTGCCTACAAACAGTACCCCCATTATCAGGCCCCTGCAGCTCCCCAACAGGGCCAGCAGGCCAAGGGACGGGGTAACGGGTCCCGTAGGCAGCAAGCCCCCAAGCCTGCACCACCAGCCCCTGCTCAGCAGGGTGGGGGTTTTTGACTCGCTCAGCATAGCCTCTCCCCCCCCGCTGGTTCCTCCCAGCACCGGAGGCCGGCTGGTTCACTTCGGCCACAGGTGGTCCAGCATCACCGCAGATGCCTGGGTACTTCAGGTCGTGCGAGAAGGCTACCTTCTCCACTTCCATCAGGTCCCTCCCTCCTATTTTCCGGGAGAACCTTCGCGCCCCCCTCTGCACAGGGAGTTGCTCCTTCAGGAGTTAGCAGGTCTTCTGCAGGAACAGGCGGTGGAACCGGTGCCCCACCACCTGAGAGGTCAAGGCTTTTATTCAAGGTATTTTCTGATACCAAAGAGAACAGGGGGCCTCAGACCCATCCTGGACTTGCGCAACCTCAACAAGTTCCTTGTGCGGGAGAAGTTCAAAATGCTTACCCTTGGAATCCTTCTGCCCTACCTCCAGCAGGGAGATTGGCTATGCTCCTTGGATCTAAAGGATGCCTACACGCACATCCTCATCCACCCAAGCCACCGCCAATACCTAAGGTTTGTGGTGGCAGGAAATCATTACCAGTACAGAGTACTGCCCTTTGGCCTATCCTCCGCACCGCGAGTCTTCACAAAATGTCTCGCGGTCGTGGCGGCCCATCTCCGGCTTCACGGCCTCTATGTCTTTCCGTACCTCGACGACTGGCTCATCAGAGCAGCGTCCGCTCAGGAGGTCGCCAACGCCACGCACCGCACGGTGACTCTGCTGCAGCACTTGGGCTTTGTCATAAACTTCGCAAAGTCCACTTTGCTCCCCTCACAGGATCTCGAGTTCATCGGCGCAAGGCTGCACACTCCTCGGGCACGAGCGTACCTACCGCTCGACAGGGCGCAACGGCTCATGGACCTAGCCGACCGCTTTCGCAGCCAGCCCCTGGTCTCCGCCAGGCGCTTCCTGAGACTGCTCGGCCATATGGCTTCCACCGTCCATGTGACCCCCAATGCCCGCCTGAACATGCGGTCTGCTCAATGGTGTCTCCGCCAGCAGTGGCGACAAGCCACAGGCGGCCTGGCGGACCTGGTGCGCGTCTCCGAGCCGCTGCTCTCGTCTCTCCGGTGGTGGCTCCGGCAGCCGAACCTGATATTCGGAATGCCTTTCCAGTCACCTCAGCCGACCCGGGTGCTGACCACCGATGCATCCCTCCTGGGCTGGGGAGCGCATTGCCAAGAGGCACGTACTCAGGGCCTCTGGACCATGTGGGAGTCTGCTCAGCAGATCAACTTCCTGGAGCTCAGGGCGATCCGCCTAGCTCTCAAGGCCTTCTCCCACCTGACTTCCCAACAGTCCGTCCTTGTCCAGACGGACAATCAAGTTGCCATGTTCTACGTGAACAAGCAGGGTGGCACGGGCTCCTTCCTCCTCTGCCGGGAGGCACAGAAGCTCTGCTCTTGGGCCGTCAGTCACGGCATTCTCCTCAAGGCAGTTTATCTCCCGGGCCAAGAAAATTGCCTTGCAGACAAACTCAGCAGAGTCCTCCAGCCGCACGAGTGGCGTCTGGATCCCTTGGTAGTTCAGAAGCTCTTCCTCAAGTGGGGTCTCCCCACGGTGGATCTCTTTGCCAGTCCTCACAACCGGCAGCTTCCTCGCTTCTGCTCTCGTCAGCCACACCCCCTTCGGGTGGCGGCGGACGCCTTTCTGATCTCGTGGTCGGGGAGCCTTCTGTACGCTTTCCCTCCCATCCCGCTGGTCTCTCGGACTCTTTTCAGGGTTCTCCGAGACAAAGCCTTCATGATCCTGGTGGCCCCTCGCTGGCCCAGGCAGCCGTGGTTTCCACTCCTGCTGCAACTGGCGGTGGAGGGCCCAATCCCTCTGGGGATACAACCGGATCTCCTCACTCAGGATCAGGGGTCCCTTCTGCACCCCAACCTCAGGTCTCTCAACCTTATGGCCTGGCTGCTGAGAGGGTAGTCCTTGCTCCCCTTCTCCTGCCGGCGGAGGTGGAGGAGGTCGTCTTAGCTTCGCGACGGCCTTCTACCCGCAAATGCTACGCCCTTAAATGGCGTCGCTTTGCAGTCTGGTGTACCCAACAGTCTCAGGATCCCTTCTCCTGCCCGGTGTCGGTGATCTTGCAGTACTTGCTGCACCTCTCTAATCTGGGACTTAAGTCCAACTCCGTCAAAGTTCACCTCAGTGCTCTTTCAGCACATCATGTGCCGGTGGACGGCAGACCTCTCTCCAATGACCCTCTCGTAACGAGGTTCCTCCGAGGTCTCCTTCTACTTAAACCACCTCTGCGCCCGCCAGCGCCTGACTGGGACCTGAATGTGGTTTTGCAGCGGATCACCTGTCCGCCTTTTGAACCTATGGCTACCTGTTCTCTACGTTTTCTGTCTTGGAAAACACTGTTCTTGATAGCCCTCACTTCCGCTAGGCGCGTAAGTGAATTGCAGGCCCTCGTGTCTGATCCCCCTTACACTAGGTTCTACAAGAATAGGGTAGTCCTACGGACTCACCCAAAATTTCTGCCTAAAGTGGTCTCCCCTTTTCACATCAATCAGGAGGTGGTACTTCCAACCTTCTTTCCCAGACCACACTCCAGCCGAGCTGAAACGGTCCTCCATACCCTGGACTGTAGAAGGGCATTGAACTTCTACCTTGACCGTACGCGGGAGCACCGTAAAGCTGCTCAGCTTTTTGTGTCTTTTGACCCCAATAAATTGGGGCTCCCGGTCTCCAAGCGTACTCTGTCCATCTGGGTTGCGGACTGTATCTCTTGGGCTTATGGGGCAGCCGGACTCTCCTTAGAAAGTCGAGTCACGGCTCATTGCGTTCGGGCAAAGGCCACGTCAGTGGCTTACCTCCGCTCTGTTCCGCTGGCAGACATCTGCCGGGCCGCTACTTGGTCTTCGAGCCAGACTTTTGCGGTCCATTACTGTCTCGAGAGGGAGTCCCGTAGGGACAGTGCTTTCGGACAGGCAGTCCTCCGTAATCTCTTTGAGGTCTGAGCAACTCCTACCCTCCATCCCGGATGTGGGCTACCGGTGGGTGATAATTCAGCGAAGATTCTATCCTTCTGTGCTGCTGAGCTAGAGGGAGCTCATTTTTGTGCTCAGGGTCTCCGGTAGCCTTGAGCTTGGGAGTCCCATAAGTGAGGACTGACTTCCTGCTTGGTCCTGGAGAAAGCGTAGTTACTCACCTGTAACAGGTGTTCTCCAGGAGCAGCAGGAATCAGTCCTCACTACCCTCCCTCCTCCCCTTGGAGTTGCAATCGTCTGCTTATGTTCTTTTTGCAAATTTTTATGCTGTCTTTTTTAGCTATGTCATCTGACTGGCTAAGATGGCACCCTCGGGCGGGAAGACGACCGCGCATGCGCGCTGCAATTCCCAAAGGCTTTCTTTGAAAGCTGGGGAAAATTGCTCCGCGAGGGCTCCGTCGGCGCCGACGTCACCCATAAGTGAGGACTGATTCCTGCTGCTCCTGGAGAACACCTGTTACAGGTGAGTAACTACGCTTTCACTGAAAGGGTGGTGGATGCTTGGAATGCCCTCCCGATGGAGGTGGTGGGGGCAAACACAGTGACGGAATTCAAAGTGGCCTGGGACAGACACAATGGATCACTTTACAGCAACAAGATTAAATCAAAATAAACTGAACCATCTAATTTCTCAACAAATAGGGGTGTCCTACATGGAGCGATGGGAAGGGAGTAGCGGTGGGTTTACCCCTAAACAAACAAACAAAACAAAGATATGGGGAGGGGTGCACCTGCTCCTGATGGGTGCACCACTAAGCAGAGACGTGGGTTAGAGGTGCACCTACTCTCTAAAAGACATGGGAAGGGGCGCACCTACTCCTGCCATATTGCTGGGCAGACTAGAAGGACCATACTTGTCTATCTCCAGGAACAAGCAGGAATGTAGTCCTCACAAATGGGTATCGTTGGTACCGACGGAGCCTGCGCAGGAACGCTCCCCAGCGTCCAATAGGAACGCTTTTGAGAGCATCCTTCAGCACATGCGTGCTGCCTTCCCGCCTTTCCAACTGTGTCCCTCTTCAGTTCTTCGTTTTCCGTGGAGCCGACAGGACCTATTCCCTCTCACCGCAGAAAATTCCGTCTTTAAATTTCTTTCTTGTGGTCGCTTTTGCCTACCGCACGACGCCTACCGGTACCGCCGGTTCTTTTCATAAAAAAACCCCCCCTTAAACTTAGACTTTCTTTTCAGAAACTTTCCTCTTTGGTGCTAGGCGCCATTTTGGGCATTAGGCCCCATTTTTCCTAAATCATGGAAAAGCCAACTAGTGGTTTTAAAAAATGTACTAAGTGTGGTGGTACCATTTCCGTCACTGACACCCATGATTGGTGTCTAAAATGTTTAGGACCTGATCATTCTCCAACTGAATGTGTCTCCTGCATGGGAATGACCAAAAGAGGAAGACAGAACTGGGCTGCAAAGCTCAGTACTCTCTTTTCTTCAGATGCCAGATCCATTGCATCGACATCGTCATGGGCCTCTTCTTCCTCCCATGGATCTCAGGTAACTAAACATAAAAGCAGGTCTTCAAAGGGTAGCTCTCCTGCTAAGCATCGAGAGGCCTTTGGCATGCCCTTGAGGGAACCACACCGGCAAAATAGCCCCGGTGGGAGGCTTCGGCTTCCAAAGCATCGATGGGGCTTCAGGATGTTCTGGAGGCCTCAACCTCGCAAGAACTACCTGTGCCATGCTCGGGGGTTCCGGCCGTTCTTACCGGTACCGACACCCAGACATCGGCAGCGTCAATAGACCAGAGGTTTCTTGCTATCGAGCACAGTATCGCAGCTCTTCCTTTAGCGGCGGTACCAGTGGTCCCAAGGGCACCGGTGCCGACATCAACACTGACACTGGTAGAGACACCGGTACCGACACCGACGATGCCGGTACCAACGGTACCGGCCCCGGTGAGAATTCTTCCCATGCCATCTCTGGCTGGAGTAGACAAAGCGGACCCGGGTCACCTCGGTACCGACTTCGATCGGTACCGGGATCGTGCCTTGCAAGAGCATCGGGGTCAGGAATACTTCGATTCCTCCAATTCCAAAGACTCTGTCAATTCTGCTGGCACTAGAGGGTTTCTCCTAGAAGATCCCTCTTCTCCCCAATGCAGAATGTCACCTCCGGAGGACATGTCATTTCAGGATTTCATCCGTGATATGTCCAAAGGTCTTTCAATCACAGTAGCTCCTGAAGAGGAACCCAGAGCAAAGGAATTGGAAATCCTCCAATATCCTAAAGCTCCTAAGGAGGCAACTACTCTGCCTATCCATGAAATTCTGCATAGCTTGATGCTCAGAATGTGGGAGACACCTCTGACTACTCCTCCTCACTCTAGGAGACTTGATACTATGTATCGAGTTCCACCATGTCCTGGATTTCAGAAAACTCAGCTGCCACACCATTCACTGGTAGTGGAATCAGCCATGCGTAGGATGAAAAGTGCAGAGAGGCATGCATCCAGTCCTCCAGGTCGTGAATGCAGGACTCTGGATGCTTTTGGACGCAGAACCTTTTAAGCTTCCATGCTTTCAGGTAGGATCAGTTCATATATCCTATATATGGGAATGTTCCTCAAAGAAGTCACAAGAGACTTGGAACTTATGAGCCCATTTCTCCCAGATGATAAGAGACAAGATTTTCTTGCTCTAGTTAAGCATGCTCAGGATGTCTCCAAGTTTGTCAATCGTGCAGCCTTTGACTGCTTCGAATGCATCAGCAGAACGTCTGCTATTGACATTGGCGCACGACGGATTGCCTGGCTACAGGCATCAGATTTGGAGACTTGGGTACAGGACAAGTTAGGCAACATTTCTTGCACGGGGGAGAATCTGTTCGGCAAGAACTGGCAGGAAAAGGCTAACGAGTTAGATGCTGACAATTCTACCTTAGATAGATTGTCAAAGTCCACAGCCACTCCAGCCAAAAGGAAGCCTTATAAAAAACCCTCTTTTGGCAAAAAGAGGAAGTTTTATCCTTCCTATACCCAGCAGAGTCGGACTCCAGGACAGGTTGCCCAAAAGGGACAAACTAGACAGCAAAAGAAACCAAAAGGCCCGAGAGCCCAACCAGCTCTCCAGGTTCAGCCCCCTCAAGGGCTTTGACTCATTCCTAGAGAGCTTTGCCTTCCTGCCTCTGAGGGGTCCCCAACCCCCCAATATTCCGGGCAGGTAATGCCACTTTGTCAACAGATGGCATCAGATAACAACAGAAGATTGGACTTTGTCCATTGTAGGAGAGGGGTACAAACTTCATTTTCACAGCATACCCCCTCCTACAATTCTAAAGCAATTCAATTCACAAACCTCTGCAGGCAATCTGCTAGATCACGAGGTCTCCACACTTCTTGCCCAAGGGGCAATAGAGGAAGTACCCATTCTTCAACAGGGTGCAGGGTTCTACTCCCCCTATTTTCTTATTCCAAAGAAAACAGGAGGACACAGACCCATTCTAGACCTCAGAGAATTGAACAAATATCCGTTTCGAGAGAAATTCAAAATGATTTCTTTGCTCTCTAGACTTAAAGGATACATACACTCACATTCTCATCCATCGAGATCACAGGAAATTTTTATGTTTCCTTTTCAGGGGAAGACATTTCCAGTACAGGGTTCTTCCTTTTGGTCTGGCTTCAGCACCAAGGGTATTCTCGAAATGCAGGGCAGTAGTAGCTGCATTTCTACGAATCCTGGGGATTTTCATCTTCCCTTACTTAGACGACTGGCTCATTCGAGCCTCCACAGTTGCAGAGGTCAGCACTGCACTGTCCCGTACAATGCAAATCCTCCAATATGTTTATGTTTATTAGACTTGATAAAAACCGCCTTTCAAGTATAATCAAGGCGGTGTACAATAAAAATAAGTCACATAAAATCCAGACGAAGCTGGAGGGTAAAAAGGAAATATACAATAATAATAAATATAAAATTTACATTAAAAAAAAAAGTAAATAAAATTATACTGAGACATCAGATATAGGCTATAAAATTATAAAGGACAGAGAGAGAGAAAGAGAAGACAACTGGGATTCAACAAAACAGAAGAAGGGTAATAAATACAGACAGAGGGGACATCAAATCCCAATACTTGGGATTGGTAATAAACTTCCCAAAATCTCAACTAGTTCTTTCCCAATGCCTAGAATTCATTAGAGCCTGACTGGATACCAGACAGGCAAGGGCTTTCCTTCCACAAGCCTGGTGTCTTTGCATAATGCAGCTAGCTTCCCAAGCAACAGGCAAATCCTCCCTCATTGCTCGGGAGCTACTGCAGTTACTGGGGCACATGGCATCCACAGTTCATGTAGTCCCATATGCTCGCCTCCACATGCGAGCAGCTCAGTGGACCCTCTCCACACAGTGGACACAGGCCACGGGTCATTTGTCGGACAAACTAACAATCTCTCAACGACTAATTTTGTCCCTCCAATAGTGGCAATCACTAGAAAATCTGACAGTGCGGTCTCCTTTTTGAGAACTATTGATATTTTGTGCTTTGAGGGGGAAAGGCCATGCCTGGCACTGTTTCCGAAGTAAGCGTAGTGTTTTTAGGGCTAGCCCTCATGGGAGGTTCCCCACGACAGGACTGCTGTTGAATTAGGAGAGCTGCTATAATGTTCATGTGAAGAGATCAAGGAGTGATGTGTCCTGGATGTCCTGCACCACATGCGGTGTTACACTATGAAGAAGTGAATGCTAAACTGATGGACTTGGAAAAATAAAAAATTATCTGATCGTGATTGAGTCGCTAGTGAAGAATAGACTTTCTTTTTTGTAATTTGTATTATGAGTATCATTCATATCTAGGAGTACAAATACAGTAACCATCACTTATCCATCAATGAATCTTGCAATGACCATCATTCCCAATTGTTCTCTCCTCTCCTCTGTTCTACCTAACCTTGTACTGCCTGTTTCAAGCTCTTTAACTTAGCGGATTTAACACCGCTAACTCCAT
Source organism: Ichthyophis bannanicus (assembly GCA_033557465.1). Lineage (NCBI taxonomy): Eukaryota > Metazoa > Chordata > Amphibia > Gymnophiona > Ichthyophiidae > Ichthyophis > Ichthyophis bannanicus. The sequence continues at coordinate 249,493,842 of CM066039.1, read as the reverse complement.
AAATTGCCACTTCAACCAGACCATAAGGATGAAAACAGGAGGGGTTGGTTTGGAAGAAAGGAGTGACAATGGAGGGCAAAACAACACTTAATATGGAGGGAAGTATTGGTGTATTAATATGTTTGAATTATTAAAAATGTTAAAACTGCTAAGTTAAAGAGCTTGAAACAGGGTCCACTCTCCATCTTATATTAACAACACCTAGCCCTTTTTACCCCCTTTGTTCCCTCAGACCCCCCTTCCTCCCCCCCCCCCATACCACTTTTTTGCCCCTGTTCCTATCCTTTATTTATTATCGGTCCTCCAGTTCAGTCCTTCACTTCTGGGTAGTGTACCTCCTCCTGCAGCATGGAGACTGGGCATGTCAAAACTGTGACATCACTGGATGTACCCTGCTGGTCTCTCCCATCAGCCCCAGTGTGTCCAGTCTCCATGCAGCAGGAGGACGTAGTGAGCCTAGGTTCTGGGCTCACTTGAGGGACAGATAAGGAGCATTTCTTAGAATAGTTAATTTTTGGGGTCTTTTATATCCTTCCCTACCAGTTCATTTAATTTTTATTGTTTCTTTAAAAAAAAAAAAAAAAGTTTAACTTGCAAGGCTCGATCCGGCATCATTTGCTGCCCTCCCATCTCTCCAACTCACTCCGCTTAGTACGCTGCTCTCCCCTCCTAGTTTGAACGGAGGGGAGTTCCTCAGCGGGATGCACAGGCTGGCTGTCAGCTCCTGTGATTGCGGCGAGTGTTTATTCTGGTGCCGCTCAGCCGGGGTCAGAGAGCTCTCTCTGTGACGGCTGCTCCTGTGTCTCTGTGAGCAGCGAGTAATTGGAGCCGTATTTTGGGTCCTAAACGGAGGTGAGTGTCCCGGGGAGGTGCAGTTTAGCCGGAAGATATCGTGGTCCTGGTGGTTTTTTGCGGGCTTTTCTTCCCGCGCTTTGTCTGACCGCGAGGCAGTGGCAGCTTACTTCTGCACGCCATAATTCATGGGAGATAGCTTCACTTGATTTATTTTAAGGTAATTTAAGTTTCTCCAGGACCAAGCAGGAAGTCAGTCCTCACATATGGGTGACGTCGGCGCCAACGGAGCCCCCGCGGAGCAATTTTCCCCAGCTTTCAAAGAAAGCCTTTGGGAATTGCAGCGCGCATGCGCGGTCTCCTTCCCGCCCAAGGGTGCCATCTTAGCCAGTCTTCTTTTTTCCGCGGAGCCCTACAGACGTACCCGTCGTGTCCCCGCTGAAAAAGTTGATTTTAGTGATTTATTCCTATTTCTTTCTTCGGTTCGACGCCGGTCGTTTTCCTGCCCGGACTCGCGACGCCGTTGCGAGTCCTTCTATTATTTTTCGGTTTTTCTGATTTTTGGTCAGTTTCGTTTTTCGGTTTTTCGCTGGCAGCCCGGTCCTTTGACCTTGCAGGGGCCCTTTTTCCCCCGATGGCTGCCAGTGGTTTCAAGCGGTGTGTTCAGTGTGACAGAAATATGTCACTCACTGACACACATGATAATTGCCTCCGCTGCCTCGGCCCGGATCACGAAGAACTGATCTGTGGGGCCTGCAACAAAATGTCCTCCAAAGCGTTAAGGAGTCGGCGGCACCAGCGGGAACGAATCTTCGCTGACCCCGGCCGTACCCGGACCTCGTCGGAGGCCTCGTCGTCCAGAGGTTCCAGCTCTGACCATCGCCGAAGTTCCTCCGACAGGGGTTCTCCCTCCGGGGACCATCGACGGAAGGTAAAACCCGCGAGGGCGGCGTCGGTGGATGCTCCTGGCTCCGCGGGGGCCAGGTCGCATAGCCCCGATAGCCGTCCCGGGACTTTGGAGAAGGAGCACCTCCCGAAGCGACCTCGTCTGGAGTCGGAGTTGCCTGCTCGGGTAAGTCCTGTAGTCCTCCTGGACTCGCCTCCGAGGGGTCCGACGTCGAGTCGGGGACTGCTGGGTCACCTGAGGTCGGACTCAGGTTGACGGCCTTGGAGAGCAGACTATCTGCCTTCATGGACCAGCAGCGGGCACTGATCGCTAGCCTCGCTGGCGTCGCTGCCCCGACCGCCGGGACGTCGACGTCTAAGTCGACCCCGGAGACCGAGCCGATCCTCGAGTCCATGCGAACTCGAGTCGATCCTCGGTCGAGGTCACCCTCGGCCTCCCGTTCGGGACCGAGGTCGTCGACGCCGACTCCCTCGGTGTCGGGGCAGCCGACGCCGCCGCCTGCCCGAGCCGACCCCACCGATTCCTCCTCTGAGTCGGCCTGGGAGTCTGAAGAGGAAGAGTCACCTGATTCGTTTCGGACTCGGTGTGTCCCCTCGGACTCACCTGAGTCCGAACCTCGGAAGCAGTCCCCTCCGGAGGATGCCCGGTTCTCGGACTTCGTCAGGGATATGGCCAAGGCTTTGGCCTTCCCTGCGGATCCAGAGGAGGAGCCTCGAGCCGAAGAGCTCGACGCCCTTCAGTATGACTCTCCCGCCAGGGAACACTTTACTGTACCGGTTCCTCCCATGCTGGAACGACTACTCTTCCGCATGTGGGAGAGTCCGGCATCGTCGCCGGTATTAAGCAAGCGGGTCGATTCCATCTATCGAGTCCGCAAGAGCCCCGGCTTCCAAAAAGCACAGCTACCGCACCATTCCATGGTAGTGGAATCGGCCATGCATAGGCTTAAGAGCCAGAAGATGCACTCCTCGGTGCCTCCTGGCAGGGAGGCCCGTAACCTGGATGGCCTCGGTAAGAAGTGTTTCCAGGGCTCTATGCTTGCTTGTCGGGTCCAGACCTACCAGCTCTACATGGGCATGTATCTCAGAGACCTGGCTAAAGAGGTAGCCGGATTCTCCGCTGGGCTGTCCGAGGAACCTTTGCGGAGGTTCCTGGCCTTGACATCTGGTATTCGGGAATGCTCCAAATTCATGTCCCGAGCAGCCTATGATGGCTTTGAAGCATCGGCTCGAGTGGCCGCAGCCGGCATCGGTGCCCGCCGACAGGCTTGGCTTCAGTCGTCTGACCTTGAACCCTGGGTGCAGGACAAGTTGGTCGATGTCCCCTGCCGAGGTGAGAACCTCTTTGGCAAGCCCATGGCTGAAAAGGCTGCACAAATCGAGATGGAGACTCTCACCAGAACTAGGCTTTCTAGGAAGACCTCCGCCCCTTCCCAGAAAAAGAAGGGCTCGGGAAAGAAGTCCTTTTACCCGAGAAAGGCGGCTGCCTATAAACACTACCCTCAATATCAGGCCTCCGCAGCTCCCCAACAGGGTCAGCAGGCCAAGGGACGGGGTAACGGGTCCCGTAGGCAGCAAGCCCCCAAGCCTGCACCACCGGCCCCTGCTCAGCAGGGTGGGGGTTTTTGACTTCATCAGCATAGCCTCTCCCCCTCAGCTGGTTCCTCCCAGCACCGGAGGCCGGCTGGTTCACTTCGCCCACAGGTGGTCCAACATCACTTCAGATGCCTGGGTGCTTCAAGTCGTAAGAGAAGGCTATCTTCTCCACTTCCACCAGGTCCCTCCCTCCTATTTCCCGGGAGAACCTCCACGACTCCCTCTGCACAGAGACTTACTCCTTAAGGAGTTAGCAAGTCTTCTTCAGGAACAGGCGGTGGAACCGGTGCCCCACCACCTGAGAGGTCAAGGTTTTTATTCCAGGTATTTCCTGATACCAAAAAGAACAGGAGGCCTCAGACCCATCCTGGACTTGCGCAACCTCAACAAGTTTCTCGTGAGGGAGAAGTTCAAGATGCTTACCCTTGGAATCCTTCTGCCCTACCTCCAGCAGGGAGATTGGCTATGCTCCTTGGATCTAAAAGATGCCTACACGCACATCCTCATCCACCCAAGCCACCGCCAATACCTAAGGTTTGTGGTGGCAGGAAATCATTACCAGTACAGAGTACTACCCTTTGGCCTATCCTCCGCACCACGAGTCTTCACAAAATGTCTCGCGGTGGTGGCGGCTTATCTCCGGCTTCACGGCCTCTGTCTTTCCGTACCTAGACGACTGGCTCATCAGAGCATCGTCCTCTCCGGAAGTCACAAAAGCCACGCACCGCACTGTGACTCTTCTGCAGTACTTGGGCTTTGTCATAAACTTCGCAAAGTCCACTTTGCTCCCCTCACAGGATCTCGAGTTCATCGGCGCAAGACTGCACACTCCTCAGGCACGAGCTTTCCTGCCTCTCGACAGGGCTCAACGGCTCATGGACCTAGCCGGCCGTTTTCGCAGCCAGTCCCTGGTCTCAGCCAGGCGCTTCCTGAGACTACTCGGCCATATGGCTTCCACCGTCCACGTGACCCCCAATGCCTGCATGAATATGCGGCCTGCTCAATGGTGCCTTCGCAAGCAGTGGCAACAAGCCACGGGCTGCCTAGCCGACTTAGTGCGCGTCTCCGGACCGCTGGCCTCTTCTCTACAGTGGTGGCTTCATCGGCCGAACCTGGTGCTCGGGATGCCTTTTCAGTCTCCCCCGCCGGCTCAAGTGCAGACGACCGATGCTTCTCTCCTAGGATGGGGAGCGCATTGCCAGGGGGCATGTACTCAAGGTCTCTGGTCCACGTGGGAGTCTGCTCAGCAGATCAACTTCCTGGAGCTCAGAGCAATCCGTCTGGCTCTCAAGGCTTTCTCCCACCTGACTTCTCACCAGTCCGTCCTTGTCCAGACAGACAATCAAGTTGCCATGTTCTACGTGAACAAACAGGGAGGCACGGGCTCCTTCCTTCTCTGTCGAGAAGCACAGAAGCTCTGCTCTTGGGCCGTCAGCCACGGCATTCTTCTCAAGGCAGTTTATCTCCCAGGCCAAGACAATTGCCTGGCCGACAAACTCAGCAGGATCCTCCAGCCGCACGAGTGGCGCCTGGATCCCTTGGTAGTTCAGAAACTTTTCCTGAAGTGGGGCCTCCCCACGATGGATCTCTTTGCCAGTCCTCTCAACCGGCAACTTCCTCGCTTCTGCTCTCGTCAGCCGCATCCCCTTCGAGTAGCGGCGGATGCTTTTCTGCTCTCATGGTCGAAAAGCCTTCTGTATGCCTTTCCTCCCATACCGCTAGTCTCCCGAACTCTTTTCAAGGTTCTCCGAGACAAAGCTTCCATGATCCTGATAGCTCCTCGCTGGCCCAGACAGCCGTGGTTTCCACTCCTGCTGCAATTAGCGGTAGAGGATCCGTTCCCTCTGGGGTTTCAACCGGATCTCCTTCTAACACAGGATCAGGGGTCCCTGCTACACCCCAACCTCAGATCTCTACATCTGATGGCCTGGCTGCTGAAAGGGTAGTCCTTGCTCCCCTTCTACTGCCGGCAGAGGTGGAAGAGGTCGTCCTAGCTTCTCGGCGACCTTCTACCCGCAAATGCTACGCCCTTAAATGGCGTCGCTTTTCCACTTGGTGTGCCCAGCAGTCTCATGATCCCTTCTCCTGCTCGGTGTCGGTGATCTTGCAGTACTTGCTCTACCTCTCTAATCTGGGACTTAAGTCCAACTCCGTCAAAGTCCACCTCAGTGCTCTTTCAGCACATCATGTGCCGGTGGACGGCAGACCTCTTTCCAGCGACCCTCTCGTAGCGAGGTTTCTCCGAGGTCTCCTTCTACTTAAACCACCTCTGCGCCCGCCAGCACCTGACTGGGATCTGAATGTGGTTTTACAGCGGATCACCTGTCCGCCTTTTGAACCTATGGCTACCTGTTCTCTCCGTTTTCTTTCTTGGAAAACTTTATTCCTGATAGCCCTCACTTCCGCTAGACGCGTAAGTGAATTGCAGGCCCTCGTGTCTGATCCCCCTTACACTCGGTTCTACAAAAATAGGGTAGTCCTACGGACTCACCCGAAATTTCTTCCAAAAGTGGTCTCCCCTTTTCACATCAATCAGGAGGTGGTACTTCCGACCTTCTTTCCCAGGCCACACTCCAGCCGAGCTGAAACGGTCCTGCACACCCTGGACTGTAGAAGGGCATTAAACTTCTACCTTGACCGTACGCGGGAGCACCGTAAAGCTGCTCAGCTTTTTGTGTCTTTTGACCCCAATAAATTGGGGCTCCCGGTCTCCAAGCGTACTCTGTCCATCTGGGTTGCTGACTGTATCGCTTGGGCTTATGGGGCAGCCGGACTCTCGTTAGAAAGTCGAGTCACGGCTCATTGTGTTCGGGCGAAGGCTACGTCAGTGGCTTACCTCCGCTCTGTTCCGTTGGCAGACATCTGCCGGGCCGCTACTTGGTCTTCGAGCCAGACTTTTGCGGTCCATTACTGCCTCGAGAGGGAGTCCCGCAGGGACAGTGCTTTCGGACAGGCAGTTCTCCGAAATCTCTTCAAGGTTTGAGCAACTCCTACCCTCCATCCCGGATGGGGGCTACCGGTGGGTAATAATTCAGTGAAGATTCCTTCCTTCTGTACCGCTGAGCTAGAGGGAGCTCATTTTTGTGCTTAGGGTCTCCGGTAGCCTTAAGCTTGGGAGTCCCATATGTGAGGACTGACTTCCTGCTTGGTCCTGGAGAAAGCGTAGTTACTCACCTGTAACAGGTGTTCTCCAGGAGCAGCAGGAATCAGTCCTCACAACCCTCCCTCCTCCCCTTGGAGTTGCAATCATCTGCTTAAGTTTTTTTGCAAATTTTTATGCTGTCTTTTAGCTATGTCATCAGACTGGCTAAGATGGCACCCTTGGGCGGGAAGGAGACCGCGCATGCGCGCTGCAATTCCCAAAGGCTTTCTTTGAAAGCTGGGGAAAATTGCTCCGCGGGGGCTCCGTCGGCGCCGACGTCACCCATATGTGAGGACTGATTCCTGCTGCTCCTGGAGAACACCTGTTACAGGTGAGTAACTACGCTTTCTTTAAGGGAATTTCATTTAATTTTGCATTCAGTTTTGATTTAGACAAAAAAAACAAACAGGAGAGAAACAGCTGTTATCTTTATTCCTATCTTGAAATTTTAGGGTTATTTCTTAATTACTCGGAGATTCAATTTATTTTATAGCTCATGCCGTCACAGCCACAGTGCTTGGTGTGCGGCACGCGCAGGGGCGCAGTCTAAGACGCAAGGGTCTGTCAGGGCTGCACGCTAGCATCCACCACGATGGAGCAGGAGATGCAGGATAAAGTTTGTGAGGGGATTCAAAGTCTATCTGCAATGGGAGAAGGTGAGTCCCTGCCGGAAGCTCCGTCCGTACCCCTTTTGGAAAGCCAAGTGAGCTCAGTTAAGTCCGTGACGCCAGCAGTATTTGGAAGGGCTCCTTGAGGCTTTTCTCCATATTTTGTATTAATAATGCATCAAGCTTATTGCTTGCATCAGCAGGGGACGGTGACAGAGCCTTTGCTCCTTGGAACGTCGGGGTAGCACTCAGGTGCAGAGACCGGCGACGGTCTGGTGAGACCTCTTAAAGGGGCACGATCGCTCGATGACCAGCTCTTGGATTCAGATTGGCCTGAGGCGGAAGAAGTGGAATTGGAACCAGATTCCGCAATGGAAGAACTTGAGGAAGGAGAGATTCCAGAGCCTGAAGATCAGGCCCGAATCATAAGAGTATTCCGAAGGGAAGAGCTTACGGCACTCATTACCTTGTCCCTTCAGGCACTCAACCTAGCTTTGATCAATCCAACGGAGGAGGAGGGTCTGGAGGATCCTCTCATTCAAGCGGTGCGAAAAACTCAGGCGGTGTTTCCGGTTCACCGAGTGGTTGACCGAATGATCCAAGATGAATGGGATGTGCCCGAAGCCGGCTTACGAGATATTAGAGCTATGAATAGGCTCTATCCCTTAGCGGACATGGAGAAGGAGAGGTTTTGTTCTCCGCGTATAGATGCAGCAATGTCAGCAGTTACGAAGAAGACAACTATACCGTTAGAAGGTAGTGCGGCTTTGAAGGATGCACAAGACAGAAAGGTAGATGGGCTATTGAAACAAGCCTTTGAGGTTAATGCTCTCTCTTTGCAAGCTTCTATTTGCGGAGCTTGTGTGGCGAGAGCTTGCCTCAGGTGGTCGCAACGCTTGCAGCAGCCATCTCAGTAGGCACAGGAGCATTTAATGGATGTGACTCGGTTAGAATCAGTTACGGCATACTTGGCTGATGTCCACTATGATTTGATTAGAGCATTGGCAAATAGTATGTCGTCGTTAGTAGCCGTGCGCCATTACCTATGGTTAAGAAATTGGGCGGCGGATGTTTCTTCCAAGTCGCGTCTCAGTAAGCTTCCATTTAAGGGGAAGCTGTTGTTTGAGGATCTTGACAAGTTAGTTGAGGATTTGGGAGAGTCCAAAGATGGAAGGCTGCCGGAGGATAAACCTAAGCAGGGTAGATCACTGCCATCTTCACGGGGTCAGTTTAGAGACTTCAGGTGATTTTGTACCTCTTGCTTAGGAGGTTTCCAGAGGAAGATTTGCTTCCAGAGCGCAGGGGTTTCATGGTTTTCGAGGAGCGGGCAGGGGGTTCGCAGCTCCCTCTTCCGCAGCGGGCCGAAAAACACAATGAAGCGAAGCGGACCCGGGTAGAGATTCAAACGATAGGAGGTCGACTTTGGGAGTATCTCTCTGCCTGGGTCCAGATAACGTCTGATCGATGGGTGTTAGAGGTAATACGCGAAGGGTACACTCTCAAATTCGCTCATCCAGTACTAGATTAATTTGTCCTCTCTCCTTGCAAGGGTCAGCAGAGAACGGTCACGGTTCAGCAGACATTAGATCGTCTCTTACAGCTAGGAGCAGTGGTGCCAGTACCACATGAGCTTTACGGCGTCGGTCGCTACTCCATTTATTTTGTTGTACCAAAAAAGGACGGGTCTCTCCGTCCTATTCTGGACCTCAAGGGAGTAAATCGCTGTCTACGAGGGCCTCATTTTCGAATGGAGACGTTTACGGTCGGTAATAGTAGCGGTTCGACAGGGAGAGTTCTTGACTTCGCTCGATCTTACCGAGGCGTATCTGCACATCCCTATCCGATCAGCTCATCAGAAGTTTCTAAGGTTCACCCTTTCGTGGGGACACTTTCCGTTTCAGGCCTTGCCCTTCGGTTTGGCGACAGCACCGCGCACCTTCACCAAGGTTATGGTGATAGTGGTGGCGGCGCTGCGAAAAGAAGGAATCTTAGTTCACCTTTACCTCGACGATTGGTTGATTCGGGCAAAGTCCAAGGCTGAGAGCATACAGGTCACAAACAGAGTAGTCACGTTCCTTCAGAGTCTCGGCTGGGTGGGTAGTCAATGCGGCAAAGAATTGTTTGGTTCTGTTGCAGGTTCTAGAATACTTAGGGGTGCGATTCGACACCCGTCAGAAACACTGCTCCCAAGCGAATCGACGAGCTCGGGCTCTTCGGCACCTAGAGCGCAAGTTTGTCTCGACTCTTGCTCTGTCAGCTTGGAACTATCTTCGCGTGCTATGCATGATGGTGGTGACCCTGGAGGTAGTGCCATGGGCCAGAGCACACATGCGTCTGTTACACAGGTCGTTGCTCCGCCGCTGGTCATACCAATGATTCTCTGAACAAACGTCTTTCCTGTCCGTTGCAGGTCAGGCAGTCCCTTCGATGGTGGCTTTGCCCAGGAAACCTGGTGGCAGGGATGCTGCTGGAACAACCGCAGTGGCTTCCGGTGTTGACGGATGCGAGTCTCACAGGTTGGGGAGCTCATTGCGGAGATCTCTTCACGCAGGGAATTTGGAACAACCAGGAGGCCCAGTGGTAGATCAACCATCTAGAACTGAGAGCAGTGGTTCTAGCGCGTCAAGCTTTCGAAGCCGCGGTGAAAGGTCGAGCGGTGCGAGTGCTGTCAGACAACGCGGCAATGGTGGCTTACCTCAATCAGCAAGGCGGCACGGGAAGAATGGCCAGGGAGGAGGAAGCAGAAGCGCTGTTAGCCTGGGTGGAGCCCAGGCTACGGGCTATCTCGGCAGTGCACATAGCGGGAACGGACAATGTGATGGCAGATTATCTCCAGGAACAAGCAGGAATGAGTCTTCACATATGGGTACGTCGGTACCGACGGAGTCTGCGCGGGAACGCTTCCCAGCGTCCAATCAAAGAACTTTTGGAAGCATCCCACCACACCTGTGTGCTGCCTTCCCGCCTTTCCCAACTGCCTCTCCTCAGTTTTCGTTTTTCTGCGGAGCCGGCAGGACGTCGTCCTGTCACCGCAGAAAATTCTTCTTTTATTTCTTTAGTTTTCTTGTGGTTGTGGCTGTCTTCCCGACGCCACCGGTACCGCCGGTGTTTTCTTTTCTTGTAAAATCTTCCTTTTTCAAGGAATATTTTTTCTTCATAGTGTCTTAGGCCTTTTAGGCCTCTTCTTTTTCCTTCATGGAACCGCCAGCCACTTTCTCCAAGAAATGTCCAAACTGTGGCGGTACAACTTTATTTTTAGACCCTCTAAGTCGGTGTCTAACCTGCTTGGGTCCTGACACCAGTTTGGTGAGAAGAGGTCTTCAATATCGAGGTTCCCTCGATACACGGTTTTCCTCCAACTTCGGGGCACCGTCCCCTTCTACACAAGATCAGGTAACCCACAAACAGTCTGTTAAGACTAGCCAGCCCTCGAGTGGTAGGTCTCATGCACAGCATGTAGACGGCTCCGGCCTTGCCCTCGAGGGCCTACTGGCTTCAAAACCCCGGCGGGAGTCTTCGGTCTCCAAAGCCTTTCAGGGGTTTCAGGTTGTTCCTGGGGTTCACCCCTCACAGAACATACCTGAGCGCGTGTCCGGTGGTGGCATCCGCTTCGAGCGGTACCGATACCCCGACATCGGCACTGGTGTTGGATGAAACACTCCTCACCAGGGATGGTCATCTGGCGTCCTCGGTGCCTTCGGGACCGATGGATACACTCCAGACTGACCTTCCATTATCGGTACCAGCACCGATACTACCACCGACGTCGGTACCCTCCAGACGTGCATCGATAGCCTCGCTTCCTTCGATGCCGAGTCTGGAATCGATCTCCAGTCTGGAGGACTGGGTACCGACTCGCCTTGGTACCGGCTCTCGGCGGTACCGAAGGCTCGGTTCCGATGATTCGGATCCGCAACTCTCGGTTCTCTCGAGGCCCATTGAGTTGTCACTGGTTGACCTTCATTCACCGGTATCAGACACGGTACCGAAGTCGGTGCCGATGTCCTCATTACCCTTACGGTCGGTGCCTTCCATGCTTCGCTTATCGATGCCGAGTTTAGAATCGCTCTCTAGTCTGGAAGACTCGGTACCAATGCGCTTTGGTACCGACACCGATCGATACTGGTGGCTCGGTACCGAGGATAGCGGCCGGAGGTTTTCGGTTACCTTGGTACCGATTGAACTGTCACCGATGACTGCTCCGATGTCTCTGTCGGGCTCGACTCCAACATCGGTACCGGTATTGACATCGGTACCGGTATCCACAGTAGCATCGTGGCCAACTCCTGCCATGCTTTTTTCAACAGGATCGCTCCCTTCTATGCCAAGCTTGGAGTCGATACCTGGCATGGACAATGTGGTAATGACGGTCGCTGCTCCTGACAATCAGTACCGGCGACCATCCCTTAAACATTCCACACTGCACTGTGCAGGATCTTCTATTCCTATATATTTGGATAGCTCTGTCGGTGCTCAGGCTAGTTCTTCAGATCTAACCTGTCCAAGGGAGATTCCTGTTGGGGAACCCTCTTTTCAGAGTTTCCTCCTGGATATAGCAAGATCTCTTGCCATTCCTATCCCAGGACATGATCCTGCACAGGGCTCTCTTTCTACCAAAGCAAAGGAGAGCATAATGCTTCCTTTGCATCATTCCTTGCAGGATCTCCTTCTAGGAATGTGGGAAACGCCTTTTAGGGTACCCCCACCTTCCAAAGCAACTGATCTCTTATATCAGGTGCCCCCTTCTCCAGGGTTTCAAAAGACTCAACTTCCTCATCATTCCATAGTTGTGGAATCAGCAATGAGGCGGGTAAAGAGTAATAAAAAGCACTCTTCTTATCCGCCAGGTCGTGAGTCTAAGACACTAGATGCCTTTGGACGTCAGACCTTCCAGACATCTATGCTTTCTGCAAGAATTCTCTCATATATTTTTTATGAGTCTATCTCTTGAGGAGGTCGCAAAGCAATTACATCTTTTGACTCCTTTCCTTCCAGATTCCAAGAGTGCACACTATTCCTCACTGCTTATGCATATCCAGAATATCTCTTGGTTTCTTTCTCGTGCTTCCCTGGACTCTTTTGAGTCTGTTAGCAGGACTTCTGCTATAGCTATAGGGGCACGACGTAGAGCCTGGCTCCAAGCTTCAGACTTGGACAAATGGGCACAACAAAGACTGGGACATACACCTTGCACTGGAGAAAATCTCTTCAACAAGGAGTCTTTACGTCAGGTTACTCAGTTGTCCACTGATTTACCTGTTCCTAGGGGTTGTTCTACACCTTCTTCTGTCCCAGTAGGTAGGAGATGTCCTACCAAACTTTCTTCCCACAGGAGAAGAAGGTTTTATTCATCACTTGCCCATCATACAGATGTTCCCAAACAGGGGAGGCATCGTCCTGGTCTGAAGAATCCAACCTCTCACCAGGCTCAGCAAACCCAGCAACCGCAGGGTTTCTGATCAATCATCATCAGATGCTTGTGACTCTTGGGGTTTAGAATCTGCAGTTTGCTTCTTCGCAATAGAAGCAATCCACCGCTTCATTCTAACCCCTAGACATGGATCTTTTTCCAAAGACCTCAATTTTTTCTATATTTCTATGAGCTGTCAGAATGTTCATGCCTATAGGTCACAGGTTTCTCCTCCTCTTCCTGCTAGGGAAAGAGGTCTAACCACTATCAAATGATAGTTTCCTGTGCCTGCATGTCTTTTTCCTTCTATAGACTTACTACTTGGTAAGTCTTCTTCAGCTCCATTCCCTTCACCCTCTTACCAAGCTTTTCCCCTGTAAGAGTGGAATTACTTCACTGGAGGGCTTTTTCTTCAGCCTCTCTAATTTTGTCACTTTCCAGTGCGGAGTTTTCCTCTGAGTTAACTCCTCCATTTCAATCTTGCTTTGGAGCAGCTTATCAGACATGTCCAGAGTTTTCTACTCCTGTCTGTTCTTTCTGTTTCTAAACAGTAAGATTATTTCTGCTGTCTTGCTAGCAGCTGCCTATGCAGGAGCCTTAATGTTTGGACCACTGGTTCTTGTCCACAAACAACCAGATTTGTCCTCCACTAACATTCTGTCTAATCTTAGTAGTGGCTCCAAGTCAGTGCTTTCCTCTATCTTGGAGATTATCTCACTACAAGCTTTCTGGATTGTCTTCTATTTCTGCCATCTCCTTTCTCCTGGGTTTGGCAGCATAGTTGGCAGAGATATTGGCTTTCCAGCAGCCAGTTCTATCTCCTCATTCTCCTACATCATGCTCTCTGCAATTCTACAGAGAAGCTTTCCACTATGGGCCCTTGCTAGAGAGCATGGGGATTTTTCTTCCAACAGCTATCCTAGATGGTTGGAAAAGGCTTTTCAGTCATGTCTCCCATGACTAGAAGGGTTCTCCCTTCTCCTCCTATCTCCTTTTTGATATAAAGGACATAGGCCTTCTCTTACGTGAAAACTTAAGGAGTTGCCAATTCCCTGCTTTGGTTCATAGTATTCCCAATCGGGGATATGCTCTTTCTTCTTGCTCGTCCTCATGGTAAGAACACATGATACTTTTGCCCTTAAGCAGGTCAACATGGTATCTCATCTCTATGCGTCTTCTGTCCTCTTACCATGCTAGAGTTCTGGAAGACTCTGCACTTGCTGGCTGCAGACTCAGATTATCCTCAGTTCTTCACGTACCTCTCCTGGTTATTTCACTAGCTAGCATCCTTGCAGATCATAACCAGGAGGAATAGATTCTCTATATACCTTCTCAAGTAGGTTCCACCTTCTTGTTATTAGATGAATCTTTCCTCTCCACATATCCTATGTGAATACCGTGCTGTAGGCATATCTCTGTCTGTTTAATTGCAGACACCCATATATAAGCCTACATATTCATATCTATCTTTTGTGTGTATTTTATGCCCTTCCATATCTCACTATAGATATATTCTTATATGTCTATCTATATATCTATATGTATACATATATATATATATATATATATATATATATATATAAATAATATGTATATATATGTATATATATATGTATCTTGTCGAGATATTTTTTTTTTTTTGAATTTAACTTTTTATTCACAACAGTTCACAACAGTTCCAACACAAGCAGATATACTTACAATCAATTTGGCCATGAGTCATCAAACCATCATATACAGCATACAAAACCATCAGCAGACTCTCGGCCACCCCGCCACCCTGCAATCCCTAGGCGAGGTTGTGTAGGAGTGTTTTTTTTTTTTTTTTTAAAGAGTACTATAACCAATACCTAGTATGGGCAACCCCCTTTCTTCCCCCCCCCGTCCTTCCCCCCCCTACCCCCCCCTTAACCCCCTCGCCTACCCTTCCCCCCCCTACCCCCCCCTTAACCCCCTCGCCTACCCTTCCCCCCCTCCCTCCCCCCCCTTGCCTACCCTCCCCCCCATCCCCCCCTTCCCCCCCATCCCAGCCCCCCCCTTGTGTCCCCCTCTAGTGCTGGGTGTCTTTGCGTAGATAGCACAGTACCTTATCCCAACTTTGCTCAAATCTATCCACTTTTTGTCGGCGCGCTGCTGTCAATTTTTCCATCAAGTACACCTGTCTCAGGCGCTCTACACATTGCCCCACCTGCGGCGCATCCCTCTGCCGCCAGCAATATGCCAGTTCGCAGCGGGCCGCACTCAGGCACGCCTGAATTTGCCGCTGATCTTGAGTCGGCCCCCCTTCACTCCACCACCCCATTAGAAACCCACTCGGGTCCAACTGTACTTCTCGTCCCACCACCTCTGCAATCCACTCCCGAATCTTCCCCCAGAATGGCTTTATCCGCGGGCACTGCCACCAGATATGGTAAAACGTGCCCACACCCCCTCCAGCATAGATTGGACGCCCTGGGGTACATCCGATGCAGTCTGTCGGGGGTGTAATACCACCGCATAACAACCTTGCACCAGTTTTCCCGAATAGCAATCGACAGGGGCAGCAACCGCAACTGGTCGAACACCATCTTCCATTGTCCCTCCTCAAGCACCATTTCCAAGTCCCTTTCCCACTCCCGCATATATCTATGCTTCCCCCCCAGGGGCCCCTGGATCGCCCGGTAGAGCGCTGAAGTAAGCCCCGGGGATGTCCGCTTCCCATACCAAACCACCTCCAAGGGGGTGTAGTCCCGAGCCATCCCCTCCTTCCCTAGTTTCTTCCGGAGGAAGGAAACCACTTGCCCATAATATAGGCGGTCCCCCTCTCCCAGCCCATACTGCTCTTGCAAAGTCTCGAAGGGTACCCACTCACCCCCATCGAGGAACTGATAAAAGCACAGCAACCCCCCTTTCGCCCACTGCCGAAAGCCCCCCCATCCCGCTCTGGTCGAAATTCCGCCGTTTGACACAGTTCCCTCATCAGCGAAAACCCCCCTCCCCCTCCCTCCCCTGCTCCCTTTCTGATCCGATCCCACTCCCCGAGCACGTGGCTCACATACGGACTAACCCTCTCCCCCATCTCCCTTTCCCCCCTACCCATCCAGGGAAGCCCTGCCAGGGACCTCCCCCCCCCCCACTGTGCTGTTCTAGTGCTACATAGGTCTTTCCCTCCCCCCCGCCCCGCCAATCCAGCACATGGCGCGCCTGAGCGGCCCAGTAATAAGCCTGCATATTGGGGACTCCCAGCCCCCCTTCTTCCCGCCTCCGGTACAGCACCTCGCGCGCTACTCGAGGCGGGCGCCTCCGCCAAATGTACTGATTCACCTGTCGCTGCAGACGTCGCATATGCGCTCCTGGGATGGCCACCTGGAAATAGTACAGGACTCGTGGAAGGATATTCATTTTTACCGATGCAATCCTTCCCAGCCAGGAGACCTCATAGCCTACCCACTGCTGTAAATCCCGCTCTATCTCCCTCCATAGCTTACCATAATTAGCCGCATACATCCCACTAGGCTGAGGAGTGATATTGACCCCCAGATAGCGAATGGCCCCCGCTTTCCACCGAAATGGGTAGTCCCTCTGCAACCCTGCCAGCCGGGCTGAAAACAGGTTAAGATTCAGGGCCTCCGTCTTGTCTGGGTTCATTTTGAACCCAGACACCTCCCCATATTGTCCCAGCTGCCCAAGTATCTCCGGCAAGGACTCCTCCGGCTGCGTCACCACCAGAAGGACATCATCCGCAAAGAGCGATATTTTATGGTGGCTATTCCCCTTCTGCAGCCCCTGCACCCTCCCGTTGTCTCGGATGGCACATGCCAAGGGTTCAATGGCAATAGCAAAGAGAAGAGGAGACAACGGGCAGCCCTGACGGGTCCCCCTTTCCAGCTCCAGGGCCTCCGTATACCGCCCATTAATTTTAACCCTTGCCTTAGGGCCCCTGTACAGCGCTTGCACCCACCGCGTAAATTTGGGGCCTATGCCCATCCGCTGCATCGTTAGGAAGAGAAAGCCCCAGTCCACCCTGTCAAACGCTTTCTCAGCGTCGATGGACAACAACATGGCCTCCATCCCTTGTTCTTGTACCCCCCAAACTGCTTCCAGTGCCCTCTTGATGTTGTCTGAGGCTTGTCGCCCCATGATAAAACCAGTTTGATCTAGCCCTATCAACCCGGGCATCCTTGGCGCCAGCCTATTGGCCAGCACTTTGGCGAAGATTTTGACATCTACATTCAGTAGGGAGATGGGCCTGTACGACCCGCAGTGTAACGGGTCTCTACCCCCCTTAGGCAGCACAGTGATCCCCGCTGTAAGCATATCTGCCGACAAATGCCCGCCTTCCCGTTGCACACCATTCGCCACCCGGACCAACCGGTCTAGGAGTTCCTCCCGGAATACTTTATAGAATGCTCCCGTCAGGCCATCCAACCCCGGGGCTTTCCCCGCCGGTAGAGCTTTCAGGGCCTGTGCCACCTCCTCCCTGGTGATATCCTCCTCTAAGGCTTGAGTCACCCCTTCCTCCAAACACCGCAGCTCTACCCCATCCAGATAGGCCTCCCGGGCTCCTGCCCTCTCCCCCTCCGGTTTCTTATATAGATCCTGATAGAATTGACAAAAGCGCTCCCCAATCTGTTTCTCCGTCTTCAGCTGTTCCCCATCCTCCCCCACCAGCCCCACTATCGAGGTTTGGGCCTCCCGCTTCCGCAGTTTATTGGCTAACAATCTTCCCGCTCTATCCCCCCATTCGTAGTATCGCTGTTTTAACCTCGTCATCTGGAACCCTATCTCGTCCACTTGCAGTTTATTCAGCTCCATCCTCAGCTGGTTAAGGCGCTGGAGGTCCCGCTTGTTCCCCCGCCCTTGGTATTTCTCAGCCACCTGCTTGATCTCGACTTGAAGCGCCTCCTCCTTCGCCATCCTCTGCTTCTTAAAGCGAGATGACCACATCACCAGCCTTCCTCTCACTACCGCTTTCATCCCCTCCCACAGACCCACCTCCCCCACATCCCCCGTGTCGTTTAGCTCCCAATACTCCCGCAGACAGCCCTTAATATCCTGCATGACCTCCACTTTCCTTAGGAGGCTCTCATTTAGTCTCCAAAACCGAACACCCCCCCCCGTCCCTAGGGCCCCCCACACTCACCCAGGTCGGAGCATGATCCAACCACGTGATGATCCCTATGAGCGCTTCCTGGATCCTAGGCCCCCACCCCTCCGGCAGCAAGATATAGTCGATCCGACTATAGCTGTCGTGGGGGGCAGAGTATAAGGTATATTCCCTACTCCCTTCATGCAATTGCCTCCAAACATCACTGAGGTGATGCGCAGTCAATATGCGCTTGAGAATCTTACGGACCTTTCCCTTCCCCCCCCCCCCCCCCCCGCTTGTCTATCCCACCGAGGGTGTAGAGCCAAGTTAAAATCTCCCCCCATAATTAACCTCCCTTGGACGTGCCTAAGTAAGAAGGACTGCACCTCTCTCCAAAATTTCGCTTGCTGTACATTCGGGGTATAAATATTAACCAGGGTAACCTGTTCGCCCTGCCACTCCCCTCCCAATAGGAGCACCCGGCCTGCTTCATCCCTCTCCACCTTGCCCACCCTAAACGTACTATCCCGCCGGAACAGTACCACCACCCCCCCCTTCTTGCTCGCAGCCGCCCCCCTCAGGCTCCCAAAATACTGAATTGGATATCGGACATTCTTCATCAGCCCCTCATGTTTCCTCCTCAAGTGGGTCTCCTGTATCATCACTACTTCCCAATCAAGCCGTGCGGCCTCCCTGTACAGTTGCCGCCGCTTCTGGGGGTTGTTGAGCCCTTTGACATTAAGGGATCCTATCCGCCCCATACCGAACTATCGTGCGCCCCCCTCCCTTCCCACCCAGTACCTGCTGCCCTCCGCTGCTTACCACCCGACCCCTGCCCCCCCTCCCCCTCTCCCTCCCCGCCATCCCCCTCTCCCTCCCTGCATTACGTCTCCCTCCGGAGTATCCCCGATCCCCCCAGTGACCGTCCCGGGCGCTTCCGCTTCCCCCTTACCCCTTCTTCCCCCCTCCTATCCTACATCTTCCCGCGCTGTGCCCTGCTACCCCTCCCAGGCCGCCCACCACCCCATCCCCCCTTCCACAGCGCTCCTTCCCCCTCAGCCCCCCTTCCACCCCCCCCCCCGCTTTGCCCTCCCCCAACATTCGCTCAGCCGCCCCGACCCCCCGCCCTCACCATGCCCCCGCTCCCTCCATATGCATCAGTGTACACAAAAAACAGTGATTCGCTTTCGTTAATACTATACAACATTCTGTAAAACAGCCTATTAAACAACTTATATAGCATCACCCCCCTCCACCCCAAATAAACCCCCCAGTTTTCCCCCAGTCATAACATGCTCTGCTTTTAAAAGTCTCAGCCCGCTGCAGTCTTACCCAGCACTGTGGGGTTGGGCTATAAGTTAAAGCATAGTTCCCTCGGGCCATGGCCCATTGGGATGCAATTCGCAAAATTACGGACCCACCTGAGGCCCCCCCCCCCCGGCAGTGCTTCATCCATCTCGGGGGGGAGGCTGTACTGGTGGCCCAGCATAAACAAAAAATATCCAACTGTAGCGCTGTCGGGGGTTCACCGCTGACCTTATAATTGTCTCTTGGCCTTAGGGTAGCGGAACCCCTAGTTCGAGGCCCCCGAAGTAGTACCACTCCAGGGCTCTCTGATTGCAGTCTCCTCCAGGCAAGTTTTATAAGTCTGCAACTGGTGCCCTAGCCAGATCCCAGATGAAGCTAGTGTAGCATCCAGGGCTTGGTTCAGACCCCTTTGTCCTCCACCCTCGATGCACGCTCTTTGCCACCAGAGAGCCTGGTTAGCCTCCGGCTCTTACTCTCCACTCTCTGCCATTTCGTCCCAACAGTCCGCTCCTGGGGACGTTGGCCCTTTGGCGGACTCCGCAGCTGTGCCTCCGGGATATTTTCCACCCCCATGTCTCGCAAGGTCTGCCAGGCCCCGTCCGCACCCTGGATGCGATGGGTGCTGCCCTTAACTGTCACTAATAGGCCAAAAGGGTATAGCCATCTGTACCGCCACCCTTCGCGGCGCAGTACTGATGTAACATCTCGCAGTTCCCACCGCCGTTGCAGCGTACCAGCCGACAAGTCTTGGTACAGCTCTATTTTGGCCCCCTCCCACTGATATGGGCCAAGCTTCAGCGCCGCAGTTAGAAGCTTCTCCTTCATCTTATAGGAGCTCAGGCAGGCAATCATGTCCCGGGGCTTATTATCTCTCGGGGGGCCGAGGCTCCGGTGGGCCCTGTCCATTAGCAATGGTCTACCCGCCCACTCCCCTTCAGGTTCTGCCTCCTGCAGGATGGCGGAGAACAGCCGCGTCAGTGTCCCTTCGCAGTCCTGAAAGCGCTGCTCCTCCGGGATGCCCCGCACGTGCACATTGCTCCGACGCGAGCGGTCCTCGAGATTCTCCGTTTTCGCCCGGAGTGCCTCCTGGGCTTGCCGCAACTCCGCCCAACCGCTCCGCAACCCGTTCACCGTCTCCTCTTGTTGCTCTAGGCGCTCCTCCGCCGCCTCCACTCGGGCCCCGATCTCCTTTAGGTCCTGCTTAAGCGTAGTCAGCGTCTCCCGCAGATCTTTCTTAAAGGAGCCCATTTCCGCCTTCAACTCCTCCTTGAAGGCTGTGAGCCACTCTTTCAGGCTCCCCATCGAGTCAGGGCCGCCATCCGAGTCTCCGTCTGAGTCGGACCTCTCCACCTCCACGCCCGCCATGCGTTCGGTGAGGCCTTTCTCCTCCTCCTCCTCCGTCGTAGCGTAAGAGGATCGGAATTCTGACAACCGCTTTTTCACCGACATCCTCTCCTTTGTCGGGGGTATTGGGCTCTGCCCGCGTACTCTGCAGAAAGGGTAAGGGTCGCTCTAATTTTTAGCTAGTTTCACCAGCGCCCCGGAGCTCCCTCAGAGAGCAGACACCATGCTCCCCGACGTCACCGGAAGTCCTTGTCGAGATATTTTATTACAGATAGATATGTATCCACATACCTATCTATCTGACTGTCTATGCTCATATAGCTATATGATTCCGACAGATGGGCTTACCCATACCTATGCTATCCAGCAGGTTTGGGGTTCTACACACACAACCACTCCTGTGGTAGTCAACAACTTTTATACCATAACCTTAGGGTTTAGGTACCTCTGAAGCTCTCCATGCTCCAATATCTCTCCTAGCTTACCCCAGTTCGGAGAGATATTGCGGATCTTCCTTTACTCACAGGCTTAACGCCTCAGGCATTTGTCCTCTCTTTTTGGGATACAAGGGGTTCCCATACCCTTTCTCCCCATAAGGACTGTGCCTGTTTGTCCAAATCGGTTAGCCTTTCTCTTTTTGCTCCTAAGAGTGAGCCACTCTGCCGCTAAAAGAGTTTGGGTTTTGTCTTAAAGCCTTCCGCTGAAGGCCCACCGCTTTTGTACTACCCCAGTTTTTCTTACTGGGGTTACCTGTTACCTTTCAGGATTCTGACCTCCACTGTTTTTTCCTACAGTGAGGTCCTTTTCGTGTTTCCTCTACTGGGTTTCCCAGTAGATCCCATGGACCTCCATACTTTTGTCAAATTCTATTAGGGGAGGTCCATATTGCAATATTTCATTTCAATATCATTGATGACAATTATCATCCCCACATGGACTTCTTGTCTGCAGTCCTATGCTAGGTTAAGCTGTTCTCCACAGCACCTTTCTCTTTTCAACTCCTACCCTCCATCTTCAGGATGCCTGGTGTTATTAGGTATAGCATGTTCCAATCTATAACATGCTGGGACTCCAGGCATCTTAGCTTGGGAGTCCCCATATGTGAAGACTCATTCCTGCTTGTTCCTGGAGATAGCACAGTTACTTACCTGTAACAGGTGATCTCTGGGAACAGCAGGAATAAGTCTGCACAACCCACCCACCTCCCCTAGGAGTAGTATCTCTATCTATCTTTCCTTTCCTCTCTCTCTCTTTGTCTCAGCTTTAAAACTTAACTGAGGAGAGGCAGTTGGGAAACATAGAAACATAGAAACATGATGACAGAAAAAGACCACAAGGCCCATCTAGTCTGTCCTTCCATAACAATTACAACAGTCCACTTTTTACCTTTAGAGATCCTCTGTGTTGGTCCCATGCTTTTTTGAGTTCAGTTACTGTCCTCATCTCTACCACCTCCACTGGGAGACTATTCCACGGATCCACTACTCTTTCCGTAAAGAAATATTTCCGCATATCACTCCTGAATCTATCTCCCTTCACCCTCATCCCATGTCCCCTCGTAGCAGAACTTGCTTTCAATTGAAAGAGGCTCTCTCCCTGAACATTTATGCCACGGAGGTATTTAAACATCTCAATCATATCACCTCTATCCCGCCTTTCCTCTAAGGTGTACATATTAAGATCCTTAAGTCTGTCCTCATATGCTTTATAATGAAGCCCATTAATCATTTTAGTAGCAACCCTCTGCACCGACTCCATCCTGTTCACATCCTTTTGAAGGTGCGGTCTCCAGAATTGCACACCATACTCCAAATGAGGTCGCACCAAAGACTTATACAGAGGCATTATCACCTCCTTTTTTTTTCTGCTAGCCATTCCTCTCCGTATGCACCCAAGCATCCTTCTAGCTTTTGCCGTCGCCTTTTCTACCTGTTTAGCTACTTTAAGATCATCAGACACAACCATGCCTAGGTCCCGCTCTTCTTTAGTGGACAAAAGTACTTCACCTCCTATACTGTATTGCTCCCTTGGATTGCTGCAGCCCAAATGCATGACCTTACATTTTTTAACATTAAATCCCAGCTGCCAAATTCTAGACCATTCTTCAAGCTTAGCTAGATCCCTCCTCATGTTATCTACACCTTCCTGGGTGTCTACTCTATTGCAGATTTTGGTATCATCCGCAAAGAGGCAAACCTTACCCGACAGCCCTTCCGCTATATCACTAACAAAGATGTTAAAAAGAATCGGACCAAGGACAGATCCCTGGGGCACACCACTGGTAGCATCCTTCTCAGAGTGAGCTCCATTTACTTGTACTCTTTGTCGCCTCCCACCCAACCAATTTCTAACCCAAGCAGTAACTTTAGGGTCCATCCCTAGGGTGCTCAGTTTGTTTATAAGTCGCCTGTGAGGAACAGTGTCAAAAGCTTTACTGAAATCTAAATACATCACATCTAGAGCTCTCCCTCGGTCCAACTCCCTGGTCACCCAGTCAAAGAAATCAATCAGATTTGTCTGACAAGACCTGCCTCTGGTGAATCCATGCTGCCTCGGATCCTGTAATCCGCCGGACTCCAGAAACCTCACTATTTTCTCTTTCAGCAGCGTTTCCAATAATTTACTCACCACCGAAGTTAAACTAACCGGCCTGTAGTTTTCAACCACATCCTTACTTCCACTTTTGTGTAAAGGCACCACCACATGAGCCTCTCTCCAGTCCTTTGGCACCACTCCCGACTCCAACGAGGCATTGAAAAGGTCAGTCAGTGGAGTTGCTAGAACGTCCCCAAGTTCCCTCAGTATTCTAGGGTGTATCCCATCCGGTCCCATCGCTTTGTCTACTTTAAGTTGAGCTAGTTTCTCACGAACAGTCTTCTGAAAATTGTTCAAGATGTCCCTCGCTTCTGTTCTTATTTGTGGGTGTTTTCTGAGGTCCTGCTCCTGGTTCTTCATCTGTGAACACAGAACAAAAATATTTGTTAAGCAATTTCGCTTTATCCTTATCAGCTTCTACATATTCCCCTCCTGCACCCTGGAGTCTGACAATACCACTTTTGCCCTTCCTCTTCTCACTAATATATCTGAAAAATGTCTTATCCCCCCATTTTATTGCATTGGCTATTTCCTCCTCCTTTTGAATCTTTGCCTTCTTGACTACTTTGCTAGCTTCTCTAAGTTTTTCCAAATACAGATGCCTGTCTTCCTCTCTCTGTGATCTCTTGTATTTCATGAAGGCCTCCCTCTTTTTCTTCACTTTTTCAGCTACTTCCTTCGAAAACCATAGCGGTCTCCTGTTCCTTTTGCCTTTATTTAACATTTTAACAAAAAGGTTGGTTGCCTTTAAAATACCCCCTTTCAGTATTGCCCACTGTTTTTCTACATCCCCCAGCTGTTCCCATCCCACTAACGACTCCCTGAGGTATTGGCCCATCTTCGCAAAGGTGGGAAGGGCGGAAAGGCGGGAAG
Source organism: Ichthyophis bannanicus (assembly GCA_033557465.1). Lineage (NCBI taxonomy): Eukaryota > Metazoa > Chordata > Amphibia > Gymnophiona > Ichthyophiidae > Ichthyophis > Ichthyophis bannanicus. The sequence goes on along the minus strand of CM066039.1, from coordinate 249,470,200 downwards.
GCAGTACGCAGGCGTGGTGGGATGATTCCAAAAGCTCTTTGATTGGACGCTGGGAAGCGTTCCCGCGCAGACTCCGTCGGTACCGACATACCCATATGTGAAGACTTATTTCTGCTGTTCCCAGAGATCACCTGTTACAGTGGATGCCAGAGAATGGGAGCTTCATCCGGAGGTATTTGCCAAGATAGCCCTCAGGTGGGATCCTCCGATCATGGATCTGATGGCGACGTTTCAGTCGGCCAAAGCGAGTCATTTTACAGCAGAAGACGAGAAAGGATGTCGGAAGGGATCGATGCCCTGATGCAACAATGGCCATCACCCGGCCTACTCTACGTTTTTCCCCCGTGGGCGCTCATAGGACGAGTAGTTCAGTGCATCGAAGCACATCGGGGGAGAGTAGTGTTAGTGGCTCCGGATTGGCCGAGTCGTCCGTGGTATGCCGATCTAGTTCGCCTTCTCGACGGGGACCCTTGGCGATTGCCGGCAATGGTGAATCTTTTGATGCAGGGACCACTCTGGATGCCTCAGGTGGATCGGTTCTCGCTTACGGCTTGGCCATTGAAAGGGCGAGGTTAAGAAAAAAAGGCTATTCTGGAGTGGTGATTGCGACCTTACTTCGGGCCAGAAAGAAGTCCACATCCCTAGCATATGTGCATATTTGGCGTATATTTGAGGACTGGTGCTCTCAGCGGCAGGTCCGTTCTACCACAGTGTCTGTTCCTATCGTATTAAGTTTCTTACAAGACGGTTTTGATAAAGGATTGGCAGCCAGCTCCTTAGGAATCCAGCTGGCAGCTCTTTCTTGCTATAGAGGAAAAGTTCAGGGGGTGGCCCTGGGCTCCCATGTTGATGTGATTCGATTTCTAAAAGTGGTATCTCGACTACGGCCTTCGTGCAGAATAGTGGTCCCTCCGTGGGATCTCAACTTGGTTCTGGGTGCGTTGACTAGAGAGCTATTCGAGCCTTTGCTCCAAGCTTCAATCAAAGATTTAACTTTAAAAACAGTGTTTTTAGTGGCCATTTGTTCGGCGCGTCGAGTTTCGGAGTTTCAGTCTTGTCGGGAGCTGTTGTCTTTTTCAAGAGAAAAGGTGGTCTTGCGTCCAGTTCCGTCTTTTTTGTCCAAGGTAGTTTTGCCTTTTCATATGAATCAATCGGTTTCGTTACCAGTATTGGGGCCTACTGAGGAGAACGCCTCGGACCGTAACCTTCGTTGGTTGGACATAGAGTTCTACGTCAATATTTAAAAGTCTCCGAAACTTTCCATAAGTCTGATCAACTATTCGTCCTTTTTGGAGGGCTGCGTAAAGGAGAAGCGGCAGCCAAAGCTTCGATTTCCAGATGGGTCAGAGAGGCAATAGCATCAGCATATACTTTGCAGGGTCGTCAGGTGCATGTGGGATTACGGGCCCACTCTACTAGAGCGCAAGCGACTTCTTGGGTGGAGCATAGTTTGGTACCGCCAGTGAATTTTTGCAGAGCGGACACTTGGTTGTCGCTCTATACTTTCAGTAAGCACTATCGCCTGGATGTCCAGGCGGCTAACGATGCCTGTTTCGGGTCGGCGGTGTTGCTATCCGGGTGGACAGGTCCCTCCCAATGAATACTGCTCCGTTACATCCCAGAGGTGAAGGACTGAACTGGAGGACCAATAAGGAAAGAGAAATTAGATTTACTTGCTAATTGTTGTTCCTTGAGGAACTCCAGTTCAGTCCTGACTCCTGCCCGGGGATGGTTATTTCAGAGGTAGGTTCGCTCGGGGGGGGGGGTTGGGTTATCAGTCACGATGAGAGTAAAACCTTTCAAAGTTCAATGTCGCTGTAGTTCTTTTACTCTATATTCTCTATCCTAGTTTGTTTATGGAGTGAAGAGAAAGTGAGAGATGAAATTTTTCCTCTTAATTTAGGGGGATATAGTTTAATGGTTAAAAGTTGAAATTAATGCTATAGCTACTTATTTGTTGCTCCTTTGAGTCTGCTTTGTCAATAGTTCACTGGGGCTGATGGGAGAGACCAGCAGGGTACATCCAGTGATGTCACAGTTTTGACATGCCCAGTCTCCATGCTGCAGGAGGAGGTACATTACCCAGAGGTGAAGGACTGAACTGGAGTTCCTCAAGGAACAACAATTAGCAGGTATGTCTAATTTCTCTTTCTTTCGCCATTCGCTGTACCAGCCCCACTCATTCTGAAATTTGTGTATCTTCTGCTGCCTATAGGCTTCAATTTCACACATACACCATAATTGTTCCAACCGGTTTAATACCTCTAGTGGGTATATCTGGTTGTTTCCATTTAGTCATAAGTGTCATGTGTGCTGCCCCAATACAATAGCCCAGAAATTTACTTATACTGCTATTTCCTTTCCACTTTGTTTTGTTTAAGATTGCCATTTCCATATCTAACTCCTTCCACGTTTTTGTAACGTTATACAGTCCCACAGTAAATGTTTTAAATCTCCTTGTCCTCCACATATTTTACAACATTTCCCACTTTCCTGCTTATTAATAGCTTTCATTCTGGTCAGTGTCCAATACATTCTATGTCTAATTTTGATACGGTTTCTAAATATGCAGTACCTGGTGCCAATCTTCTAGCCCAGGCTATTATCTCTTTCCATCTTTTCTGGTCCCATATACCTACAATGTCGTCTTCCCACTTTTGATGATTTACCACTTCTCTTCCCTCTGCATCTATTAATCCTTTTTCTCCAGGACCAAGCAGGAAGTCAGTCCTCACATATGGGTGTCATCGGCGCCGATGAAGCCCCAGCGGAGCATTTCCCCAGCTTTCTATGAAAGCCTTTGGGAATGCAGGCACGCATGCGCGGTTCCCTTCCCGCCTAAAGATGCCATCTTACCTCAGTCTCTTTTTTTCCCTGAAGCCCGTCGGACATATGTCCCGTTTTCCCGGTTAAAATCAGATTTTTAGCATTTTTTGCTCTTTTTTTTTACCGGTTCGACGCCGGTTCCTCTCCCGCCAGGTTCGGTACACCGGTATCGAGCCCGATTCTTCTTTTTCGGTTTTTGCCCTTCGTGGCTGGCGTTCGCGCCCTTTTTTCTCTTTTTCCCTGGAAGGCCGGTCCTTTGACCTCGCGGGGACTCTTTTTTTTCCCCGATGGCTTCCAGTGGCTTTAAGAAGTGTGATCGGTGTAAGAAACTAATGTCTCTCACCGACACACACGACTGCTGCCTTCGGTGCCTCGGCCCCGACCACGATCCTAAGTCGTGCGGGGCCTGTGGGAAAATGTCTTCCAAGGCACTACGAAGTCGACAGCAACAAAAGGAAAGGCTTTTCTCGGACTCAGCCTCCGGCCGGGCCCGGACCTCGTCTGAGGCCTCGACATCTCGGGATTCTGATCCCGAGCGCCGTCGAAGCTCCTCGGACAGGGGGTCCCCCGACCGGGAACACAAGAGGAAGAAGCGGCTCGCGAAGGCGTTGTCGGAAGAGGTCCCTGGCTCCTCGAGGGCCAGGACTAAGACCCCCGATCGTTGCCCCGGACCTGTGGAACTGGAGAAGCCTGCCAAAGTTCCTCGTGTGGAGCCGGAGTCTGCTGGACACGTAAGCCCTGTAGTCCTCGTGGACTCTCCTCCCAGGGAGCCGACGTCGAGTCGGTGGCTGCCTCGTATCCCGAGCTGAGTCTCAGGATGACAGCCTTGGAGAGCAGAATGTCTGCCTTCATGGAGCAGCAGCGGGCACTGATGGGCCAGGCTGTCCGGCGCATCTGCCCCGACCACCGGGACATCGACGTCAAAGTCAACCCCGGAGGCCGAGCTGATACTCGAGTCCCTTGTGGCTCAGAGTCGACCTCAGTCGCGGTCTCCCTCGACCTCCCGTTTGGGACTGAGGGTGTCGACGCCAGTGCTTCCGGCGTCCAGGCGGGTGCTCCAGGGCCCAGCAGGGTCGGACCCTGACTCTTCCTCGGACGAGTCAGCTTGGGAGACGGAGGACGAGGAGTCTCCCAATACCTTTAAGACTCGGTGCGTCCCTTCGGACTCACCGCAGTCTGAACCCCGGAGTAGGTCCCCTCCGGAGGACACCCGGTTCTCGGAGTTCGTCCGGGATATGGCCACTGCCTTTGCTATTCCGGCGGATCCTGAGGAGGAGCCTCGAGCTGAAGAGCTCGAGGCCCTACAGTATGACTCTCCTCCAAAGGAGGCCTTTACTGTCCTGGTTCCTCCGATGCTGGAACGGCTCCTCTTCCGTATGTGGGAGGCACCGGCCTCGGCGCCGGTTCTTAGCAAGCGGGTCGATTCCATCTATCGACTCTGGAAGAGCCCTGGGTTTCAAAAGGCACAGCTACCACACCATTCCATGGTTGTGGAATCGGCCATGCATCGTCTGAAGAGTCAGAAGATGCACTCCGCAGTGCCTCCTGGCAGGGAGGCCCGAAACCTAGATGGCGTCGGTAGAAAGTGTTTTCAGGGCTCGATGCTTGCTTGCCGTGTCCAGTCTTACCAGCTGTACATGGGCATGTACTTGCGGGATCTGGCCAAGGAGTTGGCCGGATTCTCTGCTGGTCTCTCCGGGGAACCCTTGCAGAGATTTAAGACCTTGTCCTCGGGGATTCGGGACTGCTCGAAGTTCATGTCCCGCGCCGCCTACGATGGCTTTGAGGCTTCAGCCCGAGTTGTGGCAGCTGGCATCACGGCTCGACGCCAGGCATGGCTGCAGTCATCGGACCTCGAGCCATGGGTTCAGGACAAGTTGGTCGATGTCCCTTGCCGAGGTGAAAACCTTTATGGCAAGCCCATGACCGAGAAGGCCGCTCAGCTCGAGACCGAGCACCTCACCCGGACAAGGCTGTCGAGGAAGACCTCTGCCCCTTCTCATAAAAAGAAGGCTCGGGTAAAAAGCCCTTTTACCCGAGGAAGGGCACTGCCTACAAACAGTACCCACAATATCAGGCCGCCCAAGCTGCCCCCCAGGGTCAGCAAGCCAAGGGCCAGGGTAATGGGCCCCGTAGGCAGAGGACCCCCAAGCCTCAGGCCCCTGCTACCACTCAGCAGGGTGGGGGTTTTTGACTCCTTGAGCATAGCCTCTCCTCCACTGCTCTCCCAACCCTGAACAGGAGGTCGTCTCGCCCTCTTTGCCCACCAGTGACCCCTTATCACCGGGGACAGTTGGGTGCTGGAGATAATCTACAAGGGATATGCCCTCCATTTCCACCAACTGCCACCCCCATATTTTCCAGGGGAGCCTCCAAGCCCTCCTCTGCACACAGCCCTTCTCCGTCAGGAGCTTCAGGGTCTGTTGGTGGACAGGGCGGTGGAGCCTGTGCCTCCCCACTTGCAAGGTCACGGATTCTACTCCAGGTATTTCCTGGTGCCCAAAAGGACCGGTGGCCTTCGTCCCATTCTGGACCTCAGGAACCTCAACAAGTTCCTAGTGAAAGAAAAATTCAAGATGCTTACTCTTGGAACCCTTCTGCCCTACCTCCAGCAGGGAGATTGGCTATGCTTCTTAGATCTAAAGGATGCGTACATTCACATCCTCATTCATCCAGACCACAGAAAGTACCTAAGGTTTATCGTGGGAGGAAACCATTATCAGTACAGAGTGCTGCCTTTCGGCCTCACTTCCGCCCCCAAAGTTCTTAGCAGTGGTGGCGGCGGCCTACCTGAGAAATCAGGGCATCTTTGTCTTCCCCTATCTGGACAACTGGCTCATCAGGGGTCAGACATGTCAGGAGGCCAATTAAGCCACCCTCAGGACTATTGCTCTTCTACAACGCCTGGGGTTTGTCATAAACTTCGCAAAGTCCACTTTGCTCCCTTCCCAGAACTTGGAGTTCATAGGGGCAAGGTTGGACTCTCTCCTGGCAAAGGCATTCTTGCCAGAAAACAGAGCCTGAAGGTTAATGGCCTTGGCCAGTCAGTTTCTCAGCAGGTCCCTGGTCTCCGCCAGACTCTGCCTGCGGCTTCTAGGCCACATGGCTTCGACAGTACATGTGACCCCCCAATGCCAGGCTCCATATGAGGCCTGCACAGTGGTGCCTTCGGTCTCAGTGGTCACAGGCCACAGGCAGCCTCAGAGACAGGATAAGGGTGTCCAGACAATTTCTGCACTCCCTCAGCTGGTGGCTACACCCACCGAATCTGCTGAAAGGGGTGCCCTTTCAGATTCCAGGTTACACTGATGCTAACAACAGATGCCTCCCTGCAAGACTGGGGAGCGCATTGTCTGGGCAAGTGCACCCAGGGCATCTGGTCTCCCTGGGAAGCTGCACAGCAGATCAACCTCCTCGAACTCAGAGCTATTCGATTAGCACTCAAAGCTTTCACTCCTACTCTGGCTCAACAGTCTGTCCTGATTCAGACAGATAACCAAGTTGCCATGTTTTATGTGAACAAACAGGGCGGAACTGTGTCCAGGATCCTTTGTCGGGATGCTCAGGACCTTTGTTCTTTTGCCCTCAAGCACAACATGCTCCTCAGGGCTTTGTACCTTCCTGGCCAGGACAACTACCTGGCAGACAGATTGAGCAGGATACTGCAGCCCCACGAGTGGCAGCTTCATCCTTCAGTGGTTCAGAAGATCTTCCTGAGATGGGGTCTCCTTTTGATGGATCTCTTTGCCAGCCCCATCAACAAGCAACTGCCACAGTTCTGCTCCAGGCAACCACGTCCTCTGCGGACAGCAGCAGATGCTTTTCTGATATCGTGGTCTCAGGGCCTCCTCTATGCGTTTCCTCCCACGCCCTTGTTGGCCCAAACCCTATTCAAGATTCTCCAGGACAAGGCCTCAGTCCTGCTGGTAGCTCCCAGGTGGCCGAGACAGCCTTGGTTTCCTCTTCTGCTTCAACTGGCGGTGGATTCTCCACTGCCTCTGGGGTTGCAACCCGACCTTCTCACACAGGACCAGGGTTCCCTTCTGCACCCCAATCTCAAGTCTCTCAATTTGATGGCCTGGAGGCTGCAAGGGTAGTTTTGGCTCCCTGGGGCCTACCTCAGGAAGCTGAAGAGGTTGTCCTAGCCTCCAGGAAACAATCCTCTAGGAAGACCTATGCTCTCAAGTGGAAAAGGTTTTCTGTGTGGTGTCACCTACGTACAGAGGATCCTTTCTCCTGTACTGTGCCAGTAGTTCTTCATTACTTACTGCACTTATCCAATCAGGGACTTAAGTCCAATTCTGTTCGGGTCCACCTCTCAGCTCTAGCAGCTCACCACTCATTGGTAGAGGGACAATCTCTATCTGGTCACCCCTTGGTGTCCCGTTTTCTCAGGGGCTTGCTTTTGCTCAAGCCTCCCATCCGTCCTCCTGCCCCTGAGTGGGAGCTGAATGTGGTCTTGCAGCAACTGACTCGCCCACCTTTTGAGCCGATGGCTACTTGTCCACTTCGCTTCCTCTCCTGGAAGACGCTCTTCCTGATAGCCCTTACCTCGGCTAGGCGAGTAAGTGAGCTTCAGGCCCTGGTCTGTGACAGGCCTTACGCCAGGATTTACAGGAACAGGGTAGTCCTCAGGACTCATCCAAAGTTCCTCCCTAAGGTTGTCTCCTCTTTCCACCTCAATCAAGAGGTGGTTCTTCCAACATTCTTCCCTAGGCCTCATGCTAGCCAGGCTGCAGCAGTCCTGCATACCCTGGACTGTAGGAGGGCCTTATCTTTCTACCTTGACCGTATGCAGGGGCATAGAAGGGCTACTCAGCTCTTCGTATCTTTTGACCCCAATAAGTTGGGGCTGTCTGTGTCCAAGCGTACCTTGTCCAGCTGGGTGGCTGACCTTCCTTTGCAGGGTAGGGTCACGGCCCATCGTGTCAGGGCAATGGCTGCCTCAGTGGCTCATCTCTGCTCTGTGCCCTTGGTAGACATCTGCAAGGCTGCAACTTGGTCTTCCAGCCAGACTTTTGCAGCCCATTACTGCCTGGAGAGGGAGTCCCGTAGGGACAGTGCTTTTGGCTAGGCAGTACTCCGGAATCTCTTTGAGGTTTAGGCAGCTCCTGCCCTCTGTGGGGCTACCGGTGGAGGTTGTGTCCTTGAAAAGCCTTTCTTTGCTGCTGAGACTAGAGGGAGTTCTCTTGTTCAGCCTGAGTTCCTCGGTAGCCCAGAGCTGGGGAGTCACCCATGTGTGAGGACTGACTTCCTGCTTGGTCCTGAAGAAAGAGTAGTTACTCACCTGTAGCAGGTGTTCTCCAGGAGCAGCAGCAATCAGTCCTCACAACCCTCCCTCCTCCCCTTGGAGTTGCAGTGGTACATAGTTTATTTTTTCATTTTTGTGTGCTGTTCTTAGCTATGTCATTTGAGGTAAGATGGCACCTTTAGGCGGGAAGGGAACCGCGCATGCGTGCCTGCATTCCCAAAGGCTTTCATAGAAAGCTGGGGAAATGCTCTGCTGGGGCTTCATCGGCGCCGATGACACCCATATGTGAGGACTGATTCCTGCTGCTCCTGGAGAACAGCTGTTACAGGTGAGTAACTACTCTGTACAGTAAGTAGGGAGAGCAGTCTTTTCGGTGACCCTTCTCTTGCCATGATTTGCTCAAAGATTGTTACTTTAGCTTTTAAATCTCTCTCAACCTCTATCCTATTCAAGAAATAATGAATCTGCACATAGGCATAATAGTCCCTACTTTTTAAACCATATCTTTCTTTGAGTGACTGAAAGGAGACTACCTCCCCTTGCTCAGTTATCAACTTCCCTACTCGTCTTATTCCTTTCTTTCCCCATTCTTTGAAAATACCCCCCACCCCTCTATTCCTTGTAGGAACTCCGCCAGTCCCATTATAAAGGCTCTTCTTGAGATTTTTTTTTCTGGCTAGAAGTTTCTTCCTGGTTCCCATCCAGATTTTCTTTAATGCCCTAAATGGGTTTTCTTCAACCTCCTCTTTTCCCCCCTTCTGTACTGCAGATCTCATTTCCAGAATTCCGTTTCTATTAATGCTGATTCCCCTTCTTGTTCCATTTGCATCCAGTCCGATACTTCTCCCTCCTTTCCATACTACTAGTGCTTGCAGTTGAGCTGCTTTATAATATTGCTCAAGATTTGGCCACTCTCATCCCCCATCCTTTTGCCTCATGAACATATTTTGTCTTGAAATCTTGGGTCGCTTCCCTTCCCATATAAAATCCATAATTAAATTTTGGAGTTTCTTTAGATACCTCTTGGGAAGGGCACATGGTATTGAACTAAACAGAAACTCCAGGAGTGAACCGGACGCTGAGGGTCCCATCACACGCGTTTATTTGTTTTTTCCGTTTCCCCGGGGAGAATAAGTAAGTTCTTTTAAGTTCTTTAGGTGTTTTCTTTGGAAGTACTTACAAAAAACAAACAAACAAAGGAAAACAACAACAACAAAGGAGGAAACCACCGAGAAGGCTATGGTGTGCAGCCTATCCACCACCTAGCTTCAGTTTCAGTAGGGGAGTGCAGCGGCTTCTTGGCAGCACATGATGCCCTCCAGACCTGTGCCCCTCAGTTATGGTTCCCACAGGGGTGCTGTCTCAGCAGCCCCCTTCTGCCGTGGCTGCGAGTCAGAGTCTAGGTCTGTGGAACAGGGCCTCGGTGACGAAAGAGGAGAGCAGGATCTGGTTTGCCCTGAGGTATGGAACTCACTATGGGAGCCATCCTTCTCTGGCAATGGACAAGAGTGATCCAGAGCAGAAATAGAGGGGATTGCCTCTGGGGTCCCCCAAGCCCTCCACCTCAAAAGATTCCTCGACAGACACTCCTGGAGGTTTTCGTCCAAATTTGTTCTGCTCATGCATAGAACCTTTTGTTTGAGGCACTGAGGGCTGGACAGTTCAGGAGGATCCCAGTTGAAAGTAGGAAAATGACGGGTGTTGGACACTCTTACCGGAGCTTGGATGGAGGGAGGAGCCTGTGCCTAGTAGACAGCGAGTCTAGCATGACCCCTGGGAAGACGTGTGGTCTGTCCATTTGTGGGACATGGAAGATCCGGAGGGGGAGGCAGCAGGAGAGACAGAGTATATGGAGCTCGAGGAATGGGAAATCCATCAAGGGGAAGAATCCTGCATAGTGCATGTTTTTTGCAGGGAAGAACTGACTGCACTCACTACACACTCCTCCAGGGCCTTCTATAGAACATCCCAGAGGAGGATGACTACTGGAAGACCCTTTGTTCCAGGCAATGCGCAAGACCTGGACAGTTTCCCTTTCATCGGGTGGTCAAGAAAATGATCCAGGATGAGTGGGGCTTACCGGAAGCGGGTATGAAGGGAATGCGGGTGTTGACCCATTTGTACCCTCTTCCGGGTCAAGCTAGGGACCTATTCCGCTCTCCCAGAGAGGATGCGATTGATTTGGCCATAATGAAGAAGGCAACCATTCCAGTAGAGGGGGCCTCAGCCCTTAAGGATTTTCAGGACAAGAAGTTGGACTCCCTGCTCAAGCAGGTGTTTGACATTAATGCCCTGTCCTTACAGGTGTCAGTCTGCGGAGCCTTTGTGGCGTGTGCTTGTTTACACTGAGCACAGTCAGTTTTAAACAGTGCAGGGGACTCCTATCCCTTGCCTCCAGAGACGGCGAAGTTGGAGTCTGGAGCGGCGTATTTGGCCTGCAGCTCTTTTCATATGCAGGTGGTGGTTATTACCTGTTAATGCAGTAGGATTCAGGTGGCTTCCTGGCATCACACCCGGATGTCACCCAATTTCTGCAGGCCGTAAGGCATCTTTGCTCCCTAATCTGAATGGTGGTTCCCCCGTGGGACCTTAATCTGGTGCTGTCGGTGCTGATGGAGGCACCCTTTGGTGCCCAAGACTTGACCTTGAAGACTGTCTTTTTGGTGGCTATTTGTTCGACCGGAAGGATATCTGAGCTTCAGGTACTGTCATTTCGGGCACCGTTTCTCTACCCTTTCAAGGAAAAGGTCATACTGCGATCAGTGCCGCCTTTCCTGCCTAAGGTGCTGTCTGTTTGTTTTTCATCACAGTCAGTCACTCTCCCTGTGTTCGCAGGGATGGAGGACCTACATCGGCTGTTGGACGTCAGGTGCGTGTTGCGCAGGTACCTGAAGCGCACTGTCCTTTCACAAGTCAGATCATCTTTTTCTTCTGTTGGGCGTCTGCGTAGAGGTGAAGCAGCTTCAAAGGCCTCAACTGCGTGTTGGGTAAAGGAGGCCATCTCCTCTGCTTACCTCTTGCATCACAGAGCATTGCCCGGGCTGAGGGGTGCATTCTACCCAGGTGCAAGTGGCCTCATGGGCGAAATCCGGCTTCATACTGCCAGCAGAGATCTGTAAGGTGGCGACGTGGTCTTCATTACAAACATTTGTGAAGCATTATCATTTGGATGCTCAAGCAGTGGGAGATGCTTGTTTTGGGTCGACGGTGCTTCAGGCCTGGCTCGCAGGTCCCTCCTGAGGTTGATACTGCTATGGTACATCCCACAGGTGGGGACTGGACTGGAGGAATGATAAGAGGTGAAATTAGATGTTACTTGCTAATTGTCTTCCCTTGAGTTATTCCAGTCCAGTCCCAAACCCTCCCAGACTTTCCTTTCTTAGAGATTTGATGGTATTCCCGGGCCTGAAGAATTATGTCGCTGAATGTTTGGTCCAGAAGTGGAGCAAAGAGCCATTGGCAAGTGTAGCTTCAGGAAGGTCGCCAAATTCCCTCTGGGGGAATGTTGCTGGAGGGGATAGTGTGGTGTTGCAATCATAAGTTCATTTTCACTGCATTAACTTATTGAGGGAGGGTAATTTTTTCTGCCTGTTGAGGATAGCTTAATAAGCTAATTTTAATAGGTTAATTGGTAAGGTTGATTAAAAAATAATAATAAAAAGGATTCTTCTTCATTGTTGCTCCTGTGAGTTTTTGTCAATAGGATACTGGAGCTGGTGAGTAATGCCCAGCCATCTGTCTATGGTGATGTCAGAAGTGTGACATGCTCAGTCTCCAAGCTGCTGATGAGAGGTGACAACCCACAGGTGGAGACTAGACTGGAATAACTCAAGTAAAGGCAATTAGCAGGTAAGATCTAATTTCACCTTGGGGTCCATCCCTAGGGTGCTCAGTTTGTTTATAAGTTGCCTGTGTGGAACGGTGTCAATGGCTTTACTGAAATCTAAATACACCACTTCTAGGACTCTCCCTCGGTCCATCTCCCTGGTCACCCAGTCAAAGAAATTAATCAGTTTTGTCTGACAAGACCTACCTCTGGTGAATCCATGCTGCCTCAGATCCGGCAATCCGTTGGACTCCAGAAACCTCACTATTTTCTCTTTCAGCAGTGTTTTCAATAATTTACTCACCACTGAGGTTAAACTTAACCGGCCTGTAGTTTTCAACCACGTCCTTACTTCTGCTTTTGTGTAAAGGGACCACACCTGCCTCTCTCCAGTCCTCTGGCACTACTCCCGACTCCAAAGCATTGAAAAGGTCAGTCAGTGAAGCTGTTAGAACGTCCCTCAAGTTCTCTCAGTATTCTCGGGTGTATCCCATCCGGTCCCATCGCTTTGTCTACTTTAAGTTTAGCTAGCTTCTCAAGGACACAGTCTTCTGAAAATTGTTCAAGATGCTCCTCGCTTCTGTTCCTGTTTGTGGGTGTTTTCTGAGGTCCTGCTTCTGGTTCTTCATCTGTGAACACAGAACAGAAATATTTGTGGAGATGACAATGTCTCTGTATAAGTCTGTGGTGTGACCTCATTTGGAGTAATCTCCAGGAACAAACAGGAATGTAGTCATCACATATGGGTATCGTCGGTACTGACAGAGCCTGCGCGGGAACGCTCCCCAGCGTCCAATTAGAAAGCTTTTGGAAGCATCCCACAGTGCCTGCATGCTGCCTTCCCACCTTTCCCAACTGCCTCTCCCAGTTCTTCATTTTCCGCAGAGCCAGCAGGTCGTGTTCCTGTCACCGCAGAAAATTTTCCTTCTTTTTTGTGGTCGCGTCTGCCTTCCTTGACGCTTTACCGGTACCGCCGGTTTTCTTTATTTCTTTCTTTCTTTTCTTTTTATCTGGCAATGTGGATCAGGGGGTCCCTTCCCCTGCTGATTTAGAAAAATTTAATCTTACTGCTTTTTTGGAGGAGTCTCAGGACCTTATCTCCACTCGTGCTACCTTGCTGGTTACCCTTTCTTCAGAAGAAGATAAGGTAAATATTCTGAAAGCTTACTTTAAGAAAAAGGAGATGCAATTTTGTGGAGCAAAGGTCTTGATATTCCCCGATGTCTCACGCTCAACTCAAATGCGCAGGAAAGCTTTCTTTCCTTAAAACCAAGAGTGTTAGTTTTGGGAGCAACATTCTTTTTGAAATATCCCTGTAAATGTAATATTTCTTTAAATAGCGACAGATTCATTTTTCTTATGCCTTCTGATTTAGAGAAATGGCTACTGGATAGAGAGAAACCAAAGGTTGTCGACAAACCTTGAGTAGGGAGGGCTCATTAAACCGGTATAGTTGGCTACAGGCTTGTGCCTGTTTTATAGCCTTGTTTTCTTTTATTTTTGTATTTCCTTTTAGTATTGGATGGATTTCTCCCCATTGATGTGGGCTATATTCTTATTATGTATTAGTTTAAGGATACTTTATGCCTCTTGTAATTTGTTTCTTTGAAATTTAATTTTGCTGTGTTTTCACTGTAAAATGTTCATAAATAAAAGATGTAAAAAAAAAATTAAAAAAAAAAAAATTTAGTTCTTTCCCACTTTTTCCAGGTGCACGTGCCATTTTGGGCCTTAGGCCCAAGATTTTTTCCATAATGGAAAAACCCTCCATGGGTTTTAAAAAGTGCACCAAGTGTGGCGGTACCATCTCAATCACTGACACTCATGAGTGGTGTCTGACATGTTTAGGTCCTGACCATTCCATCTCGGAGTGTATGGCCTGTGCCATGATGTCCAAGAGAGGTCGACAGAACCGAGCCGTCAAGCTCAGTACCCTATTTCCCTCTGATGCAGCTTCGGTGGCATCAACGTCTTCCAGGGCTTCGTCTTCCTCCCGTGGATCTCAGGTAACTAAACATAAGTCTAGCCGGTCCTCAAAGGGTAGATCTCCTTCTAAGCATCGAGATGCCTCTGGCGTTGCCCTTGAGGATTCTGCACCGGCAAAATTGCCCCTGCGGGAGGCTTCGGCTTCCAAAGCATTATTGGGGCTCCAGGATGTTCTTGAGGTCTCGACCTCGCCAGAACTACTGGTGCCATGCTCTGGGGTACCGGCGGTCTTCTCCGGTACCGACAGCCAGGCATCGGCAGCGTCGATAGACCAGAGAGTTCTGGCTATTGAGCGCAGTCTGGCGGCTCTCCTTGCAGCATCAACGCCCTCAGAACCGCGTCAGACTTTTCAACCGGTATAGGCACCGACTCCGGCATCGGCATCGGTATCGGTAGCATCGACATCGGTGTCTGCATTGCCGACACCCAGTCATCCGATGCCTTCCGGTATTGATATTCCCCTACCGATTACTCCCGGTACCGACTTCAGTCGGTACGGGTATCAGGCTCTTCAAGAGCATCCTGACAGAAGGTACTTCGAGTCCTCGGAGGAATCTGAGGATTCTAACAGTTCTATTGATGCGGGAATACCTCTCCCAGAGGAGCCTTCCTCCCCTTAACGTAGGATGTCTCCTCCAGAGGACATTTCCTTTCAGGATTTCATCAGGGAGGTGGCTCAAGGTCTGTCCATTACTGTGGCACCTGAAACAGAGCCCAGAGCAAAGGAGTTGGAAATTTTACAATATCCTAAAACTCCTAAGGGGAGGCAGCTACCTTGCCCATCCATGAGATCTTGCATAATCTCATGTTAAGAATGTGGGAGACACCACCTCTCCTCATTCTCGTAGACTGGATACTCTGTATCAAGTCCCTCCTTGTCCTGGTTTCCAGAAACCTCAGCTTCCTCACCACTCTATTGTAGTGGAATCAGCTATGAGCAGATCAAGAGTGCAAAGAGGCATGCCTCTAATCCTCCAGGACGTGAGTGCAGAACTTTGGATGTTTTTGGATGTCGTGTCTTCCAAGCTTCCATGCTTTCTGCCAGGATCAGTTCCTATAGTCTATATATGGGAATGTTCCTGAAGGAAGTCACAGGTGATTTAGAGGCTTTGAGTCCTCTTCTTCTGGAGGATAGAAGACAGGATTTTCTCACATTGGTCAAACATACCCAAGATGTTTCTAAATTTGTCAACCGTGCAGCTTTTGACTGTTTTGAGTGCATAAGCAGATCCTCTGCCATTGCCATAGGTGCACGTAGAATTGCTTGGCTCCAGGCATCTGATCTGGAGCTCTGGGTAAAAGATAAACTGGGAAATATTCCTTGTACTGGTGAGAACCTGTTTGGTAAAGATTGGCAGGAAAAGGCCAATGAGTTGGATGCTGACAACTCCACCTTGGATAGATTGTCCAAGTCCACAGCTGATCCTGCAAGAAAGAAATCTTTTAAGAAACCATTCTTTTCTAAAAAGAAAAAGTATTATCCTGCTTATTCTCAGCAGGGACGTTCTGCAGGTCAGCTTGTCAGGAAAGGTCAGCAACCACCCAAACAAAGAAAAGCAAAGACTGCTAAGCCTCAGCCGTCCCAGCAGTCTGAGCCTCCACAAGGCTTTTGACTTTCAGCTAGAGAACTTAGCCTTCCTGGCTCTCATTGGACCAGAACCTTCCACCATTCCAGGAAGGTTGTGTCACTTTGCCCCCAGATGGGGGCAAATAACAGCAGAGCATTGGACACACTCCATCATAAAAGAAGGGTACAAGCTTCATTTTTCAAGCTTGCCCCCTCCCACAATGATAAGGCAGTTCAATTCTCCGACCTCTCTCATCAACCTGTTAGGTCGAGGTCACTATGCTTCTTGCCCAAGGGGCAATAGAAGAAGTACCCATCCATCAGCAGGGTACAGGGTTTTACTCCCTCTATTTCCTTATCCCAAAGAAAACAGGGGGATACAGACCTATCTTGGACCTCAGAGAATTGAACAAATTCCTTGTCAAAGAGAAATTCAAGATGATTTCGCCTGGAGCTCTGCTGCCATACCTTCAGAGTCAGGATTAGAAACATAGAAACATGACGTCAGAAAAAGACCACATGGCCTATCTAGTCTGTCCTTCCATAACAACTACAACAGTCCCTTTTTTACCTTTAGAGATCCTCTGTGTTTGTCCCATGCTTTTTTGAATTCAGTTACTGTCCTCATCTCTACCACCTCCATTGGGAGACTATTCCACGGATCCACTATTTCCGCATATCACTCCTGAATCTATCTCCCTTCACCCTCAGCCCATGTCCCCTCGTAGCAGAACTTGCTTTCAATTGAAAGAGGCTCTCCCCCTGAACATTTATGACACGGAGGTATTTAAACATCTCAATCATTTCACCTCTATCCCCCCTTTCCTCTAAGGTGTACATATTAAGATCCTTCAGTCTGTCCTCATATGCTTTATAATGAAGACCACTAATCATTTTAGTAGCCACCCTCTGCACCGACTCCATCCTGTTCACATCCTTTTGAAGGTGCGGTCTCCAGAATTGCACACTCCAAATGAGGTCGCACCAAAGACGTATACAGAGGCATGATCACCTCCTTTTTTCTGCTAGCCATTCCTCTCCGTATGCACCCAAGCATCCTTCTAGCTTTTGCCGTCGCCTTTTCTACCTGCTTAGCTACTTTAAGATCATCAGACACAACCACGCCGATCTCCCGCTCTTCTTTAGTGGACAAAAGTACTTCACCCCCTATACTATATTGCTCCCTTGGATTGCTGCAGCCCAAATGCATGACCTTACATTTTTTAACATTAAATCCCAGCTGCCAAATTCTAGACCATTCTTCAAGCTTAGCTAGATCCCTCCTCATGTTATCTACCCCTTCCTGGGTGTCTACTCTATTGCAGATTTTGGTATCATCTGCAAAGAGGCAAACCTTACCTGAAAGCCCTTCCGCTATATCACTAACAAAGATGTTAAAAAGAATCGGACCAAGGACAGATCACTGGGGCACACCACTGATAATATCCTTCTAACCTCAGAGTGAGCTCCATTTACTTGTACTCTTTGTCGCCTCCCACCCAACCAATTTCTAACCCAAGCAGTAACTTTAGAGTCCATCCCTAGGGTGCTCAGTTTATTTATAAGTCGCCTGTGTGGAACAGTGTCAAAGGCTTTACTGAAATCTAAATACACCACATCTAGGGATCTCCCTTGGTCCAACTCCCTGGTCACCCAGTCAAAGAAATCAATCAGATTTGTCTGACAAGACCTGCCTCTGGTGAATCCATGCTGCCTCGGATCCTGTAATCCGCTGGACTCCTGAAACCTCACTATTTTCTCTTTCAGCAGTGTTTCCAATAATTTACTCACCACCGAAGTTAAACTAACCGGCCTGTAGTTTTCAACCACATCCTTATTTCCGCTTTTGTGTAAAGGCACCACATGAGCCTCTCTCCAGTCCTTTGGCACCACTCCCGACTCCAACGAGGCATTGAAAAGGTCAGTCAGTGGAGCTGCTAGAACGTCCCGATGTTCCCTCAGTATTCTCGGGTGTATCCCATCCGGTCCCATCGCTTTGTCTACTTGAGATAGTTTCTCACGAACACAGTCTTTTGAAAATTGTTCAAGATGTCCTTTGCTTCTGTTCCTATTTGTGGGTGTTTTCTGAGGTCCTGCTCTCCTGGTTCTTCATCTGTGAACACAGAACAAAAATATTTGTTAAGCAATTCCGCTTTATCCTTATCAGCTTCTACATATTCCTCCCCTGCACCCTTGAGTCTGACAATACCACTGTTGCCCTTCCTCTTCTCACTAATATATCTGAAAAATGTCTTATCCCCCCATTTTATTGCATTGGCTATTTCCTCCTCCTTTTGAATCTTTGCCTTCTTGACTACTTTGCTAGCTTCTCTAAGTTTTTCCAAATACAGATGCCTGTCTTCCTCTCTCTGTGATCTCTTGTATTTCATGAAGGCCTCCCTCTTTTTCTTCACTTTTTCAGCTACTTCTTTCGAAAACCATAGTGGTCTCCTTTTCCTTTTACCTTTATTTACCATTTTAACAAAAAGGTTGGTTCCCTTAAAATATTCCTTTCAGTTTTTCCCACTGTTTTTCTACATCCCTCAGCTGTTCCCATCCAACTAACGACTCCCTGAGGTATTGGCCCATCTTCGCAAAGTTAGTCTTCCTAAAGTCTAAGATCCTCGCGTTAGAGTGGATTCTAACAGCCCTAGTCCTAATACTGGACCACACCATCTGGTGATCACTGGATGCAAAATGATCTCCCACTACAACATCAGAAACACTTTCACCATTGGTAAGCACCAAGTCCAGTATGTCCCCTTCACGTGTGGGGTCTGTTACCAATTGCCTGAATAGTTCTCCCTGTAGAGAATCCAGGATCTCCTTACTTCTAGATGATACTGCAGCAGGAATGTGCCAATCAACATCTGGCATATTGAAATCTCCTATCAGTAGCACTTCCCCTTTCCTAGCAATGCTGCACATGTCTTCAATTAACTCTGTCCACCTCTTCCTCTTGTGAAGGAGGTCTGTATATCACACCAATGTAAATAGATTTCCCTTTCCCTTTCTAGTTTAACCCACAGTGCCTCCCCTCTCCCTTTTAAGCTCTATAATTCCAAAGCTTTAATTGTAGTTTTTACATATAGTGCCACTCCTCCTCCCCTACTTCCTACCCTGTCCTTTCTGAATAAAGTATAGCCAGGTATAGTTACATCCCAATCATGGTTTTCTGTGAACCATGTTTCTGTAACTGCCACTAAATCCAAGTCAGCCACTCCCACCAAAGCTTCAACATCAGGGATCTTATTTCCCATGCTACGGTCATTTATACACACTGCTTTCCATATGTTACCCCTGTTACCCATTTCCATAAAGTTATTTAATGTATCACCTACCTGGGGGCTTTCACTTACCTGGGGGCTTTCTTCACCCATCCCCAACGAATCTAGTTTAAAGCCCTCTTCAGTAGCTTAGCCAGTCTACTACTGAAGACACGTTGACCTTTCTTGGACAGATGGATGCCATCTCTGCTCTGCAACCCTTGGAACAGCATCCCATGGTCTAGGAAACCAAAATGCTCTCGATGACACCATCCACGCAGCCATGCATTCATCTCTTTGTTCTTTAGATCTCAAGGATGCGTACACCCATGTTCTCATCCATCCAACTCACAGAAGTTTTCTTTGGTTCCTTTTTCAAGAAAAGCACTACCAATACAGGGTGCTTCCATTTGGCCTGGCCTCAGCACCAAGGGTGTTCACGAAATGCATGGCTGTGGTAGCAGCATTTTTCCGCACTCTAGGGATATTTGTCTTCCCCTACTTAGATGACTGGCTCATTCGAGCCTCAACAGAGTCAGAGGCCAGGACTTCTCTATCCTGCACAATGTGTATCCTTCAGTATTTGGGGCTGGTAATAAACATCCCAAAATCCAGTCTAACTCCCACTCAGTCTTTAGAGTTCATAGGAACTTTGCTGGATACCAGAAAGGCAAGGGCCTATCTCCCCGAGGCTCGTTGCCTTCGCATGGTACAGTTAGCTTCTCAAGCAGTGCTAAAACCTCATCTCACTGCCCGAGAAATGCTACAACTGCTAGGCCACATGGCATCTACTGTGCATGTGGTTCCCTATGCTCGTCTCCATATGAGGGAAGCTCAGTGGACTTTATCCACTCAATGGACCCAGGCATCAGGATGCCTGTCAGACAAAATAGCAAGCACAAGTCGCCTTATTTTGTCCCTCCAGTGGTGGAGGTCCACTTAAAACCTGTTGCTGGGGTCCTCTTTTCAACAACCCTTACACCAGGCAACTCTCACAACAGATGTTTCTCCGATGGGTTGGGGAGCTCATCTGCAAGACCTCTCCACCCAAGGCACCTGGTCTCCACAGGAGACTCATCTACATATCAGTCTCTTGGAGCTCAGAGCAATCTTCCTTGCTCTTCGAGTGTTCCACACCCTGCTCAGCTACAAGACCGTCCTCATTCATACGGACAAATAAGTAGCCATGTTCTACGTGAACAAGCAGGGCGGAACAGGCTCTCTGTTGCTTTGCAATGAAGCTTTGCGGCTATGGGCCCTCACCAGAGAGCATCAGATTCATCTCCTGGCAGTGTATCTTCCAGGCATACAAAACTCTTGGGCAGACAGACTGTCGAGTTCTGCTTCCACACAAGTGGTCTCTGCATGCAGACCAGGTGGCCAAGATTTTTCAAATTTGGGGAACCCCGGACAAAAACTTCTTTGCAAGTTCGTGGAATGCCAAACTTCCCTGTTTCCGTTTCAGAATTCCGGCTCAGGGGGCTCAGGCCAGGGATGCTTTCCTCCTTTACTGGGGTCAAGACTTCCTGTATGCTTTTCCACCCATTCCCCTAATTCCCAAAAACCTGTTCAAGCTTCAGAGAGACAGAGGCTGTATGATTCTCATAGCTCCACATTGGCCACAGCAAGTCTGGTACCCTCTGCTTCTATATCTCTCTCAAGCTCCCTCCCTGGAGTTAGGGTCTGCTCCAGATTTCCTATCTCAGGAGGACAGAATGTTATGGCATCCCAATCCCCAGTCTCTGCATCTGAGGGCTTGGTTGCTGAAGGCCTAGATCTCTATGATCTTAACCTCTCTCAGCAAATAAAGGATATCCTTTATGCTTCCAGGAAGCCTTCCTCAAGACGCTCTTATGCTTTCAAGTGGAAAAGGTTTACCATATGGTGTTCGCAGAAGGGTCTTAACCCCATTGCCATACCTCTGGAATCGTTACTGGAGTATCTCCTTCATTTATCCCAATGCAGGACTTAAGACTAACTCAGTGAGGGTCCATTTGAGTGCCATTGCAGCTTCCTTCAAGCCCCTAAATGGGCAACCTATTTCCTCCCATCCTCTTATAGCAATATTTATGAGAGACCTTCTGCTAACTAAGCCTCCCATTAAGCCACCTCCGGTGGCATGGGACTTAAATTTGGTTCTTGGTCAGCTCATGAAGCCACCTTTCGAACCCTTAGCTACTGCCTCTTTGAAATTCCTTTCTTGGAAGGTTATCTTTCTCATTGCAATCACATCAGCACGTCGCATCAGTGAGTTGCAAGCACTAGTAGCTGATCCACCTTATACAAGGTTCCATCATGACAAGGTAGTCCTTAGGACTCATCCACGCTTTATGCCAAAGGTGGTCTCGCCCTTTCATCTGAACCAAGCGGTCTACCTACCTGTGTTCTTTCCAAGGCCTCATGCATCAAATGCAAAAAGGAACCTTCATACTTTGGACTGTAAAAGAGCTTTAGCCTTTTACTTACAAAGAACACAGCAACATAGAAAGTCCTCTCAACTCTTTGTTGCTTTTGATCCTTCTCATTTGGGACTTCCAGTCTCCAAGAGAACACTATCTAACTGGACTGCTCAGTGTATTTTCTTTGCCTATCAGAGTAAGAATCTTCCTCTGGAGGGCCATGTCACAGCTCACAATGTGAGAGCCATGGCAGCTTCAATGGCTCATCTGCACTCTGTGTCTATCGATGACATCTGTCAAGCAGCCACCTGGGCCTCGGTTCATACCTTCACAGCCCATTAATGCTTAGACAAGGACTCCCGCCGGGATGCCTTGTTTGGTCAGGCTGTTCTCCAACACCTGTTCCATACCTAATCAACTCCTACCCACCATCCCTGGTAGGATGCCAGAGATCCATGGGGGGAAGTGGAGCCCTTCTCAGAGACACACAACTTCTGGGGTCTCTCCCTGGCATCTTAAGCTAGGGAGTCCCCATATGTGATGACTACATTCCTGCTTGTTCCTGGAGATAGCATAGTTACTCACCTGTAACAGGTAATCTCCGGGAACAGCAGGAATTTAGTTCTCACAACCCACCCACCTCCCCTAGAAGTTGTATCTCTCTATCTGTCTCTTTCCCTTTCCCTTTCCCCCTCTCTCTCTCTCTCTGTCTCAGCTTTAAAACTCAACTGGAGAGAGGCAGTTGGGAAAGGCGGGAAGGCAGCACGCAGGCACTGTGGGATGCTCCCAAAAGCTTTCTAATTGGATGCTGGGGAGCGTTCCTGCGCAGGCTCCGTCGGTACCGACGATACCCATATGTGAGGACTAAATTCCTGCTGTTCCCGGAGATCACCTGTTACAGGTGAGTAACTGTGCTTTGTGTGCAGTTCTGGAGACCGCACCTTCAAAAGGATATAAGAAGGTTGGAGTCGGTTCGGAGAGTAGCTCCTAAACTGGTTAGTGGTCTTCGTTATGAAGCATATGAGGACAGACTTAGATCTTAATATACGTACTTTAGAGGAAAGGCAGGATAGGGGAGATATGATGGAGACATTTAAATACCTCCAGCGGCAACTTTTTGGGGGCGGCAAAAATTGCCCCCAAGAAGCCCGCCTCACTCGGCCTTAAAAAAAATAAAAATAAAAAATCCGAGGGAGGAGCCGCTGCCGCTGTGGCAGCAGCAGAAGGAAGTGCCCTGCGACCGCCCAGGCAGAGCCCTCCTCTCTCCCTCAGTGCGGCTTTACAGAGCCGCGAAGGGAGAGTTCCCCTTTCTCACGGCTCTGTTAAGCCCGCCAGCGCAGATGGGAAACAGGAAATGCCTGTTTCCCATCTGCGCCGGCGGGCTTAGCAGAGCCGCGAGAAAGGGAAACTCTTCCTTCGCGGCTCTGTAAAGCCGCACTGAGAGAGAGAGGAGGGCTCTGCCAGGGAGGCTGCGAGGCACTTCCTGCTGCATTGGCAGCTTCAGCAGCCAGGTTCTTTTTTTTTTTTATTTCCCCTGGGGGGGGGGGGCAGGATTGTAAATGGGGGGGTTAGGACTGGTAATGGGCTATGGGGGGGTTAGGACTGAGGTGGGCTGATGGGGAGTTTAGGACTGGTAATGGGCTATGGGGGGCTAGGACTGGAAATGGGCTGATCGGGGGGGCTAGGACTGGAAATGGGCTGATCTGGGGGGGGGTTAGGATTGGTAATGGGCTATGGGGGGGCTAGGACTGGAAGTGGGCTGTTGGGGGGGTTTAGGACTGGTAATGGGCTATGGGGGCTAGGACTGGAAATGGGCTGATGGGGGGGGTTAGGACTTGTAATGGGCTATGGGATGGGTTAGGACTGGAGGTGGGCTTATGGGTGTTGACTGGAAATGGGCTGATGGGGGTAGTACTGGTAATGCGTTATGGGAGGGCTAGGACTGGAAGTGGGCTGATGGGGGGTTAGGACTGGATGTGGGCTGATGGGGTTTTAGGACTTAATGGGCTATATGGGGGGTAGAACTGGAAATGGGCTGATGGGGGTTAGGACTGGTAATGGGCAGATGGGGCTAGCACTGGAAATTTATTTATTTATTTATTTGCATTCTCTTATATACCGCGCTGTTCTGCATTAGTGCGGTTTACATTGAACAAACTGAAATTACATTGAACAGGGCATTATAACTTGGAGATAACTATTTTACAGGGAACATGGGCTATGGAGGGTTAAGTGGCTTGCCCAAGACCACACGGACTGGTAATGGGCTGATTGGGGGGCTAGGACTAGAGTGGGCTGGGACTGGAAATGGGCTAATGGGGGAGGGGAGGAGAGTGCTGCTGGCCCTGAAAGAAAACTAGGGGCTAGGGCTACAAATGGGCTGATGCGGGAGCATGGTAGATTAGGACTGGAAGGGAGCGGATAATGGGAGGGTCTGCCGGGGGGGGGGGGGTGCACGAAGAGAGCTGACACGGGGGAATGAGGGGGCTGGAAAGGAGCTGACACCTGGGATGTACTGAAGGGGGACTGGAAGGGAGCTGACACTTGGGGATGGGAGTAGTAGGTAGTTGGATAATGGGGAGGAGGCTGGAAGGGAACTGACATGCAAATTGCACTGGAAGGGGGTTGGACAGAGGGTAGGGCGACTGGAAGGGATCTGACTGGGGGGTTGGCACTGAGAGTGGACGTGAGCTGATATCTGGGATGGTATTTGGACTAGAAGGGGCTGGACAGTGGGGAAAGAGAGGGACTGGAAGGGAATGGACACCAGTTGCAGTCATGGGAATGCAAGGCAGTTGACATTGGAAGGTACTGGGAGGGAAGGACTGGAAAGGGGGCTGATACTGGGGAGGGTTACTGGAAATGGGCTGATGGAAGGAAGTGAAGAAAACAAAAGAAGAGATAAATGGCAGATGGACCATAGACCACAGAAAGAGAGCTAAGAGAAAACAGGAAAGCAGAAGCCTCAGATCGGGACCAGCATGATCAGAGAATAAAATGGTCAGACAACAAAGTTAGAAAAATTATTTTATTTAATTTTAGTGATTGGACTTTGTGTTTTTATATTTTACACAGTATTGGGGAACTGCATCTCTTATTTATCTGATGTTGCACTACATGTGGACTCTGGCTTCTTGGGGTTTCATTTTAAATTTAGTCTACATATTTTTATTTTTACTTTAGATTGTGGTTACCTATTCTGTACTTGGTGAGGGTCGATGTGAGTGTGTGACTGAGGTCAGGTGTTCTGTTAACATGGCATTTGTACATAAAGATCTTTCTCCAGGACCAAGCAGGAAGTCAGTCCTCACATATGGGTGACGTCGGCGCCGACGGAGCCCTCGCGGAGCAATTTTCCCCAGCTTTCAAAGAAAGCCTTTGGGAATTGCAGCGCGCATGCGCGGTCCCCTTCCCGTCCAAGGGTGCCATCTTAGCCAGTCTTCTTTTTTCCGCGGAGCCCTACAGACGTGCCCGTCTTGTCCCCGCTGAAAAGTTGATTTTTTTGTGATTTATCTCTTTTTCTCGGTCAGTTCGACGCCGGTCCTTTTCCTGCCCGGACTCGCGACGCCGTTGCGAGTCCTTCTGTTACTTTTCGGTTTTTCTGATTTTCTGTCAGTTTCGGTTTCGGTTTTTCGCTGGCAGCCCGGTCCTTTGACCTTGCAGGGGCCCTTTTTCCCCCGATGGCTGCCAGTGGTTTCAAACGGTGTGTTCAGTGTGACAGAAATATGTCACTCACTGACACACATGATAATTGCCTCTGCTGCCTCGGCCCGGATCACGAAGAACTGATCTGTGGGGCCTGCAGCAAGATGTCCTCCAAAGCGTTAAGGAGTCGGCGGCATCAGCGGGAACGAATCTTCGCTGATCCTGCCCGTACCCGGACCTCGTCGGAGGCCTCGGCGTCCAGAGGTTCCAGCTCTGACCGTCACCGGAGTTCCTCCGACAGGGGTTCTCCCTCCGGGGACCGTCATCGGAAGGTGAAACCCGCGAGGGTGGTGTCGGTGGATGCTCCTGGTTCCGCGAGGGCCAGGTCGCATAGAACCGATAGCCGTCCCGGGTCTTTGGAGAAGGAGCATCTGCCGAAGCGACCTCATCTGGAGTCGGAGTTGCCTGCTCGGGTAAGTCCTGTAGTCCTCCTGGACTCGCCTCCGAGGGGTCCGACGTCGGGCCCGACGCCGTCGGGGCCCGAGTCGGGGGCTGCTGGGTCACCTGAGGTCAGACTCAGGTTGACGGCCTTGGAGAGCAGACTCTCTGCCTTCATGGACCAGCAGCGGGCACTGATCGCTAGCCTCGCTGGCGCCTCTGCCCCGACCGCCGGGACGTCGACGTCTAAGTCGACCCCGGAGACCGAGCCGATCCTCGAGTCCATGTGGGCTCGAGTCGATCCTCGGTCGAGGTCACCCTCAGCCTCCCGTTCGGGACCGAGGTCGTCGACGCCGACTCCCTCGGCGTCGGGGCGGCCGACGCCTCCGCCCGCCCGGACTGACCCCACCGATTCCTCCTCGGAGTCGACCTGGGAGTCTGAAGAGGAAGAGTCACCTGATTCATTTCGGACTCGGTGTGTCCCCTCGGACTCGCCTGAGTCCGAACCTCGGAAACAGTCCCCTCCGGAGGACGCCCGGTTCTCGGACTTCGTCAGGGATATGGCCAAGGCTTTGGCCTTCCCTGCGGATCCCGAGGAGGAGCCCCGAGCCGAAGAGCTCGATGCCCTTCAGTACGACTCTCCCGCCAGGGAGCACTTTACTGTACCGGTTCCTCCCATGCTGGAACGACTACTCTTCCGCATGTGGGAGAGTCCGGCATCGTCGCCGGTATTAAGCAAGCGGGTCGATTCCATCTATCGAGTCCGCAAGAGCCCTGGCTTCCACAAAGCACAGCTACCGCACCATTCCATGGTGGTGGAATCGGCCATGCATAGGCTTAAGAGCCAGAAGATGCACTCCTCGGTGCCTCCTGGCAGGGAGGCCCGCAACCTGGATGGCTTAGGTAAGAAGTGTTTCCAGTGCTCTATGCTTGCTTGTCGGGTCCAGACCTACCAGCTCTACATGGGCATGTATCTCAGAGACCTGGCTAAAGAGGTAGCCGGATTCTCCGCTGGGCTTTCCGAGGAACCTTTGCGGAGGTTCCTAGCCCTGACAACTGGTATTCGGGAATGCTCCAAATTCATGTCTCGAGCAGCCTATGATGGCTTTGAAGCATCGGCACGAGTGGCCGCAGCCGGCATCGGTGCCCGCCGACAGGCTTGGCTTCAGTCGTCTGACCTTCAACCCTGGGTGCAGGACAAGTTGGTCGATGTCCCCTGCCGAGGTGAGAACCTCTTTGGCAAGCCCATGGCTGAAAAGGCTGCACAAATCGAGACGGAGACTCTCACCAGAACTAGGCTTTCTAGGAAGACCTCCGCCCCTTCCCAGAAGAAGAAGGGCTCGGGAAAGAAGTCCTTTTACCCGAGAAAGGCGGCTGCCTATAAACACTACCCTCAATATCAGGCCTCCGCAGCTCCCCAACAGGGTCAGCAGGCCAAGGGACGGGGTAACGGGTCCCGTAGGCAGCAAGCCCCCAAGCCTGCACCACCGGCCCCTGCTCAGCAGGGTGGGGGTTTTTGACTTCATCAGCATAGCCTCTCCCCCTCAGCTGGTTCCTCCCAGCACAGGAGGCCGGCTGGTTCACTTTGCTCACAGGTGGTCCAACATCACCTCAGATGCCTGGGTGCTTCAGGTGGTGAGAGAAGGCTATCTTCTCCACTTCCACCAGGTCCCTCCCTCCTATTTTCCGGGAGAGCCTCCACGACTCCCTCTGCACAGGGACTTACTCCTTCAGGAGTTAGCAAGTCTTCTTCAGGAACAGGCTGTGGAACCGGTGCCCCACCACCTGAGGGGTCAGGGCTTCTATTCCAGGTATTTCCTAATACCAAAAAGAACAGGAGGCCTCAGACCCATCCTGGACTTGCGCAACCTCAACAAGTTCCTTGTCAGGGAGAAGTTCAAGATGCTTACCCTTGGAATCCTTCTGCCCTACCTCCAGCAGGGAGATTGGCTATGCTCCTTGGATCTAAAGGATGCCTACACGCACATCCTCATCCACCCAAGCCACCGCCAATACCTAAGGTTTGTGGTGGCAGGAAATCATTACCAGTACAGAGTACTGCCCTTTGGCCTATCCTCCGCACCACGAGTCTTCACAAAATGTCTCGCGGTGGTGGCGGCTTATCTCCGGCTTCACGGCCTCTATGTCTTTCCGTACCTAGACGACTGGCTCATCAGAGCATCGTCCTCTCCAGAAGTCACAAAAGCCACACACCGCACTGTGACTCTTCTGCAGTACTTGGGCTTTGTCATAAACTTCGCAAAGTCCACTTTGCTCCCCTCGCAGGATCTCGAGTTCATCGGCGCAAGATTGCACACTCTTCAGGCACGAGCTTTCCTGCCTCTCGACAGGGCTCAACGGCTCATGGACCTAGCCGGCCGCTTTCGCAGCCAGTCCCTGGTCTCCGCCAGGCGCTTCCTGAGACTACTCGGCCATATGGCTTCCACCATCCACGTGACCCCCAATGCCCGCCTGAATATGCGGCCTGCTCAGTGGTGCCTTCGCAAGCAGTGGCAACAGGCCACGGGCGGCCTAGCCGACTTAGTGCGCATCTCCGGCCCGCTGGCCTCTTCTCTACAGTGGTGGCTTCATCTGCCGAACCTGGTGCTCGGAATGCCTTTTCAGTCTCCTCCGCCGGCTCAAGTGCTGACGACCGATGCTTCTCTCCTAGGATGGGGAGCGCATTGCCAAGGGGCATGTACTCAAGGTCTCTGGACCACGTGGGAGTCTGCGCAGCAGATCAACTTCCTGGAGCTCAGAGCAATCCGTCTGGCTCTCAAGGCTTTCTCCCACCTGACTTCTCACCAGTCCGTCCTTGTCCAGACGGACAATCAAGTTGCCATGTTCTACGTGAACAAACAGGGAGGCACGGGCTCCTTCCTTCTCTGTCGAGAAGCACAGAGGCTCTGCTCTTGGGCCGTCAGCCACGGCATTCTTCTCAAGGCAGTTTATCTCCCAGGCCAAGAAAATTGCCTGGCGGACAAACTCAGCAGAATCCTCCAGCCGCACGAGTGGCGCCTGGATCCCTTGGTGTTTTAGAAACTTTTTCTGAAGTGGGGCCTCCCCACGATGGATCTCTTTGCCAGTCCTCTCAACCGGCAACTTCCTCGCTTCTGCTCTCGGCAGCCGGATGCTTTTCTGCTCTCATGGTCGGAAAGCCTTCTGTATGCCTTTCCTCCCATACCGCTAGTCTCCCGAACTCTTTTCAAGGTTCTCCGAGACAAAGCTTCCATGATCCTAATAGCTCCTCGCTGGCCCAGACAGCCGTGGTTTCCACTCCTGCTGCAACTAGCGGTGGAGGATCCGTTCCCTCTGGGGTTTCAACCAGATCTCCTAACACAGGATCAGGGGTCCCTGCTACACCCCAACCTCAGATCTCTACATCTGATGACCTGGCTGCTGAAAGGGTAGTCCTTGCTCCCCTTCTATTGCCGGCAGAGGTGGAAGAGGTCGTCCTAGCTTCCCGGCGACCTTCTACCCGCAAATGCTACGCCCTTAAATGGCGTCGCTTTTCCACTTGGTGTGCCCAGCAGTCTCAGGATCCCTTCTCCTGCTCGGTGTCGGTGATCTTGCAGTACTTGCTCTACCTCTCTAATCTGGGACTTAAGTCCAACTCCGTCAAGGTTCACCTCAGTGCTCTCTCAGCACATCATGTGCCGGTGGACGGCAGACCTCTTTCCAGCGACCCTCTCGTGGCGAGGTTTCTCCAAGGTCTCCTTCTACTTAAACCACCTCTGCGCCCGCCAGCACCTGACTGGGATCTGAATGTGGTTTTACAGCGGATCACCTGTCCGCCTTTTGAACCTATGGCTACCTGTTCTCTACGTTTTCTTTCTTGGAAAACCTTATTCCTGATAGCCCTCACTTCCGCTAGACGCGTAAGTGAATTGCAGGCCCTCGTGTCTGATCCCCCTTACACTCGGTTCTACAAAAATCGGGTAGTCCTACGGACTCACCCTAAATTTCTTCCAAAAGTGGTCTCCCCTTTTCACATCAATCAGGAGGTGGTACTTCCGACCTTCTTTCCCAGGCCACACTCCAGCCGAGCTGAAATGGTCCTGCATATCCTGGACTGTAGAAGGGCATTGAACTTCTACCTTGACCGTACGCGTGAGCACCGTAAAGCTGCTCAGATTTTTGTATCTTTTGACCCCAATAAATTGGGGCTCCCGGTCTCCAAGCGTACTCTGTCCATCTGAGTTGCTGACTGTATCGCTTGGGCTTATGGGGCAGCCGGACTCTCCTTAGAAAGTCGAGTCACGGCTCATTGTGTTCGGGCGAAGGCTATGTCAGTGGCTTACCTCCGCTCTGTTCCATTGGCAGACATCTGCCGGGCCGCTACTTGGTCTTCGAGCCAGACTTTTGCGGTCCATTACTGCCTTGAGAGGGAGTCCCGCAGGGACAGTGCTTTCGGACAGGCAGTCCTCCGAAATCTCTTCGAGGTTTGAGCAACTCCTGCCCTCCATCCCGGATGGGGGCTACCGGTGGGTAATAACTCAGCGAAGATTCCTTCCTTCTGTACTGCTGAGCTGGAGAGAGCTCATTTTGTGCTTAGGGTCTCCGGTAGCCTTAAGCTTGGGAGTCCCATATGTGAGGACTGACTTCCTGCTTGGTCCTGGAGAAAGCGTAGTTACTCACCTGTAACAGGTGTTCTCCAGGAGCAGCAGGAATCAGTCCTCACAACCCTCCCTCCTCCCCTTGGAGTTGCAATTATCTGCTTTAGTTTTTTTGCAAATTTTTATGCTGTCTTTTAGCTATGTCATCTGACTGGCTAAGATGGCACCCTTGGGCGGGAAGGGGACCGCGCATGCGCGCTGCAATTCCCAAAGGCTTTCTTTGAAAGCTGGGGAAAATTGCTCCGCGAGGGCTCCGTCGGCGCCGACGTCACCCATATGTGAGGACTGATTCCTGTGCTCCTGGAGAACACCTGTTACAGGTGAGTAACTACGCTATACTGTACTGTAGTAATTTGACTTGTTCAGCTTTTCAAATAGGTGTATGAATGTTCCAGGGCCCACTGTAGTATTTACAGTGATGGTTTTTTTGGATGGGCTCCTTATGTGAGTTTTGGAAATTTGTGCTGATATGGTATGGTAGATGTGCTCTTTGTTCTAGGGTTTTGTATTAGTTCACAATATGCCTGG
Source organism: Ichthyophis bannanicus (assembly GCA_033557465.1). NCBI lineage: Eukaryota > Metazoa > Chordata > Amphibia > Gymnophiona > Ichthyophiidae > Ichthyophis > Ichthyophis bannanicus. The sequence continues at coordinate 249,439,852 of CM066039.1, read as the reverse complement.
TACTGGAGAATAGTGGTTGATCTCCAGGAACAAGCAGAAATGTAGTCTTCACATATGGGTATCGTCGGTACCGACGAAGCCCGTGCGGGAATGCTCCCCAGCGTCCAATAGGAACGCTTTTGGGAGCATCCCACAGCGCATGCGTGCTGCCTTCCTGCCTCTGTACCTCTCTCACTTCAGTTCTTCGTTTTCTGCGGAGCTGACAGGACGTGTACCCTGTCACCGCAGAAAATTTCCTTTTATTCCTTGTTTTTTTGTGGTCATGTCTGCCTTCATTCGATGCCTACTGGTACCACTGGTAGTGGTTCTTCTTTCTTTAAAAAAAACAAGAACTTGTATTTTCTTCATGGATCTTTTCCCCGTTTCTGGTGCTAGGCGCCATTTTGGGCATTAGACCCACTTTTCTTCAAGCATGGAGAAACCAGCTAGTGGTTTCAAAAAATGCTCAAAGTGTGGCGATACCATTTCTTTCACCAACACCCATGATTGGTGTCTAAAATGTTTAGGTCATGAACATTGTCCAACGGAGTGTCTCTCCTGCACAAGGATGAACAAAAGGGGCCTGCAGAATAGAGCTGCAAAACTCGGTACCCTTTTTGCCCCGGATACGATGTCACTTGCATCGACGTCTTCCAGGCCTCATCTTCCTCCTATGGATCTCATGTAACTAAACTTAAGTCTTCTAAGACTGGCCGGTCCTCAAAGGGTATATCTCCTTCAAAGTATCGAGATGCCACTGGCGTTGCCCTCGAGGATAGTTCACTGGCAAAACTGCCCTGGCAGGAGTCTTTGGGCTCCAAAGCATTAACGGGGCTTCAGGATGTTCCAGAGGCTTCCACCTCTGCAGAACTACTGGTGCCATGTTCTGGGGTCGTAGCCGCTTCTACTGGTACCGACACTCAGGCATCGGCAGGAGCGATGGACAAGAGAATCCTCGCTATTGAGCGCAGTCTAGCGTCCCTCTTAGCAGCTTCTGTACCGCTAAGACCACTACAGACAGTTCAACAGGTATCGGTACCGACATCGGTACCGGTACTGACAGTACCTGCTTCACAGGACTGCTTCCCCCCATGCCAAGCCTTGAGTCTATCTTGGGTATCGGGAATCAGGAACCGAGACATTTCAGTACCGACTTCGAGCGGTACCGATACCATGCATTACGGGAGCACCGGTACAACGTGCCTTTGAGTCTTCCGATTCCGATGACTCTGATGATTCTACCGATACCAGAGTGAACCTACTAGAGGATTCAACTCCTCAACGCAGGATGTCTCCTCCAGAAGATATGTCCTTCCAGGATTTCATACGTGATTTAGCAAAGGGTCTTGCAATCACTGTGATTCCAGAAAAAGGAACCTAGGGCAGAAGAATTAAGAATTCTACAATAGCCTATGGCTCTCAAGGCGGCAGCTATGCTTCCCATTCACAAGATCTTACATGATCTGATGTAGAGAATGTGGGAAACTCCTTTAACGATATCTTCACATTCCCGACACCTTGACACTATGTACTGAGTGCCAAGTTGTCCTGGTTTTCAAAAAACTCAGTTACCACACCATTCAATGGTAGTGGAATTGGCCATGCAAAGAATCAAGAGTGCTAAAACACATTCTTCTAATCCTGCAGGCCGGGAATCAAGGACACTCAATGCCTTTGGGCGTCGATGCTTTCAATCCTCCATGCTTTCAGCCAGGATCAGTTCCTACATTCTTTTATATGGGAATGTTCCTGGAAGAAGTCAGAAAAGACTTAGAGCTCATTAGCCTTTGTGTCTCTGAAGAAAAAAGAGCAGACTGCCTTATTCTGATCAAGCACGCCCAAAATGTCTCTAAATTTATGAACCAAGCTACCTTTGATTGCTTTGAATGTATTAGCAGAACCTCTGCTATATCCATAGGAGCCATGTCGTATTGCTTGGCTTCAAGCATCAGACTTAGAACAGTGGGTGCAAGAAAAGCTGGGAAACATTCCTTGTACAGGAGAAAATCTCTTTGGCAAGGACTGGCAAGACAAGGCTAATCAGCTTGAATCTGAAAATACTACCTTGAATAGACTATCAAAGTCTACAGCCAACCCAGCAAAGAAGAAAACATTCAAAAAAACCCTTTTCAGCAAGAAAAAGAAGCCTTACCCATCTTACACCCATCAAAACCACTGTGTCCGCTTAATGTTCCCCAGAAGGGGCAACAACAGAACAGACAGCAAAGAAAGCCGCAAGCTCAAAGAGCTCAACCGGCCCAACAGACCCAGCCCCCTCAGGGTCTTTGACTTCTACCTAGAGAACTTAGTCATTCTGCGCTTGAAAGGTGCAGAACCCTTAACCATTCCAGGGAGACTAGGCTATTTTGACAAAAGATGGCAACAAATAACATCAGAAAATCAGACTCTGTCCATTGTACGACTGGGGTACAAGCTTCATTTTCTCAACTTGCCCCCCCCACCTACAATATAATAAAACAGTTCAATTCTCAGGCCCCTGCCACCAACCTTTTGGGGCAGGAAGTCACATCACTTCTCGCTCAAGGAGTAATCGAAGAAGTACCCATACCCCAACAGGGGACGGGGTTTTACTCCCCCTATTTTCTTATTTCAAAGAAGACAGGGGGACCCAGGCCTATACTAGACTTCAGAGAATTAAACAAATATTTGTTCTGTGAAAAGTTCAAAATGATCTCCCTCGGGATACTTTTACCATACCTTCAAAGTCAAGAGTGGCTATGTTCTCTAGATCTAAGAGATGCGTACACGCATATTCTCATCCACTCAGATCACAGGAAGTTCCTTCGATTCCTGGTCCAAGGAAGACACTTCCAGTACAGAGTTCTTCCTTTCGGACTGGCCTCTGCGCCAAGAGTCTTCACAAAATGCATGGCAGTGGTAGCAGCATTTATGAGGACTCCGGGAATATTTGTCTTCCCTTACTTAGACGATTGGCTCATTCGAGCATCGACAGCTCCAGAGGCCAGCTTCGCTCTTTCTCGAGCAATGAAAATTCTTCAATACTTGGGACTGGTCATAAACCTCCCAAAATCTCATCACCCCCTCTCAATCTCTCGAATTCATAGGGGCTCGTCTAGACACACGGTAGTCAAGGGCTTTCCTGCCACAGCCACGCTGTCTACGAATAATACAACTGGCATCTCAAGCATCTATGAAGGTGTTCCTTACTGCTCGAGAGATGCTTCAACTTCTGGGACACATGGCATCCACTGTCCATGTGGTTCCCTATAGTCGCCTCCATATGCGAGCAGCCCAGTGGACCCTATCCCCTCAATGGTCACAGGCCTTGGGTCAGTTAATGGACAAGATCAGAAACACAACACGTCTGATTTCGTCCCTGCAATGTTGGCAATCTCTAGAAACCTCCTCTTAGGCTCTCTTTTCCAGCAGCCTCTATACCAGGCCACCCTAACAGTTGCGTCCAAGATGGGTTGGGGGGACCCACTTGCACAATCTCTCCACTCAAGGTTTTTGGACTTCACAGGAGCTTTCCCGTCACATAAACCTCCTAGAGCTGAGAGCCATTTTCAATGCTATTCAAGTTTTTCAGACCCATCTCAGCAACAAAACAGTTCCGGTCCAAACCGACAATCAGGTAGCTATGTTCTATGTGAACAAGCAAGGCAGAACAGGTTCTCTGTCACTATGCAATGAAGCTTTGTGCCTATGGGCTCTCGCCAGAGAGTTGCAAATTCACCTCTTTGCGGTATACCTTCCGGGCATTCAAAACTTAATGGGCAGACAGACTCAGTCGAATACTGCTGCCACACGAGTGGTCCCTCCACGCATATCAACTTGCTCGAGTATTTCAAATCTGGGGAACACTAGATATAGACCTTTTTGCAAGTCCACAGAATGCCAAACATCCCCATTCTGTTCCAAAATCCCGGCCCACAACTGTCAGGCAAGAGATGCTTTCCTACTCCACTGAGGTCAGGACTTCCTTTATGCCTTCCTAGCCATTCCCCTCATTCCCAAAACTTTATTCAAACTTCAGAGAGACAGAAGTCGTATGATACTCATAGCTCCATGTTGGCCACGACAAATGTATCTTCTTCTGCATCTCTTTCAAACCACTCCTCTGGAGTTGGGAAATGCTCTAGATCTTCTGTCTCAGGAGGACGGGTGCTTACTGCATCCCAATCCCCAGTCCCTACATCTCAGGGCCTGGTTACTGAAAGCCTAGAATTCCAGGATATTAACCTTTCTCAACAAATAAAGGATATCCTTCTGGCTTCCAGAAAACCTTCCAAAAGACGTTCCTACGCTTTTAAGTGGAAAGGGTTCTCTGTCTGTTGTTCACAAAGGGGATTAAACCCCCTTTTGGTACCTATAGAGTCATTACTAGAGTATCTCCTCCAATTATCAACTTCAGGTCTAAAGACCAATTCAGTGAGAGTCCATATTAGTGCTATTGCTGCTTTTCATAAACCTTTCGATGGACAACCTATTTCCTCTCATCCACTTGTATCAAGCTTTATGAGAGGCCTACTCTTAACAAAACCTCCCATTAAACCACCATGGGATCTGAATCTTTTTCTTGGTCAGCTTATGAAACCGCCCTTTGAACCTTTAGCCACTTCAGACCTAAAGTTTCTTTCATGGAAAGTTATTTTCCTAATTGCCATCACTTCTGCAAGATGCATTAGTGAACTTCAGGCGTTAGTAGCTGACCCTCCTTATACAAGGTTCCACCATGATAAAGTAGTCCTCAGGACTCATCCTCACTTTATGCCAAAGGTGGTTTCGCCTTTCCATTTAAACCAGTCGGTTTATCTTCCTATATTCTTCCCTAGGCCTCATGCCTCTAGTGCGGAAAGGAATCTTCACACATTGGATTGTAAAAGAGACTTAGCCGTTTATCTCCAAAGAACTAAGCCACATAGAAAATCTTCTCAGCTTTTTGTGGCTTTTGACTCTAGTCATTTGGGACTTCCAGTTTCCAAAAGAACTCTGTCAAATTGGGTTGCAGATTGCATATCCTATACTTATCAGAGTAAAGGACTTTCTCTCGAGGGCCATGTCACAGCTCACAGTGTGAGAGCAATGGCAGCCTCAACGGCTAACCTTAGTTCTGTGTCCATTGATGACATCTGTAGAGCAGCCACTTGGGCTTCGGTACACACCTTCACAGCCCACTACTGCTTAGACAAGGACTCCCGTCGGCATGCCTCGTTTGGCCAGGCTGTTCAGCATCTCTTCCATACTTAATACAGCTCCTACCCACTGTCCACAGTTTGGATGTCAGAGGTGCATGGGAGGAAGCATGACCCATCTCACCTGGGTTCGCAGCTTGCTGGGGTCATTCCTTGGCATCTTTCAGCTGGGGGGTCCCCATATGTGAAGACTACATTCCTGCTTGTTCCTGGAGATAGCGTAGTTATCACAACCCACCCACCTCCCCTAGGAGTTGTCTCTTTCTATCTCTTTCTCTACTTCTCTCCTGTGGTCTCAGCTATAAACTCAACTGAAGTGAGAGAGGTACAGAGGCGGGAAGGCAGCACGCATGCGCTGTGGGATGCTCCTAAAAGCGTTCCTATTGGATGCCGGGGAGCTTTCCCGCGCGGGCTCCGTCGATACTGACGATACCCGTATGTGAAGACTACATTTCTGCTGTTCCCTGAGATCACCTGTTACAGGTCAGTAACTACGCTTTGTTGTTAGTGAGATGATCAGAATCAGATTTCTTTTTTTAAATATTGAGTTCTGTGGGTGAATGTCCTGGTTCTGCTCTGCACCTACTGTGGATGCAAAATATATGTTGAAAAAGAAAAAGCAAGAACCATAGCGCAGTTTATAACATAAAAATGAGTTATAATTTAGTTTTTTAAACTGTGCTATTAGTTCTTGCTGTCTTTTAGTTCCTGTAATCTTCTGGTCTTGTAATCTTCTAGTCTAGTCTCCGCTTGGTCCTGGGTTCATTTCACAGAGACAGTAAGGTAAACATCACAAATAAGATAACCAAACAGGTGTGGCTTGGAAACAGGTCTTTATGTAGAAATAGGCTTATTACATAGTGTAGTGAGAGAGAATAGTCTGTATGAAAGACTCTGTGTGTGCATGTGTGTGTGAGTGAGAGAGAGGTAAGAACATGTGGGTCAGAGCCTCATGGCAAGGTGTGTCCGATGAAAATAGGAAGAGAGAGAGAGGGGGAGGGGTGAAGAGAATTGATTATCAGAGCCTCCTGTCCTTCATGTCCGATGAATAGTGGAAGAGAGAGAACAAGAGGAAGTGTTTGTCCTTTATAGTGAATTTTCTCTAGCAACTCCCTTTGAGGTCTGCTATTGTTTCTAGCAACTCCCTTTGAGGTCTGCCATTCTTGATTTAGCAGGGAGGGGCTGCAGACCATTCTCAACAGGCTTGGAGACTTACATCAACAGGGGGTCAGAGTTAATCTCATCTTGTAAACTACTCTCATTAACTTTAGAGACTGATATCACCAGAGTAACAAAGCTGCATGAAATCCAAGGTCTGGGGAAAAAGCCATGACTCCTGTGTCATGTATGCTGACAGTTCCTTGGTGTGCAAACGGGACCGTACCTAGCCCTGTTGCAAGTGGTGCAGCTGCACAGGGCGGAAAGGCTTGGGGGGCGTATTTCGGCTGTCCTGTCGCCCTGCCGCCGCTGGCAGGACAATAGCAGGCAGCCGAAATGGGCTCCCCAAGCCTTTTCGCAGCACTTTAAGCAGGTCTGGTCCCCCCCCCCTCCGACGCGATGTGAGAGTAGGGAGGGACAGATCTGCTTAAAGTGTCGGTGCTTTTCAGATCGGGCGCATGCCCCCCTCCTCCCCATACCTCCGTCCAGCGCTGCCTGCTCTTTCCCTGCTGCTGGCGCCTCCTTGAAAAAAACAGAGAGCAGCAGCAGGGAAAGAGCAGGCAGCGCTGGACGGAGGTATGGGGAGAGAGGGAGGCGTGCGCCTGAGCTGCAAGTCGCACAGGGTGTGATTGCAGCTCGATATGGCCCTATGTGCAAACATCTTGCATTTCCTCCATATAATCTAATCGGCTTTTTGGTTTGGTTCAGTTTCTGTTTGGATTTCTGAAAAAGCCCCGCCCCCTCTAAAGTGTGTGTGCGGGGGGGGGGGGGGGCACCTTTTCATACTTCTCCTTAGGCAGCAGATTGCCTTGAGCCGTCCCTGCTAATACGGGATGAGGGGTTTGCATACATTGCTCTTATCCACCCTATAAACTTACTCCCTAAGCCTACTTTGTGTAATTCCTGCAGCATGTAAGGCCATTCTACCCTATCAAATGCTTTTTCAGCATCTACAGTTGTAAACACTGCCTGTTGTCCAGTGCTTTGAAGTTTCCACGTCAGATTCCTGATTTTCCTAATGTTATCCCCTCCTTGCCTACCCCTTGCAAAACTGGTCTGGTCTTTATTAACCAGACGACGTAAAACCACCTGTAGTCTAGTTGCCAGGATTTGGGCTAGTATCTTAGCGTCTACATTTATTAGTGAGATTGGTCTATATGCCCCACAAGTAGTAAGACCTTTACCTGGTTTTGGTAGTATAGTTATACCTGCTTCCTCCATTGCGTGGGGAAGTGTCTTATGCACCAGAATATCATTATATACTTCCGTTAATAGGGGGTTGAGTTGCTCCTGAAACACCTTTATAAAATGTTGATGTAAAGCCATCCAATCCTGGTGCTTTACCTAGTTTAAGGGTCTTTATAGCTTCAGCCACGTCCAATTCACTAATAGGGCAATCTGTCCTTTCAGCTTCTTCAGATCTCACTTGTTGTAGATGAAAATCTTGTAAATATTGTTCACTCTTCTTTTCCCCATTTTTAATTTCACTTCTATATAAATTCTCATAAAATTCCTTAAACACTTGTCTAATCTCATTATTACCAGTTTTCATCTTCCTCTTTGAGTCTCTAATGCTTCCAGTTCTGCTGCATTTTTGCTTTGAGCCTACTTGCCATTACCTTCCCTGCCTTATTCCCACCCTCAAAATATGATTAAGTATACTTAAATTATATGTTCTCATTTACTCTCAATCGCCTAATTCTATTCTCAAAGATTTTAGTTGTTCTAACACCTGTGGGTTGCAATCACTCTTAGGGCTACTTTCTAGTTTTGTTATTTCTTGCAGCAAATAATACTTATGCTTACCCTGTGTTTTGTTTTTTTTTATGCGCTGCAATTCCTATAAAGTGTCCTCTTACTACTGCTTTTAACCCGTCCCAAACTATCCCTGATGTTACAACTCCATTGTTATTATTTTCCATGTATTCCCTAAGCATCTTGCTGATACTTTTTACATTGGTGAGTTCTCCCAATAGTGAATTGTTAAGTTTCCAAAATTGTATTCCTTCATCTCTGTATCCTAGATTAAAAGTGACACTCACTGGTGCATAGTCAGTCCATGCAATGGACCCATGTTCCACACTTTTGACATTAGATATCCAATTTCCTCCTGCCCATATCATATTTAGTCTATCTTATGTCCCATGTGGGGTTGAATAGAAAGTATCTCCAGGAACAAGCAGGAATGTAGTCTTCACATATGGGTAATGTCGGTACTGATGGAGCCCACGCGGGAACACTCCCTAGTGTCCAATAGGAAAGGTTTTGGGAGGATCCCACTGCGCCTGCATAGCTGCTTTTTCGCCTTTCCAGCTCTCCCTCCTCAGTTCTTCGTTTTCCATGGAGCCGACAAGAAGCAATTCCTGTCACCGCAGAAAATTTGTGTTTTTTCTTATTTTTTGCGGTCACATCTGCCTTCCCGTCGACGCTGGTACCGACCCCTGTCGGTACTCTTCTTTTCTTCTTTCTTTCTTAAAAAAAAAGAAATCTGTGAGGGAAGGAATTTTTTTCTTCCTTCAGGCGCATAGATGCCATCTTAGGCCTAGGCTTCACTTTTTGTTATAGACAAAGTGGAAAAACCATCAAGTGGTTTTAAAAAGTGTTCAAAATGTGGCAGCACCATTTCGGCCACAGACACCCATGACTGGTGCCTAAAATGCTTAGGTCCGGATCATCTTCTGTCAGTGTGTTGTCTTTGCAGGAAGATGACAAAGAGAGGCCTACAAAACCGAGCTGCTAAACTAGGCACCCTCTTTGCCACCGATGCAGCATCTTTAGCATCGACATCATTGAGAGCTTCATCTTCCTCCCAAGGATCTCAGGTATCAAGACCTAGGTCATCTTCAAAGACTGGTTGGCCCTCAAGGGTAGATCTCCTTCTAAGCATTGAGATGCCTCGGGCCTTGCCCTGGAGGGGGGGACATACCGGCCAAACAACCCTGGCAGGAGGACCTTGCCTCCAAAGCCTTAGTGGGGTCCCAGATGCTTCCGAGGCCTCCACCTCTGGAGAGCTCCTGGTGCCATGCTCAGGGATCGTGGCCCGCAATTCCAGTACCGATACCTAAGCATCGGCAAGTTCCATGGATCAATGTATCCTGGCTATTGAGTGTAGCTTAGCGGCCTTACTGGCGGCCTCTGTACCACCGGTAAAGCCTTTACAGTCGATCCCTCATGCACCGATACTGGCTCCGGTACCAACACAGCCTGCATCGACTTTTTTGCCGCTTACCATGCTACTGCCCATGCCGGCCCTCGAATCAGTTTCCGGTACTGAAGTTCCGGCACTGCCAGCCTCAGCTACCGATTTTGATCAGTATCAGGTATGGGTACAGCGCGAACATCCTGCCCGTCGGTACTTTGAGTCTTTGGACTCCGATTCCTTGGACGATGAATCGGCCAATACCTGGGACATGAGAGCTCTCCCGGAAGACCCATCTCTGTCCTCACAACGTTGCATGTCCCCTCTGGAGGGACGTGTCTTTCGGAGACTTTCTCCGTTGTCACCGTTATGGACAGACTCCAAGCAACATCGTGAATAAAGAGCCTAGAGCTGAAGAACTTGAAATTCTTCAGTACCCTGCAGCCCCGAAGGAAGCTGCAACTCGCCCTATTCATCGCATTCTTCACGACCTTATGCTTTGTATGTGGGAAACGCCCCTTGCCATTTCCCCACATACCCGATGACTCGATACCATGTTTCGGGTACCGGAGTGTCCCGGTTTCCAAAAGATGCAATTACCATACTATGCCATGGTAGTGGAATCGGCAAGGCATTGGATAAAGAGGGCAAAGACATATTCCTCGAACCCTCCAGGTAGGGAATTGAGAAACCTCGATCCTTTGGTTGACGTTGGTTTCACGCTGCCATGTTATCGGCTAGAATCAGTTCCTACATGCCCTATATGGGTATGTTCCTCAGAGAGGTCACTAGGGATTTGGAGTTAATGGCTCCTCTTCTTCCCGATGACAAGAGAGATTATTTTGCCCTTGTAAAACATACTCAAAATGTTTCAAAGTTTATTAACAGGACAACTTTTGACTATTTTGAGTGCATCAGCAGAACTTCATCTATCTGCATCGGGACACGCAGAATTGCTTGGCTTCAAGCATCAGATCTTGAACAATGGGTTCAGGACAAACTGGGTAACATCCCTTGCACCGGTGAAAACCTTTTTGGCAAGGATTGGCAAGACAAGGCCTCTCAGTTAGAATATGAGAACACTACTCTTAATAGACTATCTAGGTCTACGGCCAGCCCAGCTAAGAAAACAGCAAAGAAAGCTTTTTTCAGTAAGAAGAAGATACTATCCTTCTTACACCCCTGCTGTACAGTGTCAACACCATGCTCCTCAGAAGGGGCAGCAGCCACCAAAACAGCAGAGGAAGGCTCAGACTCCTAGGTCACAGCCACCTCAACAGACCCAGCCTCCCCAGGGACTTTGACTCCTTTCTAGAGAACATAGTTGCTCTGCCTCTGGAGATTCCAAATCCTACCCTCATCCCCGGTAGGCTTTGCCACTTTGCCCACATGTGACATCTTATCAAATCAGAGCAGTGGACACTGTCCATAGTACAGGAAGAGTACAAGCTTCATCTGCAAAGTCTGCCCCTTGACTCCTCCAAGAGAGTTCCGCTCTCAGAACCCTCTTTCTGCTCTCTGTTACAAGAGATCACCTCCCTTCTTGTTCAGGGAGCAATAGAGGAGGTTCCACCCTCCCAGCAGGGAATGGGCTTTTATTTTCCCTACTTCCTCATTCCAAAGAAAACAGGAGGATACAGACCCATTCTGGACCTCTGAGAACTGAACAAGCACCTGATACGGGAGAAATTCAAAATGATCTCCCTAGGTACCTTCTTCCCTATCTCCAGAGTCAGGACTGTCTCTGTTCTCTGGACTTCAAAGAGGCATATACTCATATTCTGCTTCACTCACAGCACAGACGTTTCCTGCGCTTCATGTTTCAGGGGAGACATTATCAATGCAGAGTCCTGCCTTTTGACTTCGCCTCTGCCCCAAGAGTTTTCACAAAGTGCATGGTTGGTGGTAGCCGCATTCTTAAGAACTCTCGGGCTATTTGTCTTCCCTTACTTAGACGACTGTCTCATTCGAGCAAACACCTCTCTAGAGGCCAGTCTTTCCCTCTCGCACACCAGGCAAGTGCTGCAACACTTGGGATTTGTAATAAATCTTCTAAAGTACCAACTCATTCCCTCTCAAACTCTTAGAGTCCATAGGGGCTCTTTTAGACCCTCAACAATCAAAGACATTTCTGCCTCAGCTCCGCTGTGCATCATTCAGTCAGCATCTCAAGCAAGCCTCAAGAGGTTTCTCACTGCTAGAGATATGCTAGAATTGCTGGGTCATATGGCATCAACAGTGCATTTTGTCCCATAAGCTCGTCTACCTATGCGTGCAGCTCAGTGGACACTGGCTTCCCAGTGGTCTCAGGCATCAGGTCGCATGGGAGACAAGATAATGGTCTCTACCCGCCTAATCTCGTCTCTCCAGTGGTGGCAATCCCCAGAAAACCTCCTGGTAGGGTCACCTTTTCAGAGGCCAGCACATCAGTGTACCCTGACGACGGAAGTGTCCAAATTGGGGTGGGCAGCTCATCTGGATTATCTCTCCACTCGGGGTCTTTTGTCTCATCAGGCGTCACAACGCCACATAAATCTGCTGGAGCTCAGAGCCATTCACAATGCTCTCAAGGTCTTCCAGGATCATCTTTGATTCCGCTCAGTTCTAGTCCAGACGGACAATCAAGTAACCATGTTCTTCTTGAACAAGCAGGGCATTCTTTTGGACCCTCTGCAGCGAGGCTCTGCATCTGTGGCCTTCTGCCATACAGCATCACATTCACCTACTTGCGATGTATCTTCCAGGCAAACACAATGTCTTGGCGGACAAGCTCAGTCAAGTCCTCCTCCCTCACAAGTGGTCTCTCCATGCAGACAGGGTAGCTCACATCTTTCAAATCTGGGGAACCCCAGAGATAGACTTGTTTGCAAGTCCTCAGAATGCCAAGCTTCCTCGCTTCTGCTCCAGGACTCCTGCACCAGACAGCTAGCAGGTAGATGCTTTTCACCTCCACTGGGGTCAGCAGGAGGATCTAGTGAGCCTAGGTGCTGGGCTCACTTGAGGAACACATAAGGAGCCTTAGAGTAGCTAGTATAGGTGTAGTTTAATTGGGGTTTCAAAGTTTCTTTTCACTTTACGTTTGTCTTATTTTTGGGGGTACTACCTCTTTAAAAAAAAAAGTCTTTGAACAAGCAGTGCCTCAAGTACCGGTTCCTGCCTGCCTCTGATCGCCGGGGCTGAGGACTCACATTTAGGTCTCTCTCCCTGGATTGGACGGGGGAGAGCCCTAGAGCAGGACCGGGGCGGCATCCTAGGCTGCAGCGGGAAGCCGCGTTGCTCTTGAGAGCAGGAGCATTCGGACGGGAGGCTCACCAGCGGTAGACTGCTCAGCTAACAAGCAGTCCTGCGGACTGGAGTCCCGTTGAAGACACGTGAGTCTAGCAGGCAGAATACCCTGTCTTGGGTTTTGAGATCTTTGCCTTTCCCCGATGGCCGAGCAGGACGCCTGTTTTCTTGGCTCGGCTCACGCAGTGATTTTTGGCGCCCTTTTCGGCCGTGTGCCGGTGGCGGTGGCCATTTTAAGTTCGGGGACATTTTACAGCACAACTCCAGGCAGTGTTTTTGGAGTGGGGGCTTGACGGCGGTGAGGCTTTGCGCTTAAGCCTCAGCGGGACAGCAGTTTTCTCTGCAGTTAATGCCCCGGGGTATTTGCTAGTTAAAAAAAAGAAAAAATTAAATAAATAATAATAATAGTAATAATATATATATATATATATATATATAAAATATACTGAAGGTCAGTTCTTCAATCCGCCCTTGTTTGGAAAGGCCTGCAAAGGACACAGTCTCCTTCTAGAGGTAGGGTTTCTGCGATGGCATCCCGACCCCAGTGCGTCTCTGCGGTTCGCGCAGAGGTACGATTGCAGAGTCCGGGGTCTGCAGGCCTTGCGCCTCAGGGTCTGCCAGCATGGAATGGCAGATGGAGGCAAAACCTTCCCAAGATACCCAGTTGGCGGCAGCAGTCCCAGAGGAGGATCTAGCGCTGGATTCTACGCCAGGGGCTTCCCAGGGGTCCGTAGCTGGTCTACCGTCCGCGGTGCCGGCCCTGGAGTCCTCTTCCCAGTTTGGGGATTTCTCCCCCGACATTGTCTTGCTTATGCATAAGGCATTCTGCAGACAACGCCAAGGGTTGTTACCGGAGGCCGTGCTTAGGCCTACGGCCGCTCCGCAGGCAAGAGTAGTTGGCAGCAGAACTATGTCTCCCAGGCCTCCGAAGAGAGCTCGTCCTCGCGCGCTATCTCCTTCTCTCAGAGAGGGGATTGACTCGGATGAGGCTGACCTGGATTTGGAGGCGGAAATGGCAGATTTAGAAGAGGGGGAGATTCCAGAGCCGGAGGATCAGGCTAAGATCATCCAGGTCTTCCGAAAAGATGAGCTCTCAGCTCTTATTACCGAGTCACTCCAGATGTTGAACTTGGCGACTATCTCTCCGGCTGAGGAAGTGGGGGTGGAGGACCCCATCATCCAGGCGGAGAGGCAGGCTCAAGTGGTTTTTCCAGTCCACCGGGTGGTGGATAAGATGATACAGGACGAGTGGGATCAGCCAGAGGCTGGGCTCAGAGGCGTCCGGACGATGAACAGGCTCTATCCTCTGGCGGATAAGGACAAGGAACGTTTTAAGTCCCCTCAGATTGATGCGGTGGTCTCGGCAGTTACCAAGAAGACCACGATCCCAGTAGAAGGTAGTGCCGCGTTAAAGGATGTGCAGGATAGAAAGGTGGATGGACTATTGAGGCAGACCTTTGAGGCCGACGCCTTGTCATTGCAGGTTCTATTTGTGGAGCTTGGGTGGCCAGAGCGTGCCTTCGGTGGTCTCAGCGGCTCCGGCAGTCCTCAGGGTTAGACCAGGAGGGGACTGCGGAGCTGGATCGCTTGGAGTCCGGTACCGCGTATTTGGCAGACGTTTATTATGATTTGATCAGGGCGCTCGCTAACAGCATGGCTTCCTTAGTGGCGGCGCGCCGCTCCCTGTGGTTGCGGAGCTGGGCGGCGGATGGTTCCTCTAAGTCCCGCCTCAGTCGGCTACCGTTTAAGGGCCGGCTGCTTTTTGGAGAGGATCTAGAAAAGTTAGTTAAGGATTTGGGAGAGTCCAAGGGCGGCTGGCTTCCGGAGGACAAACCCAAGCCGGGCAGGTCGGCGACGGCCTCTCGGGGCCAGTCACGGGATTTTCGACTGTTTCGAACGTCTCGGCTGGGCGGTCCCCAGAGAGGTAGATTTCCCTACAATGGCCAGGGTTTTCGGGGCTTTAGAGGAGCAAGTAGAGGGTTCTCCAGTTCCACCTCCTCGGCCGGCCGAAAGCCCCAATGAAGGTTTGCGGGTCCCGGTGGAAAGCGCTCCGGTGGGAGGAAGGCTGCGGAAGTTTCTGCCTGGACCCAGATCACTACGGATCAGTGGGTGTTAGAAATCATCCACGAGGGGTATGCCTTGGAGTTCGTGAAACCGGTCCGGGAGGCCTTTGTGATGTCTCCCTGCAGAAATCCTCAAAAAGTCCTAGCGATTCGCAAGGCTCTTGATCGCCTGTTGCTGTTGAGGGCCATTCGGCCAGTGCCGTTGGAAGATTACGGGTTGGGTCGGTACTCAATCTATTTCGTGGTGCCCAAGAAGGATGGCTCTCTTCGCCCCATTTTAGATCTCAAGGGCGTAAATCGCTGTCTGCGGGTCCCGCACTTCAGGATGGAAACTTTGCGCTCCGTTATCGTGGCAGTGCGCAAAGGGGGAGTACTTGACCTCCCTAGACCTCACGGAGGCGTATCTTCATATTCCAATCAGAGAGACCCACCAAAGGTTCCTTCGGTTCGCCCTCCCCTGGGGGCACTTTCAGTTTCAGGCATTGCCCTTCGGGCTGGCTACGGCACCACGTACCTTCACCAAGATAATGGTGGTGGTGGTGGTGGTGGCGGCGTTGCGAAGGGAGGGCATTTTGGTGCATCCCTATCTCGACGACTGGTTGATTCGGGCAAAGTCCGAGGCTGAGAGCGTTCGGGTGACGAACAGAGTGGTACAGTTCTTGCAGCATCTCGGCTGGGTGGTCAACCCTGTCAAGAGCCGGCTTGTGCCAACCCAGGAGCTCGAGTATCTGGGGGTGCGGTTCGACACCCAGTCGGGGATGGTGTTTCTGCCGAATCATCAAGTCCTGTGCCTGCGGCGCCTTGTCAGTAGGTTCCATGCGGCTCCGGCGCCCTCGGCATGGGAGTACCTGCGCATGCTCGGTACGATGGCGGCGACTCTGGAGGTGGTGCCCTGGGCTAGGGGACACATGCGGCCCTTGCAGTGGGCACTCCTTCGCCGCTGGTCCCATCAGACAGACGTGTTGAACAAGCGTCTTCCCTGTCCTCCTCGTGTCAAGAAGGCGCTGCGGTGGTGGCTCGTGCCCAGTTCTCTGCTGGCGGGCATGCCGCTGGAACAGCCGGTCTGGATTCCGCTGATGACGGATGCGAGTCTCGCAGGTTGGGGTGCCCACTGTGGGGATCGGTATGCGCAGGGTCTGTGGTCCGTCCAGCAGATCAGTTGGTCCATCAGTCGGCTGGAGCTGAGGGCGGTATTGCTGGCGCTCCAGGCCTTCGAGTCAACAGTGTCCGGTCAGGCGGTCAGAGTACTGTCGGACAACTCGGCAACGGTAGCCTACATCAACCTTCAGGGAGGCACAGGCAGCGTGGCTATGGAAGAGGAGGCGGAGTTGCTGTTCGCTTGGGTGGAAAAGCGTCTTCCAGCGCTCTCGGCGCACATTGCGGGGAAGGACAATGTGAAGGCGGATTATCTCAGCAGGTTCCAGGTGGATGCTGGGGAATGGGAGCTAAATCCTCAAGTGTTCGCTCAGATAGTCCGGCGATGGGGGCCGCCGATCATGGATCTCATGGCAACCTTCCAGTCTGCAAAGACGAGCCGCTTCTTCAGCAGATGGCGGGAAAGGATGTCGGAAGTTATCGACGCCTTGATGCAGCCGTGGCCGAGGTACGGCCTCCTCTACGTCTTTCCGCCATGGGCATTGATAGGTCACGTGGTGCAAAGGATCAAAGCTCATCCCGGAAGGGTGGTGTTGGTGCCTCCGGACTGGCCGAGGCGTCCGTGGTACGTGGACCTGGTCCGTCTGCTCGACGGGGAGCCTTGGAGGTTGCCGGATTCAGAGGAGCTGCTCCTCCAAGGGCCTCTTCGAATGACTCAAGTGAATCAATTCTCGCTTACGGTTTGGCCATTGAAAGGGCAAGGTTGAAGAGGAAAGGATATTCGGGATCGGTGGTGGCGACGCTGTTGCGCGCCAGGAAGAGGTCGACGTCCTTGGCATATGTTCGAGTATGGCGCATATTTGAGGATTGGTGTTTGATGCGGCAGGTACGCGCGGCTACGGCTTCCGTGCCGGTGGTGTTGAGTTTCCTACAGGACGGTTTTGACAAGGGCTTAGCAGCCAGTTCGTTGAGAGTGCAGGTGGCAGCCTTGGCCTGCTATAGGGGCAAAGTGCAGGATGTGTCGTTGGGAGCTCACGCGTATGTGTTGCGTTTTCTAAAAGCGGTGTCGAAGCTGTGGCCCTGCCGCCGGGTCGTCGTGCCCCCGTGGGATCTCAATCTGGTGTTGGGGGCATTGGTTAAGGAGCCTTTTGAGCCTTTGAGTAAGGCTACAGTGAAAGATTTGACTTTGAAAACGGTGTTCTTGGTGGCCATCTGTTCAGCTCGGCGTATCTCGGAATTGCAGGCGCTGTCTTGCAGGGAGCCATTTCTGGTTTTCTCGAAGGAAAAGGTAGTGCTGCGCCCGGTGCCCTCCTTTTTGCCTAAAGTCGTCTCTCCGTTTCACCTGAATCAGACGGTTTCCCTCCCAGTGCTGCCATCGGGGGGGACTCCTCGGAGGACAATTTACGTCGGTTAGATCTTAAGAGGGTGTTGCGGCGTTATTTACAGGTCTCAGAGCCCTTTCGTAAATCGGATCGTCTGTTTGTGTTGTTCGGCAGACCTCGAAAGGGAGAGGCGGCAGCGAAGTCTTCCATTTCTAGATGGATTAGGGAAACGATTGCGTCAGCATATTTGCTTCAGGGTCACCCGGTGCCGTCGGGATTGCGGGCGCATTCCACTAGAGCGCAGGCGACCTCTTGGGCGGAGCACGGCTTGGTTCCGCCAGGGGATATCTGCAGGGCAGCGATGTGGTCTTCTCCACACGTTCAGTAGGCATTATTGGCTGGACGTGCTGGCGGCGGGGGACGCCTCCTTTGGTTCCGCGGTTTTGTGAGCCGCGATGGAAGTTCCCGCCCATTGAACACTGCTCTGTTACATCCCAGAGGTGGAGGACTGAACTGTAGGAACGATAAGGAAATGATGATTACACTTACCTGGTAATTGTAGTTCCTTGAGTGACGACAGTTTAGTCCTCGATCCCGCCCACAGCTGACCAGTTACATAGGGATCCCTTTGAAGGGGCCAACTCAGTTACAGGTAGGTTCTACTTTTTGACGTCCTGTTTCTTGCTGTCTATTTTGTCTTTTCTGCTCTCTCTTTCTGGAGAGGTCTGGAGGGACCGGTACTGAGCAAAGTTTGTTTTCTGGGTTTGGTAGGTTCAGTACTTAGTTGTAGTTGCTAAAGTTGCATTGTTTCTTTATTAGCTACTTATTGGTTGCTCCTTTGAGTGTGCTTTGTCAATAGTTCACTGGAAAATAGGGGAGTGTGCACCAGATCATATCCAGTGACGTCAGTATTTTGACAAGTCCAGTCTCCAGGCTGCAGGAGGAGGTGCAGAACCCAGAGGTGGAGGACTGAACTGTCGTCACTCAAGGAACTACAATTACCAGGTAAGTGTAATTCTCATTTAAATCTCTTTAAGTATGTTCAAAATGTGTTGTTCCAAGTCCCTGTGTGTGGTTAATTGGGGAGGTGCCCTATAAAACAAGACGACTCACTCTAGGGACGGGTGGGAGTTGGGGGCGTTGGGAGGAAACTAACATCTGATTAGGTGTCAGTAGCTTCAGAGAGCTGAGAAAGATATTAAAGCAGAGTTTTAAACCTATCCCACTAAAGAAAATATTTCTCCTTTTAAACTAGAGCACCAAAAAGAATGTAACTGTTTGAAAAATGTACCAAAACCCTTTTAAGAGCTCCCAGGCAGAGAGCTTGTAATTTAAAAAGTCACAAACTCTTACCTTTGCTTGAAATGTATAGCCCCTATTAGGAATGCCTCAACTGTGCAGGGCTCTGAAGCCTTTTGTGCAGGCCTCAGCTGCTCTCAGTTCTTTCACTGGCTAATCAGGCCCACTAACACCTGATTAGGTGTCAGTAGCTTCAAAGAGCTGAGAAAGATATTAAAGCAGGATTTTAAACCTACCCCACTAAAGAAAATATTTCTCCTTTTAAACTAGAGCACCAAAAAGAATGTATCTTTGTTTTAAAAGTTAGCTGAGATGGCGCTCAGGTCTACCCTGACTGAGTTGGATTTCAGTCCCTCCTTTGAGAGGTGGAGGAGATATTGGAGAACACACCGGAGAGAGCAGGAGAATGGGTCGATCTGGAGCTCGGAGCACCAGATTGAGAAACGCCGCCACTTAAAGCATAGACTCGCTTCTTCGAGTCTTTCCTCGACGCGAGGACGACGACCTCGACCTCCCCCGGGAGGTGCAGTGGGGCTAAGGAGACACGTTCAGCCGCCCGGCTGTAAGGGACAGCGAGGTTCGGTTCGGGTGGAGCACCCGTCCCTCCTCCTGTGGTAGGAGGCCCGGGGCGCAGCCTAGGGGGACTGGAGGCTCAGAGGAGAGCTGGAGCAGAAGCGGGAACCAAGGCTGTCGAGGTCATGAGGGAGCCACGAGAATCATGGAAGCTCGATCCCACTGGACCTTCTGCAGGGTCCTCGCAATGAGAGGAGTGGGGGGAAAGGTGTAAAGGAGCCTGGTGGAACGCACCGGAGGAACGCGTTCGGAGCCACTTTGCTCAGGTGTGGAACCGGTCCACAGAATTGGGGGAGCTGTGCATTCACCGGACTGGCGAACAGGTCCACGGACAGAGTCCCCCACTAATAGAACAAAAGGCTGGCCACCTCCGGGTGAAGCACCACT
Source organism: Ichthyophis bannanicus (assembly GCA_033557465.1). Classification (NCBI taxonomy): domain Eukaryota; kingdom Metazoa; phylum Chordata; class Amphibia; order Gymnophiona; family Ichthyophiidae; genus Ichthyophis; species Ichthyophis bannanicus. The sequence continues at coordinate 249,420,375 of CM066039.1, read as the reverse complement.
TGTGTGGGCGGAGGATTCTGCTGAGTTTGGCTGCGAGGACATTCTCCTGGCCTGGGAGGTAGACCGCTCTGAGGTTTATGCCCCGGCGAATGGCAAAGGAGGATCGCCTCCCAGCAGAGGGGGTGAGAACCTGTTCCCCCTTCCTTGTTTATGTAGAACATACCACACCCACTCTCTGTTTGAACACAACACACCGATCAACCAATGTGATACGAGAACAGGCATGGAACAACTTTCACAACATAGACGAACGGCAAGTGATCAACATAATAACAAACATCAAGACCACCACCTCCCCACTAGACCTCTGCCCATCTGCCTGGGTTAAGGCGGCTAAGCATGATGTTGTGCACCAAGTCTTGCACATTGTGAACCAATCACTACAACAAGGAATCATGCCTGCTCAACTCAAGAAATCTATAATAAGACCGATCCTAAAGAACACCACACTCAACAAGGACGACCCAGCATCCCTACCGCCCCATCTCCAGTATATCTTTCCTAGCAAAGATCATTGAAAAGGTGGTCCTCCTACAATTACAAGATCATCTAGATGACCATGAAACCCTGGATGAACAGCAATACGGTTTCAGACAACATCACGGGGTCGAAACACTCCTAATAGCACTACTCAACAATCTCATCAAAGGCCTTGAAGACAAGAAGAAAATGTTTATACTCATTTTCATTGACATCTCTGCCGCCTTTGACACAGTCCATCATGGTATCCTCCTAGACAGGATCGAAGCAATAGGAATATTGGGGACCCCCCTCAAATGGTTCTCTTCATACATCTCAAACAGAATGCCACAGGTTCTAGTCGATGGCGAAAAAGCTGAAGCTTTCACTCAAACGCAAGGAATACCTCAAGGTTCGGCACTCTCAGCACTACTCTTCAACGTTTATATGCAGCCCCTCTGTGAGATATTCAAATGGCACAATATCAACTACCATGTTTATGCAGATGATATCATGCTTTACACACAACTAGATACCGTCAACCCCAACTATAATCAACTTGAAACATGCCTGAACGAGATGACACAATGGTTACAGCAGAACAACATGATGATAAACCATAAGAAAACAGAGGTGATGTATATCTCCAGTAAACCCAACTTTGAACCTCCTGCAACTATCACCCTGTGCGAGAATACATACAACACTAAGAATGAGATAAAATACCTAGGGGTCACGTTAGACAACAACCTAAAGATGGAAAAGCACCTACGCAAAACCAATAAGGCAATCTTCCACAAACTCAGAGTACTACAACCTCTACGGAGCATCATTGAACCGCACGATTTCAGGACTGTTGCGCAAGCACTCATTATGCCACACTTCGACTACTGCAACGCTATCTTACAAGGGCTTCCAAAGAAAACCCTGAACATTATGCAAATGGCCCAAAATGTGGCAGCCAGGATCATCATGAGAAAAAACATTACTGAACACATCACACCTGTATTAATTGAACTTCACTGGCTCCCCATCACGGCTCGGATAAAATATAAAACACTGATAACCACATTCAAACTCATACATAACACAGCGCCATCCTTTCTCTCCACCCTTATCAACACGCAACCCTCAAATAGAGACAGAAGAACCGTCAACTCAGACACCCTGCATGTTCCAACCGATATCAGATCTGTCAAAGCCAGTACTAGCCACCGAGCATACTCATACGCTGCCCCCACCCTCTGGAACCAACTACCACCTGAGATACGAGCAATAAAAGACCTAATAGTTTTCAGAAAAAAACTCAAGACACATATATTCCAGTGTCAATACAATATGATGTAACTCCCAGGGGACCCCAAGCTGCCTCGCTACGAAACAATGAGAACTGTGATACGAAATGTAAAAATGTAGATATGTAAATCCTGAATCCGCTCCTTTAAACCATCTTCCTGTGTGCTGTGCTTTTCCCTTCAAATCAACGTGTTTATAACCCAATTTTTCTGTCATGACTGACATCATTCAACATGTAATCAAACCGCTATTGATCGCTGGAAGTAGCGGTATACAAATGTATACTAAATAAAATAAATAAATAAATAACATAGCTACCCTGTTGTTGGTCTGCACGAGCACCGACTTTCCCCGCAGGTGGTACTCGAAGGCTCTCAGGGTGCACTGAACTGCCCGAAGCGCGAGCAGATTGATCTGCTGCTGAGCTTCCTTGGGCGACCACTGCCCCTGGGTGTGTAGACCACCGCAGTGGGCTCTCCAACCCAGCAGGGAGGCATCCGTCAAGACGATCTCATGCTGTGGGGCCTGGAAGGGCATTCTCCGAAGAAGGCTTCGGAGCATTCTGCCACCAATCTAGGGAGGTGTAAAGACTGCGGGAGATCCGGACAGGGTCCCGGAGGCAAACAGAGGCCTGGATCCATTGAGCCCCGAGGCACCACTGAGCCTCCCACATGTGCATGTGGGCGTGAGGGACAACGTGAACCATGGAGGCCATATGTCCCAGGAGGTGCAACATGGCTCACGCTGGAATCCAAGCTCGGCCTTGGACCGTGGCCACCAGGGCGCGGAGATTGTCCGCTTGATCCCGGGGTAGGAAGGCTCAGTGTCGAAGAGTGCGCTGATGAACTTCAGGGTTTGCACCAGTTCGAGGTGGGACTTGGAGTAATTGACCAAGAAGCCAAGGCGTTCGAGGAGAAAGATCGTGCGTGAAGCCACAAGTTGGGCTTCCTCGGTCGATGTCCCTGTGATGAGCCAGTCATCTAGGTAAGGAAAAACGGGTATGCCCTGCCACCGGAGATAGGCGGCGGCTGCGGAAAGACACTTGGTGAAGACCCGCAGGGCAGACACGAGCCCGAAGGGGAGCACCCGGTACTGGTCGTGCTGCTCTTGCACCCTGAAGCGCAGGTACTGCCTGTGCTGGGGTGTGGACCAGAATGTGGGCGTAAGCGTCCCTGAGGTCCAAGGAGCATAGCCAATCACCCTGCTGGAGGAAAGGCAGCAGGACACCAAGTGATAGCATTTTGAACTTCTTCCACCAGAAACTTGTTTAGGTTCTTGAGATTGAGGATGGTGCGTAGGCCCCCTCTGTCGTCTTCAGAACTAGGAAGTATCGGGAGTAGAACCCTTGACCTCAGAGGTGTGGCAGTACCCTTTCGACTGCCCGCTGATCAGCTCCTGTTGCAAACAAGCCTAGTGCGAGGGAAGCCGAGAAGGCTCCGCTGGGGAGGAGGGAGCCTGTCAAGATGAAGACAGTAACCGTCCCGGACCACCCTGAGGACCCAGGTGTCCAACATGATTGATGCTCATTGGGGTACAAAAAAGGATAGGCATCCCCCCACAGGCATAAGCACCGCCGGGGGGTGGGGGGTGAGAGGCTATGCCATCAGCATCAAAACCACTGTGTGGGTTGAGGTGACACCAGTGGTTAGGCTTTAGGCCCTTTAGGCTTGCAGTGGCAGTGCGTACCCCGCTTACCCTGCGTGCCGATGGGCAGTGTGGGGGTTGGCAGGTAGGGCGGATATCCCCAATAGGGAAGCCCCTTTCTCTGGAAGAACGGCTTTTTTGCCAGAGGCTTCTTCCATGGGAGAAAAGAGGTCTTAGCGAGAGGCGGGTTCGAGTTACTTACTCAGTTTCAATTTCGGCGGCCTTACCCTCCATGGGCTTGCCAAATAGTTGTTCACCTAGGCAGGGGACATCCAGGAGTTTCTCCTGGACCCATTGCTCCAGGTCCGAGGACTGGAGCCATGCCTGGCACCGAGCCCCGTTGCCTGCCACCACTACTTTGGCAGAGGATTCAAATCTGTCATACACGGCGCGGGAGAGGTACTTTGAGCAGTCCGCGACCGATCTCAGGAGGGTCTGGAACCTGAGGAGGTGTCCCCCCCCCAAGACCTGCAGAAAATCCGCCAAGCTCTTTGGCGAGGTCACACAGGAACATGCCCATGTACAGATGATAGGCCTGAATACAGCATGTCAGCATGGATCCTTGATAGGCCTTGCTCCCCAGGGTGTCAAGGGCTCTGGACTCCCTGCCAGGTGGGACCGAAGAATGTGACTTCGGGCTCTTTTGCTTCCGCATCGCCAACTACACTACCATGGAGGTGTGTGGGAACTGGGTATTTTAGAACCCCGGGCCACGCTGGACCCTATACATGGCATCGAGGCGTTTGCTCACGATGGGGACCGAGGCCGGCACCTCCCACATGCGGAGGAGCAACCGGGATAGAATGGTAGGTACTGGGACCGTAAGAGACTCCCAGGGTGGGGACTCATACTGTAAGATATCGATTTCCTCTGCCCTTGGCTCTTCCTCAGCCTGCGTGGCCAACTTGAGGGCCCGCACTATGTCCTGCACGAATACCAGAAAAGATGTGTCCTTGGGAAGCGAGCGCCTCTGGAAGGTGGGTGGAAACTGTTCTGAGGGAAGGTCCCTGTGAGCACGGATCTCCGGGGAGGTATCCCCTGTCTGGCTCCCAGGCCAAGAGGTCCAAAAAGGAGTCAGTCAGGCTGTTCGCTCTGTCCAGAAGCCGAGGCCTGCTTAGACCCAGAGGCCTTGGAAGACCTCGCCCCCAAGGAGCGGGACAGTGAGCGAGACTGGTGCCGAGGACCCTTATGAGGCCCACGTCTCTCCGGGGTTTCCAGGGCAGGTTTTGGTGTCCTCAGGGGAACTCGGTCTCGAGGCGCGAGCCAGTAGTGCTGGGAAGAAGCACCTGTTGGGCAGCTAAGAAGGCAGAAACACTGTGCTCTAGTGCCAGCATTCGGGACTCCCATGCGGACGTGGGTCCCTTTGACACTGACACCGGGATCACCAAGGCCTGGCATGGAAGAAGAGAGGGGGTCCTCGCCGGGACGACCCTCAGGAGACCAGGCGTCATCGCCGGAGACCTCGGTGTCTGTACAAGGTACCTTTTGAGGCTGCTCCTTGTCCGATTCTTGGGAACACCGGGGGGGACGGGGACTGAGCGACCGAGCGTGGGAACGTTCACGCTTGTCCGGAGCCCCGACAGCGACTTCAAGGTCTTCTTCTTCTTGCGCCTCTCCACCTCAGGGGACCCCTGATCCGGAGTGCCACCTGGAAAGCGGAGCCGCAGCAGAGGATCCCGCAACTTAAGGAATGGCCGAGGATGCCCCTGGGGATTCCGGGGCTGCCTTACAAAAAATGTCATCGGACTTCTGCTTATGATTTAGCAGGGCCTTGGTGGACATTTTCTTAGAGAGAGTAGAGCTCCGGGTTATGGTCAGCCCCCAGACACCGAAGACAGCAGTCATGGGTATCTGTGAGCGACATGTTCTTGGAGCATCTGTCACATTTTTTAAAACTGGTGGCCACTGGGGCAAAAAGGGCTCCTGCTAGGTCGAAGACCCTCAAGGCCAGCAGTTGAAAAGAGCACGAAAAGGCTTGGAAGAAACAATTTTCCAAAAAAAACCCAAAACTGGAATAAGGATGTCCCTTCATCCGGGGAAAAGGGAGTGAAGGGAAGAACGGAAGAGGACCGGTGCTACCGGAAAAGAGAGGGCCAGAGGCCAAAAAAGAAAACACTTTATCCGAGGGACGAGGACGTGTGTCCAAAGGGCTCCACGGAAAAAGGGAGACTGAGCAAGATGGCACCTTTGGGCGGGAAGAGGACCACGCATGCGTGGCAGCAATCCCAAAGGCTTTCTTTGAAAGCTGGGGAATTGCTCTATGCGGGCTCCATCAGTGCCGACATCACCCATAAGTGAGGCCTGACTTCCTGCTTGTTCCTGGAGAACACTTTACTACTCCCTGTTTCTTTGGCTTGCAACCCTGGGGTTGTCTTTGACTCCTCCCTCTCCTTCTCCACACACATCCAACTGATAGCTAAAACCTGTCGTTTCTTTCTCTGTAACATCTGCAACATTCGCCCCTTCCTTTCTGAACACACTACTAAGACACTTATCTACTCTTCGGTCATCTCCCGTATCGACTACTGCAGCCTCCTCCTTGCTGGTCTCCCTCTGAATCATCGTTCTCTCCTTCAATCTATTCAAAATTCATCCTAAATTCCCTGTCTTTCACATGTTACTATGGTTGGCAAGGGTGATGGATTGGCTAATGTGAAAAGCAGAGGAATTTAGGATGAGTCTGAAGAATGACATTATTGGAAAGGAAATAAATGTATGGGAAGTAGTGCACAAGGGCCTTTAGTTCAATCACATGGCATGCAGGGGTAATAGCTTCTAGGGATACCATCATCCAGGACAAGTGTTTGAGGAATGCTTGTACCATGAGCTCATACAGTGAGTGCCCATTAACTTGGATACGACGATGTCTCAAGCTGGAACTGGTGGTCACAGTGGCAATTTACTATTCATGGGTCCTTATATGAACTTAGAAATCCAGGGATGCTTAGAGATCATCTGGCCCTCAACTTCATAGTGGTATGCTGCTATTATTGCAAAGGCCACTGTTTGAAAGATGGAGAAGATACCCCTAATGGGCTGGAGAAGGGATTAAGTTGTTTGTTCAGGCATCACTGGAGAAAAACCGAGCCCATTAGAGGCCATAGGACTTCTTTGTTGATGACCTTCTGGACTTCACGCACCTCCTGGGAAACTGGCATGTCAGCAATCAATTTCCTTTCAATTTCTATGCTGTTAGAATGAAGGATTGTAGATTGGGATGGAGGAGCTAATCCTACTGCTGCATGAGAAGAGGAGATGGATTAGTTCCCTACAGCACAGGCTGTTACTACAGGAACAGGAGGAATGGGAACCAGACCTGTCTAGGCCATCTGGGAATTATGAGGGTCATTGCAGCTTTATCCTGTTGAATCTTCTGAAGTATTTGAGATAGAAGTGGAAAAAATGGAAAGGCATAAAGGAGGCCTGAAACCTAGGACAGGACAAAAAGCACCATGGTGATATCGGTTGGCAGCTGGCCTGAGAAAGATGGATACAGAACATTTGGCATTCTCTGGAAAATCCGGCAATGGAGAGTGCACAGTAGTGGCCAGCCGAGGGTATATATGTGTAGGGTCTCTTGACAGACACCAAGAACCTAATCCACCCTGTCTGATATAGAACATTGCTACCTGGTTGTCTATATGGATGAGAAGAGACAATCCTGCCATAGAGGTCGTAAAGGCACCCAAGGCATAAAAAATGGCTCTGAGCTTTAACTGGCTGATGTGAAGATGGCATTCCTTCTGGTTCATGCCCCCTGCATGTGATGGTGACTGATCTGTGCTTCCCAGCCCCAGGGAGATGCATCAGTGAGTGACTGAGCTGCAGGGATGGCTGCTGAAAAAGATAACCAATGGAGAAGATCTGAGGCCAAGTCCATCAAATGAGGCCCTTTTTGATGTTGGTGGTGGTTGTAACCTGCTTGAAGAGGAGCTGATACTCCCAGTTGCAGTGTTTTTATGAGGTGCCATTGGAGAAATCTCATGTGCCATCTGGTGTAATGGTTTCATATGGAGAGGCGCAGCCATATGGCTGAGGCGGCAGATAAAAGGTCTGTGCAGTGACTCCTTAAGCACTTGAGAAGATATGAGCTAGATAGATGATGATTTGCATTCTGTCCTCTGGAAGAAACACACTGGCCAAGACCATGTCGAGGTCTGCATTGATGTAACAGAGGAACTGGTGAAGATAGGAGATGAGACTTGGCCTCACTGATCAGAAGCCTCAAAGACCTGAGCAGTTCTATAGTGTTGGTTAGGATGGACAGCACCATAGTAGGGTTCTTGCCCAAGTGGAGTCAGTTGTTGAGGAATGGAAAGACAAATGGTCCACTCTCCAAAGATGCACTGCAAATGCTGCAAGATGCTTATCCCCATATTCCCATACACCCCCACCCCCTCTAGTGGTGTCACAGTACTATAGGGAGCACAGAAACTGTAGGCTCTAGTGTATCTTAAAGCATGGCCATTGTTTCAAGGAAAGCATAGTTACTCACCTGTAGCAGGTGTTTATTTTATTTATTTAGCAATGCTTATATACCATTTTTCACTGGGTCAAAGCAGAGTACATTCAGGTATGGTATACATTTCCCTTGTTCCTGAAGGGCTCACAACCTACGTTTATGCCTGAAGCAACGGAAGGTTAAGTGGCTTGCCCAAGGCCAAAAGAAGCAACTGTGGGACTAGAAACCCCAGTCCCTCTGTCCCATTATTGCTGCCCTCACAGGATTCAAACCCCTGGTCCTCTGGCCCAAGGCAACTTGGCCCAACCACTAGGCCGTAGACAGAGGAATAAGTCCTCACGTATGGGTGATTCCCCCCGATGGAGCCCCGTGTGGGAACACTCCCCTGCTTCCATTGGAAGCTTTTGGGAGGCTTCATCTGGCATATGCGCCCACCTTCCCGCCTGCTGCAGCACCATCTTCTCTCCAGTAAAAAAACAGAGCAATGAGAATAAAGGCAACTCCTTGGGGAGGTGGGAGGGTTGTGAAGACTTATTCCCGCTGTCCACAGAGAACACCTGCTACAGGTGAGCAACTACGTTTTCTCTGTGGACAAGCAGGAAGGTCAGTCCTCTTGTATGGGACTCCCAAGCTACAGGCTATTGAAAACAGAGGAGGTCAAGCCCAACAGGGGGAACAAAACTGGAGAACTGGAACAAACAATGTGGTAATCCCCTCAAGGGATCCGACTGATTCAACGTCTTGAACACATATCAACACTGAGAGGACTGTATTTGGTAGCCTGGATGGACAGAAGGGCTGGTGGAAAGGAGTTGAACCTAAGTCCCAAAGAGATGCTGAAGTACAGCTTGGCTAAAGTTGCTGAGACGTCAGGAATCCCCATCCAGACAGTAATGTGCTGTGAAAGTGGGAATGGAAGACCACGTCGCAGCCCTGCAAATCTCCTCCATGGAGACCGAGAGCAAGCTGGCCACCGATGTAGCCATGGCTCAGACATTTTGAGCCATGACATAACCTTCAAAGGCTCAGGCCTACATGGGAATGTGAAATAGATGGAGTCTGCTAGCCAAAGGGACAGTGTGTGTTTGAAGATGGCAGCGCCCAGCTTGCTGGGCTCAAACGAGGCAAACAACTGGGAGGAACGCCGGTGCACCTTTGTCCATTCGGGGTAGAAGACCAGGGTATGCTTGCAGTCAAGTATGTGCAGCATCGCCTCTCCACAGCTGGCATGAGGCCTGGAATGTGGAAACCATCTTAGGCAAGAAACGCGAATGCATTTGCAAAACCACCCGATTATGGTGGAACCGGGTGTATGGCCTATAGTTCATTGACACGGCAGGCTGAAGTGACCACCACCAGAAACAAGACCTTTCCAAATCAAGAACCTCAAAGGGCAGTAAGAGAGTGCTCACAAGCCACTAGAGGCTGGGCCGAGATGAGCTTTCCCTCAGAGCCACAATGGAAGGCCCCAATTATGCTCAGATAGACTTGGACCAAATTAGACTAGAGTCCGGCGTTTGAGAGGTGGAGTGGGACCTCAACATCATGCTCATGCAGCTTACGTAGCCGCCCTTCGAGCCGATGGCGACATGCTCGCTTCAGCACCTCTCCTGGAAGGTAGTCTTCCTGGTGGCTCTGACCTCGGCTCGGAGAGTCAGCGAACTCCAGGCCGTCATGGCTGAGGCTCCCTTCCCCAGGTTCTATGGTAACACGGTGGTCCTCCGTACCCACCCCAAGTTCCTGCCGAAGGTTGTCTCTGATTTTCAACTCAATCAGGAAATTGTCTTGCCGACTTTCTTCCCGAGACCTCATGCCAACCGGGTATCGACAGTTTTACATACACTTGACTGCAAGAGGGCTCTCGCCTTCTACTTGCAGTGTACCCAGGTTCATCGCAAGTCTGATCGACTCTTCGTTGCCTACGATCCCAACCGCCTGCGGCAGACAGTCACCAAGCATACCCTCTCCATCTGGGTGGCAGACTGCATCGCCTTTGCCCAGGTGAAGGCGGGCACCCTGCTGATTCGGCAAGTCACCGCACATGGCGTCTGGGCCAAGGCGGCTTCAGTGGCTTACCTACGCTCAGTGCCTCTGATGAACATCTGCCGGGCTGCGACCTGATCTTCAGTGAACACTTTCGTGTCGCACTACTGCCTGGAGAGGGAGGCCCACCAGGACAGCACCTTCGGCCAGGCTGTACTCCGTAATCTGTTCAGGGTATAAGCAACTCCTGCCTACCGAGAGCTCGTCCCCGAGGACTCGAGCTCCTTCAGGCATCGGCTTCTACTCATGGCTTCATGGAGGCGTTTTTGAACTACAGGTTCAGTAGCCTGTAGCTGGGGAGTCCCATAAGTGAGGACTGACTTCCTGCATGTTCCTGGAGAAAGCGTAGTTACTCACCTGTAACAGGTGTTCTCCAGGGACAGCAGGAATCAGTCCTCATTACCCTCCCACCTCCCCTGAAGAGTTGCTATTTTTGTCCTTCCTTTGCCATCTGCTTATTAGGGCTCTAGCTATGGGACCTGATTGAGCAAGATGGCACCTTTGGGTGGGAAGAGGACCATGCATGCATGGCAGCAATCCCAAAGGCCTTCTTTGAAAGCTGGGGAATTGCTCTGCGCGGGCTTCGTCGGTGCTGACGTCACCCATAAATGAGGACTGATTCCTGCTGTCCCTGGAGAACACCTGTTACAGGTGAGTAACTACGCTTTATCCTCAGAGATTGAGAAAAGAGGAAGGGGGGAGGTGGGTTTAGGGGGGAAAATAAGAAGCTCTGTTTTGGCCATATTCAGTTTCAAGTGGTGGTGAGACATCCAGGCAGCAATGTCAGATAGGCAGACAGAGATCCGGGCCTGGATTGCCAGAGAGATTTCAGGTGTATAGAGGTAGATCTGAGAGTCATCAGCGTAAAAACGGTACTGTATGGGAAGTAGTGGAGAGGAATTTAGGATGGTGGAATTTAGAATGTGGTTGTAAATGGAATTCACTCAGAAGAAAGGAAAGTGTGTAGTGATGTACCTCAGGGATCAGTCCTGGGACAGATACTGTTCAAAGTATTTGTGAGTAATAATTTCAGTTTGTTCATTGTAAACCGCCTTGATATCATGAAAGGCGGTATATAAGAAATGTGAAATAAATTAAATAAATAAAAAATATTGCGGAAGGACTGAATGAAAGAGTCTGCCTTTTTGCAGATGAGACAAAAATTTGCAACAGAGTGGACACTTCTGAGGAGTGGATATGAGGAAAGATCTAAAAACACCGGAAGAATGGTTTAATGCTTGGCAGTTAAGATGTAATGCAAAGAAGTGCAGTGTCATGCACTTGGGATGCAGAAATCCAAAGAAATCGTAGGCGATAGGGGGAGAGAGGTTAGTGTGCACAGACCAGGAGAAGGACCTCTGAGTACTAGTGTTTGTGTATCTCAGGATGGCGAAACAATGCGGCAAGGCAACCAAAGCCAAAAAGATGCCGGCTGCATACATAAGAGGAATAACCAGTAGAAAGGAGGAGGTATTAATGCCCCTGTACAAGTTGTTGGTGAGGCCTCACTTGGGGTTTTGTGCTCGGTTTTGGAGACCGTATCTCACAAAGTTTATAAAAAGACTTGAAATGGTTTAGAGGAAGGCAACCCAAATGATTTGGAGCCTCTGCTAGAAGACATATGAGAAGAGACTTGAAGACCTAAATATGTATACTCTAGAGGAGAGGAGGGGAGGGGAGATATGATACAGACCTTTAAATACCTTTAAATGAACAAACACCTTTTTCAAAGGGGGGGGGGGGAAAGCTGTAAAACTAGAGGGCATACGATAAAGCTGTAAGGCAGGCGGTAAACGTAAAAGCAACATCAGGAAATACTTTTTCACTGAAAGGGTGGTGGATACTTGGAATGCCCTCCTGATGGAGGTGCTGGGGGCAAATACAGTGATGGAATTCAAAATGCCATGGGACAGACACAGTGGATCCCTTTATAACAAAAGGATAAAATCAAAGCAAGTATCTTTTATACTCAATAAATAGAATGGGGCTGACCTGCACCAAGCAGCAGGTACAACCCTAAACACGGCCATAGAGAGAGGTGACCTGTGCAGAGCTGCAGTTACAACCACTCTAGCCACCTTACTGGGCAGACTAGATGGACCACATTGGTTTTATCTGCTGTCATATACTATGTTACTATGTAATGGACTCATCATATGAGCCAATGGTACAGACATCCCTCAAACACTTGTCCTGGATGACAGTATTCCTAGTAGCTGTTACCTCTGCATGCCATATTAATGAACTTCAGTCCCTTGTGCACTTCTTCCCACACATTCATTTCCTTCCCACTAAAGTCATTCTTCAGACTCATCCTAAATTCCTCTGCCTTTCACATTAGCCAATCCATCACCTTTCCAACTTTCTTTTCATTATTATCTCCAGGCCATGCAGAACCTGTGTCAGTCATCACAGCATTTTGTTACATTCAATCTGAACAACCTAGGACTCTCAGCAGCTGAAAAGACACTGGCTTCCTGGGTCGCAGCCTGTATTGCTTTTTGTCATGATGTTGTGGGGATACTCTTCTCCTGGGCGAATAACCCCACGGCAGCTTAGAGCCATGCCCACCACAGTAGCCCACCTATGTTACATTTCCCTGGAGGACATCTGCAAGATCACCTCTTGGTCAACAGTTCAGATCTTCACAAAACATTACTGCCTGGATTCTTCTTTGTCCAGAGAAAGTGCAGTCTGCTTTCCAAAATTTGTTTGTGCTGTAAATTTATTTCTACCACTCATGATGTCTCTGGGTCGCTACTAACGATTTGGATTTCTCTCCTTGGGTGACCCAAAGCACTGGATTGCCCATCAAGTGTGCCTGCATCTTCCCTGCTTGTCAATAGAGAAAGAAGTTGCTTACCTATAACGGGTTCTCAATAGACAGCAGGGGAATACAGCCATACTTTAACCTCTCACCAGAACCCCCATCTGGACAAAAGCAATCTGTATAGATAGTCATCTGCTTTGAAAAGACTTTGTGGAAGAGGGAGTGTCAGAGTGCACAGGAAACCCCCTGCACATGAGCGACTTTCAGAGTTTTTACACTGAGGCAGAGAAAAGCGCAGGGATCTGTCCAGACGATGCCGCCATCAACTGTGACTGCTTTCCCCTGCTGCCTATGGAGAACCCCTATTACAGGTAAGTAACTTCACTTTCGCTCTTCTCTGAACATTATAGGTACACTGTGTTGATCTTAATTTAGATCTTTGCATTTTTTATCGTTGCCTTGGCATAATCTAGCCAAGTAAAAAAGTTGAATCACCCCGGTTGTTTAAAGTTAAGCGCTGTCGAGTTTGTCGACTCCTAGTGACCCTCTGGATAGTTGACCTAAACTTTGTTCGGTCTTCAGCCAAGTGGCTCATTGTTGATAAAGTGGTATCCATAGCTGCTCTTATTGTATCGATCCATCTCATTGCCAGCCTTCCTCTTTTACGGTGACCGCCTACCTTGCCAAGCATTGTCTTTCTCCAGTGATCTCTCTCTTCGCATGATCTGTCCAAAGTATGAAAGTCAAAGTCGTGTCGTCTGAGCTTCTAAGGAAAGGTTAGGTTTGATCTCCTCTAGTACTGACTGGTTTGTTCTTCGGGCAGTCAATGATATACACAGTATTTGTCACCAGCACCATAATTCAAAGGCATCAATTTTCTTCCTATCTATCTTTTTCACTGTCCAACTTTTGCATCCATATGATGTTATTGAAAATACCATGGCCTGGACAAGTCGAATCCTTATATGGAGAGAGACACCTCTGCTCCTGAGAATCTTGTCCAGGTCCTTCATAACCACTCTACCAAGAGCAATACGTCATCTGATTTCTTGACTGCTAATCCTTTCTTTATTGATTGTTGATTCAAGTAAGTTAAAGCTGTCAATTATTTCAATTTCTTCTCCATCAATGATGAACTTAGTGATTTTGTCAGTTGTCAGGATCTTTGTCTTTTTAACATTAAGTTGCAGCCCATTTCAGGACTATGCTCCTTGATCTTGAGAAGCAAATGTTTCAAATCGTCACCACCTTCAGCAGTAATGTGGTATCATCAGCAAAGCGAAGGTTGTCAATGAGTCCTCCACCAATCCTCAAACCCTGACTGTCTTCACACAGTCCTGCTTCTCTAATGATCTGCTCCGCACATAAACCAAAGAGGTAGGGGGAAAGTATGCAACCTTGTCGCACACCCCTGCTATTTCCAAAACACTCTGTCCCTCCTAGTTCCACCCGAACTGCTGCCTCCCGATCAACACAAAGACTGTGCAAGAGAACGACCAGGTGTCTCAGTATACCCACACCTCCCAACGTGGCCCAGAGTTTCCCATGCTCCACACAGCCAAAAGCCCTGCTGTAGTTAGCAAAGTGCATATGGATATCCCTTTGGCACTCCTCCGTCTCTTCAAGGATCCACCTCAAATCTGCGTTAATGTCATCTCTCGTTCCTCGCCCCCTCCTGAACGTTGCTTGCACTTCATGCAGTTCTCATTCCAGGCATGGTTGTAGTCTCTGCTAAATGATCTTGAGTAGAATCTTGCTGGCATGTGGGATCTGAGTGATTGTGAGATAATTTCCACAGTCAGTCGGGTCACCTTTCTTCAGCATTGGTATAAACACAGATCTTTTCTAGTCAGTTGGCTATGAATTTGTCTTCAAAATTTCCTGGCAGAGCCTTGTAAGCATGGTAACAGCTTCATCCGATTCCTGTAATACTTCAATGGGAATGCCACCAATGCCCGGTGCTCCGTTCCCTGAAAAGGCCCCCGATGCTGCTTCAACCTCTTCCCTCATCACCAATGGTTCCTGATCATAAGGTACAGGTTGAAACGACTGCTGGTCCACTCGATCTTCACAGTACAATGACTCTGCATATTCTCTCCCCCCCCCCCCCGATCCCCTCAGCATCATTCAACACGGATCCCTGAGCATCCCACAGCATTCCAATTTGAGGCTGGAGCTTTTTCTCTAACTCTCGTAGCTCTAGAAAAACTGTTCTTGTTCTTCCTCCAATAGCCGCTGACTCCATTTCCATGTATGTGTCACTGCAGTACCTCTCCCCATCCAATCCCACTGCACATCGGAAATCTAAGGTTGAGTTATGCAATTGCCTCTCCTTCTCCCCTGACCCCAGCTTCTCTGCGTCTCTGGACAACCTCCAGAGCCTCTTCAGTCATCTACTTTGCTTGTTCTCGCCCTCCCACGCCATGCAGAGACTTATTGCTTTCTTCCAACACAGCCTTCTTGATGTCATCCCCTAACTCTTCTGGAACTCTGCCATTCATATCCAAAGCAGCAAATCACTTTTTTTCAGGCAGTCTTTAAATTCCAATGGCACACTGTCAAGGTCATATCCTGCCACATTCATGAGCTGCTTGCTGTTTTTCAACTTTAGCTTGAGCCTGCATACTTTGGTGATCTGTACCACAGCCCCAGGCTCCGTCCTTGTTGATGTCATTGAGCTTGTCCATCGTTGTCCACTGATGCAGTCAATCCGATTTCTGTACAATCCATTGGGTGAAGTCCAAGTGCACAGTCGGCGCCTGCGTTGCTGGAAGAAGTCTGAAATGAATAGATTGGTCCTGCAGAACTCCTCCAGTCCTTCTCCAGCTTCGTCCCTGCTGCCAAATCCATATCCTCAAACCACCCTGCCCTCCTCTCTGTCTCCAACATTTTGCATTCCATTCACCCATGATCACCAGGATATCCTGTTTGCATGTTCTGTCAACCCCAGCCTGTACCTGTTCATAGAACTCGTCTCCCTCTTCCGCAGCCATCGTTGGGGCATACACCTGAATCACATTTGTGTTGTTGGGCTTTCGTCATAGACAAATAGAAATCAAGCGTTCACCGACTGCATTGCATTTCATCACAGCTCCCACAAGTCTCTTCCTAATCACAAATGCAACACCACCTCTTCTCTGTCCTTCATCTCCAGCATAGTAGACCATATGATCATCAGATGCAAAACGCCCAAAGCCAGTCCATTTTAGTTCACTGACACTCAACAGATCAAGTTGTACACATTGCATTTCATTCTTGACCATCTCCAACTTCCTTTGATTCATGCTTTGTAAGTTCCATGTCCCAATATGTAAGATATTTTTGCAACTTCTGACTCTCTTCATGTGCAGCTACATCAGCAGATCCAACCACATCATAAATGCTGGCTTTACTCCTCGAAGTCTTCAGCTCATCCCCAGTAGCCATTTGAGTGTCTTCCAACCTGGGGGATCTCATCTTCCAGCACTATAGTGCAATTTGTTTTGTGACTATCTATTGGGTTTTCATGGCAAGATACAGAAGTAGATTTGCCAAGCCTTTCTTCCATGCAGTTAATTCCAGTGGTGTTGCATTTGTCACAGAAATATGATTCTCCACTTCAACATTGTCCCATTCTGCTGCTGCCCAGATGGGTGGTTTGTCTTAGCCTGGCACCTCAGCTGAGACCTGTCTATCTTGGGAGACCCTACCAGTAGCTAAACCACTTATTGCTTAGCTTTCAGCATCACTGATGCACACAGGTTTTTACAGCACGACAAGCTGCAAACCAAGTGTTTAAAGTATTTTTCTTTTATCCATTTAATGCACTGTATAAATTATGCTATGTATTTTATAATTTTACTTGTATAATTTTATTCTATGTATTTTATGAATTTTTATGTATTTTATCAATTGTACACCGCTTTGATTACCCAGAAAGGCGGTCATATCAAATAAATAAACCTAAACCTAAAGATTTTCCGTTTAAATTATATTTTCTAACAGTTTAGGCATGTCTGAAGAGCTGGAGATGTCACATGATCAAGGGTATCTGTTGTCATTTTGCTAAATACTCCCATGTATCATACATCTGATTAGTGTTGAGACTAACACTTATTGGCCTTCTGTAGCCTTATTTTAACTGTTTACTGTGAAGAGATTCCAGAAGAAGGGGATGCATATTGCTTTAGAAGAAGTAACATAGTAACTGATTGTCTTGTCTTAGATACATTTTGTGTTTACAAGAAAACTACTTTTGGTCTTTCTCCATGTGCCTAGGCCAGTCTGATTACTGAATATGCAGCGGTCGTTCAGCCTGTTCAGGTGGCCTTTCAGCAGCAAATACAAGCCCTTAAAACACAACATGAAGAATTTGCCAGTGGTTTAAAGCAGCAGCAGCAGCAACAGCAGCAGCAGCAGCAGCAGCAGCAACAGCAGCAGCAGCAGCAGCAACAGCAGCAGCAGCAGCAACAGCAGCAGCAGCAGCAACAGCAGCAACAGCAACAGCAGCAGCAGCAGCAGCAACAGCAGCAGGAACAAATACAGATCCCAGTGCTTGAGCCTGAAACTCAGCCACCAGCACCTCCCCCAGCTCCAGTTCCCCCCACACAGCCAGGTATAATATTCGGTACTGCTAAGAATTTGGTTGACATTAAGAGTTTAGTGTAATTTTCCTTATAACAGATGTGGAATTAGGGCTTGAAATAAATTCTGATCTCCAGGAACAAGCAGGAATGAGTCTTCACATATGGGTACGTCGGTACTGACGGAGCCTGCACGGGAATGCTGCCCAGCTTCCAATCAGAAAGCTTTTGGCAGCATCCCTTGCGCCTGTGCACTGACTTCCCGCCTTCTCCAGAGCCTCTCTTCAGTTTTCGTTTTTCCGCGGAGCCAACAGGACGTCCTCCTGTCACCGCAGAAACTTTTCTTTTTTTAAACTTAAATTACTCTAGTTTTTTTTGTTTTCTTGTGGTTGCGGCTATTTCCCCGCCGCCACCGATACCTCCGGTGGATTTTTGACTAAATTCTGAGAAATTTTTTCTTCAGTTTTTGTCCCTTAACTTGTTGGGCCTACAAGGCCTCCTCATTATGGAGCCTTCTTTTCCTAAGAAGTGCATTCGATGTGGAAACACCTGTTTCTTTTTAGACACCAATAGTTGGTGTCTCAACTGTGTGGGTCCTGACCCCTTTTCCCCTGACTTGTCAGGTGATAATTCTGTGAGGAAACCTTCAGTTTTTAGAGTTTCCCTCGATAAAGTTTTTTCCTCGGCAGTGAGGGTACCCGGTTCCTCCACTTCACAGGATCAGGTAACCCACAAACAGTCTGTTAAAACTAGTCAATGCTTGAGTGGTATGTCCCATGCCCAGCATGGTGACGGCTCTGGCCTTACCCTCAAGAATCCATTGGCATTACCCCTGTGGGAGTCTTCGGGCTCCAAAGCGTTAAAGGGGTTTCAGGTTGTTCCTGGGGCTCACCCCTCACAGAGAACATACCTGAGCCATGCTCGGGGGTGGTATCCGCTTCGAGTGGTACCGTGCCTCCGGCATCGGCACCGGTGTTGAGTGTTCCACTCTTCACCAGGGATCGTCATCGGGCATCCTCGGTACCTTCGGGACCGATCGATATGCACCCGATGGACTTCCCTCGATCCCAGCCATGTACGGTGCGGGTCTCCGCTTCGAGCGGTACCGATACCCCGGCATCGGCGTCGAGTGTTCCACTCTTCACCAGGAATCATCCTCTAGCATCCCCGGCGCCTTTGGGACCGGTCGATGCGATACGGATGGACATTTCCATATCTCGGCCATGCTCCGAGTCGGTACCGGCTTCGATCGGTTCCGATTCCCCGGCATCGACACCGGTGTGCAGTAACGTACTCTTACCAAGAGCTTGTCATGGGGTATCCTCGGTACCTTCGGGACCGATCGATGTAACCCAGACTACCTTACCGGAATCGGCATCGTCGATACTACCATCGGCGTCGGTACCCTCGAGACATGCATCGATAGACTCGCTTCCTTCGATGCCGAGTCTTGAATCGATATCTAGTCTCGAGGACTGGGTACTGACGCGTCCCGGAATCGACTTCTGTCGTTTCCAGACTTCAACTGCGGGTACATCAGTATCGATGTCGATGTCTGTTCTTGCATCGATTCCACCGATGTCTAGTTTAGAACCCATACCTGGGTTTCTCTCTTCACACCACTGTACATCCTCTGGTGCTCAGCCTCTTCCTTTAGCCCTACCAGGGATAGTTCCCATAGATCAGTCTTTTCAGGCTTTTCTCCAGGATATGGCAACCTTTCTTAATATCTCTATCCCTGGTTGTGATGCTACTCATCGCTCACTGGCACGAATGGAAAACATGATGCTTCCTTTACATCCTGCTCTGCAGGATCTCCTTCTGAGGGTCTGGAAATCACCCTTATGGCTTCCTCTAGTTTCTACAGCCACTGAGGTTCGGTACCGGGTGCCACCCTCTCCAGGGTTTCAGAAGCCTCAACTTTCTCATCGTTCCCTTGTAGTGCAATCAGCACTAAGGAAGGTTAAGAGCAAGAAGAAGCATTCTTCTTATCCGCCAGGTCGTTCTTCAAGAACACTTGATGCTTTTGGTCGTCAAGCCTTCCAAACATCTATGCTGGCCTCCAGAATTCTTTCCTATATTTTTCACATGAGTCTAACACTCCAGGAGGTCACGGAGAAATTGTCTCTCTTGACCCCTTTTTTGCCAGAGCCCAAGGCTACTGATTATTCCTTGCTCATCAATCACAGCTGGAATATATCGTGGTTCCTGTCTCGTGCTTCTATAGACTCTTTTGAGTCCGTTAGCAGATCCTCTGCTATTGCCATTGCAGCACGTCGCAGAGCCTGGCTTGAAGCTTCAGACTTGAGCAGATGGGCACAAACTGTGCTGGCTCATTCTCCTTGTACAGGAGAAGGTCTCTTCAATAAGGAGGCTTTACGTCAGGTTGCTCAATGTTCCACTGACTCTCCTTCCACTAAGGACCGTTATAAGCCACCTCCTTCTTTAAGGGGTAGGAAATGTCCTACCAAACCGTCTTTCCCTAAGAAAAGAAAGTTTCATTCATCTCCTGCCCATCATTCGGCTATACCCAAACAGGGGACGCCTCAGCCTAGTCTGAAGTCCTCCAGCTCTGGCCAGTCTCAGTGTTCCCAGCAACCATAGGAACTGGGAATGGTAATCTACAGTTCATTTCTACCCATTAGAAGTTTATTCACTGTGCTTTTCTTTTTCAGTGTACTAAGATGTCGGGAAATTCTTGTTCAGGGACTGTAGACTTCTCCTCTTCCTACTCCCTAGAAGAGCAGTTGCAACTATCCCCTGATAGTTCTGTCCCAATTTGAACATTTTTTCCTTCCGTTGACTTACTATAAGGGTACGTCACTCTCCAATTACTTGCTCTACCCTCTCTACAGGAATTTTTTCCTGATTAAGGGGTACCATACTGAAAAGCTTCTCTAGCAAGCTTATTCCTCTCCTTTTTTTTTTTTTTTAACTCTTATTCTTAATATGCACAGTACAATCTCTGCTGTTTCTGTCAGCAGCTGTGCCTGCAGGAGTTACAGTGCTTATATTACTGGTACTGTTTTAAGTTCCAGTCCCTTGTTCAAATTTTTGTCTAGCCTCAGTAGTGATTCCAAGCTACTCCTCAGCTATCTTGGATCCCCCTACTTTTCCGGCTTTTTCACATTGTTCTCCCCATCTCCTCTCTTAGGATAAGGCAACACACCTGACTTCGGTCAGTTTATCTCATCTTTCTCCTGCACAGTGCTCTCTGCACTCTCAGAGAAACTTTCTACTATGAGGGCCTTGCTTTAGAGCATTGACCTTATCTCTGAAGCTTCTCTATTAGTAGGGAAAAGCTTCTAATCCCTTCCCATGCCGGTGAGGGTTCTCCACACCCTCTGGCCTGGGCTATTTACGTGACATATATGTTCTTCTGCGTGAAAATCCAAGGCTGATGTTACCGCATACTACCTCTGGGTCCCTCTAGTAGGTCCCTCTGGTATCTTCTTTACGTTCTGTACATCTGCCATGTCAGTGTTCTATAGAACTCCCGCCTTGTTCTTTACAGACTGCTATTATCATCTGTTCTCACGCAAACATCACGGTTATCTTGCTAGATTGCCTTCCTGCATCCCTTTAATCCACAGAAATAGATTCTCTATACATATCCCAAGTGGGTTCACTCTCTTGTAGGGCGGAGAATCTTTTTCTTTTATATTCCCCATATACAACTTATGGGGCTATGGGGTAGACATGTATCTTCAACCTTTTGTCTTGTATGTAGCATCTCCATATCTGTCTACATACCCATATCATTACCCTGGTGGTGCAAAACCCTGCCCCACAAGATGTATATATATTTAGGTATATCATATCTATATATATGTATTTTGATACATTTCTCCACCCATATCCTAATATACACATGGGAACATATGTATATATCTATCTATCTATCTATCTATATATATATCTATATATATATATCTATATCTATATATATGTATGTATATATAGGTGTCTATTGGCAGACTTATTAAGGGTTGATATGTCTTACACACTATCACCCTCACTGTCTATCCTAAATTTTTTACCTTCTAGAGGTTTTAGACAGTCTGTCGCCCTACTTTGCATACCATATTACGATGCAAAAACTGTTATGCACCAATGACCACCATGGTGCTAACATCTCCCATTTTTTCTTTTAGTCATTAAAGCATCGAGCTTCAATATTTTTCCTATCTCTCGCCAGCTAGGAAAAATAGTGTACAGCTTTATCTTCAGTACACAGCCGTTCTCCTTGGGAATACGGGGTTTTTCCAATCCCCCTCTTCCTGCCAGGACTGGGCTAGTTCTCCAACTCCGTCAGTCGTCTTCCTTTAGTCCTCAATGTTAATGACTCTATGCCTAAAAGGAGTTTTCAGCTTTTTCCCATAAAGCTTTCCATTGAAGACCTGACGTCTAATCTTAACCAGTTGACACCTGGAACGTCTGCTACATCCAGGTCTCGACCTTCATCCTCACTGCTGTGAGGTCACCTTGAAGATTCCGCCACTGCTTATCCAGTAGACTCCATCATGCTCTCTACTTCCTACAATACAGTAGGTAAGCTGCCTCTTTTAAATGTACATTAAATGTGTTTTAATGCTACTTATCATATATACCAAGGACTTCCCCCTGTAGTCCTTGGCTATGCTGTTTCTTTCCTCACAGCTCCTTTATTGTCAACTCCTACCCTCCATCCCACATTGGATGCCGGGGATTCCTGGAGACAAAATGCACCCCTGGTCCAGGCTCCTGCATTTTTATGGGATCTCCCCCTGGCATCTCCAGCTAGGGAGTTCCCATATGTGAAGACTCATTCCTGCTTGTTCCTGGAGATAGCACAGTTACTTACCTGTAACAGGTGATCTCTGGGAACAGCAGGAATAAGTCTTCACAACCCTCCCACCTCCCCTAGGAGTTGCATCTCTTTATCTTCTTCCTTTTCTCTCCTCACCTTTGAAACTCAACTGAAGAGAGGCTCTGGAGAAGGCGGGAAGTCAGTGCGCAGGCGCGAGGGATGCTGCCAAAAGCTTTCTGATTGAAAGCTGGGCAGCATTCCTGTGCAGGCTCCGTCGGTACCGACGTACCCATATGTGAAGACTTATTCCTGCTGTTCCCAGAGATCACCTGTTACAGGTAAGTAACTGTGCTATCTCCAGGAACAAGCAGGAATGAGTCTTCACATATGGGTACGTCGGTACCGACGGAGCCTGCGCGGGAACGCTCCCCAGCTTCCCAAAAAGGAAAGCTTTTGGGAGCATCCCACAGCGCCTGCGTGCTGCCTTCCCGCCTTTCCTAACCATCTCTCCTCAGTTCTTCTTTGCCGCGGAGCCAGCAGGTCGAGCCCTGTCACCGCTGAAGAAGTTCTTTATTTTATTTTATTTCTTTGGTCGCGTGTCTGCCTTCCCCGACTCCGGACCGGTACCGCCGGTCTTTTTCTCTCTCTTTCTTTCTTTCAAAAAAAAAAAGAAAAAAAAATCTATATTTTCTTCACATAGTGTATTTTTCCTCTTGGACCTCAGGGCCTACAAGAAAATTTTCCTCATGGAAAAACCAGCCTCCGGGTTCAAGAAATGCACTAAGTGTAGCGGTACTATTTCTGTTACAGATACTCATGAATGGTGCCTTAAATGTTTGGGTCCTGAACACTCCATTCCGGATTGTCCCTCCTGCTCTCTAATGTCTAAACGGGGTTTACAGAACCGAGCAGCTAAGCTCCATGTGCTGTTTCCCGCTGATGCAGCATCGACATCTTCCAGGTCTTCTCCTGATGGATCTCAGGTAACCAAACATAAATCTAGCAGGTCCTCGAAGGGTAGATCTCCCTCTAAGCATCGAGATGCCTCCGGGCTTGCCCTCGAGGATCCTGCACCAGCAAAACAACCCCGGCGGGAAGCTCCGGCTTCCAAAGCTCCTCCTATGGGGTTACAGGTTGACATCGATGGCACGGCCTCGACCGATCACCTGTTAGAATGCTCTGGGGTACCGGCACAATCTCCCGGTACCGAATTCCAGGCATTCATGGCGTCGATGGATCAGAATGTTCTGTCCATGCAGCGGGCTATTACGGCCTTCATTCAAGCTGCGACGCCACTGGTACCAAAACAAACTCCGTTATCGGTATCGGCTCCGGCACCAGCGCCGATACCGGTACCGACTACATCAACATCGACCAGGATACCGGCTGCTGCGGTTCCTTGTCCTGGGCTGCTTATCGGTACCGATCCGGTAGCGGGGACGCCCGATGTCGATACTGTTCGATAAGCGTATTGAGCGTTGGAAGAGCACCCTGACAGGCGATACTTCGATTCCTCTGATGATTCTGATACATCAGACGAGTCTCCTGAAGTATCCATAGCCCTTCCTGAAGAGCCTTCTTCTCCAAAAAGAAGAATGTCTCCTCCAGAGGACTTGTTCTTTCAAGACTTCATAAGAGAAGTAGCTAAAGGACTTTCTATTTCAGTAACCTCTGAATCAGAGCCTAGAG
This sequence comes from Ichthyophis bannanicus, assembly GCA_033557465.1. NCBI lineage: Eukaryota > Metazoa > Chordata > Amphibia > Gymnophiona > Ichthyophiidae > Ichthyophis > Ichthyophis bannanicus. Next base: position 249,396,661 of record CM066039.1, on the reverse strand, counting down.
CAAAAAAATTGGATATTTTAGGCTATTCTAAGGCTCCTAAAGAGGCAGTCACCTTACCAATTCATGAGATTCTTTATGAACACATGATTGATCTATGGGAGACTCCTCTCACTCTCTCTCCTCATTCTCGCAGATTGGACACTATGTATCGTGTTCCTCCCTGTCCTGGATTTCATAAAACTCAGCTTCCTCACCATTCCATTGTGGTGCAGTCAGCTTTGAAAAGGATAAAGAGTACAAAGAGACACTCTTCTGCTCCTTCAGGAAGAGAATGCAGGACCTTGGATGCTTTTGGTAGGAAAATCTTCCAAGCCAGTATGCTTATTGCCAGAATCAACTCATATAGTCTATCTCCAGGAACAAGCAGGAATAAGTCATCACATATGGGTACGTCGGTACCGACGGAGCCCGCGCGGGAAAGCTCCCCAGCTTTTCAGATTAAAAGCTTTTGGGGCCTCCCACTGCACATGCGCGCTGCCTTCCCGCCTTCCTGACCAGCTCTCGTCAGTTTCTTTTTTTCTGCGGAGCCAGCAGGTCGTGTTCCTGTCACCGCTGAAGAAATTGTTAATTTTATTGTTTTCTTTAGACCGCGTACCTGCCTTCCCCATTCTGAAACCGGTACTGCCGGTCTCTCTTTCTTTCTTTAAAAAAAAAAAAAAATATATATATATATATATATTTTTCTTTTCTTCAGCACAGCTTGGTACTTTGTTAGGCCTTCAGGCCTACACAAATTCTCCTCATGGAGAAGCCAGTTCCTGCTTTTAAAAAGTGTACCAAGTGCAGTGCTGTCATTCCTGTTACAGACACCCATGAATGGTGTCTTAATTGTTTAGGACTTGACCATTCCATACCGGACTGCCCATCCTGCTCCCAGATGTCGAAACGTGGATTGCAGAACCGGGCCAACAAGTTCCATGTGCTGTTTCCTTCAGAAGCATCACAGTCATCCAGGTCTTCCTCTCCGGATGGATCTCAGGTAAACAAAACTCCAGTGGGCAAATCCTCTAAAAGCAAATCTCTTTCTAAAGATCGAGAGGCTCTCAATTCTGAGTTCGAGGATTCTGCCCAGGCCAAAAAACCCCGGCGGGAGGTTCCGGCCTCCAAAGCAATCTTGGGGTCACAGGTTGACATCGATGGCGCGGCCTCGACAGATCACCTGTTGTGCTGCTCTGGGGTACCGGCCCATACCGGTACCGACATCCAGGCAGCAGTGGCGTCTATGGGCAATACTGTCCAAGTCATGCAGCAGGCCATTCTGGCTTTTATTAATGCTGCTACGCCCTCGGTACCGCGGCCAGCGGTACCGGGTCCGGTTCCGGTAATGGCTTCCATACCGGAACCGAGGCCATCGTCTTCCAAACGCAGATCGGTTCCGCATGCCGGATCCGGGCTTTTGCCCGGTACCGATCCCATACCCGGTACGCCCGATGTCGATACCGAACGGTATGCGTATCGTGCGTTGGAAGCACATAGAGGATACTCTGCTTCTTCAGAGGATTTTAACTCCTCTGATGATTCTGATGAGTTCTCCCTTGATCTTCCTGAGGAGCCGCCTTCTCCTAAAAGGAGAATGTCTCCACCAGAGGATTTGTCCTTTCAGGACTTCATCATAGAAATAGCTAAAGATCTTTCTATTGCTTCATCCTCTGAAAAGGAACCCAGATCAAAGAAACTGGATATTTTAGGATACTCTAAGTCTCCTAAAGAGGCAGTCACCCTGCCTATCCATGAAATCCTTCAAGAACACTTTATGGACTTATGGGAGGCTCCTCTAACATTGTCTCCTTCTTCTCGCAGGATGGACACCATGTACCGTGTCCCCCCTTCTCCTGGTTTCCAAAAAACCCAGTTGCCTCACCATTCTATTGTGGTGAAGTCTGCAATGAAGAAGATAAAGAGTACCAAAAGGCACTCTTCTACTCCTCCAGGGCGAGAATGTAAGACTCTAGACTCTTTTGGCAGGAAAGTTTTCCAGGCTACTATGCTTATAGCCAGGATTAATTCCTATAGTCTTTACATGGGCATGTTTCTCAGTGAAAAAGCTCTAAAAGTTCGGCATTTTGCCCCCTTCATCCCTGAGGATAAAAGGGAGGAGTTCATTTTCTTAGTGAAACACCTTTTGGATATTTCAAAGTTCTCCAACAGGGCAGCTTTTGATTCCTTTGAGGGTGCTGGTAGGGCTTCGGGCATTGCTATAGCAGCCCGACGTCTTGCTTGACTCCAGGCTTCTGATCTAGAACCTTGGGTCCTAGATGGCTTACGGAATCTGCCCTGTACAGGTGAGAACTTATTTGGTGAGGAGTGGCAAATTAAGGCCACTCAAATGGACGCAGAAAATGCCACCTTAGATAGACTTTCTAAGTCTACCTCCACTCCTGCCAAAAAGAAGTCTTTTAAGAGGCCTTATTACAAAAAGTCCAGATTTTCCACAAATACTGGCCAACAATCCTCTCAGCCTCGTTTTGCTGCTAAACGTCAGCAACCTAAACAGGCAAGGTCAAAGCCTGCGGCGTCTGCTACGCCTCAGCAGGCTCAACCCCCTCAGGGGTTTTGACTTGCCCCTAGAGAACTTAACTTTTCTGGCTCTAGAACAACCAGAGCCCCTCACCATACCCGGAAGGTTAGCTCACTTTGCTCCCAGATGGGAGCAAATTACATCAGAGCAATGGACCCTCTCTATCATCAGAGAGGGTTACAAACTCCATTTTTCCGACCTTCCTCCTTATACTATGGTGAGGCAGTTCAATTCTCCCCCATCTCTCCTGACCCTCTTGGGTCAGGAAGTCTCCTCCCTCCTTGCCCAAGGGGCAATAGAGGAGGTCCCTCTTCTTCAACAGGGGACGGGATTCTACTCCCCTTATTTTCTAATACCAAAGAAGACAGAGGGCTTCAGACCAATTCTAGATCTGAGAGAATTGAACAAATTTCTTTTCAAGGAGAAATTCAAAATGCTTTCTCTGGGCATTCTCCTTCCATACCTTCAGAGTCAGGATTGGCTTTGTTCTCTAGACCTAAAGGATGCGTATACACACATACTCATCCACCCATCCCACAGAAAATACCTTCGATTTCTGTTTCAGGGACAACATTTCCAGTACAGAGTACTCCCCTTCGGTCTAGCCTCTGCTCCAAGAGTGTTCACCAAATGCATGGCAATCGTAGCTGCCTTTCTAAGAGGCCTGGGAATTTTCATATTCCCATACCTGGACGACTGGCTCATCCGAGCTCCATCTCAGTCCCAGGCCCAAATTTCCCTGGACCGCACAAGGCGTCTTCTGCAGTAACTGGGACTGGTAGTAAACCTTCCCAAGTCTCAACTAATCCCTACTCAGTCTCTCGAGTTCATAGGGGCCCAGTTAGACACCATCACTGCGAGGGCCTACCTGCCTCAGCTCAGGGCCCAACGCCTGCTGAGTTTGGCCTCCCAAGCTCAGTCCAGCAGTCATTTGACAGCCCGGGAAATGCTGCGACTTCTGGGCCACATGGCCTCCACGGTACATGTGGTGCCCTACGCTCGTCTGCATATGAGAGCAGTTCAATGGACCTTGGCCACCCAGTGGACTCAAGCATCTGGAGCGCTCTCCGACCAAATACTCACCTCAAGCCGTCTGTTTTGGTCCCTCCAATGGTGGACATCCACCAAGAATCTGTTGTTGGGGGTCCCCTTCCAACCTTTGTTGCCCCAAGCAACCCTCACAACAGATGCCTCCCAGACAGGGTGGGGAGCTCATCTTCAGAACCTCTCCACTCAGGGCACTTGGTCTCCACAGGAGACCACCCTTCATATCAACCTCCTGGAACTGCGAGCAATTTACCTTGCCCTCAAGGTCTTCTATACCCTCCTTGTCAACCTGACTGTCCTAGTTCAGACAGACAATCAGGTAGCCATGTTCTATATAAACAAACAAGGAGGGACAGGCTCTCTGTCGCTTTGCAACGAAGCTCTCAGATTATGGGCCTTCGCCAGAGAGCATCAAATTCACCTTCTTGCAGTGTATCTTCCAGGAGTTCAAAACTCTCGTGCGGACAGACTCAGTCGAGTTCTGCTTCCACACGAATGGTCCCTACATATGGACCAGATACGCAGAATCTTTCAGGAATGGGGGACCCCGGACATAGACCTCTTTGCAAGTCCGTGGAATGCCAAACTTCCCCGGTTCTGTTCCAGAACTCAGTGTCAGGGAGCTCAGGCCCACGATGCCTTCCTCCTGCATTGGGGTCAGGAATTCCTCTATGCCTTTCCACCCATTCCTCTAATATCCAAGACTCTGTTCAAGCTCCAGAGGGATCACGGGACTATGATCCTCATAGCTCCCCGCTGGCCACGCCAGGTGTGGTTCCCTCTACTTCTGCATCTCTCCCAGGGATCCTCCCTGGACCTGGGAGCTGCGCCAGACCTCCTGTCTCAGGAGAAGGGGACTTTGTGGCACCCAAACCCCAAATCCCTACATCTCAGAGCTTGGTTACTGAAGGCCTAAGTCTTCAAGACTTTAATCTTTCTCAGCCTGTGAAAGATATCCTTCATGCCTCTAGGAAACCTTCCACGAGGCGTTCTTATGCTTTCAAATGGAAGCGTTTTTCCATTTGGTGTGCTCAGCAGGGTCTTGACCCTCTAGCACTTCCTTTGAATTCCCTCTTGGACTATTTCTTGCATCTTTCAAATGCAGGCCTTAAGACGAATTCAGTAAGGGTCCATTTGAGTGCTATTGCAGCATCCTTAAAACCTATAAATGGACAACCTGTCTCCTCTCATCCTCTTGTTGCACGTTTCATGAGAGGCCTGACCCTAACTAAACCTCCCATCCGACCTCCCCGGTAGCATGGGATTTGAACCTAGTTCTAGGTCAGCTTATGAAGCCACCTTTTGAGCCTTTGGACTCTACCTCCTTCAAATTTCTTTCCTGGAAGGTTGTTTTCCTTATTGCAGTCACTTCGGCTCGCCGCATCAGTGAACTGCAGGCTTTAGTGGCTCATCCACCTTATACTAGGTTTCATCATGATAAGGTGGTCCTTAGGACGAATCCCCACTTTATGCCCAAAGTGGTCTCGCCTTTTCATCTTAATCAAGAGGTATATCTACCTGTCTTTTCCCCGGCTCCTCATGCATCCAGTGCAGAGAGGAACCTTCATACTCTGGATTGTAAAAGAGCTCTTGCCTTTTACCTCAACAGGACTCAACCACATCGAAAGTCTTCCCAACTTTTCGTGGCTTTTGATCCTTCTCATTTGGGACTTCCAGTCACCAAGCGTACACTTTCCAATTGGATCGCTCAGTATATTTCTTTTGCTTACCAGAGTAAGAACATTTCTCTGGAGGGCCATGTCACAGCTCACAATGTGAGAGCCATGGCCACTTCTATGGCTCATCTTCACTCTGTGTCCATAGATCAGATCTGTCGAGCAGCCACTTGGGCCTCGGTTCATACCTTCACAGCCCATTACTGCTTGGACAAGGACTCCCGCCGGGATGCCTTGTTTGGTCAGGCTGTCCTCAAACACCTGTTCCATACTTAAACAACTCCTGCCCACCTTCCCTGGATGGATGCCTGAGATCCATACGAAGATGGTTTACCCTTGGAGGGGGATCTCCCAGGCATCTTAGCTAGGGAGTCCCCATATGTGATGACTTATTCCTGCTTGTTCCTGGAGATAGCACAGTTACTTACCTGTAACAGGTGATCTCTGGGAACAGCAGGAATTAGTCATCAAAAGCCACCCACCTCCCCTAGGAGTTGTATCTCTATCTATCTATCTTCCTGTCCTCTCTCTCTATTGTCTCAGCTTTAAACTCGAACTGAGGAGAGCTGGTCAGGAAGGTGGGAAGGCAGCGCGCATGTGCAGTGGGAGGCCCCAAAAGCTTTTAATCTGAAAAGCTGGGGAGCTTTCCCGCGCGGGCTCCGTCGGTACCGACGTACCCATATGTGATGACTAATTCCTGCTGTTCCCAGAGATCACCTGTTACAGGTAAGTAACTGTGCTTTACATGGGTATGTTTCTAAAAGAAGTTGCAGAAAAGCTGCACACTTTCCTCCCTTTTCTTCCAGAGGAGAAAAGGGAGGAATTCCTCATTTGGCTTAAGCATACCCAAGACATTTCAAAGTTTTCCAACAGGGCAGCCTTTGACTCCTTTGAAGGTGCCAGCAGAGCTTCGGGCATTGCCATAGCTGCTCGCAGAATTGCTTGGCTCCAGGCTTCTGATTTAGAACCCTGGGTTCAAGATGGCTTAGGAAATCTTCCCTGTACAGGTGAAAACCTATTTGGCAAAGTGGCAAATAAAAGCCACTCAAATGGATGCAGAAAACTCTGCTCTGGATAGACTTTCAAAGTCAACCTCCATTCCTGCCAAGAAAAAGCCTTTTAAAAAGTCTTTCTTTAAAAAGGGCAGATTTCCTTCTACTTCTGGCCAACAATCTTCTACAGGTCGCTTTACCACTAAGCGTCAGCAACCTAAACAGACCAGGCCTAAGCCTACAGGGGCTGCTGCAACTCAGCAGGCCCAACCTCCTCAGGGTTTTTGACTTGAAGCTAGAGAACTTAGCCTTTCTGTCTCTAAAGCAGCCAGAGCCTCTCGCCATTCCAGGAAGGTTGGCTCATTTTGCTCCCAGATGGGAGCAAATAACATCAGAGCAGTGGACCCTCTCCATCATAAGAGAGGGCTACAAGCTTCATTTCTCAGACCTTCCTCCCCACACCATGGTGAGACACTTCAATTCTCCCACATCTCTTCTCGACCTTCTAGGTCAAGAGGTAGCTACCCTTCTTGCTCAAGGGGCAATAGAAGAAGTTCCTCCTCTTCATCAAGGGTCAGGGTTCTACTCCCCTTATTTTCTCATTCCAAAGAAGACAGGGGGATACAGGCCCATCTTAGATCTCAGAGAATTGTACAAATTTCTATGCAAGGACAAGTTCAAGATGCTTTCTCTGGGCACTCTCCTTCCATACCTTCAAAGTCAGGATTGGCTTTGTTCTCTAGATCTCTCAAGGATGCGTACACACATGTCCTCATCCATCCCTCTCACAGAAGATTCCTACGGTTTCTTTTCCAAGGAAAACATTACCAATACAGAGTCCTTCCTTTCGGTCTGGCCTCTGCTCCAAGAGAGTTCACCAAATGCATGGCAATTTTTGCTGCATTTCTACGCACTCTGGGAATATTTGTCTTCCCATACCTGGACGACTGGCTCATCCAAGCTCCATCCCAGTCAGAGGCCCAGATTTCCCTGGACCGCACAAGGCGCATTCTACAGTATCTGGGACTTGTAAACCTCCCAAAGTCTCAGCTCACCCTACTCAGTCCCTAGAATTCATAGGGGCCTGGTTGGATACCACTACTGCAAGGGCCTACCTTCCTCAGGCCCGTTGCCAACGTCTAGTGCAGTTAGCCTCCCAGATTCAGTCAAAGAGCCACTTAACTGCCCGGGAGATGCTACAACTGCTAGGCCACATGGCTTCCACAGTACATGTGGTACCCTATGCTCACCTACACATGAGAGCAGCTCAATGGACTTTGTCCACCCAGTGGACTCAAGCTTCAGGAGCTCTCTCAGACCAAATAGCGACCACCAAACGTCTCTTTTGGTCTCTCCAATGGTGGATATCCACTCAAAATTTGTTGCTGGGGTCCCCCTTCCAACAGTTGCTGCCCCAAGCAACACTCACAACAGATGCCTCCCAAACAGGTTGGGGAGCCCATCTACAGGACCTCTCCACTCAAGGCACTTGGTCTCCACAGGAGACCTCTCTTCATATCAACCACTTGGAGCTTCGAGCAGTTTTTCTAGCTCTCAAGTTCTTTCATACCCTCCTCAGCTACTAGACAGTCCTCATTCATACGGACAATCAAGTAGCCATGTTTTACATAAACAAACAAGGAGGAACTGGCTCTCTGTCGCTTTGGAACGAAGCTTTAAGATTGTGGGCCTTCGCCAGAGAGCATCAAATCCATCTCCTGGCAGTATACCTCCCAGGAGTCCAAAACTCTTGGGCAGACAGACTCAGTCGAGTTCTGCTTCCACACGAATGGTCCCTGCACATGGATCAGGTACTCAGAATCTTCCAAGAATGGGGAACCCCGGACATAGACCTCTTTGCAAGTCCGTGGAATGCCAAACTTCCCCGGTTCTGTTCCAGAATTTCGTGTCAGGGAGTTCAGGCCCAAGGATGCCTTCCTCCTTCATTGGGGTCAGGGCTTCCTGTATGCATTTCCACCCATTCCCTTGATTCCCAAGACTCTGTTCAAACTCCAGAGGGATCAAAGATCTAATAGTTCCACGCTGGCCGCGCCAAGTGTGGTACCTCTACTTCTACATCTCTCCCAAGCACCCTCCCTGGACTTGGGAGCTGCTCCAGACCACCTGTCCCAGGAGGAAGGGACTTTGTGGCACCCAAACCCCAAGTCCCTACACCTCAGAGCTTGGTTACTGAAGGCCTAGACCTTCAAGACTGGAATCTTTCTCAACAAGTGAAGGATATCCTCCATGCTTCCAGAAAACCTTCCACCAGGCGTTCTTATGTTTTTAAATGGAAGAGCTTTTCCATTTGGTGTGCTGAAAAGGGTCTTGACCCTCTTGCACTACCTTTAAATTCTCTGTTAGACTATCTCCTGCATCTTTCCAATGCAGGCCTTAAAACGAATTCAGTAAGAGTCCATTTGAGTACTATTGCAGCATCCCTTAAGCCCATCAATGGACAACCTATTTCCTCTCATCCTCTCATTGCAAGATTCATGAGAGGCCTAACTTTGACTAAACCTCCCATTAAGCCTCCTCCGGTGGCATGGGACTTAAATTTGGTTCTTGGTCAGCTTATGAAGCCAACTTTTGAACCCTTAGCCACTACCTCCTTGAAGTTTCTTTCCTGGAAGGTTATTTTCCTCATTGCAGTCACTTCAGCTCGCCGCATCAGTGAACTGCAGGCATTAGTGGCTATTCCACCTTATACAAGGTTCCATCATGATAAGGTAGTCCTTAGGACAAATCCACACTTTATGCCTAAAGTGGTCTCACCTTTTCATCTTAATCAAGAGGTATATTTACCTGTCTTTTTTCCAGCTCCTCATGCATCCAGTGCAGAGAAGAATCTTCATACTCTGGATTGTAAAAGAGCTCTTGCTTTTTACTTACAAAGGACACAGCAACATAGAAAGTCTTCCCAGCTTTTTGTTGCTTTTGATCCTTCTCATTTGGGACTTCCAGTCTCTAAGAGAACACTGTCCAATTGGATTGCTCAGTGTATTTCTTTCGCCTACCAGAGTAAGAACCTTTCTCTGGAGAGCCATGTCACAGCTCATAATGTGAGGGCCATGGCCACCTCTATGGCTCATCTAAATTCTGTGTCCATTGACCAGATCTGTCGAGCAGCCACCTGGGCCTCTGTTCATACCTTCACAGCCCATTACTGCTTGGACAAGGACTCCCGCTGGGATGCCTTGTTTGGTCAGGCTGTCCTCAAACGCCTGTTCCATTCTTAAACAACTCCTACCCTCCTTCCCTGGATGGATGCCTGAGATCCATAGGAGGAAGTAGACCCCTTCCCAGGGTCTCATATCCTTGTGGATCTCCCAGGCATCTTAGCTAGGGAGTCCCCATATGTGAAGACTCATTCCTGCTTATTCCTGGAGATAGCACAGTTACTTACCTGTAACAGGTGATCTCTGGGAACAGCAGGAATAAGTCTTCACAACCCTCCCACCTCCCCTAGGAGTTGTATCTCTTTTTCTAACTTTCCTTTCCTCTCTCTCTCTATTGTCTCAGCCTTTAAACTCGAACTGAGGAGAGATGGTTAGGAAAGGCGGGAAGGCAGCGCGCAGGCGCTGTGGGATGCTCCCAAAAGCTTTCCTTTTTGGGAAGCTGGGGAGCGTTCTCGCGCAGGCTCCGTCGGTACCGACGTACCCATATGTGAAGACTTATTCCTGCTGTTCCCAGAGATCACCTGTTACAGGTAAGTAACTGTGCTTTACTAAGGCTTTCATTGACACTGGTGGCACCTTCATTGTTGTCAGGGGCTCCTGTTGGTTAAAAGAGCATTGTGGCCAGTGCTGCTGCTACTTTGCTGGCTTGTAGGCATCTAAGTACATATTTTACTGTGCTTGGACCCACTCCCTCATGTTGATCGTGCCTGCTTCTGACCTCTCCTTTTTTAGAAGTGGTGTATCTTACTTTTTTATCCTTATTCTTTCTTCTTTCTGTAATAGCATTTCAGCAGTATATAATATTCAGTAGCACCTCATTGTCAGTAGAAATTAATAGTTCTACAGCACAGCATTATTCTGTACAGCGGAATTTTAAGTGACATCTAAAAGCTAGTATGCATCAATAAATCCCAATGCACTCCTGTCAACCCCTCAGCTGCTTGGTTCTCTAGCCACACAATTTTGCTGGTGATTTCAGAGAGGGAGACTGAGCTGTCTAGCATGCACCTCTTGAAACTCTGGCTGACACTGAAAAACCGCAGCTGAATCATCAGCAGGATGTTGAAGCAAGGCAGCGAGTAAGGAAACACTTGGAGCAGAGTTGAGAAAGATGAGTGCTTGGTTGATCTAGGGGAGGTGAGGGAAGAGGCTGGGGTCCATATATTCTTAGGTGAATTCTTAGTGGGATGCCGCTAGTATGTGTGTGATTAATAATGGTAGTTTACTTGGGTGGGAGGAGGTAGTGTCTCCAATAGCTTAGTTTTGTGCATACCATAACAATGAACTTCACTTCTAAGCCCAAGGGTGTGTGGAGTATGATTTCGATCTCTTAAATTTACTGCTAACATTTACTAATAGTAATAGTACTCACACACTGCCAGAGAGCTTCCTTCTGGAGTTCATAGGATGTAATCTCCTGGAACAAGCAGAAATGTAGTCATCACATATGGGTATCGTCGGTACCGACGGAGCCTGCGCAGGAACGCTCCCCAGCGTCCAATTAGAAAGCTTTTGGGAGCATCCCACAGCGCCTGTGTGCTGCCTTCCCGCCTTTCCCACCTACCTCTCTCCAGTTCTTCATTTTCTGCAGAGCCAGCAGGTCGTGTTCCTGTCACCGCAGAAAATTTTCCTTCTTTTTTGTGGTTGCGTCTGCCTTCCTTGACGCTTTACCGGTACCGCCGGTTTTCTTTCTTTCTTTCTTTTCTTTAAAAAAAAAAAAATTCTTTCTTCTTTCCCATTTTTTCCAGGTGCACGTGCCATTTTGGGCCTTAGGCCCAAGATTTTTTCCATAATGGAAAAACCCTCCTCGGGTTTTAAAAAGTGCACCAAGTGTGGCGGTACCCTCTCCGTCACCGACACCCATGAGTGATATCTGAAATGTTTAGGTCCTGACCATTCCATCTCGGAGTGTATGGCCTGTGCCATAATGTCCAAGAGAGGTCGACAGAACCGAGCCGCCAAGCTCAGTACCCTGTTTCCCTCTGATGCAGCTTCGGTGGCATCGACGTCTTCCAGAGCTTCGTCTTCCTCCCGTGGATCTCAGGTAACTAAACAATAAGTCTAGCCGGTCCTCAAAGGGTAGATCTCCTTCTAAGCATCGAGATGCCTCTGGCGTTGCCCTTGAGGATTCTGCACTGGCAAAATTGCCCCGGCGGGAGGCTTCGGCTTCCAAAGCATTATCGGGGCTCCAGGATGTTCTCGAGGCCTCGACCTCGGCAGAACTACTGGTGCCTTGCTCTGGGGTACCGGTGGTCGTCTCCAGTACCGACATCCAGGCATCGGCAGCGTCGATAGACCAGAGAGTCCTGGCTATTGAGCACAGTCTGGCGGCTCTCCTTGTGGCATCGACGCCCTCGGAACTGCGTCAGACTTTTCAACCGGTACCGACTCCGGCATTGGTACCGGTACCGATAGCATCGACATCGGTGTCTGCATTGCCGACACCCAGTCATGTGATGCCTTCTGGTACCGATTACTCCCGGTACCGACTTCAGTCGGTACGGGTATCGGGCTCTTCAAGAGCATCCCGACAGAAGGTACTTCGAGTCCTCGGAGGAATCTGAGGATTCTGACAGTTCTGTCGATGCGGGAATACTTCTCCCGGAGGAGCCTTCCTCCCCTAAATGCAGGATGTCTCCTCCAGAGGACATTTCCTTTCAGGATTTCATCAGGGAGGTAGCTCGGGGTGTGTCCATTTCTGTGGCCCCTGAAACAGAACCCAGAGCAAAGGAGTTGGAAATTTTGCAATATCCTAAAACTCCTAAGGAGGCAGCTACCTTGCCCATCCATGAGATCTTGCATGATCTCATGCTAAGGATGTGGGAGACGCCTCTTACTACCTCTCCTCACTCTCGTAGACTGGATAATCTGTATCGAGTCCCTCCTTGTCCTGGCTTCCAGAAAACTCAGCTTCCCCACCACTCTATTGTAGTGGAGTCAGCTATGAGAAGGATCAAAAGTGCAAAGAGGCATGCCTCTAATCCTCCAGGACGTGAGTGCAGAACTTTGGATGCTTTTGGACGTTGTGTCTTCCATGCTTTCTGCCAGGATCAGTTCCTATAGTCTATATGTGGGAATGTTCCTGAAGGAAGTCACTGGAGATTTAGAGGCTTTGGGCCCTCTTCTTCCTGAGGATAGAAGACAGGATTTTCTCACACTGGTCAAACATGCCCAGGATGTTTCAACATTTGTCAACCGTGCAGCTTTCGACTGCTTTGAGTGCATCAGCAGAACCTCTGCTATTGCCATAGGTGCACGTAGAATTGCTTGGCTCCAGGCATCTGATCTGGAGCTCTGGGTACAAGACAAACTGGGAAATATTCCTTGTACTGGTGAGAACCTGTTTGGTAAAGATTGGCAAGAGAAAGCCAATGAGATGGATGCTGAAAGCTCCACCTTGAAATAGATTATCCAAGTCTACAGCTGATCCTGCAAGAAAGAAATCTTTTAAGAAACCATTCTTTTTTAAAAAGAAAAGATTTTATCCTGCTTATTCTCAGCAGGGACGTTCTGCAGGTCAACCTGTCCGGAAAAGTCAGCAACCATCCAAACAAAGGAAAGCAAAGACTGCAAAGCCTCAACCGTCTCAGCCTCCACAAGGCCTTTGACTTTCAGCTAGAGAACTTAGCCTTCCTGGCTCTCAATGGACCAGAGCCTTCCACTATTCCAGGAAGGTTGGGCCATTTTGCCCCCAGATGGGGACAGATAACAGCAGAGCATTGGACACTCTCCATCATAAAAGAGGGGTACAAGCTTCATTTTTCCAGCATGCCCCCTCCCACAATGGTAAGGCAGTTCAATTCTCTGGCCTCTCATCAACCTGTTAGGTCTGGAGGTCACCACGCTTCTTGCCCAAGGGGCAATAGAAGAAGTACCCATCCATCAACAGGGTACAGGGTTTTACTCCCCCTATTTCCTTATCCCAAAGAAAACAGGGGGATACAGACCTATCTTGGACCTCAGAGAATTGAACAAATTCCTTGTCAAAGAGACATTCAAGATGATTTCTCTAGGAACTCTGCTGCCATACCTTCAGAGTCAGGATTGGCTATGTTCTCTAGATCTCAAGGATGCATACACCCATGTTCTCATCCATCCAACTCACAGAAGGTTCCTTTGGTTCCTTTTTCAAGGACAGCACTACCAATATAGGGTGCTTCCTTTCGGCCTGGCCTCAGCACCAAGGGTGTTCACGAAATGCATGGCTGTGGTAGCAGCATTTCTCCGCACTCTAGGGATATTCGTCTTCCCCTACTTAGACGATTGGCTCATTCGAGCCCCAACAGTCAGAGGTCAGGACTTCTCTATCCTGCATGATGCGTATCCTTCAGTATTTGGGTCTGGTCATAAACATCCCAAAATCCAGTCTAACTCCCACTCAGTCTCTAGCGTTCATAGGAGCTTTGCTGGATACCAGAAGGGCAAGGGCCTATTGCCTTCACATGGTGCAGTTAGCTTAGAAACATAGAAATATGATGACAGAAAAAGACCACAAGGCCTTTCTAGTCTGTCCTTCCATATCAACAACTACAACAGTCCCCTTTTTACCTTTAGATATCCTCTGTGTTTGTCCCATGCTTTTTTGAATTCAGTTACTGTCCTCCTCTCTACCACAGCTTCTCAAGCAGTGCTAAAGTCTCATCTCACTGCCCGAGAAATGCTACAACTACTAGGCCATATGGCATCTACCGTGCATGTGGTTCCCTATGCTCGCCTCCATATGAGGGCAGCCCAGTGGACTTTATCCACTCAGTGGACCCAGGCATCAGGGTGCCTGTCAGACAAAATAGCAAACACAAGTTGGCTTGTTTTGTCCCTCCAGTGGTGGAGGTCCACTCAAAACCTGTTGCTGGGGTCCCCTTTTCAACAACCCTTACCCCAGGCAACTCTCACAACTGATGCTTCACCAATGGGTTGGGGAGCTCATCTGCAAGACCTCTCCACCCAAGGCACCTGGACTCCACAGGAGACTCATCTACATATCAATCTCTTAGAGCTCAGAGCAATCTTCCTTGCTCTTTGAGTGTTCCATACTCTGCTCAGCTACAAGACAGTCCTCATTCATACGGACCATCAAGTAACCATGTTCTACGTGAACAAGCAGGGGGGAACAGGCTCTCTGTTGCTTTGCAACGTAGCTTTGCGACTATGGGCCCTCGTCAGAGAGCATCAGATTAATCTCCTGGCAGTGTATCTTCCAGGCATACAAATCTCTTGGGCAGACAGACTCAGTCGAGTTCTACTTCCACACGAATGGTCTCTACATGCAGACCGGGTGGCCAAGATTTTTCAAACTTGGGGAACCCCGGTCATAGACCTCTTTGCAAGTCCGTTGAATGCCACACTTCTCCGGTTCTGTTCCAGAATTCCGGCTGAGGGTTCTCAGGCCAGGGATGCCTTCCTCCTTTACTGGGGTCAAGACTTCTTGTATGCCTTTCCACCCATTCCCCTGATTCCCAAAACCCTGTTCAAGCTTCAGAGAGACAGAGGCTGTATGATTCTCATAGCTCCACATTGGCCACGGCAAGTGTGGTACCCTCTGCTTCTATATCTCTCTGAAGCTCCCTCCCTGGAGTGAGGGTCTGCTCCAGATCTATCTCAGGAGGACGGAATTTTATGGCATCCCAATCCCCAGTCTCTGCATCTCAGGGCTTGGTTGCTGAAGGCCTAGATCTCCATGATCTTAACCTCCCTCAGCAAATAAAGGATAGCCTTTATGCTTCCAGGAAGCCTTCCACAAGACGCTCGTATGCTTTCAAGTGGAAAAGGTTTACCATATGGTGTTCGCAGAAGAGTCTTAACCCCATTGCCATACCTCTGGAATCATTACTGGAGTATCTCCTTCATTTATCAAATGCAGGACTTAAGACTAACTCAGTGAGAGTCCATTTGAGTGCTATTGCAGCTTCCCTCAAGCCCCTAAATGGACAATCTATCTCCTCCCATCCTCTTATAGCAAGATTTATGAGAAGCCTTCTGCTAACTAAGCCTCCCATAAAGCCACCACCTGTGGCATGGGACTTAAATTTGGTTCTTGTTCAGCTCATGAAGCCACCTTTCGAACCCCAAGCTACTACCTCCTTGAAATTCCTTTCTTGGAAGGTTATCGTTCTCATTGCAATCACATCAGCACGTCGCATCAGTGAGTTGCAAGCACTAGTAGCTGATCCACCTATACAAGGTTCCATCATGACAAGGTAGTCCTTAGGACTCATCCACGCTTTATGCCAAAGGTGGTCTCGCCTTTTCATCTAAACCAAGCGGTCTACCTGCCTGTGTTCTTTCCAGGGCCTCATGCATCATATGCAGAAAGGAACCTTCATACTTTGGACTGTAAAAGAGCTTTAGCCTTTTACTTACAAAGAACACAGCAACATAGAAAGTCCTCTAAACTCTTTGTTGCTTTTGATCCTTCTCATTTGGGACTTCCAGTCTCCAAGAGAACACTATCTAACTGGATTGCTCAGTGTATTTCCTTTGCCTATCAGAGTAAGAATCTTCCTCTGGAGGACCATGTCACAGCTCACAATGTGAGAGCCATGGCAGCTTCAATGGCTTATCTACACTCTGTGTCTATCGATGACATCTGTCGAGCAGCCACCTGGGCCTCGGTTCATACCTTCACAGCCCATTACTGCTTGGATAAGGACTCCCGCCGGGATGCCTTGTTTGGTCAGGCTGTTCTCCAACACCTGTTCCATACCTAATCAACTCCTACCCACCATCCCTGGTAGGATGCCAGAGATCCATGGGTGGAAGTGGAGCCCTTCTCAGGAACGCTCAACTTCTGGGGTCTGTCCCTGGCATCTAAAGCTAGGGAGTCCCCATATGTAATGACTACATTCCTGCTTGTTCCTGGAGATAGCATAGTTACTCACCTGTAACAGGTGATCTCCGGGAACAGCAGGAATTTAGTCCTCACAACCCACCCATCTCCCCTAGGAGTTGTATCTCTCTATCTATCTATCTCTTTCCCTTTCCCTCTCTCTCTCTTTGTCTCAGCTTTAAAACTCAACTGGAGAGAGGCAGTTGGGAAAGGCGGGAAGGCAGCACGCAGGCGCTGTGGGATGCTCCCAAAAGCTTTCTAATTGGGCGCTGGGGAGCGTTCCCGCGCAGACTCCGTCGGTACTGACGATACCCATATGTGAGGACTAAATTTCTGCTGTTCCCGGAGATCACCTGTTAGAGGTGAGTAACTATGCTATATGTATGGGCTGGGCAGTCTATCAAGGTGTGCTTAGAAATAGCTTTTAATAAAGTCTCTGCCACCCAGTATGATGAAAAATATTTCTGTATCTTTCTGTCACATTTTCATGATCTCTTGACTATTTTTTTTATTGTTTGAAGATCTTCTTCCTCCACACGATTCACAGCATAATCACATGACATTGACACATCTAAAGTATGGTCAATACCGTTCTCTTGTTTTTCTCCTTTACCACAATCTCCGGTTTTCTTGCATCAAGCTTTTTATTGATCGGAATGGGAATGCCCCAGGAGTGACGCACCTTTTGTTATTGATTTAGAGTCCTTGATGAATTCAATAAAAATATAGTTAGTTGTAGTATCTTATTTAATGTGTTTTCTTTCATGTTTTTGTAGATGAAGTCAAAGCTCCCCTTCCTATTCCCAGTTCTTCAGAGTATGATGCAGTCCCTAGCGGAGTTCCAGACCCTACTGTGGCAGGGCCTCATGGCCCTGGGCCTCATGAACAAGTCCCTCCCACAAAACCACCATGGTTTGATCAACCGCAGCCTATTGCCCCATGGGGACAACAGCAGGTAAGTGCAATGAACTGGATATTTGCAGGTAGGATGGTTGCAAGTTTGGTCCCATGACCCTTTTTCAACTGTCTTGTCCAGGGTAGTTGACTTATAGGTATGTTGAAGTGGTGAAATTTTAAAGCTTGGGGGGAGATGGGGAAGAGCTTATTCCGAAGATTTCAGTACAAGACACATTCCAGCCCCCAGTCAGTAATAGGATGAATCCAGAGAATTTTGCTGATTTGAACTTAAGTCTACACCTGGATGATGATAATGCACATACAGACTGATACTATATCATGATACAAAACTATGTTGTTGGAGTCCTAATTAATCAGAAATTTGACATGTTCAAGACATGGTATTTTCATTAACTTGAGATGGATGCGAAAGTTGGACAGGGAAAGAGACGGGAAGAAAATCAATCCCTTTGAACTATGGTGCTGGTGAAGAACACTCTGAATACCAGGGCTCGACAGACCAAGGCCAGTGCCAAAATGCAAATGTTCTGCTGTTGTGTCAGAGGCAGGCTCAGAAGGCATGGATACCCTGGTTCAACCTTGGCCAAGGCAGATTTTGCTGTATGTATTTCCTCTATAGCCTCTTGTGGGGTGAGTGCTTCATCACATAGAGCGCCATCAGGGTCTAGTGGTTCTGGTAGAACTGGATTGTCTGTGGAGACTATTGTATGCAGATCTTATGTGCCGCCTGCAATAACATCCCTCCTCTGCTAGACCAGTCCAGGACCCGCCCCTATGATCTGCCGTATTCTCTGCGGTTTGGCCCTGCGGACCCATAACCCTCAACAGACCTATCATGAGACTGTTCTGTACATAGTTAAGGAACAACAGAACAAGGAACCATGTTATCCTCATTGAGGTTGTGTGTGGTCAGGGATTCTTGACAATCACTTTGGTTCGAATACTGGAGTGTGCCCTAGTTGCATCAATGATGATAGCAGTATGAGGTCATAAAAATCCTCTGGATTTTTCTTCTCTGTCTCCACCTCTGCTGGTATGGGAACACAACCCACTTGTCTGGATTGGCCTAGGTGGACTACAGGAAGGGGCATTCCTTATCGTCCCTCCAGTCTAGTCCCGAACCTCTGGGTTAAGCACCTCCTCCAGCAGCTTTGGAGACTGAGAAACGTCACTTTTCTGATGACAGTGGTACAAATAACCCCGGGACCACCACCTCTGTCCATTTATCTCAGTCTCCAAGCAGCTGGAGGTTGGTGAGCCTGGGGGTTTGGGGCTCCCTGGAGAAACACTTAAGGAAAGTTGTTAGAAGGGTTCTAGGACTAAATTGTTAATATCCAGGTGATTTAAAGATATTTATTAAAAAAAAAAAAAAATTTGGTACTGAGGCCTTCCCCCCCCACCTCTATCCCCCCGATCCCACTGTGGGAGGCAGAGGACAGCAGAAGAGTAACTTCAGAGGGGGCTGAGCTCCGTTTCCCGAACCCACTGTTTGGGTGAGGAAATGGCAGCGGGAGCAGAAGAGAGCGCTGACAAAGTCAGTCGCTAGAGACGCGGCAGATTCGGGGATCGCCACAGGACTGTCTCCCCCGTCACAGAAGCCGCTATTCGGCTGAGCGCGGGGAAGCCAGACGTCTTGCCCACAGCCCGCAGAGGAAAAGGTAAGTGCTGCTGCCATAGAGCCGTTCGACAAGCGGGGTAAGGAGTGAGCGTGCTGCTTAGCGGTAGGAAGGCCCAGGCCGCGTAGTGCAAGCGTGGGAAACACTGCAGAGCATCGCGGCTCACAGGAAACTTAATATTCATTGTAGACCTGCGGTTTTTTTCAGTATTTGGCAGCCAGATGCAAAGTCCGCATGAACAGAGTTAAAAAAAAAAAAAAAAAAATTAAACACATAGATATTGCCTGTGCATTTTACTGTGGGACTCAGATTTCAGTCAGATCAATCTGCTGTTTCTTGTGTCTAGAGAACTTGAGGTGTATTTTTATATAGATATCTAAGGAAAATATCAGGACATATTTCTGTATGTGCTAGGGTCTTAGTGCGGCAAGCAGAGAAGTGGTTGAGGCATGCCTTCTAGGCCGCAGTGTTTAGTGTGTGGTTCTAGAAAGGGTACAGTGTCTTACACTGGAGTCTGTAGAGGCTGCAGTCAGGAAGCCACCTCAATGGAGCAGATGTTAGAAATTATGGGGTAGAGTCAGAAAGGGGCGGCTGTATTCGCGGAGCCGGTTTCTCCTTCCGGACCACTGCTGGAGCCAGTGGCGGGGCTCTCCCGGGCTTCAGCTCTCCCACCTTCTCAACCGACAGTACCGGGGGGCCTTGCGGCAATATTTTCTCCGGACTTTGTAGCTCTTATGCAGCAGGCCTTCAGTGGCAATAGAAAGGGGCCAGAGCCTGCTTCAGCGGAAACAGAGCTGGGTGTGAAGCGACCGGGAACTCCTCTAGGCTCGGGGGCTAATGAGATTCCTTTAAAAAGGCCTACAAAGGCAAAGAATAGACAGGAGCAGTCAGACGCTTCGGTTTGCCCTCTCTCGGAGGATGGAGACCAAGAGTTGGACCTGGAAGATGAGTTGGAGGAAGGAGAGTTAATAGAACAAGAGGACCATGCTAGAGTGATCTGGGTGTTTCGCTGTGACCTACCAGCTCTCATAGCTGAAACTCTGAAATCCCTTAACATGCCAGCGGCGGGGCCGTCGGAAGATGCAACCTTAGAGGATCCCTTGTTGCAGGCATTTCATAAGATGTAAAAAGCTTTCCCTGTGCACAGAGTGGTCCGGGAAATGATTCAGGAAGAATGGGACATGCCCGAGGCAGCTCTTAAGTGTTCTAGGATAATGGCACGCCTTTACCCATTGGTGGATCAGGATCGTGAGTTTAAATCTCCTAAGGTAGATGCAGCGGTCTCCGCTGTAACCAAGAAGACTACCATTCCAACACACCAAAGGACTTCACCAAGATATGCAAGGAAACCGAAAAACGAACCCTATCAAAGGCGGCACCAACAATTTGTAAAGCCCTCCCTGATGAACTACGGTCAACAACAGACATTAAGGACTTTAGGAAACTGTTCAAGATGACCCTCTTCATAGAGCACTACAGTGACATCACTTAAGCTGTGCAACAGACAATACCCCAGCTAAAACATCCCCCCTCCTGACACATAAATAGTAGTGAAGTTATGCCCTGATGTACATAGTATGGTATATAGTACACGTTGTAAATAGCTCACCAAGAATCAACGGCCCTCTACACACACACGCATTCACTGTTCAATGCATGCGCACACTAGACACAGTATTTTGTTGATTGTTTGTGGTGTAAACCGCCTTGATTATAGGAGAAGGCGGTACAGAAATCCATTTAAATAAATAAATAAATTCCGGTGGAAGGTAGTGCCGCTCTCAAAGATACTCAGGACAGGAAATTGGATACCTTGTTAAAACAAGTGTTTGACTTGAATGCCCTCTCCATCCAGGCGTCTATTTGTGGAGCATGGGTAGCGAGACCCTGTCTGCGCTGGGCCCAGCAAATTCAGGGAGAGCTGTTGGACGAGAGAGATGGGGAAGCAGCTAGATTGGAGTCTGGGACAGCTTATCTAGCTGACATTCATTATGACCTTATTAGGGGCCTGTCTAAGAGTTTGGCGTCTGTGATAGCGGCAAGACGGTATCTTTGGCTGTGAAATTGGGCGGCAGAGGGTCCTCCAAGGCAAGGCTCAGTAAACTACCTTTCAGAGGTAAGCTACTTTTTGGAGAGGATTTGGATAAGTTGGTGAAGGAGCTCAGAGTCCAAAGGGGGGGGGGGGGGGGAGACTCCCAGAGGACAAGCAAAAGCAAGTACGTCCAACGGCATCGAACAGAGGTCTACAGAGAGAATTCCGTTGTTTCCGTCCAGCCAGGTTCGGCCCATTTCAAAGGGAATGTTTTTCGTATAGGAGTCAGGGGTTTTGAGGTTTTAGAGGGGCTAACAGAGGGTTTGCTACATTCTCTTCCTCGAACCTTCGGAAGCCAAATGAAGCCAGGAGGACCCAGGTAGGACTAGTAGCTGTGGGAGGTTGACTATGAGACTTTTATCCTGCTTGGATCCAGATTACTTCCGATCAATGGGTGTTGGAGGTCATTCAAGAGGGCTATGCTCTCGAAATTCAATGCCCAGTGGTCAATGCTTACATTCAATCTCCTTGCAAGGCGGCCCTCAAGGTTCAAGCGGTGCAGGAGACATTGGAAAGGCTGCTGAGTCTCAATGCAGTGGTACCAGTACCGCCAGACCAGTGCGGATACGGTCTATACTCTATATACTTTGTGGTGCCAAAGAAAGAAGGATCCTTTCGCCCAATTCTGGATCTAAAAGGGGTAAATCTCTGTCTACAGGTGTCTCATTTTCATATGGAAACCCTGGGATTGGTTATCGTAGCAGTGAGAGCAGGAGAATTCCTTACTTCTCTGGATCTGTCGGATGCCTATCTTCACATTACGATTCAACAGGAGCATCAGAAATTTCTCAGGTTTGCAGTTCCAATGGGACATTTTCAGTTCTGAGCGTTGCAGTTTGTTTTGGCAACGACACCACAGACTTTCGCCAAGGTCATGGTGGTGGTGGCAGCCGCATTGAGAGAGGAAGGGATTCTAGTGCACCCTTATCTAGATGATTGACTAATTCGGACAAAGTCTGAGAGGAAGAGCAAGTCGCCAACAACCAGAGTGGTAGAGTTCCCTCAGAGCCTGGGCTTGGGTGGTCAATATGGCGAAGAGCAGATTGGATCCGTCGCAAAGTCTAGAGTATCTGGGAGCCCGTTTCGATACAAAGAAAGAGCTCAGAAAGGTTCATGCAGGGCCGTTAAAGGATGTTTTCAACAGATCCTTGGAAAAAGGAGAAGTTCCTCAAGACTGGAGAATGGCTGATGTCGTACCTCTACACAAAAGTGGTGACAGGGAAGAAGTGTCAAACTACAGGCCCGTGAGCCTTACCTCGGTGGCGGGTAAAAATAATGGAGGCACTCTTGAAAGAGCGAATAGTGAACTTTCTCAAAACCAACAGGTTGCAAGATCCAAGGCAACATGGTTTTACCGAAGGATGTTCTTGCCAAATAAATCTGATTGAGTTCTTTGACTGGGTGAGGAGAGGAACTAAATCTGGGGCATGCGATGGATGTCATCTATCTTGATTTCAGCAAAGCCTTTGATACTGTCCCTCATAGGAGACTTATCAATAAACTCAGCAGTTTGGGGATGGGTCCCAAGGTGGTAAACTGGATCAGAAATTGGTTGACTGACAGACGACAGAAGGTGGTGATGGTAAATGGAGCTCACTCGGAGGAAAGGAAGGTGATTAACGGGGTGCCTCAGGGTTCGGTCCTGGGCCCGGCACTGTTCAATGTATTTGTGAGTGATATAGCCGTAGGACTGAATGGAAAGGTCTGTCTTTTTACAGATGACACGAAAATTTGCAACAGAATGGACTCCCCCGAGGGAGTGATTAACATGAGGAAAGATCTACAAAAGCTGGAAGAATGGTCTAATGCTGGGCAATTAAGATATAATGAAAAAGTCATGCAGTGTCATGCACTTGGGTAGCAGAAATCCAAGGGAAATGTACGCGATAGGGGGCGAGAGGTTGGTGTGCATGGATCAGGAGAAAGACCTTGGTGTGATTATTTCTGTAGATCAAGGTAGCAAAACAGTGCGACAAGGCAGTGGCAAAAGCCAGGAGGTTCAAAATGATTTGGAGCCTGCGTCAGAAGCCTTATGAGAAGAGACTTCAAGACCTAAACATGTATACTTTGGAGGAGAGGAGGGATACGGGAGATATGATTCAGACCTTTAAATACTTAAAGAGAAATAATGAACAAACAAACCTCTCCCAAAGAAGGGGAAGCTGTAAAACTAGAGGGCATAACATGAAGCTGCAAGGTGGTAAATTGAAAGGAAATATCAAGAAATACTTTTTCACTGAAAGGGTGGTGGATGCTTGTAATGCCCTCCCAATGGAAGTGGTGGGGGCAAACACAGTGACGGAATTTAAAATGGCATGGACAGACACAGTGGATCCCTTTACAGCAACAGGATAAAATCAAAATAAACTGAATACTGGGCAGACTAGATGGACCACACTGGTCTTTATCTGCCGTCATTTGCTATGTTACTAGGAAAGGTTTTTCTGCCACAGTTGCGAGCTCAGGGATTGAGAAAGCTGGTCCTCAAATTTCTGAGCAGAAGGAATCCCACAGCGTGGCATTATCTTCAGTTGCTGGATACTATGGCTGCAACTCTCACGTTAGTGCCGTGGGCAAGGGCTCATATGCGACCGTTACAGAGAGCATTGCTACGAAGGTGGTCGCAACAGGATGATCCGTTGTCTCGGAAACTGCCATGTCCACCGGAGACGAAACAGTCGCTGCAGTGGTGGCTAAGTCCAGGGGTCCTCGAGGAAGTTATGCCCCTGGAAGCATCCGCATGGGATACCCCTTACGACAGACACCAGTCTCTTGGGCTGGGGAGCGCATGTCGACGGAGATTTCACCCAGGGATGGTGGGCAGAGGTAGAAAAGACTTGGTCCATCAACAGGTTGGAGTTGAGGGCAGCCGCTCTGGCGCTAAAAGCCTTTCAGGGTCAACTGAAGAAAAAGGCGTTGCGGGTGTTCTCCGACAATGCAACCACAGTAGCCTAACATCAGTTGTCAGGGAGGCACCAGCAGTGCGTCTCTGGAGTCTGAGGCCGAAAAGTTGTTGCTGTGGGCAGAGGTAAATCTGGTGGCCTTGTCGGCGGCTCATGTAGCAGGAGTGGACAACATGGCGGCTGATTTTTTTTTTTTTTTTGAGTCGATTCAAGGTGGACTCAGCGGATGGGTGCTCCATCCGGAAGTGTTCGAGATGGTTGTACACTGCTGGGGAACGCCAGTGATGGATTTAATGGCGACATTCGAGTCGGCAAAGGCCAGCAGATTCTTCAGCAGAAGGAAGGAAAGAATGTCGGAAGGTCTCGATGCTCTCATTCAGAAGTGGCCCGAGCGTCAGCTCTTGTATGCGTTTCCCCCTTGGGTCCTGATAAGTCGGGTGCTACAAAGAATAGAGATTCACAAGGGCCAAGTTATTCTGATAGCACCAGATTGACCGAGAAGGCCATGGTACGGTGATCTGATAAGGTCCTTGGTGGAACGCCCTCACAGTTCTCTGCTAGAGAGGTGGATATTTAACTCCTGTGACGACTTTGCTGTGAGTTCTAGCTGTCTATTTATTTATTTGTTGTCTTATTGGTGTGCTACTTCACCTCCCTGTTCCCTTTAGTTTTGCACTTCAGCTTTCTCAGCTGTACAACTTACCCTGCCTCTCTCAACTAACTGGCCTTTGTGTGGTAGCCAGGTTAACTGTTACTTTAAACTAAATCACTCTCCCTGCTCTGTCCCCAGAACATGCTACGTTTTAAACTGTTTTTTCTGCTCTAGCCTACCTGAGGGACTAACCCCCTCCCCCCCTGCTGAGAGTACAGGACAGGGTTTATTGTTTGTTTATTCGACATTTGATATACCCCCCCCCATTACATCGGGGCGGTTTACAATATAAAATAATAGGTTTGGAGCAGAAAAGAAAAGGAAGTTACAATAATCTGAGACAAAGGAGGCGAGGAGTAAGGACAGTTAAACAAGAAAAGAGGAGGGAGGTCATAAAAAACTCATAGAGAAACATTGAAGGCTATGGAGAAAAGATGGGTTTTGAGGAGAGAATGAAATTTGGGGTAGGATTCTTCCAATCGGAGGGTGGTGGGAATTGAGTTCCAGAGGGAGGGGCCCAGATAGAAAAAGGCTGATTTCCGAGTAGACTGTAAATGGGCTTTGGAGGGGGCTGGGAGGTGCAAGCGGTTGATATGAATGGATCGAAGGCTGCGAGTGGAAGTATGGAAGGTTAATAAATCGGAGAGATATTGAGGTTTGACAAGATAGATGGCTCGATGTACTAAAGTAAGGATCTTGAAGGGAGACCCGGAATTTCAGCGGTAACCAGTGGAGATGCTGCAAGAGTGGGGTAATATGATCACGTGGGGAGGCGTGCAAAATCATCCGAGCGGCTGTGTTCTGTATTAACTGTAGTCGATGTTGTTGTTATTGAGGGATACCAGCATAAATGGTGTTACAAAAGTCCAATCTGGTTATGACCAGAGAGAGGAGAAGGGTAGTGAGGGCTTGAGAGGACAGGAATGGCCGAACGGCACGAATTTGCCAAAGACAGAAGAAGGAGTGCCGTGAGATCTGGGAAATGTGATCATTGAAGGTGAGGTTGCTGACAAGAATAATGCCAAGATAGCGGAGTTTAGAGACTAGGGAGATGCGGGTGCCCGAAAAGGAGTGGGGGAGCTGTGGGTGAACCAGATTGCAGCAGTCTTAGTGACATTGAGCACTAGATAGTTGGAGGAGAGCCAAGAGGAGACTGAAGACAAGCAGGTTTCCAGAGGGGTTATATCGGGGTGAGAAGTTGAAGTGTGGTACAAAAGAAAGATATCGTCGGCGTAATAATAACCTGAGATCCCTAGTTGTTGGATAAGTAAAGCTAAGGGAGCTAAAAAGACATTAAACAGTAAGGGGGCCAGAATCGAGCCTTGCGGGACACCACAAGAAAGAGGTAGATGGTCTGTGGTAGAACGAGTGGAGGTGACTGCAAAGGACTGGGAAAATAAGAATGAGTGAAACCAGTGATAAACAGCACCGCGAATATCCGCATCCCGTAAACGAGAAAGGAGGAGAGAGTGATCCACTAAATCGAAAGCGGCTGAGAGATCAAGAGATACCGCCACCGTGATGTTGCCTTGGTCAAGAGAAGTGTGGATTTCGTTCATCACTGCTGTGATGGTAGTCTCGACACTGTAACCGGGTCGAAATCCGGATTGCCGGGGGTGTAGAAAATGCGTCGAATCCAGATGGTGTGAAAGTTGTGAGAAGACTACCTTCTCCAGCAGTTTGGAAGCAAAAGGAAGATTGGACACTGGGCGATAATTTGCGGGTATTTATTTAATTTATTTATTTATTTAACAGGTTTTTTATACCGCCTTTTCCTTAAATCAAAGCGGTTACAAAGACATACAAAGGCTAAACATAGGCAAGGGAAGTGAAAGAAGGGAAACATAACATGGTGAACAATTACAAAAAACACAATATTGAGAGATTACAATTAATATGAGTTAGTTAGGTGTCATAGCCATAGTGCTCAATGAAAAGAACAAATTTTAGTTGTTTTCGGAATTCCTTCAGTTCCTCAATTGATCGTAGGTCGGGGGGGAGAGAGTTCCATATTAGAGGGGCCGATAAGGAAAGAGCTCTTTGTGAGGTGAATTTACAGACTTTAGAGTAGCTACTTGGGGTGCTGAGGGTGTCAGTTGTGGCTTTCCTTCTAGGTCTTTTGCTGGTGTTAGAGAATAAGAGGGCTTGGAGACTGATTGTTGAAGTCTTATGTCTGATTTTGAATATATTGATGACCAACTTGTATCTAATACGGAGGCTTATTGGGAGCCAGTGGAGTTCTTTAAGGATTGGGGTGATGTGGGCTTGAGTTGAAGAGCCGGCGATTATTCTGGCAGCTGTGTTCTGAGCCATCTGAAGTGGCTTTAGTGAGTGTTTCGGGATTCCGTTGTAAATAGGGTTGCAGAAGTCAAGAATTGGAGTTATTAGAGCCTGACAGACTGAGCGGAAATGTTCTTGGGAGAGAAGAGGCTTCAGGCGTCTAATTATTTTCATTCTATAGTAAGCGCTTCTAACAGTTTTTCTGATGTGAGATTGAAGGTTGAGTCGATTGTCAAGGGTTACTCCGAGGTATCTTACTTCGTCCTTTAAAGGTATTGTTGTATTTTTAAATTTAATAAAAGGCGGGGGGCTGAAGTCAGTGTTTCGAGTAATGATGAGAGCCTCTGTCTTGTTATGGTTCATGGCCAGGTTGTTGAGCGTCAGCCAGGCAGACATGTTGTCGAGGCAGTTCATAATCTTGTTATTATCGGGGCTGTTAAGGTTGACTGTCGTGTAAATCATTATGTCATCAGCATAAATAGTATAATCTATTTGATGGGCAATCATGATGTTGCAGATTGGCTGGATAAATATGTTAAAAAGAAGAGATGAAAGCGCAGAACCTTGGGGAACACCTTGTTTAATCTTAGTGGGTAGAGAGGTGGTGTTATTAATTTTTACCTTAAACTGTCTATCAGTTAGGTAAGATTTAAACCATCTTAGGACAGTGCCGTTAATGCCAATACTCTGGAGTCTAGTTAGTAGGATACTGTGGTCCACTGTGTCGAAGGCCGCTGATATGTCTATAAAAATCAATAATGTTCCTTGATTGTAATTGTCTAAGGAGTGGATGATGTCATTGAACAGATAGAGCAGTAAGGTTTCAACTCCATGGTTAGGGCGGAAGCCATGCTGATGAACGTCAAGCGGGGCATGTACGTCAATGTGGTCCTGGAGCTGTAGTTGGACTGCTTTTTCGATGATCTTAGCTAGGAGAGGTATGCTGGAGATTGGCCTGTATGCTGCTGGATTGCTCTTCTCTAAGTTAGTTTTCTTGGGGATAGGCCTTATTGTGGCTAATTTTAGTTGTTCTGGCATTATTCCTTGAGTTAGGGAGTTGGAAACAAGGTTGTGTAAGAAATTGAGGAAGTTTTGCTTGGTAGCTTTGATCCATGGAACTGGGCAAGGATCGGTAGGTGCGGTACTTGTGTTGAGAGAAGAGATGATGTCTGAAATTTGCTTGGTTGAAGGGGTGTGGAACCTGTCCCAACTTATGACGGGTATGGTGAGAATAATGGTTTCTGTGAGATTTAGAGGCGGTGTAAGGCCTATTTTCTTCTGAAGAAAATTTGCATATATTTGAGGGTTGACTTGTATGTCTATGTCAGGGCTGGGTTCATTGGTAAGTTTTTTTACTATTTCGAATAGTTCTCTGGGTTTGTTGAAAGATCTCATGATTGTGTTAGTGTGATATTCTCGTTTTGCTTCGTTGATAAGATTGTTGTATTTAATTTGCTGTGTCGAATAAGAGTTCTGTGAGGTGGGCGATTTGGAACGTCTCCAATGGCGTTCTAGTTTTCTTAATTCTCTTTTAGCGCGGCGTATGCTATTGGAGTACCATGGCGCGTGATGTCGTTTATTATTCGGATTAAAGACTAGGTTAGTTTTTGCTGCTGTGTTGATGGTATTGTACCAATTGTTAACTTGCTTGTTGAGATCGAGTTCGTTTAAATTAAGGTAAGGTAGTGTTTCTTTTAGGAACTGTTCTTTTTTGAAAGCTTTGAATCTTCTTATCCTAAATAAAGAAGATTGTGTATTTTTAAGCTTATCTATTTTGTTTAAGAATTCTATTTTGATTCTGTGGTGGTCAGACCAAGGAACCGGAGTGATTACAGGAGACGAGATGAAGCCCCTGTCCATGATGTGTTTTGGTGCGAAAATGAGATCAGGCGTGGATCCATATCTATGCGTGGGAGTGCTTATAAGCTGGGTGTATTGTAAAGAGTCCATTGCTTGTAGGAAGGTTACCTTGTCATTATTTGAGGCAGAGCTGAGGTTAAAGTCACCTAGTAGGATTAGCGGTTTGTGGTTCATGTTGACTGCACATACGGTTTCAAGAATGGAGGTTAGTTCTTCCGCTGGAGTGTGGGGGGCTCTGTAAATTAGGCAAATGGTTAAATGCTTATTTCCAACTACAATAGAGCTGCAATGGTCAGAGCTGTTAGCAGTAATAGGTTGAAGCTTGAGTGAGTCTTTTGCAATGATTAACACTCCACCTCCTCTTTTGTGAGTGCGAGGGTTGTTAAAGGCGGAGTATGAGGGGGGGACCAGTTGGTTGAGGAGAACGTGGTCAGTGGGGTTGAGCCAGGATTCAGTAATGCATAAGATGTCAGGATGTTGATCTTCAATGGAAGAGTCTAGTGAAGGATGTTTTAAAAGGGGGCGGACAAGGGCGTGTTTCCAAGGGTGAGGAAAGGTACCACATGACAGACTGGAATTAATGATGGTCAGGAGAGGTTGAAGTAAAGCGGCGGGAGGCTCAGAAAACCATGAAGAGGGTACCTTGTAACAGCCCTCTTTTAATAGGTCTTATTTCCCTCCCTCCCTCCCCAACACCCGCCCACCCCTGGGGTAATTGTAGCTTTAATAGGTACTTACACGTCTTTGAGGAAAGGGGTTGCTCTCAGGTGCAGCTCTTTATCCAAATCAGTCATACATTGAGGACCTGAGATTAATTAAGCTTCAGATGAACAAGGTATATTAGAGGTATTAGATACACTTTTATTAGTATAAGCATCTACACCAACCCTTAGTAAGTACAGAATTTAAAGACCTAAACACAAGCCTTAAACTAAGATGCAGACAACAGTCCAGCAGCGAGATGGGGGCTTTCCAGTCTTTTGCATTGAGTGTCACATGTATGATTTTCTCCCAATTGGTGAGAGGTCTTACATATGCAAGGAGCTCTTTGCTCTCAGGGAACAAGTCCGTTCTCTAGAGGCTAGAGTAGCAGACCTGGAAGACATAAGAAAGACAGAGAAGCACATGGACGAGACCTACGGGGGTATAGTCCTGAAGTCCCACTTCCAGTCTGGCAGCATCCCTGTTGCCATAGAGGAGAGTGGTCACGTGACAGGAGAGCATCACCCTGGTGTGGCAGGACGTGATCCTATAACTAGGACCTGTCCTCAAGGTGATGTAAAACCCTCTCGCACTGAGGACGTTTCTCCAGGGCCATGTGCCCATGAGGTAAGGGTTAGGACAACTGTTATAGTTGGTGATTCAATCATTAGGCATGTAAATAGCTGGGTGGCTGGTGGATGTGAGGATCGCTTGGTAACATGCCTGCCTGGTGCAAAGGTAGCAGACCTCACTCACCGCCTAGATAAGATCTTAGATAGTGCTGGGGAGGAGTCTGCTGTCTTGGTACATGTCTGTACCAATGACATGGGAAAATGTGGTAGGGAGGTTCTGGAGGCTAAATTTAAGCTTTTAGGTAGGAAGTTGAAATCCAGAACTTCCAGGGTAGCATTCTCCGAAATGCTTCCCTTTCCAAGTGCAGGACCCAAAAGGCAGGCAGAGCTCCGGAGTCTCAATGCATGGATGAGACGATGGTGCAAGGATAAGGGTTTTGGATTTGTTAGGAACTGTGGAACATTCTGGGGAAAGGAGGGGCTCTTCCGAAGGGATGGGCTTCACCTTAACCAGAATGGAACCAGACTGCTGGCATTAACCTTTAAAAAGGAGATAGAGAAGCTTTTAAACTAGAAAATAGGGGAAAGCTGACAGTCGCCCAAGAGTGCATGGTTCGGAAGAAGGTATCCTTGAAGGATACTACCAAAAGCAGTGAGGTTCCAAAAAAGAGTAAAGTAGCCCAAATGCCCTTGAGTATGGTGCAGACAGAGCGTAAAAATTCCAAATTACCCATGCCTACCAATAGCCAGATTAATATTAATAAAATACAGTCTCTAAAATGCTTGTATGCAAATGCTAGAAGTCTAAACAATAAGATGGGAGAGTTAGAATATATAGCACTAAATGAGAGGTTATATATGATTACAATCTCAGACATGGTGGAAGGAGGATAACCAGTGGGACACTTTGATACCTGGATACAAACGATATCGTAATGATAGAAGTGATCAAATTGGTGGAGGGGTTGCGCTCTGTTAGAGAGGGCATTGAGTCAGAAAGGATTAAAGTTTTGCAGGAAACAAAATTTGCTGTAGAATCTCTATGGATTGAAATTCCATGTAAAAAGGGGAAGGCGATGGCAGTGAAGGTGTACTATTGACCGCCTGGCCAGAATGAACAAATGGATGATGAAATGCTCAAAGAAATCAAGGAAGCTAACAAAAGTCACAGCATAGTAATAATAATGGGTGATTTCAATTACCCCGGTATCGACTGGGTCAGTGTCACAGCAGGACATGTTAGGGAGATAAAGTTTCTAGATGAAATAAATGACTGCTTCTTGGAGCAGCTGGTTCATGAACCGACCAGAGGGGGGGAAGCCATACTGGACCTAGTAAGTCCGTAGTGGAACACCAGATCTGGTGCAAGAAATAAGGGTGTTGGGGCCACTTGGCAATAGTGATCATAGCATGATCGTGTTTGATTTAATTAGTGGAGGAGGAATAGTAAAGAAATCCACAGTACTACCTTTTAACTTTCGAAAGGGAGACTATGATAAAATGAGGAATATAGTTAAGAAAAAACTAAAAGGAACGGTTGCAAAGGTTAAAGACTTACATCAAGCTTGGGTGTTTAAAAATACTATCCTGGAAGCCCAGACCAGCTGTATTCCACGCATTAAGAAAAGTGGAAGAAAGTCCACAAAACTGCCAGCATGGTTTAAAGGTGAGGTCAGAGAGGCTGTTGCTGCCAAAAAAGCATCTTTCAGGAAATGGAAAAAAGAGCCAAACGACGAAAACTGGAAACAGCACAAGCACTGGCAAGTTAAATGCAAAGCATTGATAAGGCAGGCAAAGCGAGAATTTGAGAGGGAACTCGCTATGGAAGCAAAAACACGAAATAAAGACTTTTTCAAGTACATTCGTAGCAAAAGGCCTGTGAAAGAGTCAATTGGACCGTTAGATGATAGAGGGGTAAAAGGGGCAATAAGAGGAGACAAGCTTATAACGGAGAGACTGAATGGATTCTTTACTACGGTCTTTACTGAGGAAGATGTTACTCAAGACTGAAGTATTTAAAGGTGATACTGCAGAGGAATTGAGAGAAATATCGCTACACTGGGAAGATGTAATCTCCAGGAACAAGCAGGAATGTAGTCTTCACATATGGGTATCGTTGGTACCGACGGAGCTTGCGCGGGAATGCTCCCCAGCATCCAATTAGAAAGCTTTTGGGAGCATCCCACAGCGCCTGCGTGCTGCCTTCCCGCCTTTCCCAACTGCCTCATTCCAGTTCTTCGTTTTCCACGGAGCCAGCAGGTCGTTCTTCTGTCACCGCAGAAAATTTGTTCCTTATTCTTTATTTTTCTGTGGTCACGTCTGCCTTCCTCGACGCTACACCGGTACCGCCGGTTCTCTTTTCTTACTTAATTTCATTAAAAAAAAAAATATATATATACATATATATATTCTGTATTTTTTTCAAAACTTTTCTTCCCAGGTGCACGTGACATTTTGGGCCTTAGGCCCAAAATTTCCTCTATTATGGAAAAACCCGCTTCGGGGTTTCAAAAAGTGCACTAAGTGTGGCGGTACCATCTCCGTCACCGACACCCATGAGTGGTGTCTTAAATGTTTAGGTCCTGACCACTCCATCGCCGAGTGTATGGCTTGTGCCATGATGTCCAAGAGGGGTCGACAAAACCGAGCTGCTAAGCTCAGCGCCCTTTTTCCCTCAGATGCAGCTTCTGTAGCATCGACGTCTTCCTCCCATGGATCTCAGTTAACTAAACATAAGTCTAGCCGGTCCTCAAAGGGTAGATCTCCTTCCAAGCATCGAGATGCCTCAGGCGTTGCCCTTGAGGATTCTGTACCGCAAAATTGCCCCGGCGGGAGGCTTCGGCTTCCAAAACATTATCGGGGCTCCAGGATGTTCTCGAGGCCTTGACCTCGGCAGAACTACTGGTGCCATGCTCTGGGGTACCGGCTGCTTCTGGTACCGATACCCAGGCATCGGCAGCGTCGATAGGTTCCTGGCTATTGAACACAGTCTGGCGGCTCTCCTTGCAGCATCGACACCCTTGGAAACGTGTCAGTTCATCCGGTACAGGTATCAGTACCGGTACTGATAGCATTGACATCGGTGTCGGCTTCGCCGGCACCCAGTCATGCGATGCCTTCCGGTGCCAATACACCGGTACCGATTCCCCTCGGTACCGACTTCAGTCGGTATGGGTATCGGGCTCTTCAAGAGCATCCGGACAGACGGTACTTCGAATTCTCAGAGGACTCCGAGAATTCTAACAGCTCTGCCGGTACCGGTATACTTCTCCCGGAGGAGCCTTCCTCTCCTAAACGTAGGATGTCTCCTCCAGAGGATATCGCCTTTCATGATTTCATCAGGGAGGTGGCTCGAGGTCTGTCCATCACTGTGGCTCCTGAAACAGAGCCCAGGGCTAAGGAGTTGAAGACTTTACAGTATCCCAAAGCTCCTAAGGAGGCTGCTACTCTGCCTATCCATGAGATTTTACATGATCTCATGTTGAGAATGTGGGAGACACCTCTTACCACCTCTCCTCACTCTCGCAGACTGGATACCATGTATCGAGTTCCTCCTTGTCCTGGTTTCCAGAAAACTCAGCTTCCTCACCACTCTATTGTGGTGGAATCAGCTATGAGAAGGATCAGGAGTGCAAAGAGGCATGCCTCTAATCCTCCAGGACGTGAGTGTAGAACTTTGGATGCCTTTGGACGTCGTACGTTCCAGGCTTCCATGCTTTCTGCCAGGATCAGTTCCTATATTCTATATATGGGAATGTTCCTTAGAAGTCACAGGAGACTTGGAGGTTTTAAGCCCTCTCCTCCCTGAGGACAAGAGGCAGGATTTTCTCACACTAGTTAAACATGCCCAGGATGTTTCTAAGTTTGTCAATCGTGCAGCTTTTGACTGTTTTGAGTGCATAAGCAGAACCTCTGCCATTGCCATCGGTGCACGTAGAATTGCCTGGCTCCAGGCATCCAATTTGGAGCTCTGGGTGCAGGACAAACTGGGAAATATCCCTTGTACAGATGAGAACCTATTCGGCAAAAATTGGCAAGAAAAAGCCAATGAGTTGGATGCTGACAACTCCACTTTGGATAGGTTATCCAAAGCCACAGCTGATCCTGCAAGAAAGAAATCTTTCAAGAAACCATTCTTCTCAAAAAAGAAGAGGTTTTATCCCTCTTATTTGCAGCAGGGACGTTCTGCAGGTCAGCCTGCCCGGAAGGGTCAGCAACCACCTAAACAAAGGAAAGCGAGGACTGCTAAGCCTTAACCGTCTCAGCCTCCACAAGGCCTTTGACTTTCATCTAGAGAACTTAGCCTTCCTGGCCCTCAATGGACCAGAGCCTTCCACCATTCCAGGAAGGTTGTGTCACTTTGCCCCCAGATGGGGGCAAATAACAGCAGAACATTGGACATTCCATTATAAAAGAGGGATAGAAGCTTCACTTTCTGTGCATGCCCCCTCCCACAGTGGTAAGACAGTTCAATTCTCAGACCTCTCTCATCAACCTGTTAGATCAAGAGGTCACTATGCTTCTTGCCCAAGGGGCACTAGAAGTACCCATTCATCAACAGGGTACAGAGTTTTACTCCACCTATTTCCTTATCCCAAAGAAAACAGGGGGACACAGACCTATTTTAGATCTCAGAGAATTGAACAAATTCCTGTTCAAAGAGAAATTCAAGATGATTTCTCTGGGAACTCTACTGCCATACCTTCAGAGTCAGGATTGGCTTTGT
Organism: Ichthyophis bannanicus; assembly: GCA_033557465.1. Taxonomy (NCBI): domain Eukaryota; kingdom Metazoa; phylum Chordata; class Amphibia; order Gymnophiona; family Ichthyophiidae; genus Ichthyophis; species Ichthyophis bannanicus. Next base: position 249,362,102 of record CM066039.1, on the reverse strand, counting down.
TCTCTAGATCTCAATGATGCGTACACTCATGTTCTCATCCATCCAACTCACAGAAAGTTCCTTCGGTTCTTTTTCAAGGAAAGCACTACCAATACAGGGTGCTTCCTTTTGGCCTGGCCTCAGCACCAAGAGTGTTAACGAAATGCATGGCTGTGGTAGCCGCATTTCTCTGGGCTCTAGGGATATTCGTCTTCCCCTACTTAGACGACTGGCTCATTCAAGCCCCATCAGAGTCAGAGGCCAGGACTTCCCTATCTCGCACAATGCGTGTCCTTCAGTATTTGGGTCTGGTCATAAACATCCCAAAATCCAGTCTAACTCCCACTCAATCTCTAGAGTTCATAGGAGCTTTGCTGGATACCAGAAAAGCGAGGGCCTATCTTCCCCAGGCCCGTTGTCTTCGCATGGTGCAGTTAGCTTCTCAAGCAGTGCTAAAACCTCATCTCTCTGCCCGAGAAATGTTACAACTACTAGGCCACATGGCATCTACAGTGCATGTGGTCCCCTATGCTCGTCTCCATATGAGAGCAGCCCAGTGGACCTTATCCACTCAATGGACCCAGGCATCAGGGTGCCTGTCAGACAAAATAACAAACACAAATCGTCTTATTTTGTGTCTCCAATGGTGGCAGTCCACTCAGAACCTGTTGCTGGGGTCCCCATTTCAACAGCCTTTACCCCAGGCAACTCTCACAACAGATGCTTCACCAATGGGTTGGGGAGCTCTAGAGCTCTATAAATTAATGAATGGAGTGAAACGGGTAAACGTAGATCGATTGTTTATGCTATCAGAATATAGAAAGACTAGGGGACATGTATTGAAGCTACAGGGTAAACTATTTAAGACAAATAAGAGAAAATATTTTTTCACTCAACGTGTAATCAAACTCTGGAATTTGTTACCGGAGGTTGTAGTAAAGGCTGTTAGTGTAGCTGGGTTTAAAAAAGGTTTGGACAAGTTCCCGGAGGTAAGGTCCATAAACCATTATTAAAAAGGGACTCAGGATATCAATGCTTGACCCAATACAAGCATTGTGGTACCTGTGTCTCTTGGGGATACTGCTAGGTACATATGACCTAGATTGGCCTCTGTTGGAAACAGGATACTGGGCTTGATGGACATTGTTCTGACCCAGTATGGCATATCTTATATTCTTATGGCACCTACCAATTCGAAAGGACCTGTTGTTCCAGGGGCCCATTCTCATGCCTCAGATGGATCGATACGGCTTGGCTCTTGAAAGGGCAAAGGTAAAGGCAAGAGGATACTCCTTGGAGGTTATTTCTACCATGTTGAAGGCTAGGCGGAGGTCTACCTCATTGGCGTATGTTTGTATTTGGTGGGTGTTTGAGGCGTGGTCTGCAGAGAGGTCGTAGAGGCATTGAGAGCTTTGGTGTCCCATGTGTTGTCTTTCTTACAGGATGGCCTTGACAAAGGATTGGCGGCAGCTTCCTTGCGGGTGCAGGTGGCAGCGCTTACTTGTTATAGAGGAAAGATAAAAGGGAGATGTTGGGAACGCATCCAGACGTTAAACGTTTTTTGAGAGCTGTGTCACTTTTGAGGCCGCCATGTAGGTCGGCGGTTCCATTGTGGGATCTTAAGCTGGTGTTGGATGCGTTAGTACGTGAACCCTTTGAGCCTTTGTCTAGAACTTCAGTTAAGGATCTTACTCTAAAGGTCGTATTTCTGGTAGCGATTTGTTCAGCTCGGAGAATTTCAGAGTTGCAGGCTCTGTCTTGCCAGAAGCCTTTTTTGTCATTTTATGATAAAGTGGTGTTTATTTATTTATTTATTTATTTAACACTTATTTATATACCGCATCTTCCATCGATCAGTTGCGGTGTACAATTAACAACAGTTAACAAAGCAGCGTTTGTTTTACATAGAACATTTAACATTATAACTTATTACATAGAACATCTTAACATACATAAGTCAGGAATTCAGCAACTAATCAGGATATTTCAACTATAACAGCGTGTGTAACAATTTAAACAGGAGTACTGTCTGTACTACATTAGGCAGAACATACCAGTTGTAACTATATACAAGTAGGAGAATCAAGGCATAGTAATGGAGTGTTATTTATTTAATTAAGTTTTGTATATTATCCTTTGTCGTAGGGTGTATAATCGTGATGTGGATAGGTTCGTTTTTAGCCTTTATCTAAGTTGAGTGGAGGGATTTCTATGGTATTATAATGTTTATTGAATAGATACGTTTTCAATTTTTTTCTGAATTCTATTATCTCAGATAGTGAACGTAAGTCCTCTGGCAACGAGTTCCAGATGGTTGGAGCTATATGGGAAAAGGCTCTGTTATTTGTTAATTTATGGGTTTTTATGAATTCTTTTGGAATCTTTAGTTTGTTTGATTGTCCTTTTCTAAGAGTGGGTTTAAGTGGTTCTTTGTCTATAAGATTACATAATGTTTTCGGGGCCATGTCATTTATGGCTTTGAATGTGGTTATTATTGTTTTGTATATTATTCTGCTTTGTATTGGTAACCAATGAAGGGAAGCTAGTATCGGTGTTATGTGTTGAAGGGAGTTTATTTGTAAAATAACTCTGGCTGTTGCATTTTGAGCAAGTTGGATTCTTCTGATGTTTTGTTTTGAGATGCCCATAAGTATTAAGTTTGCGAAATCGAAGTGGGGAGTTATGGTAGCCTGAGTTATATTAATGAAATCTTGTGTAAATACAAGGGGGCGTAATTGTTTGAGGATTTTGAGTTTGAAGTAGATTTTCTTAATAGTATTTCTGATGTGGGTTTCCATTGTGAGGTGTTTGTCTAAAATGACACCTAGATATCTTATTTCATTTTTTATTTTAATTTCTTGGTTTTGCAGGGTTATGTGGGTTGGAGGCATATATGATTGGTTTTTTGTTACAATTAATACTTCAGTTTTAGCATGGTTTATGTGGAGGTTTTGGGATTTTAGCCAGATTGTGATTTCATTGTAACACTCTGATAGTAGCTGGATCGGTAGGTTGGGAATTGTGAAAGGTATGTACATCATAATATCATCCGCATAAAGGTGATATTGTACTCCAAATTTTTTAAAGATGTTGCAGACCGGCTTTATATAAATATTGAAAAGTAAAGCTGAAAGTGCTGAACCTTGTGGTAAACCTATTTATTGTTTGTATGTGTTAGAAGCTTGATTACCTATTCTTACATTTTGTGTTCTGTTATTTAAATATGAGGTGAACCATTTATGTACGGTGGAGTTTATGCCTATCTGTTTTAGGTTGTTGAGCATTATTGAGTGGTGCACGCTATCAAAAGCTGCTGATATGTCAATGAAAAGGAGGATGAACGCCTGATTATGATTGTCAATTCCTTTTAGGAGTGTATCTATTAATACTGTTAGAAGTGTTTCTACACCGTGGCGGGGCCGGAATCCATATTGTTGATCGTCAAGTGGGTAATATAAGTCTATAAATTCCTGTGTCTGTAATTGTACTACTTTTTCAATTATTTTGGCCAGGAATGGTATGCTAGAGATGGGTCTGTATGAAGTTGGAGATGTTTTGTCTAGTTTACAGTTCTTTAGAATTGGGCGAATTTGTGCATGTTTGAGGGGAGGTGGAAGGTATCCTTGAGTTAGTGATAAGTTTACTATTGGGAGAATAAATGATAGTAGAGTTGGTAGTGTGTTTTTTATCCATGATACTGGGCATGGATCTAAATATGAAGTTGTAGTATTTAGGCCTGTGATGATAGTTTTTAATGATACTTTTGACATGGGGTAAAATTCTGACCATTCATCTATAGATTGATTAGGGATGTTGATATTTTCTGAGGGCATAGTAGGTTTTTTTGATTTGTTTTGATAGTAATTAGCTAAGGTTTGTACTGAGATGTCTGTGATTTCGTTGCTAGAAGTTTGATCGTTATTGGTTAAGTTTCTAACGATAGAGAATAGCTCTCTAGGTCTGTTATATGATTTTGCTAAGGTTGCTGCGTAATAATTTTTCTTCGTGCTGTTTATTGTTTCCTTATATTTTGTTAGATGGGTATTATATATTTCCTTGTGTACAGATAATTTAGATTTCCGCCATTTCGTTTCAAGTTTTCTTAATTCTCTTTTCATTTGTCTTAGAGTGTTATTAAACCATGGTGAACTGTTAGTTTTGGTATGTGTGGTCTTTTTATTTGGATGATTATTTTTGGCTGCGATATTGATAGTCTCATTCCAGTTGTTAACAGCATCATCCAAATCAGATGTGGATAAGAGGTAGGGAGTTGTTGAATCAAGGAAGTCTGTTTCATTAAATTTTCTGAATTTTGGAGTAGGGCCATTTCTTATGTAGTTTTTGACGCTAGGGATGGGATATGTGAGATTTATTTTTATAATAAAATGATCGGACCATGGGATCTCTGTACATTCAATGGAGTTTGAGTTAATTAGCTTGAAGAGTATCTCAGGTAGAAGAACCAAGTCTAGTGTTCCTCCTTTGATATGCGTTGCTGTTTGAATTATTTGATAGTACTCTATGTCTGCTATGGTGTCTAGAAATAGTTTAGAGTCTAGTGTTGGAAGTGACGGAAGGTTAAAATCGCCTAGCATAATTATAGGATTTTGTTCTGTGGAAGAGTTGAGGAGTTCAATAAGAGATTCCAGGCCATCTGTTTTTTGATCTGGTGGTCTATAGATTAGGCAGATTTTTATGAGACTGATTTTTATTAATAATGTGTCCATATTATTAGTGATGTTTGATTGGATTAATTTGGCGTTTAAAATCTTTTTTGTCATCATTAGCACTCCACCACCTTTTTTATTGGATCTATGTTTGTAAAATGTGTCATAGTTTTCTTTATCAAGTTGATTTAGATAGACCGTATCTGTTTCAGAAAGCCATGTCTCTGTGACACATAAGATGTCTGGTTTTAAGTCAGTTATCAGATCGTTAAATATGGGTAGTTTATTTTTCATTGATCGTGCATTAATAAGGATGCATGATAGAGTGGAAGGGTTGATAGATTCAATTTTCTTGTCTATTTGTTGTGGATTTGTTTGTTGAATGTGTATAAGTCTGTGAAGATTAATTTTTGGGTAGTTTATATGGGTGTGTCCAATATGGCAGTCATTACGGGTGTTTGTGTGTATTATAGGTATAGTCATGTGATTATTGCTGTTTAAAGTTAGTGATAGGTCAATAATTATTATTGCCAAAAGTAAACTGGTGTATGATATTCGTGTGAGCATGTTGTTTGGGTGCGACATTTTCTATGATTGGCTCGGTGGGCTGTGGAATAGAGTTGTGATAAATTGATTTTAAGTTAATTAGCTAGAAGAGTATCTCAGAGACAGTATGTGAGAGAGGTTCTGATAGTAATGTAGGTGTCTGGTAGCAGTAAATAAACTCTGAAAGAGTTAAATTGCAGTAGTGATAGTGTTGCGACCAGTTCCATCTTTCTTGCCCAAAGTAGTTTCAGCTTTTCATGAGAATCAAGTAGTCTCTCCCCTGGTATTTCGGAAAGCTACTTTCAGGCTCCGAAAGGCTGCATTTGCTAGATGTTCGTAGAGTGTTGAAGAGGTATATATGGCGTACAGCGAGTTTACGGAAAACGTATAGACTGATCTCTTTGGAGGAGCGAGAAAAGGAGAAGCCGCCTCTAAAGCTTCCATTGCCAGATGGATTAAAGAGGCTATAGCATCAGCCTACATTTTGAAGGGCAAGACAGTGCCGGAAGGACTTAGAGCGCATTCGACCAGGGCACAAGCTGCGTCCTGGGCTGAGTACAGTTTGGTGCTGCCTATTGAGATTTGTAAGGCGGCTACTTGGTAGTCATTAAATTCTTTTGTTAGACATTTACCGTCTGGATGTTCAGACGGAAAGGGATACTTGGTTTGGATCAGCGGTGCTTCAGGCTGGTCTAGCAGGTCCCTCCCGTTGACTTTTTTTCACTGCTCTGTTACATCCCCAGAGGTTCAGGACTAGACTGGAGGGACGATAAGGAAGATATTAGACTTACCTGCTAATTGTTGTTCCTTGGGAAACTCCAGTCTAGTCCCGTATCCCTCCCTCATTTTGTCTGAGTCTATGGCCTGAAGCCTGGAAGTAGTTCGCTGGATAACCTGGAGATCCTGCTGTGGTGATGTGGATCATTAGGAGAGGGGGGTTTCAGGAAATGGGGATACTTGTGGGGTCATTATCCTTCGTAGAGCGGGGGAGCGGGCCTCTTTATTTTAGAAGGGAAGTCAGTACCTTGTTCTTTCACAAAAGTTGAAGCGGGGGCAGTTTTTCCTCCCGCTCTTGCAGAAAAAGTTAGATTAGTTGACAGTTTGATTATTTTGTTGATACTGAATTGTTGCTCCGGTGAGTCTGCTTTGTCAGTAGATTACTGGACAGAGGAGGCGGTCCCAGGGCTATTTGTACCACGGTCATCAGAAGAGTGATGTTTCTCCATAGCTGCTGGAGGAGGTGCTTAACCCAGAGGTTCGGGACTAGACTGGAGTTCCTCAAGGAACAATAATTAGCAGGTAAGTCTAATTTCACCTTATCTGGTAAGTAAAATGTCACCATTGCCTCCTTCCGGAATTAAATAACCTCCACATATCTACCACTCCCCATCCTATCCAGTAAATCCCATGATTTGGTTCTATCAGTACTCTTTGATACCGCTTCTTGGAGGTATCTATCCAGGGAGAGAGGGCCACATTGAAATTGCTCCCTAGGATAAGAATGCTGGCTCCCACAATCCCCTAGGAAGTTACCCGTTTTCTCCCAAAACTTCCCCTGGTTCTGTTTGTAGCACAACAATTTTAACCATAAAAAACCACCCTTTTGCATCTGTCTTGAAATCAAACACCACAAAGTGAAATTCCTTTGCAAAAAGTATAGCCCCACCTCTCTTCTGTTCTACCCTTTTGGCAAAAACCCTAATAGGAAATCTACTAGAGGCAAGAAGATACTCATGTTTCTGAAGTAAATGTGTATCTCCAGGAACAAGCAGGAATGAGTCTTCACATATGGGTATTGTTGGTACCGACGGAGCCTGCGCAGGAACGCTCCCCAGCGTCCAAAAGGAAAGCTTTTGGGAGCATCCCACAGCGCCTGCGCGCTGCCTTCCCGCCTTTCCTAACTGCCTCTCTCCAGTTTTTCTTTTCCGCGGAGCCAGCAGGTCGTGTTCCTGTCACCGCTGAAGAATTTCTTTATTTTCTTTTATTTCTTTGGTCGCGCGTCTGCCTTTTTGGCGCCGGACTGGTACCGCCGGTCTTTTCTTTCTTTATTCTAAAAAAAAAAAAAAAAAACCTACTCTTTTCTCACTTCAGTGCATTTTTCTTTCTTTGGCCTTAGGCCTAGGAAAATTTTCCTTATGGAAAAGCCCGCCTCCGGGTTTAAAAAGTGCACGAAGTACAGCGGCACTATTTCTGTCCCCGACACCCATGAATGGTGTCTAAAATGTTTAGGTCCTGACCACTCCATTACGGATTGTGAGTCCTGTTCCATGATGTCTAAAAGAGGTCTACAGAATCGAGCAGCCAAGCTCAGTACCCTGTTTCCCTCTGATGCAGCTTCGGTGGCATCGACGTCTTCCAGGGCTGCTTCTTCCTCCCATGGATCTCAGGTAACCAAACTTAAGTCCAGTCGGTCCTCGAAGGGTAAATCTCCCTCCAAGTATCGAGATGCCTCCGGGCTTGCCCTTGAGGAATCCGCACCGGCAAAATTACCCCGGCTGGAGGCTCCGGCTTCCAAAGCCTTATCTATGGGGTCACAGGTTGACATTGATGGCTCGGCCTCGACCGATCACCTGTTGCCATGTTCTGGGGTACCGGTGGTTCCCACTGGTACTGACATCCAGACATTGGTGGCTTCGATGGATCAGAATATTCTGACCATGCAGCGTGCCATTACGGCATTCATACAAGCTGCGACGCCTTCGGTACCGCAACAAACTCCGTTGTCGGTACCGACTTCGGCACCGGTACCGATTGCATCAACATCGGCTTCGGTGTCGACTGCAGCGGTACACTGTTCTGTGATGCCCATCGGTACCGAATTGGTACCGATTACTCCCGATGTCGATACCACCCGGTACGCATATCGGGCTCTGCAGGAGCATCCAGACAGGCGATACCTCGATTCCTCTGAAGACTCTGAATCAGAGGCCTCTGTCGAGGCATCGGTGATCCTTCCTCAGGAGCCCTCTTCTCCAAAAAGAAGAATGTCTCCTCCAGAAGACTTGTCTTTTCAAGACTTCATTAGGGAAGTGGCCAGGGGCCTTTCTATCTCAGTGGCCCCTGAGGCAGAGCCTAGAGCCAAAAAATTAGATATTTTACAATATCCTAAGGCTCCTAAAGAGGCAGCCACTTTACCAATACATGAGATTATGATCACATGTTGGGCATATGGGAGACTCCTCTCACCACCTCCCCTCATTCTCGTAGGTTGGACACCATGTATCGTGTTCCTCCTTGTCCTGGCTTTCATAAGACTCAGCTTCCTCACCACTCCATTGTGGTGGAGTCTGCTATGAAGAAGATAAATAGTACCAAAAAGCACTCTTCTACTCCTCCAGGAAGAGAATGCAGAACTTTGGATGCCTTTGGCAGGAGAATTTTCCAGGCCAATATGCTTGTTGCCAGAATCAACTCCTATAGTCTCTATATGGGGATGTTTCTAAAAGAAGTTACAGATCATCTGCAAACTGTCTCCTTTTATTTCAGAAGATAAAAGGGAAGAGTTTCTCACCTGGCTCAAACATGCCCAGGATGTTTCCAAGTTTTCCAACCGTGCAGCCTTTGACTCTTTTGAAGGTGCCAGCAGAGCCTCGGCTATTGCCATAGGTGCACGCAGGGTTGCTTGGTTACAAGCTTCTGATTTAGAACCCTGGTTTCAGGATGGACTAGGAAACCTTCCTTGTACAGGTAAAAACCTTTTTGGCAAAGATTGGCAAGCAAAAACCACCCAGATGGATGCTGAAAATTCTGCTTTAGATAGACTTTCAAAGTCTACTTCTGCTCCTTTTAAGAAAAGTTGTTCAAAAAGGGATTTTTCCCCAAAAAAGGCAGATAATATTCTGCTTATGGTCAGCAGGCCTCTTCTGCAGGTTGTTTTGCTACAAAGAAACAGCAACAACCGAAACAGGCCAAGCCTAAGGCTGCTAGGACTGCTACGGCCCAACAGCCTCAGCCTCCTCAGGGCCTTTGACTTACAACTAGAGAACTTAGCCTTTCTGGCTCTAGAACATCCAGAGCCTCTCACCATTCCAGGAAGGTTAGCTCACTTTGCTCCCAGATGGGAACAAATCACAGCAGAGCAATGGACCCTCTCCATTATAAGGGAGGGGTACAAGCTTCATTTCCTAAACCTTCCCCCCCTCACACCATGGTGAGACAGTTCAATTCTCCAACATCTCTCCTCGACTTTCTGGGTCAGGAGATTGCTACACTTCTTGCCCAAGGGGCAATAGAAGAAGTACCCCTTCTTCAACAGGGCTCAGGGTTCTACTCCCCCTACTTTCTCATCCCAAAAGAAAACAGGGGGCTACAGACCCATATTAGATCTCAGAGAATTGAACAAGTTTCTATGCAAGGAGAAATTCAAGATGACTTCTCTCGGTACTCTCCTTCCATACCTCCAGAGTCAGGACTGGCTTTGTTCTCTAGATCTCAAGGATGTGTACACCCATGTCCTCATCCATCCAACACACAGAAGGTTCCTTCGGTTCCTTTTCCAAGGAAAGCACTATCAATACAGAGTGCTTCCCTTCGGTCTGGCCTCTGCACCAAGGGTAGTCACAAAATGCATGGCAGTAGTTGCTGCATTTCTACGCACTCTAGAGATATTTCTATTCACATATCTGGACGACTGGCTCATCCGAGCTCCATCCCAGTCAGAGGCCCAGGCTTCCCTGGCCTGCACAAGGCACATCCTTCAGTATCTGGGACTTGTAATAAACATTCCAAAATCCCATCTCACCCCTACTCAATCTCTAGAGTTCATAGGGGCCTTGTTGGATACCATAACTGCAAGGGCCTATCTTCCCCAGGCCCGTTGCCTACGCTTGGTGCAGTTAGCCTCCCAGATTCAGTTAAAATCCCATTTAACTGCTCGAGAGATGTTACAACTGTTAGGCCACATGGCATCCACTGTGCATGTGGTTCCTTATGCTTGCCTTCACATGAGAGCAGCTCAATGGACTCTGTCCACCCAATGGACTCAGGCATCAGGGTGCCTATCAGACAAAATAGCAACCTCCAGTCGCCTCTTTTGCTCTCTCCAGTGGTGGAAGTCCACTCAAAATCTGTTGCTGGGGTCCCCCTTTCAACAGGTGTTACCCCAAGCAACCCTTACAACAGATGCCTCTCCAAAGGGTTGGGGAGCTCATCTACAAGATCTCTCCACCCAAGGCATCTGGTCTCCACAGGAGACATCTCTACATATCAACCTTTTAGAGCTCAGAGCAATCTTTCTGGCTCTCAGAGTCTTCCACACCCTGCTCAGCTACAAGACAGTCCTCATCCACACAGACAACCAAGTAGCCATGTTCTACGTAAACAAGCATGGGGGGACTGGCTCTCTGTCGCTTTGCAACGAAACTCTGAGATTGTGGGCCTTCGCCAGAGAGCATCAAATCCATCTCATGGCAGTGTATCTTCCAGGGGTTCAAAACTCTTGGGCAGACAGACTCAGTCGAGTTCTGCTTCCACACGAATGGTCCCTCCATGGGGACCAGATAGCCAGGATCTTTCGAATTTGGGGAACCCCAGACATAGGCTTGTTTGCAAGTCCATGGAATGCGAAACGTCCCCGGTTCTGTTCCAGAATTCCATGTCAGGGAGTTCAGGCCAGGGATGCCTTCCTCCTCCATTGGGGGCAAGACTTCCTCTATGCCTTTCCACCCATTCCCCTAATTCCCAAGACACTGTTCAAACTTCAGAGAGACAAGGGGTCTATGATCCTCATAGCACCACATTGGCCACGCCAAGTGTGGTACCCTCTACTTCTGCATCTCTCTCAAGCTCCCTCCCTGGACTTGGGATCTGCTCCAGATCTCCTGTCCCTGGAGGAGGGAACGTTGTGGCACCCAAATCCCCAGTCTCTTCACCTCAGAGCCTGGTTGCTGAAGGCCTAGACCTTCAAGATTTGCATCTTTCTCAGCAAGTGAAGGATATCCTTCATGCTTCCAGAAAGCCTTCCACTAGACGTTCCTATGCTTTTAAATGGAAAAGGTTTACCATTTGGTGTGCAGAGAAGGGTCTTAACCCTCTTGCAATACCTATGAATTCTTTACTAGAGTATTTGCTGCATTTATCCCATGCAGGCCTTAAAACGAATTCAGTAAGAGTCCATTTGAGTGCTATTGCGGCATCCCTTAAACCTCTCAATGGACAGCCTATTTCCTCTCATCCTCTTATAGCAAGATTCATGAGAGGCCTTCTTTTGACTAAACCTCCCATCAGACCACCTCCAGTGGCATGGGACTTGAATCTGGTTCTTGGCCAGCTTATGCAGCCACCCTTTGAACCCTTAGCCACTACCTCCTTGAAATTCCTTTCCTGGAAGGTTATTTTTCTCATTGCAGTCACTTCAGCTCGCCGCATCAGTGAGCTGCAAGCCTTGGTGGCTAATCCTCCTTATACAAGGTTCCATCATGACAAGGTAGTCCTTAGGAATAATCCACACTTTATGCCTAAAGTGGTCTCACCTTTTCATCTGAACCAGGAGGTTTATTTATCTGTCTTTTTTCCAGGACCTCATGCTTCAAGTGCGGAGAGGAATCTTCATACCCTGGATTGTAAAAGAGCTCTTGCTTTTTACTTACAAAGGACACAGCAACATAGAAAGTCCTCTCATAAGAACATAAGATATGCCATACTGGGTCAGACCAAGGTCCATCAAGCCCAGTATTCTGTTTCCAACAGTGGCCAATCTAGGTCATATGTACCTAGCAGTTTCCCCAAGAGACACAAGTTCCACAATGCTTGTACTGGGTCAAGCATTGATATCTTCGGTCACTTCTTAATAATGGTTTATGGACCTTTCCTCCAGGAACTTGTCCAAACCTTTTTTAAACCCAGCTACACTAACAGCCTTTACTACATCCTCCGGTAACAAATTCCAGAGTTTGATTACACGTTGAGTGAAAAAATATTTTCTTTTATTAGTCTTAAATAGTTTACCCTGTAGCTTCATTGCATGTCCTCTAGTCTTTCTATATTCTGATAATGTAAACAATCGATCTACGTTTACCCGTTCCACTCCGTTCATTAATTTATAGACTTTTATCATATCTCCCCTCAGCCGTCTCTTTTCCAGGTTAAAGAGCCCTAACCTTTTTAGCCTTTCTTCATAGGAGTATCCTTCCATCCCCTTTACCATTTTGGTGGCTCTTCTCTGAACCTTTTCTAAAATCGCTATATCCTTTTTAAGATACGGCGACCAGAATTGCACACAATATTCAAGGTGCGGTCTCACCATGGAACGATATAGAGGCATTATAATATCTTTTGTTTTATTTTCCATTCCTTTCCTTATCATACCTAGCATTCTATTTGCTCTCTTGGCCGCCTCTGCACACTGGGTTTTAACATGGTATCCACAATGACGCCTAAATCTTTTTCCTGGGTGGTGGTTCCTAATGTGGAACCTTGCATCGTGTAACCATAGTTTGGATTGTTCTTCCCTAGGTGCATAACCTTGCACTTGTCCACATTAAATTTCATCTGCCATTTTGATGCCCAGTCTTCCAATTTATCAAGATCCTCTTGCAATTTTTCACAATCCTCTTGGGTTTTAACAACTTTAAATAGTTTTGTGTCATCTGCAGATTTGATAACCTCACTCGTTATTCCACTTTCCAGGTCATTTATGAATATGTCAAAAAGCAGCGGACACAGCACAGATCCCTGGGGTACACCACTATTCACCTTTCTCCATTGGGAAAATTGGCCATTTAGCCCTACCCTCTGCTTTCTATCTTTTAACCAGTTCCTGATCCCCAATAGTACACTGCCTCCTATCCCATGACTCCTTAGTTTTGCCAAAAGTCTCTGATGAGGGACCTTGTCAAAGGCTTTCTGAAAGTCCCGATACACAATATCAACCGACTCGCCTTTGTCCACCTGTTTATTCACTCCTTCAAAAAAACATAACAGATAAGTAAGACAAGATCTTCCTCGTCTAAAGCCATGTTGGCTGTCTCCCATTAGGTTGTGACTATCTACATGCTGAGTAATTTTATTCTTTATGATGGTTTCTACCATTTTTCCCTGTACTGACGTCAGGCTCACCGGTCTGTAGTTTCCCGGATCACTCCTGGAACCCTTTTTAAAAATTGGTGTTACATTGGCGATCCTCCAATCTTCAGGTATTAGAGATGATTTTAATGATAGTTCACAGATTACTGATAGCAGGTCTGCAATCTCATATTTCAGTTCTTTCAACACCCTTGGATGTATACCGTCTGGCCCAGGTGATTTGCTACTCTTCAGTTTATCTAATAGTTGTAAGACATCTTCCCGATGTATCGATATTTCCTTCAATTCTTCCACACCTTTAAATACCACTTCAGTCATGGGTAACATCCCTACATCTTCCTCAGTTAGGACCGAAGTAAAGAATTCATTCAGTCTCTCCGCTATCGCCTTGTCACCTCTTAGTGCTCCTTTAACCCCTTTATCATCTAATGGACCAACTGACTCTCTCACAGGTTTTTTGCTATGAATGTACTTGAAAAGGTCTTTATTTCGCGTTTTTGCTTCCGCAGCAAGCTGCTTCTCAAATTCTCTCTTTGCCTGCCTTATCAATGCCTTGCATTTAACTTGCCAGTGCTTGTGCTGTTTCCAGGTTTCGTCGTTTGGCTCTTTTTTCCATTTCCTGAAAGATGCTTTTTTGGCAACAACAGCCTCTCTGACCTCACTTTTAAACCATGCTCTCAACTCTTTGTTGCTTTTGATCCCTCTCATTTTTGGACTTCCAGTCTCTAAGAGAACTCTGTCTAATTGGATTGCTCAATGTATTTCTTTCGCCTACCAGAGTAAGAACCTTTCTCTGGAGGGCCATGTCACAGCTCACAATGTGAGGGCCATGGCAGCCTGTATGGCTCATCTAAATTCTGTGTCCATCGACCAGATCTGTCGAGCGGCTACCTAGGCCTCGGTTCATACCTTCACAGCCTATTACTGCTTGGACAAGGACTCCCGCCGGGATGCCTTGTTTGGTCAGGCTCTTCTCAAACACCTGTTCCATACCTAATCAGCTCCTACCCTCCATCCCTGGCTGGATGCCTGAGATTCATGGGTGGAGGTAGAGCCCTTCCCTGGGACTCAGAACCTGGGTGATCTCCCAGGCATCTCTAGCTGGGGAGGCCCCATATGTGAAGACTCATTCCTGCTTGTTCCTGGAGATAGCACAGTTACTTACCTGTAACAGGTGATCTCTGGGAACAGCAGGAATAAGTCTTCACAACCCACCCACCTCCCCTAGGAGTTGTATCTCTCTATCTTTCTTTCCTTTCCTCACTCTCTCTTTGTCTCAGCTTTAAAACTCGAACTGGAGAGAGGCGGTTAGGAAAGGCGGGAAGGCAGCGCGCAGGCGCTGTGGGATGCTCCCAAAAGCTTTCCTTTTGGACGCTGGGGAGCGTTCCCACGCAGGCTCCTTCGGTACCCACGATACCCATATGTGAAGACTTATTCCTGTTGTTCCCAGAGATCACCTGTTACAGGTAAGTAACTATGCTTTCCTGGATGAAATATATACTTGCCCGCTTTCATGCTGCTTTCATCAACATCTGTCATTTATATGGAGAATTTAAGCCCTTAACTTTTATTGAGACCACAATAAAGTTGTTTGCCATGTTCTGAGCAAAATGGGTCACCACACACATTCCCCTGGAATTATTCTAGGACCCTTTATCCATACAGCCACCCCACTCCTCTTACTTTCACAATCATCTAATTCCCTCTCCCAAACACCTTGCTCACCTATCCCCAGCCTGTCCCCCCCCCCCTAACCCCCAGCTATAATTGTCTGCCCTCCCTCAACTCAGCAGACACACCATTGGAGGCACTGTAGTTAAACAGACCAAGACTTATTTATTTATTTATTTATTTATGCTTTTCTTCTATACCGCCTCTTCCAGAGATCAAAGGCAGTTTACAGATAACGAAAATTTAACAAAGTTTTACATGGAACAGCGTTTGTAACTATTTACATTCAACTCTTACATGAACAGTAGCGTTAACAATGCCATTAACTATTAACTATACAGCTGCCCCACTGGGCTTCTAAGATTTCTGTACAGTATATCCCCTCCTCTCCCATCACCAGTTAGATGCCAAATGTCCATGTTAGATACAACCTGGCTTGCAGAGTCAGAAAACCTTTAATCCATCTCATCCAAATTCCTGTGGTGTCACTGCCCTCCCTTGGTGATATTTTGCCTTTTGACCATACTCTTGTGCTTTTCCTGGGATGTTGATTCTGCTGATTGCAGCCCGGTGATGCCCTCCTCTATGGTGTGTGCTTTTGAAGGCCTTACTTCTGATAGTCTAAGCCAGTCCAAAGGGAACAGCCAACAGTAATTTTCCTCCCTAAATTTGCTTGAGATATCTCTTAAAGCTCTCCTTTTCCTGAGTGTTACAGGTGATATATTGGCGAAAACCTAGATCATGTGAGAGTCCCATTAAATTTGGCCCATGTGCCTCACGTTTTCAGTAGTCTGTCCTTTCATAGGAAAATCATGGAAGCATGCAGCTATATCTTTGGGTGTTGAGTCCCCCTGGGCCCTATGGGCGTTCTCCAACTTATTCTGGTCAGTGGCTACATTAGTTGCAGACCCATCTCCATGCATTGGGCAATGCGCTGAACAGTCACAAAACAGTTCACATACTTGGACACATCACAAAACTTGGACACATCACAAAACCAAAGGTTACAGCATCTGGATTAGTTTTCAGTATTTTCTGTGTGGTCCCAGAGCTCACTAATTTGTTTTGTCAAGTCCTGCATGTGTTGTTCCAAACTCTGCACGTCCATCCATTGGTCATCAAGGCATCTGCCTTGTCTGTTCTCTGCCCAAACTCTGTCATCTCTCCCTTGAAGTTGCTCACCACCATAGCCAGCCCACTCCCAATATGTAGCTGGGTCCATGCATAGCTCCTTGAACCAGCATCGGGTCTTCTGTGGATAATGAGGATCTCCAGGAACAAGCAGAAATGTAGTCTTCACATATGTGTATTGTCGGTACCGACGGAGCCTGCGCGGGAATGCTCCCCAGCCTAAGCCTTTGGGAGCATCCCACAGCGCCTGCATGCTGTCTTCCCGCCTTTCCCAACTGTCCCTCTCCAGTTCTTTGTTTTCCGCAGAGCTGACAGGTCGCACATCCTGTTACCGCAGAAAATATTCCCATTTATTCTTCTTTTTTGAGGTTGCGTCTGCCTTCCTTCGACGCTACACCGGTACTGCCAGTTTCTTCTTTCCTTTTCTAAAAAAACAAACAAACAAACGAACAAAAACAACTTTCTTCTGGAATTTCTTCCAGCTACTTTTTCCTTCAGGTGCCACGCGCCATTTTGGGCACTAGGCTCAATTTGTCTTCTAACATGGAAAAACCCACTTCGGGTTTTAAAAAGTGTTCTAAGTGTGACGGTACCATCTTCATCACCGACACCCATGAGTGGTGCCTCAAATGTTTAGGTCCTGATCACTCTATTTCAGAGTGTGTTGCCTGTGGGATGATGTCGAAGAGGGGTCGGCAAAACCGAACTGCTAAACTTAGCACCCTTTTTCCCTCCGATGCAGCGTCTGTGGCATCGACGTCTTCCAGAGCTTCGTCTTCCTCCCATGAATCTTAGGTAAACATAAATCTAGTCGGTCCTCAAAGGGTAGATCTCCTTCCAAGCATCGAGATACCTCTGGCGTTGCCCTTGAGGGACTTGTACCAGCAAAATTGCCCCAGCGGGAGGCTTCGGTTTCCAAAGCACTAACAGGGCTCCAGAATGTTCCCGAGGCCCCAACCTTGGCAGAACTACTGGTGCCATGCTCTGAGGTACCGGCTGCTTCATCCGGTGCAGATACCCAGGCATCGGCAGCATCGATAGACCAGAGATGCTTGGCTATTGAATGCAGTCTGGCGGCTCTTCTCACGGCCTCGATGCCCTTGAAACCGCTTCAGACAATTCAATCGGTACCGGTACCAACTGCTTCGACATCGGCAGATATTCTACCGGGACCGAGTCAAGCTTACCCATCAGGTATCGACAAGTCGGTACCGGATCCCTCCGACACCGACTTCGATTGGTACCGGTATCGTGCCTTGCGTGATCACCCGGATCGGAGATACTTTGAATCCTCGGATGAGTCTGAAGACTCTGAAAGCTCTGCTGATACCAGAGTACTTCTTCCCGAGGATTCTTCTTCTCCTCAACGTAGTATGTCTCCTCCAGAGGATATGTCCTTTCAGAATTTTATCCGAGATGTGGCTCGAGGTCTTTCCATCACAGTGGCTCCTGAAAAAAAGCTCAGGGCAAAGGAATTGGAAATCCTGCAATACCCTAAAGCTCCCAAGGAGGCAGCTACTTTACCTATTCATGAGATCCTGCATGATCTCATGTTAAGGATGTGAGAAACACCTCTAACCACTTCTCCTCACTCTCGAAGGCTCAACACCATGTATCGAGTTCCTCCTTCTCCTGGATTTCAAAAAACTCAGCTACCACACCATACCATGGTGGTGGAATCAGCTATGAGAAAGATCGAGTGCAAAAAGACATGCATCTAATCCTCCAGGACATGAGTGTAGCACTCTTGACGCCTTTGGATGTCGAACCTTCCAGGCTTCCATTTATTTATTTATTTTATTTATTTATTTATAGTCTCTTCTGTACCGCACTATTTGATATCAGTGCGGTTTATACGGGCAGAAATCTACACCGTATTTACAAATAACAGGTGAATCAACTTGGATAACCAGGGTAACTATTTACATACTTATGGTAGAGAAAGCATGGTCCATGTTTTCTGCCAGGATTAGTTCCTATATATTATATATGGGAATGTTCCTTAAGGAGGTCACCGGAGATTTAGAGCTGATGATAAGAGGCAGAATACCTTGTACTTGTCAAACATGCTCAGGATGTTTCCAAGTTTGTAAATCGTGCAGCCTTTGACTGCTTTGCGTGCATAAGCAGAACCTCTGCTATTTCCATAGGTGCACGTAGGATTGCCTGGCTCCAGGCATCTGACTTGGAACTTCGGGTACAGGACAAACCGGGGAAAATTCCTTGAACAGGAGAGAATCTCTTTGGCAAGAATTGGCAGGAAAAAGCTAATGAGATAGATGCTGACAATATCACCCTGGATAAATTGTCTAAATCTACAGCTGATCCTGCAAGGAAAAAATCCTACAAGCAACCATTCTTCAGTAAGAAGAAGAAGATTTACCCCTCCTATACCCAACAGGGACATCGTATAGGTCAGTCTGCCCAAAAGGGACAGCAGCAACAGCCTAGGCAAAGAAAATCAAAAGCTGCTAAGCCTCAATCTGCTCAGCAGACTCAGCCTCCACAGGGACTTTGACTCCTTTCTAGAGAACTTTGTCTTCCTGGCCGTGAACGGCCCAGAGCCTTCCACCATTCCAGGAAGGTTATGTCATTTTGCCCCCAGATGGGAGCAGATAACAGCAGAAAGTTGGACTCTGTCCATTGTAAGAGAGGGATACAAGCTTCACTTCCTCAGCATGCCCCCTCCTACAATGGTAAGACAGTTCAATTCTCAGACCTCTCTCAACGCCCAGGTAGGTCAAGAGGTCACTTTGCTTCTTGCCCAAGGGGCAATAGAAGAGGTACCCATTCCCCAACAGGGTACAGGGTTCTACTCCCCCTATTTCCTTATCCCAAAGAAAACAGGAGGACACAGACCCATTTTGGACCTCAGAGAATTGAACAAATTCCTGTTCAAAGAGAAGTTCAAAATGATTTCTCTGGGAACTCTGCTGCCATACCTTCAGAGTCAGGATTGGCTTTGTTCTCTAGATCTCAAGGATGCATACACTCATGTTCTCATCCATCCAACTCACCAAAAGTTTCTTCGCTTTCTATTTCAAGGGAAGCACTACCAATACAGAGTTCTTCCTTTTGGCCTGGCCTCGGCAGCAAGGGTGTTTACAAAATGCATGGCCGTGGTGGCAGCATTTCTTTGCACCCTGGGAATATTCGTCTTCCCTTACTTAGGCGACTGGCTCATTCGAGCCCCGTCAGAGCCAGAGGCCAGGATTTCTCTATCTCGCACAATGTGTATCCTTCAGTATTTGGGACTTGTCATAAGCTTCCCAAAATCCAGCCTAGCTCCAACTCAGTCTCTAGAGTTTATAGGAGCTCTGCTGGATACCAGACAGACAAGGGCCTATCTTCCACAGCCCCGCTGCCTTCGCATGGTGCAGTTAGCTTTCCAAGCAGTGCTAAAACCTCACCTCACTGCTCGGGAAATGTTACAATTGCTAGGCCACATGGCATCCACCGTGCATGTGGTTTCTTATGCTCGCCTCCATATGAGGGCAGCCCAGTGGACTTTATCCACTCAATGGACTCAGGCATCAGGTTGCCTGTCAGACAAAATAACAAACACGGATAGTCTTTTTTTTTGTCCCTCCAATGGTGGCAGTCACCCCAAAACCTTTTGGTGGGGTCCGCTTTCCAACAACCCCCACCCCAAGCCACTCTGACAACAGATGCTGGGGAGCGTTCCCGCACAGGCTCCGTCGGTACCGACGATACCCATATGTGAAGACTAAATTCCTGCTGTTCCCGGAGATCACCTGTTACAGGTGAGTAACTATGCATATTCCCCAACAAGCATTAACTCTGTGCCACTGTTCGCATCCTTGTTGTACTGTGTGGTCTCCACCAATGCCATTTTGATTTGCTCTAAATGTTGCTGTGATAGTGCTGCGTATGAAAAAGCCTTCAAATCAACTTTTTCTTCCCAGCTATCTGTATGTATCTGTGAGGACTGCAAAGGTAATCCACTTTGCCAGGGAGTGCAAAACCAAACCAAGTAGAGACATTCCAATTTTAATGTTTCTCATCTTGAGTCTGCCACAGCACTAGGTTTATGCTGCAATGTTAGTTCATAACATCACTTCCTCCCTTCAGAACATATGTATTTAAGGTGGTTGCCCTAAAATACATTATTAAACAAAATAAAAAAAAGCGAGAAGCTAAGTCAAATCCACTAAACAAAATGCTGACCCTGTAGCTCAGACCATAATACTAAGGCAAGGAGTATCCAGCTTTAGGATCTATGTGCACTCCATGGAGGTGGCACGCTGAGGCCTGGGAATGGAGGAAAGACTGTTGCTGCTGTGCTGGCCTCCTGCTGGTCAATGAATGGTTTTGCAGAAGAGCCTTGAAGAATGCATCCTTTCTACCTCCTGTGTATATCATTTGAGGCAGGGGAAGCAGCACTCACAAGGGAGCAGAAATGGTGGTAGTGGAGAAAAAAGCAAGTATTCTCTAAGCAAAGCAAGATTTAAAAAAAAAAGTGATAAGTTGATCAATACCAACATGTCTCTTCTGCCTATCAGAACCAGCATGGTGATTTCAGTTTCCAAAAAGAGAACGCTGTGCACTCGCAGAGTAACTTCCTGAGTCTTGACCTGCTTAGATTAGAGAGACCATTTTTCATAATACGCTTTGCAATTCACAATTAATTTTTTCCTTCTAAAGATATCAACGTGCATTGTCCTTTTGTTTGCCTTCTGCTGTGCCATTTTCCTTTGGTAAAACCCCTAAATGTCTGTTTAATGGTATGTTCGCATGTGCTAATTTTACTCTATTTTCTGTGCACATCTTGGAGATCTTAGTACTTTTTGTTGCATTTTCTATTTTTATAGCCACATGAGCAGCCTCCTTACCCTCATCACCAAGGACCACCTCATTGTCCTCCTTGGAACAACAGCCATGAAGGGATGTGGAATGAACAGCGGGACACTGGTTGGAACAACCAGCGAGAAGCTCCTTGGAACAACCAACCGGATCCCGCCTGGAACAACCAGTTTGAAGCACCTTGGAACAACCAGCATGAACCACCACCATGGGGTGGAGGTGGGCAGAGAGAGCCTCCATTCCGGATGCAGCGGCCACCTCATTTCCGGGGCCCCTTTCCCCCACATCAGCAACACCCCCAGTTTAACCAGCCACCCCATCCCCACAACTTCAACCGTTTTCCACCACGCTTCATGCAAGAAGACTTCCCACCTCGCCACCCCTTTGAAAGGCCACCTTATCCTCATCGCTTTGAATACCCCCAGGGAGAGTTCCCTGCAGGTAAGTGCAATGCCTCTGTTTCATGACAGCTGTTACTTCCCTGCAGAATTTTTAAGAACAATAAAGGGACCAAATGGTTTGGCCTGAAAGTTTCTGTAATAGGGAGATTAGTGCTTAGTCATTCATTTAAGTTGAAAGTAAGGAATTAGAATAACCTATATTATGGAAACAAATTAGAAGAAGCTGTTTATTATTAAAGATTGCATGCCCACACAGGGATTCACTGACAGATTTCACTAAATCTTTAGTTGTTGCTGCAGACAGGATCTATCAGTTTCTGGCCCACTTTCTTTGTGTTTCCATTAAATATCATGTAGTGCTCTTTAAATCACAGGAAAGTATGGACATTCCAACGACCAGAATTCATATCCTTCATACTGTAGGTCAGATTAGATCATTTCCATTGTATTTCACTTTCTGTATTTTGACAAATTCTGTGCTGTTTCCCTTAAATCATATACAAAAGGTCCATGTCATGGTAACTGCATGTTCCTGATCGTCCCTTCAGTCTAGTCCCGGAATCTCTGGGTTTGTCAACCTCATCCAGCAGCTTTGGAGACTGAGAAACTTCAGTGCTGTGACAGTATATAAGGGCTGGCACCACCTCCTCACACCAGTTTATCAGTCTCCAAAGCAGCTAGAGAGGTGGTGAGCCCAGGGATCCCAGGGCTCACTAGAGGAACGATTAAGTAGAGGTAGAAGAGGTTATTTAAAAAAAAAAAACAACCCCCCCCCCCCAAAAAGATAAGGGAGTGAATCACATCGGAAGCCTTGTCTTTCTCTGCCTGTAGGCTGGGGGAGAAATGGCTTGCCTTTTGCCCTGAGATCCTCTGCTCCATTACCCGCCCTTTATTTCAGCCAGGGGACAATCAGGAGCCAGATAGTGGGTTCCGTTTGACTTCGGGGAGAGGATCGTCAGCGGGTTACCGTCCCGACTGCAAGGGACAGGAACCGGCTTGTTTTCGGGGCGCAGTGAGTGCAGAAGTGATTGCCTGCCAGCGCCGACAGCCCTTGGGTGCAGTCCCAGCTGATTTCTCGTTCTGTGAGACACCGAAAGGTAAAAGGGAGTGTTAAAATCGGTTGTATAGGGGAACGGTGAGTGAATGGGAATCCATCAGCAGTTCTGCAGGGCCGGAGGCCTTTTTCGGCGGGAAACGGCTGTTTGACGTGAGCAGGCCAGACCGCATGGGCTGAGGGCGCGGGAAGATCGCCGGTTTCCAGTTTGGGGCTTTGGTGCTTCCTAGCGTGGCCTAGAAGCTTCGTTTTGTGTTTCTTTCTTCGGGGCTCAGGTGGGGGAGTCCCCCTGAAGGCGCAGGAGTAAAAAAAAAAAAAAAACGTTTAATTTTATGGGGGGTTTTGCGCCCTGCGTGGGTCAGGACGGCATGCCTTCCAAGCAGCTCTGCCTTTTGTGTGGGGCTAAGCGGAGTTCAGTTTCACAGGAGGGTGTCTGTAGGGGCTGTGCTCCCGAGTTGGAGGCCAGAGAGTTAGTTCCCGATGCAGAGGCTAGGGGACATGAGGGTTTGGAGGAACTGATTGACCCAAGTTTCCCATCCCTACCGGCTCCTGAGCCTGGGGTCAGTGCATCTGCTACACCAGTGTCTCCGCTCTCTCAGCAGCCTCTAGCGGGCAATCTAGGGGCAATTTTTTCGTCAGATTTCATAGCACTGCTCCAAAAGACTTTGGCGGGCTCTCAGGGAGCGCCTACAGCGAGTACCTCAGGAGCTGAGCTGGGGCTGAAGTGGCCGCATTCGCCGTTGTCAGCGGCAGCCTCTGGCATCAGTGCCAAGAGAGCCAGTAGAGATCACCTAGCACACTCCGTCGTGTCAGAGGACGTGCGGTCGGAGGACGCGGACATGGATAGAGACCTGGAGGATCTGGAGGAAGGTGCGATTAGGGAACAAGAAGATCAGGCGCGGGTAGTTAGGGTGTTTCATAGAGAAGAGCTACCGGCGCTCATTACAGAGTCTCTTTAAAACGCTTAATATGCCGGACACAGGACCGGTAGCAGACTCTACCCTGGAGGATCCGCTGCTACAGGCGTTTCGGAAGAATCAGAGGGCTTTCCCGGTGCATAGGGTGTTTAAGAAGATGGTTCAGGAGGAATGGGATATACCAGAGGCTGTTCTTAAGGGATCTAGAGTAATGGCAAGGTTGTATCCTCTCTTGGATCAAGACAGGGAGTTGTTTAAGGCTCCCAAGGTGGATGCAGCCGTATCAGCGGTGACCAAGAAAACTACCATCCCGGTGGAAGGTGCAGCGGCTCTTAAAGATGCGCAAGACCGCAAGTTGGAAACATTGCTGAAGCAGATTTTTGAGGCCAATGCGTTGTCCTTACAGGCGTCTATTTGTGGGGCTTGGATAGCGCGGGCCTGCTTGCGGTGGGCACAGCGAGTGCAGGGTGACCACTCGGGGGAAGTGTCCGAAGAAGCGGCAAGGTTGGAGTCCGGGGTGGCGTATCTCGCCAACATTCACTATGACCTGATCCGAGGTTTAGCGAAGAGTATGGCCTCTGTTGTCGCCGGCAGAAAGTGTCTGTGGCTGCGAAATTGGGCAGCGGATGGTTCTTCCAAGGCGAGGTTGAGTAAGCTCCCTTTCTGGGGGAAGCTGCTCTTTGGAGAAGATTTGGAAAAGTTGGTTAAGGATTTAGGGGAGTCAAAAGGCGGTCGGTTGCCAGAGGATAAACAAAAACAGAGCCGCACTGGTCCTGGGTCTCGGGGGCAGCAGCGGAGCTTTCGCCGGTTCATTCCCCCGAGAGGGGGCCAGGCCCAGAGAAGTCGCTTCCCTGGTAGGTCCCAGGGGTTTTGGGGGTTTCGAGGAGCAAACGGGTTTTGCGGCTGCATCCTCGTCCTCCACCTTCAAAAAGTCACAATGAAGTCAGGGGTTAGCCAGGTGGGGTTAGCTCCCGTAGGGGGTTGGCTGCGGGATGTTTACCCTGCCTGGGCCCAACTCACGTCCGATCAGTGGGTGTTGGAGGTGATTCGCAAAGGTTATGTGCTCGAGCTGCAGCAGCCGGTATCTGATTCTTTCGTTCGGTCACTGTGCAACGCTTGAGCAAAGCGCAAGGCGGTGCAGAATATGGTGCAAAGGCTTCTGCAGCTCAAGGCCATTGTCCCGGTTCCTGCCGACCAATTAGGTTGCAGTCGATACTCCATTTACTTCGTCGTACCAAAGAAAGAAGGGACTTGGCGGCCCATTCTAGATTTAAAAAGGGTGAATCGCTGTCTGCGCGTATCTTATTTTCAGATGGAGACTCTCAGGTCAGTCATTGTAGCGCTAAGGAGAGGAGAGTTTCTCACATACCTGGACTTATCGGAGGCGTATCTACACATTCCGATACGCCGGGAGCATCAGAAATTCCTCCGGTTTGCGGTGCTGATGGGGCATTTTCAGTTTCAAGCGCTTCCGTTTGGCCTGGCGACGGCACCGCGAACGTTCACCAAGGTGATGGTGGTAGTGGCGGCGGCCTTGCGGAAGGAAGGAGTTTTGGTGCACCCATATCTGGACGATTGGTTAATCAGAGCAAAGTCCAGGGAGGAAAGTCTTTCGGCTACGGCCAGGGTGATAGCTCTCTTGCAAAGTCTCTGTTGGGTGGTCAACACCGCAAAGAGCAAGTTGGAGCCATCTCAAAACCTGGAGTACCTCGGAGCATGTTTCGATATGAGCGTGGGTTGAGTGTTTCTGCCCCAGCAGCGGGTGCTAGCCCTCAGGCGCTTGGTGAGTCGGTTTCTCGGCCTAAGCTGTCCCACAGCCTGGGAGTATCTGCAGGTGTTAGGGACGATGGTGGCGACACTAGAGTTGGTGCCATGGGCGCGGGCCCACATGAGACCATTACAGCGGGCTCTGTTGAGAAGATGGTCGCATCAAAAAGACTCTCTGTCCCAGAGGTTGGCTTGTCCTCCGCACACGCGTCTGGCTCTGCATTGGTGGTTGAGACCAGGATGGCTAGAGAAGGGGGTGTCGTTGGAGGCTCCAGCTTGGGTGTCTCTAACGACAGATGCCAGTCTGTACGGCTGGGGAGCTCATTGTCAAGGGCACCTAGTGCAAGGTCAGTGGTCCGACATGGAAAAGTTGTGGTCAGTCAACAGACTGGAGTTGCGGGCAGTGACGCTGGTGCTCCAGCAGTTGTGCCCCTTTCTGCAGGGAAAAGCCATTCGGGTGTTCTCGGACAACGGCGGTAGCGTACATAAATCGACAAGGAGGCACCAGCAGTGTGGTGCTGGAGGACGAAGTGGACGTTTTGTTCGAATGGGCTGAAAGGAACCTGGTGGCCTTGTCGGCAGCGCATGTCGCGGAAGTAGACAATGTGGAGGCCGACTTTCTGAGTCGAGTAAGGGTGGACCCGGGGGAGTGGGTTCTGCACCCCGACGTGTTTGCGATGTTGGTTCAGCGCTGGGGGGTGCCAGTAATGGATCTCATGGCGACCTTTCAGCCCGCAAAGGTCGATCGGTTCTTCAGCAGAAGGAAGGAGAGGATGGCGGAAGGCTTAGATGCGCTCATTCAAAAGTGGCCAGAGGGACTGCTGCTGTATGTTTTTCCGCCGTGGGTGTTGATCCGGCGGGTTCTACAGCGCATAGAGCGGCATAAGGGTTGAGTGATGGTGGTAGTGGCGGACTACTTGTAAATCTTGTAAATAGATATATGTAATAGTTCAAAATATGTAAATAAGTTCGTTTGTTATTTAACAAGTTTTACCATATTTAGTCATTCATGTTTAATGTATTTAGCAAAATTGTACCTAGTTAACAAATGTTCCATGTAAAACAGCAAAATTGTACCTAGTTAACAAATGTTCCATGTAAAACAGACTTGTAAATCTGTTCATTCCTTGTTCAATGTAAACCGCACCTGATCTGTGGAAGGTAGCGGTATATAAGCAACTGTTAAATAAATAAATAAATAAAAATAAATTGGCCAAGAAGGCCTTGGTACGCGGACTTGGTTAGGCTGTTGGTGG
This sequence comes from Ichthyophis bannanicus, assembly GCA_033557465.1. NCBI lineage: Eukaryota > Metazoa > Chordata > Amphibia > Gymnophiona > Ichthyophiidae > Ichthyophis > Ichthyophis bannanicus. The sequence continues at coordinate 249,335,867 of CM066039.1, read as the reverse complement.
GGCAGCCCTGGAAGCTTCCTGTTCGCGAGGACCTTCTCACCCAGGGACCTCTCTGCATGCCCCAGGTGGATCGATTCTCGCTTATGGCCTGGCTCTTGAGAGGGCAAGGTTGAAAGCAAGAGGTTATTCGGCGGCAGTGATTACTACCTTGCTGAAGGCGAGGCGGAAGTCTACTTCCTTGGCGTACGTCAGAGTGTGGCGCGTCTTTGAGGCTTGGTGTGCGGAGAGGGACTGTGTTCCTTTGAAGGCGTCGGTTCCGCAGATTCTATCTTTCTTGCAGGATGGTTTTCAGAAGGGCCTAGCGGCAGCTTCCCTAAAGGTGCAGTTGGCAGCTTTTAGCCTGCTATAGAGGGAAGGTGCAAGGCAGCTCGCTAGGAAGTCATGCGGATGTTAAGTGTTTTTTGAAGGCGGTAGCTCTTCTCCGGCCGCCGCGTATGCGTATAGTTCCGGCATGGGATCTACCATTAGTTTTGGAGGCCTTAGGCAGAGCGCCTTTTGAGCCCTTGGGGGAGGCTTCCTTGAAAGATCTTACGCTGAAGGTAGTGTTTTTAGTAGCCATTGCCTCGGCTAGGCGAGTTTCGGAGTTACAAGCGCTGTCCTGTAGGAAACCCTTTCTGTCTTTCTACGATTCGAAGGTGGTGTTGAGGCCAGTTCCGTCGTTCTTGCCTAAGGTGGTCTCAGTGTTTCATTTGAACCAGGTGGTGTCGTTGCCTGTGTTTCGAGTTAAAGATAAAAGTCCGGTGGCGGACCGACTTCATAGTTTGGGATATTCGCTGGGCATTGAAGAAGTATGTTGCTAGAACAGCGTCCTTCCGTAAGTCAGACAGGCTTTTCGTACTGTTCTGCGGGGCTCAGACGAGGGGAGGCGGCCTCGAAAGGTTCAATTGCTCGTTGGATAAAGGAGGCGATCGCATCGGCTTACATTATACGTGGTCGCATGGTACTGGACGGGCTGCGGGCTCATCCACTAGAGCACAAGTGGCGTCTTGGGTGGAGTGTGGCTTGGTGCTGGCGGTGGACATCTGTAAAGCGGCTACTTGGTTGTCGCTACATACTTTTGTGAAGCATTACCATCTGGATGTGCAGGCGGACAGAGACTCCTGTTTTGGATCGGCTGTGCTTCAGGCCGGTTTAGCAGGACTCTCCCGTTAATGTAATTACTGCTCTGGTACATCCCCAGAGATTCCGGGACTAGACTGGAGGGGCGATCAGGAAGATTAAATTAGACTTACCTGCTAATTGTAGTTCCTGGAGGAACTCCAGTCTAGTCCCGGGTCCCACCCTATCTCGTTGGTGTACTGTGGCCTGAAGCAGGAACTGTATTACTGGTAAGCAACACTTTCAGTTCTCTTGGGGGTCGGAGTGCATGCTAAAGCAGATTTCCACATGGCAGGGCATGGGAGTCAGTGTTCCATGTGGTAGGGTGCTGGACAGGGGAGATCTCATGGCGTACGATCCGCAAGGGTCTTGTGGATAGTTGGGTTGGCAGGCCTTTATAGTTCAGTTAGGCGGTGGTTTAAATACTGCAATTCGTTACTTACTGGTTGCTCCGGTGAGTCTGCTTTGTCAATAGGTAAACTGGTGTGAGGAGGCGGTGCCAGCCCTTATATACTGGTGACATCACAGCACTGAAGTTTCTCAGTCTCCAAAGCTGCTGGATGAGGCTGACAACCTCAGAGATTCCGGGACTAGACTGGAGTTCCTCCAGGAACTACAATTAGCAGGTAAGTCTAATTTAATCATGGTGAAAATCACTTGGACAGTCTGGATCAAATAGCCAGTGATTATGCCTTGTCTCTGTAGCAGTAAAGTTCCAGATTTCACACACTTGCAGAAGCATTATAAGATCTTAAACTAATATACTCTCTATCATCAGGGAGGCGCTGGCCCGCCTCCAGACATATATGGTCACTTTAATACCCTACTCTCTCACTCAGACTCCTCCCGTCGCATGGCGCACCATGCCCGTGATTCCATGCCCCCTTCCCGGCCGGCGCCCAGACAAGGGGAGATTCCACCATCGTGGGGAGGAGGAGGAGAGAGCAAGCTGCAGCCACAGGGTGGTGGAGGAGGAGGAGGAGGAGGAGGAGGAGGTGGTGGAGGAGGCGGCGGCGGCGGCGGTGGAGGAGGAGGAGGAGGAGGAGGAGGAGGAGAAAGCCCTCGGAAGCGGGAGAGCCACAGCGCCCCCAATGTCTTCAGTTCAGGTATGGGACAGGCCAGGCAGGGATTTCTGAGGATTGCAAATCCAGCATAGTTAGAGACAAAGCATAAGACTAAATTGTTGGCAATTTAATCAGACTGTCAGATATCTTTCAGCATGTGTTTGTGCACTAAAGCTTTTGTTAAGTTGAGCTATTCTGTAGAACCTTCTGTTTTAATGGGGAGGAGGGCAAGAGAAGTAGGAGCTACAGTTTGAAGTTGTCCTTCAGCAATATGCGTCTCATGCACAAGCTGTGCTGATTGGATTTTGAAAATAGCTTTAGTAAATGTAAGTGGGGAATCCCTGTACACACTGTACAGAAATAAAACATACTATATTGACAGTAGAAGGTAAGAGCTCTGTGGTGGCAGATAAAGAACATAAGCAGACAAGCTTTTGGATTATGTTAGGCTAGAATATCCAAGCACTTTTCCTCCAACTTCCAGAGATGCGGAGACCTCACATTGGTCCCTCTTAAGAGGCCTGTGTTCTCTAGGCTTTGTTTGGAACAGTTCAATGTACTGAAGACTATAAAACTACTTTTCCTTCCAAAGGATGTGTATAACTGGTTAACACCCTTCTGCATTTTGATGTATCAAACCTTAAAATTATTACTTCTGAGCCTGATTCTCTCCTCATTAGTTCTGATGTGTTTTGATGATTTGAAAATCTTGACTTCAAGCACCAAAGGATGAAATATCAGCATCACACTAGGAGAAATAGAAGTCCACAGAGACAAACTACATTGTATCCTTCTTGCTTAAATGACAACAAATAAAAGACATCTGTGCAATAGAACATTGAATTGGGGTTTAAAATAGAATAATCATGTACAAAAGTCATCAGTTTCACTGAAAAAGATAAAGGTAATCTGTAAGATGACTTGTTAATATCTGTTTAGTTTGTTGACTCCCAGTGGAAATTGATCTGTAGAAGGACTTTTCATGTTGTCCAAAACAAGTCAGGGATCCCTTGAAGCAGTGAAAAAGTAGCTTGTAATGTTTTATTTCAATAATAGATTGTATTTGTGGGTTTTTTAAATTTCGTGATGATATGTTTTCCTTTTGGAGCTAATTTGCTAACTTCTTTTTACTTGCCATGGTTTTTGTGCTGCTCAGTGGGTTTATGATTGACAATCGTATTCTGGAGGGTTTCTGTCTATTTCCACGCATGGCCATGGTTTCCCGATAACAATTGTTTTGTTGCTCTTGGTGCCCTAGATATCGGTCCACCCCATCACCACCCTGGGCATAGAATGCCCCATCCTGGTATCAGTGAGCATCCTCCCTGGAGTGGGCCACAGCATCCAGATTTTGGGCCCCCATCACACGGATTCAATGGGCAGCCACCCCACATGCGGCGACAGGGACCCCCGCATGTTAACCATGATGATCCCAGCTTGGTCCCAAACGTGCCTTATTTTGACCTGCCTGCAGGACTCATGGCTCCTTTAGTGAAGGTAAATGAGCAGAAAAGATGTTTCCCTCCTTTTATTGTGGAACTCGGACTCCCACATTCACATTCTAGAGGCAGAATACTCATCAATTAGAATGTGTTTACAATCTTAAAATACATTCCCTGATTGCTGATGGTACCAGTGCAGTCCTTTGACGAGAAAACCCCACATCTTGACTTTCTTTTTAGCAATGTAGAATATCATCCTGACTGCCACCACAGCTACTCTGTGATGCAACACCACAGGTGTGTTTTTATATTCTGCAGCTCGAAGACCATGAATATAAACCTTTGGATCCTAAAGATATAAGACTGCCTCCACCCATGCCACCCAGCGAGAGATTATTGGCTGCTGTGGAGGCTTTTTATAGTCCACCCTCTCATGACAGACCACGAAACAGGTAACTGCTGTATTTTCTGTTTTAGGAGTAGACTGATTGTTTAGCATTACATATGTCAGGGGTTGATGAAACGTATCGAAGAATTTCCTTGTGTTACAACACATCCATAACTTCATATAAATATGCAACTGGGTCTCAGAACCAGAATGGGGCGACTTACTGAACACATATATTCATATGGAAACAGCGCCCAAACCTCACATCAATGACCCAACTGGTTGCTTATTTATTAATCAATGCTAAAAAAGATGTGATATTATTGAAAAATCATTATCTGAGGATGCTTATCTGAAACATGGTGAGTGTACTCCCAACGCCTGAACAATAGCGCCGTAGCGTTTCACAATCCAACGTTTCAATAAATGGAGTACATCAGTATACTGTAAACACACCGATCGCAACACTTTGTTGCATTATACCAGCGCTCATCCAAAAAGGTTGAAGGACAGCCTTCCATTTTCAGTTTCTGAGATTTCGTCGCAATTGCTCAGACGTGAATGAGTTTAAAACACAGGCGAAGATGTTAAAAGAAAAATTTCGGACAAGAGGATACCCGCACCAAATAATTGAAACAGCTTACAAACTTGCTTTATACTATAATCGTGATAGCTTATTGACCCCCCGACCCGTATATGCACCATCACAAAATTGTGTTAATCTTATCACAAAACATTCTCCGTATAGCCACAATATAATAAAAATATTGAAGAGACACGCAAACGTTTTTCGCAGCATACCTGGATTGGAAAATTATTATGTGCGTTGTGTCTGGCAAAGACAACGAAATATGAAAGAGCTTCTTAGTCCAACTGTTTTACGTTCCGAACCAGTGAATGCTGCACAAGAAAATTTTGGTCACCATAAGTGTGGTTCTTGCGATATTTGTTCCTTAACTTTAGAATTGGACGTTTTTGAATACAAACAGAGAAAATTTTGCCTGAGACATTACACGTCTTGCAGTTCCACTCATGTAGTGTATTGCATTTTATGCCCTTGTCAGCTAGCCTACATCGGCAAAACTACACGTCCGTTTCGAGTACGCATGAGGGAGCACAGAAGTAAACTAAAATGTGGCTACACGCAAGCTCCTATAGTCCAACATTGTTTGGATTTAAAACACAGTTTTGATTCGTTAAAATGCTTTTGCATTGATTTAATTGAACGAGGTTTGGAGGGAAAATCCAGGGATCTTACGTTGTCACGAAGAGAGCAAAAATGGATTTTTGCTTTGGATACTGTGCATCCGAAGGGCTTGAATTCACAAATAGAGTGGGGCATATGTCATTGACGAATTGAAAGCCAGGAACGAATCACATGTATATCCGCTCAGTCTTGAAAAATCCCCAGTGAGTCATAGTTCGCATGCGCGGCGTTTTTTTGATAGCAGACACAACAGCCGGCATGGGGTGAGTGCCATTCAATTGAGTATTAAATTGTGTATTGCAAGTAACCAAAAGAATAAGATGGTGCATATAATAATATTTAGTGTCGTTTCAACATTACAGATAATAAATGAGGACCAATGCTAAGTTTGAGCAGCTGTGATGAGCATCCCCTGACGAAACGTTGGATTGTGAAACGCTATGGCGCTATTGTTCAGGCGTTGGGAGTACACTCACCATGTTTCAGATAAGCATCCTCAGATAATGATTTTTCAATAATATCACATCTTTTTTAGCATTGATTAATAAATAAGCAACCAGTTGGGTCATTGATGTGAGGTTTGGGCGCTGTTTCCATATGAATATATGTGTTCAGTAAGTCGCCCCATTCTGGTTCTGAGACCCAGTTGCATATTTATATGAAGTTATGGATGTGTTGTAACACAAGGAAATTCTTCGATACATATCATCTTGAAGGTGAAGAGTAGAGCTTAATATATAGATTGGACTAAGAAGTTGCATATAGCTCTGAGAAGTGACATCAAGGCATATTTGAAGGGGTTGATGAAAGACTAAGCTGCAGGGTTTTTTTGCTTTAGAAAATACATTCTACCAGCACTTCTGCCATAGAACCTGCTTAAATCTCTGCTTCTGCCAATAATAGCAATTGAAGTTAAATTTGAAGATGGTTTTCTCCTACTTTTGGACCACATATTCATTGTAGCTTCATGGTGCCTGGCATTATATCCTTCTTTTCTGCTTTATTTTTAAGCTGTGTACGAAAATAAATTCCTGAACCTTTGGACACTGCATTTTTCAACTTGTTTTGTAGGTTCTACCACACAGAATTTAATGCTAGGGATGTGCATAGGAAACATTTTTTGTTTGCTTTGTTTTTGAAATCTTAATAATTTGTGTCATTCATTTCCATTAAAGTCAATGGGGCAAGACATTTTGCCCTCCAGTAGTGGGGGTTTTCAATTCATTTTCATGAAAATTGCTGGCAGACATCTGCCAGAGAGGCAATAGCATTACTGGACAAGACGACTGGCATGAATGCCCCACAGCACCAGAAAGAGGGTGGAAGGGGGTAAAGGGCAAAGACTATGGCATGGAAACTCATGCACATCATGAGAAGGGCAAAGCAGCACAGACACTGGAATGAAAACTCCTAAGGCACTGGGAGAGAAGCAAAGTAGCACTATTGGTAGGAAGAGCCCTGCGTGCTGGGAGAGGGTAAAGTGGCACAAACATTGATAAGAATGCCCCCAAAGCACAAGGAGAAGAGTAAAGTGGCACCAATATTAGCATAAAGATCCCACATCCTTGGCAGGGCTAAAGAAGCGCCAACAGGATTAGGTTAGAGTCAGTTTTGTGGGAATTGAGCTCATTTGAGGGGTGCATGGAAAAGTATCCGAGCATCTCCATAGAGAGATTTCCCTGGGAGAATTAGATGGCAAAAGTCCATTTTCTCTTCTCATTGACAGACAAGAAAGGATTTAAGCCCCCTACTTTGAAAGGAAGATTGGGATGCAGCTTGAAGTTTCATCTATACTCCTTTTCGTCCTTGTCAGCCAGTCCAGACAAGTTGGTTACCCCCTCCTCTTAGCATGTGGAGATAAGTCACCTAGTGTTGTTCTATCATATTAAGGCTGGTGTAGCATAGGAGTTTCCTAGTATTGTTCTACCTCCAGCAGAAGATATGGCAGGCTAGTGCAGCAAGAAATGAAACTTAGACTACAAGGCTCACTGGAATATTGGCCTTTGAACATGAGAAAGCAGGATCCAGTCCTTCTGGAATGGCTCCCCTGGTTCGCTGACTCTGGCCCCAGCCCCCTCATGTCATGTTACCCCATTAGGCTCATCCATCGTGACCAGAGTTAAAAACGAAATCAAGCTGCATTTTCTGCACTGGCAGCAGCTGCTCTTGCTGTGGGTGTTTTTTGCTGGGGCATTTAAACACTGATAGTGGCTCTGCAGCTGCTCTTGCTTTTTTATCATGGTGGCAAAGGGAGCAATGGATGGGTAGGTGCTGCAGTGTCTGTGGAGAGTAGAAGGCATGCAGTACTACTACTAATCCTTTCTGTAGTACTACTAGACGTATGCAGCACTGCACGTATACACATAAGAGACAGTCCCTGCTTGATAGAGCTTTTGAATGTATTCAAGACAAAACAAATAAGAGATGAGGGAGTCACATTTATTATGGAGCATGATTAAAAACAACATGGGTGAGGAAGTGTTGTCATGAATCAAGATGGTAGCTTAGCTGTGAGGATATGCTCGATATGAGGTTAAAGGCTATCGTGAGCAGCCCTGATTGCACTCCAAACCCCATAATTTGCAGTCTCAATGAAATTTCCCTGTGTGTTGCTGTGATAATTTCAGAAAAGAAAAGTGGACGATGAAGACACGCCATTGATGGCTGCCATAACTCTTTGCTCCACATGCTGAAATCAGCATTCCCGACTTTGTGGTAGATAAAACCTCACTCTTACCTGAATTTTGGATAAATTCGGCATGCTCATTTGATTGGGTGCTAAATGGTGGTAAAAAAGCAGCTATTGATCTCAAAAGCTTTGTTTTTAAGAGCACACAGATTTCCTCCATGGGCAGACCCAAAAAGGCATCTACGGCGTCCAACGAGCATGAGAAGTGACTGACCGAGGATCTGAGCTACTATCAGGGGACTTAGCCAAGCTGTACAATGATTTCAATGAGTGCCTTTCAGAGATAAATCGAGAATTATGTGCTTTTAAAGCTGAGGCACATGTTTGGGTCACAAACCTCTGGTCTGACTTCGTGGAGGTAGGGCAACACTTGGAGGAGGCCAAGAATAGACTTGGATGCGTGCAGAGAGTCTTATAAAATAACATCCAAAATAAAATGTTGGAGTTTCATCAAGAGTAGGCAATATCTAAAATTGAAGGTCTTAAAAACTGCTCCCAAAGGAGTAAAACCTTCCTAAGGGGCTTGTCTGAGGATAACACTGTAAAGCCCTGATCAATGCAGTGGACATGGATTAAGGCAACTGAGCCCACCATGGCAACACTGCCACAAGCAGTCTGTCAGGAGACCGCACAGACTCATCCAAATCAAAACCACCAGGCTCCCAAACACTCTCAACACTAACCCCATCCTAAAAACCCCAGTAATCTGCGCACTAATCCATGCCAGATCAGTGCGCAGCAAAATAAACACCATATCTGACTACCTAAAAGACCACCAAATAGATATCCTGTGTATAACAGAAACCTTATTTATTTATTTAGCTGTATTTATATACCGCCTTTCTCTGGGTCAAGGCGATTTACATGGACCTGAGATTTAACTTACGTTGAAACATTGCATGCCATACATAGTTTGATACCAGTCAAAGAGCTTTGGCTCTTAACTATGTACAGGTTTGATTATATACAACAGTAGTGCTAGGCGGATGTACATTGTTCTTCTGGGGGGCATTAGTCACTGGTGTTGAAATGTTCGGTAAATAGATGTGTCTTTAATTGTTTGCGAAAAGTCTTGAGGTCCGTGTTGATCCTGAGCTGGTCCAGCAGTCTGTTCCATATGGAAGGTGCGTAGAGTTGAAAGGCTCTTTTGCATGCCTATTGGTTTGATTTGGTTTTGATGTGGGGTATGTTGAGGGTATTCATTGTCGAGGTTCATCTAACTGTGTGGTTGTGAGGGCTGTATTAAGTGATCGTAGGTGTGGGGTCTGAATGAATTGCTTGTGAGTTAGCATGATGGTTTTATATGTTATGCGGCTCTGCAGGGGGAGCCAGTGAAGCTGTTTGAGTATTGGGTGATGTGTTGTTTTCTTGTCGCTGTTTGTAGGAGTCTTTCTGTTGAGTGGAAAGCTGTCTGGAGAGGTAGGAGCGTGGATTGTGGCAGTCTTTGGAAGATGGCATTGCAGTAGTCCAGGTGGGGTGGTATTGATGCTTGGAGTACAGTCCGGAAATCATCTGGTTCTTGGAATGGCGATGGAGGCGCTAGAGTGTCTTCGCCTTGAAGTAAATTGTTGGGTGGTTTTGTCTATGTACATTTTGAAGGTTATGTGTTGGTCGATGGTGATTCCTAGGTCTCTCATCTCTGTTTTGGCTTTAATTCTGATGTTCATTGTTATCGTGGGGGGGCGTTGAATGTAATGTCTCTTATTATGTAGATGGTCTCTATCTTGTTGTAGTTTATTTGCAGGTTGTCAGCTATTTCGTTACTTCGGCGAAGCATTCTATGTGGGCTGTTGTTTTGGGTTGGTGTGTGTTGATGGGTCCATAAATCATAATATTATGTGTCACAGAAACCTGGCTATCCGATACCGATGCAGTCTACATAAATCAACTTAATAATGAAGACTATGACACTTTCTATAAACATAGAACTAATAGAAAAGGCGGAGGTGTATTAATGATGACAAAAAAGGTACTAAGTGCCAAAACAATACAATCAAACATCGCTAACAACACAGACACATTATTAATAAAAATTGGCCTCATGAAACTCTGCTTAGTATATAGACCCCCAGACTAAAAACCAGATTGCCTTGACTCTTTTATTGATCTCCTCAGCTCATCCACTGAACAACACCCTATAATTATGCTAGGAGATTTTAACCTCCCCTCGCTACCAACATTGGACTCTAAACTATTCCTTGATACCATATCAGACATGGACTATCATCAGATAATAAACACATCTACACACAGCAAAGGTGGAACTCTCGATCTTGTCCTTCTCCCTAATACACTCTTCAAACTAATTAATCCAAATTCAGTTGAATGTACACAGATACCCTGGTCTGATCACTACATTATCAAATTAAACCTTACATATCCCTTCACTAGCACTAACAATCACACCAGAAATGTCCCAACCACAAGATTTAAAAAGTTTAACAATGCAGAATTTATTGACTTAACAATCCCCCACCTCTTATCACCTGCAACGAATTTAGATGACACTGTCAAAAACTGGCATGAAACCATCAACAATGCAGCCAAAATTAACCACACATACAAAAAGATCACCTACTCTGAGACTAATAACAAGCCATGGTTCAACTCTACACTAAAACAAATGAAAAGGAATCTTAGAAAACTAGAACACAACTGGCGAAAATCAAAATTGACGATACATAAAGAAATATACAATAACCACCTCACTAAATACAAAGAAACCTTGGACAGCACAAAAAAAGAATATTATGCCAAAATACTATCAAAATCATATAACAGGCCACGAGAGTTATTCTCCATTGTCAGAAATCTAACCAACCCTCAAACCTCTGACAGAGAAATTACTGACATCTCAGTTCAAACCTTAGCCCACCATTATCAAAACAAAGCGAAAATGCCGTCAATGTCTATAGACACTATCAACTTTTCACACCAGCCACCAGATGAATGGTCAGAGTTTCATCCCATAACTAAAGAGACACTAAAAAATATCATCACCAGTCTCAACACCACAACCTCTTATCTAGATCCATGTCCAGTAACATGGATAAAAAACACGCTAACAATTTTATTACCCTACATTCTCTCAATAGTGAACCTCTCACTAAACCAAGGCTACCTCCCACTATCACTCAAACACGCACAAATACGGCCAATGCTTAAGAACAGCAAACTTGATAAAACCTTGCCTGCATCATATAGACCCATCTCAAGCATACCATTCTTGGCTAAAATAATCGAAAAAGTGGTTCAATTACAGACACAGGATTTCCTAGACTCATCTTATCCTCTTGATGAGCAACAGTATGGCTTTCGGCCCCGCCATGGAGTTGAAACACTCCTCACAGTTTTAATAGACACGCTCCTAAGAGGGATTGACAATCATAAACAGGCCTTCATTCTACTTTTCATTGATATATCAGCTGCGTTTGATAGCGTACACCATACAATAATGCTCAATAACTTGAGACAAATAGGCTTAAACTCCACAGTACATAAATGGTTCTCATCCTACCTAAATAATAGAACGCAAAATGTAAGAATTGGGAATCAAACCTCAACCACATATAAACAAGAAATTGGATTACCACAAGGTTCAGCGTTGTCAGCCCTACTTTTCAATATTTACATAAAACCAGTCTGCAACATTTTCAAAAAATTTGGAGTAAAATATCATCTATACGCAGACGATATTATGATGTATATTCCATTCACGATACCCAACCTACCGCTTCAACTCCTATCGGACTGCTATAATGAAATCACAACTTGGCTAAAAGCACAAAACCTCCACATAAATCACACTAAAACTGAAGTTCTGATCGTGACCAAGAACAAATCCTATATCCCCCCAACACACATAAGACTTCAAAACCAAGAAATTAAAATAAAAAAGGAAATAAGATACCTAGGCGTTATATTAGACACTCACCTTACGATGGAAACACACATTAGCAACACAATAAAGAAAATTTATTTCAAACTCAAAACCCTCAAACAACTTCGCCCGCTTGTATTTACAAAAGACTTTATCAACATAATCCAGGCCACCATAACTCCACATTTTGACTTTGCCAATCTAATTCTAATAGGCATATCAAAACAAAACATCAAACGATTGCAACTAGCGCAAAATGCAGCGGCCAGAATCATATTGAAAATTAACTCACTCCAACACATATCACCAATACTAGCCTCCCTCCATTGGCTACCAATTCAAAGCAGAATAATCTACAAAACAATAATAACTTCATTCAAGGCCTTATATGATATGGCCCCGACTATGCTATGCAACTTAATACACAAAGAACCATCTAAGTCTACACACAGAAAAGGACAATTGAACAGATTAAAGATCCCGAAAGATTATACAAGAGCCCATAAATCAACAAACAACAGAGCCTTTTCCCACATAGCCCCAACTATCTGGAATTCCCTCCCAGAGGAGCTACGAACACTAACGGAGATCATGGAACTGCGCAAAAAACTGAAAACTTATCTGTTCACCAAATACTATAACATAGATAACTCATTACCTGCTTTAGACAAAGGTTAAACAGGTATTTGTCTGCCTCAAGCAAAAACCCCTTTAACCCACACAGATAGCACACACACATGATCATCTTACAGCTTATGTCCTTCACTTCCATGTATATATATACATATATAAAATTGTATATAGTTTGTTCTGTATTATCTCACATTGTTTAGACTGTATACTCTACATATAATATGATGTTCCTTGTAAATATGTTCTGTTATAATATGACGTTCCCTGTAAAACAAACTTGCTTTGTCAATTGTTGTTCACTGTAAACCGCAACTGAACTGTGGAAGATGCGGTATATAAATGTGTATAAATAAATAAATAAAAATAATGTCATTGGTGTAGACATGCAGGTTTAGATTGTGTACTTTTATGATTGTGCAGAGTGGCCATAGGTATACGATGAAGAGCATAGTGGATAGGGTGGACCTCTGTGGGACTCCTTGGGATGGAGGAGGAGTTTCCAATCCTTATCTGTTGATATCTGTCGGTGAGATAGGATGTGAACCATTTGTGGACAGTTCCCTGTATTCCAATTGTGTGAAGATGACGTAATAGTATTTGGTGGTTCACTGTTTTGAAGGCCAATGAAATGTCTAGGAAGATTAGCAGGAAGCCTTGATTGGTCCTTTGCATTCCCTGTGTTAGAGTGGTTAATAATGATCTCCAGGAACAAGCAGGAATGTAGTCTTCACATATGGGCATTGTCGGTACAGAGCCTGCGCGGGAACGTTCCCCAGCATCCAATAGGAAAGCTTTTGGGAGCATCCCATAGCGCCTGCGTGCTGCCTTCCCGCCTTTCCCAACTGTCCCTCTCCAGTTCTTTGTTTTCCGCGGAGCCGACAGGTCGCACATCCTGTCACCGCAGAAAATAATTCCCTTCTATTCTTTTTTGTGGTCGCGTCTGCCTTCCTTCGAAGCTACACCGGTACCGCCAGTTCTTCTTTCTTTTTTTCCAGAAAAAAAAAAACTTCTGGAGTCTTTTCCAGGTTTTTTTCTCCACAGGTGCCACCCGCCATTTTGGGCACTAGGCCCAACTTTTCCTTTAAAATGGAAAAACCCGCTTCGGGTTTCAAAAAGTGTTCCAAGTGTGGCGGTACCATTTCCGTCACCGACACCCATGAGTGGTGCCTCAAATGTTTAGGTCCTGATCACTCTATTTCAGAGTATGTTGCCTGTGGGATGATGTCGAAGAGGGGCCGGCAGAACCGAGCTGCTAAACTGAGCACCCTTTTTCCCTCCAATGCAGCCTCTGTGACATCGATGTCTTCCAGGGCTTCATCTTCCTCCCATGGATCTCAGGTAACTAAACATAAATCTGGCCGGTCCTCAAAGGGTAGATCTCCCTCTAAGCATCGAGATGCCTCTGGCGTTGCCCTTGAGGGACTTTCACCGGCAAAATTGCCCCAGCGGGAGGCTTCGGCTTCCAAAGCATTAACGGGGATCCAGGATGTTCTCGAGGCCTCAACCTCGGCAAAACTACTGGCGCCATGCTCTGGGGTACCGGCTGCTTCATCCGGTACCGATACCCAAGCATCGGCAGTGTCGATAGACCAGAGATTCTTGGCTATTGAACGCAGTCTGGCGGCTCTTCTCACAGCCTCGATGCCCTTGAAACCGCTTCAGACAATTCAACCGGTACCGGCACCGACTCCAGTACCGGTATCGACTGCATCGACTTCGGCAGGTATTCTACCGAGACCGAGTCATGCTGACTTCGATCGGTACTGGTACTGTGCCTTGCACAATCACCCGGATCGGAGGTACTTTGAATCCTCGGATGAGTCTGAAGACTCTGAAAGCTGTGCTGATACCAGAGTACTTCTTCCTGAGGATTCTTCTTCTCAGCGTAGGATGTCTCCACCAGAGGATATGTCCTTTCAGGATTTTATCAAAGATGTGGCTTGAGGTCTTTCCATCACAGTGGCTCCTGAAAAAGAGCCTAGGGCAAAGGAATTAGAAATCCTACAATACCCTAAAGCTCCCAAGGAGGCAGCTACCTTACCTATTCATGAGATCTTGCATGGTCTCGTGTTAAGGATGTGGGAAACACCTCTAACCACATCTCCTCACTCTTGAAGACTCGACACTATGTATCGCGTTCCTCCTTGTCCTGGGTTTCAGAAGACTCAGCTACCACACCATTCCATGGTGGTGGAATCAGCTATGAGAAGGATCAAGAGTGCATAAAGGCATACATCTAATCCTCCAGGACGTGAGTGTAGGACTCTTGACGCATTTGGACGTCGAACCTTCCAGGCTTCCATGCTTTCTGCTAGGATCAGTTCCTATATTTTATATATGGGAATTTTCCTTAAGGAGGTCACAGGAGATTGAGCTTATGAGCCCTCTCCTTCGTGATGATAAGAGGTAGGATTACCTCGCTGTTGTCAAACATGCTCAGGATGTTTCCAAGTTTGTCAATCGTGCAGCCTTTGACTGCTTTGAGTGCATACGCAGAACCTCTGCTATTGCCATAGGTGCACGTAGGATTGCCTGGCTCCAGGCATCTGACTTCAAACTTTGGGTACAGGATAAATCAGGAAATATTCCTTGCACAGGAGAGAATCTCTTTGGCAAGAATTGGCAGGAAAAAGCTAATGAGATAGATGCTGACAATATCACCTTGGATAGACTGTGTAAATCTACAGCTGATCCTGCAAGGAAAAAATCCTACAAGCAACCATTCTTCAGTAAGAAGAAGTTGTTTTATCCCTCCTATACCCAACAGGGACATTGTTTGGGTCAGTCTGCCCAAAAGGGACAGCAGCAACAACCTAGGCAAAGAAAAACAAAAACCGCTAAGCCTCAACCGGCTCAGCAGTCTCGGCCTCCACAGGGGCTTTGACTCCTATCTAGAGAACTTTGCCTTCCTGGCCCTGAATGGACCAGAACCCTCCACCATTCCAGGAAGGTTATGTCATTTTGCCCCCAGATGGGGTCAGATAACAGCAGAAAATTGGACCCTGTCTATTGCAAGAGAGGGGTTACAAGCTTCATTTCCTCAGCATGCCCCCTCCTACAATGGTAAGACAGTTCAATTCTCAGACCTCTCTCAACAACCAGTTAGGTCAAGAGGTCACTGTGCTTCTTGCCCAAGGGACAATAGAAGAGGTACCCATTCTACAACAGGGTACAGGGTTCTACTCCCCCTATTTCCTTATTCCAAAGAAAACAGGAGGACACAGACCCATTTTAGACCTAGGAGAATTGAACAAATTCCTGTTCAAAGAGAAGTTCAAAATGATTTCTCTAGGGACTCTGCTGCCATATCTTCAGAGTCAGGATTGGCTTTGTTCACTAGATCTCAAGGATGCGTACACTCGTGTTCTCATCCATCCAACTCATTGAAAGTTCCTTCGCTTCCTATTTCAAGGGAAGCACTACCAATACAGGGTTCTTCCTTTTGGCCTGGCCTCGGCACCAAGGATGTTCACAAAATGCATGGCTGTGGTGGCAGCATTTCTTCGCACCTTAGGAATATTCATCTTCCCTTACTTAGACTGGCTCATTCAAGCCCCATCAGAGCCAGAGGCCAGGGTTGCTCTCTCTCGCACAATGCACATCCTTCAGTATTTGGGACTTGTCATAAACTTCCCAAAATCCAATCTTGCTCCCACTCAGTCTCTAGAATTTATAGGAGCTCTGCTGGATACCAGACAGACAAAGGCCTACCTTCCACAGGCCCGCTGCCTTCGCATTGTGCCGTTGGCTTCCCAAGCAGTGTTAAAACCTCACCTCACTGCTCGAGAAATGTTAGAGTTGCTAGGCCACATGGCATCCACTGTGCTTGTGGTTCCTTATGCTCGCCTCCATATGAGGACAGCCCAGTGGACTTTATCCATTCAGTGGGCTCAGGCGTCAGGTTGCCTGTCAGAAAAAATAGCAAACTCAGATCGCCTTATTTTGTCCCTCCAATGGTGGCAGTCACCCCAGAACCTTTTGGTGGGCTCTCCTTTTCAGCAACCCCCACTTCAAGCCACTCTAACAGCAGATGCCTCACAGGTGGGTTGGGGAGCCCACCTGCAAGACCTCTCAACCCAGGGTACCTGGACTCCATAGGAGGCCTATCTACACATCAGTCTCCTGGAGCTCAGAGCAATCTTCCTTGCTCTTCGAGTATTTCACACCCAGCTCAGCTTCAAGACAGTCCTAGTTCAAACGGACAATCAAGTAGCCATGTTCTATGTGAACAAGTAGGGCGGAACAGGCTCTCTGTCGCTATACAACGAAGCTTTGTGACTATGGGCCCTCGCCAGAGAGCATCAGATTCATCTCCTTGCGGTGTATCTTCCAGGCATTCAAAACTCTTGGGCATACAGACTCAGTCGAGTTCTGCTTCCACACAAATGGTCTCTCCATGCAGACCAGGTGGCCAAAATTTTCCAAATTTGGGGAACCCCGGATATAGACCTCTTCGCAAGTCCGCTGAATGCCAAACTTTCCCGGGTCTGTTCCAGAATTCCGGCTCAGGGTTGTCAGGCCAGGGATTCTTTCCTCCTCCATTGGGGCCAGGACTTCCTGTATGCTTTTCCACCCATTCCCCTAATTCCCAAAACCCTGTTCAAGCTTCAGAGAGACAGAGGTCATATGATTCTCAGAGCTCCACATTGGCCACGGCAAATGTGGTACCCTCTGCTCCTACATCTCTCTCAAGCTCCGCCTCTGGAGTTAGGATCTGCTCCAGATCTCCTTTCTCAGGAGGACAGGATGCTGTGGCATCCCAATCCACAGTCTCTGCATCTCAGGGCCTGGTTGCTGAAAGCCTAGAACTTCACGGTCTTAACCTTTCTCAATAGGTAAAGGATATCCTTTATGCTTCCAGGAAACCTTCCACAAGATGCTTTTATGCTTTCAGGAAACCTTCCACAAGATGCTTTTATGCTTTCAAGTGGAAAAGGTTTACCATATGGTGCTCGCAGAAGGGTCTTAACCCTCTTGCGATACCTCTGGAATCATTACTGGAGTATCTCCTTCATTTGTCTAATGCAGGGCTTAAGACCAATTCAGTGAGAGTTCATTTGAGTGCTATTGCAGTTTCTTTCAAGCCTCTAAATGGGCAACCTATTTCCTCTCATCCTCTCATAGCGAGATTTATGAGAGGCCTTCTTTTAACAAAGCCTTCCATTAAGCCACCACCGGTGGCATGAGACTTAAATTTGGTTCTTGGGCAGCTTATGAAACTGCCTTTTGAACCATTAGCCACTGCCTCTTTGAAATTCCTTTCCTGGAAGCTCATCTTCCTTATTGAAATCACATCAGTACGTCGCATCAGTGAATTGCAAGCATTGATGGCTGATCCTCCTTATACAAAGTTCCATCATGATAAGGTAGTCCTTAGGACTCATGCACATTTTATGCCAAAGGTGGTGTCACCTTTTCATTTAAACCAAGCTTTTTACCTTCCTGTATTCTTCGCAAGGCCTCATGCCTCAAATGCAGTAAGGAATCTTCATACTTTGGATTGTAAAAGGGCTCTAGCCTTTTACTTACAAAGGACAGAGCAACATAGGAAGTCCTGTCAACTTTGTTGCTTTTGATCCTAGTCATTTGGGACTTCCAGTCTCCAAAAGAACACTGTCCAACTGGTTTGCACAGTGTATATCTTTTGCCTATGAGAGTAAAAACCTTCCTTTGGAAGGCCATGTCACAGCTCACAATGTGAGATCCATGACAGCCTCTATGGTTCATCTTCACTCTGTGTCTATCGACGACATCTGCCGAGCAGCTACTTGGGCTTCGGTTCATACCTTCACAGCCCATTACTGCTTAGACAAGGACTCCCGCCGGGATGCCTTGTTTGGTCAGGCTGTTCTTCAACACCTGTTCCATACTTAATCAACTCCTACCCACCATCCCTGGTAGGATGCCAGAGATCCATGGGGGGAAGTGGAGCCCTTTCACAAGGGCACACAACTTCTGGGGTCTTCTCCCTGGCATCTGCAGCTAGGGAGTCCCCATATGTGAATATTACATTCCTGCTTGTTCCTGGAGATAGCATAGTTACTCATCTGTAACAGGTGATCTCCGGGAACAGCAGGAATTTAGTCTTCACAGCCCACCCACCTCCTCTAGGAGTTGTATCTCTCTTTCTCTTTCTCTCTTTCCCTCTCTTTTGTCTCAGCTATAAACTCAACTGGAGAGGGACAGTTGGGAAAGGCAGGAAGGTAGCACGCAGGTGCTGTGGGTTGCTCCCAAAAGCTTTCCTATTGGATGCTGGGGAGCGTTTCCGCGCAGGCTCCATCGGTACCGACGATACCCATATGTGAAGACTAAATTCCTGCTGTTCCCGGAGATCACCTGTTACAGGTGAGTAACTATGCTTTTCCACTCCATGCTGCAGTCGGAAGCCATGTTGCTGGGGATCTAGGCGATCGTGTCTGTCAATGTGTTCTTGTAGTTGGTGTTGTACTGTTTTTTCTATGATGTTTGCTGCAAAGTGCATGCTCATAATGAGTCTGTATGATGCCGCATCTGATTGTCCAGGGTTGTTGTTTTCAGCATAGTATGAATGGAGGAGGTGTTTAGGTTTGTGAGCATGGTTTCTTGTTGAAGTATCGTTTGTGTGAATTTGGAGATTATTCCGCTGGGTTCTTTTTTGGCTGCCTTAATCCATAATGTAGGGCAGGGATCCAGGGGGGAGGTTGTTGTGTTCAGGACTGTTATGGTGTTCTCTATTTGTCTTTCATTGATTTGACTGAATGAGCTCCAGGTGTCTGTGGTCATCTATGGTATTTTGTGGGGTGTTGATATTTGGTTGCGGCTGTAGCTGTTTATAGTTCTGGGTGACTTGACTTACAAATACAGATCACGTCTTCCTGAACCAGATCACCCGTCCCACAAAAACACTGCCTACAACTGTCCATGAGCATGCAGGAGAGGAGGAGGAGTTCTCATACTAGCAAGGAGCTGCTTCAATTTTAAAGTCATCTGCACAACTAGCACAGATGAGTGCAACATAATCATCATTACCAATAAACATATCACATTTTGCCTTACGTTTAGAGCCCCAAACGCAAAACGTGATGAACTTTCCGGTCTACCAGAATCGGTGTTTGCGCACACCTCTCCACACAAACCTCTGATAGCCCTTGGAGATCTCAACCTCACATCAGCATCCAATAAAGAAGTCAAGGCTTTTTTCAAAGCTATGGAAGTGCTGCGCTACACGCAGCTGTTATCCACACCACACCTATGTACCGACTAGGCTCCAGCTCACTTCTCATCTTCATCCCTACCAAGCTATTAGAACAAGATGCCATAACATGACCAATAGTAACCCCAATACTCTGGTCAGACAATCACACAATAAATTTCATAATATCGGTGAACAACACAATCATACCAAGACAAGAGAACGACAACGTCAGAAGATTCAGATGTTTCGATAAGAAACAGTTCCTTCAACAAATACTGCCAAAGTTACACCAAGAACCCATAGACCTTGACTGCAAGAGAAAACTGGAATCAAACCATCACAGCAGCCGCAGCAGCACCAAGCAAGAGGAAAACCATAACAAAAAGAACAAGCTCCACACCCTGGTTCTCCCATGAAGCTAAGAGGACCCTCAGAAAGATTGAAAGACAATGGAGACACAATAGGAGCCAAGATACCCTGCAACTATACACAAACAGAAAGAATACAACAATCTAATCAACAGATGTAAACAAGCATCACACCAACATCATAATGAAATATACCAATAAACCCAGGGAACTATTCCACATAATCCGGACCCTAGCAAAGGCCCCATCACACAAAAATGAGACCAGAATACACTCATAACAAATAGCAAACTACCTCAATACAAAACACAAGGTCTCACGCCAAGGAACACTACCACAAACAACACCCTTTAAGAAATGCCTAACCTCCAGCGGAACATGGGGAGAATTTAACATACTTTAGAGCGAGCAGATTGAACATACAGTTCCTGCTCTAAACACAGCCACATCACCCTCTGACCCATGCCAAGTAGCATGGATCAAAACACATACACAAAATAGTGAAAGCATCCCTCATCCAAGGCTACATGTCTACAGGCCTCAAACAAGCAGCCATCAGACCAATATCAAAAACACCTCACTAGATAAAGATGACCCTGCGGCTACCGACCAATCTCCAGCCTACTATTCATCTCTAAAATCATTGAAAAAATAGTTCAAACACAGCTACAGGACCATGTAAACCAACACGTGGCTCTGGATCCTCGTCAGCATGAATTCAAGCCTTACCACAGTGTTGAAACTCTCCTGATTTCACTCCTCAGTGGCATTATGAAAGGTGTTGACAATTTCAAAGAAAGGATTCATACTCTTCTTCTTAGATATATCTTCGGCTTTCGACACAGACACGAATGTTGCTCTTCTCTGGGAACAAGCAGGAAGTCGGTCCTCTCATATAGGTGACATTGGTGCCGACGAAGCCTGTGCGGTAGTTTCTCCCCAGCTTTCAAAGAAAGCCTTTGGGGAGATGCACCAAACATGAGTGGTCCCCTTCCTGCCCAAGGGTGCCATCTTCCCTCAGTCTCCTTTTTTCTGCGGAGCCCACCGGGCGTGTGTGCCTGTTTTCCCTAGAAAAAGTGTTGTTTTCTCTTTAATTTCTTTCTCTCGCGTACTGTTTCCTTTTCCTGCCCTGAGCTCACTTGCCTCGGCATCGCATCTCGGGTTTGTTCTTTTCTTTTTCTTTTCTCTTTGAGAGTTTCTTGACTGGCTTCGCACCTTTTTTGTCCCTGGCTGGGCCGGCTAGTGGCTTTAAAAATTGACAGATGTGCCAAAACCATGTTGAGCACAGACTCGCACAACTGCTACCTTTGATGCCTAGGGCCGGACCATGACCTCTTGGACTGTGGAGCCTGGGCCACCCTTGACACCTCCACTGACTAAGAGTTGAACTGGGAGACTGAGAATGAGTCCCCAGATACCCATTGGAATTGGCACCGGGACATGCCCTCTGATCCGTCTCTCTCCGAGACCTGGTGTTGATCCCCACCTGAGGACACGGCCTTCCTCGACTTTGTGCTGGATATGGCCAAGGCACTGGCCTTTGAGACTGACTCGGAGGAGAACCCTCCTACAGAGGAGCTCGAGATCCTTCAATATGAGGCCCCCCAGAAGGAGGCACTCACAGAGCCTGTTTCACCGATCCTGAAACGACTGCTCCTCCGCATGTGGGAGACCCCCGCATTGGTGCCTATAGTGCGCAGACAGCTGGACTTGATGTACTGGATCTGCTGGAGCCCCGGCTTACAGAAAGCACAGCTACTGCACAATTCCATGGTGGTGCAGTTGGCCATGCGTCTCCTTAAGAGCCAAAAGACACACTCCTTGGTGCCCCTGGATAAGGGAGGTCTGCGCCTTGGACGCCATGGGCAGAAAGTGCTACCGGGGCTCGATGCTCATTGGCCAGATCCAGGCATACCAGCTGTACATGGGCATATACCTGCGAGACCTTGTGAAGGAACTCGCCAGGTTCTTGACTGATCTCTCCGAGGAACCTCTCCAGTTGTTCCAGACCCTGGCCTCGGGTGTCAGAGAGTGCTCCAAATTCATGACTCAAGCAACCTATGATGGCTTCAAGTCGGCGGCTAGAGTAGCTGCGGTGGACATTGGTGCCCGACGCCAAACATGGCTACAGTCCTTTGTGCTGGAGCAGTGGGTTCATGAAAAGGTTGTTGGTGTCCCTTGTCAAGGAGAGAATCTCTTAGGCAAACCCATGATGGATATAAGGCTGCAGAGTTGGAGTCAGAGTTCCTGACGAGGACCAGGCTGTCCAAGAAGATCGCTGATTCTTCCTGATGGAAGTCTTAGGGTAAAAAGCTCTTCTACTTGAAGAAGAGGAAGGTTTATGGAAATTATCCTCAATACCAGGCCTTCCCAGCTCCCCAACAGGAGCAGCAGGCAAAGGGACAAGGGCATGGCCCTCATAAACCTAAGACTCCCAAATCTCAGGCACCAGTTCTGGCCCAGCCTGGCGTGAGTTTTTGACTCCTTGGGCATAGCCTCTCTTCCCCCAGGAGGCCCAGCCCAGCAGCCCACAGGGTGGCGTCTGGTTCTCTATGCCCACAGGTGGCCATCCATCACCACCAACTCCTGGGTACTGCAGGTTGTCAAAGAGGGTTACCTCCTCCACTTGACACAGGCACACCCTCATTTCTTTCTGGGAGAGCCCCCCAGGACTCCCTTCCACCAGACCTCACTGCTGCAATGGCTTGCAGGTCTTATCAAACACAGAGCAGTGGACCGATGCCCAAACATCTCGAGGGCAAGGGATTCTACTCCTGCTACTTCCTCTTACCCAAGAGGTCCAGGGGCTTCCGGCCCATTCTGGACTGGTGAGACCTAAACAGGTTCCTGGTGAAGGAAGAGTTGAAAATGCTCTCCCTTGGAACACTGCTGCCATACCTCCAGCCGGAGGCTGGCTATGCTCCTTGGACACACACATCCTCATCCACCCCAACCACAGGAAACACCTCAGGTTTGTTGTGGGAGGCAACCACTACCAATTAAGGGTGCTACCCTTCGGGCTGGCCTTCGCACCAAGGGTGTTCACAAAGTGCCTGACGGTAGTTGCGGCCTGCCTTCATTTTCCCATACCTGAACGACTGGCTCATAAGAGGCCGCACTGCCACAGGGGTGCAACACGCAATGGCACACATCATCCTCATTCTGCAGCACTTGGGGTTCGTGATAAATGTTTGTTTATTAAAAACTTAATATACCGCCCATTACAAATACATCTGGGCGGTTTACAATAAAAATCAAACGCTGCTAGAAAGGAAAAGGAACGCCATTAAATTATTTTAAACAGGATAGAGAGAGAAAGATAAGAATAGAAAATGGAGAAAAGACATAGGGATAGCAGGGTATCAAGCAGGACGAAGAATAAGTGTGATGGTAGGGAGGGTAGGACAAAGTGGACATCAGGGGGGGGGGGGAGAGAGGCAACGGAAGGGGGTAGGTCGTAGGCTAAACAAAAAAGGTGTGTATCTCCAGGAACAAGCAGGAATGAGTCTTCACACGTGGGGAGACGTCGCCGACGGAGCCCGCACGGGAACGCTCCCCAGCATCCAATCAGAAGCCCCTGGGAGCATCCCCCGCGCCTGCGCGGTGGCTTCCCGCCCTTCCTACTGCCTCTCCCCAGTTTTTCGTTTTCCGCGGAGCAGGCAGGACGTCCCTCCTGCCACCGCAGAAGTTTCTTTTCTTTTTGTTTCCTGTGGTCGCGGCCTTTCTTCCCGCCGACAACGGCACCTTCCGTGCCCTTTCTTTTTTTTTCCTTTCTTAAATTTCGTCACCTAGAGGGAACCCTTTCTTCCCTCGGTTTGTTGAAGCCTGCCGGGCTTACAGCATGGAGCCGCCTTCTCCCCAGAAGTGCCCTCACTGCGGAGACTTAGTTTTCCACTTAGACTCCAACGCCTGGTGCCTCTCCTGTTTGGGTCCTGACCCTTTTCTCCCGGGTCCTCCGGGCTTCAGTATAGGGAGAAGACCTTCCCTTTTCCAGGTATCCCTCGATGACTTCTTCCCGCCCAAGGCGCGATCATCGGGGTTTTCTTCTCTACAGGATCAGGTAACCACACAACAGTCTGTTAAGACTAGCCAAGTCTTGAGGGGCAAGTCTCATGCGCAGCATGGCGATGGCTCCGGCCAACCCCTCAAGCCCACCTTGGCCAATATACCCCGGCGGGAGTCTTCGGGCTCCAAAGCGTCCACGGGGTTTTGGGTTGTTCCTGGAGTTCGCTCCTCACAGAACATTCCCAAGCCATGCTCGAGGGCGGTATCCGCTTCGAACGGTGCCGATTCCCCGGCATCGGCACTGGCGTCGAGTGTCCCACTCTTCACCAGGGATCGTCAGCTGGTGTCCTCGGCACCTCCGGGGCCGATCGACTCTACCCAGTCTGGCTTCCCTACATCCCAGCCATGCGCGGAGGTGGTATCCGCTTCGGGCGGTACCGACCCCCCGGCATCGGCGTCGGTGTCGTGCGTCCCGCTCCTCACCGGGGATCGTCAGCTGCTGTCCTCGGCACCTCCGGGGCCGATCGACTCGACCCAGTCTGGCGTTCCGTCCTCCCTGCCATGCGCGGAGGTGGTACCCGCTTCGGGCGGTACCGATTCATCGGCGTCGAGTGTCCCACTCCCCGCCGGGGATCGTCATCTGGTGTCCTTGGCACCTCCGGGGCTGTTCGCCTCAACCCAGTCTGGCGTTCCTACGTCCCTGCCATGCGTGGGGGTGGTATCCGCTTCGGGCGGTACCGACCCATCGGCATCGGTGTCGGGCGTTCCGCTCCTCACCGGGGATCTCGGCGCCTCCGGGGCCGATGGACTCGATCCAGTATGGCGTTCCGATGTCCCGGCCATGCGCAAGGGTGGTATCCGCTTCGGGCGGTACCGACCCCTTGGCGTCGGGGTCGAGCGTCCCACTCCTCACCGGGGATCGTCAGCGGCTGTCCTCAGCACCTCCGGGGCCGATCGACTCGACCCAGTCTGGTGGTCCCACATTCATGCCATGCGCGGAGGTGGTACCCGCTTCGGGCGGCACCTCGGCATCGGCGTCGAGGATTCCACTCTTCGCCGGGGATTGGCATCTGGTGCCCTCGCTTCCTTCAGGGCTGATCACTTCGACCTTCGCTGGTTTGCTGGTATCCTCGCCCTGCGCAGGGGTGGTGCCGGATTTGGGCGGCGCCGCTACCCGGGGGGCGTCGGGCGCCCCACTCGTCTGCAGGGACCGCCGTCGGCCTTCCCCGGTGTCCTCGGGGTATGTCAATCAATCCCAGACGGGCGATCCCCCGGCATCGACGCGGACGGCGAGGGCCCTGCCCATTGCTCGAAGGGGGACCCCGGTGTCTTCGATCGCTTCGATCCAGCCTGGGTTCCCGTCGTCCCGGCCTACCAGGGGGGTAGTTCCAGCGTCAAGAGGCGCCGGTGCCTGAGTTTGGCGCTTCCCTCCCCGCGGGAGCTCGTCGCCGGGTTGCCTGGGTACCCTCGGGGACGGGTCGTCTGCCCTGGAGGGTTTTCCCTCTGGGCAAGCCGGGTTCGGCAAGGGGCCCGGCGTCTGGCACGGCCTGCCGCCCGACTTCAGCGCAAGTGTCGGATGACCCCCTCTTCACCGAGCGTCGTTCTCGGGGGCCCTCTATGCCTGTGACGCCGATCGACGCGGCTCCGATTCGCTCCCCGGGGTCGGCCTCGCCGGCACGGCCGCCGCCACAGGAGCCCCCTAGGAGGGAGTCGATCTCCTCGCTCGGTTCGATGCCCAGCCTAGAATCGGTATCCAGCCTCGAAGGCTTGGCTACGACACGCTTCGGGACCGGGCCCTGTCCCTTCCCGCAACGCAGAGCAGAGATTACTAGCCACTGCCCTCCAGATGCCGCGGAACCGCTTCAATCGCCGGGGGCAGTGCCGCACCCGGGGTCGGGGCCGAGGCCGCTTCCTGCGGTCCCATCGGTGCCATCGACCCCTTCGATGCCTAGCTTGGAATCAATCCCGGGTACCGACGACGCCATGCTGACTGCCCCGATCCGGAACTGTTGGTACCCTCCTCGGCCCAACGGACATCAGTCCGATAGGCCTTTTGGTGCCCTGGCGGCCCCTCCCGCCATCGCCTCCCACGGCATAGCCCCTCTGGGAGAGCCGTCTTTTCAGGATTTTCTTCTTGACATGGCGGACCTGCTTGCTATTCCCATCCAGGGTCCTTCCCTAAGTCCAGGTCCTGCGGAACAGGAGGCTGTAATGCTTCCTCTACATCCTTCCCTGCAGGGTCTTCTACTGGAGGCATGGCGGTCGCCTTTGAGGGTTCCTGCACCGTCGACAGCGATGCATGCTCTGTATCGGGTGCCCCCCTCCCCGGAGTTTCAGCAGCACCAGCTTCCACATCATTCCATCGTGGTGGAATCGGCGCTGAGGAAGGTGGGAAGCAAGAAGAAGCATTCTTCTCGCCCTCCAGGTCGCGCCTCGAAAACGCTGGATACCCTGGGGCGTCAAACCTTCCAAACGTCCATGTTGGCTTCCAGAATTCTTTCATATATTTTTTATATGAGCCTGACACTCCTGGAGATCACCGAGAGATTATCTCGGTTGTCTCCCTTTTTGTCTGCAACCAAGGCCTCTAAATATTCCTTGCTTCTTTATCACTGCAGGAATATCTCTGGGTTCCTTTCTCGTGCTTCTCTAGACTCCTTCCTGGCGGTCAGCAGATCCTCTGCTATTGCCATCAGAGCACGTCGTACAGCATGGTTACAGGCGTCAGATTTGTGCAGACGGGCACAACATAACTTGGGTAATTCTCCTTGTGCTGGAGACCACCTCTTCAATAGTGAAGCCTTACGTCAGGTTGCTCAGTGCTTCGCTAACCCTCCCAGCGTTAGAAGCCGTCCTAGGTCCCGTCCTCCCCCCGGGGGTGGGAAATGCCTCTCTACACCTTCCTTCCCTAGGAAGAGGAAAGGTCATCCCTCCGCCCACCCGCCAGGGGCGCCCAAGCAAGGGGCCTCTCACAGGATACTCATACCAAGCCGTTTTAGGCTCCTGTAGGCGGTTGCCTGCAATTAACCTTCTCTCACCAGAAGCTAAAAATTGGGCTCTACTCTGGGGCAAATGGTTTGAATGTTTATCCAGGGGTTCAGGTATTCTCCTTCCATTGGAAGAGGGAGATCACCTCTATTCCATGTTAGCTCTGGCCCATGGACTTCCTACCCCTCAACTTACTTACCCTTAGGTACGTCCCCGAACCCTTCTCTGCCAGGGTTCCCCTGCTGATTGACACCGTACCGGTTTGTCTACTGTCCCTCGCAGCATGTTCGGAACAATTCCTCGCCAAGGCCGGATCAGCCCTGTTCCCCTTGTCTGGTTTTCTCTGTCCAGGCAGGAGAACCCACCCGGCTATAGTCCCCCAATGCTTACCAAGGACTATACCCTCTGTCCTTCACGCTGCCGTGCTGTTAGTTCACCGATCTGCCACTGCTCCACTGGAATAGATCCCTCCTCCCGGACGGATCTTGACGCCCCCCCCCCCCAGGGGGACGTTTCTGTGGATCAATGGCAGGTCCGCCTTATCAGTGTCATGTTCAGGGAGGTAGGTTCCTCGACATACCTGCGTTAGTGCCTGGGTGGACGTTCCCTATGCCCAACCACCTAGATGTATCAGATATTACCTGTTCGGTAGGCGCATATTGGGAGATGTCCACAGTGCCTGTGTTCTACCGCCTATTTCCCCTATGGCCGGTACTCACGCCCCCCCCCCCCCCCCCCCCGAGGTCCGGCCTGTCCACCTGCCTATTTTCCCTGGATCTGCCCTCGGACTGGTTGTACTCTGCGTACTGCTGTGAAGTCAACAGCTTCTACTTTTAGTTATGCCCTCCTTCCGGAGGTTCAGGCCCTTGTCTCCCTATCCCTCGCTAGGGAAGGCTGTGTACTCCTGCTCCGGGGTGCACCCCTACTCTTCTCCGGACTAGGCTATCCAGATCGGCCAGTCTTCTGCTGTTAGTCCTCTGAGTTATGGACTCTGCTCCTAAGGGAGTGCTCAGCTTTTTGCATAAAGCTTCCTTGAAGACCTGCCGTCCTTCTCCTGACCCAGTTGACACCTGGATCTCCTGGCCTTCCGGATTTGGAACTTCCTCCTCGCTGCTGTGAAGTTCCCTTGAAGACCGCGCTACTGCGTCTACAGTACCTTCATCATAGCTCCACTTCCTACAACCCAGTAGGTAAGCTCCACATGGTACTAGGTCATTAATTCATTAAATGCTTAATGATACTTCTCATGCATTCTAAAGGCTACTCTCCCAGTAGCCTTTGGGTTTTTGCTGTTCCTCTCTTCTCAACTCCTTCCCTCCATCCCTCGGGGGATGCCGGGGATCCAGGTTGGGGACATGCCATCCTGGCCTGGGCTGCGCTGATGGGATCTCCCTGGGCATTCTCAGCTAGGGAGTCCCCACGTGTGAAGACTCATTCCTGCTTGTTCCTGGAGATAGCACAGTTACTTACCTGTAACAGGTGATCTCCAGAACAGCAGGAATTAGTCTTCACAACCCGCCCACCTCCCCTGGGAGTTGTATCTCTATCTCTCTATTCCTTCCTCTCCTCTCCTTCCGGCTCAGCTATAAAACTCAACTGGGGAGAGGCAGTAGGAAGGGCGGGAAGCCACCGCGCAGGCGCGGGGTATGTTCCCGTGCGGGCTCCGTCGGCGACGTCTCCCCACGTGTGAAGACTAATTCCTGCTGTTCCGGAGATCACCTGTTACAGGTAAGTAACTGTGCTTTTTAGTCTCGCTTTAAACACAGGGAGGGAAGGTTATAGACGGAGGGCAAGGGGGGGAGCAAGTTCCAGAGCCTCGGGCCAAGGAAGTAGAAAGCTGAGGAGCGGGTGGATTCTAAATGAGCCTGGGAAGAGGATGGAAGTGACATGCGATTGGAGTGAATGGAATGGAGGAGGCGGTGAGGAGTGTGGAGACGGACCTGGTCAGCAAGATAAAGAGGAATATCTGTGTGAATTGATTTGTGAACAAAGAAGAGGAACTTTAATTGAATTTGAAAAGAAACAGGGAGCCAATGCAGGTGGAGAAGAAGGGGAGTGAAGTGATCGGTACGGGAAGCATGAGTGAGGATGCGGGCGGCGGTATTCTAGATGCTCTGAAGGTGAGAGAGCTGGGACTGAGGAAGACTGGCTAGAGTGACATTGCAGTAGTCAAGACGAGACATGACAAGGGAAAGAAGTAGTGTGGCCAGTGAGGAAAAGGAAAGAAAAGGGCGAACCACACAAAGTTGCTTCAGGGTGAAGAAAGAGTGCTGCACAATGGAGGAAATGTGTTCTTTGAAAGAAAGAGAAGAGTCAAGGGTGACTCCAAGGTAACGAAGGGAAAAAACAATAGGGATAGGAGAAGCAGAGAGTAGGGGAGTGAGAGGAGGAGCAGGGGAATTCCCAAAAGTAAACCAGATAGCAGAGGTTTTTGCAAGGTTGACGTGGAGAAAATTAGAAGAAAGCCAAGAAGCCACAGAGGAGAGGCAAGAGTTGAGGGGGGTAATGTCGGGAGCAGAAGAGTCAGTATGATGGAGGAGAAAGATATCGTCGTCATAATAATACGCTGAGATACCGTGCTATTGGACCAGAAGAGCGAGGGGGGCAAGAAAGACATTAAAGAGAAGGGGCGCAAGAATAGAGCCCTGAGGGACACTACAAGGTGTGTGTGGGGGGGGGGGTGGAGGAAGTCCCTGAAAGAACCGAGAAAGAGCGACAGGAGAGAAAAGAACGAAAGTACTGAAGTGCCACCCAAAGTCCTATCTCCTCCCGACACAGTGCGTGGAGTTCTTAAGAGAAGACTGGATACCGTTCAGGCAAAAGCCTTCCTCCCTCGGGATAGGGCTGATTGCCTCAGGACTCTGGGCGTTGTCATGCAGTGCTGACACTTGGTGTCTGCTCGCCTTCTGCTCCGCCTGTTGGTTCACGTGGCATCCACAGTCCATGTCACTCCGGATGCCCGCCTTCACATGAGGGCGGCTCCATGGGGCCTCTGCTGCCAATGGACCCAGGCCATAGGCTGTCTGTTAGACAGGGTGGTGGTGACCCGCCAACTGGCTGACACACTCACCTGGTGGCAAGTCCCCCCACCACCTTCTGGCCAGGATGCCCTTCCAGGCCCTCACTCCCGAGAGGTTCCTGACCACTGATGCCTCCCTATTAGGCTGGGGAGCCCACTGCGATGGCCTCTGCACTCAGGGAAATTGGACGCAGATGGACAGTCTGCAGCAGATCAACCTCGTGGAGCTTTGAGCCACATACCTGGCCCTCTGAGCTTTCCGCATCACCATTTGGTGCAGGTCCAGACGGACATTCAAGTGGCGATGTTCTTCGTCAACAAGCAGGGGGGGGGGGGCATGATCTTACACCCTCTGCCAAGAGGCAGTAGCTCTCTGCTTGTATGTGAATCACCACGGGATGCTGAGCAGTGTCCTCTAACTGCATGAGTGGCAGCTAGATCCCAGAGTGGAATATCTGCTCTTCCAGCTTTGGGGCACTCCACAGATGGATCTTTTTGCCTGCCTGCCAACACCCATCTACCCTGCTTCTGCTCCAGGCAGGCAAACCCATCCTGGGTGGTAGTAGATGCCTTTCTCATCCCGTGAACAGGACCACCTTCTCTACGCCTTCCCGCCCATGCTGCTGATTGCCAAGACACTGTTCAAAGTTCAACATGATGGGGCATCTCTGATACAAATAGCAGTGGTACCCATTGCTCCTTTGCTTGTCCAAGGTATCCCTGGTCCCCCTGCAGAGTGTCCCAGGGCTGCTGTCACAGGAGGAAGACTTGCTCCTACACCCCAACTTGGGGTCTCTGATGCTAATGGCCTGGCTGCTGAAAGGGTAGCCTTGGCCCCTTTCAAATTTTCAGGGGAGGTGGAGGAAGTCCTGGCCTCCTGTAAGATCTCCATAAGATGGGCTTACGCCTTCAAATGGTACTGATTCTCAGTGTAGTGCGTAAAGCGATGGGTCAACATGTTCTGATCTGTGCAGCTTGTACTGCAGTATTTGCTTTACCTGTCCACAGGCAGAACTGAAGTCCAGATCTGTCCGGGTCCACCTGAGTGCACTCACAGTGCACCACCATTCTGTTGAGGGCAAGTCCCTCTCTGCCCAACTTCTCATGACTCACTTTATGCGGGGTCTCTTGCTTTCCATGCCCCCTGTCCTCCCACCGGTGGTGGAGTGGGACCTCAATGTGGTGGTGCTGCCGCAGCTCACTGGCCTACTGTTTGTGCTCTTGGCTACCTGCCACCTACAGTACTTTTCCTGGAAGGTCCTGTTCCTGGTGGCACACACGTGGGCTCGCAGGGTCAGCGATCTCAAGGCGTTGGTGGCGGATCCACCGTGCACGAGGTTCTATAAGAACAAGGTCGTCTCCTTTCCATGTCATTCAGGAGGTAGTACTCGCCACCTTCTTTCTGTGGCCTCATGCCAGCAGGGTAGAGACCGTCCTTCACACCCTGGACTGTAGGAGAGCCTTGTCCTTCTACCTCCAACATACCCGGAGCCACCGCAAGGCCTCAAGCTTTTCGCCTCCTATGACCCTAGTCGGTTGGGGGCAGTGGTGACCAAGCAGACTCTGTCCACCTTGGGCAGCGGACTGCATTGCCCTCGCCTACGAGCATGTTGGGCTCTTGCTGGAGCGCCTGGTCATGGCGCATAGCATCAGGGCCATGACGGCATCCGTAGCAAACCTGTGTTCTGTTTTGCTGTCAGAAATCTGCCGGGCTGCCACCTGCTCCTCAATCCATACCTTCACAGCTGCTTACTGCCTGGAGGGGGAGTCTCGTAGGGACAGCGCCTTTGGCCAGGCGATGCGATAGTCATCTATTCGGGGTGCAGGCAACTCCTGCCATCCGGTCTCTGTGTGTTCAGGCTACAGCAGTGCTGGTTTTCTCGCTGGACACTTGAGCCGCTTGGGAGTCTGTCTTTTCAAGGACTCATTGCTGCTTCTCACTGCTCACCTTTTCCTGGTGACCTATGGCTTGTTACAGATTTTTGGTAGCCTGTAGCTAGGGAATGCCATATGTGAGGACTGACTTCTGCTTGTTTCCAGAGAAAGCGTAGTTACTCACCTGTAACAGGTGTTCTCCGGGGACAGCAGGAATCAGTCCTCACAACCCTCTCTCCTCCTCTTGGAGTTGCTTCTTTACCATATTTTATTTTTGCCGTCTTAGCTATGTCATTAGACTGAGGCAAGAAGGGGACCACGCATGCGTGGTGCATCTCCCAAAGGCTTTCTTTAAAAGCTGGGGAGAAGCTACAGTGCCGGCTCCAAGGGTGCCCATGTCACTCATATGTGAGGACTGATTCCTGCTGTCCCCGGAGAACCCTGTTACATGTGAGTAAGTACGCTTTTCCTCTCCTGACACCCACTACTGTTGTGGTGATATATTATTTCCTTATCGTTCCTCCAGTTCAGTCCTCTACTTCTGGGTTGTCAACCTCCTCCTGCAGCTCGGAGACTGGTCTGACAAAATGATGTCATCACTGGATATAGCCTGCTGCAGACACTTCTCCATCCCAGTGTGACCAGTCTCCGTGCAGCAGGAAGACGTGACGAGCCCTGGCGAGGGCTCTCTGGAGGAACTAATAAGGAGCTAGGTGTGTGTTAGGCTAGTGGTGCTTATTCTTTATTTCTTGTCTGATTGGCATTTCAAAAAAAAAAAAAAAATTAATAAAATCAAGGAGAAGTGACAAACCGGCATTCTTGCTCTTGGTCACTGCACTTTCCTTTCTGGGGCCCTGTTAGAGGGGTGAATTTGCTGGTCCGCTGGTGCTCAGAGGTTCTCTCCCCCCGGACTATACGGGGGAGAGCCCCTCTTCCTGGGCCTGTGCCTTCACTGCTGCCGCGACAGCGTTTGCCGGCTTCGGAGGCTACAGCGTGTTGCTGTGCTCAGAGGCAGCGGTTTCTCGTGCGGCCACGTGTTTTCCGAAGGGCCCGTTCTGCGATTGTTTGCACCGGAGCAGCAGACCTGGCCGGTAAGCCTTCCACCGGTTTCAGGCTGCGTGTCTCAGCGGCATACTTCTTTCTAGGAAGGGAAAGGTTTGGGACGGCGCGGCTTGTTTTTCGCGCCTTTTCCTGGGTCCGGTTTGCCTGCGGCGGCCATTTTTAGTGCCGCGGGGCAGCCGACCTACTCTACCACTAATTGCAGCTGCTATGGCTAAGTACAGAGATAAAAAGGGAAAACGTTTTTCTTACTTTTACCTCATGATTCCCGTATTCATAAAATGCATGGTCATGTTGCTGCTAATCCAGGGCTTGACAAACCTCAAGCGCCAGGCTGCAATGGTGACCAAAAAATTGGACCTGGTGCCTGGGGTTCAGAGCACATGTGGGCAGAAGGGCAGCAAATGGCCGTGATTGTGGCCAAGACTGGCACTGTCTGCTCACGGGGATCCCATTTCCGACGGGCAGAAGTGCTGCAAAGGACTGCAATCAGAGCTGAGATGGACACTGTCTGCCCGCAGGAGATGGAATTCCCACAGGCAGACAGTTCTGGTCTCTGCAATGATTATAGCCTTTTGCAGCACTTCTGCTGCGGGAGATGGGATCCCCATGGGCAGAAGTGCTGCAACACCTGAGCTTTAAAGAAAAAGAAATGGCCTGCAGTCGCTTTGGCCTTTAAGATCGGTACCACCACCTCTGTAAATCAGGCCTACACATCACTGCAGCCATCCCAGAGGAACCTGGTCGATTCCTTCAGCCAGCTTTGGACCTGATCCAGCTCCTAACAGCCCATGTAGCTCCTGACCTCTAGCTCCAGCCCATGCTCAGCAGGATAGGTGCTGCCGCAATCTGCAGCCATGATTGGCTGAGGCAGGCCCAGCCGCCCAGCGAATCTTACAAATGCAATCGGTGGCCTCAGCTCACTAATTCCCTTCAGCCCCTTGCAGTTCTGACTGCCCCCCTCCTCCCAAATGCGATCACAGCAGTTCTGGCAGCGCAACACTTGTCTAGAGCTGCTCTGCAGCTGTCGATCGCGTCTCTGTTCGTTTTTTTTTTTTTTTTTTAATATTAAAAATGATCCTTGCCTCCTTTTTAGCCCAGATCCAAAATGCAGCCCCTGCCACCTCTAATGGCAAATGCGGTTGTGGTTTTTTGTTCTTTTAATTTTTTAATTCAATTTCTGGCACTGCTGCCTTGAATGGAGCTGCGGGGCCACTTCTAGTTGTTTATTTTTTATGTAAAGGTGGCCATTGCAGTCCCTTCAGCCCCAACTTCTTTATTTTAAAACTGTTGCCAGCGTTCTGCTTTTTTGTATTTTTTTTTTAAGCTATGCTTCTACTAATGCTGCAAAACATTGCAGCCACCTCAGCCAGCACTTAAGCCCAGGGGCATCCTGTAGAGCCCAGGTAAATTATTTCTTCTTTTTTATTTTAACTTCTGGTTACATAGACTTGATTTAATGAAGAAGGGGCGGGGGGTGAGTGCGAGGGGGGGAGCGGTTGGAGTGGAGGGGAGGGAAGTGTGCAAACAGTTGGAAGGTGAAGCACTGCCCCCTACCCCATCACCCCACATCCGCACCACACCGTACAAGCACACCTCGCCTCCGCACCATACACACAATGCAATGTGTGCCTTTGAGTCAGTCCTGACTCCTGACGACCCAGAAGCTCCTGGGTTTTCTTGGCAGTGTCACCGGAAGTAGATTGCCAGGCCTTTCTTCCGAGGCAATGGAGGGTTAAATGACTTGCCCAAGGCCACAAGGAGTGCTAGTGGGAATCGAACCCTGGTTACTTGGTTATCAAGCCAGTGTTCTAACCACTAGGCTACTCCTCCACTCCTGCCATACACACACACACCCCTTAAAGGGCCAGTGATGGTGGAAAATGGAGGAGGAGGAGTGGGGCCACTGCATTCTGTTGGCACTGTGCAGTGGCCCTTAAAGAGCCTCATTTATTGACTGAGACTATGGGTCATTGCAGTCTCTAGTGGGGGCAGTAGTTAAGGATAGTTTGGTTATTCATACCAAACTAGAGGCAATGGAGAAACAATTAAGGGCAAGGAATTTATGATTCCTGAATTTTCCTGCGATGCACCTTCTGTCCCCACTCGAGCTGCTGAAGAAATATTTGAAAGAAATTTTG
Source organism: Ichthyophis bannanicus (assembly GCA_033557465.1). NCBI lineage: Eukaryota > Metazoa > Chordata > Amphibia > Gymnophiona > Ichthyophiidae > Ichthyophis > Ichthyophis bannanicus. Next base: position 249,300,837 of record CM066039.1, on the reverse strand, counting down.
TTTAGTATTGTTGATGTGCTAGTTATTTCTAAGTTATTTTATGTTTCCAAATTAATGCTGCCTACCGATAACCAGATTAATATGAATAAAATACATCCTCTGAAATGCTGGTATACAAATGCTAGCAGTCTAAAAAATAAGATGGGAGAGTTAGAATATATAGCATTAAATGAGAGGTTAGATATGATTGGTATCTCAGAGACATGGTGGAAGGAGGACAACCAGTGGGACACTGATACCTGGGTACAAACTATATTGTAATGATAGAGCAGATCAAATTGGTGGAGGGGTTGCCCTCTGTTAGAGAGGGAATTGAGTCACAAAGGATTAAAGTTTTGCAGGAAACAAAATTCACTGTAGAATCTCTATGGATTGAAATTCCATGTAAGAAGGGGAAGGCGGGGGGGGGGGGGGGGGGGAGGGTACTATTGACCGCCTGGCCAGAATGAACAAATGGATGATGAAATGCTCAAAGAAATCAGGAACGCTAACAAAAGTTATAGCACAGTACGTAATAATGGTGGTTCAATTACTCTGGTATCAACTGGATCATTGTCACAGCAGGACATGCTAGAGAGAGAAAGTTTCTAGATGAAATAAATTATTTTCTTGGAGCAGCTGGTTCATGATCCGACCAGAGGCGAAGCCATTTTGGACCTAATCCTTAGTGGAACACCAGATCTGGTGCAAGAGATAAGGGGGCTGGGACCACTTGGCAATAGTGATCATAGCATGATCGCATTTGATTTAATAAATGGAGGAGGGATGGTAAGGAAATCCACAGTACTGCCTTTTAACTTTCAAAAGGGAGACTGATAAAATGAAAAAAATAGTTAAGAAAAAAACTAAGGGGAGCAGTTGCAAAGGTTAAAGATTTGCACCAAGCATGGGTTTATTTGAAAATGCTGTCTTGGAAACACAGACCAGCTGTATTCCACACTTTAAGAAAAGTGGAAGGAAGTCAAAAAAACTGCCAGCATGGTTTAAAGGTGAGGTTAGAGAGGCTGCTGTTGCCAAAAAAGCATCTTTCAGGAAATGGGAAAAGGAGCCAAATGACAAAAACTGGAAACAACACAAGCACTGGAAAGTTAGATGCAAGGCATTGATAAGACAAGCAAAGAGAGAATTTGAGAAGAAGCTTGCTGTGGAAGCAAAGACGCATCATAAAGACTTTTTCAAGTACATTCATGGCAAAAAACCTGTGAGAGTGTCAGTTGGACCATTAGATGATAGGGGGTAAAAGGGGCACTAAGAAGGGGACAAAGCCATAGCAGAGAGACTGAATGAATTCTTTGCTTTGATCTTTACTGAGGAAGATATAGGGATGTTACCCAGGACTGAAATGGTATTTAAAGGTGATGCCGCAGAAAAATTGAAAGAATTATCAATACACGGGAAGATATATTACAACTATTTGATACACTGAAGAGTAGCAAATCACCTGAACTAGATGGCATACATCCAAGGGTGTTGAACTGAAATATGACATTGCAGACCCACTATTAGTAATCTGTGAACTATCATTAAAATCATCTGTAATATCTGAAGATTGGAGGATGGCCAATGTAACGACAATTTTTAAAAAAGGTTCCAGGGGTGATCCGGGAAACTACAGACTGGTGAGCCTGATGTCAGTATCGAGAAAATGTAGAAACCATTATAAAGAACAAAATTACTGAAGTGTAATCATGGCTTAATGGGAGACAGCCAAGTTAGGTCTTGTCTTACTAATCTGTTATGTTTTTTTTAAGATATGAATAAACGGGTAGACAAAGGTGAGTCGGTTGATATAGTGTGTCTGAATTTTCAGAAAGCCTTTGGCAAGGACCCTCATGAGAGACTTTTGGCAAAATTAAAGAGTCATGGTATAGGAGGCAGTGTACTATTGTGGATCAGGAACTGGTTAAAAGATAGAAAGCAGAGGGTAGGGCTAAATGGCCAGTTTTCCCAATGAAGAAAGGTGAATAGTGGAGTACTCCAGGGATCTGTGCTGGGTCCGCTGCTTTTTAACATATTCGTAAATGACCTAGAAATGGGAATAACAAGTGAGGTAATCAAATTTGCAGATGAGACAAAACTATTCAAAGGTGTTAAAACCCATGAGGATTGTGGAAAATTGCAAGAGGAGCTTGATAAATTCGAAGACACGGCATCCAAATGGCAGGTGAAATTTAATGTGGACAAGTGCAAAGTTATGCATCTAGGAAAGAACAATCCAAACTATGGTTACACGATGCAAGGTTCCACATTAGGAACCACCACCCAGGAAAAAGATTTAGGTGTCATCGTGGATAATACATTGAAACTCTCTACCCAGTGTGCAGTTGCTGCCAAGAAAGCAAATTGAATGCTAGGAATCATAAGGAAAGGAATGGAGAATTAAACCAAGGGTGGTATTATGCATCTGTATAGTTTCATGGTTCAACCACATCTTGAGTATTGTGTGCAATTCTGGTCTCCGTATCTTAAAAAGGATATAGCTGAATTAGAAAAGGTACAGCGAAGAGCCACCAAAATGGTAAATTGGTTGAAAGGATACCCCTATGAGGAAAGGCTTAAAAGGTTAGGGCTCTTCAACTTGGAAAAGTGAAGGCCGAGGGGAGATATGATAGAAGTCTATAAATTGATGAATGGAGTGGAACAGGTTAACATAGATCAGTTGTTTATGCCATCAAAAAGTAGAAAGACTAGACGACTCGCAATGAAGCTACAATGTAACCTATTTAAGACTATTCATAGTAAGTATTTTTTCACTCAACGCATAATCAAACTCTGGAATTCATTACCAGAGGATGCAGTAAAAGCTGTTCGTGTAACTGGGTTTAAAAAAAGGTTTAGAGAAGTTCCTGGAATAAAGGTCCATATACCATTATTAGAGGGGACCCGGGAAATCCACTGCTTCTCCAGGACCAAGCAGGAAGTCAGTCCTTACTTATGGGTGACATCGACGTCGATGGAGCCCCCGTGCGGAGCATTTCCCCAGCTTTCTAAGAAAGTCTTTCGCAATACTGCACGCATGCGCGGTCCCCTTCCCACCTAAAGGTGCCATCTTGCTCAGTCTTTCTTTTTCCGTGGAGCTCACCGGACGCCTGCCCGTGTCACCCGGAAAAGTTGACGTTTTTTCTTGCGATTTCATCATACTTTTTCTCCGGTTTGATGCCGGGTTTGGTACACCGGTATCGAGCCCGTCTTCTATTTTTCGGTTTTTGCCCTTCATGGCTGGCGTTCGCGCCCTTTTTGTCTTTTCCCTGAAAGGCCCGTCCTTTGACCTCGCGGGGGCCCTTTTTTTCCCGATGGCGTTCAGTGGTTTCAAAAAGTGTGATCGGTGCAAGAAACTGATGTCTCTCACCGACACACACGACTGCTGCCTTCGATGCCTCGTACCGGATCATGATCCTAAGATCTGTGTCCCATGTGGCAAAATGTCCACCAAGGCACTACGAAGCCGCCAGCATCAGAAAGAACGGATTTTTTCTGACTCTGCCTCCTGCTGGGCCCGGACCTCGTCCGAGGCCTCGAAGTCCTGGGAGTCTGATCTCGAGCATCGCTGGGGTTCCTCGGACAGGGGGTCCCCTGATCAGGAACGTAAGAGGAAGAAACAACTCGTGAGGGCGGTGTCGGAGGAGGTCCCTGGTTCCTCAAGGGCCAGGTCTCGGACCGCCGTCCCGGGCCCTTGGAGCAGAAGAAAGCTGTCCAAGATACCTCGTGTGGAGGCGGAGCCTGCCGGACACGTAAGTCCTGTTGTCCTCGTGGACTCTCCTCCTAGGGGACTCTCGCCGGGGCCCAAGTCGGTGGCTGCTGAGTCTCCTGAGCTTGGACTCAGGCTGACAGCCTTGGAGTGCAGATTGTTTGCCTTCATGGATCAGCAGCGGGTACTGATGGCCAGCCTTGCTGGTGCATCTGCCCCAACCACTGGGACATCGACGTCTAAGTCGAACCCTGAGACCGAGCCGTTACTCGAGACCATGAAGGTTCGAGGTCGTCCTCGGTCACGGTCACCCTCGACCTCCCGCTGGGAACCGAGGGGATCAGCGTCGGCGTCGAGGCGGGTGCACCAAGGCCCGCGCGGTCAGAGCCCCCCGACGACTCTTCGGATGAGTCCGCGTGGGAGATGGAGGACGAGGAGTCCCCCGATACTTTTCGGACTCGGTGCGTCCCTTCGGACTCACCGCAGTCCGAGCCCCGGAGTAGGTCCCCTCTGGGGAGGACACCAGGTTCTCGGAGTTCGTCAGGGACATGGCCAAGGCTTTGGCGATTCCCGCGGACCCCGAGGAGGAGCCTCAAGCCGAAGAGCTCGAGGCCCTCCAGTATGACTCTCCTCCGAAGGAGTCCTTTACTGTGCCTGTTCCTCCTCCGGATGTGGGAGGCACCGGCCTCGGCGCCGGTTTTGAGCAAGCGGGTCGATTTCCATCTATCGACTCCGTAAGAGCCCTGGTTTCCAGAAGGCGCAGCTGCCGCACCATTCCATGGTGATGGAATCGGCCATGCATCGTCTGAAAAGCCAGAAGATGCACTCTGCAGTGCCTCCCGGCAGGGAGGCCCAGAACCTGGATGCTTTCAGCAGAAAGTGCTTCCAGTGCTCGATGCTTGCTTGCTGTGTCCAGTCTTAGCAGCTGTACATGGGCATGTACCTCTGAGACCTGGCAAAGGAATTTGCCGGGTTCTCTGCTGGCCTCTCCGGGTAACCTTTGCAGAGGTTCAAGACCTTGTCCTCAGGAATCCGGGAATGCTCAAAGTTCATGTCCCGAGCGGCCTACGATGGCTTCGAGGCTTCGGCCCGTGTAGCGGCAGCCGGCATCGGGGCCCGACGCCAGGCATGGTTACAGTCATCGGACCTCAAGCCCTGGGTGCAGGACAAGTTGGTCAATGTCCCTTGCCAAGGTGAGAACCTTTTTGGCAAGCCCAGGCCGAGAAGGTGGCTGAGCTCGAAACCGAGCACCTGACTAGCACAAGGCTGTCTAGAAAAACTTCTGCCCCTTCTCAGAGGAAGAAGGGCTCGGGTAAGAAGTCCTTTTACCTGAGGAAGGCAGCTGCCTACAAACCTTTCCCTCAGTACCAGGCCTCCCCAGCAGGGTCAGCAGGCCAAGGGGCAGGGACATGGGCCCCGTAGGCAGGAGACCCCCAAGCCTCCGGCTCCTGCTCCCACTCAGCAGGCTGGGGGATTTTGACTTCCACAGCATAGCCTTTCCACCTCTGCTGTCCCATCTCTGCACAGGAGGTCGTCTAGTCCTGTTTGCCCACAGGTGGCCACCCATTACAGGAGATGCTTGGGTGTTAAGCATAGTCCACAAGGGCTATATGCTCCATTTCCAGCAGTTGCCTCCAACCTACTTCCCAGGAGAGCCTCCAAGACCTCCTCTGCACACAGACCTCCTCCTTCAGGAACTTCGAGGTCTGCTTTTAGACCAGGCAGTGGAGCCGCCGGTACCTCCCCACCTGCAAGGTCAAGGGTTCTACTCCAGGTACTTCCTCGTACCAAAGAGAACCGAGGGCCTCAGGCCTATTCTCGACATCCGGAATCTCAACAAGTTCTTGGAGAAAGAAAGGTTCAAGATGCTTACTCTTGGAATACTTCTGCCCTACCTCCAGCAGGGAGATTGGCTATGCTCCTTAGATCTAAAGGATGCGTACACTCACATCCTCATTCATCCAGACCACAGAAAGTACCTCAGGTTCATTGTGGGAGGAAACCATTACCAGTAGAGAGTACTGCCCTTTGGCCTGACCTCCGCCCCAAGGGTCTTTACAAAGTGCCTGGCAGTGGCGGCGGCCTACTTGAGGAATCAATGTGTTTTTGTCTTCCCCTACCTGGACGACTGGCTCATTAGGGGTAAGACTTCCCAGGAGGCGGAGGTAATCAAGATGACGGCAGGACGCTCTGACCTGTTGAGCTGCGTCTGTTGAAGCTCCGGTGTCTTTGTGGCTGGTCCCCGTTTGGATTCTGATGGGGCAGAAGAAACGGAAGCAGGCAGCCCTTCCTCCTGGGGCTGGCTTGCCGGCGCCATCGACCCAGCAAACTTTGCCTGACTGCGGCTTTGGGGTCGGAGGACAGGCTGCATCTTCGGCAGCGGCGAGAGAGGAGGATTCGTTGCTGGGTGCATCGGGTATTCTTTTCTCTGCGGAGGAACGTACCCCCCCCCCCACCGCACCCCGGAAGTGTTTTCTCGCCAGAGGCTGCCTTTCCCACTGGTTTGCCGGGGAGTACACCGGTGGATGGGGCGTCAGGAGGTACTCTGGCTGTTGGAAATTGCCCTGTAGAGGCTGGGAGGCAGAAAGGATCTGCGGAGTCGGCGAGTTCCGGGCAAAGAGGTTTACCTGGAACGCCCAGTCGAGTAGAGGCTCTTTTGGGGCTTCCTGTTTTGGAGAGACCTGCGGTGATATCTATGGAGGCACTCTGGGATGGTCTCGCAGCGCTTAATGCTTCCCTAAAGGATATTTTTCGTCATGTGAGTACTGAGATGGTAGAGCTTCGAGATGTATGTGGAACATTTTCTGGTGTACAAGTGCAGCAGGCAGAGATACTCTCTACCGTGGAGCATGTGGGAGACGGTGGCTGCCCAAGTAAAAGACAGAGCTGTAACCGCTAAGAAGCTAGAGTATTTGGAGAATCAAGTACGGCGTTGCAATTTACGCTTTTTGAACTTTCCACGATCTCCTATAATGTCATCGATGGAGATGGTTAAAAAATACTTTGGAGAGATCTTGAAGATCCCTTTGGATCAGTTACCACATATGGTGCGTGTGCAGTATTTTTCTAGGGGTCCGTGGGCCGTTGGGTCCACTGATCCTGAGGCTGCCCGTGTTAGAGATGATCTTACGGGGTTTTTAGAATCTTCCCTAGAGGTCATCTCAGAGAGGTCCACCCTACTTGTTACCTTTGCACTAGAATCAGATAATTTTTTTATCCTTAGATTGTACTTTAGGAACCTCAATGAGGAATTTCTGGGGTCTAAAATACGTATTTTTCCTGATATAGCTCGGAATACGCAACTGAGAAGGCAGGAGTTTCTAGTGCTGCGCCCTAGGGTGGTGGCACTGGGAGCCTCCTTCCAGCTTAAATTTCCTGCAGTGTTTTGTGATGTTTAAACAAAAATGTTTTTTGTTTTTTGATCCTGGGCAGTTGTTGGAGTTCCTGGAGGCTAGGGAAGTTGTCAGTGTTGCTTTGTCGGGACCCCCGGTACTGGCTGATGCTTAAGTTCCTACCTGTCGCATATGGTTAAATTTCCTGTGTATTTTAGGTAGTTCAGGTCTTGGTTTTAGACCTTTACTCTCTTGTTTTTCTTAGAACCTCCCCATATTTCCTTTTTTTTTTGTGGTCTATAATATGAGTACTAGTTATGTTTAGTTTATGATAGCCTTGGGGTTATTGATTACTTTTGTACAATGTTTTCTTTTTTTTGATAACTATGCTCATGTCTGTATCATTCAATGATGTTTCTTGGATGTAATAATTGTTAAAATTGAATAAAAATTTAAATTAAAAAAAAAAAAGACTTCCCAGGAGGCCCGGCAAGCCACCCTCAGAACTGTCTCCCTCCTTCAACATCTAGGGTTTGTCATAAACTTTGCAAAGTCAACTTTGCTCCCCTCCCAGAACCTAGAGTTCATAGGGGCAAGGTTGGACTCCCTGCAAGCAAAGGCTTACTTGCCAAGAGACAGGGCTTAAAGACTCATAGACTTGGCAAACCAGTTTCTGAGCAGGCCACAGGTTTCCGCCAGACTCTGTCTAAAGCTCCTGGGCCACATGGCATCGACAGTGCATGTGACCCCCAATGCCCGCCTCCACATGAGGCCTGCACAATGGTGTCTTCGAACTCAGTGGAAACAGGCCACAGGAAGCCTCACAGACACAGTACGGGTGTCCAAACCATTTCTGGACTCCCTACAGTGGTGGCTACACCCCCCCAACTTATTACAGGGGGTGCCTTTTCAGGTGCCGGTTTCCACAGTGGTGTTGACCACTGATGCCTCCTTGCAGGGCTGGGGCGCACATTGCTTGGACAGGTGCACCCAGGGCCTGTGGTCTCCATGGGAGGCCACACAGCAAATCAACCTTCTGGAACTCCGGGCTATTCGCTTAGCCCTCAAAACCTTCTCTCACACCTTGGCTCACCAGTCTGTTCTGGTACAGACGGACAATCAAGTGGCTATGTTCTATGTGAACAAACAGGGAGGCACGGGGTCCAGGCTCCTGTGTCGAGAGGCACAGGCCCTTTGCTCTTTTGCTCTCTTGTTCTCAAACACAACATGTTTCTCAAGGCTGTTTATCTCCCTGGCCAGAAAAACTTTCTGGCAGACAGATTGAGCAGGATTCTGCAACCCCACGAGTGGCAACTACACCCCTTGGTGGTTCAGAAAATTTTCCTGAGAATGGGGACTTCCATCCATAGATCTCTTTGCCAGTCCCCTGAACTGGCAGCTGCCCAGGTTCTGTTCCAGGCAACCGCATCCCTTGAGGCTCGCAGCGGATGCCTTCCTGATTTCTTGGTCCCAGGGCCTCCTGTATGCGTTTCTGCCCACACCGCTGGTGGCCCGAACCTTGTTCAAGATTCCAAGGGACAAGGCCTCGGTGCTTCTGATAGCTCCCCGGTGGCCGAGACAGCCCTGGTTTCCACTTCTGCTTCAGCTAGTGGTGGAAACACCACTACCCCTGGGGTTGCAACCCAATCTTCTCTCTCAGGATCAGAGTTCCCTTTTGCACCCCAATCTCAAATCTCTCAATTTGATGGCCTGGAGGCTGCAAGGGTAGTGTTGGCTCCCTGGGGCCTACCCTGGGAAGTGGAAGAGGTGGTCTTGGCCTCTAGAAAGCAATCCACCAGGAAAACCTATGCCCTGAAGTGGAGAAGGTTCTCCGTGTGGTGTCAGCTGCGCAAGGAGGATCCTTTCGCCTGCACTGTACCAGTAGTGCTTCAGTACCTACTGCACTTGTCCAATCAGGGCCTTAAGTCTGCTCTAACAGCTCACCACTCACTGGTGGAAGGACACTCTGTCGGTTCACCCCTTGGTGGCCAGGTTTCTCAGAGGCTTGCTCTTGCTCAAGCCTCCTCTCCGTCCACTGGCCCCTGAGTGGGAGTTGAATGTGGTCTTGCAGCAACTGACTCGCCCACCCTTTGAGCCGATGGCTACATGTCCCCTCCGCTTCCTTTCTTGGAAGACTCTATTCCTTGTGGCCCTGACCTCGGTCATGGAGTGAGTGAGCTTCAAGCCCTGGTCTGTGACGTGCCTTACACTCGTTTTTATAGGAACAGGGTAGTCCTTAGGACTCATCCTAAGTTCCTCCCAAAGGTTGTCTCCTCTTTCCACCTCAACCAGGAGGTGGTTCTTCCAACGTTTCTTCCCTAGGCCCCATGCCAGCCGGGCTGAGACAGTCCTGCATACCCTGGACTGTAGGAGGGCCTTATCCTTCTACATTGAGCGTATGCAGGGGCATAGGAGGGCTACTCAGCTCTTCGTATCTTTTGACCCTAATAACTTGGGGTTACCTGTCTCCAAGCGTACCTTGTCCATCTGGGTGGCTGACTGTGTCACCTGGGCTTACAGGGCAGCTTGACCTTCCCTTGCAGGGTCGGGTCACGGCCCACCATGTCAGGGCAATGGCTGCCTCAGTAGCTCATCTCCACTCTGTACCGTTGGCAGACATCTGCAGGGCTGCAACTTGGTCCTCAAGCCAGACTTTTGCGGCCCATTACTGCCTCAAGAGGGAGTCCCGTAGGGACAGTGCTTTCGGTCAGGCAGTGCTCCGGAATCTCTTTGAGGTTTAAGGAACTCCTACCCTCCAGCCCTCTGGTTGGGCTACCGGTGGGGGTATGTTTTCAGTGAAATCCCTTTCTCTGATGCTGTGGCTAGAGGGAGCTCATTTTTCAGCTCTGGGTCCCCGGTAGCCTGAAGCTGGGGAGTCCCATAAGTGAGGACTGACTTCCTGCTTGGTCCTGGAGAAAGAGTAGTTACTCACCTGTAACAGGTGTTCTCCAGGAGCAGCGGGAATCAGTCCTCCCAACCCTCCCTCCTCCCCTGTACATAGTTCATTTTTTTTAACTTTTTTGTGTGCTGTCTTTTAGCTATGTCATTGGACTGAGCAAGATGGCACCTTTAGGCGGGAAGGGGACCACGCATGCGTGCAGTATTCCCAAAGGCTTTCTTAGAAAGCTGGGGAAATGCTCTACACGGGGGCTCCATCAATGTCGATGTCACCCATAAGTGAGGACTGATTCCTGCTGCTCCTGGAGAACACCTGTTACAGGTGAGTAACTACTCTTTGCCCCAGGATGAGCATTGTGGAAGCTGTGGACTTTGGGTACCTGCTAGGTATTTGTGACCTGGCTTGGCCACTGTTGTAAACAGGATACTGGGCTTGATAGACCTTAGTTTGACCCAGTATGGCATTTCATATGTTCTTATGCACACAACATCAAATGCACTCATTTCTACTCTCTCACCATCTTTGCCCCGATTACATCAGAATGCCTTTGCAATTTCCTAGCATGATAGCTTGATATATGCCTTACCTCTTGTCCCCCTCATATCCAGAACATTACAGATGATATTTCAGGATTGTGTGCCAATCATACTTATTGCTCCCATGTGGCCAGGTAGTTATGCTATGCCTCTCCCTAATGGTTGACACTCCTTGGCCATTCGGCTCCCATCCTTCCATTCTGACTCAACAGGAAGGTCATCTGTTTCACTCAAACCTTTGCACAGTCTTTCTTTAACAGCCTGGATGTTGAAAGCCAATTAACGTCTCACCTTACTGTGACTGAAAGGTGTCTGACAGGTGATTTTGGCCTCTAAAACAGGATTCCACCAAGATCTAATGCTTTCAAATGGTCTTGTATTTCTCACTGGTGTTTGGATCATCACCTTCAGCCCTTTTACCGACATCCCATAGATGTCCTTTCTTACCTCAGGTCCTTATCTTATTGTGAGCTGAAAACCTTGTCGGTGTGCATGCATCTTGTTGCTACTGACACCTGCCATCACAAGTGTGAAGGGCAGCCTGCCTCTCATCATATTTGGATAGTGAAATTCATGAGAAGTCTATTAAATCGATGACCACCACTTTGAGAACCAATGCCAATTTAAAATTTCTGTCATCCTCTCAGCATTAGTCAAGCCACCCTTTGAGCCTTTACATCAAGCTACCCTTAAGCATCTTTCATGGAAAACCATCTTTCCAGTTGTTATAATGTCAGCACGATGCATCTGTGAACTCCAAGTGCTGGTTCACTACCCTCCATACACACAATTTTTACCAACTAAAGTTCTTTGTACTCACCCCAAGTTTTTTGCCTAAGGTAGTTTCCACCTTCCATTTGAATTTCCATTCAGTGGTTCTGTCTATTCTCCCCCTCCCAACCTTATGGAACCAAGGCTAAAAGAAAACTGCACTCCCTTGATTGCTGGATATCATGACCCTAAGAGAATTACAGCTAATGAAGAGGTTATGATCACCTGGGACATTCCCATTCAGACAGACCAAATTGGATGCAACGAAACCCGACACAGTGTGAAGGAGAAAACAGCAGAACGGTATTGATAATAGAGGTGTCGGTTCAGAGTGATGATTCTGTGAATTGCATGGAGAAGCAGAAGATCCTGAAATACAAGAAATGCAGTGAGACCAAGAAAATGTGGAAGAAAGATACAGAAATATTTTCCATTGTACTGGGAGCCACAGTCTTGATAAAGAAGAATTTCCAAGCACATACCCATACATGTTACTTTTTATAGACTCCAGAAGGAAGCTGTCTTTGGCATGATGCAAGTACTATGCCGAGCATTAGTAGTAAATTTTGAGAGACTGAGATCATATTCCACATATTCTGGCTTAGAAGTGAGGTTCATGACTCTCATGGTATGCGCAAAACTAATCCATATGGAGAAACTGCCCTGGAGACATCTGTTGTATTCTCTTCATGCTCCAGAAGACTGCCGTAAATCCTCTCAGCTGTTTGAGACTTTCAATCAAGATAATCCAGACCTTCCAGCATCTAAATGAACTCTCTCCAACTGGATAGCTGACTGTATTGAGTTTGCATACCATAGTGAGGATCATTCTCTTTCCGATATGGTCACTGCCCATCATCTCAGAGCAAAAGCTTCAACAATCGCTAATCTGCACTCCGTCTCTGTATCTGAGATCTGCAGTGCTGCCACATGGTCAACAATTCACACCTTTACAAAGCATTACTGCCTTGACTGTTCATCCCCTTCAGATACGACGTTTGGGCAGTCTATTCTTTGCAACTCTTTTGCAGTGTAATCATCCTTTCTCCTCCTCCCAGATGTTTTTTCTGTTGGGTCGTCATGCATGTGCATCGATACCATATTCAGTGACCCTCAGCTTTGGACTTGTCTTTGAGTGTTTCTGTATCTCCCCTGGTTGTTCACGGAGAAAGCGTAGTTGCTTTATATGTAACGGTAATTTCTCTATAGACAGGGGAATGCAGCCATGCTTTTCCCACCCTCTGAAACCCCATTATTATTATTCTACCGCAACTTCTTCAAACAGTGAAAGTGACCACCTATATGTCCCAACATCTGCTCTCATCTCAGATGCAAGAATAAAATAACTTCTATTGAATAAGGAGATGGGATGTGTTACACCATTATAACTAAAGTCATGGTCACCCTGAAGCTGATATTCAAAGGACTGAGCATGGCTAAAACAAGAATTCAGCTGGCTTCCTTTCCGCTTCCACATCCGGTTCAAATTGTTCTATGGCTCCTCATTACCTCTCATCTCTCTCTCCTTGGGAACTCTGCTGTCAGGCAAATTCCTATTATCTGTGTCGTCCTCTTTCACTGCCAACTCCAGACTTTGCTCGTAATACCTTGCTGCACCATATACCTGGAACAGGTTATCTGAATCAGTATGTCAACCTCCATCCCTAGCTCTCTTCAAATCCAGGCTAAAATAATTAATCTCTTTGAGACTGCGTTTGGATCCTATCCCCTTATTTTCCTGTTGACCACTCTTGTGTGTCACAACCATTTTCTCTTTGTTCTACCTTAGTCCTCTGTTAGTTATATGCATCTGTCCGGGTAGATTGTGAGCTCCTGTGAGTAAGGATTGTCTCTTGCATATTGTGTACAGCACTAGGTTCGTCTTGTAAGGCTATACAAATGATAAGTAATAGTAGCAGACCGAGTTCACCTGAACATGTCAGGAGGTGAGAAGATGCCCGCGCATGCTCAGTTAAAAAAAAAATCCTGTTCTAAAGCTAGGAGAGAGCTCTGCACACTGGATCAGTCCACCAGACTTCATCATCAAGTGTAGCTGCATTCTCCTGCTGTCTACGGAGACACCATGTTACAGATAAAGCAACTAGCTGAGTTTGAATGCATGATTGGAAGTATTGGAAGAGTGCAGGGATATGAATGTGGATCATGGTTGGTTGGGAATAATATTGTGAGATGCTGTGCTTTTTAAGTGGGGATTATGGTATTTGAACCATGGGTAAGAGGGAAGGGTACAATAAGGTTATAGTCTGATTTTGCCAGAGGGTAGAGAGTGTGGTTGATGCCTGAGAGCGCGTGTCACACCTCTATTATGGAGGGTCTGGAGGGTGAACAGATATTAATGGTTGGGGGAGTAGGGGGATGGGGAGTTAAGGGGTGAGAAGTTATCCTTATTGTGTGGGATGTAGAGAAAGGGGAATAGTGTAGGAGGTAGAGGAATGTCTTAGAATATTAACAGGATACACATTTGTTAACAAATGTTGCATTTCAGATTAAAGATCCAGTCCAATATCTAGCTTCCAGTAAAAAAAGAAAAGGAGGGTATGGATACTTCTATTTGCAGAACTTACTCATTAGCTGTTGGATGTGTATAGAGATAGTGGAAGAAGGTATATATTTGTCAAAATGGAAATGGCAGTGAATATATATGCTCCCAATAATGATCAACCAGGATTTTATGATATAGTGACTGAAAAATTGATTGGATTTGTTGAGGGCTATTTTGTACTGGGTAGTGACCTCAACATGACACTGGACACTTCCAGAGGAGTAGTGCTAGATGCCAAATGGAAGCATCAGGAATTTAAATATCTTGCTGGCAGTGTTTGACTTTGTGGATGGTTGGCAAGAATTACCTAAGAACGAGAGATTTAACATTCTACTCACCTGTACATTATTCTTATTCAAGAATAGATTATATATTTGTGGATAAGAATCTGTTAATGGAGCTTAAGGAATGTGGGCTAGGGGAAAAAAGTGGTCTGACCAATCTCTGTTGTGGGGAATGATTAAGACAAAGGAAGGTACAAGGCATTTGATATTGGAAGTTAAATGACTTCTATAAATGAGAAATTCCATATGTGAAAGCATTTTGAAGGCTATTAATGAGTGCTTAGAAATAAATGGTACCATATAGCAAACAAAAAATGGATCTACACTTCCATAAAAATCTACAAAGCAAAACACTATTTTGGAAACACTATGGAAACACTATTTTTCTTGAAATCATCATTTTTGTCAATATATGCAATAAACGTTGCTATATGCCCACTTTGCCAACAAACTGTTACAAAAAAGCAAACACTGATACAAAAAAAAATGGAATACAACTACTACTAATAGTTTATAAAGCACTACAAGGCATACACAGTGCTGTACACACATAGATAGAGACGATCCTAGCTCATGAGACAAGAATCTAATTAGACAAGACAAAGGATAAGAATAAGGGGAAAAGAAGGATAAGGAGACACAAGGGAAAAGGCGGTCAGGATCCAAAAGCAGCTTTAAAGAGGTGAGCCTTTAACATGGACTTGAAAAAAGGAACAGAGATAAGGCCTGAAGTATAGAGAGAGTTTGTTCCAGGCATAAGGAGCAGCAAGGTGAAAGGACTGAAGTCTGGAGTTGGCAGTGGAAGAAACGGGCAATGAGAGAAGCATGCCAGAAGAAGAGCCTCATATGTGAGCAATTTTCACTTGTTTTGTAAATTCAATGACCTTCTCGTCATTGCCCCAAAGTTATCACTATTTAATTCTTTTTCAGTGTTTGCAATTAAAAAGTCCTTCCTTAACCATGGAAATCAAAATTATCTGTACTGATGCAACAAACTGTTTCATCCAGTATCTGGTGCAGCAAACTGCTCCTTGCATTCCAGTAGTCGACAGATTCATACAAAACCTTGGCCAGCGGTTTCACCTCATTAGGCTTCCTCAGGAAGTTTGATCAAAACTGGCTTTTGTCAAGCATATAGCATCAGGTACAGTTTGTGAGTGTTTGAAAGCAATTGGAGGCAAATTTATTGCCATAGGTTTGTCAAAAAAAGAAGGGAGGAGGAAAAAAAAAAGAGGAGCAACTTAGGTGCCTGGTATAATGCATGGAGGGGAAACGGAAACAAAGTTTTATAGGAGTTAGGGAGTGGAAGAAATTGGGAGGCCTGAACTCAGTTAAAGGAATTACAGTTAGAGGTCATATATTTTAATTTGGAAAACATAAAGCCAAATCATTTTGAATTTGATGATAAAGCTAGCAAGCTGCTTGCGTATAAATTGAAAAAATTATAGAATAGAAATCATATTTCAAAATATGAAAATGCAAAAGGTATAGTGGTGGTTGGTGACTCTCTTCTTAAGGGCGTACTAAGGTTGTCCATCTGCTGACCAGACGATGCCAAATCTAAGATATTATGAAGAGTTTGCTGAGACTCAGCAAGCCTACTGATTGTTATCCGGTGCAACTCGTCAATGTTGGCACAAATGATACTTGCTGCTCCAAGCGTATCAAGAGTGACTTCATGGCTCTGGGAGAGAGGGTGAAGCAAATAGGTGCACAGGTGGTGGTCTCCTCAATCCTCCTTGTTGACGGTAAAAGCTGAGGCAGAGAAGCTTGCATCCTAGAGATAAATGCATAGCTGCGTGGATGGTATCATCAAGAGCGTTTTGGTTTCCTGAACCATGGGATGATTTTCAAGGGCTACTGAGCAAAGATGGTGTCCACCTATCCAGGAAGGGTGTTTCACAGCAGACTAGCTGTGGGATGTGTGGGGAATGGGTGAAGAAAGTCCCCAGATAAATGAAAGCCCTCGGGTAAATAAAACATTAAATACCTCTAAAATGGGTAAAAAGGTCAAGGTCTGGAAAGTGATGCGTATTAATGCCTGTAGTATGGAAAATAAGATTCTGGATGTTGAGGCTTTAATGGAAGAGGCTGACTTGGATTTTTTGGCAGTTACAGAGACTTGGTTCAAGGAGAACAATGACTGGGACATAATTATACCTGGCTATAATTTATTCAGGAAGGACAGGGTAGGAAGAAAGGGAGGAGGAGTGGCACTATATTCCTTTGCCTTTCGGCCTGTCGCCGGGGACATCAATCCCATCGACGCCACTTTGTGTTTTCTCTTTTATTTTTCGGTGTGGGGTCTTTTTCCACCCGTTCTCCTGACTGGCTGAGACTTTGGAGCCGTTCAGTTTAGTGATTCTATCTTTCCTGACATGTTTAAGCTAGCCAGCAGGTTTTAAAAAATGTACCAGGTGTGCCCTCACCATTTTGGTGATGGACCGCCATAATTGGTGCATTCAAGCCTCGGGCCCGACCATGATCCCTCCACTTGTAATCTGTGCCCGCAGATGGCAAGGAAGAGCTTGAAGAACCACAAGAAACAGCATGAGTCTTTCTTCGGATCGTCTGACTCGGTGTCCTCGGCATCAGCATCAACACCCTCAAGGGGCGCCGCCAAAGCTTCAGCATCACGTGGTGCGCGCGTTCACTCTGAGCCAAGTGGCTGCGTTGCCATGGACCATAAGTTATCATTTGATCTGGGAGTGGATCCCCAGAAGGACCGGTCTTCCTCCCTGTCAGTGTTGGGAATCTATGCCGAGAGCCCATGGGTATCTGCATCGAAGCCCCTCGCAACGTGACTCTGAGGGTATGGGCCAGGAGTGGCCTGCTAAGCTGCCCAGCAGGAGGAGTCAGCTCCAATGGCCCGAGGGTCGCTGGCAGTCTCCTGCTGCCTTGACCATCGAGGAGTCCCTGACATGGGTGTCTGAGTTGGAAGCGGCTGCCCCAGCCCCAATGAGCTCCAAGACTGCGGTGCTGGCTGAGCACCTACAGGCCCTCGAGAGGAGCATGGTGGTGATCTTGGCAGCCCAGACCACAATGGGCCTGGTGGCAGTCCCGCCATCCATGGTGGCCCTACCAATAGTGGTCCAGCCTTTCTTGGAGACCCATGCCTTACTGAGCCTCGGCGAGTATTCAGGTTGGTGATTGGACTCCACCGTTGTGCCAATCGCCATCTCTCCCGCCAGCGCGGGGTGCAAGCATCAAGCACCTAGAACCCCACCATCGGAGCAGTGGAGGCACTGGGAGGAGGACAGGCGCTGTTTTGATTTTTTGTTGGAGTCTGACTTCGATGGGTGGGGAGATAGAAAGTTTCATAGAGTCATACCCTTGGAGCCATCACCCCCCTATGAGAGATGCAAGTCTCTGCCTGAAGACATCTCTTTCCATGAATTTGTCCGGGACATGGCGAAGACCCTTCCATTTCCCCTGGAGGCTGAGAAGGAACCAAGGCGCAAGGAACTCAAAATCCTCCAATATTCCTCGCCTCCCAAAGAAGCAGTGATGGTGCCTGTGCACCACATCCTCCAGCACCTAATGTTCCGCATGTGGGAAAACCCACTGACGGTACCTGCCATCAGCAAGAGTCTGGATTCAATATACAGGATACAAAAGAGCCCAGGCTTTGAGAAGCCTCAACTGCCTCATAATTCCATTTTGGTGGAGTCAGCCATGCACTGCATAAAGTGTTCCAAGACTCACTCCTCCATTCCACTGGGGAGAGAGGCTCATACCCTCAATGGTTTTGGAAGATGTTGTCGGGGTTCCATGCTGATGGTACGGATCTTATCTTACCAGCTCTATATGACCATGTTCCTTAAGGATGTTATGGGGAACCACTCTGTTTTCTAACTTGATACCACTGGAACACCTTGAGAACTTCCATGCCCTGCTGGAATGAGGAAAGGACTGCTCAAAATATGAGCAGAGCAAACTACGATGCTTTTGAGTTGGTCAGTTGAGTGGCAACTGTGGGCATCTGTGTCCGCCACCTGACCTGGCTGCAGTCTTTGGACCTTGAACAATGAGTCCAAAATATGTTGGCCGATGTGCCTTGCCGCACGTCTGCCAACCTGTTTGGAAAGCCCATGGAGAATAAGGCCAGTGAGTTGGAGAAAGGAGCAAGTCACCATGACTCGACTCTCCAGGAAGACTGCAGATCCCTCCATTAAGAAGGCTACGGGTAAAAAGACTTTTTGCCCATGCAAACGTAGGTATTATCTGAGCAACCACAGCTGTCAGGTCTACCAGAGAGTGCCGCCTGCAGGGCAAAAGAGACGAGGCTCATACCAGCAACACCTTCCTAAGCGTCAAAAGGCCCAGCCCAGAATGGGGTTTTGACTGCATCCTAAGGGGGAGCATGGTCAATCGACCCTTGTCCCCGGAGAAGTCCCCACAGGAAGGGTGGTCAGCTGGTCCACTGTCCCTATATGTAGCCCATATTGACAACATACACCTGGACTTTAAGGATCGTCCGGAACAACCAGTTGCATTTCGCCCAGCTGCCTCCCATGTTCTATCCCGGAGAGTACCCCTCAACTCGCTTCACCGCAATCTTCTCCTGGAAGAGATCGACGTCCTGCTGGCCAACCTCACCATAGAACTGGTACCACCAGAACAGGTCAGACAAGGTTTCTACTCCCGGTATTTCCTAGTTTCCAAAAAGACCAGAGATTTTCAACCTATTCTAAATCTCGGGAACTTCGATCGCTTCTTAGTACATAAGAAATTCAAGATGGTCTTTCTGGGGACGCTGCTCCCGTACCTCCAAAAGGACGATTGGCTCTGCTCCTTGGCTCTGAAGGATGCATGTACACAAATCCATCCTCTCCACAGACAGTACCTCCGTTTTATTTTAAGTGGATGACACTTCCAGTACCGTGTTCTGCCTTTTGGGCTAGCGTCAGCTCCCATGGTCTTCAGAAAGTGCCTAGAGGTGTAGTAGCTGCCTACCTCTGGACCCTGGGGGTCTTCATCTTCCCCTACTTGAACAACTGGCTCATAAAGGCCTCCATGCTGGGCGGTGGTCAGCACTCAGCCTACTTCATCATTCAGGTGTTCGAGATCCTGGGGTTCGTTATCAACTGCCCAAAGTCGCACCTCCAGCCCTCGCAATAGCTGGAGTTTATTGGGGCTCTTCTCAATATGACTCAAGCCTGAGCATTCTTACCATAGACCGAATGAAGTGCCTCACCGATGTGGTCAGCACTGTCTAATGCAATTGTTTCACTACGGTGCAAGACATGTTGTGATTGTTAGGCCACATGGCCTCCATGGTGCATGTCACTTCTTCAGCCCATCTGCATATGCCTCAGGTGCAATGGACTCCATGCACTTAATGGCATCAAGTCACAGGCCACCTCAGGGACAGAGTGGCGGTCACCATGCCCCTCATCAACTCCCTCCACTGGTGGCTTCAGCCGCAGAACCTGCTCAGGGAACTTCCCTTCCAGTCCCCTCCTCCCCACCGATGCTAATCACGGATGCGTTCAAGTTGGGTTTGGGGGGTGTATCTCGACGGCTTGCACATGCAGGGCCTCTGGTCGGAGCACGAAAGCCTATACTAGATCAACTTCCTGGAACTCCGAGCCATTGCAATCACCCTTCATGCTTTTCAGATGCAGCTGACCAACCAGATAGTCCTCATTCAGATGGGCGGTCAGGTGGCAATGTTCTACATCAACGCACGGAGTCATACCACCTCTTCTGGGAAGCAGTGTAGCTATGGAAGTTCACTGTCGCCCATGGCATGGATCTCAGGGCACCGAACCTGCCGGGTGAGCTCAATGCATTGGCGGACCATCTCAACAGGGTCCTCCAACCACACAAATGGATCTTCAACAGGAGGGTGGTGAACCACATCTTCCAGATGTGGGAAACTGATGATCGACTTGTTTGCCACCTCAGTGACCAAGTGTCTCGCTTCTGCTCCAGGGTGGCGTCTAGCAACAGGTTGGGGTCCAATGCCTTTCTCCTGGACTGGGGTTGCTGTATGCATAATCCCAATTCCTTTAGTAGCGAAAACGACGTTCAAGCTCCAGACTGATGGCACCATGATTCTCATTGACCCTTATTGACTCAGACAGCCGTGGTTCCCCCTGTTGCTCTACCCTTCTCAGCGGGAGCCTCTTCAGCTAGGCTCCGACCCGGATCTCATATCTCAGAACAGCTGGATCCTGCTTCACCCCAATGTGTGGTCTTTTTCCCCACAGCAAGGATGCTGAGCAGGTAGTCCTCTCAGAAGTCAACCTCCATGAACAGGTGGAAAACATACTCCTGCTTTCCCATAGGGACTCCACCCACCATTCTTATACTTTCAAATGGTACAGGTTTGCTCTCTGGTGCACAGACAGGGCTCAGGACCCCTTTGCTTAAGTTAGTAGCAGCTGCACTGTGCTGCTTCTCCACCTCTATAACTTGGGCCTCAAGTCCAATTTTGTCCTAGTACACTTGAGCACGATAGGGACATATCATTGTCAGCTCGGTGATAAACCCATCTCTGCACATCCACTGGTGGGCCACTTCATGTGAGACCTATCCCTCTCTCAACCTACAGTCAGGACCCCACCGGTAGTGTGGGATCTCAATACGTGATCTGAAAGATTGTGTTCCTAGTGGCAGTTACCTCCGCCTGATGAGTTAGTGAACTCCAAGCCCTTGCAGGTTTCATCAGAACAGACTCATCCATGTTTTCTGCTCAAGGTGATCTCTTCGTTTCACCTCAACCAGTCGGTGGTCCTGCCCACTTTTTTCCTCACCCTCATGCCAACAGGGCGGAGGCAACCCTGCATACATTGGATTACAAGTGTGCTTTGGCTTTCTACCTGTAAAGGGCAAAAGCCCATCGACGTTCCATCCAGCTCTTCATTTCCTTTGACTGTAACAGGCTGGGCATGGCCATCTCCAAATGAATGCTGTCCATTTGGGTGGCAGACTGCATGTCGTCCTCATATGCGAAGGCTGGGGCTGAGCCTTGAATGCCGTGTCACGGCCTATAATAGCCAAGCTATGGCCGCTTCTGTGGCGAATCTGCACTCTGTCCCCCATGGTGGAAATTTGTCTTCCTGCTGTTGATGTTCACTGTGGACATGGAATCGGACAAGTCCCTCAGAGGGGGACTACTCAAATTGTTTGTTCCTGTTCTCCTGTTTGGTTGCCCCGCTGGGCTTCTTTTTTTCGGTAGCCTGTAGTTAGGGAGCCCCATATGTGATGAATGACTAACTGCTTGTTCCCAGAGAAAGTTTAGTTACTCACCTGTAGCAGGTGTTCTCCAGTAACAGTAGGAATAAGTCCTCACGACCCTCCCTCCTCCCTATGGAGAAGTCTTGTTAAGCTTTATCATCATACTGAGGGAAAGATTGATCCAGTGGGCAGGAAGGCAGGTGCACATGCACGATGGAGCTATGAAAAGCTCCCTGTGAAAGCTGAGGAGCATGCTCATGTGGGCTCTATCGGTGACGTCACCCATATGTGAAGGTTATTCCTACTGTTACCGGAGAACATCTGCTACTGGTGAGTAACTACGCTTTGAGAGAAAGAGGAGGCGGCACTGCGGGTTAAACTACAAAGAGGGAATGGAGCATTCATTTGCACTGGAGTTGTATATAGACCTTCACAGGAGAAATGGACAGAGATTTAATTGAAGCTATTTGCGGTATTGCAATGAAAGGAGAATTGCTGCTGATAGGTGATTTCAATATGCCACATATTGATTGGGACATCCCTGCTACGGTGTCATCTAGAAATAAGGAGATCATGGATTTTTTACAGGGAGAGCTATTCCAGCAACAGATCCCACAAATGAGGGGGCCATACTGAACCTGGTGCTTATGAATGAGGAGTGTTTCTGATGTTATAGTGGGTGATAATCTCACATCCAGTAATCATCAGATGGTGTAGTTCAGTATTAGGACAAGGGCCAATAAAGTCCATTCAAGAATGAGGGTCATAGACATTAGAAAAGCTGACTTTTGCCAAGATGGGATATTACCTCAAGGAGTCATTAGCAGGATGGTAACAGCTGGGAGAAGTAGACAAGCAATGCAGGCAAAATTGAAAGGGGATATTTTAAGGGAAACAAACCTTTTTATTAGGAAAACAAGTAAATGGAAAAGGAGACCACTATGGTTCTCAAAAGTAGTAGCTGAAAAGATGAGGAAAAAGAGGGTGGCCTTCATAAAATACAAGAGATCACAGAAAGAGGAAGAAAAGCATCCAGCTAGGAAAGCAGTCAGGAAGGCAAAGATACAAATAGAAGACACACTAGCCAGTGTAGTAAAATTGGGGGGGGGGGGGGGGGGGGGGTGGGGGGGGGGGGGGGGGGGGGGGGGAGAGCACTTTTCTGATATGTTAGTAAGAGGAGAAAGTGCAAAAGCTGTATTATAAGAGTGAAGGATGAAGAGAAGGAATATGTAGTAGCTGATGAGGATAAAGTGGAATTGCTTAATAAATACTTCTGGGTTAACAGATGAAGGGCCAATAGTAGGACCTCAGAAAAATAGGAACAAAATGAGGCAGATTTTGAATGATTTTCAGATGACTGTGTTCGGTAGGAGCTAGCTAAACTAAAAGTAGACAGAGCAATGGGGCCAGATGGGACACAACCAAGAGTATTGAAGGAACTTAGGGGGAGGTTCTAGCAGCTCCACTATCAGACCTTGTCAATACTAATTTAAAGTCAGGAGTGGTCCCATACGACTGGAGAAGGGCACATATGGTTCCTTTACATAAAAGCGCAAGTAAAGATGAGGTTGGAAACTACAAGCCAATTAGTTTGACCTCTGTGGTGAGCAAACTAATGGAAACACTGCTAAAACAGAGGATGATAAGGTTCTCCTAGGACAAGCAGGATGTGTCAGCCACACCTGGTGACGTCATCCGACGGCGCCATGACGGAAGTGCTCTCTAGCTCAGAAGCTTCTGAGCATGTGTGAGGTGGCCCCACCTCCCCGGTCTGCCCCTAGCTGGGTCAGTCTTTCTTCTTCCACCTTGCCTCAAGACGGATTTTCAGCTCTCTGCTACAATCAACAGCTACAATATGCCCAAACCGGGTTTTTAAAAATGTATACAATGCAATCGCAAGATGAACGTTACAGACACTCACCAGCGTTGCCTCAGATGCCTCGGAGCGTCTCATGAGGTCGAGGACTGTTCCAGCTGCGCCCGCATGTCCCCCAGGGCAAGGAAACACAGAGGCCACTCTTTAAAAGACTTTCTGGCTGCTTCTCAAATCTACACGAACATCTCCTGCACAAGCCGGGACTTCAGAGTGCCACAGGTCAGCGACAGGGAGGGGATCCAATGCGTCACCTTCCTCGGAGAAGCAGATCTCCCCCGCTGCCACCTCGGTGCACAGGGTAAGCCCCACTTAGCGAACAACTCCTTGGGACTCTCTCCTCTGCCATGTGGCTCCCATGCCTCAAGCCAAGATGGCGCCACCCACGTGGCCCCTGCCAGGCTCCGCCTCCAGACAATCCCACTCCACCCTGATTGGTCAGAGCAGATCCTCCAACCGCGCCGCCAGCGCTCCGGATCAGTGCCGACAGCCCTCTCCTTGGACCAGCACAGTGGAAGCCCGCGCCGAAAGGGTTCACCAGCACGCGGCTGAAGACCAGCTCCGAGGGAGATCACCAGCGCAGCAGTCAGAAACGCCGCCCCAACAGCCGGGAAGCTTCCGACTGGTGCAGCAGCAGCAAGAGTGCCCGGGTACATAAAAAGCACAAGAGGCACGGTACTGATGCGGCAGACAGGCACAGGAGACACAGGGACAGATCCTATTCCAGCGGGAGGAGTGCTGACAGTGGCTCTTCCCGCGGCCACAAGAAGAGCAGGCGATCCAGTTCTGCCTCCAGCAGAGGGCACAGGAGCAGCCATTCTGTGGAATCTAGCACCTCTGCAGCCATTCTGCAATTGCTGGCTCGCCTTGTGGATCAGACGGCACCTCCGCGTCTGGACCACGAGCAAGTAGCCTCTCTGGACATGCCACCACCAGCAGTAGCCCTACCTAGCCTTGAGCGGTCCCTCTCCCCGCGGTCACCATACCAATCACCTCACAGAGTGCGGTCTCCTTCTCTGGTGCATGCCCTGGACTCAGGAGGGAGCGACGTAGAGGGGATGGGACCAGATTCGCCCACTTCCAAGACCATGCAGAATGAACCTGAGGAGCCACCTACACAGGTACCTGAAGACCTTACCTACCCCAAGTTCCTGAAGAAGGTTGTGACCAAGCTCGGGCTAACCACTGAGGAAGCCTCTGACGAGAAGGATCCGGAGGTCATGAAATACCTCAACGGCCCCAAACCAGTTCTGGCTCTCCCCCTCCACTGGAAACTGAAAGACAAGCAGTCTACCCTCTGGCAGTCTCCTGCCTCCGGTCAGGCCTGCGCCAGACGCCTAGACAGCAAATACCTCCTCCACATGGCACCAGGATTCGACAAGTCTCAACTGCCCCACCAGTCAATAGTGGTGGCCTCGGCGCTTAAAAGAACTAAGTCTGCACGCACGCAGGCTAACCACCTGCCAGGACGAGACCCCAAGCTCCTCGATGACATGGGGAGGAAGGTTTTTCAAGGGGCAATGCTCAGTGCCAAGATATCAGCACATCAGTTCCAGCACGTCTTATTCCAGGATGCCCTACTGGAAGATCTCAAAGGCCAGCTGCATACCCTTCCGAAGGAATCACAGCTGGCAGCTTCAACAACGCTGCAGGAGCTGGCCGAATGCAGCAAGCACCTGATGAGCACAGCCTTTGATGCCTTTGACACTGCCATCCGGACGGCGGGCACGGCCATTTCGGCCCGCCGCTGGGCATGGCTCCGTGCGTCCGGCCTATCAGACAATACCCATGACAGGATCGCTGACACGCCCTGCACTGGTGACTCCCTGTTTTGAGACAAGGTTGCAGACACAGTGAACGGTCTAAAAGAGGACTGCACCACTTTGAAGATACTAGTGGCGGATGGACTTGAACGCCCCTCCTGGTCACAGAGAGGGAGCTACTACCGCAAGCCATTTTCCTCTTCCAAGAAATATTACGGCTCCAACCGACAGTGGCAAGCATCGAAATTCAAGCAGACCTACAGTAAATCGTCCTTTCAGAGACAGCAACCGAAGGAGCGCAAACAGAAACAGGCGAACCCCCAACAGTCCGGTAAGAACACTGCCTCCTTCTGACAACTCAACTTGGCTGGGCCCTGCGCTGAGTGTTACGGCAGCTCTACCGGTGGGGGTCGCTAGTCCAATTTCCTGTCGGCATGGCAGGAGATCACCAAGGACAAGTGGGTCATCCAGATCATCCAGTTGGGCTACCACTTACGCTTCTCCTCCCCACCATGGCAGCGCACGCAGCCCACCAGCCAGCCTCCACCGCATCTGGAAACTTTGCTTTCAGACCTTCTGCAGCAACGTCTCCTGGCCCGGATGATAGAACGGGTGCCCCCCAGCGAAATCAACACTGGCTTCTACTCCTGGTACTTTCTTATCCCCAAGAAGTCCGGTGGCCTACGCCCAATTCTGGACCTCCGCAAGCTGGACAACTTCATCACAAAGGAGAAGTTCAGGATGTACTCGCTAAACTCCATTCTTCCCCTCATCAGAGCGGGGGACTGGATGGCTACTCTGGACCTGCAGGACACTTACTTTCACATTCCAGTCCACGCCTCACACAGGCGATTCCTGAGATTCATAGCACTGGGGCGCCACTACCAATATCGTGTCCTTCCTTTCGGGCTCTCCCCGGCACCCAGAGTCTTCATGAAGTGTGTAGCAGTGGCCGCTGCACACCTACGCAGACAAGGCGTCGTCATCTTTCCCTACCTGGACGACTGACTGCTGTCGACACCCTCTGCCCCCGAGCTCAGGAGAGCAGTGCGCCAAACAGCAGCTCTACTAGCCAGACTGGGCTTCCTTCTCAACAAGGAGAAGTCCCGGTTGGAACCTATCCAATGTACAGAATTCATCGGGGCGGTAATCGACACCGGTGCCTCCAAGGCCTTCCTTCCCGAGCACTGGATGAAGGTGGTCATTCTCCTGGCCAAGAAGGTGTCAGCAGCAAAACAGACCATGGCCCATGACATCCTGTGCCTTCTGGGTCACATGGCAGCGACGACCTTGGTCCTGCCCTTGGCCAGATTGCACATGCGCACCCTCCAGTGGCACCTGCGGACACACTGGAAGCAATTCTCTCAACCACTCACCACCCTCATCCCGACCAAAACCAAGGTTGTCCAGAGCCTGCGCTGGTGGGCGGACCCAGCCAACCTCTCAGTGGGCAAGGATCTACGACCCCGCGACTATCATCTCATCCTTACCACGGATGCCTCCTCCACGGGGTGGGGGGCTCACCTGCTGCATCTCAGCACGCAAGGAGCCTGGACCAGAGCGGAACAATCCCTCCACATCAACGTTCTCGAGCTTCGGGCGGTCAAGTATGCCCTCCAGACGTTCATGTCTCGCCTGGCAGGGAAGTCAGTCTTGGTACAGACAGACAACCAGGTGACCATGTTCTACATCAACAAACAAGGGGGCACGGGATCACGCTCTCTATGCAAGGAGGCCCTCGAGACCTGGTCCCTAGCACTAGCCAGCAACTGCTTTCTACAGGCTACTTACCTCCCTGGAGACCAGAATGCCTTAGCGGACAGACTGAGCAGGCAGCTCCAACACCACGAGTGGACGCTTCACGAGGAGTTGGCCGGGAACATCTTCCAGCGTTGGGGAACTCCCCAGATCGACCTCTTTGCAACCGAAGTCAACACAAGATGCCCACTGTTCTGCTCCAAGTTATCGTCGCGCCAGAGAGTGGCTTCGGATGCGTTCGCCATACCCTGGGGGGATTTGGAATTGGCATACGCCTTCCCTCCAACCCCTCTCACGACAGCCACGGTACAGCGCATCATCAAGGACAAGGCACACATCATTCTGATTGCCCCCTATTGGCCACGACAGATGTGGTTCTCCCTGCTGCTGCAGCTCTCCCAAGAACCACTGGTTCGATTACCGATGCGACCAGACCTGCTCACCCAGAACGATGGCAAAACCTGTTATCCCAACCTCCAGACACTTGCCTTGACAGCCTGGAGGCTGAAAGGGTAAACCTCAATGACCTCCATCTAACTTTGGAGGTACAGCATATTGTCCTGGCTTCCCGGAGACCGTCCACTAGAAAGTCATACAGCCTTAAGTGGAAACGTTTCAGTATTTGGTGCATAGGCCAAGGAGTCCAACCAGCCTCTTGCCCCGTGCCCACAGTCCTGCAGTACCTCTCCTTTCTCTTCAACCTTGGCTTAAAACCGCAGTCCATCAAGGTACACCTCGCAGCCATTGCATCGCTGCATGAACTCCGAAGCGACTCAGCCATGGGCTCCATTGCCGCCCTTCCCATCGTGACGCGCTTCATGAGAGGCCTCAGGAATTTGCAACCCCCTGTTAGGAAACCGGTACCTTCTTGGGACCTCAATGTTGTCCTGCAACAGCTCACGCATGAGCCGTTCGAGCCCCTGCCCACGGCGGGTGGAAAACACCTATCCTGGAAAACACTCTTCCTCATCGCCATCACTTCAGCGAGGAGGGTTAGCGAACTACAGGCCCTAGTGGCTCACCCACCGTACACGAAGATCTACCATAACAGGGCTTCCCTGCGGACCCACCCTAAGTTTGTACCTAAGGTCGCCTCTTCCTTCACGTTAACCAGTCAGTGGAGCTGCCCTCCTTCTTTCAAGCCCCGCACTCCTCGCCCGAGGAGCAGCGACTTCACTCCTTGGATTGCGTCCGAGCCCTGCGCATCTACATTGATAGGATGTCCGCCGTTCGACAGGGGACCCAGCTCTTCGTGTCGCTCGACCCTAATAAACCGGGGCGACCCGTCACCAAGCGCACACTCTCCCATTGGATATCCGCCTGCATCGCCTACTGCCTGCAAAAGGCGGGCTCCGCGCACTAGCCACCTCTCTCGCCAGCGCGCATGAGGTCCCAGTGAGCAAGATCTGCAAAGCCGCCATCTGGTCCTCTCAACTCACCTTCCAGAAGCACTACTGCCTTGACCTCCATGCGGAGGCCGACAGCTCCTTTGGCCGAGCAGTTCTGTCTGCGGCCTCAGCGCCTACGACGGTTGGGACCCAGCCGGACCAGCCGACCAGCCCCGACCCTCACGGGGCAGCTACTCAGGCCTCTCTGTCCCGGTGCTGAGCATGGGGACTTGATTCGAGCTTGTACTCTGCTAGTTTGCACAGTTGATGTTTTGCACTGCTTGTTGTGTTTGCACAGTTGATGTATTCTACCTCATTGCATGTTATTGCACAGTTGATGTTATTCTACCTCATGGCACGTTGCCTACTAGTGTTGCACTTTACTCTGTATGCCTGTTGTGTTGTACAATAAACACTCTTTTTTTTTTTTATAACTTGACTTTTTATTGAAAGGCATAAAAAACATCAGCCAACATAATGCAGCACAACCAACAAGAAACAACAATAACACTACATAAATCACATCCCGTCAAACCCTTCCCGAGGCCAATTTCACAGGGCCCCCCCTTCTCTAAAGCCCCCCCTCTTCCCCCCCCAACCCCCCACCCCTCATCCCCCCCCCAACCCCCCACCCCTCATCCCCCCCCCAACCCCCCACCCCTCATCCCCCCCCCAACCCCCCACCCCTCATCCCTCCCGCCATACCTCATACCGCCCCCAAACAGCCTTAAAGGCCTTCACTGTGTGTCGCTGGTGAGCAGTTATTGCACTCATAGACCACAAGTGGTCAATGCGCTGCAGGACCATACCTAATGAAGGGGCCACCTCACACCGCCACCTGGCCATGATCGCCCCCCGCCCCGCCCCTATACAACACCCCACTAGCGTTAGTATCTCCCGGTCCCCCATCTCAGGCATTTCATTCAATAGGATCATAGGTGCCGTAAAGGTCACTTCCACCCCTACCAGGGCCTGGAGCCAGCCCCGCAAGGCTCTCCACATCGATTGAACCTTTGCACAATCCCAAACTATGTGAAACAAGTCACCCCGCTGCCCACAACCCCGCCAGCAGTCCCCAGTTTCCTGCGGGCGAAACACCTTCAACTTCCAGGGGGTCCAATACATTTGATGCCGCATTTTTAGACTATTTTCAAGATATGAGGGGCCCGGGGCCAGGCACCGGGACCAACTATAAATTTGTTCCCACCGCTCCGCCCCCCACTCCCCCCTCAATTGTTGCTCCCAGGCCAACTCCCCTTTACTCTTCCCCTGCCTGCGGTCCCCACCCTGCTCCCGTAACTCAGCATACAGGAGCGTAATTAGCCCTCTCCTCCCTCCCCCCCTCCTCATTGCTACTTCAAATGGAGTAGCCACCTTTCGTAAATCGTTCATTACCCCCATCCTCCTTATATAGGACACTAATTGCACATAAGCGAAATAGTGTCTATCCTCTACCCCATATAATTCCTGCAATTCGACAAACGACCTAACCCCCCCTCCGCCATTCATCAGCTGCCCCAAGGTCTGTAAGCCAATATCCCCCCACTCCTTAAACACCCCCCCTCCCTCCCGGGGCTAAAATCCTCCATCCCCCTTATATAAGTATCCCTTGTGTACCGCTTCCCCCCGCAGCAGAGTCCCCTTCACACTCCCCCACAGCATCTGCGTATATTCCCTAAATGGGTTCCCCCCGCTACCTCCCCCTCGTCTCCCCCCCGGATCCCACAGCCACATCTGCAAGCTCAATCCCTCCCCTCTCATCTGTTCCAACTCCACCCAAATAGGTGTCTCCCCCCCCCTGCCAACTCGCCACGGCCTTCAGTTGCGCCGCGGTGTAATGCTTTTCCAGCCACGGGACACCCATTCCTCCCTCCCGCTGCTCCCGATACAGAGTATATTGCGACACCCGAGATCTTCCCCCTGCCCAAATAAAATCCAAAACCAGACGTTGGGCTTTGCGTAAATAACTCCGAGGAATCTTACTAGGAATAGAGCTAAACAGAAAAAAAAACCCGAGGCAGTACATTCATTTTTATAACCGCAATGCGCCCGATCCATGTCAAATACAAATTCTGCCACCGGGTCAGGTCCCTCTTCACCTCTTGCATGAGCGGGCCAAAGTTCTGCTCCCATATCCGCCTCCAGTCTTTGCCCATCTGTATCCCCAAATACCTATATTCGCCCCGCACCCACCGAAACGGAAAACTACTTCGAAGGCTCGACTCCAACCTCTCCCCTAAATTGAACCCTAGGATCTCGGTCTTGCTACCATTGATTTTGTATCCCGAAACCCTACTATACTATTCAATTTCCTGAATTAAAACCGGCAAAGAAATTAAGGGCTCTCTAAGGGTATAGATAATATCATCCGCAAATAGAGCTATTTTTGATTCCCAGGCATTCAAAATCACCCCTTTAACATCAACCGCCCGCCGTACCCGGTCGGCCAAAGGCTCAATAGCTAGAGCAAAAAGCAAGGGCGACAACAGACAGTCCTGTCGAGTTCCCCTCTCCAAACCAAACACTTCCGAATAACTCCCATTCACGCGTACGCGGGCCTTAGGCCCTGTGTAAAATGCGTGAATCCATTTGATAAAATTCTCCCCCAACCCAACCTTCTCCAGTACCATCAACAAAAAATCCCACTCCACCCTATCAAACGCCTTCTCGGCGTCAATAGAAATAAACACCGCCGTCTGCCCCGTTCTTTGTACCTCCCAAGTTAGATTACAGAGTCGTCTGATGTTATCCCCCCCCGTCTCCCTGCTACAAAACCTGTCTGGTCCACATGCACCAGTGAAGGCAGCACCCGCTGCAAACGCATGGCCAGTATTTTCGCCAACAACTTGGCATCCACATTCAATAGAGAAATCGGCCGATAGGAGCCACAAACCATGGGGTCCTTACCCGGCTTAAGAAGAATAGTAATCCCCGCCTCCGTCATCGAGTCGGGGACTGCCCCCGTCAGAAGTACCCCATTGAACACGTCCACCAACAGCGGTTTTACCACCGCCTGGAAAACTTTATAAAATTTACCCGTCAGGCCATCTAAGCCTGGCGCCTTCCCCAGTTTCAAGGTTTTTATAGCCTCTGCCACCTCATCGACAGTAATCAGCCGATCTAGCCCCCCCCCCTCCACCGGGTCCAACTTGGGCAAATCGCACCCATCCAAATACTGCCTACTTTTTTCTATTCCACCCGTAACTTCACTGCTGTACAACTGTTTATAATACTCTCGGAATGTCTTACGAATCTCATTATTCCCCGACACTAACTGTCCTCTCCCATTCCGTATACTGCCGATAGTCGACTGGGCCACCCTGGCCCTCAACCTCCTGGCCAAGAGATTCCCAGACTTATTTCCCCCCTCAAACATGGCTTGCTTAAGTATATTCAGTTCATAAGCCAGCTTACTAGCTCGCAACTGGCCTAGCCGTCCACGCAGTTTCTGCAACTCGCTGAGGACACCCTCATTCTGGTCACATTGATGACTCCCCTCCAGCGCCCTTATAGCCCCCAACAAGCGCCCCTCCTCCTCCCCTTGCATCCTACACCGCCTCGACGCTTCACCCAGCAAATGTCCCCGCACTACTGCCTTCAATCTATCCCATACCATTCCAAGCCCAACCTCCCCATTCACATTGCACTCCTGATAGTCTGTAATAACTCCTGCGGTTCGTTCAACAACAGCGGGATCGTCCAGCAACGAATCATTCAACCTCCAAAACTTCACGCCCGTGTCCTTGTACTCTAAATTAAACCCAATGCTCACTGGTGCATGATCCGACCAAGTAATAGATCCCTGCTCTACCTCTGCCACCTTACTCATCCAGCCACTATCCACCCATATCATATCTATACGACTGTAGCTCCCATGCGGCGCTGAATAGTAGGTATATTGTTTCCTCCCCGGATTCCGGCACCGCCAGGCATCCACCAACCCTAACCCTGCTTTCATCTCCAACATTTTCAACCGCTCTCGACGTTTCCCCACTCCCGTCCCCTGTCCATTATCTAGTCGGGGGTTGAGAGTCAGGTTAAAATCCCCCCCAACAATAATCAGCAAATCCCCCAACTTCTCCAAATCCGCCCGCATATATGCGTAGAACTCTCCCTGTCCCTCGTTCGGCCCATATACACTAAAAATCCATACCAATTCCTCTCCAAACTTCACCTTTACTCCCACATACCGCCCCTTCTTATCACGGTACTCCCCCACCACCTTATCCCGCATCTCAGCCCCCACCATTATAGCCACCCCCCCTTCCGCGATTCGGCCCTCTGCCCTGCCAGCACCACCTTGGGGTATTTTTGTGTCTCTAGCAACCTCTCCTGGCCCACCTTCAAATGCGTTTCCTGAACACAGACAAAATCAGCCCTAGTCCTTACACCCTCCTTCTCTACCAGTCGACGCTTCCGCCAAGTACGCAGGCCCTTAGCATTAATTGTAACCACCCTCATTTTTTGCTCCCCCACTACCCCCTGCCCCTTTCCCCCCCTCATCCGCCCATCCCCACCCCTCCCCCATCCACCCCCCTCCCCCCGACCCCCTCCCACCTCCCCTTCTCGCTCCCCCACCTCCCCCCCCTCCCCCGCCCCTCCCAACCCCCTCCTCCCTCCTCTGGAGGCCTCCCTCAGAGTAGTGCCCATCAGTGCAGAGCAACCCAGTCTCCCTCCGGCCACCCCACATACCCCCCTCCGGCCACCCCACATACCCCCCTCCCACTCCTCCCGCTACCCCCAACAGAATCAAGGCTAACCCCACCCGTCCCCACCCTCCCCTCCACCGTACCCCAGAACCTCCTAGCCACCCACCCCTCCGCACCCCAATACTTCACACAACTTTGTACAGACAGCAAAGGAAAAGCACCCATCTATTCCCTACCAGCCTCACAGCTAACCCACCAGCCTATGATCCCCCTCCCCCGCCCCCGCATAATCCATCCCCGTTTATCACAACATTCCCCATTCTCCCAGCCACCCCCAAAAAACCACCCACCTTCCCTTCATCCCCCAATCCCCCGCCCCTCCCCCCAAACACCCAATTCATCCGAACTTCCACTCAACATTTCCCACCAACCCTTCCTCCCAGCCACCCAACCTCCCCCCACCCCTCTCATCACTACCAAGGCCCTCAAGCCCCAAATACTGGGCAAATCAAGTCCTCCAAGTCCCAATGAAGTCCAGCAATCTCCTCACAGCCAATCACGTCAGCCCCGACTGGGCTTCCTCCTCCCGCTGACTCTGCTTTGGGCTGGTCAGTCTCTCCATCGCCGCCACCTGCTGTTCCCGCTCCAGCCGCTGATCCTGGGTCTCCCCCAGCCGCTGCTGCGGTCCCCGCAATCCCGCCTCTCGCAGGGCCTTCTGCGCCTCCATACAGTTCTGCACCCGCCAGTTCCGGGTACCCACCGTGAAACACAGTCCAAATGGGTTAGAGCCAGCGATAGCGCACATTCTCCTGCCGCAACAGCGTGGTAATAGGCTGCATCTCACGCCTTCTCTGCAGGGTCCCCGCTGCAAGATCCGCATAGATCGCCACCTTATACCCCTGCCAAACAAACTCTCTCACTCACTCTCCGCATCTTCGTGGCTATCTTTTCCTTGACAGCATAGTCATGTATGCACACTACAATGTCTCGCGGCCTATTGGGCCTGCTGGGCCCCAGTGCCCGATGCGCCCTGTCCAGGACCACCTTCTCACCCTCCATTTCATCATCTCCCTCCATCAAGATAGCCTTGCAAATGGCTTCAGCGACTCTCCGGCTGTCCGTAAACTCGGGTTCCTCTGGCACTCCTCTAATGCGCAAATTATTCCTTCTCGTGCGATTTTCAAGGTCCTCCAGCTTGTACTGGATTTGCGCTTTCCACTGCTCCCAGTCTTTCACAGAGTGCACCAACTCCCCCTGTTGTTTTTTCACAGTTTCTAATTGCTGTTCATGAGCCTCTGTTCACCTGCTCAGCTCACTCACTTCCTCCCGCAATTCGTTGCAAACTTCACCCACCTCCGCTTTCACTGCCGCCAGCTCCGACTTCAACTCCCCGAACCAAGCTTTCAGCTCGGCCCGGAAGACACCATTCACCACCGTCGCGCCCTTTTCCATCTCCAGCGCACGCGGCACCAGGCACTCTACAGTTTCCCGGGGCTGTCTCTCTCCCGCCGCCATCTTAGCCTCACCTCCTCCGACATGCGTGCCACTGTAGGCGAATTCTTTCAGGTCTGCCGCCTTCTTGCGAGTCGTCATCTCGCCCTGCACTAACACCACTCGTTCCGCCACCACTATCTGCGGTCCGGTGTGTAGCAGCGATCCTTGGGGTCTTATTTTTCACAGCTTGCGGGGTGCCACGCCGGAGCTCCTAACTTAGGCTGCCATCCACACCGATGATGTCACTTCCTCCCATCACAATAAACACTTTTACTATTGTTTTCGCATGCCTCCCTCATTCTCCACAGCATTCAACGCATAGCTTGGGAGACACCAGGTGTGGCTGACACATCCTGCTTGTCCTAGGAGAAAACAGAGTTACTTACCTGTAACGGAGTTCTCCGTGGACAGCAGGATAAGTCAGCCACACGATCCCACCCACCTCCCCTGTATGAGGGTGGCCTGCACGGCCCGCTCCCTAGCTGCAGGGGCATAGCTAGTCACTCACTGACCTGGCTAGGGGCAGACCGGGGAGGTGGGGCCACCTCCACATGCTCCGAAGCTTCTGAGCTAGAGAGCACTTCCGTCATGGCGCCGTCGAATGATGTCACCAGGTGTGGCTGACTTATCCTGCTGTCCACGGAGAACTCCGTTACAGGTAAGTAACTCTGTTTTTCTGGAATACATTGGATTACAAGATCTGAGGCAGCATGGATTTACTAGAGGCAGGTCTTATCAAACAAATCTCATTAATTTCTTTGACTGGGTAGCACAAGAATTAGACTGAGGGGAGAGCTATTGATGTGGTGTACTTAGTCTGACACTGTTTGGCATAGGAAACTTATAAATAAAGTGAGTGCCCTATAGATGGACCCTAAAGAGACTGGATTAGAAATTGGTTGAGTGAATGGCGACAAAGGGTACAGGTTAATGGAGCTCACTAAGAGAAGAAGCTTTTTACCAGTGGTGTGCTGCATGATTTCCTTGGTTCAATTCTTTTTAACATTTCTGTTATTGCGGAAGGGCTGTCGGGTAGGATTTTCCTCTTTGCCGATGATACCAAAATCTGCAATAGAGAAGACACCTAGGAAAGAGTAGATAATAGGAGGGATCAAGCACAGTTTGAAGAATAGTTAAGAATTTGATAGCTGAGATTTAATGCTAAAAAATTCAGGGTCATGCATTTGGGCTGCAAAGACCCAAGAGAGCGGTACAATATAGTGGGTGAAGTACTTCTGTCCATTAAAGAAGAGTGGGACCTGAGTGTGATGGTTTCTAATGATCTTAAAGTGACTAAACAGGTAGAAAAGGTGACGGCGAAAGCCAGAAGGATGCTTGGGTGCATAGGGAGAGGAATGGCCAGCAGAAAAAAGGAGATGATAGTGCCTCTGTATAAGTCTCTGTTGTGACCTCATTTGGAGTATTGTGTGAAATTCTGGAGACCACATCTTCCAAAGGATATAGATAGGATGAAGTCTGTGCAGAAACTTCTGATAATTTGCATAAGATACTAAATTTGATCTGGAGAGGATAACAATCTTGGATGCCATGCTGTTAGCAATGGATTCAGAGAAGGCTTTTACATAGTAACGTAGTAGATGATGGCGGATAAAGGCCAGTGTGATCCATCTAGTCTGCCTGGTAACGTGGCCATGGTGGTTGTACCCGTTGCTCCATGCAAGTCAGTGGGCTTCCTCATAAGGCATATATAGGGACAGACTTAAAGATCTCAATATGTATACTTTGGAAGAAAGAGGGGAGATATGATAGAGGCATTGAAATACTTCTGTGGCAATAGTAACCTAGTGGTTATAGTAGCAGCCTAATAACCAGAGAGCCCAGAGTGTGAATCCCACTTGCAATCCTTGTGACCTTGGGCAAGTTGCTTAACCCTCTGTTGCCTCAGGTACAAACTTAGATTGGGGACAGGGAAATAACTACCTACCTGAATGTAACTTGCCTTGAACTAACACTGGAAAGGTGTGAGCTAAATAAAAATAAAATAAAATAAATGCACAGGAGAGCCTCTTTCAATTGAAAGAAAGCTCTGCAGCGAGGGGGCATAGGATGAAGGTGAAAAGAGAGAGACTCTGGAGTAATTTGCAGAAATATTTCTTTACGGAAGGAGTGATAGATGTGTGGCATAGTCTCCCAGTGGAGGTAGTAGAGTCAAAGACTGTATCTGGATTCAAGAAAGAATGGGACAAACACAGAAGATCTCTAGAAGTAAAAATGGACTGCAGAGCCTAATAGTTGGTATGAAAGGGCAGACTGGATAAGCAGTCATGTTTCTATGTAGAATTAAGCAATGAAGAGTAAGTAAGAAAAAGATTTGTAGAGTATTATCTAGAATTATATAATCCAGAATCTCGGGCATCAGAGGTTGAGATTGAGGACTTCCTGGATGGGGGGATACCTCAGATTTCTCCAGAGGATAAGGATTTAATTGCTCACCACCATACGTGAAATTTTAATTGTAATTAAATCTTTGCTTGCATATGAAGCCCCTGGTGTGGATGGGTTTTAAAGTGTTCCAGAACCAAATAGTAGATATCTTGATGAGGGTGTATAATGCCATTCTAGGGGACTTCATATCATCACACTCCATGAGAATAGTGAGGGTAACTATCTTACATAAGACTTGGGGTTATGTAGTTCATATTGTCCGATTTCCCAGTTGGTTACTGATGTGAAAATTTTCACATGTATTTTGGCCAGTGGCTTGCATCTCCAGGAACAAGCAGGAATGAGTCTTCACATATGGGTACGTCGGTACCGACGGAGCCTGCACGGGAATGCTCCCCAGTATCCAATCAGAAAGCTTTTGGGAGCATCCCTCGCGCCTGCGCGCTGACTTCCCGCCTTTCCCACTGCCTCTCCTCAGTTTTCGTTTTTCCGCGGAGCCAACAGGACGTCCTGTTACCGCAGAAACGTTTTTCTTTAAAATCCTTATTTTCTTGTTTTCTTGTGGTCGCGGCTGTCTTTCCCGCCGATACTGGCACCGCCGGTGCTTTATTCTTTTCTTTTTCAAACTTAGAGAAATATTTTCTCCTCAGTTTTTTGTTTTAACTTTTTGGGCCTACCAGGCCTTTTCCAACATGGAGCCTTCTTCCCCTAAGAAGTGCTTTCACTGTGGAAACTTAGTTTTCTTTTTGGACTCCAATGCTTGGTGTCTAACCTGTTTGGGTCCTGACCCTTTTTCCCCTGATACCTCAGGCTATATTATTGGGAGAAGACCTTCCGTTTTTCGAGTTTCCCTCGATGCCGTTTTTCCTCCTGAGGTGAGGACACCGGTTTATTCTTCTCTCCAGGATCAGGTAACCCACAAACAGTCTGTTAAGACTAGCCAATTCTTGAAGGGTAAGTCTCATGCCCAGCATGTTGACGGCTCCGGCCTTGCCCTCAAGACCTCATTGGCAATAAAACTCCGGCGGGAGTCTTCGGGCTCCAAAGCATTTACGGGGTTTCAGGTTGTTCCTGGGGCTCACCCCTCACAGAACATACCTGAGCCATGCTCGGGGGTGGTATCCGCTTCGAGCGGTACCGATCCCCCGGCATCAGCACCGGTGTCGAGTGTTCCACTCTTCACCAGGGATCGTCATCTGGTGTCCTCGGGTACCTTCGGGGCCGATCGATACGACCCAGATTGACTTTCCTGTATCTCCGCCATGCTCGGGGTTGGTACCGGCTTCGAGCGGTACCGATACCCCGGCATCGGTGTCGAGTGTTCCACTCTTCACCTGGGATCGTCATCTGGTATCCTCGGTACCTTCGGGGCCGATCGATGCGAACCAGATTGACTTTCCTGTATCTTCGCCATGTTCGGGGTTGGTATCGGCTTCGATCCTCTGCTATTGCCATTGGAGCACGTCGTACAGCCTGGCTACAAGCTTCAGACTTGAGCAGATGGGCACAACATACACTGGGTAATTCTCCTTGTACTGGAGAAAATCTCTTCAATAAGGAAGCTTTACATCAGGTTGCTCATTGCTCCACTGACTTCCCTGGTTCTGGAAACCATCCTAAGCCTTCTTTTTCTCCAGGACGTAGGAAATGTCCTGCCAAACCTTCTTTCCCTAAGAAAAGAAGGTTTCACCCTTCTTCTGCCCATCCTCCAGATGTACCCAAGCAAGGGACATCTCATCCTAGTCTGAGGTCTCCAGATGTTGCAATCTACAGTTAACTTCTTCTTAGCAGAGGTTTATTCTTCAAACTCTACACTGGGTTTCCGTATGCTAAGCTGTTAGGATACTTTTGTCCATGGGTTACAGAATTCTCCCCTTCTTACTACTACGAAGGGAGGTTACAACTATCCCATGATAGTTTTCTGTCCCCACATGGACATCTTTTCCTTCAGCTGACTTAACATATGGTAAGTCACCTTCCAACCCCCTCTCTTCCAGGGTTTCCCCTGCTTGAGTTGGTACCATACTGAAACACTTCTCTTTCTTTCCAGTGTAGACTTTTTTGTTATCCTTCAATGCAACTCATCAGACAGGGACGGGAATATCTCCGCTCCCTTTGTCTGTTTTCTCTCTGTATTTATACAGGAGAATCCCCTCTGCTGATTTGTTCAGTTGCTGTACATGCAGGAGTTCCAGTGATTACTCTAGTACTCATTGCAAGCTATTTTCAACTATCTTGCATAATACTACTCACTGCAGGTTATCTTCTTCTAGCCATATCCTTCCTAGGATGTGGCAACACACCTGACTTCAGTCAGTTTTCTCTCATAATTCTCCTGCACAATGCTCTCTGCAATCTTCAGAGAAACTTACTACTATGGGACCTTGCTACAGAGCATTGGACTTTATCTCTGAGGGTTTTTTCCATATAGTAGAAAAAACTTATATAATCATTCCATGACTATATGGGTTCTTATACCCTCTTGTCTCCTGTTGTGCTACAGAAGACAAGCTTTTTCTGCGTGAATGTCCAAGGAGTTCCCAATCTTGCAGGAATCTACCCCTTTTTTCCTTACAGCTTGGCATTATGCTTTTCTGCTCCACTTGGACAACGCATACTCTTTTAGTGTACATGATACCCCTGTGTCCCTTGGCTGGGTCATCCTGGTGTCTTAGTCTATGCGATTTTTTGTCCTTTGGACATGTCAGAGTCCTAAAGTACTCCTGACGTGCTCTTGCCAGACTGCTATTACCCTCTGTTTTTTCACGCAACCATACTGGTTATTCCACTGAACTACATTCATGCACCGCGGAAATAGATTATCTTCAGGTGGTTTTTACCCCCTCATTATTAGATGAATCTTTTCCCATCACATTCCCCATGTGAATGTTTTTGTGGGGCTCAGTTGCAGGCATGTATCCTCAGACTTATATTCATGTATGTATATGTCCTATACATACATATTTCTGTAGTCTGTGTGAGCATAAGTCC
Organism: Ichthyophis bannanicus; assembly: GCA_033557465.1. Taxonomy (NCBI): domain Eukaryota; kingdom Metazoa; phylum Chordata; class Amphibia; order Gymnophiona; family Ichthyophiidae; genus Ichthyophis; species Ichthyophis bannanicus. The sequence goes on along the minus strand of CM066039.1, from coordinate 249,261,257 downwards.
TGCCCATCTATATATATCTATATATATCTATATATATATATATATATATATATATATATATTACACATATCTAGACATATATGCACATGTATATAGATATGTCTGTCTCTCCATATATATATATATATATATAATATATATCTGTGCCCATTGGGAGATGTCCATAGGACGCTAAGTATTGCCTACTATCTCCCTAACTGTCTGTGCTATAAAGTTTTTACCTTCTTAAGTGGTCCAGACAGTCAACTTGCCTATTTTCATACGGCTCAGTAAGTGGGAGCGGTTATACATACAATTACTGCTGTGACGTCAATAGCTTCTATTTTTGTTATACATCTCCCTATCTATGAAGTTTCACACTTCAGTGTCTTCCTATCTCTTACCAGCTAGGAAAGACAGTGTACATCTTCAGTATTTCTGAGTACACTTCTGTTCTCTTTGGGAATAGGGGCTTTTTTCCATACCCCCTCTTCCTTTCCGGACTGGGCTAATTCTTCAGATCGGTCAGTCTTCTTCTTTTAGTTCTCAATGTTAATAACTCTGTACTTAAAAGAGTTTTCAGCTTTTTTCCATAAAGCTTTCCATTGAAGACCTGCCGTTCTTCTCCTACTCCAGTTAACACCTGGGTCACCTGCCCATTCCAGGCTTGGAACTTCATCCTCACTGCTGTGAAGTTACCTTGAAGATTCCGCTACTGCATCTACAGTACACTCCATCACAGTTCTACTTCCTACAATCCAGTAGGTAAGCTCTATATTGTACTAGTTCATTACATATTTTAATGATACTTGACATACATTCTAAAGACTCATTTTCTCTGTAGTCTTTAGATTTGCTGTTCTTCTACAGCTCTTCTCTATTCAACTCCTACCCCCCATCCCTCAGGGGATGCCGGGGATCCAGGTTTGGAAAATGCCGTCCTGTTCCAGGGATACGCATTTTATGGGATCTCCCCTGGCACCCACAGCTAGGGAGTCCCCATATGTGAAAACTCATTCCTGCTTGTTCCTGGAGATAGCACAGTTAATTACCTGTAACAGGTGATCTCTGGGAACAGCAGGAATTAGTCTTCACAACCCACCCACCTCCCCTAGGAGTTGTATCTATCTATCTCCTTTCCTCTTTCTCTCCTTCTGTCTCAGCTATGAAACTCAACTGAGGAGAGGCAGTGGGAAAGGCGGGAAGTCAGCGCGCAGCCGCGAGGGATGCTCCGAAAAGCTTTCTGATTGGATGCTGGGGAGCATTCCCGTGCAGGCTCCGTCGGTACCGACGTACCCATATGTGAAGACTAATTCCTGCTGTTCCCAGAGATCACCTGTTACAGGTAAGTAACTGTGCTATCTCCAGGAACAAGCAGGAATAAGTCCTCACATATGGGTACGTCGGTACCGACGGAGCCTGCGCGGGAATGCTCCCCAGCTTCCCAGAATGAAAGCTTTTGGGGCATCCCACAGCGCATGCGCGCTGCCTTCCCGCCTTTTCTACCAACTCTCCTCAGTTCTTCTTTTCCGCGGAGCCAGCAGGTCGTGTTCCTGTCACCGCTGAAGAAGTTCTTTATTTTAATTTATTTCTTTGGTCGCGTGTCTGCTTTCCCCGACGCCGGACCGGTACCACCGGTCTTTTCTTCTAAAAAAAAAAAAAAAATATATATATAATACTTTTCCTCACGGTGTATTTTTCTTCTTAGGCCTCCAGGCCCACAAGAAACTTTCCCTCATGGAAAAACCAGCCTCCGGCTTCAAAAAATACACTAAGTGTAGCGGTACAATTTCTGTTACAGATACCCATGAATGGTGTCTTAAATGTTTGGTGCCTGAACACTCCATCCCGGATTGCCAGTCCTGTTCTCTAATGTCTAAACGAGGGTTACAGAACCGGGCAGCCAAGCTCCATGTGCTGTTTCCCACGGATGCACCGGCGGTAGCATCGACATCTTCCAGGTCTTCCTCTCCTGATGGATCTCAGGTAACCAAACATACTTTTAGCAGGTCCTCGAAGGGCAAATCTCCCTCTAAGCATCAAGATGCCTCCGGGCTTGCCTTTGAGGATCCTGCCCCAGCCAAACAACCCCGGCGGGAAGCTCCGGCTTCCAAAGCTCCTCCTATGGGGTTACAGGTTGACATCGATGGCACGGCCTTGACCGATCACCTGTTAGACTGCTCTGGGGTACCGGCACAATCTCCCGGTACTGACATCCAGGCAATCGTGGCGTCCATGGATCACACTGTGCAATCCATGCAGCAGGCTATACTGGCTTTCATCAAGGCTGCGACGCCGTCGGTACCACAACAAGCTCTGTTGTCGGTACCAGCACCGGTACCGGTACCGGCTGCATTGACATCGGTCAGGATACCGATTCCGGCTCCCTGTCCTGGGCTCTTTCTCGGTACCGACCCGGTACCGGGGACACCCGATGTCGGTACCGATCGATACGCCTATCGATCTTTAGAATCGAGCAGACGATACTTCGATTCTTCTGATGATTCTGAGTCATCGGATGAGTCCCCTGAAGTATCTGTCACCCTTCCTGAGGAGCCGCCTTCTCCAAAAAGGAGAATGTCTCCTCCAGAGGATTTGTCCTTTCAAGACTTCATAATAGAATTAGCTAAAGGACTCTCTATTTCAGTAACCTCTGAAAAAGAACCTAGAGCAAAAAAATTATATATTTTGTGATACTCTAAGGTTCCCAGAGAGGCAGTCACCTTGCCAATTCATGAAATTCTTCAAGAACATTTGATTGAATTGTGGGAGACTCCTCTCACCCTTTCTCCTCATTCTCGTAGATTGGACACTATGTACCGTGTCCCTCTTTCTCCTGGATTTCAAAAAACTCAGCTTCCTCACCACTCCATTGTGGTGCAGTCAGCTATGAAGAGGATAAAGAGTACCAAAAGACACTCTTCTACTCCCCAGGAAGAGAATGCAGGACCTTGGATGCTTTTGGTAGGAAAATCTTCCAAGCTAGCATGCTTATTGCCAGAATCGATTCATACAGCCTTTATATGGGTATGTTTCTGAAGGAGGTTGCAGAAAAACTGCACAACTTTCTCCCTTTTATTCCAGAGGATAAAAGGGATGAGTTCCTTCTTTGGCTTAAGCATACTCAAGACATTTCAAAGTTTTCCAACAGGGCAGCCTTTGATTCTTTTGAAGGTGCCAGCAGAGCCTCAGGCATTGCTATAGCTGCTCGTAGAATTGCTTGGCTCCAGGCTTCTGATCTAGAACCCTGGGTTCAAGATGGTTTAGGAAATCTGCCCTGTATAGGTGAAAATCTATTTGGCAAAGAGTGGCAAATTAAAGCCACTCAAATGGACGCAGAAAATACTGCTCTGGATAAACTTTCTAAGTCTACCTCCACTCCGGCCAAGAAAAAATCTTTTTTAAAAAGTCTTTTTACAAGAAGGGCAGATTTCCTTCCACTTCTGGTCAACAATCTTCTACAGGTCGCTTTGCTACTAAGCGTCAGCAACCTAAACAGGCCAGGCCTAAACCTGCAGGGGCTGCTGCAACCCAGCAGTCCCAAGCCCCTCAGGGTTTTTGACTTGATACTAGAGAACTTAACCTTTCTGGCTCTACAACAGCCAGAACCTCTCACCATTCCAGGAAGGTTAGCTCATTTTGCTCCCAGATGGGAGCAAAATCACATCAGAGCAGTGGACCCTCTCCATCATCAGAGAGGGCTACAAACGTCATTTCTCAGACCTTCCTCCCTACACCATGGTGAGACATTTCAATTCTCCCACATCTCTCCTCAACCTTCTGGATCAGGAGGTAACCACCCTTCTGGCCCAGAGGGCCATAGAAGAAGTTCCTGTTCTTCAACAGGGGTCAGGGTTTTACTCCCCCTACTTTCTCATTCCAAAGAAAACAGGGTGATACAGACCCATTCTAGATCTCAGAGAATTGAACAAATTTCTATGCAAGGAGAAGTTCAAGATGCTTTCTCTAGGCACTCTCCTTCCATACCTACAGAGTCAGGATTGGCTTTGTTCTCTAGATCTCAAGGATGCGTACACTCATGTCCTCATCCATCCATCTCACAGAAAATTCCTACGTTTTCTGTTCCAGGGAAAACATTACCAATACAGAGTGCTTCCTTTCGGTCTAGCCTCTGCTCCAAGAGTGTTCACGAAATGCATGGCAATAGTTGCTGCATTTCTACGCACTCTGGGAATATTTGTCTTCCCCTACCTGGACGACTGGCTCATCCGAGCTCCATCTCAGTCTGAAGCCCAAATTTCCCTGGACCGCACCAGGTGCATTCTGCACTATCTGGGACTTGTGGTAAACCTCCCAAAGTCTCAGTTCACCCCTACTCAATCCCTAGAATTCATAGGGGCTTGGTTGGACACCACTACTGCAAGAGCCTATCTTCCCCAGGCTCGTTGCCAACGTCTAGTGCAGTTAGCCTCCCAGATTCAGTCAAAGAGCCACTTAACTGCCCGGGAGATGCTGCAACTACTAGGCCACATGGCTTCCACAGTACATGTGGTGCCCTATGCTCGCCTACACATGAGAGCAGCTCAATGGACTTTGTCCACCCAGTGGACTCAAGCTTCAGGAGCTCTCTCAGACCAAATAGCAAACTCCAAACGTCTCTTTTGGTCTCTCCAATGGTGGATGTCCACTCAAAATCTGTTGCTGGGGTCCCCCTTCCAACCTTTGTTGCCCCAAGCAATCCTCACAACAGATGCCTCCCAAACAGGTTGGGGAGCTCATCTACAGGACCTCTCCACCCAAGGCACTTGGTTCCCCACAAGAGACCTCTCTTCATATCAACCTCTTGGAACTTCGAGCAGTGTTCCTAGCTCTCAAGGTCTTTCATACCCTCCTCAGCCACCAGACAGTCCTCATTCAAACGGACAATCAGGTAGCCATGTTTTACATAAACAAACAAGGAAGAACTGGCTCTCTGTCGCTTTGCAACGAAGCTCTAAGATTATGGGCCTTCGCCAGAGAGCATCAAATCCATCTCCTGGCAGTATACCTCCCAGGAATTCAAAACTCTTGGGCAGACAGACTCAGTCGAGTTCTGCTTCCACACGAATGGTCCCTGCACATGGATCAGGTACTCAGAATCTTCCAGGAATGGGGAACCCCGGGCATAGACCTCTTTGCAAGTCCGTGGAATGCCAAACTTCCCCGGTTCTGTTCCAGAATTCCGTGTCAGGGAGCTCTGGCCAAGGATGCCTTCCTCCTTCATTGGGGTCAGTGCTTCCTGTACGCTTTTCCACCCATTCCTTTGATTCCCAAGACTCTGTTCAAACTTCAGAGGGATCAAGGATCTATGATCCTCATAGCTCCATGTTGGCCACGCCAAGTGTGGTACCCTCTACTTCTGCATCTCTCCCAAGCCTCTCTCTGGACTTGGGAGCTGCTCCAGACCTTTGTGGCACCCAAACCCCAAGTCCCTTCACCTCAGAGCTTGGTTACTGAAGGCCTAGACCTTCAAGACTTCAATCTTTCTCAGCAAGTGAAGGACATCCTCCATGCTTCCAGGAAACCTTCCACTAGGCGTTCCTATGCTTTTAAGTGGAAAAGATTTTCCATTTGGTGTGCTCAAAGGGGTCTTGTCCCTCTGGCACTTCCTGTGAATTCTCTATTGGAATATCTCCTGCATCTTTCCAATGCAGGCCTTAAGACGAATTCAGTAAGGGTCCATTTAAGTGCTATTGCAGCATCCCTTAAACCTATCAATGGACAACCTGTTTCCTCCCATCCTCTTATTGCAAGATTCATGAGAGGCCTAACTTTAACTAAACCTCCCATTCGACCTCCTCCGGTGGCTTGGGACTTAAACTTGGTTCTTGGTCAGCTTATGAAGCCACCTTTTGAACCCTTAGCCACTACCTCCTTGAAATTTCTTTCCGAGAAGGTTATTTTCCTTATTGCAATCACTTCTGCTCGCCGCATCAGTGAACTACAGGCCTTAGTGGCTAATCCACCTTATACAAGGTTCCATCATGATAAGGTAGTCCTTAGGACAAATCCTCACTTTATGCCTAAAGTGGTCTCACCTTTTCATCTTAATCAAGAGGTATATTTACCTGTCTTTTTTCCAGCTCCTCATGCATCCACTGCAGAGAGGAACCTTCATACTCTAGATTGTAAAAGAGCTCTTGCTTTTTACTTACACAGGACACAGCAACATAGAAAGTCTTCCCAACTTTTTGTTGCTTTTGATCCTTCTCATTTAGGACTTCCAGTTTCTTAAAGAACACTGTCCAATTGGATTGCTCAGTGTATTTCTTTTGCTTACCAGAGTAAGAACCTTTCTCTGGAGGGCCATGTCACAGCTCACAATGTGATGACCATGGCCACCTCTATGGCTCATCTTCATTCTGTGTCCATCGACCAGATCTGTCGAGCAGCCACCTGGGCCTCGGTTCATACCTTCACAGCCAATTACTGTTTGGACAAGGACTCCCGCCGGGATGCCTTGTTTGGTCAGGCTGTCCTCAGACACCTGTTCCATTCTTGACCAACTCCCGCCCTCCTTTCCTGAATGGATGCCTGAGATCCATAGGAAGATGAGGAACCCTTCAGGGTCTCATACCCTTGGGGATCTCCCAGGCATCTTAGCTAGGGAGTCCCCATATGTGAGGACTTATTCCTGCTTGTTCCTGGAGATAGCACAGTTACTTACCTGTAACAGGTGATCTCTGGGAACAGCAGGAATTAGTCCTCACAACCCTCCCACCTCCTCTAGGAGTTGTATCTCTCTTTGTCTTTCCTTTCCTCTCTCTCTCTATTGTCTCAGCTTTAAACTTGAACTGAGGAGAGTTGGTAGGAAAGGCAGGAAGGCAGCGCGCATGCACTGTGGGATGCCCCAAAAGCTTTCATTCTGGGAAGCTGGGGAGCATTCCCGCGCAGGCTCCGTCGGTACCGACGTACCCATATGTGAGGACTAATTCCTGCTGTTCCCAGAGATCACCTGTTACAGGTAAGTAACTGTGCTTTCCATACCTCACACATCTGGTCCAAATGAATCAATATGGATTTGCATCTGGCTGTCAGGCTTCTGATAATTTGCATAAGGTACTAAATTTGATCTGGAGAGGATAGCAGTCTCGGATCCCCATGCTATTAGCAGTGGATGCTGAGAAGGCTTTTATATAGCGATATAGTAGATGTTGGCAGAAAAAGGCCATCTAGTCTGCCCAGTAAGGTGGCCGGAGTGGTTGTACCCCCCTCTCCATGCAGGTCGTCCCTCTATGCCTTTGTTTAGGAGTTGTACATGCTGCTCCATGCAGGTCACCCCCTCTATTTGTTGTTGTCGTAATTTTTTTTTTAAATTCAATCCTCTTGCTATATAGGGATCTTCTGTGTCTGTCCCATCTCTTTTTGAATTCCATCACTGTTTTTGTCCCACCATCTCCATTTGTGGTGAGTAAATTATTGGAAGCACTGCTAAAAGAAATTAGTGAAATTTCTGGAGTCAAACGGATTACTGGATCCGAGGCAGCATGGATTCACCAGAGGCAGGTCTTGTCAGACAAATCTGATTGACTACTTTGACTGGGTGACCAGGGAGTTGTACAGAGGGAGAGCCCTAGATGTGGTGTATTTAGATTTCAGTAAAGCCTTTGACACCATTTTGCACAGGTGACTTATAAACAAATTGAGCACCCTAGGGATGGACCCTAAAGTTACTGCTTGGGTTAGAAATTGGTTGAGTGGAAGGTGACAAATGGTACAGGTAAATGAAGCTCACTCTGAGGAGAAGGTTGCCAGTAGTGTGCCCCGGGGATCTGTCCTTGGTCCGATTCTTTTTAACATCTTAGTGATATTGCGGAAGGGCTGTTGGGTAAGGTTTGCCTCTTTGCAGATGATGCCAAACTCTGCAATAGAGTAGACAACCAGGAAAGTGTAGATAACATGAGGAGGAATCTCGCTAAGCTTGAAGAATGGTCTAGAATTTGGCAGTTGAGATTTAATGTTAAAAAATGCAAGGTCATGCATTTGGGATGCAGCAATCCAAGGCAGCAATATGATATAAGGGGTGAAGTACTTCCGTCCATAAAAGAAGAGCGGGATCTAGGCGTGATTGTGTTTGATGATCTTAAAGTAGCTAAACAGGTAGAAAATGCAAAGGCAAAAGCTAGAAGGATGCTTAGGTGCATAGAGAGAGGAATAGCCAGCAGAAGAAAGGAGGGTGGTAGTGCCTCTCTGTAAGTCTTTGGTGCGATCTTATTTGGAGTATAGCGTTCAGTTCTGGAGACCGTACCTTCAAAAGGATATAAGCAGGTTGGAGTCTGTACAGAGGGTGGCTACTAAAATGGTTAGTGGTCTTCGTTATAAAGCATATGAGGACAGACTTTAGGATCTTAATATGTATACTTTAGAGGAAAGGTGGGATAGAGATGATATGATTGAGGTGTTTAAATACCTCCATGGCATGAATGCACAAGAGGAGAGCCTCTTTCAATGGAAAGCAAGCTCTGCTACAAGGGAACATAGGATGAAGGTGAAAGGGGATAGACTCAGGAGTAATATGCAGAAATATTTCTTTCCTGATCGTCCCTCCAGTCTAGTCCCAACATCTGGGGTTTAAGCACCTCCTCCAGCAGCTATGGAGACTGAAAAACGTCATTCTTCTGATGACAGTGGTAGAAATACCCCTGGGACCACCACCTCTATCCAGTAATCTCAGTCTCCATAGCAGCTGGAGGGTGTTGAGCCTGGAGGTTGAGGCTCACTGGAGAAACGATTAAGCAGAATAGTTTAGATAGATTAGGGTGCTTATTGTCATTGGTTAAGTTTTAAAAAAAAAAAAAAAGGCAGAAGCAAGGGAAACCTTTGCCGGTTCACAAGAATCAGCAGAGGGAATTTCGCCGTTTCAGTCCGACTTGTTTTGGCCAATTTCAAAGGGGGCGTTTTGCCTATAGGAGCCAGGGGTTTCGAGGTTTTCAAGGGGCAAATAGAGGATTTGCGGCCTCCTCTTTCTCCAGGACCAAGCAGGAAGTCAGTCCTCACATATGGGTGACGTCGGCGCCGACGGAGCCCTCGCGGAGCAATTTTCCCCAGCTTTCAAAGAAAGCCTTTGGGAATTGCAGCGCGCATGCGCGGTCGCCTTCCCGCCCAAGGGTGCCATCTTAGCCAGTCTTCTTTTTTCCGCGGAGCCCTACAGACGTACCCGTCGTGTCCCCGCTAAAAAAGTTGATTTTCGTGAGTTGTTCTCTTTTTTCACTTCGGTTCGACGCCGGTCGTTTTCCTGCCCGGACTCGCGACGCCGTTGCGAGTCCTTCTCTTATTTTTCGTTTTTTCTGATTTTTGGTCAGTTTCGTTTTCGGTTTTTTCGCTGGCAGCCCGGTCCTTTGACCTTGCAGGGGCCCTTTTTCCCCCGATGGCTGCCAGTGGTTTCAAGCGGTGTGGTCAGTGTGACAGAAATATGTCACTCACTGACACACACGATAATTGCCTCTGCTGCCTAGGCCCGGATCATGAAGAAATGATCTGTGGAGCCTGTGGCAAAATGTCCTCCAAAGCGTTGAGGAGTCGGCGGCACCAGCGGGATAGAATCTTCGCTGACCCCAGCCGTACCCGGACCTCGTCGGAGGCCTCGGCATCCAGAGGCTCCAGCTCTGACCATCGCCGAAGCTCCTCCGACAGGGGTTCTCCCTCCGGAGACCATCGACGGAAGACAAAACCCGCGAGGGCGGCGTCGGTGGACGCTCCTTGCTCCGCGAGGGCCAGGTCGCATAGCCCCGACAGCCGTCCCGGGTCTTTGGAGAAGGAGCACCTCCCGAAGCGACCTCGCCTGGAGTCAGAGTTGCCTGCTCGGGTAAGTCCTGTAGTCCTTCTGGACTCGCCTCCGAGTGGTCCGACGTCGGGCCCGACGCCGTCGGGGCCCGAGTCGGGGGCTGCTGGGTCACCTGAGGTCGGACTCAGGTTGACGGCCTTGGAGAGCAGACTCTCTGCCTTCATGGACCAGCAGCGGGCACTGATCGCTAGCCTCGCTGGCGCCGCTGCCCCGACCGCCGGGACGTCGACGTCTAAGTCGACCCCGGAGACCGAGCCGATCCTCGAGTCCATGCGAACTCGAGTCGATCCTCGGTCGAGGTCACCCTCGGCCTCCCGTTCGGGACCGAGGTCGTCGCCGCCGACTCCCTCGGCGTCGGGGCGGCCGACGCCTCCGCCTGCCCGAGCCGACCCCACCGATTCCTCCTCGGAGTCGGCCTGGGAGTCTGAAGAGGAGGAGTCACCTGATTCCTTTCGGACTCGGTGTGTCCCCTCGGACTCACCTGAGTCCGAACCTCGGAAACAGTCCCCTCCGGAGGATGCCCGGTTCTCGGACTTCGTCAGGGATATGGCCAAGGCTTGGCCTTCCCTGCGGATCCCGAGGAGGAGCCTTGAGCCGAAGAGCTCGACGCCCTTCAGTATGACTCTCCCGCCCGGGAGCACTTTACTGTACCGGTTCCTCCCATGCTGGAACGACTACTCTTCCGCATGTGGGAGAGTCCGGCCTCGTCGCCGGTATTAAGCAAGCGGGTCGATTCCATCTATCGAGTCCGCAAGAGTCCTGGCTTCCAAAAAGCACAGCTGCCACACCATTCCATGGTAGTTGAATCGGCCATGCATAGGCTTAAGAGCCAAAAGATGCACTCCTCGGTGCCTCCTGGCAGGGAGGCCCGTAACCTGGATGGCCTTGGTAAGAAGTGTTTCCAGGGCTCTATGCTGGCTTGTCGTGTCCAGACCTACCAGCTATACATGGGCATGTATCTCTGAGACCTGGCTAAAGAGATAGCCGGATTCTCCGCTGGACTGTCCGAGGAACCTTTGCGGAGGTTCCTGGCCTTGACAACTGGTATTCGAGAATGCTCCAAATTCATGTCCCGAGCAGCCTATGATGGCTTTGAAGCATCGGCTCGAGTAGCCGCAGCTGGCATCGGTGCCCGCCGACAGGCTTGGCTTCAGTCGTCTGACCTTGAACCTTGGGTGCAGGACAAGTTGGTCAATGTCCCCTGCAGAGGTGAGAACCTCTTTGGCAAGCCCATGGCTGAAAAGGCTGCACAAATCGAGACGGAGACTCTCACCAGGACCAGGCTTTCTAGGAAGACCTCCGCCCCTTCCCAGAAAAAGAAGGGCTTGGGAAAGAAGCCCTTTTACCCGAGAAAGGCGGCTGCCTATAAACACTACCCTCAATATCAGGCCTCCGCAGCTCCCCAACAGGGCCAGCAGGCCAAGGGACGGGGTAACGGGTCCCGTAGGCAGCAAGCCCCCAAGCCTGCACCACCAGCCCCTGCTCAGCAGGGTGGGGGTTTTTGACTTCCTCAGCATAGCCTCTCCCCCTCAGCTGTTTCCTCCCAGCACCGGAGGCCGGCTGGTTCACTTCGCCCACAGGTGGTCCAACATCACTTCAGATGCCTGGGTGCTTCAAGTTGTGCGAGAAGGATATCTTCTCCACTTCCATCAGGTCCCTCCCTCTTATTTTCCTGGAGAACCTCCTCGACTCCCTCTGCACAGGGACTTACTCCTTCAGGAGTTAGCAAGTCTTCTTCAGGAACAGGCTGTGGAACCGGTGCCCCACCACCTGAGAGGTCAAGGCTTTTATTCCAGGTATTTTTTGATACCAAAAAGGACAGGAGGCCTCAGACCCATCCTGGACTTGCGCAACCTCAACAAGTTCCTCGTGCGGGAAAAGTTCAAGATGCTTACCCTTGGAATCCTTCTGCCCTACCTCCAGCAGGGAGATTGGCTATGCTCCTTAGATCTAAAGGATGCCTACACGCACATCCTCATCCACCCAAGCCACCGCCAATACCTAAGGTTTGTGGTGGCAGGAAATCACTACCAGTACAGAGTACTGCCCTTTGGCCTATCCTCCGCACCGCGAGTCTTCACAAAATGTCTCGCGGTGGTGGCGGCCTATCTCCGGCTTCACGGCCTCTATGTCTTTCCGTACCTCGACGACTGGCTCATCAGAGCGTCGTCCTCTCCGGCAGTCACCAATGCCACACACCGCACGGTGACTCTTCTGCAGTACTTGGGCTTTGTCATAAACTTCGCAAAGTCCACTTTGCTCCCCTCACAGGATCTCGAGTTCATCGGCGCGAGACTGCACACTCCTCAGGCTCGAGCTTTCCTGCCTCTCGACAGGGCTCAACGGCTCATGGACCTAGCCGGCTGTTTTCGCAGCCAGTCCCTGTTCTCCGGCAGGCGCTTCCTGAGACTACTCGGCCATATGGCTTCCACCGTCCACGTGACCCCCAATGCTCGCCTGAATATGCGGCCTGCTCAATGGTGCCTTCGCAAGCAGTGGCAACAAGCCACCGGCGGACTAGCCGACTTAGTGCGCATCTCCGGGCCGCTGGCCTCTTCCCTACAGAGGTGGCTTCATCGGCCGAACCTGGTGCTCGGAATGCCGTTTCAGTCGCCTCAGCCGGCTCAAGTGCTGACGACCGATGCTTCCCTCCTGGGTTGGGGAGCACATTGCCAGGGGGCATGTACTCAAGGTCTCTGGACCGCGTGGGAATCTGCTCAACAGATCAACTTCCTGGAGCTCTGAGCAATCCGTCTGGCGCTCAAGGCTTTCTCCCACCTGACTTCTCACCGGTCCGTCCTTGTCCAGACGGACAATCAAGTTGCCGTGTTCTACGTGAACAAGCAGGGGGGCATGGGCTCCTTCCTTCTCTGCCGAGAAGCTCAGAAGCTCTGCTCTTGGGCTGTCAGTCACGGCATTCTTCTCAAGGCAGTTTATCTCCCAGGCCAAGAGAATTGCCTGGTGGACAAACTCAGCAGGATACTCCAGCCGCACGAGTGGCGTCTGGATCCCTTGGTAGTTCAGAAACTTTTTCTGAAGTGGGGTCTCCCCACGATGGATCTCTTTGCCAGTCCTCTCAACCGGCAACTTCCTCGCTTCTGCTCTCGTCAGCCACATCCCCTTCGGGTAGCGGCAGATGCTTTTCTACTCTCATGGTCGGAAAGCCTTCTCTATGCTTTTCCTCCCATACCGCTAGTCTCTCGAACTCTATTCAAGGTTCTCCGGGACAAAGCTTCCATGATCCTGGTGGCTCCTCGCTGGCCCAGACAGCCGTAGTTCCCACTCCTGTTGCAATTAGCGGTAGAGGATCCGTTCCCTCTGGGGTTTCAACCGGATCTCCTAACACAGGATCAGGGCTCTCTGCTACACCCCAACCTCAGGTCTCTCAATCTAATGGCCTGGCGGCTGAAAGGGTAGTCCTTGCTCCCCTTCTCCTGCCGGCAGAGGTGGAAGAGGTCGTCCTAGCTTCTCGGCGACCTTCTACCCGCAAATGCTACGCCCTTAAATGGCGTCGCTTTTCCGTTTGGTGTGTACAGCAGTCTCAGGATCCCTTCTCCTGCTCGGTGTCGGTGATCTTGCAGTACCTGCTCTACCTCTCTAATCTGGGACTTAAGTCCAACTCCGTCAAAGTCCACCTCAGTGCTCTTTCAGCGCACCATGTGCCGGTGGACGGCAGACCTCTTTCCAGCGACCCTCTCGTAGCACGGTTTCTCCGAGGTCTCCTTCTACTTAAACCACCTCTGCGCCTGCCAGCACCTGACTGGGATCTGAATGTGGTTTTACAGCGGATCACCTGTCCGCCTTTTGAACCGATGGCTACCTGTTCTCTGCGTTTTCTTTCGTGGAAAACCTTATTCCTGATAGCCCTCACTTCCGCTAGACGCGTAAGTGAATTGCAGGCCCTCGTGTCTGATCCCCCTTTCACTCGCTTCTACAAAAATAGGGTAGTCCTACGGACTCACCCAAAATTTCTTCCAAATGTTGTCTCCCCTTTTCACATCAATCAGGAGGTGGTACTTCCAACCTTCTTTCCCAGGCCTCACTCCAGCCGAGCTGAAAGGGTCCTGCATACCCTGGACTGTAGAAGGGCATTGAACTTCTACCTTGACCGTACGCGGGAGCACCGTAAAGCTGCTCAGCTTTTTGTGTCTTTTGACCCCAATAAATTGGGGCTCCCGGTCTCCAAGCGTACTCTGTCCATCTGGGTTGCTGACTGTATCGCTTGGGCTTATGGGGCAGCCGGACTCTCCTTAGAAAGTCGAGTCACGGCTCATTGTGTTCGGGCGAAGGCTACGTCAGTGGCTTACCTCCGCTCTGTTCCGCTGGCAGACATCTGCCGGGCCGCTACTTGGTCTTCGAGCCAGACTTTTGCGGTCCATTACTGTCTCGAGAGGGAGTCCCGCAGGGACAGTGCTTTCGGACAGGCAGTCCTCCGAAATCTCTTCGAGGTTTGAGCAACTCCTACCCTCCATCCCGGATGGGGGCTACCGGTGGGTGATAATTCAGTGAAGATTCCTTCCTTCTGTGCCGCTGAGCTAGAGGGAGCTCATTTTTGTGCTTAGGGTCTCCGGTAGCCTTAAGCTTGGGAGTCCCATATGTGAGGACTGACTTCCTGCTTGGTCCTGGAGAAAGCGTAGTTACTCACCTGTAACAGGTGTTCTCCAGGAGCAGCAGGAATCAGTCCTCACAACCCTCCCTCCTCCCCGTGGAGTTGCAATCATCTGCTTAAGTTTTTTTGCAAATTTTTATGCTGTCTTTTAGCTATGTCATCAGACTGGCTAAGATGGCACCCTTGGGCGGGAAGGCGACCGCGCATGCGCGCTGCAATTCCCAAAGGCTTTCTTTGAAAGCTGGGGAAAATTGCTCCGCGAGGGCTCCGTCGGCGCCGACGTCACCCATATGTGAGGACTGATTCCTGCTGCTCCTGGAGAACACCTGTTACAGGTGAGTAACTACGCTTTCTCAAACCTCAGAAAGACGCAATGAAGCCAGGGGGGCCCAAGCAGAGGTGGTTACCGTTGGAGGTTGGTTACGGGAGTTTTATCCTGTGTGGGCCCAAATTACCACCAACCAATGGGTATTGGTAGTCATTCGGGAAGGGTATGCTCTCGAATTCCACTGCCCAGTGGCCGATGCTTACGTTCAATCCCCGTGCAAGTCACCTCTGAAGGTGCACGCGGTACAAGAGACATTGGAGAGACTACTGAGTCTCAACGCGGTGGTTCCAGTTCCAAAGGAACAGTGCGGATACAGTCGATACTCCATTTATTTTGTGGTACGAAAAAAGGAGGGATCTTTTCGGCCGTTCTTGGATCTCAAGAAGGTAAATCGGTGTCTGCGCATCTCGCATTTTTGTATGGAAACTCTACGGTCGGTAATTGTGATGGTAAGAGCAGGAGAATTTCTTATGGCGCTGGATTTGTCGGAAGCGTATCTTCACATACCCATCCGACAGGAGCATCAGAGATTCCTCAGGTTTGCTCTGCCAATGGGGCATTTTCAATTCCGAGCATTGCCATTCGGGTTAGTGACGACTTCACGAACGTTTACAAAGGTCATGGTAGTGGTGGCGGCGGCGGCATTACAGAAAGAAGGGATTCTTGTGGACCCCTATTTGGATGATTGGTTGGTGCAAGCAAAGTCCAGGAGAGAGAGCAAATTGGCGACTGCCAGAGTGGTAGAATTGCTGCAGAGTCTATGCTGGGTAATAAACAGTGCAAAGAGCAGGCTGGAGCCGTCGCAGACACTAGAGTATCTCAGAGCCCGTTTCGATACGCAGGTAGGGAAAGTGTTTCTGCCTCGGGTGAGGGCAGAGGGCTGGAGAACCCTAGTTCACGCTTTTCTCAGCCGCAGGATTCCCACGGCGTGGCATTATCTGCAATTACTAGATACAATGGTGGCGACACTAGAATTGGTTCCGTGGGCGCACATGCGACCGTTTCAGAGGGCGCTGCTCAGGAGATGGTCTCACCAGAACGATCCGCTCTCCCGGGTACTGCCGTGTCGGACAGAGACGAGGCAGGCGTTACAGTGGTGGTTGAATCCAGGGGTTCTAGAGAAGGGAATGCCCCTGGAGGTGCCCACTTGGGTACCCCTTCCGACGGACGCTGGTCTCTTGGGATGGGGAACGCATGTCGAAGGAACTTTAGCCCAAGGCCAGTGGACTGATGAGGAAAAGGCATGGTCCATCAACAGGTTGGAATTGAGAGCAGTAGCTTTAGCGCTGAGAGCATTTCGGACTTCTCTAGAGAACAAGGCTGTGCGTGTATTCTCAGACAATGCAACCACGGTGGCCTTTCTCAATCAGCAAGGCGGCACCGGGAGTGCGCCACTGGAATCAGAGGCCGAAGCGCATCTGGAGGCGCTATCGGCATCACATGTAGCAGGAGTAGACAATGTGACGGCTGATTTTCTGAGTCGAGTCAAAGTGGATTCTGTAGAGTGGATACTTCATCCAGAGGTTTTCGAATTGGTGGTGAGCCGCTGGGGAGAGCCGGTGATGGATCTAATGGCGACATTGGAATCTGCCAAGGCGAGCAGGTTCTTCAGCAGAAGAAAGGAAAGAATGTCGGAGGGCCTTGATGTTCTCATTCAAAGGTGGCCGGAGCGACAGCCTCTGTACACTTCCCCCCCTGGGTCTTAATAGGTCGAGTGCTGCAAAGAATAGAGGGTCACAAGGGAACAATGATTCTGATAGCACCAGATTGGCCGAGAAGGCCATGGTACGCAGATCTTATCAGGCTGTTGGTAGACCGGCCCTGGCAACTTCCAGTTCAGAGGGATCTCCTGTTCCAGGGTCCCATCCTTATGCCCCAAGTAGGTCGATTCTCGCTTATGGCTTGGCTCTTGAGAGGGCGAGGCTGAGGGCGAGAGGCTATTCCCCAGCCGTCATTTCCACCATGTTGAAGTCTAGAAGAAGATCTACGTCTTTGGCGTATGTTCGTATCTGGCGGGTGTTTGAAGCATGGTGTGCGGACAGGAGGTTTCAGGCCTTGGGGGCTTCGGTGTCACACGTGCTGGCTTTTTTGCAGGATGTTTTGACAAGGGATTAGTGGCGGCTTCCTTGCGAGTGCACGTAGCAGCTCTGGCGTGTTACAGAGGAAAGATAAGAGGGGAGACGCTGGGAATGCATCCAGATGTTAAACGATTTTTACGAGTGGTCTCTCTTCTTAGGCCTCCTTGTAGATCTCCGGTTCCTCGGTGGGATCTAGCTGTGGTGTTGGACGCGTTAGCACACGAACCTTTTGAACCTTTGGCGAAGGCGTCTGATAAGGATCTGACACTCAAGGCAGTATTTCTAGTGGCGATATGTTCGGCACGTAGAATTTCGGAGCTACAGGCTTTATCGTGTCGAAAGCCTTTTCTGTCCTTTTATGATAACAAGGTATTTTTAAGGCCGGTGCCATCGTTCTTACCAAAGGTGGTTTCAGCATTTCATGTAAATCAGGTCGTTTTCTCTCCCAGTGTTTGGCGACTCGGGAGGGAAATCAGCCTCAGGTTCCTTGCACTCTCTGGACGTTCGAAGAGAGCTAAAGAGGTATCTTCGGAGGACAGTGAGTTTCCGAAAGTCGGATAGGCTTTTTGTTCTTTTTGGAGGAACACAAAAGGGGGAAGCGGCTAGTAAGGCTTCCATTGCGAGATGGCTGAAGGAAGCAATAGCCTCAGCCTACATTCTGAAAGGGAGGTCAGTGCCGGACGGCTTCAGAGCTCATTTGATGAGGGCGCAGGTGGCGTCTTGGGCGGAGTACAGTCTGGTGCTGGTTAGCGAGATTTGTAAGGCGGCTATGTGGTCATCGTTTAATACGTTTGTTAAGCATTATCGTCTCGATGTGCAGGCGGAAAGGGATTCTAGCTTTGGCACAGCGGTGCTTCAGGCTGGCCTGGTGGGTCCTTCCCATTAAGACACGGTTGCACTGCTCTGTTACATCCCCAGATGTTAGGACTAGACTGGAGGGATGATAAGGAAGGTGAAATTAGACTTACTTGCTAATTGTTGCTCCTTAAGGAACTCCAATCGAGTCCCATTTCCCTCCCTGGTTGGTTCTCTGCTGTTGGCCTGAAGCACGATGTTAGGGCTAAAAGCTGAAGAGTAGAAAGCTAATGTGCCGGTAAGGACCATATATAGAGGAGGGGTGGTTCGAGAGAAGAGGGCTCCAGGGGCGTCTGGATCCTTTGGGGAGTGAGAAAGGGTGGTCTTCCTTAGCACAGGTCATATTTGTGCTGGCTGTTTTTCTTTTTGCAAAAAAAAAAGAAAAGAAATAAGAAATAAATAAGGAATAGAAAGACTATAGCGGGGGTAATTTTTCCCATAGATGAGTTAGTTAACGTTGAGTTGCAATGCAATTATTGGTTTTATGGCTACTTAATTGTTGCTCGGGTGAGTCTGCTTTGTCAGTAGATTACTGGATAGAGGAGGCGGTCCCAGGGGTATTTGTACCAGTGTCATCAGAAGAATTACGTTTCTCAGTCTCCATAGATGTAGGAGGAGGTGCTTAAACCCCAGATGTTGGGACTAGACTGGAGTTCCTTAAGGGACAATAATTAGTAGGTAAGTCTAATTTCACCTTACGGAAAGAGTAGATGCGTGGAATAGTCTTCCAGTGGAGGTGGTTGGGATGAGGACTTTATCTGAATTCATGGGACAAACACAGAGGATCTCTAAAGGAAAAAAGGGGACTATTGTAGTGGTTGATATGGAAGGGCAGACTAGAAAGGCCATGTGGTCTTTTTCTGCTGTCTTGTTTCTATGTTGGGAGGGCTTCAAGCCATCTACCACCCTTTCAGTGAAAAAGTATTTCCTGATGTTGCTTTTAAGTTTACCTCCTTGCTGCTTCATTCCATATTGTCCTACTAGACTAGGCCAGTCTAGTCCAGACAAGTGGGTTGTGGTTTTTTTTTACCAGCAGAGGTGAAGATGAGAAAAATCCAGGGTTTTCTGATGACCTCATCCTGTACTATATCAAGAGCAACTACATGGCATTCTACCTCCTCATTTCTCTGTCTCTAGCAGAGTGTGAACACATCTGAGTGGCAGAGAAAGTTTTATTTAGCTCATGAGTAACTGCTCTTAAGGGTGAGTTCCTCACTTGAGCTTGACATGAGAGGTACCCGTTGGGTCAGCCGTAAAATTGGAGCCTCCTGGGTTTGCCAAGGAGGAGGGGTGTCAGTTCAGTTCCCCATCCTTATCCTGTTATGGGCCAGATGAACAGCTAGAATAGTTGGATCAGGACTCTGGAAGAATAGTTGTTTGCACTGCCTCAGTATCCCCTTTCCACTCCTCCTTCCCTGGCTCTTCTCCGAAGATGGCATGAAAGATTCAAGAGTTATGTAGCAAGGGAGTAGCACTGAGCCCAGCCCCATTGCTGCTTGGGCTCCCCGTGGGTACCAGATTTAAGTTCTTGTTTCTGTGCCAAATATCTTTTCTATGCTTCTTCAATATAGTCTGTGGGTGAGCACCCAACTTCCTCTGTTGGGGCGATTTGTTGGGTCAGAGATTGGAGCCACATTTTTTCACTGCTTCCTGCTTTGTACTGGCATTGCATGTGTGCTTTATTGGCGCTTGCCTGTGTTCTAACTTGCATTCTCTGGGAACAAGCAGGAAGTCATCCCTCCATGTGGGTGATGTCTGCGCTGATGGAGCCCGCGCGGAAGCATCTCCCCAGCTTTCAAAGAAAGCCTTTGGTCCCCTTTCCGCCCAAGGGTATTATTTTGCCTTAGTCTCCTTTTTCCCGCAGAGCCCACTGAATGTCTATCCTGTTTCCCCAGGAAGTGTGTCTTTTTTTTGCCTTAAAATTATCCTTTCCGCTACGTGTACTGGTTCCTTTTCCTGTCCCTGAGCCAGCTTGCCTCGGTGTTGCTCCTCAAGTTCATTTTCCTGTTTTTTTCTCAGTGTCCTTCAACCGGCGCTTTGTGCCTTTTTTAGCTGGTAGGCCTCAGACCCTCGCGCAGGTTCAAGAAACCATTTTTCCCCATGGCCTCCAAAGGCTTCAAAAATGTGATCAATGCAGTAAGATGATGATCTTCCCAGACCCACATGACTGCTGCCTCCTTTTGCTTTGGGCCAGACTACAACAACTTCTGCTGCGACCTTTGCAAGTCTGTCTGCAAAGGCCATCAAGAGCCGTCAGCTACAGCAGAAGAAGTTGTTCCATAGATCCAACTCTGCGCCGGAGTCCCCGGCGACATCACGTTCCAGGGCCCCCTCCGGTACCTCGGTGCCCCGCAATGCCAGGGCTGCCTTGGAGTCCCGCAGCTTCTCTGAGAGGAACTTCCTGGAGGTGGAACGCAAGAAGAACTCAAAAGCCTCAAAGACTGCCTTGGAGGACAGGTCTGGAAAAGTGGATAAATCCCACACCAGACCCTGCAGTCCTGGCCTGAGTCCGAGGGGACAGAGTGGGAGTGGCCTCACAAGCTGCCCCGGAAGGAGGAGTTGGTGTCAAGCGACTGGCCTTGGACCCCCGAGGCCATACTGGTTGAGGACTCCCTCTAGACAGAGCAGACACTGGGCCCAAAGCCATCGATGCCCGTGTCGGAGGCTGCCAGTATCACTGCCCTCCTAGCACAGCAGCAGATGTTGATGTCCGGTTCTTCCAGTTCATCCGCCCTGATGACGGACCATGGAAAACCCATGTCAGATAAGGTTACTGAGATAGAGACTGAGTTCCTGACCAGGACCAGACTCTTGAAGACCTCGGTGCACCCCTGTAAGAAGGCCCCAGGGAAGAAGCCTTTCTTCCTGAGAAAGAAGGGGGTGTTTGGTAATGCCCCACAGTATCAGGCCTTCTCTGCCCCACAGCAGGGGCAACAGTCCATGGGACAAGGGCACGGCCCTCACAAGCCTAAGACCCCTAAGATCCAGGCACCGGCCCTTGCCCAGCCTGAAGTGAGTTTTTCACACTGTGGGTATGGTCTCCTCTCCCCCAGGAGGCCTTCAGCAGCCCACAGGTGGTCGTCCACCACCACCAACTTCTGAGTGCTGCAAGTAGTCAAGGAGGGATAGCTCATCCACCTGCAACAGATGCCACCCTTGTTCTTCCCAGGAGAACCTGTAAGGTCTCTCCTTCACCATACTCTGCTCCTCATTGAGCTCACAGGCCTCCTCACAGACAAGGCAGTGGAGCCAGTGCCCAAACATCTCTGGGCAAAGGCTTCTACAGATATATCTCCAGGAACAAGCAGGAAGTCAGTCTTCACATATGGGTGATGTCTGCACCGACTGAGCCCGACGCGGGAACACTCCCCAGCATCCAATAGGAATGCTTTTGGGAGTATTCATGCATGCATGCATGGCTGCTTTCCTGCCTTCTCTCCTGGTCTCCTCTGTTGTCTTTTTTTTTTTTTTTCCCGTGGAGCCATCGGGACCCTGTCTCTGTCACATTTAAAGATTTCACTTTTAGAACTTCAGTACCTGTTTAGTACCGCATCGCTCCTTCAGTTCCGGTATCTCTCCTTTTATTTTATTTTTCTTCAATTTTCTTTTTATTATAGTTTTTTCTTTTTAGGCCTTAGCCTCTTCGAGCATCCTAGCCCAATTTGATTTTGCGTCCATTTTGTTTCCAAAAATGGAGAAACCCCGCAGTGGTGGTTTCAAAAAATGCTCCAGATGCTCCAGTACAATTTTAGTTATTAATGAGTATTCTTGGTGCCTCAGGTGCCTAGGCTCCAACCACGGCATAGTTTCCTGCCTCTCCTGTTGCCTCATGATCACCAGAGGTCAGAAGAACCGTGACAAACAGAAGGCTAAGCTGTTTCCATCAGACTCAGCTCCTTTGGTGTACTCCTCAGGGGCATCGACTCAGTCTAAGTCTTCCCATGCCTCTAAGAACTCACCGGCAAGAGAGAAGCATCGCTCGCGTTTTCTAGCACTTAAAAAGAAGAAAACATCTGCCCCCACGTTTGCATCTGCTTCCGATACTGAGCATCGACATACTCTTCGCATTCCGATGCGGACCGTACATCCAAACAATCCCGGCGGGAGGTATCCCCCTCCAAAGCCACCCAAGGCTTTGGTGATGCCCCCGAGATCCAATCGGCAGTAAGTAAGAGGCTTGATACTTTTACAGGTTCCTCCCTCTCCAGGTTTTCCAAAGCCACAACTTCCCCCACCATTCCATGGTGGTGGAGTCTGCCATGAGGAGGATCAAGAGTTGGAAAAATCACTCCTCAGTACCACCTGGCAGAGAGGGTAGAACACTGGATGCTTTTGCAAGAAAGGCCTTCCAGGCCACCATGCTAGCATCCAGAATTGATTCATATATGCTCTACATGGGCATGTTTCTTAAGGATTTGGCCGGAGATCTCTCAGATTTCATCTCCTTATTACCACCTGACAGGCAGGCGGCTCACCAGGTCTTGGTTACCCATACCCAAAATACATCAAATTTTTTGACAAGAGCTGCTTTTGATGCTTTTGAAGTAAATAGTACATCTGCTGCAGCATGCATTGAGGCCAAAACAGCATAGCTCCAGTCTGGTCCAAGATGAGTTGATAAACATACCCTGTAATGGGGAAAATATCTTCGGTCAGAGATGAAGGGAAAAGGCTGGAGAAATCGAAACAGACGACCTTGCTGTGAAGAGGGTTTCAAGAAAGACGGCGAGCCCTTCTTAGAAGGCAGCTACTTCTTAGAAGGCGGCTACCACCAAGAGGCCTTTCTTCCCTAAAAAGAAGACATTTTTCCCTCCATATCAATCCTATACTGGCCCACAGCAGAAACAAGCAGGGCAAAAGCAGATCAGGAAACCCAAGGTCTCCAAACTCAGCCTTCCCCATCTACAGCAGCCTCAGAGTTTTGGACTCTTTCAAAAGGAGCATAGCCATTTTCCCCATAGTTCTCCCTCCTCCTTCCAGGATTCCAGGGAGACCGGTGCACTACGCACACCGTTGGGTAAATATTACCTCAGACCCCTGGACTCTTCAGCTGGTCTCCCAGGGGCTGCGACTAAGATTCCAAACTTTTCCTCCCAATCATTTTGTGGGGCAACCCACCCTAGAATCGCCTTCACTACTCCTTGCTCCATCAGGAGATCTCCTCCCTGTTAGATCAAGGGGCCATAGAAGAGGGTCCCCTCTGTCCTCCAAGGAAGGGACTTCTATTCCAGATATTTCCTGATTCCAAAAAAGACAGTAGGTTACAGGCCTATTCTGGACCTCAGAAATCTCAACAAGCATCTGGTCAAATTAAAATTCAAGATGATTTCTCTAAGAACCCTTTTGCCATACCTAAGACAGTGAATGGCTATTCTCACTGGATCTAAAGGATGCATATACACACATCATCCAGATTACAGGAAATTCCTCAGGTTTATCTTCCAAGAAAACCACTATTGGTACAGTCTCCTCCCTTTTGGACTCACCTCAGCACCCGGAGTATTCACAAAGTGCTTAGCGATGGTGGTCGCCTATCTGTGAACCTGGGGAATCTTTGTTCCCTTACTTTGACGACTGGCTGCTAAGGGCCGACTTCGCTTCAGCAGTTCAGTCGGCTCTACATCAGACGATATATCTTCTTCAAGAGTTGGGGTTTGTGATAAATTATCCAAAGTTACATCTCAGCCCAACCCAACAGCTCGATTTCATAGGTGCTGGATAAGGTGAGGAGCAGAGCGTTCCTCTCAGATGACAGACGACACCGTCTGATTACCTTAGCCAGTCATGTGCAGCAGCAACCATCAGTTCCTGCCAGAACATTTCTATGCCTGTTAGGACATATGTTCTTCACGGCCCATGTCACACACCCTATGCTCGTCTCCACATGAAAATCTCACAGTGGACTCTCTCAAGCCAGGAAAAACAGTCCACAGGTCATCTCTCAGACCTTGTCATCATCCCCTTGCAGATAAAGACAGACCTGTAGTGGTGGATTGAGCCACAGGATCTAATAGAAGGGTTACCTTTTCAGAGGTCTGCACCGCAGTTTATCCTAACCACCGATTCGTCAAAACTAGCTGGGGTGCCCATCTCAATGGACTCGGGATGCAGGGTCTCTGGTCTGCTCAGGAGAGAGCCTTCCAGATCAACCTTCTGTAACTCAGAGCGGTATTCAGTGCTATCAGTGTGTTCTTTCCCCAACTCAAGCAGCATTCTCTTCTGGTGCAGACCAACAATCAGGTGGCAATGTTTTACATAAGCATGAAAGTATGGGCTCTCGAGCCCTGTGCAGGGAGGCCTCTCGCCTATGGAACTGGGCGATCTCCCAGAATATCCACTTACATGCAGTCTACCTTCCAGGAGATCAGAACCAATTAGCCAACAAGCTGAGCCACATTCTGCTCCCACACGAATAGAGATTAGATCCTCGGGTAGCCCGACACTTGTTTCAGCTTTGGGGGAGACCGATAATAGATCTCTTTGTGTCTTCCCTCAATACTCAGCTACCCCGATTCTGTTCCAGGATTCCCTCCCCCATAGGGAATCTTCAGATGCCTTTCTCATTATTGGAGTCGACAGCTTCTTTATGCTTTCCCTCCAATTTCACTTATAGCAAAGACTCAGGCTGAATGGGGACAGATGATCCTGATTGCCCTGTACTGGCCCAGACAACTGTGGTTTCCTCTGTCTTCAGCTTGCTTGAACGCCTCCCCTCCGGCTTGGTTGCTTACTGACCCTTCTCTCACAGGAGCAGAGGACCCTTCTGCACCCCAGCCTCAGGCCTCTCTGCTTGACGGCCTGGAGGCTGAGCGCTTTGTCCTCTCAGACTTAGCTCTCAGAGAGGATGTATTTCAGATTCTTTTATCATCAAGAAAGGATTCGACCAGGCGCTCCTATGCTTTCAAATAGTGCAGGTTCTCCACCTCGTGTTCCCTTAAAACACTAGATCCTTTCACATATCCCATCCCGGACCTGCTTCTGTACTTATTACATTTGTCTTCCTCTGGTCTCAAGATCAAGTCATTGAGAGTCCATCTTGCTGCCATTGCAGCCTCCCACCATACTGTAGACAACCAGCCTGCCTCAACACATCCTTTAGTGGCCAGATCCATGCGGGGTCTCCTCTTGACCAAGCCGCGCCTCTGTCCACCTCCTGCACCGTGGGATCTCAGTGTAGTCCTTGTGAAACTCATGCGCAAACCTTTTGAGCCTATGAGCACAACTCCCTTAAAGTTCCTTACTTGGAAACGTCTTTTTCTCATAGCAGTTACCTCTGCTCACAGATTTGGTGAGCTCCAGGCGCTAGTAACCTATGAGCCTTATACCACTTTTCATCATGATAAGGTGGTCCTTCGGACACACCCCAAGTTCTTACCGAAGGTTGTCACTTCCTTTCATTTAAATCAATCTGTTTCGCTACCGATATTCTTTCCACATCTTCATGCATCTCCGGCAGAAGCAAGGCATCATACTCTCGATTGCAAGAAAGCGCTAGCGTTCTATTTAGAACACACCAAAGACATTTGTCAGTCTTCTCAATTGTTTGTCTCTTTTGATCAAAGCCATTTGGGTATACCAGTGTCTTAAGAGGACACTATCAAATTGGTTAGCAGACTCTGTATTGTTTGCTTATTGCACAGGCTGGACTGTCCCTAACATACAGGGTTACAGCTCATAATGTGAGAGCCATGGCGGCTACAGTAGCTAACCTTCGCTCTGTTCCCATATCTGAGATCTGCCAGACTGCAACATGGTCTTCTCTGCACACATTTGCAGCGCACTATTGCCTGGATAAGGATTCCAGAGCAGATCCTCAATTCAGACAGGCAATTTTGCATAATCTCTTCCAAATTTAGACAACTTGCCCACTGACCACATGACTACCTCGTGAGGAGTGCTCTGAACGAGCGGAGTCTGTTGGATCCCGGCTGCAACCTCCTGTTCCTGGCTTTCTTCCTTCGCTCAGTTGTCTGTAGCTAGGGAGTCCCATATGTGAAGACTGACTTCCTGCTTGTTCTTGGAGATAGCATAGTTACTCACCTGTAACAGGTGATCTCTGGGAACAGCAGGAATCAGTCTTCACAACCCACCCACCTCCCATCAAGTTGTCCCATTTTTTTCTCTCATCCTTAGTGTACAAAGATTTTATTTTTTCTCCACTATACACCTGACTGAGGAGACCAGGAGAGAAGGCGGGAAGGCAGCCACACATGGGTGGAGGAACACTCTCAAAAGCATTCCTATTGGATGCTGGGGAGTGTTCCCGTGCCAGGCTCTGTCAGTGCTGGCATCAACCGTATGTGAAGAATGATTTCTGCTGTTCCCGGAGATCACTATTACAGGTGAGTAACTACACTTTCCTCATTCCCAAGCGAACAGGGGGCCTCAGGCCCATCTTGGACCTGCGGGACGTGAACAGATTTCTGGTGAGGGAGAAGTTCAAGATGCTCTCCCTTGGAACACTGCTGCCTTACCTCCAACAGAGAGACTGGCTATGCTTCTTAGACCTGAAGGATGCTTATACACACATCCTGATCCATCCCAGCCACTGATAATACCTTCAGTTTGTGGTGGGAGGAGGTCACTACCAGTAATAGGGTGCTATCCTTCAGGCTGGCGTCATCAACAAGGGTCTTCACCAAGTGCCTAGTGGTGGTCGCAGCCCACCTTTGTCTCCAAGGGGCTTTTGTCTTTCTCTACCTGGATGACTGGCTCATAAGGGGAGGCATAGCTGCAGAGGTGCACCAAGCGCACCATCCACGTCCTGCAGCGTCTGTCATAAACTACCCAAAGTCCCACCTTTCTCTGGCGCAGTGCCTGGAGTTCATAGGGGCTCAGCTGGACACCCTCCAGGCCAAGGCATTCCTCTCTCCGAAGAGGACAGAACACCTCAGGACGCTAGCCACAGAAGTGCAACACTGCTGGTTGGTGCCTGCTTACCTTCTCCTCCGGCTATTGGGCCACATGACCTTCATGAACCATGCAACCCCATATGCCCACTTGCACATGAGGGCAGCTCAGTGGTGTCCCCGCTTCCAGTGGACACAAGCCACGGGCAGGCTTCAAGACAGGGTAAAATTGACCCGCCAACTGGCAGACTCCCTCGACTGGTGGCATATCCCCTGCCAGCTTCAGGCCGGGATGCCCTTTCAGGCACCCACCCCCCATAGGGCCCTTACTATGGATGTCTCCCTGTGAGGATGGGGAGCTCATTGCGAAGACCTCCACAACCAAGGCACATGGTCCCAGATGGCGTGCCAGTTGCAGATCAACCTCCTGGAGCTCCGGGCAATATTTCTAGCCCTCTGAGCCTTTTGCCACCGGTTGCAAAACCTGTCTCTGCTAGTCCAGTTGGACAACCAAGTCTCAATGTTCTGTGTCAATAAACAAGGAGGCATGGGATTGTACTCCCTCTGCTAGAAGGCGGTAGCCTCTTCTCCTCTGCTCCTGTGGGCAGTCTAACTCCCGGGCCTGGACTACGTCACAGCGGACAGGCTGAGCAAAGTCCTCCAGCCTCACGAGTAGCGAATGGACCACAGAGTGGCCTCCTGGCTTTTCCAACTCTGGGGCATCCCCCTAGTGGACCTGTTTGCCATCCTGGAGAACACGCAGTTGTCCCACTTCTTCTCCTGCCAGCTGGCGGTGGATGCGTTCCTCATCCCGTGGATGGAAGGCCTCCTTTATGCCTTCCCGCCAACACCGCTGGTCGCCAAGACTCTCTTCATGGTCCAGTGACAGGGCATTACTGATTCTGGTAGCTCCCTGGTGGCCCAGGCAACCTTGGTTCCCGCTGCTTCTCTGTTGACGGCGCCTCAGATTCCCCTGGGCTGCACCCCAGGACTACTTTCACAGGAGGAGGGCTCTCTCCTGCACTCCAACCTGGGGTCCCTGTCACTCATGGTTTGGCAACTGATAGGGTAGCTCTAGCTCCCTTCAGCCTCTCACATGGCATGGAGGAGGTCCTTCTGGCCTCCCACAAGGCCTCCATGAGAAGGACATATGCCTTCAAGTGGCGTCTATTTTCGATACGCCGAGAGACATGCAAACCCTTTCTCCTGCTTGGTGCAGATGGTGCTCCTGTACTTACTTCAACTGTCCCAGGTGGGACTGAAGTCCAGCTCAGTTGGAGTGCACCTGAGCGCTATTGCGGCCCACCACCACGCTGTCGAGAGCAAACCCCAATCGGCTCTGACCAGCCCTTTATCTCTTTGTTTCCTGTAGGGCCTTATGTAGAGGGAGGAGTGGTCTAGTGGTTAGGACCAAGGTACTTCAGGCCGGAGGGCCGGGGGTTCAAGTCCCACCTGGGGACAGCAATCTCAGGCCGGGGGGACTGGGATTTCTAGTCCTGTAGGCACTCCTTGTGGTCTTGGGCAAGCCACTTAACCCTCCATTGCCCATGTTCCCTGTAAGTATTAGCGTATGTGTCTCATATCCCCTCGTGTTAAATGTATCCCCCAATTGACCGCTTTGACCCGGTGAAAAGCGGGATATAAATACAGCTAAATAAATAAATAATAATAAATAAATAATAATAATAATAAGCCTCCTGTCCGCCCACAAGCGGCGGAGTGGGATCTCAATGTGGTGCTCTCACAGCTCACTGGCGCCCCTGGCTACTTGGCACCTGTGGTACCTCTCCTGGAAGGTTGCCTTTCTTGTGGCACTCACATAGGCTCGCAGGGTTAGCAAGCTCCAGGCTCTGATGGCAGAGTTGCCCTACACAAGGTTCTACAAGAACAGGGTGGTGTTCCGCACACGCTCTGTTTTTGCCAATCAAGAGGTGGTGCTTCCCACCTTCTTCCCGAGACCTCACGCCAGCAAGGTAGAGATCGTTCTTCGTACTCTGGATTGTAAGAGGGCCCTGTCCTATCTGCAGTGGACTCAGGGCCACCGCAAAGCATCTCGGCTCTTTGTCTCCTATGACCCAAGTCGACTGGGGCTTCCAGTACCCAAGCAAACTCTTTCCATTTGGGTGGCAGACTGCATTTCCCTTGCCTATGAGCAGGCTGGGGTCTCACTAAACCACCAGGTCACGGCACACCGTGTCAGAGCTATGGCTACCTTTATAGCAAATCTGCGTTCTGAACCTGTGACAGAAATCTGCCGGGCCGCCACCTGGTCTTCAGTCCGTATCTTCGCAGCTCACTACTGCCTGGAGAGGGAGTCCCAACAGGACAGCGCCTTTGGCCAGGCTGTGCTCTGTAATCTCTTCTGGGTATAGGCAACTCCTGCCCTCCGACCCTTCTGTGTTCAGGCTACCGGGATGCTGGTTTCCCACTGGACACCTTGGGTCTTGTGAAAGTCTCTCAGTTGAGACTCAACAGCTGCAGCTCACAGCTCACCTTTTCTGGTCACCTGTGGCGTTTTGTACAGCTTCTCGGTAGCCTGTGGCTGATGAGTCCCATATGTGAGAACTGACTTCCTGCTTGTTCCCAGAGATAGCGTAGTTTCTACTCACCTATAACAGGTGCTCTCTGGGGACAGCAGGAATCAGTCCTCACAATTCTCTCTCCTCCCCTTGGAATTGCTTCTTAGCTAAGACGGCAAAAATAAAATACAGTAGTGTCATTAGATTGGGGCAAGATAGCACCCTTGAGCGGGAAGGGGAGCACGCATGCGTGGTGGCATCTCCCAAAGGCTTTCGTTGAAAGCTGGGGGAGATGCTTTGCGCAGGCTCCGTCTGCACCTGCGTCACCCATATGTGTGAACTGATTCATGCTGTCCCCAGAGAACTCCTGTTACAGATGAGTAAATATGCTTTCCCGCTGTGCATGTTGGTATGTGTGGTGTCTCAATGCATTGGTACATGCAGTGTCACAATGCATGGTAGCTTTGTGCTTCTAGTGCACGCTATATAAGTGCAACTTACCACAGCGCACCTTGTTTGGATGGAAGGTTTTGCTTCAGGAAGCTGCTCTGCTTGACATAGGCGCTTGTCTTCTGGGGGGAGATGCTGCCTTTGTGTCCTCCCTTTACAATTAGGCACGGAGGCTTCTGCTCACCTCCTTAGAAGTATCATCTTTACAGTTGATGGACATGGACTTCTCTTTTGTCTCTTCAATTTTTGGGTTCGGCTGTGGAGATAGACAGCACACCGGCTCGGGATTCATCCACCTGTTCTTTGGAGCTCGGCTCACCAAAACCTTCCCAGCAGGATTCCCTAGTGACTAGCTGGCCTGCCTCCCGCTATGGGGATGGCCAAGGCTGCCAGACAGTTGTCAGCCTATGGCCAACCTTCTCCAGAATTATTCTCCTTTCTTCCACAAGCATAGTCCTTCTGGCATGGGAGTTCGGAGCCACTGGCCTCGTGGGCCCTCTTCTTTGTTCTCCTCTCACTCAGTGGAAAGTCTATCATTGCTGGGCAGGAAGACCTTTGCAGGGGCCTCACTGCAGAAGCGCCCCTGGAAGCGAATGAATTTAGGGTGCTCCACTCAGCTCTCCTGTGCCAATAATCCTGCTTTGCATTCCCGGGGATCGGGCAGTGGTTTTATGAGTTAAGAAGACAAACTGCTGGTGCTGGATGACCCGGATCATTCTCTCATTGTTAGTCCATTTCAGAATGAGGATCTGGCAGTGCTGATTGATCAAGTTTTCTCTGCCTTGTGGCTGTCAGATGCTGCATCAGCAGAGCAGGAACTGCAAGTCTACCCACTCTCAGAAAATCCACCAGTATGTTTCCTTCCTGGAAGTCCTTAAGAGAATGATATGCGCGGAATGGGACTCACCTGCCTCTCCAGTGAAAGGGGGCAGGATTGTGAGTCTACTCTATGCCCTCCTCAGGAAGCCCTTGCTATCTGTTTGCAGTTGCCCCAGGTGAATACGCAGGTGATGGCCATTGCTAAACGCATCACCATTCCGTTGGAGGGTGGTGCTGCCCTCATGGACCAAGTGGATTGCAATGTCAAGGTCTTCCTAAAATGCTAGTTTTCGGAGCCTCCTTTATTCTCCAGACAATAGTTTGTGGAGGGCTTTGGACTCTTGCCCTATTCTATTAGGTTCAGTCGCTCCCACAGGATGACTTTTCAATGCTGAGGAGTAGCCTAATGGTTAAGAATACTGGCTTGGGAACCCAGAGACCAGGGTTTGATTCCCACTAGCACTCCTTGTGGCCTTGGGCAAGTCACTTAACCCTCCGTTGCCTCTGAAAAATCCAAGTTATCAATGTCCCTGTTTAATGTACATTACCAAGTTTAAGTTTCAATGTAAACTGCTTTGATTGAAATGATAAAGCGGTATATAAAACCTGTTAAATAAATCAGCAACAGCTTTCCTGGTGGATGCTATATACAATTTGATCCGCTTGGCAGCCAGAGATATTGCCTGTTCCATGATGGCATGTCACTTGCTTTGGCTTCACCATTGGGCAGCAGATGTGGCCTCTAAATCCTATTTATCTGAATTTTTTTTCAAGGGGAAGCTTGTGTTTGTAGAGGACATGGATAAGTTGGTCAAGGAACTAGGAGCATCCAAACCACACTGTTGTCCAAAGAAAGACCTAAAGGGCATTTGAAGTGTGGCCTCTCCTACTCTGTGCACATTCTCCTTACTCCTGCCACCAGGTGCCTCACAATTTGAGGGACTCCCAGAAGGTTCGCTGGGGGAAGCCATTCATCCTTCCTCTGGCTCCCGCTTCCAGGCCCAGTCCTTTCATGAGACTTATTTATTTATTTAAAGGTTTTCTATACCGCCTTTTCAGAAATCAGAGTGGTTTACAGTATAACAACAATTTACATTATAACATAAGGAGGAGTTAAACTATAATATATGAATCAATACAGTAAACATATTATGAGGATTGATAAAGGGGTTAAGATCAGCTATGAGGAATTAGGACAGATAACTTATATACAGTACACACTATATACAACATAACTTGAAAACTTGTATAACATGCTGTGGGCAGCTGAAGATAAATACATTGCTTAGCAGATATAGTTGGAAATATTCTATGTATGCTAGTGTTTCCAAAGTGTTTAATAAATAATAAACTTTAATACATGGCTCCAAACCTGGTGCAAACAAGAAGGATTTAGATATATAGGCGGCTGGGGAAATAGATGGACTAGCAAGAAGCTATACTGTGTTGATGGATTACATCTCTCTGCTGCAGGGAAAAGGATCCTAGGTGCAAAATGCTGGCATTATGTGGACAGACATTTAAACTAGGGAAAGGGGGTGACGGATGGAAAAGACCAAGTTCAGGACATCACTCCCAGCAAAAACATAATAACATTGGAAACAGCTGCAGTATTAACCCACACATCACTGCCAAGTGGGAAGAGGCATGTAAAACAAAATCCATGCAAAATACAGGCAAGCCAGTCAACAAATGCTAGAAAGCAATGAGCACAAATGCTCAAAATCTAGCCAACAAGGTTCTTGACCTGAAAGCCCTAATGGTGGAAATGGACTGGGACATTGTGGCCATTACAGAAACATGGTTTGAGTCACATGAATAGGATATAGCCATAGCTGCCTATAATCTATTTAGAAGAGATAGAGAGGCTAGAAAAGGAGGCAGAGTAGCCCTATATGTCAAAAGCAATGCAGGGGACGTGGGGAAAAGAAGAAGGGCTGTGGATTGGGTTGGAAAGAGGAGATGGCACCGTCCATATGGGTGTGGTCTACAGACCTCCAACTCAAACCAAAGAAATAGATAGTGAATTGATTATTGATATTGCAGAAATATCCATGAAAGGGGAAGTTATCATATTGGGTGACTTTAATCTGCATGATGTGGATTGGAGTATTCCTTCTGCAAATCTGTAATGGAGGCGCTCCTGAAAGAGTGAATAGTGGACCTTCTTGAAACCAACAGGTTGTATGATCCGAGGCAACATGGTTTTACCAAAGGACGATCTTGCCAAACAAATCTGATTGAGTTCTTTGACTTGGTGACCAGAGAACTAGGTCAAGGGCATGCAATGGATGTGATCTACCTAGATTTCAGCAAAGCCTTTGATACTGTTCCTCATAAGAGGTTTATCAATAAACTGACCAGCTTGGGGATGGGTCCCAAAGTGGTGAACTGGATCAGAAATTGGTTGACTGACAGACAACAGAAGGTGGTGGTAAATGGAACTCACTCGGATGAAAGGAAGGTGATTAGCTTGGCTATTTGGTTCTCCTTCACTATTCCTCCTCCCACACTAGCCCCCACAATGTCCTCCCTCCCCATCCCTGTTGTCCCTTCTCTCCGCTAC
Source organism: Ichthyophis bannanicus (assembly GCA_033557465.1). Lineage (NCBI taxonomy): Eukaryota > Metazoa > Chordata > Amphibia > Gymnophiona > Ichthyophiidae > Ichthyophis > Ichthyophis bannanicus. Next base: position 249,228,421 of record CM066039.1, on the reverse strand, counting down.
CTCGGTGTCACTCTTGATTCCTCCCTGTCCTTCCACCCTCATATCTCTTCTCTTGTTCGTAGCTGTTTCTTTCATCTTCATCGCATCAGATCCCTCCGGCCCTACCTTTCTGCAGATTCTCTCACTACTCTGTTTCTCTCCCTGGTGATTTCTCGTCTAGACTATTGTAACTCAATCTTTGCTGGCCTCTCCTCTTACCAACTCCGCCGCCTTCAGCTTATCCAAAACACTGCTGCCCGTTTGATCACTTTTTTATCCCCTTTCGACCACATCACTCTTTGCCTTCTTTCTCTTCATTGGCTCCCTATTAAATATAGGTTTATTTATAAATATCTCATTACTACCCACAACGTTCTTCACACTGGTACCCCTCAATATCTCTCTGATCTTATCTATCACCAACCCGTCCCCCGTCTCCTCCGCTCTTCTCACAGCAATTGTCTTTTCCTTCCCTCCCCGTCCCAGGCTCATCTCAAACTCACCCGTCACTCCGCTTTCTATTTCTTGAGTCCTGCTTTGTGGAACTCTCTCCCTCACCCGCTCCGTGCAGAATCCTCGTTCCCGCATTTCAAAGCCCTCCTTAAAGCTCATCTTTTCTCCCAGGCTTTTGACCTCCCCATACCCCCATGATGGTCACGATGGTCCCATTATTCTATGTCACCTCCCTTCCCTCTCCCTTCTCTTTCCCCTCAGTGTTCAGACCACCTAATTGTGTCATTCTGTCTTTCTCCATTTTTCTATCTGTGTCTTCTATCTGCGTCTCTCATTTGCTTTCCTGTCAATTAAATGGCATTCCTTTCCTTAACTCTATAACAACTTGTTTTTATTGTTCACCGCTCTGATACCCTAGGTTTGGGCGGTATATCAAGCTCTGCAAATAAATAAATAAATAGCTGTGTGCCTCAGGCTTAGGTCCTGGGACCGGTACTGTTCAATATATTTGAGTGATATTGCTGAAGGACTGAATGGAAAAGTTTGTCTTCTTGCAGATGACACGAAAATTTGCAACAGAATAGACTCCTCGGAGGGAATGGATAGCATGAGGAAAGATCTATAAAAGCTGGAAGAATGGTCAAATGCATGGCAGTTAATGTGAAGAAGTACAGTGTCATGGACTTGGGAAGCAGAAACCCAAGGGAATTGTATGCGATAGGGAGAGAGAGGTTGGCATGCACGGACCAGGAGAAGGACCTCGGAGTGATTGTTTCTGAGGATCTCAAGGTGGCGAAACAATGTGACAAGATGGTGGCAAAAGCCAGAAGGATGCTGGGTTGCATACAGAGAGGAACTATCAGTAAACAGGAAGAGGTACTAATGCCACTGTACAAGTCGCTGGTGAGGCCTCACTTGGAATATTGTGTTCAGTTTTGGAGACCATATCTCGCAAAGGATATAAAAGGACTAGAAACCGTTCAGAGGAAGGCGACCAAAATGATTTGGAGCCTGCATCAGAAGACATATGAGAAGAGACTTAAAGACCTAAATATGTACGTTCTGGAGGAGAGGAGAGAGAGGGGAGATATGATTCAGATCTTTAAATACTTAAGAGTATTAACAAACAAACATCTTCCAAAGAGGGGGAAGCTGTAAAACCAGAGGGCATAACATGAAGCTGCAAGGGGGTAAACTGAAAGGCAATATCAGGAAATACTTTTTCACTGAAAGGGTGGTGGATGCTTGGAATGCTCTCCTGATGGAAGTGTTGGGGGCAAATACAGTGACGGAATTCAAAGTGGCTTGAGACAGACACAGTGGATCCCTTTATAGCAACAGGATTAAATCAAAATAAACATAACTTATATCTCAACAAATAGGGGTGACCTACACTGAGCGGTGGGTACGCCCCTAAATAAAGGCATGGGGAGGGGTGACCTGCACGGAGCGGCAGGGGCACCTACTCTTACCGCCTTACAGGGCAGACTAGCTGGACCATACTGGTCTATATCTGCCGTCATATACTATGTTACTATGTTTTAAGGTCTCTCCTAAATGTGGACAAGTCTGAAGTTGCTCTTAGATTCTCTGGAAGCATATTCCATAGAATTGGAGCAGAAAAGGTAAATGCTCTGTTACTGGTGTTTCGGTTTATTTTGCGGAATTCTGGGGGGTACTATCAAAGTGTTTTGTGAGCAGCCTCTTCTAAGTCGGTTATCTGGGGTTGTTTTTATAAGGTTAGATAAGAAGGATGGGGCAATGTTTTTGATCAGTTTGAAGATTGCTATTAGTAGTTTGTATTTAATTCTACTTTGAAGTGGAAGCCAGTGGAGGTTGTATAGAATTGGGGCTATTTGTTCAGAAATATGCGCTTTGAGAGCGATACATGCTGCCATGTTTTGTGCTAACTGTAGGCTGTGTAGTGCTTGTTTGGGTAGTCCCTGTAAAATTCTATTACAATAGTAGAGGTGTGGGAAAATTATTGCCTGTAATACAAATCTAAACTCTTGTTCTGGTTGTAATGGTCTTAATTTTTTTGCATTAACCTTATTTTATTATAAATGGTTCTGGTGGTTAAATTTATATGGGATTTTAAAGTGAGAGGTTGGTCTATTGTAATCCCAAAATATTTTACCTCCTTTTTTTTTATTTCCAAAGTGGCCTCTTTCATCTGAATTAGTAGGTGGGGTGAAGGCTTGGTTTCTTGAGACAAACAAAACATCAGTTTTTTTATAATTAATGTTGAGGTTATGAGTTTTTAGCCATTTTGAGATTTTGTTGAAGCAGGATATCATGGGATTGAAGTTAGGGTTTGTTGTATCAAAGGGAGAGGTATAGCATAATATCACCTGCATATATGGCGTAATTAACTTGAAATTTATTAATGATAGAACATAAGGGCTGCAGATAGATATTAAATAACGCAGAGAGGGTTGAGCCTTGAGGCAAGCCCTGTTGTTCATAAATGTCTGATGTTTGTTGGTCAATTTTGACTTGTTGCGACCTATCCGATAGATATGATTTAAACCACTGGATTGTGGTGCCATAAATACCAGTATGCTGTAGCCTATCAAGCAGTATATTATGATTGATGGAATCAAAGGCTGAGGCAATATCTAAGAAGATAAGAATGAATGCACGTTTGGAGTTTTCGATACCTTTTATCAGATTGTTAAACAGGGTCAGTAATAGTGTTTCAGTGCTATGGTGTAGTCTGAAACCATATTGGTGTTTATCTAGAGGTGAGTGCAGGTCAATATGGTCCTGTAGTTGGATATGTGTATAATCTTTTCTATTACTTTTGTAAGAAACATGAGGCTGGATATTGGTCTGTATGATTTAGGACATAATTTGTCCTGTGATTTTTGTTTTAGAATGGTACATATAATGGCTTGTTTTAGCTCTTTGGGCATATGTCCCTGCGCAAGTGACAAATTGACTATCTTGAGGATAATTTGGGCAGTGTATTCACGTGTGGCCTTTATCCAGCTAACAGGACAAGGATGAAGACCCAATGATGTTGTGCTTAAGCATGTCATAATATTTTTGAGGTGGTCAAGAGATACTTGATAAAAATCTGACCAAATCATGTGAGATATTGTAGGTCTTGGGTCAATAGAAAGAACCAGTGATTGTAGGTTGTTAGGAGCTTGTAGTTGGAGTAATAGTTTTGCAAGTATTTGTGGGTTTATGGATTGGTTCTGTGAGCATTCAGTTGGAGTATTAGAGATTAAACTATTTCGAATAACTCCCTAGGGTGATTTAGGGATTTTAAAGAGATTTGTGTGGAATTCTTTCTTTTGTTGTTTGAGATCACGATATGCTAGAAGAGTACTCATATAGGTGGATCTGTCTTACGGAGATTATGAAGTTCTCCATTTATGCTCAAGCTTCTTTAGATGTCTCTTTAGAACTCTATTTCTTGAGTGTTCCATTGTTTTGATTTTTTTTTTATTACTGTGAGGTTGATGCTGTGCTGGTTATAGCAGTATTCCAGTTATTTAGTAGGTCATTTAAGTTATCAGTGCTAGAATCAATATTTCAAATCGTCTCCTTCAAAAGGAGTCCTTTTCAAAACTCTTAAATTTTGAGTGATGTCTAGTTGGTTAAGTGTAGGTTTAGTAGTTTGGAATTTATTATTTTATTTATTACAAATTCTTATATACCGCGCTATTTAGTATCAGTGCAGTTTACATAATAACATTTCGCATTAGAAACAAGATCTTTTGCTTACATTGTAACAGGGATTTTAACTTGGAAGTAACAGGGTAACTATATACATTTCAAACGAAGGTACTTGTAAATTATTTAAGTTATAATGTATTAGAGTCGTAATGTAATCATGCTCATTGTGAATGTGCCTAAATGGTGAGTTTCTTCTGTAAATCACTGGGGATTATGTTGTTGGTACGTCAGATGCTGTGTGGGTGAGAATGAGGTGTTGGATGTGATTGTGTTAGGGTGGATAAAATAAAGGCAGAATAAGTGGTGTTTAAGAGCTTTTTTGAATTGTGAGAGGTCAGCGATTGATCGTATATGAGGTGGGAGATTTTTCCAGCACTTAGGAGCATATAATGTAAATGCTCTGTCTCTAGTTGTATGGGTACATTTAGTGGACTCAGGTGGTATAGATAGCATATTGCTAGTTGTTGACCTTCTTAGCCAGTTAGTAGAGATACCGGTCAGGAGTGAAGAGAGGGATGTGGAAGAAAGCAGGTTAATTGCTTTAAATGATAGGATTAACACCTTGTAGGTGATTCTGCATTGCAATGGTAACCAGTGTAGATCCATAAGTATGGGAGTTATGTGGTCTCTTCTGGAGATGCCGCAGAGAATGCGGGCTGCTGTGTTCATCGCCATCTGAAGAGGATTGAGAGTGCTCTTGGGGAGTCCATGTAGGATGATGATGGCATAATCAAAGTGTGGCATTATGAGCGTCTGGAATATTGTTCTAAAGTCATCTGGGGCTAGTAGAGGTCTTAGATGTCGTAGTGTCCGTATTTTGTTGTAAATAGATTTGGTGGTATTCTTTATATGCTCTTTGAAGTTGAGCTGCTGGTCTATTGTAACCCCTAGATATCGTATTACAGACTTGCATGGGAGCTCGGCATCACAAACTTTCAATGAGGCAGAAGGAGAGAAGATTTTGTTCCTGGTTATGAAAAGGACTTCAGTTTTCTTAAAGTTTATGCAAAGATTTTGGGACAGGAGCCAATCAGTAATTGCATTGAAGCATTCAATAAGTGGAGTAAGGTTTGGGTGCTTGATTTTAATTGGAGCGAAGATCAGTACATCATCCGCATAGATCAGACTGGAGATGTTAAAAGAACGGATGATATCACAAATGGGTTGCATATAAATGTTAAACAGTAGAGCCGAAAGGGATGATCCTTGGGGTACTCCTTGTTGCTGATGGAATGGTTCCGATGTTGAGGAACCTATCCGTACTTGTTGCCAGCGGTTCATGAGACAGGATTTGCACCATTCCCAAGCAAGGCCATGAATTCCCTTTTCCTGGAGGCGGGAGAGGAGTTGTACATGGTTAACAGAATCAAATGCAGCCGCTGTATCAAGAAATATGAGTATGAACCCATTCTCTATTTTGTCAATACCTCTGGATAATGTATTGATGAGTATAATGAGTAAGGTCTCTACACCATGGGACTCACGGAATCCATGCTGACATGGATCAAGAGGGGCTGATACATCGATGTGGTGTTGTAGTTGCATTTGAACCACCTTCTCTATAAGTTTGGCTAGATAGGGTATACTTGAAATCGGGCGGTATGAGTCTGTCTTTGTTGGGTCAAGTTTGTTGTTTTTCAGGAGAGGGCGTATGGAAGTTTGTTTCAGGGTTTCTGGGAATGTTCCAGTTGTGAAGGAGAGCTCCATGATGTAGGCTAGAGTTGAGCTGAGTTCTACACGCATCGATCTGATCCAATGGGCAGGACAAGGATCATTCGGTGCCGTAGTAGTGTTGATGGTGGCAATAAGGTCAGCAGTGTACTTCTCTGTCGGAGAGGTGAATTTTGTCAATGGTTGCTGTATCTGGGGGAAGAAGCGGGGTGTGGAGCTTTGTGTAAAATTTGTTTTTATGATTTTAGATTGCAGGTACTCGGCGAAGGACTGGGGTTGGATAGAAACTGATTGGAGGAAGGTGTCTTGGTTAAAGCTTTAGCAATGCTAAAGAGGTCACGTGGTTTATTTAACGATCGAAGGAGGGTATCCGTGTGGTGCTCTCTCATTTTTTTGTATATTTTCTCACGGTGGTGTTTTAGAGTGTTCTCATAAGTTGATTTGTCAGATGTAGATCGAGATTTGCGCCATTTTCTTTCTTGCCTTCTTAGAAGCTGCAGCGATGCACGTAATTCAGCAGAGAACCAAGGGGCTGGTTTTCTGTTTTGTGGTAGTTTGTTGGATGCTGGTGATTTTTTAGATGAAGGTAGCTGTGAGTAAGAGCTAAGAGTGGAGTTCCATCTATGGATCATGTCATGGTTCTGCGCTGGTTGACAGAGTGCTGGAAGAGTAGTGCTGAGGAAGTCATCTCTGTCTAGGGATTTGAAGCGAGTTTTTGATCCTGAAGAGGCTGAATTTGATTGATTGGTCGGAGTTTGGGTATGTTGATATGGGATTTGGAAGGAGATTACATTGTGGTCTGACCATGGGACCGGAGTGGATGATAGGTTGATATTCTTGGTTGACTCTGACTGAGGGGCAAAGACGAGGTCAATGGCGTTTCCCTTGAGGTGTGTTGGAGAGTTTACCAACTGGGTATAACTAAGGTCCTTCATAGTATCGAGGAAAGCGTTAGAGTAGGTAGGTTGTAATGAAGCGAGGTTAAAATCTCCAATCAGCCAATTAGGTTTACTTGGGCTCCCAGGGTTACAGGCAAGGTCTATAATGTTGGCTAGATCTTCTGGAGGTGAAGAGGGAGCTCTGTAAATGAGATTTATGTTGATATATTTGTTAGCAATAGATAATGTGTCCATGTGTAGGATACTCATTGAGGATAGCGATTGGAGCTGGAGATTACTTTTTGATAGGATGAGGAGGACTCCTTCTTTCCGGTTGCTTCTATGACAAGCGTGCATCACATAGCCGTGGGGGATGAGTTGATTTATGATGACGGTATCTGTGTCTGATAGCCAGGTTTCTGTGACCATGAGGATATCAAGGTTCTGACTGGTGATAAGGTCTGTGATGGCTGGCCATTTTTTTCGAATTGGATGTGAGTTGATGAGAGCACATTTTAGGTTGCTCTGTAAGAGAATGTTTTTAGGCTCTGGAATGTTAGGGTGAAATTGATTAGGTAATGGTCTGACCATGGGACAGGAAATGAGTTTGGCTTGTTATTTTTGGAAGATTCAAAGATTTTATCTGTCAGGAATATTAGGTCTAATATATTCCCTTTGTTATGTGTTGGGACTTTTATTATTTGCTGATAATCCATGTCTGACATGGCACTTAGAAATGTTGATGCATGGGAGTGGTTTAACACTAGAAGCCCCAAAAGGAATTTTACCTAAAAACCCCAAAGTGTGTCAATTGACGCATTATCACGACGACTGCGTTTAGCATGAAATGCAGATGCGAATTAATGTGAAGTTATTTGTTAAATACGTGCAGTATGTGATGTCTCTACATGACATCATCGTGTGTTTATTGTTTGTAATGTCAGAGTAAAACTGTAAACAGTGATTGAGATGTGCCACCTAGTGGGAACATGAATTTATATCTAGAAGCCTCAAAGTACTTCAATTGACGCAACCAAGACAATTGAGTACGTCAGTTGACGTACTTTGGGGCTTCTAGGTATAAATTCATTTTTCCGCTAGGTGGTTCATCTGTCATTAATTTTCGATGCACATATTTGAACATCTTGACCTTGCTAACAAAGTCATGGAACATGACTGACATGGTTCTAGCAGTGGCGCTGGTATACAACTTCGAAGATACATTTGCGTCAATTGACGCACTTTGGGGCTTCTAGTGTTAAGGAAGCTTGATTAAGATCACCTAGTAATATCAATTGTCGTTTAGCAGAATAGGTGCAGACTACTTCCAATATGTTTGCTAGACCGTTGGGATTGGCTGAAGGTGGTCTATAAACTAGGCAGAATGAAATATTACTATTTCTATTACAAGAATGTCAGTCTCCAGTGCTATTCACTAGGGAAAGTGATGTAGCATGATCCTTCTTTATTATGATAAGTACACCTCCTCCACTTTTGTTTGATCTAGGAGAATGAAACAAATTATAGTTAGGGACCTTTAGCTGATTTCAGGAGGGCATTGTCTGTTTCTGAGAGCCACGTTTCAGTCATAAATATGATCTAAAATTACTGGTATCTTGTTCCTTATGGATCTTGCATTTATAAGGAAGCATTTTAGAGAAATTTCAGGAATTGGATCTTTAGTTTCTACCTTGTTGTGGCATGTGGTTGGAGTAATATAGATAAGTCTTACAATTATGATGTATTCTATGGTTGAATCTGTGATGTAAAAAGCATGGGTAGTTAGCATTATGATTATTATAGGGATTTGAAATAACTGATGGACTTGTGTGAAGACAGTACATAAGCATTATACAATAAATGACAAGTTCTTACAATAGAACACTGTTGTCGATCTGAGAGGAGAAATATTGTATCAGACAGAATTGTTTGTAAGACTTTAGAGGACAATATGTATATTTTCTTACAGCTTTGCTAAGATCCATGCTAAGGGCCACGCCTGAAGCGCTGGATCTTTAAGGTAGCGTGGCGTGCAGATGAATGACATTTGGAAATGGGGTGGGCCTTAGCCACGTGGTAGGAGGAGGAGGGAGCCCCTCCCTGCCCCGATGCAGCGAGTCCTTGAGTTCTGAGGTATAGTCTGGTACGGAGAGCCCTTCTGCCTCCCAATGATCCCTCCAGTACCCCCCAAAGTGAGGCCGAAATGAGGGTGAGCGCCTGAAGTGCTGGATCTTTAAGGTAGCATGGAGCGCAGATCAATGACGCTTGGAAATGGGGTGGGCCTTAGTCATGTGGTAGAAGGAGGAGGGAGACTTGGGGGAACAGGGAAGCTCCCTCCTCTAAATCTGGGTTCTCCTGTTAGATGCTATGACAGGAGGGGCTTGTGTGACCTTGGACCAGTGGGAGCTTGATGACATACAGGTCGGCTATGTGCTGGAATGCAAGGACCCCATCCCAAATGCCTTCCTGAGATCTCCATTTTGGTCTGCAGCTGAGAAGACCGCCATTCTGACTATTCTGGAGAGATTCCTCAGCCTTTAGACTGTGTAGTTCCAGTGCCATCTACTGAAAGAGGGAGGGGCCAGGTATTCCATTTACTTTGTGGTACCAAAGAAGGTTGGGTCCTGTACCTCAAGAGCATTAATGTTCACCTAAAGACCTTTCATTTTGTCATGGAGACACTGAGAGTTGCCTGTATCGCTGGACTTAGCCAAGGCATGCTTCCACCTTCCTATCTGTGAGAACTAGCAGTGTTTCCTGCATTTCTCTGTTCTCAGCTTGCACTTCCAGTTTGCCGCTCTACCTTTTGGCCTTTCCACAGCACAGAAGACATTCGCCAGAGTTATGGTGGCGACTGTTGTTGCCCTGCTGTTCAAAGGGATGTGTGTTCAGAGCCCTTTGGGTGTTGGCCCAAGTTGGGTGATAAACTACGACTAGAGCTTCCTGGAGCTTAGCCAGTCATTAAAGTACTTTGGAACACAGTTCATCACTGACTCAGGAAAAGGGTTTTCCTGCCCGACAAGAGGGCAGAGAAACTGCATTCTCAGCTAAAGGGTTTTTGAGAGCAGTAGCTTCCCTAGGACTTCCTCCATCTTCTAAGGTAAATGGCAGCAATGATCGAGATGATCCTCTGGGTGTGAGTGCACCTGCATCCGCTGCAGTGATCCCCTTTGTCCTGCTGGTCTCTGCCTCCACAAGACATCAGCATCAGGCTCCCTCTTCCCTTATTGGTGGTGGCAAGCCTGAAATGATGGGAGCAACCTGCTCATCTCCTAAAAGACCTTCCCCTGGATTTAGTAGCTTATGTTGACAATGGATTCCAGCCTATTCGGCTGGGGAGCTCATTGCCAAGAGCAGAATCCCCACTGTCACTAGAGCAAGCAGGAGGTGGCTTGATCCATCAGTCAGCTGGAGGCCAGGGCCATTTACTTGACTCTCCTGTGTATCTGGAATATTAGACTGAGACAAGGTAGTGTGAATCTTCTCGGACAACGCCATGGCGGTAGCCTGTATCAACCGGTGAGGGGACATGAAGAGTTTCGGAGTTTCTCTTGAAAACGACCCTCCTGCTTCCTTTGGTGGAGCAGAATTTCCTGGTCCTCTCAATGCAGCATATTGTGAAAGTGGACAGCGTGGAAGCAGACTATCTTAGTCGCCACTCCCCTTGATCTTATGGAGGAGGAATTGAGCCGACTGATGTTCCAGAGGATCCTTGACAGGTGAGGTCGCCCCAGATGAGTTTGATGGTGACCTATGCCAAGGTACATAGGTTCTTCAGGCGCCACAAAAAGGCAGGCTCCAAGGGCATGGTCACCCTGGTTCAACCTTGACCAAGGCGCATTCTGCTGAATGCAGGTGTTTCCTTCATGGCTTCTTGTGGGTGAGTACTTTGTCATGTGGAGTGCCATGCCATCAGGGTCTAGTAGTGCTGGTGGCACCAACTTAACTGAAGAAGCCGTGGTGTATGGGGGTCTCTTGAGGCAGGGGCCGATCCTGCTGGATGGTCCTGCTCCTCTCTCACTTATGGCCTGGCTCTTAAGAAGCAACACTTAGTGCATAAGGGCTATTCTGCTGCTGTGGTTTCCATGCTTCTGACCATGAAAAGAGGTTCTGTCTGTCTCACCTATGTGTGCATCTGGCATCTTTTTGAGAAATGTCATGAGCAGACAAGGAGGACTTGCCAGCTCTGCCTGCCTTACCCCAGGATGGATTTGACAAGGGCCCTTCCTCGGGAACTCCGCTCTTCTGGTAAATCGCTTCTATCTATGCCCTTCTCCTCTATTGCTAACTCCAGACTTCGCTCCTTTCACCTTGCTGCTCCTTATGCCTGGAACAAACTACCCGAGTCTGTATGTCAGGCGCCTTCTCTGGCCCTTTTCAAATCCAAGCTGAAAACTCACCTCTTTGCTGCCGCTTTCGGATCTTGACTTATCTGGTCTCTTTACCATTCTTGCTAGCTGTATCCCATGTCTACAGCTACTGTGTTGTCTGTCTTGACTAGATTGTAAGCTCTGATGAGCAAGGACCTTCTTTTACATGTGTCTATGCAGCGCTGCGTACATCTTGTAGCACTATACAAATGCTCAGTAGTAGCAGTAGTAGGGTTTGGGTGGTGGCCCCCTCTTTAGAGAGCTAGTGATGGGGTGCTCTCTGACCTCACACCTGTATGTGGTTTATTTCCTGTAGGAAGTTCAGCATTTTTGCCGCCCTCTGTGCTCTGTGGTTTCTTCATGGGTTCTCAGTTCGGTTCTTCAGGCCTTGATGGCTGAGTCGTTACAGCCTTGTGGAGAGCCACGCTCAAGGATTTGTCAATTAAGTTTGTCTTTTTAGTTGCGGTCTGCTTGGCGACGTATCTGAGTTGCAGGGCTGATTGTGCCACGATTCCTATCTGTCCTTTTCAAAATAGGCCATGTATTTATGGCCTCTTTCTTCCTTTTTGCCTTAAGTGGTGTCACCACATAGGGAAGGCAGCTTTGTGCCACCACTTTGTTGCCTGCGGCAGGCTATGTGTTTGGGCACACATGACCTACTGCTTCTGATACTCCTCTGACACAACTTACTGTTGGAGAGGGGTCAGAAGCGGCAGGCCATGTGTGCTGAAACACATGGCCTGCTACAGGCAACAAAGTGGCAGCACAAAGCCATAAAAACATAAGAAATGCCATACTGGGTCAGACCAAGGTCCATCAAGCCCAGTATCCTGTGTCCAACAGTGACCAAGTCAGGTCACAAGTACCTGGCAGGTTCCCAAAAAGATGCACAAGTTCCACAATGCTTGTCCTGAGGTAAGCGGTAGATTTCCTGGGTCCTCTTTAAGGGATGGTTTATGGACCTTTCCTCCAGGAACTTGTCCAAACCTTTTTTTTTAAAATCCAGTTATACTAATAGCTGTTACTACATCCTCCGATAACGAATTCCAGAGTTTGATTATACATTGAGTGATAAAATATTTCTCCGGGAACAAGCAGGAAGTCAGTCTTCACATATGGTGATGACATTGACGGAGCCCACGCAGCAACCTCTCCCCAGCTTCCAAAGAAAGCCTTTGGGAGAGTCGCCACACATGCATGGCTGTGTTCCCACCCAATGGTGCCATCTTGCCTCAAGTCTCCTTTTTTCTGAGGAGTCCTTCAGATGTCTGTATGAATGCCGGTGATTAAGTTTAAAACAATTCAGGAACACACTCAATTAGAACAAGTATAGAGCTCATAGTTTTCTAATTACCACAATGTAATATCATGAACTAAGAAAGGAGAAGGTCTCCATATTCAACGGGCTCGGTGCATGCCGTGACAACAAAAATCGTCACAAGCAAATCCATCAATTTTGCCCAGTTCACATCAACGACCTTGTCCTATAATTTCCCAATTCAACAAAATTCAGCAGTTCAGCAGAAGAAGAGAACCAAGCAAAGAATACACTTAGCTCGCAAACATTATGCTTATCCTGCAGTTTCTCCAAGCCTCAACGCCACACACCAAGCGCTCACAAGCGTTTCGCAAATAATCTTGCTTCCTCAGGAGGACATTCAATGTCTTGGGGCCGACCATGAGCCTTTGACTTGCCCGCTCTGCTTGCAGTTGACATGCAAGGGGCTCAAGAACCGAGAAAAGCAGCGGGAATCGTTTGGTTCCAAGACCTCAACACCATCCCTGGCATCAATCTCAGCTTTGATGCTCTCAAAGGCCCCATCTGAGGCATCAGCTCCAAAAGGGGAAAGGGCAACCTCCGAGCCTTGAGGTTGCCATTGCGGAGCATTGGACCAACAGCACTCCTTCGACAAGGAGCGCTCCCGGAAGGAATGGACTCCGTCCGAGTCAGTGTTGAAGGGTGATACCAGAGGGAAAACCACTGTTCATTGGCATTTGAGCCCTTGATGCAACTCCAAGGGCAAAGGCCACTAGTGGCCATCCAAGCTGTTCTAGCTGGAGGAGTTGCCTCCGGAGACCTCAGAGGTTCGGCGCTGGGCTCCTGAGGCTATAACTGACACTGGCGGCTGTGGAGCCCACCCTCTTGGCGTAGCGGGTGTTAGCTCTTGTGCACAGCCTTGCTGCCTTCATGGCACAACACACCTCCTGAGGACCGGGTAACTGGTTACTTTGTGCCAGTGATGGCCCCGCTAGCCAAGGTGCAGTCGATCCTCGAAACCTTTGCAGTTTTCTCCAGATCTTAAGACCGATCCCTATCCCAGTAGGTGCAGCCCATCTCCTCTGGTACCTCCGGTTCCAAACATTGAGAACCGAGGACCCCTTCCTGTCATCGAAGGAGCCATTGATCCTATTGGTACTTCAAGTTCCTCAGTGACATAGATTCTGACTGGAAGACAGGGGACGAGTCTCCAGAGACAGCGAGGCACTGGGATATGCCCTCAGATCCCTTCCCTCTTCTGGAGCATCGAAGGTCCCCTCCCAAGAACCTCTCCTTCCTGGAGTTTGTGAGGGACATGGGGAAGGCCTTGTCTTCCACCCTGGAGGCAGAAGAGAAGCCTCGAGCGAAGGAGCTTGAGATCCTTCAGTATCCCTCTCCACCAAAGGAGGCCATCACGATCCCTGTCCCTGCCCATTCTGGAGCAGCTCCTTCTGAGGATGTGGGAAACCCACTTAAGGTACCTATGATGAGCAAATGGCTCGATTCCATATATAGAGTCCGCAAGAGCCTGGGCTTTGAGAAAACACAATGGTGATGGAGTTAGCCATGCTCCACATCAAGAGCACTAAGATGCACTCCTCGGTGCCCCCGGGTCGGGAGACCCGCACCATGGATGACTTTGGCAGGAAGGGCTACCAGGGCTCAATGCTCGTGGCCCATATACAAGCATACCAGCTGTACATGAGCATGTACTTGAGAGGCCTGGCAGGAGAGCTTGCCAGGTTCTCAACTGGGCTTTCTCGTGACCATCTCAAGCACTTCCAGAGCCTGGTCAGTAAAACCAAGGAATGTTCCAAATTTGTGACACAGGCAGCCTATGACGGCTTTGAGTCCATGGCCAGAGTGGCTGCAGAGGGCATTGGTGCCCGTCATCTGGCATGGCTACAGTCCTCTGACCTGGAGCAATGGGTCCAGGACAAATTGGCTGATGTCCCATGCTGGGGAGAGAACCTCTTGGGCAAGCCCATGACCGAGAAGGGTACTGAGTGGGATACAGAACTCCTCACTATGACCAGGCTTTTCAGGAAGACTGCTGTCTCTTCTCAATGGAAGGCTTCTGGGAGAAAAAGTTGTCCTATCCCAAGAAGAAGGCTTACGATGCCTACCCCTTGCATCGCTCCTACCAGGCGCCCCCGCAGGAGCAACAGGCCAAGGTCAAAGAAAACAGCATAGGCATAAGACCCCAAAGCCCTGCCAGCTTCTAAGCTGCAGTCTGGGGTGAATTTTGACTCCCAGATCCTGGCCTTTCCTCCCCTTTCAGGCCAAGTTCCGCAATATATTGGGGGGGCGTCTCCAGGTCTTTGCCCATCGTTAGCTCAGCATCATCACCAGCACCTGGACATTGCAGATAATAAAGGAGGGTAACCTCCTGCACTTCGAGCAGACCCCACCCTCTCTGTTCTTTCCAGGGAGGGTCCTCTGGACTCTCACTATTGCAAACTTCTCCAATTGGATGTAGCAAACCTCTTGGAAGCCAGGGTGGTGGAACTGGTTCCGCCGTCTCAGGCAGGAAGTGGGTTCTATTTCCGATATTTCCTGGTCCCCAAAAAAATAGGTGGCTTCAGACCCATTCTAGATCTTCGCAATCTAAATTGCTTCCTTGCCAGAGAGAAGTTCAAGATGATATTCCTTGGAACGTTGCTGCCCTACCTCCAGCGGGGAGATTGGCTGTGCTCCTTGTATCTAAAAGATGCCTACAGTCACATCCTCATTCACTCTCTGCACTGACAATACCTCCGCTTCATCCTCAGCGGCAGGCACTATCAATACAGGGTTCTTCCCTTTGGACTTGCGTCTGCTCCCAGGGTTTTCACAAAGTGTCTAACGGTCATAGCCGCTTTTCTCAGTGTGCAGGGGTTTTTCGTCGTCCCATACCTGTATGACTGGTTGGTGAGAGGTGGTTCTCCGGACGAGGTTTGTCAGGCCTTGCAGTATACCATTAAGGTTTTGGAGCTGCTGAGCTTAGTAATCAACTATTCAAAGTCCTACCTGCAAACCCATTCAGTGCCTTGAGTTCATTGGGGATGCTTCGATGGTCAAGGCATATCTCCCAACAGACCGAGCGCACCGACTTGTCTCCCTGGAGCACCAGGTTCAATGCTGCTCGATGGTGTCTGCTTGCCAGATGCTTCACCTCCTGGGCCACATGGCTTTTACAGTCCATGTCACTCTGTTCTGCCTGCCTGAATATGTGGCTGATGCAGTGGACCCTCTGCACTCAGAGCCATCGGGCCGTCTTATCTGACTGGTTGCGCGTAACTCCACCGCTACTCGTTTGCCTCCCATGGTGGTGCATCTTCTAGCAGTGCTGCCCTTTCAAGTGCCCCCACACCAACAAGTTCTGATGTCTGTCTGATGCCTCCAAGCTCGGCTGGGGATCTCATCTTGACGGTCTCTGCACGCAATGCCTCTGGTCAGAGGGTGAGAGCTTCCACCAGATAAACTTCCTTGAAATCAGAGCCATTGCCAATGCCTTGTGGGCCTTTCAGATGCATCTGGCCAGCCAGGTCGTACTCATACAGACAGACAACCAAGTAGCGATGTTCTACATCAACAAACAAGGGGGCTTGGGCTTGTACCTCCTCTGAGAGACAGTCCGGCTCTGGAGGTTTGCTGTGAAGTACCATATGCATCTCCAGGCAGTGTATCTCCCGGGAGAGGATAGCGCTTTAGCGGACAAACTCAGCAGAGTCCTGCAACTGCATGAGTGGGCTCTCATCCTCCAGGTGGTCTACCAGATCTTTTTGATGTGGGCAACTCCCCACCATGGACCTTTTTGCATCTCCTCTCATTCTCCAGCTACTGCTGTTTTGCTTCAGGATGTCCTGTCCCAATCGGATGGCATTTGATGCCAACCTCCTGGATTGGAGCGAGGACCTCCTCTATGCTTACCCACAGACTTCCCTGGTGGCCAAGACCCTCTTCAAGATCACAGCAGACAAGGCCTCCTTAATACTCATTGCCCCCGGTGGGCCCGGCAACCATGGGTACCCATTGTTACAGCTGTCTCCGGCACTGCCCCTTCACCTGGGCTGTGCCCCGTAACTACTCTCGCAGGAGGAGTGCACCCTCCTGCATCCCAACCTCTGTTTCCGATCACTCATGGCTTGGCTGCTGAATGGGTAGCTCTGGTGGAGTTCCATCTGTTCATGGATGTCAAGAACATTCTCTTGGCGTCTCGTAAGGACTGCACCAGGAAAGTGTATGCCTTCAAATGGCAAAGATTTTCAGTCTGTTGTACATAACGGGCCATCAACCCCTTCACTTGCTCGGTGGAGACTGTTGACTGACTTGCTTCACCTTTTCAACTTTGGACTGAATTCAGTTCTGTCAGGCTGCACCTGAGTGCTCTTGCAGCATATCATTGATGTTGATGGCCAGCCCCTTTCTGCTCAATCACTCACAGGATGCTTTATGCAGGGCCTTCTACTTTCTCGTCCCCTCTATTTGGCCACCACGGTGGCATGGGATCTCAGTGTCGTCCTGGGATAGCTGCTCTCAGCACCCTTTGAGCCACTGGCCACCTGTCTACTCAAATTCCATGGCTGGGAAGTCATCTTTTTGGTGGCGCTTATTTCAGCGCATAGAATCAGTGAGCTGCAGGCGCTAGTCATGCCTTATATATCAGGTTCTACAAAAATAATGTGGTGCCACCTCAACCAGTTCATGGTATTGCTCATTTTTTTCCCATGGCCTCACACCTCAAAGGCAGCGGCCTCTCTTCATACTCTGGACTGTAAAAGAGCTTGCCTTTTATCTTGAACTGACAAAGTCCCATTGCCGTTCCACTCAGCTCTTTGTTTCTTAAGATCCCAACAGACTGGGGGTAGCCATCTGTAAGCGCACCATCTGTGTGGCTGACTGCATCTTTTTTG
The DNA here is from genome assembly GCA_033557465.1 of Ichthyophis bannanicus. NCBI lineage: Eukaryota > Metazoa > Chordata > Amphibia > Gymnophiona > Ichthyophiidae > Ichthyophis > Ichthyophis bannanicus. The sequence continues at coordinate 249,211,230 of CM066039.1, read as the reverse complement.
CTTATGCCCAGGCTGGGCTTACCTTAGAGTGTCATGTAACTGTGCATAATGTTCATGCGATGGCAGCTTCAGTGGCGCACTTGCACTCTATCTCCACAGTGGAGATGTGTAGGGATTCTACGTGGTCGTATGTCTACACCTTTGCAGCCCATAATGCCTGGATCAGGATTCCTGGTATGACAGCACCTTTGGCCAAACCCGTACTCCAGCACCTCTTTGGGAATTAATGCAGCTCCTTCCCTCCAGCCCTTCTGTCTGTCCAGGCTACCAGAGAGTCTACCATTGGTTGATGCCTGAGGCTAGCGTTTACTCTCAAAACCTCAGCGTTTCTCACTGTTTTCTCAGTTCACTTTTTCTGGTTGCCCCATTGGGCTGTCTACAGGGTGTTTTTCGGTAGCCTGTAGCTAGGGTGTCCCATATATGAGGACTGACTTCTGCTTGGTCCCGGAGAGCATAGTTACTAACCATAGCAAGTGATCTCCAGGAACAAACAGGAATATAGTCTTAACATATGGCTGACATTGGGTACCGACTGAGCCTGTGCGGGAAGCTCCCCAGCTACCAATAGGAAAGCCTTTGGGAGCAATCCACTGCGCCTGCGCTGCTGCCTTCCTGCTCTCCCAACTCCCTTTCCTCGGTTCTTCTTTTTCCACGGAGCAAATGGGTCACTACCCTATCACCGCAGAAAAGACTTTCTAAAACCTTTTTCCTAACCGCTCTGCTTAACTGCACTAGTATCATTCAATACTACTCCCTTCATCCTTTTACTTTTTTTTTTTTTGTTTTCCCCCTCAGGGCCTCATGCCCCTTGGATCTTGCCCACCATCTTAAGATGGAGAAACCTCCAGCAGTTTCAAAAAAATTCACCAAATGCTCCAGCACCATCTCGGTTACCGATAAAGATGAATGGTGCTTGAAGTGTCTTTGTCCTGACCATATTCCCCAAGACTGTTCCCTCTGCAAGCAGATGATGAAGAGGGGTCAAAATGTTTGGGGAACTCTTCACTCGTTGTCATTAGCCTCTACTTCGTTCTGCTCTCCTTGTTCATAGCATTTCAAGGAATCAAGGCACTAAGGAAAAGAGACTAAGAAAATCATGTCTCCAAAAGATAAATCAAAAACCCGAGACTCCTCGAAGAAACTGAAGGAACCGAGAGAAAGGTCCAAAGACACCTCAGGAAAGATACCATTTGACTCACTAGGAATCAGCCAGGACTTCCTCTGATTCTGGTCATAGGTCCAGACATCCGCGATGGGAGGACTTGTCCCCAAAGCTTCGATGAGGATTCGGGAAGCATCTGAGGCCTCGGCCTCCAGAGAGCCCCCGATGCCTTGCTCTGGTACAGTGGCTCCCAGCCCCATTCTTTCAGTGGACTAGACGCAGGCTACTTCCCTGGATCAGCATATGCTGTCTTTGGAAAGGACCATAGCAGCTCTTCTGGTGGCTTCGGTACCATTAGCACCAACAGGCTCAGGAATGCAGCCGGGATCATTGACCTCAATGACTCCATCCACTCCAGTGCAATAGCTGGTATCAGTCTTGCCTTCAATATTGATGCAACATGCACAGAGTACCAAGGTATCAGTATCGACCATGGAACCTCCCTGGTCTACACAGCGATTATCGGAGAGTATCGAAGAGCATCACCGCCGCTCATGTCAGAGTCAACATCGGTGATACTCCCCAACATCGGATTCGGAAACCGATTCCAATCACCGATCCCTCAACTCCGATGACCTCCAGGACATTGTCTCAGAGCCCTTGCCATCGTCCATTAGCACTTGCTGTGAGTCCCCTCCGACTTTCAGGAGTACATCTTCTACAAGACATGGCTGCTGGCCTTTCCATCGGGGCAGCGTCTGAACCAGAACCGAGAGCGGAGGAACTGGAGATCTTCCAGTACCCCACAGCCCTGAAAGGCCGCAATCCTCCCAGTACACTAGATCCTACATAATCTGATGCTAAGGATGTTGGAAACCACCCTCACAGTTTCTTCCATAAGTTGCCGATTAGACACCGTGTATAGAGTGCCTGAATGCCCTGGCTTCCAAAAACACAACTCCCACACAATTCTATGGTAGTGGAATCGATGATACGCCATATAAAAAGTGGGAAAAATTATGCATCCATTCCTCCAGGCAGGGAATCGAGGAATCTTGATTCCTTTGCCTGTCGCTCCTTCCAAGCATTGATTCTATCCAGTAAGATAAATTTGTACATCTTCTACATGGGAATGTTTTTAAAGGAGCTTAATAAAGACTGGGAGGGATTTCTCCCTTTTTTCAAGAGGAGAAGTGTCCAGCTTTCCAGGATGTTCTGGCTCACAGCCAGAATGTTTCAAAATTTGTGAATAGAGCTGCTTTTGACGCCTTTGAGTCATCAAGCAGGGTTTCCTCTATTGCCATCGGGGCAAGGCGTCTGGCTTGGCTCCAAGCTTCTGACTTGGAACAGTGGGTCCAAGACAAATTGGGCAGCATACTCTGCACTGGTGAAAACCTGTTTGAGAAGAACTGGCGTGAGAAAGCGGGAGAGCTAAAGACAGATGATACAACACTCAAAAGGCTCTCCAGAAAAACTTCTGATCCTTCTAAAAAGAAGGTACCTAATAAGCCTTTTTTACCCCAAAAAGAGGAGATTATATTCTTCATATTTCCAGCCAGCCTACCAGGCTCCACAAAAGCAACAGGGCCCTAAACAGACTAAAAAGCTCAGGCTAGCCAAGCCACAACCAGCCACTCAGCCAGCTCCTGCCACATCCAGTTTTTGACTCCTACATAGGGAACACGGCCAGCCTTCTCCTTCACATACCAGAGCCCACCACCATCCCAGGAAGAATCTCTCATTTTGCTCAGCAGTGGCATTCCATCACCACGGAGCAGTGGACTCTCAACATAATCCAGAGAGATTACTAACTAAATTTCCGAGAGCTTCCTCTTCCCCTTTTCAAGGAAGAGCTTCAATGCAAACCTCCCCTGGATACACTGCTCAAGCAAGAGACAAACATTCTCCTTTCCCAAGCAGCCGTAGAACCAGTTCCAACAAACCAGCGGTTCAAAGGCTTCTACTCCTCCTACTTGCCCATTTCAAAGAAGTCAGGAGGCCACAGACCCATTCTCGATCTCGGAGAGCTGAACAAATTCTTCGTCAAGGAGAAATTCAAAATGATCTCTCCGGGAACCCCTCTTACCCTACCTACAGGAACAAGACTGGCTTTATTCCCTAGACCAAACCACAGACAGTATCTTCGCTTCACCTGTCAGGGCACCCATTACCAATACAGGGTCCTTCCTTTCAGTCTGGCATCCGCATCAAGGGTCTTCACAAAGTGCATGGCTGTCGTAGCAGCAAAGTCTTCGTCTTCCCTTACTTAGATGACTGGCTCAAAAAGGCAGACTCTCCTGGAGAACTCTGCTCATCTCGACAAAAAACTCTTGCACTTCTGCAGTACCTGGGCTTTGTGATAAATTTCCCAAAGTCCCAACTCACTCCAACACAAAGGTTGGAATTCATAGGAGCCATTCTGGACACAGCACAGTCCAGAGCCTTTCTCCCTCTGGATTGCATGAACAGGTTAGTGCAATTAGCCACCAACATTTGCCAACAACAGGCAGTTACAGCTCAATGCTTTCTATCCCTTCTGGGACACATGGCCTTCACAGTACACCTGGTCCCTTATGCGAGACTTCACGTGTCATTCGCAATGGACCCTTTCAACCCAGTGGACCCAGTCCACAGGGGGCCTTCAGGATGTCATCCAGATTACACCTCCTATGGTGCTGCACCCCAGCAAACCTTCTCTTAGGGTCACCTTTTTGGACACTGCTTCCTCAGTATACACTGACGACATATGCCTCCAAGCAGGGTTGGGGAGCACATCTGGATTCCGTATCCACACAGGGCCTGTGGACAACCCAGGAATCCATACAGCAGATAGATCTTCTCGAGCTTCGGGCAGTCACGAATGCCCTCAAGTCCTTCCAGCACCACCTCTCAAACAGTCAGATCCTAGTCGGGACACACAATCAGGTGGCTATGTTTTATATAAACAGGCAGGGAGGGACAGGCTCCCTACCTCTGTCAAGAAGCCTGCAAGCTCTGGGAGTTCGCCATCCTCCACCACATGCATCTCCGTGCAGTGTACATTCCAGGAGAATCCAATCTCCTAGCAGACAAGCTGAGTCAGATCCTGCAACCCCACAAATGGTCTTTAAACCCAACAGCAGTAGCAAAACTGTTCCACATGTGGGGAACACCAGTGATAGCTCTCTTTGCCACTCTACAGAACACTCAACTTCCTCAGTTCTGCTCCAGACTCAGCCTGGCGTCAGATGCCTTTATGATCCATGGGGTCAGGGACTCCTCTATGAGTTTCCACCCATTCCCCTCATCTCAAAGATCCTCCTCAAACTACAAGAAGACAAGGGCTGTATGATTCTCATAGCCCTACACTGGCCACGTCAACCCTAGTTTTCCCCTTCTACTTCATCTGACTGAAACAGCACCAATCCCACTAGGTTCCAGGCTGGGTCTCCTATCTCAAAACAATGGAGCTCTTCTCCATCCCAATCTGCAGTCCTTTTGACTGACTGCATGGCTGCTGAAAGCATAATCTTCCAGGACTTGCCATTGTCTACTGCTGTGAAACATATATTTCTATCCTCCAGAAAGCTCTCCACCAGAAAGACCTATTCTTTCAAATGGCGTAGATATGCTTCATGGTGCTTTCAGAATGGTCACGAACCATTTGAAGCATCAGTACCTACGCTTCTCCAGTATCTCTTGCATTTATCTTCTCTGGGTCTTAAGACAAACTCCATGCGAGTGCACCTTAGTGCTATTTCAGCTTTCCATAAGCCTGTGGAAGGTAGCCCATTTCCACAGCTCCTCTGGTAGGACATTTTATGAGGGAGCTTCTCCTCACTAAACCACCCATCCAGCTACCCCCAGTGGCATGGGATCTCAATGTGGTACTAACTCAACTTCTCAAACCACTGTTTGAGCCCTTAGCAACCACACAGCTCCGATACTTAACCTGGAAGGTATATTTCTCATCACCCTGACATCGGCCAGGCGCATTAGTGAGCTTCAGGCCTTAGTAGCTCATGCTCCGTATACACATTTTCATCATGACAAGGTTGTCCTTCAGACACACCCCCACTTTCTTCCGACAGTAGTATCACCTTTCCATCTCAATCAGTCAGTAGTCCTGACGGTCTTTTTCCCAAGACCTCACACTTCTTGTGCAGAAACCATGGTACATACACTTGACTGTAAGAGGGCTCTAGCCTTATATCTCCAAAGGACTGAGGACAGTAGGAAGTCCTCCCAGATCTTTGTCTCCTTTGATCCTTCTCACCTGGGCCTTCCAGTGACCAAACGTACACTATCCAAATGGATAGCAGACTGTATTTCTTTCTCATATGACCAAGCAGGTTTTTCCCTCATGGGACACGTAACTGCACTTAATGTCCGAGCATTGGCAACCTTTGTAGCTAACCTCCGGTCAGTAGCCATTGACGAGTTTTGCCGAACTTCTACATGGTCCTCTATCCATACCTTTGCAGCCCATTACTTCTTGGACAAGGACTCCCGCCAGGATGCAGCGTTTGGCCAGGCGGTCCTTCAGCATCTCTTTGGAACGTAAAAACAACTCCTACCCCTTGCCCACTTCTTGCTAGAGCTCCTTGGCAGGGAGTCTAGGTTCAAATGACCTTGTCTGACTTTCTGACCCGGTTTCAACTCTTCAGAGATCTGGGAGCTAGGGAGTCCCATATGTGAATACTATATTCCTGCTTGTTCCTGGAGATAGTGTAGTTACTCACCTGTAACAGGTGATCACCGGGAACAGCAGGAATCAATTCTCATAATCCTCCCTCCTCCTGTTGGAGTTGTAGGGTTCTCTCTGTTTTGTTTTTTTTCCACTCCTTTTCTTCAGCTACAAACTCAACTGAGGAGAGGGAGTTGGGAGAGTGGGAAGGCAGCAGTGTAGGTGCAGTGGATCCTATTGGTAGCTGGGGAGCTTCCCGCGCGGGCTCCATCGGTACCCGATGTCACCCATATGTAAAGACTAAATTCCTGCTGTTCCCGGAGATCACCTGTTACAGGTGAGTAATTACGTTTTCTCCGGGAACAGCCAGAATAGGTCCTCACGACCCTCCCTCCTTCTCGTGGCGTTGTTAGCTTAATGGAGCCCAAAAAGAAATGTTATACTGAGGTAAGATGGCTCCTTCGGGCCGGAAGACCAGCATGCATGTGTGGAGTACACTCCAAAAGCTTCTTTTGGAATCTGGGGGGTGTTCCCGCGTGGACTCCATCAGTGTCGTCACCTGTATGTGGAGGACCAATTCCTACTGTTCCCAGAGAACACCTGCCACAGGTGAGTAACTGCTTTCTCTGGGAGCAAACAGGAAGTCAGTCCTCACATATGGGTAACGTCGGCACCAGTTGAGCCCATGTGGTAACTTCTCCCCAGCTTTCAAAGAAAGCCTTTGGGAGCTCCACCACACCTGCATGTCTGCCTTCCCACCCAAGAGTGCCATCTTGCCTCAGTCTTCTTTTCTCTGGGAACAAGCAGGAAGTCAGTCCTCGCATATGGGTGATGTCGGCGCCGACGGAGCCTGAAGGAACTGTCGAACGAGCTTGGTGGATTCTCGGCAGGCCTCGAGGGGAAACCCCTTCAGAGGTTCAAGACCCTAACCTTGACAGTAAAGGAATGCTCGAAGATTTTGTCTCGGGCAGCCTTCGTTGGATTTGAATCATCGTCCAGGATGGCCGCCACAGGCATCGGGGCTTGACACCAGACATGGCTGCAGCCATCCACCTGGAACAGTGGGTGCAGGACAAACTGATAGATGTCCCCTGCATATGTGAAAACCTATTCGGAAAACACATGGTAGATAAGGCAGCAGAGATAGAGACTGAGTATGTGATGAGAACCAGACTCTCAAAAAAGACCTCTGTGCACCCCCGGAAGAAAGCCCTGGGGAAACAACCCTTCTTCCCGAGGAAGAAATGAGGCTTAAATGATACTCCACACTTCCAGGCCGCCTCGACCCCTCAACAGGGCCAGCAGCAAAAAGGACAGGGACATGGTCCCAGGAAGCAAAAAGCCCCAAAGTCCCAGGCACCGGTCCAGCCTGGGGGGAGCTTTTGACTGCCTTGGTGTGACCCCCCTACCCCCAGGAGGTCCTCTGCTGCCCACTGGGGGGGGGGGGGTACTTAGCCATGTTTGCCCACAAATGGACAGCCATCACCACCGACACCTGTGTGCTACAGGTGGTCAAGGAGGGCTACCTCCTCCACCTATATCGGGCATCAACCACATACTTCCCAGAGGAGCCCACCAGGCTTCTCCTTCACCAGACCCTGCTCCTAATCAACGACAAAGCAGTCGAGACAGTGCCAAAACATCTCTGGGGCAGAGGCTTCTATTCCAGATACTTCCTCATCCCCAAGAGGGTGGGGGACCTCAGGCCCATCCTGGACCTGCAAGAGCTCAACAGGTTTCTGGTAAGGGAGAAGTTAAAGATGTTCTTCCTTGGGACACTGCTGCCATTCCTCCAGCAGGGAGATTGGTTATGCTCCTTAGATCTAAAGGATGCCTACACTCACATCTTAATCCATCCCAGCCACAGAAAGTACCTCCGGTTTGGGGTGGGAGGACAGCACTATCAATACAGGGTGCTGCCCTTCGGTCTGGCCTCATCGCCAAGGGTCTTTACATAATGCCTTGCAGTGGTCGCAGCCCACCTCCGTCTCCAAGGGGCCTTCATCTTCCCTTATATGGACGACTGGCTCATAAAAGGACACAGTTGCAGAGGTGCAGTGTGCCACTGGGCACCATCAACACCCTGCAGCGCCCAGTGCCTAGAGTTCATAGGGATGCAACTTGATATCCTCCAGGCAAAAGCCTTGCTCCCCCAGGAGAGGTCAGAATTCCTCATGGAGCTAGTCGCAGAGATACACTGATGCCAGATGCTACCTGCCCAGCTTCTACTCTGCTTTTTGGGATACATGGCCTCCACGGTTCACGTGACCCCCATATGCCCTCTTGCACATAAAGGCAGCCCAGTGGTGCCTTCGCTCTCAGTAGACTTAAGCCACAGGCAGACTCAGGGACAGAGTGAATGTGACCCATCAGTTGATGTACTCCCTTGGATGGTAGCAGAATCCATACCGCCTTCAGGTCGGGATGCCCTTCCAGGCACCCAGTCCCCAGAAGGTCCTCACCATGAACACCTCCCTAATGGGCTGGGGAGCATATTGCAAGAGCCTCCAGATGCAAGGCTGCTGGTCCCAGGAGGAATCCTGGCTGCAAATCTACCTTCTGGAACCCTGAGTGATATACCTAGCTCTCCGAGCTTTCCGCCACCAACTTCAACAACGCTCGGTGCTGATCCAGACCGACAATCAGGTCTCAATGTTCTACATGAACAAACAGGGGGGTACGAGGTCGTACCCCCTCTGCCAGGAGGCAGTAGCCCTCTGCTCCTACACTGCAGGCAGAGGGATGCTCCTAAGGACGGTGTACCTCCCGGGCCAGGACAATGCCCTGGCGGACAAACTGTGCAGGGTCCTCCAGCTATGTGAGTGGCGCCTGGATCCAGCGGTAGCCTCATAGCTGTTCCAATGCTGGGGCGTCCCTATAATGAACTTATTCATCAGCTCGGACAATACACTGTTGTTACAATTCTACTCGTGCCAGCCGCACCCGTGCCGCATGGCAGTGGATGCGTCCCTCATCCCGTGGACGGAAGGTCTCACGTATGCCTTCCCACGACACCACTGGTAGCCAAGATATTATTCAAAGTCCAGCGTGACAGAGCATTGCTAGTGCTGATAGCCCCTTGATGGTGCAGACTGCCCTGGTTTCCACTACTCCCTATCAGCAGCATCGCCGAACCTCAGGGCTACTCTCATAGGAACAGGGCTCTCTCCTGCACCCCAGTCTGGGGTCCCTTTCACTCACGGCTTGGCTGCTGAAAGGGTAGCGTTGGCTCCCTTCAATTTCCCATGGGATGTGGAAGAGATTCTTCTGGCCTCTTAAGGCCTCTACTAGAAGAGCAAATGCGTTCAAGTGGTGCCAATTCTTGGTGTGGTGTGTGTAAAGATGGGTGAACCTGTTTTCTTGCTCTGCATGGTGGTTCTTCAGTACCTGCTTCACCCTATCACAGGTGGGACTGAAGTCCATTTTGGTCAGAGTATATCTGAGTGCCATTGCAGCGCATTACCTTTCTGTTGAGGGAAAACCCCTCTCTGCTCAACCCCTTGTATTCCGATTCCTGCATAACCTCATGTTATCCAACCCCCTGTCCACCCTCCAGCAGTGGAGTGGGATCTCAGTGTGGTGCTCTCTGTTCACTAAGCCTCTGTTCAAGCCTCTGGCGGCTACCTGCCACCTCCGTCACCTTCCTGGTAGCACTCACATCAGCTTGCAGAGTCAGCGAGCTGCAGGCTCTGATGGCAGAGCCCTCCTACACGTGGTTCTACAAGAACAGGGTGGTGCTCCGCGCCCACTCCAAGTTACTGCCGAAGGTCAAAGGACACTTCCTATGTCCTGGCTCTCAGTGCACCTGCGATCTTCATTACAATAGAGCTGCCGAAGTGAAGGGAACAACACTCTTCACTTTGGTGGCTGTGAGGTGCTGTGCTGAACCTGCTGGGAGCCTCTAAAGCCTGCTGCGGGGCTCTTCGGGGAGGGGGGGCGTGGGCTTGAAATGGGCTGTGGAGGGGTCTAAAATTGGAATTGGGCTGGAGGGGCTATAATTGGAAATGGGCTGAATGGGGGGGAGGCTAGGATTGGAAATGGGCTGGGGGAGCTAGGATTGGAAATGGGCTGAGTGGGAGGGGATGGCTAGGACTGCAAATGAGCTGATGGGGAGGACTAGGACAGCAAATGGGCTTTTGGGAGGGGGGTAGGATTGGAAATGGACTGATGTAGTATTGGAGTAGGATTGGAAATGTTCGATGGGGGGGCTACTTTTAGAAATGGCTGATAAGGGCAGCTTGTACTGGAAATGAGCTGATGGGGGGGGGGGGGGTTCGGACTGGAAAAGAGCTGATGGGGTGGAGCTTGGACTGGAAATGGGCTGATGCTCCCCCACACTCGGCCCAATTTCCAGTCCAAGCCCCCCCAACAGCTCACTGGAATAGGATTGGAATTGGTTTATGGAGGGGGGGCTAGTATTGGAAATGGCTGATGGGGGGGCCTAGGATTTCAAATGAGATGATGGGGGAGCTTGGACTGGAAATGGGCTGATGCGGGGGGGGGGGGGAGAGAATGCAATTAGAAGAGCGGATGCTGAGCAGGGCTGGAACTAGAAGGGAGCTGATTTTGGGGGAGGACTAGAAGGGGATGGGGCTGGTGGAATGAGGATGGAGGGGGAAAAGATATTTTGTGTGGGAGGGAAGAAAAATCTACAAATTGCTGGGTACTGGCAGAGTAAGTGGGGATTGAGAATGGCAGGGTGAAATTTGAGTGGGTGATTAAGGAATAAAAAAGAAATTGGGGAAAGAGCAAAAGGGGAAAGATCAGTATGTTAAAGCAGATGTAGAAGACAGAATGGAAAAAAATCTAAAAGAGAGAAGAAAGGACAAATGGACAGCAGACAATGGAGAATTAGCAGAAGACAGAAGAGACCAGAAGAAAGTGACTGGAGCAATTGCAGTTGAAAAATAAAATGCCCAAACAACAAAAGGTAGAAAAATACTTTTTTATTTTGAATTTATTAACTGGAATATGTCAGCTCTGGGAAATGTGTATCACTAACGTCTTTGCATTTTTTTAAAGAAAAAAAAAAGGAAATTAATTTATAGTGTTGTACATTCCAAGTTTGGTTTTAGGGGGTTCCCAATTTAATTATTGTCTTCCGATTTCTAAATTGTGATTCCTTGTTCTTTGTTTGGTGACCGTCTATGATCTCCAGGAACAAGCAGAAATGTAGTCATCACATATGGGTGTCGTCGGTACCCGACGGAGCCTGCGCAGGAACTCTCCCCAGCGTCCAATTAGAAAGCTTTTGGGAGCATCGCACAGCGCCTGCGTGCTGCCTTCCCGCCTTTCCCAACTGCCTCTCTCCAGTTCTTCGTTTTCCGCGGAGCCAGCAGGTCATGTTCCTGTCACCGCAGAAAATTTTCCTCCTTGTTTGTGGTCGCATCTGCCTTCCTGGACGCTTTACCGGTACTGCTGGTTTTTCTTTATTCTTTCTTTCTTTTCTTTAAAAAAAAAAAATCTTTATTCTTTTTTCTTTTCTTTAAAAAAAAAAAAAAAAAAAAAAATTCTTAGTACGTTCCCATTTTTTCCAGGTGCACGCACCATTTTGGGCCTTAGGCCCAAGATTTTTTCCATAATGGAAAAACCCTCCTCGGGTTTTAAAAAGTGCACAAAGTGTGGCGGTACCATCTCTGTCACACCGACACCCATGAGTGGTGTCTGAAATATTTAGGTCCTGACTATTCCATCTCGGAGTGTATGGCCTGTGCCATGATGTCCAAGGGGAGGTCAACAGAACCGAGCCGCCAAGCTCAATACCCTGTTTCCCTCTGATGCAGCTTCGGTGCCATCGACGTCTTCCAGGGCTTCGTCTTCCTCCCGTGGATCTCAGGTAACTAAACATAAGTCTAGCCGGTCCTCAAGGGGTAGATCTCCTTCTAAGCATCGAGATGCCTCTGGCGTTGCCCTTGAGGATTTTGCACAGGCAAAATTGCCCCGGCGGGAGGCTTTGGCTTCCAAAGCATTATCGGGGCTCCAGGATGTTCTTGAGGCCTCGACCTCAGCAGAACTACTGGTGCCATGCTCTGGGGTACCAGCGGTCTTTTCAGGTACCGACATCCAGGCATCGGCAGCGTCGATAGACCAGAGAGTCCTGGCTATTGAGCGCAGTCTGGCGGCTCTCCTTGCGGCATCGACGCCCTCGAAACCGCGTCAGACTTTTCAACCGGTACCGACTCCGGTACCGGTACCGATAGCATCGGTGTCTGCATTGCCGGCACTCAGTCATCCGATGCCTTCCGGTGCCGATACTCCGGTACCGATTACTCCCGGTACCGCCTTCAGTCGGTACGGGTATCGGGCTCTTCAAGAGCATCCTGACAGAAGGGTACTTCGAGTCCTCAGAGGAATCTGAGGATTCTGACAGTTCTGTCGATGCGGGAATACTTCTCCCAGAGGAGCCTTCCTCCCCTAAACGTAGGATGTCTCCTCCAGAAGACATTTCCTTTCAGGATTTCATCAGGGAGGTTGCTTGAGGTCTGTCCATTACTGTGGCACCTGAAACAGAGCCCAGAGCAAAGGAGTTGGAAATTTTACAATATCCTAAAACTCCTAAGGAGGCAGCTACCTTGCCCATCCATGAAATCTTGCATGATCTCCTGTTAAGAATGTGGGAAACACCTCTTACCACCTCTCCTCATTCTCGTAGACTGGATACTCTGTATCGAGTCCCTCCTTGTCCTGGTTTCCAGAAAACTCAGCTTCCTCACCACTCTATTGTAGTGGAATCAACTATGAGAAGGATCAAGAGTGCAAAGAGGCATGCCTCTAATCCTCCAGGACGTGAGTGCAAAACTTTGGATGCTTTTGGACGTCGTGTCTTCCAAGCTTCCATGCTTTCTGCCAGGATCAGTTCCTATAGTCTATATATGGGAATGTTCCTGAAGGAAGTCACAGGTGATTTAGAGGCTTTGAGTCCTCTTCTTCCGGAGGATAGAAGACAGGATTTTCTCACATTGGTCAAACATGCCCAAGATGTTTCTAAATTTGTCAACTGTGCAGCTTTTGACTGTTTTGAGTGCATAAGCAGAACCTCTGCCATTGCCATAGGTGCACGTAGAATTGCTTGGCTCCAGGCATCTGATCTGGAGCTCTGGGTACAAGATAAACTGGGAAATATTCCTTGTACTGGTGAGAAGCTGTTTGGTAAAGATTGGCAGGAAAAGGCCAATGAGTTGGATGCTGACAACGCCACCTTGGATAGATTGTTCAAGTCCACAGCTGATCCTGCAAGAAAGAAATCTTTTAAGAAACCATTCTTTTCTAAAAAGAAAAAGTATTATCCTACTTATTCTCAGCAGGGACGTTCTGCAGGTCAGCTTGTCAGGAAAGGTCAGCAACCACCCAAACAAAGAAAAGCAAAGACTGCTAAGCCTCAGCCGTCCCAGCAGTCTCAGCCTCCACAAGGCCTTTGACTTTCAGCTAGAGAATTTAGCCTTCCTGGCTCTCATTGGACCAGAGCCTTCCACCATTCCAGGAAGGTTGTGTCACTTTGCCCCCAGATGGGGGCAAATAACAGCAGTACATTGGACACTCTCCATCATAAAAGAGGGGTACAAGCTTCATTTTTCAAGCATGCCCCCTCCCACAATGATAAGGCAGTTCAATTCTCCGACCTCTCTCATCAACCTGTTAGGTCAGGAGGTCACTATGCTTCTTGCCCAAGGGGCAATAGAAGAAGTACCCATCCATCAACAGGGTACAGGGTTTTACTCCCCTTATTTCCTTATCCCAAAGAAAACAGGGGGATACAGACCTATCTTGGACCTCAGAGAATTGAACAAATTCCTTGTCAAGGGAGACATTCAAGATGATTTCTCTAGGAACTCTGCTGCCATACCTTCAGAGTTAGGATTGGAAATGTTCTCTAGATCTCAAGGATGCATACACCCATGTTCTCATCCATCCAACTCACAGAAGGTTCCTTCGGTTCCTTTTTCAAGGACAGCACTACCAATACAGGGTGCTTCCTTTCGGCTTGGCCTCAGCACCAAGGGTGTTTATGAAATGCATGGCTGTGGTAGCAGCATTTCTCCGCACTCTAGGGATATTCGGCTTCCCCTACTTAGACGATTGGCTCATTCGAACCCCAACAGAGTCAGAGGCCAGGACTTCTCTATCCTGCACGATGCATATCCTTCAGTATTTGGGTCTGGTAATAAACATCCCAAAATCCAGTCTAACTCCCACTCAAGTCTCTAGAGTTCATAGGAGCTTTGCTGGATACCAGAAGGGCAAGGGCCTATCTCCCTCAGGCCCGTTGCCTTCGCATGGTGCAGTTAGCTTCTCAAGCAGTGCTAAAGTCTCATCTCACTGCCCGAGAAATGCTACAACTACTAGGCCACATGGCATCTACCATGCATGTGGTTCCCTATGCTCGCCTCCATATGAGGGCAGCCCAGTGAACTTTATCCACTCAGTGGACCCAGGCATCAGGGTGCCTGTCAGACAAAATAGCAAACACAAGTCTGCTTCTTTTGTCCCTCCGGTGGTGGAGGTCCACTCAAAACCTGTTGCTGGGGTCCCCTTTCCAACAACCCTTACCCCAGGCAACTCTCACAACAGATGCTTCTCCGATGGGTTGGGGAGCTCATCTACAAGACCCCTTCACCCAAGGCACCGGCTCCCCCCAGGAGACTCATCTACACATCAATCTCCTGGAGCTCAGAGCAATCTTCCTTGCTCTTCACGTGTTCCACACCCTGCTCAGCTACAAGACAGTCCTCATTCATACGGACAATCAAGTAGCCATGTTCTACGTGAACAAGCAGGGAGGAACAGGCTCTCTGTGGCTTTGCAACGAAGCTTTGCGACTATGGGCCCTCGCCAGAGAACATCAGATTCATCTCCTGGCAGTGTATCTTCCAGGCATACAAAACTCTTGGGCAGACAGACTCAGTTGAGTTCTGCTTCCACACGAATGGTCTCTACATGCAGACCAAGTGGCCAAGATTTTTCAAATTTGGGGAACCCCGGACATAGACCTCTTTGCAAGTCCGTTGAATGCCAGACTTCCCCGGTTCTGTTCCAGAATTCCGGCTCAGGGTTCTCAGGCCAGGGATGCCTTCCTCCTTTACTGGGGTCAAGACTTCCTGTATGCCTTTCCACCCATTCCCCTGATTCCCAAAACCCTGTTCAAGCTTCAGAGAGACAGAGGCCGTTTGATTCTCATAGCTCCACACTGGCCACGGCAGGTGTGGTGCCCTCTGCTTCTACATCTCTCTCAAGCTCCCTCCCTGGAGTTAGGGTCTGCTCCAGATCTCCTATCTCAGGAGGACGGAATGTTATGGCATCCCAATCCCCAGTCTCTGCATCTCAGGGCTTGGTTGCTGAAGGCCTAGATCTCCATGATCTTAACCTCCTTCAGCAAATAAAGGATATCCTTTATGCTTCCAGGAAGCCTTCCACAAGACGCTCATATGCTTTCAAGTGGAAAAGGTTTACCATATGGTGTTCGCAGAACGGTCTTAACCCCAGTGCCATACCTCTGGAATCTTTACTGGAGTATCTCCTTCATTTATCCAATGCAGGACTTAAGACTAACTAACTCATTGAGAATCCATTTGAGTGCTATTGCAGCTTCCTTCAAGCCCCTAAATGGACAACCTATCTCCTCCCATCCTCTTATAGCAAGATTTATGAGAGGCCTTCTGCTAACTAAGCCTCCCATAAAGCCACCACCTGTGGCATGGGACTTAAATTTAGTTCTTGGTCAGCTCATGAAGCCACCTTTCGAACCCCTAGCTACTACCTCCTTGAAATTCCTTTCTTGAAAGGTTATCTTTCTCATTGCAATCACATCAGCACGTCGCATCAGTGAGTTGCAAGCACTAATAGCTGATCCACCCTATACAAGGTTCTATCATGACAAGGTAGTCCTTAGGACTCATCCACACTTTATGCCGAAGGTGGTCTCGCCTTTTCATCTAAACCAAGCGGTCTACCTGCCTGTGTTCTTTCCAAGGCCTCATGCATCAAATGCAGAAAGGAACCTTCATACTTTGGACTGTAAAAGAGCTTTAGCCTTTTACTTACAAAGAACACAGCAACATAGGAAGTCCTCTCAACTCTTTGTTGCTTTTGATCCTTCTCATTTGGGACTTCCAGTCTCCAAGAGAACACTATCTAATTGGATTGCTCACTGGCCTTTACCTATCAGAGTAAGAATCTTCCTCTGGAGGGCCATGTCACAGCTCACAATGTGAGAGCCATGGCAACTTCAAAGGCTCATCTGCACAATGTGTCTATCGACGATATCTGTCGAGCAGCCACCTGGGCCTCGGTTCATACCTTCACAGCCCATTACTGCTTGGATAAGGACTCCCGCCGGGATGCCTTGTTTGGTCAGGCTGTTCTCCAGCACCTGTTCCATACCTAATCAACTCCTACCCACCATCCCTGGTAGGATGCCAGAGATCCATGGGTGGAAGTGGAGCCCTTCTCAGAAACGCCCAACTTCTGGGGTCTCTCCCTGGCATCTAAAGCTAGGTAGTCCCCATATGTGATGACTACATTCCTGCTTGTTCCTGGAGATAGCATAGTTACTCACCTGTAACAGGTGATCTCCGGGAAAAGCAGGAATTTAGTCCTCACAACCCACCCACCTCCCCTAGGAGTTGTATTTCTCTATCTCTTTTCTTTTCCCTCTCTCTCTCTTTGTCTCAGCTTTAAAACTCAACTGGAGAGAGGCAGTTGGGAAAGGCAGGAAGGCAGCACGCAGGCACTGTGGGATGCTCCCAAAAGCGTTCTAATTGGACGCTGGGGAGCGTTCCCACGCAGGCTCCGTTGGTACCGACGATACCCATATGTGAGGACTAAATTCCTGCTGTTCCCGGAGATCACCTGTTACAGGTGAGTAACTATGCTTTCTGCATGTATAACCGAGCTGAGGTATTCTATTCTTGTTGTTTCTGTTTGACAGTGCCACTTGTTCTCTTTCCCCAGTAGGAGATGTATTGGTATTCTCTGAGATGTATTGATTTAATATTTGCAGTGTTGCCTTTTTAATAGGTAGGATTTGGTGCTTTGTAAGTCCTGGTAGTACTGTTATGATATGGTGGGTTTGCTATGGGTTCTAAATGGTCAGTGTTATAGTACTTGCTAATGTGCCTGGCGGTTGGCACTGGAGTATAGTAATGGAGAAATCTGGTAGTCTTTCTTTATCCAGACACTCATTAAGAGGTATGCTAACATTATGAAAATATTTATGCAAATGAGACTTATGCAAATGAGGCCCCGCTATGAGCCTCCGCACATGGCCCAGCACCCCCCTTTGGCCGCCCCTGCTTTCATCACCACTTGTAGAACCAGGCCACAGTGATCCAGATGGGCAATCAGGTGGCGATGTTCTACATCAACAAGCGGGGGGGCACGGGGTGAGCTCTGCATTTTCGCCAGTGAGAGAAAAATGCTCCTCAGGGCAGTGTACCTCCCTGGCCAGGACAATGTTCTGGCAGACCGTCTGAGCCGGGTTCTTCAGCTCCACGAGTGACTGTTCCACTTTTGGGGGCCTTCCTGTGATGGAACTTTTTGCCAGCACAGCCAATGCTCAACTGGCCCGCTGTTGCACCCCTCACGGGTGGCAGCCAGTGCATTTCTCATTCTGTGGACGGAAAGCCTCCTTTATGCCTTCCCTCCCAAGCTACTCATTGCTAAGACCCTCTTCAAGGTCCAGCTCAACCGGTTCGTCCTGATCCTCATAGCACCCCAGTGGCCCCGGCAGCCATGGTTTCCGTTGCTTTACAGCCTGTCTCAGGTGCCCCCAATTCCCCTGGGGAGCACCCCGGACCTGCTCTCGCAGGACGATGGCACTCTCCTGCACCCCGACCTGGGGTCTCTGGCCCTGATGGCCTGGCTGCTGAAAGGGTAGTCTTGGCCAGTTCGACTTGACCAGGGAAGTGGAAGAGGTACTGCTGGTCTCACGCAGCGACTCCACTCATCGGCCATACGCCTTCAAGAAGCGTTGCTTCTCAGTTTGGTGTGTGGAGAGGGGTGACAACCCCTTCTCCTGTTCCGTCCAGCTGGTGCTGCAGTAGCTTCTGCACCTGTCTAATGCTGGTCTGAAGTCTCAACTTAATCAGGGTTCACTTCATTGCGTTATCGGCGCACCATCACCACATCGAGGGGAAAGCTCCTCTCTGCCCAGCCTCTCGTGGCTCACTTCCAGAGGAGCCCCCTGCTCTCAACCATCCATTCGTCTGCCGGTAGCGGCATGGGATCTCATTGTGGTCCTCTTTAAGCTCATTGCTCCGCCCTTTAAACCTCTGGCTTCTTGCTACCTCAAGTATCTGTCCTGGAAAGAGGTCTTCCTCGTGGCGCTTACGTCTGCCCGCAGGGTCAGTGAGCTCCAGGCTCTGGTGACTCATGCCCCCTATACCAGGTTTCACAGGAACAGAGTGGTGCTCCGGATGTTCCCTAAGGTGGTCTCCCCATCCTACCTCAACCAGGAGGTGGTGCTTCCCACCTTTTTCCCACCACCTGATTGCAGTAGGACGGAGGCTGCTCTCCTCATGCTGGACTGTAAACAGGAATTGGCCTATTTAGAGCAGATCAAGCCCCGCCGCCACTCCTTGCAACTCTTCATTTCCTATGACCCTGATCTCCTGGGGTAATGGTCTCCAAGTGTGCTTTGTCCACCTGGGTGGTGGACAGAGCACACTTGGCTGGTCTTTTGCTGGAGTGTCGGCACATAGCATCCAGGCCATGGCTGCTTCTGTGGTGAATCTCCGCTCAGTTCCCTTAACCGGAGATCTGTCAGGCCTCTTTCTGGTCCTCAGTTCACACCTTCGCAGTGCATTACTGCCTGTAGGAGCAGTCTTGGTGAGACAGCACCTTCAGCCAGGTAGTACTCCGTCATTTGTTTGGAGTTTAAGGCAACTCCTGCCCTCCAGCCCTTCTGTGTGTCCATGCTGCCGAAGAGCTGGTTTTCCTAGTCGACGCTGGGGTTGCTGCTGAGGTCTGGTAACCAAACTGTACTCTCTGCTGTTCCTCACGATTCGCTTTTTGGGTCGCCCATAGCTTACAGGTTTTTTCAGTAGCCTGTAGCTAGGGAGTCCCAAATGTGAGGACTAAGTCCTGCTATTCCCGGAGAGCACCTGCTACAGGTGAGCAACTATGCTTTCTTTTCTTACTCTTAATTGGGTTACATTATAGCTTCATTGCGTGTCCCCCTAGTCTTTCTACTTTTTGATGGAGTAAACAGCCTATCTACATTTACCCATTTTACTCTGCTACTTTTAAAATATTGCTGCTGCTGCTGACCGCCTCTCCCTCCCCCCCTCTCCCCCCCCCCCCCTCTCCCCCCCTCTCCCCCCCCCCTCTCCCCCCCTCTCCCCCCCCCAGATGGAATCGACAGCAACAGGGGGTGGTAGTGTGGCTGGCTTTTCTGCCTAGGGCAGCAGAAACCCTTGGGCCAGTCCTGATTAGATGGGGGTTTCTTAGATACATGAAGGTCACTAACTTCAAAAAGTTGAACGTTGTCCTGTTTGCAGAGGGAATGGGCCGCAAAAATCTACTTTGAGCCTCTGGATAAAGGTGACTATAACTTCGGCCTATCTAATGTGGAACTGGCCGGTCCCATAGGGTTCGCATGCGCATTGGACACAGGCTAAGGCTTCTTCTTGAGCACAGTGCAACTTGGTTGCTCTCTGAGATATCTGTCGGGTGGCAGCATGGTGATTGCTTTTCACCTTTATCAAACATTACCACTTTGATGTCCACACTTGAGTGGGCATGGCCTTCAGTGCAGAGGTTTTGATAGCTGCTGTGTCTTTTTCCGACCCAATGAAAGGCATAGCTTTGATACGTCCCACTTGTCTGTACTGATCTAGCAGGATGATATGGAAGGTGACGTTTTATTTAACAGATAATGTCCTTTCCTTGAGTCCTGCTAGGCCACTCCAGGACTTGCTCCTAGTATCTGCTATGATTTCCTGTGATCTGTTACAATCTGCTGTGTTCTGGTGTGACCTGCTGTGATTATTTCCTGCGGTTTAGTCCTGCAGGTGACCACCTGCCTGCAGGATGTTCTGTATGTAGTTCTGTTCTTTGGTAAGTTCTTGTTACCCTCATTGGTGCTTTTGTGGACAGGGCTTCTTATCCATGGCTTGGGTACGAATACTGAGATAGTGTGCCCTCTAGCTGGTCTAGATATATATAGTACAGGATGCAGTCTTTGGAAAACTGGACTTTTTTCTGTCTCCACCTTTGCTCTTCCAAGGCAGATCAATATGTAACCTCTCAAACCTTATTAGTCTTCCTTTTCTTTCTCTTCCTTCTCTCCTTTTCATGCGCCTTGTGGAATGTATGTTTTGTCTCCAATAAACTTGCTTTCATTCATGACCTCTTTATCTCTAATACTACATATCTTCTGACTGTTACTGAAACTTAGCTTCTCCCTGAAGACTCTGCTTCAGTCATTGCCCTCTGTCATGGAGGCTACCTATTTTCCCATAAACCTCTGCCCATTGGTCGTGAAGGTGGTGTTGGGTTTCTACTCTTTCATTCCTGCCAATTTCAGCCCCTTTTTCTGCCTCAGTCTTATTCCTTTGCTTTCTTTGAAGTCCTCTTATTCACTCCACTATTTCTCTAGGTAGCTGTCATTTATTGACCACCTGACAAGTCCACCTCTACCTTTCTCACTGATTTTGTCTCTTGGCTCGCTTCCTTTCTGGATGCATCCTCCTTTTCCCTTATTTTTGGGGGATTTTATCATTCATGTTGATGACGCTTTTGACCCTTATGCCTTAAAGTTCCTATCCCTGACTTTCTAATTCAACCTCCATCTGTTCTCTACCACTCTTATTCACAAGCATGGCCACTACCTTGACCTCATCATCTCCTCCAGTTGATTGCCGTCAAACCACCTTAGTTTTTCCCTTATCTGACCATCACCTGAACTATCACCCTTAACTGTCCCCCCACCCCAATCTCAGTCTCACCCGATCTCCACCAGCATGTTTAGACAACTTCACACTATCAGCTTTTCAGCTCTCTCAACTGCTGTCTTATCAACACTTTCCCCCACTGTTAACTGAGTCCACTGATGAGGAAGTATCCTCCTAGGACACTGTTCTCTCCTCTGCTCTGGATGCACCACTTCTTCCCATTCCACACCCTGTGTGGTGTATTGTCCCTTAACCCTGGCTGTTTAACAATGTGCTACCTACATTTCAAATTCATGCCAACCTCTTTTCAGTCAGCTATAGCACTCACCAAGCAAAAGTACTATATCCATCTGACTAACTCTTGCTTCTGATCCTCGCTGTCTCTTTGCTGCACTCAATCTCTTCTCAAGGTGCCACCTCCACCAGTCCTCTTTCTGCCCAGACTTTGGCTGACTGTTTCCATGACAAAGTCCAGAAGATTAGTCTTGAATTCTCCACATTGCAACCTTCACCTCACCTTACCCCTCTTTAATCCCAAATCCTTCCTTCAACATCTATCACCTTTTCTTCCTTTTCTAAAATCACTGAGGAGGAAATAGCCAGTTTTGGAGGAGATGACAAGATTTGCAATCTGCTCCTTTGATCCCATCCCCACCTGTCTACTTCGCTCTGTCTCTTCTGCTGTCATCCCATCCATCTGTAATATCCTTAGCCTGTCGCTTTCCACTGCAACTTGTCTGTGGCCTTCAGACATGCTGTGGTTACACCTATCCTCAAAAAATTTCACTGGACTCTACCCATCTTTCCAGTTATTGGCCTATCTCTCTCTCCTCCCCTTTGCTTCAAAACTACTTGAACGAGCAGTTCGCTGCTGCTGTCTTGACTGACTTACCTCTCAAGCTCTTCTGGCACCACTGCAAATCTGGCTTTCGTCCGCTACATTCTACAGACAACTGCTCTTGCCAAAGTCTCCGATGATTTGTTCTTGCTAAACCCAAGGGCCTTTACTCGATCCTTATCCTTCTTGACCTTTCTGCAGCTTTTTCCACTGTTGATCACCGCCTTCTCCTTGATACCCTATCCTCACTTGGATTTAGCGATGCTGTTCTGTCCTGGCTTTGTCTAATTTCTCCCATCACGCTTTTTAGTGCATGTTCTGGTGGATCCTTTTCTACTGCCATTCTACTTTCAGCTGGTGTGCCTCAGGACTCTGTCTTGGGACCCCTCCTTTTCTCTCTCTCTACACAGTCCATTGTTGCTCTTATCTCTCCTCCCCTGGTTTTCAGTACCATCTTTACACTGATTGCTCTCAAATCTACCATTCTGCACCTGAAATCTCTCCAGGAATCCAGGTGTAGATATCTGCCTATTTATCTGACTATACTGCCTGGATGTCTCACAGCCATTTGAAATTGAACGTGGCCTAAACTGAGCTCCTTAGCTTCCCCCTAAACTCTCCTCCCCTCTTTCTCTCTTCTCTATAGTCCTCCCTGTTTACTTAGTTCACAACCTTGACATCATATTTAGTCTGCTCTTTCTCTGCACTCATCCAACAAATAGCTAATACCTGTCTCGTCTTTCTATATGACATCTGTTCCTTTCTGAATACACTATTCTAAGACCCTTATCCACTACTCCTTTCTTGAATATTGTAACTTGCTCTTCTCCAGGAACAAGTAGGAAGTCAGTCCTTACATATGGGTGACATTGGCGCCAATGGAGCCCGTGCAGAGCATTTCCCCAGCTTTCACAGAAAGCCTTTGGGAATGCTACATGCATGAGTGGTCCCCTTCCCACCCAAGGTTGCCATCTTGCTCAGTCTCCTTTTTTCTGCGGAGCCCAACGGACATATGTCCTGTTACCCCAGAAAAATCCTTTAAAAATTATCCTCAAACGTTTTTTCCCGGTTTGCGTACCGGTTCCTCTTCCCACCTCGAGTCAGCGCCGTCCCCAATGCAGTCATCTGCTCTTCTTTTTTTGATGAAGCTTGCATCAGCTGGCGTTCTCGCCCTTTTTTGCCCAGGAGTTGTCGATTCCGACCGGGTGTCTCCCACCAGGTCCCCTAGTAGGTTCAAGAAGTGCGACCGCTGCAGTCAGACCATGTCTGTCTCAGACACCCATGACTGCTGCTTGCACTGCCTCGGCCTGGACCACGACAGTGCCATCTGCAACCTGTGCCAGGCCACGACTCCGAGAACCAGGAGGAAACGATTGGAGTTGCAGGAGAAGCTGGTCCCGCTGTCCGACTCAGCACCAGCTTTCCAGATGCTGAGCCCCAAGCTGAGCACATCCTGTGAGGCCCGGCAATCTTCAGAGTCCTGCGACAGTGGCTCCTCCGTAAAGACGCCGGACCCTTCAAAGAAAAAGAAAAAATCCTCGAAGCCAGTTGAGGTTCCACTGGTGAAACCGGTTAGGTCCCATGGAGGGACTCTGGTGACGCCAAGCAGCGCCCCCTTAAGTCTCTAAGAGAGTGTCCTTGGCCGGTGGTGACCATGCGAGGCTCCCCAAGGCCGTGGTCCCTGTCGAGGATGCACTTGCAAGAGTGCCAGCATCGGGCTCGAGACCCTCAGTGCCCACGCCAAAAGCTTCAGAGTCTCCTGGTATCGAGTCCAGGATAGCAGCCCTGGAGCAGAATATCTCTGCCTTCCTGGCCTTGCAGCAGGCGATAATGTCAGGTTTGCCTGCATCATCTGCCCTGACAACGGGGCCCCTAACTGCAGGGGAATCCCCGGGCGTCGAACCAGGCCCCGAGCACCACCGGCCTCTGACAAGTCCTTGGCACCGATCAAGGTCTGGTCCTCCCCTGCCAGTTTCTGGGAATCTGACCCAAGACCCATCAGGGGACCCCGGTTCCTTGGGGCTGGTCATGAGGCACGAGAGCCCCGAGCCTCGGAATCCTCAACACCCCGAGCCTCGGAATCCTCAACACCCCGAGCCTCGGAATCCTCAACGCCCCGACTGGGAGACAGATATCAAGGCGTCCTCAGAGTCATCCTCTCCGGAATCCTGGCGCCGCTCCCCACCCAGTGACGTGGCTTTCCATGACTTCATATGGGACATGGCCCGAGCCCTCTCAGTCCTGACTGAGTCAGAGGAGGACCCGCGCACTGAAGAACTGGAGATTCTCCAGTATGAATCCCTGCCAAAGGGGACTCTGACAGTGCCGGTGCAGCCCATCCTCGAGCGTCTGCTCCTGCGGATGTGGTCGACCTCGACCTCGGTGCCGGTAGTCAGCCAGCACCTCAATGCCATCTATTGCGTCAAGAAGGACCCGGGTTTCCAAAAGTCCCAACTCCCGCATAACTCCATGGTCGTGGAGTCCTTGATGCAAAAATTCAAAAGCCAGAAGAACTACTCTTCTGTCCCATTTCCCCCCGGACAGGGAAGCCAGAGCCCTCAACGCCCTCAAGCTCAAGTGCTTCCAGGGATCCATGCTGGACTGCTGGACACAAGCCTATGAGTTGTACATAGGTATGTACTTCAAGGGCCTTAACCAAGAGCTGGCAGGCTTTTCTGCAGACCTTGCCGGGAAACCCCTTCTGAGGTAACGAGTCCTGACCAATGGGATCCAGAACTGCTCAAAGTTCCTCTCCCATGCTGCTTACGACTGCTTTGAATCTGCAGCAAGAGTAGCAGCAACGGACATCGGGGCCCTGTGCCAGGCCTGGTTACAAACCTCCGACCTCGAGCAGTGGGTGCAAGAAAAATTGCTGGACATTCCCTGCAGCAGGGAAAACTTGTTTGGCAAGCCCATGGCCGACAAAGCGGCCGAGATAGAGGCCGAAGTCATAACCAGACAAAGGCTCTCGAGAAAAACCTCGATCCTTCCCTGGAAGAAGCAGTCGGGAAAGAGACCACTCTTCCTGAGGAAGAAGGGTCCTTGTCACAAGGGCCACTACCAGCCCTTCACGGGGCAACAGCAATAGGGCCCCCAGCCCAAGAACCAGGGCCATGGGCCGAGGAAGCCAAAGGCCCAGAAGCCCCAGACACCAGCTCCCACCCAGCCTGGGGGGAGCTTTTGACTCTCTGGGCAGGGCCTCCTCTCCCCAGCCCACAGGGGGCCATCTGGCATTCTTCGCCCACAGGTGGGTTGAGGTCACATTGGACCAGTGGGTCCTACAAGTGGTAAAGGAGGGCTATCTCCTCAGGTTCTAGCAAACACCTCCAAGGTTCTTCTCAGGAGAGCCGGTGCGGCCTCTCCTTCACCAGACCTTGCTCCCGTCAGAGCTTGAGGGTTTGCTCAGGGACAAGGCGGTAGAACCTGTACCCCAGACAACTGCTGGGAAAAGGTTTCTGCTCTAGGTATTTCCTTGTCCCTAAAAGAATCGGAGACCTCAGGCCCATTCTAGACCTGCGAAACTTGAACAAGCTTCTGGTGAGAGAGAAGTTCAAGATGCTCTCCCTTGGAACTCTGATGCCCTGTCTCCACCAGGGAGATTGGTTGTGCTCCTTAGACCTCAAGGATGCATATATCCACATCCTGATGCACCCCCTCCCACAGACAGTACCTAAGGTTTGTAGTGGGAGGAGAGCACTATCAGTACAGGGTACGTCCATTCAGCTTGGCCTCCTTACCCAGAGTCTTTACAAAGTGCCTGGTGGTCGTAGCCATCTAAATGCGCTTACAAAGGGGGCCTTCGACTTCCCCAATCTGGACGACTGGCTCATCAGAGACAGTATGGCCCTCGAGGCCACAGGACGAACAATCTGTCTCCTGGGGTTCGTCATCAATTACCCCAAATCCTACCTTTCTCCAGCCCAAAACCTGGAATTCGTAGGCGCCCAGCTGGACATGTTACAGGTCAAGGCCTCCCTTCCAAAAGAGAGGGCACGTCTCCTCGGGCAGCTAGCGAGAGAGGTACAGACTCGCCGGTTGGTACCGGCTCGCAGTCTCTTCCGGTTGCTGGGTCACATGGCCTCAACAGTTCACATCACGCCCCTAGCCTGCTTGCACATGCGGGCGGCCCAGTGGTGCCTCCACTCCCAGTGAACCCCAGCCACTGGCAGGTTATGCGACAAGGTCAGAGTCGCCCACCAACTGGCAGACTCCCTCAACTGGTGGCAGTCCCTATGCCACCTTCAGGAGGGGATGCCATTCCAGGCATCTGCACCACGGACGCCTCCCTTCTGGGTTGAGGAGCACACTGCGGAGACCTCCGTGCTTGGCAACTGGTCACAAGAGGAGTCGCTCCTGCACATCAACCTTCTGAAACTCAGGGCCATTTTCCTAGCCCCGTGAACGTTCCGCCGCCACCTGTGTAACTATCCTCTGCTGATCCAGACAGACAGCCAGGTTGCCATGTTCTATGTGAACAAGCAAGGGGGGGCACGGGTTCGTACTCCCTCTGCCAAGAAGCGGTGGCTCTCCTCGCCTTTGCGGTACACCATGGAATGCTCCTATGAGCAGCATACCTTCCAGGCTAAAACTGCTTGGCGGACAAGCTTAGCAGAGTCCTCCACCCACATGAATGGCATCTGCACCCCAAGGTGGCGCAGCATGGACCTGTTCGCCTCCCCAGACAACACGCAGCTGCCTCACTTCTGCTCACACCAGCTGCACCCAGAAAGAGTAGCAGTGGATGCCATCCTAATCCCATGGTCCGAGGGCCGCCTCTGCCTTCTCACCAGCTCTGGTGGCCAAGACTCTTCAAAATCCAGAACAAGCGGGCATCAGCGATCCTGATCGCCACCAGATGGTCCCGGCAACCCTGGTTCCCTCTGCTGCTCTCCCTGTCGGTGGCACTCCTGGTCCCGCTGGGTCATGATCTGGACCTTCTGTCCAGGAGGAGGGCTCTCTCCTGCACCCCAACCTGGGGTCGCTAGCGTTGATGGCGTGGCTGCTGAAAGGGTAGCCTTTGTCCCCTTCAGTCTCCCAGGAGAAGTCGAGGAGATCCTGTTGACCTCCTGAAAACCCTCCACCAGATTGGCGTACGCCTTCAAAAGGTGGAGATTCTCTGGTGTGCAGAAAGAAGGGAGAACCCTTTCTCCTGCCACGTGCAACTAGTGCTACAACACTTGCTGCACCTCTTGCACGCCGGCCTAAAGTCTAATTCGGTGAGGGTGCACCTGAGCGTTATAGCTGCTTACCATCACCCTGTAGAGGTAAAATCCCTCTCAAACCAACCCCTGGTTTCCATGTTCCTCTGGGGCCTCCTACTATTGAAGCCCCCTTTCCGCCCTCCGGCGGCGGAATGTGATCTTAATGTGGTGCTCTCCCAACTCACCAAGCTGCCGTTTGAGCCCCTGGCCACCTGCCATCTGAGATACCTCTCCTGGAAAGTAGTTTTTCTGGTGGCCATCACATCCGCTCGGAGAGTGAGCAAACTCCAGGCCTTGGTGACAGATCCGCCATATACAAGGCTCTATAAGACCAGGGTAGTGCTCCGCACACATCCCAAGTTCCTCCCCAAGGTGGTATCTCCCTTCCACTTCAACCAGGAGGTGGTCCTCCCCACCACCTTCCCATGGCCCCATGCTGGCAGGGAGGAACTCATCTTGCAAACGCTAGACTGCAAGCTGACCCTGTCCTTCTACCTGCAGAAGACCCAGGCCCATCGCAAAGCTCCTCAGCTCTTTGTATCATTCAACCCCAGTAGACTGGGGCTCCTGGTAATGAAGTGGACTCTGTCCAAGTGGATGGCGGACTGCATTGCCCTCACCTATGAGTAAACAGGCATCTCCCTTGAGCACCGGATCACTGCACATCACAGGCGGGCCATGGCTACATCGGTGGCCAACCTCCGCTCAGTGCCGATGCCAGAAATCTGCAGGGCTACCATATGGTCTTCAGTTCATACATTTGTAGCTCATTGCTGCCTGGAGAACGAGTCCCGCGGGGTCAGTGCCTTCGGGAGGCAGTACTTCATAATATTTTTGGGGTGTAGGCAACTCCTGCCCTCCGACCCTTCTGTGTTCAGGCTACTGGAGTGATAACTCGCTGAACACTAGGGGCTTGCAGAGTTTCTCAGTGGGGACTCATCTTCTGCAACTCACGGCTACCCAATGGGTCACCGGTGGTACTATGACTCAGTCCTCAGTGGTACAGTACTATCTGATAAAACACTGGCCTTACTCGGCTTCAATCCATAAACTCAATTATATCAATTTTAAATGGCTCTCAGACTTATGGATAACGAGCCATGTTGCAAGGCTCGTGTGTCCCATTTGCATCAATGACCCAAATGAATGTATCAAAATTCAATTAAATGGAACGTATCTTATCTGAATGAAATGCCTTGTCACAATGTTGCCGGCATGAATCCCTGACGCCAACAAAAAGTACTGTTATCGTGTTTCACTTCACGTTTCTTCAGGGGTTTTGGTCATCGAAAACTGTGGCAATCTGTGATAGTTCCACGTCTTGCAAACACATCTGTGGTGAAACAAAGTAACGCTTTAGACTGAGTCAACAATACTGTCTATCCTTATAATGTCTATCAGCTGTATCTCAGGGTTGCTAACCTCCGTATTTCAAGATGAGAAGAACTGATGCTGCCCACGTCTAGAGATCGCTGACATTCTTACTCACAATGATCCCCGACTCCCAAAAAGACGCCGCGCATGCGGAGACACGCTAGCTTCCTAACTTTAAAAAAGAAGCTTCTCTGACGTCACTTGCAATAACGTCGTCCAAAACAACTGCTACCAAAATACCTTCCATCGCCACTGGACGCCAGCTCATTTTTCAGATGGATGATTACAAAATGCTGCTGTATGTTGTCAAAAAACGTGACTTCACCCCACACACGCTCCCCAATCTATATAGCCATTAGTGTATGCTACATTCATTTGGTCATTTCACACTCTGAAGGACGACCCTATATCGATGGCTCAGTCCTCGGCAGCCTGGAGCTAGGGAGTCCCATATGTGAGGACTGACTTCCTGCTTATTCCTGGAGAAAGTGTATTTACTCACCTGTAACAGGTGTTTTCCACGGACAGCAGGAATCAGTCCTCACAACCCTCCCTCCCTCCCCTCGGAATTGCCTTCCTACATTGTTTAAGTCCCTTTTTTTTTTTAGCTATGTCATCTGACTGAGCAAGATGGCATCCTTGGGCAGGAAGAGGACCACGCATGCGTGGTAGCATTCCCAAAGGCTTTCTGTGAAAGCTGAGGAAATGCTCCGTGCGGGCTCCGTCAGTGCCGACGTCACCTTTATGTGAGGACATATTCCGTTTGCCCCTGGAGAACATCTGATCTCCAGGAACAAGTAGGAATATAGTCTTCACATATGGGTGACATCGGGTATGTTTATGTTTACTGATGGAGCCTGCACGGGAAGCTCCCCAGCTACCAATAGGAAAGCCTTTGGGAGCAGTCCACTGTGCCTGTGCTGGTGCCGTCCCGTTCTTCCAATGTACTCTCCTCAGTTCTTTTTCCACAGAGCCCACAGGTATTCTCCTTACTATCGCTGAAGAATCTTCAAATACCTTCCTTTTCTGCTACCACAGTATCGAATGATACTATTTTTCCCTTCCTCTTTTATTTTCATATTTTCTTTAAAAAAAAAAAAAAAAAAAAAAGTACTCCCTCAGGACCTTGTGCCTCGTGGGCCTTGCCCACCTTTTCTCAGTATGGAAAAACCCGCTAGCGGCTTCAAAAAATGTACAAAATGTTTCAGCACCATATCGATCACTGATAAACACGATTGGTACCTTAAATGTCTTGGTCCCGACCACATCCCTCAGGACTGGTCCCTGTGCAAGCAAATGACCAAGAGGGGCCTTGGGAACTGGACCAAGAGGTTTGGGGAACTTTTTCCCTCAGACACATTATTGTTGGCCTCGACTTCTTCAAGGGTGTTGGTAGGCTCTCACACTTCTAAACACTCCAAAGAGTCCAGACATGGAGAAAAGAAATCAAAGAAAGCTTCTTCTCCGTCTCGCCCTCAGAAAGGTAAGTCCAGATCCCAGGAACCCTCAGAGACTCTGAAGGAACTGAGACAAAAGTCCAAGGATGCCTCAGGTAAGTCTTGGGAATCAAGAGAGCGTTCGCAATCGCACTGAGAATTGTCCAGGACTTTGTCAGACTCAAGCCATAGATCCAGGCATCCCCAGTGGGAGGACTTGTCCTCCAAAGCCTCGGTGGGGATTTGGGAGGCATCCGGGACCTCAGCCTCTGAGGAGCCCCCCATGCCTTGCACTGGTACAGTGGCACCCAGTCCCATTCTGTCTATGGACTAGGCACAGGCTCCCTCTTTGGACCAGCAGATGCTGTTCTTGCAAAGGACGATAGCAACTCTCCTGGCAGCTTCAGTGACCTTAACATTGACAACCCCAGAGCCATGGCTGGGAGCATCGTCCACGATGTCTCCATCCCTACCACTTCAAGCAACCATCCCCGATGGTACCATCGACATCGATGCAGACACCTCAAAGCACAGACATTACGGTTCTAGCACCGATATCTCTATCGACCACGGATCCCTCCTGGACGATGCACGGCTTAGACCCTGAAGACATCGAGGGTCATCGACAAGATGCTCAGCACCTCTGATACTCAACGGAGTCCGATACCAACACATCAGATTCTGATCACCAGTCCCTGGATTCCAACAACTTTCGGGACTTTGCCTTGGAACCCTTGCCACCATCGGTCAGTACATGCAAAAAATCCCCTCCTGAGGACATGTCCTATCAGGAGTTTATCAGGGACATGACGGCTGGCCTATCCATTCAAGCTGCATCGGAACCGGAACCGAGGGCAGAGGAGAAGGAGATTCTCCACTACCCCGAAGCGCCAAAAGAAGCCACCATCCTACCGGTGCATTGAATTCTACACGACTTGATGCTACGAATGTGGGAGACCCCTCTCACCATCTCCCCTATAAGTCATCGACTAGATACCATGTATTGAGTACCTGAATGTCCTGGCTTTCAAAAACCACAGCCTCCTCACCATTCCATGACGGTAGAATCGGCAATGCGCCAGATTAAGAATGGAAAGATCCATGCTTCCGTTCCTCCAGGCTGTGAATCAAGAAACCTTGATTCCTTTGCCCGTCGTTCTCTTCAGGCATCGATGCTGGCTAGTAGAATTAATTCCTACATCCTCTATATGGGGATGTTCATAAAAGAACTGAACAAGGACTGGGAAGGATTCCTCTCGTTTCTCCCAAAGGAAAAACGTCCAGCATTCCAGGCTGTCCTCTCCCATAGCTAAAATGTATCAAATTTTGTCAACGGAGCCGCCTTCGATGCGTTTGAGTCATCCAGCAGAGCTGCTTCCATAGCTATAGGGGCAAGACATCTGGCTTAGCTTCAGGCCTCGGACTTGGAACAATGGGTCCAAGACAAGCCTGGCAACATCCCCTGCATAGGTGAAAACCTATTTGGTAAGAATTGGCGGGAGAAGGCAGGGGAACTAGAGACCGATGATACAACCCTCAAGCGGCTCTCTAGGAAGACATCTGACCCTGCCAAAAAGAAGGCACCACCTAAGAAAGCCTTCTACCCCAAAAAGAGGTGGTTTTATCCTTCCTATTCCCAGCCAGTCTACCACTCTCAACAGAAGCAGCAGAGCCCCAAGCAGGCCAAGAAGCCCAGACTTGCTAAGACACAACCACAAACTCAACCAGCAGCTGATACGTCACGTTTTAGACTCCCAGATAGGGAGCATAGCCAGTCCCCTCCCATATCTGCCAGATCACATACCGATTCCAGGAAGGCTCTTGCTGTTCAGACAAAAATGGCATACAATCACCATAGAAAGCTGGACTCTCACCATTGTACAAAATGGGTATCAACTCAACTTTCGAGAGCTTCCCCCTCACCATTACAGAGAGGATCTTCCTTCCAAACCTCCCCTTGATGCTCTCCTCCAGCAAGAAATAAACATTCTCCTTACCCAAGGAGCCAGTTCCTCTTCAAGACTGGTTCAAGGTTTTCTACTCCCCCCCTACATCCTCATTCCAAAGAAGTCAGAAGGCCACAGGCCCATTCTGGACCTCAGGAATCTCAACAAATTCCTGGTAAAAGAAAAATTCAAGATGATCTCCCTGGGGACCCTTCTTTCTTACCTCAAGGAAAACGACTGGCTCTGTCCCCTAGACCTTAAAGAGGGCCTATACACATATCCTGATACATCCAAACCACAGGCAATATCTCAGGTTCACATGTCAAGGAACCCATTATCAATACAGGGTTCGTCCCTTCGGCCTGGCGTCTGCACCAAGAGTGTTCACAAAATGCATGGCTGTTGCGGCGGCTCATCTTCGAAACAACAAGATCTGTTATCTCCAGGAACATGCAGGAATGTAATCTTCACATATGGGTAACGTGGGCACAGACGGAGCTCGCACGGGAACGCTCCCCAGTGTACAATAGAAAAGCTTTTGGGAGCATCCCACTGCGCCTGCGTAGCTGCCTTCCTGCCTTTCCAGCTCTCCCTCCTCAGTTCTTCATTTTCCATGGAGCCGACAAGAAGCAATTCCTGTCACCGCAGAAAATTTGTCCGTCCTTATTTTTTGTGGTTGTGTGTGTCTTCCCGTTGACGCTGGTACCTACCCCCGTCGGTGCTTTCTTTCTTTAAAAAAAAAAAAAAAAAAAGCCCTCTGTGAGGGAAAGAATTAATTCTTCCTTCAGGCGCACTGACGCCATCTTAGGCTTAGGCCTCCCCTTTTGTCACAGACAAAATGGAAAACTATCCAGTGGTTTTAAGAGGTGTTCTAAATGTGACAGTACCATTTCGGCCACAGACACCCATGACTGGTGTCTAAAATGTTTAGGACCGGATCATCAACCATCAGAATGTCCTCTTTGTAGGAAGATGACAGAGAGGCCTACAGAACCGAGGTGCAAAGCTTGGCACCCTCTTTGCCTCCGATGCAGTATCTTTAGCATCAGAGTCATCGAGGGCTTCATCTTCCTCCCAAGGATTTTGGGTATCGAAACCTAGGTCGTCTTCGAAGACTGACCAGCTCTCCAAGGGTAGATCTCCTTTTAAGCATTGAGATGCTATGGGCGTTGCCCTATAGTGGAATACACCGGCCGAACAACCCCGGTGGGAGGACCTTGCCACCAAAGCCTTATTGGGGTCCCAGGATGCTCCCGAAGCCTCCACGTCCAGAGAGCTTCTGGTGCTATGCTCAGGGATCGTGGCTCACAATTCCTTACCGATTCCCAAACATCAGCAAGCTCCATGGATCAACGTATCCTGGCCATTGAGCGGAGCTTAGCGGCCTTACTGGCGGCCTCCGTACCGGTGAAGCCTTTACAGTCGATCCCTCAGGCATTGGTACCAGTTCCGGTACCAATACAACCTGCATCAACTTTTTTGCCACTTACCACGCTACCGCCCATGCCAGCCCTCTAATCCGTTTCCAGAACCGAGGTTCTGGCACCGCAAGCTTCAGCTACCGGTTTTGATCGGTATCAAGTACGTGCAGAGCAGGAACACCCTGCCCATCGATACTCAGTCTTCAGACTCCGATTTGTCAGATGATGAATCGGCCGATACCCAGGACATGAGATCTCTCCCGGAAGACCCATCTCTGCCTCCACAACGTCGCATGTCCCCTCCGGAGGACATGTCTTTCCAAGACTTTATTCGTGATTTTGCTCGGGGTCTGTTCATAACGGTGACTTCAGAGAAAGAGCCTAGGGCTGAAGAACTTGAAATTCTTCAATACCCCACAGACCAGAAGGAAGCTGCTACTCTCCCTATTCATCGCATACTTCACAACCCTATGTTTCATATGTGGGAGACACCCTTTACCATCTCTCACATAACCGATGACACGATACCATGTACTGGGTACCGGAGTGTCCCGGTTTTCAAAAGATGCAATTACCGCACCATTTCATGGTGGTGGAATTGGCAGTGCGTCGAATAAAGAGTGCTAAGACACATTCCTCAAACCCTCCAGGTAGGGAATGGAGAACCCTCGATGCCTTTGTTCAACGTTGTTTTCAGGTCTCCATTTTATCGGCCAGAATCAGGTGGCTAGGTGGCTAGGGATTTGGAGTTAATGGCTCCTCTTCTCCCTGATGACAAGACAGCAGATTCTCACCCTTGTAAAACATGTTCAAAATGTTTCAAAGTTTAACATGGCAACTTTTGACTGTTTTGAGTGCATCAGCGGAACTTCATCTATCTGCATCGGTGCACGCAGGATTGCTTGGCTCCAAGTATTGGATCTTGAACAATGGGCTCAAGATAAGCTGGGTAATATCTCCTGCACCGGTGAAAACCTTTTTGGCAAGGATTGGCAGGTCAACCTCTCAGATAGAATCCGAGAACACCACTCTTAATAGACTATCTAGATCCTACTGCCAACCCAGTAGGAAAAAAGCAGCAAAGAAATCTTTTTTTTTTTTTTCAATAAGAAGTAGTACTATCCTTCTTACACCCCTGCTGTATAGTGTCAACACCATGCTCCTCAGAAGGGACAGCAGCCATCAAAACAGCAAAAGAAGGCTCAGACTCCTAAGTCACAGTCACCTCAGCAGACCCAGCCTCCTCAGGGTCTTTGACTCCTTTCTGGAGCACATAGCCATTCTGCCTCTGGAAATTCCAGATCCCATCCACATTTCCAGCAGACTTTGTCACTTTGCCCACAGGTGGCATCTTATCATATCAGAGCAGTGGACACTGTCCATAGTACAGGAGGGGTACAAGGTTCATTTACGAAATCTACCCCTCCGGACTCCTCCAAGAGAGTTCCGATTTCAGCCTCCTCTCACTTCTCTGTTATTGCAAGAGGTCACCTCCCTTCTCTTTCAGGGCACAGTAGAGGAGGTTCCACCATCCCAGCAGGGAATGGGCTTTTATTCTCCATACTTCCTCATTCCAAAGAAAACAGGAGGGTACAGGCCCATTCTGGACCTCAGAGAACTGAACATGTACCTACTAAAGGAGAAATTCAAAATGATCTTCCTAGGCACCCTTCTCCCCTATCTCCAGAGTCCGGATTGGCTCTGTTCTCTAGATCTAAAGGAGGCATATACTCACATACTTATTCACTCACAGCACAGAAAGTTCCTGCACGTCATGTTTCAAGTGAGACATTATCAATACAGAGTCCTGCCTTTCGGCCTCGCCTCTGCCCCGAGTTTTCACAAAGTGCATGGTGGTAGTAGCCACATTCCTAAGGACAGCAGTCTTGTCTTGTCTTCCCTTACTGAGACAACTGGCTCATTTGAGCAAACATCTCTCTAGAGGCCAGTCTTTCCCTCTCGTGCACTATGCAAGTGTTGCAATATTTGGGATTTGTAATAAGTCTTCCAAAATCTCATCTCATTCCCCCTCAAACTCTAGAGTTCAAAGGGGCTCTCTTAGACACTCAACAATCAAAGGCATTTCTGCCTCAACCCTGCTGCTCTCGACTCAGTCAGCATCTTAGGCATGCCTCAAGAACTTTCTCACTGCTCGAGAATGTTTACAACTTCTGGATCATATGGCATCAACAGTGCATGTTCTTCCATATGCTTGTCTACATATGCACGCAGCTCAATAGACACTGGCTTCCCAGTGGTCTCAGGCATCCAGTCACCTGGGAGACAAACTAATGCTCTCTACCCGCCTAATCTCGTCTCTCTAGTGGTGGCAATACCCAGAAAACCTCCTGGTAGGGTCTCCTTTTCAGATGCCAGCACATCAATGTACCCCGATGACTGATGCATCCAAATTGGGCTGGGGAGCTCATCTGGACAATCTCTCCACTCAAGCTGTTTGGTCTCATGAGAAGTCACAACGCCACATAAATATGCTCTCAAAGTGTTCCAGGACCATCTTCGATTCCTCACAGTTCTATTCCAGACGGACAATCAAGTAGCTATGTTCTACTTGAACAAGCAAGGCAGAACAGGCTCTTGGACCCTCTGCAGTGAGGCCCTGCATCTGTGGTCTTTTGCCATACAGCACCACATTCACCTACTTGCAGTGTATTTTCCGGGCAATCGCAATGTCTTGGCAGACAAACTGAGTCGAGTCGTCCTACCCCACAAGTGATCTCTCCATGCAGACAAGGTCACTTAAATTTTTCAGATCTGGGGAACCCCAGAGATAGATCTGTTTGTAAGTCCTCAGAATGCCAAGCTTCCTCGCTTCTGCACCGGACAGCCAGCAGGTAGATGCTTTTCACCTCCACTGGGGTCAGGGCTTCCTATATGCCATCCCTCCCATTCCCCTCATTCCGAAGACACTCCAGAGAGACACGGGCTACATGATACTCTTAGCCCCACACTGGCCATGACATCCGTGGTAGCCTCTCCTTCTATGTCTGTCTCGGGCTCAACTTGTAGATCTGGGGTCTGCTCCAGATCTCCTCCTTCAGGTGGAGGGGATGCTGCTCCATCCCAATCCGCAGTCCCTCCATCTTACAGCATGGTTGCTGAAGGCATAGCCTTCCAGGACATTGATCTCTCTCAACAGGTTAGGGATATCCTTTTAGCTTCTAGGAAGCCTTCCAGGTGCTCCTACACCTTCAAGTGGCGTAGATTTTGTCTCTGGTGTTCACAGAGGGCGCTTAACCCCTTCTCAGCTCCGATGGATGCATTACTTGAGTATCTTCTCCACCTGTCTTCTTCTGGACTCAAAACCAATTTGGTAAGAGTATACCTAAGTGCAATTTAGGCCTCTCACATGCCCTTAGATGGTCAACCCATCTCTTCTCAGATGCTTGTAACATGCTTCATGAGGGGTCTTCTGTTAACCAAACCTCCCATTAAGCCCCCTCCAGTGGCATGGGATCTTAATGTTGTTTTGAACTTCTAGCCACTACCTCTGAAATTTCTCACGTGGAAGGTCACCTTCCTTATTGCCCTCACTTCAGCAAGACGCATTTGTGAGTTCCAGGCTTTGGTGGCTGACCCTCCTTATACACGATTTCACCATGATAATGTAGTCCTTAGGACTCATACTCACTTTATGCCAAAGGTGGTCTCGCCTTTCCATTTAAACCAATCAGTCTACCTTTCTGTCTTTT
This sequence comes from Ichthyophis bannanicus, assembly GCA_033557465.1. NCBI lineage: Eukaryota > Metazoa > Chordata > Amphibia > Gymnophiona > Ichthyophiidae > Ichthyophis > Ichthyophis bannanicus. The sequence goes on along the minus strand of CM066039.1, from coordinate 249,174,648 downwards.
TCCCTAGACCTCATTCCTCTAGGACAGAGGCAACCCTTCACATTCTGGATTGCAAACATGCTTTGGCTTTTTATTTCCAGAGAACTTGAGAGCACAGAGAAGCTTCCCACCTTTTCATCGCCTTTGACTCGAGTCACCTGGGATTGCAAGTATCCAAGTGAACTCTCTCCAGATGGATAGCAGATTGCATCTTCTTTGCTTATGAACGTGCAGGACTCTCTCTTGAGGGTCATATCACTGCACATAATGTTTGGGCCATGGCTGCCTCTATGGCAAATCTACTCTCTTTAGTGATTGATGAGATATGCAAAGAAGCAACATTGTCTTCTCTCCACACTTTTGCTGCTCACAATTGCCTGGACAAGGACTCCCACCGGGATGCCTTGTTTGGCTTGGCTAAGCTGTTCTCCAGCATCTCTTTCAGACTTATATCAACTCCTACCCTCCATCCCGGATTTCGATAGCAGACATCCTTGGAGGATACATGACCTACTTAGTTATGCCTGTGATTCACAGCTCACTCTGAGGTCATCTCTCTGGCATCTCCAAGCTAGGGAGTCCCATCTGTGAAGATTACATTCCTGCTTGTTCCTGTAGATAGTGTAGTTACTCTCCTGTAACAGGTGATCTCCGGGAACAGCAGGAATTTAGTCTTCACAATCCACCCTCCTCCCCTAGGAGTTGTAGGTGGTCTTCTTCTCTTCTCCTTCTCTCCTTTTATCTCGGCTACAAACTCAACTGAGGAGGGAGAGCTGGAAAGGCGGGAAGGCAGCTATGCAGTGGGATGCCCCCAAAAGCTTTCCTATTGGACGCTGGGGAGCATTCCCGCACAGGTTCCGTTGGTACTGATGCCACCCTTATGTGAAAACTAAATTCCTGCTGTTCCCGGAGATCACCTGTTACAGGTGAGAAACTATGCTTTCCCCTACTTGGACGACTGGCTCATAAAGGAGGATTCTCCTGGAGAACTCTGCTCGTCTCAGCAAAAAGCTCTTGCACGTCTGAAATCCCTTGTTTTCTTGATAAACTTCCCAAAATCCCACCTCATTCCAACTCAAAGGTTGGAAGTCATAAGAGCTGTCCTAGATACCAAGCAGTGCAAAGCCTATCTCCAGGAACAAGCAGGAATGAGTCTTCACATATGGGTACGTCGGTACCGACGGAGCCTGCACGGGAACGCTCCCCAGCTTCCCAAAAAGGAAAGCTTTTGGGAGCATCCCACAGCGCCTGCGCGCTGCCCTCCCGCCTTTCCTAACCGCCTCTCTTCAGTTCTTCTTTGCCGAGGAGCCAGCAGGTCGAGCCCTGTCACCGCTGAAGAAGTTCTTTATTTTATTTTCTTTCTTTGGTCGCGTGTCTGCCTTCCCCGACTCCGGACCGGTACCGCCGGTCTTTTCTTTCTTTTCTTTAAAAAAAAAAAAAAAAAAAAAACTATATATTTTTCCCTCACTTAGTGTATTTTTCTTTTTGGGCCTTAGGCCTCACAAGAAATTTTCCTCATGGAAAAACCAGCCTCCGGGTTTAAGAAATGCACTAAGTGCAGCGGTACTATTTCTGTTACAGACACCCATGAATGGTGTCTTAAATGTTTGGGTCCTGAACACTCCATTTCGTATTGTCCGTCCTGCTCTCTGATGTCTAAACGGGGTTTACAGAACCGAGCAGCTAAGCTCCATGTGCTGTTTCCCGCTGATGCAGCTTTGGTAGCATCGACGTCTTCCAGGGCTGCTTCTTCCCCCAATGGATCTCAGGTAACCAAACATAAATCCAGCCGGTCCTCGAAGGGTAGATCTCCCTCTAAGCATCGAGATGCCTCCGGGCTTGCCCTCGAGGATCCTGCACCGGCAAAACAACCCCGGCGGGAAGCTCCGGCTTCCAAAGCCTCCACCTATGGGGTTACAGTTTGACATCGATGGCACGGCCTCGACCGATCACCTGTTAGAATGCTCTGGGGTACCGACACAACCTTCCGGTACCGAGTTCCAGGCATTCATGGCGTCGATGGATCAGAATGGTTCTGTCCATGCAGCAGGCTATCAGTGCCTTCATCCAAGCTGCGACGCCATTGATACCACAACAAACTCAGTTGTCGGTATCGACTCGGGTACCGGCGCCAGCGCCGATACCGGTACCGACTGCATCGGCATCGACCAGGATACCGACTGCAGCGGTTCCTTGTCCAGGGCTGCTCATCGGTACCGATCCGGTTCTGATGACGCCCGATGTCGATACTGCTCGATACGCATACCGAGCGTTAGAAGAGCACCCTGACAGACGGTACTTAGATTCCTCTGGTGATTCTGATACATCAGAGGAGTCTGCTGAAGTATCTATAACCCTTCCTGAAGAGCCGCCTTCTCCAAAAAGAAGAATGTCTCCTCCAGAGGCCTTGTCCTTTCAAGACTTCATTAAAGAAGTGGCTAAAGGTCTTTCTATTTCAGTATCCTCTGAATCAGAGCCTAGAGCAAAAAATTAGATATTTTGGGTTATTCTAAGGCTCCTAAAGAGGCAGTCACCTTACCAATTCATGAGATTCTTTATGAACACATGATTGATTTATGGGAGACTCCTCTCACTATCTCTCCTCATTCTCGCAGATTGGACACTATGTATCGTGTCCCTCCCTGTCCTGGTTTTCATAAAACACAGCTTCCTTACCATTCCATTGTGGTGCAGTCAGCTATGAAGAGGATAAAGAGTACAAAGAGACACTCTTCTGCTCCCCCAGGAAGAGAATGCAGGACCTTGGATGCTTTTGGTAGGAAAATCTTCCAAGCCAGTATGCTTATTGCCAGAATCAACTCCTATAGTCTTTACATGGGTATGTTTCTAAAGGAGGTTGCAGATAAACTGCACACTTTCCTCCCTTTTCTACCAGAAGATGGGATGAATTCATCATTTGGCTAAAGCATACTCAAGACATTTCAAAGTTTTCCAACAGGGCAGCCTTTGATTCCTGAAGGTGCCAGCAGAGCTTCTGGCATTGCCATAGCTGCTGGCAGAATTGCTTGGCTCCAGGCTTCTGATTTAGAGCCCTGGGTCCAAGATGGCTTAGGAAATCTTCCCTGTACAGGTGAAAACCTCTTTGGCAAAGAATGGCAAATTAAAGCCACTCAAATGGATGCAGAAAATTCTGCTGTGGATAGACTTTCAAAGTCAACCTCCATTCCTGCCAAGAAAAAACCCTTCAAGAAGTCTTTTTTCAAAAAGGGCAGATTCCCTTCTACTTCTGGCCAACAATCCTCTACAGGTCGCTTTGCTACTAAGCGTCAGCAACCTAAACAGGCAAGGCCTAAGACTACAGGGGCTGCTGCAACTCAGCAGACCCAACCTCCTCAGGGTTTTTGACTTGATGCTAGAGAACAGCCTTTCTGGCTTTAAAACAGCCAGAACCTCTCACCATTCCAGGAAGGTTAGCTCATTTTGCTCCCAGATGGGAGCAGATTACATCAGAGCAGTGGACCCTCTCCATCATAAGAGAGGGCTACAAACTTCATTTCTCAGACCTTCCTCCCCACACCATGGTGAGACACTTCAATTCTCCCACATCTCTTCTCGACCTTCTAGGTCAAGAGGTGGCTACCCTTCTTGCCCAAGGGGCAATAGAAGAAGTTCCCCTTCTTCAACAAGGGTCAGGGTTTTACTCCCCCTATTTTCTCATTCCAAAGAAGACAGGGGGATACAGACCCATATTAGATCTCAGGGAATTGAACAAATTTCTATGCAAGGAGAAGTTCAAGATGCTTTCTCTGGGTACTCTCCTTCCATACCTTCAAAGTCAGGATTGGCTTTGTTCTCTAGATCTCAAGGATGCGTACACACATATCCTCATCCATCCATCTCACAGAAGATTCCTCCGTTTTCTTTTCCAAGGAAAACATTACCAATACAGGGTGCTTCCGTTTGGTCTGGCCTCTGCCCCAAGAGTGTTCACCAAATGCATGGCAACAGTAGCTGCATTTCTACGCACTCTGGGAATATTTGTATTTCCATACCTGGACGACTGGCTCATCCGAGCTCCATCTCAGTCAGAGGCCCAGACTTCCCTGGACTGCACAAGGTGCATTCTACAGTATCTGGGACTTCTGGTAAACCTCCCAAAGTCCCAGCTCACCCCTACTCAGTCCCTAGAGTTCATAGGGGCCTGGCTAGATACTACCACTGCAAGGGCCTATCTTCCTCAGGCCCGTTGCCTACGCCTAGTGCAGTTAGCCTCTCAGGTTCAGTCAAAGAGCCACTTAACTGCCAGGGAGATGCTACAACTGCTAGGCCACATGGCTTCCACAGTGCATGTGATACCCTATGCTCGCCTACATATGAGAGCAGCCCAATGGACTTTGTCCACCCAGTGGACTCAAGCATCAGGAGCTCTCTCAGACCAAATAGCAATCTCCAATCGTCTCTTTTGGTCTCTCCAGTGGTGGATGTCCACTCAAAATCTGTTGCTGGGGTCCCCCTTCCAACAATTGTTGCCCCAAGCAACTCTCACAACAGATGCCTCCCAAACAGGTTGAGGAGCTCATCTACAAGACCTCTCCACCCAAGGCACTTGGTCCCCACAGGAGACCTTTCTTCATATCAATCTCTTGGAGCTTCGAGCAGTCTTTCTAGCTCTCAAGGTCTTTCATACCCTGCTCAGCTACAAGACAGTCCTTATTCATACGGACAATCAAGTAGCCATGTTTTACATAAACAAGCAAGGAGGAACTGGCTCTCTGTCGCTTTACAACGAAGCTTTAAGATTGTGGGCCTTCGCCAGAGAGCATCAAATCCATCTCCTGGCCCGTATACCTCCCAGGAATTCAAAACTCTTGGGCAGACAGACTCAGTCGAGTTCTGCTCCCACACGAATGGTCCCTGCACATGGATCAGGTACTCAGAATCTTCCAAGAATGGGGAACCCTGGACATAGACCTCTTTGCAAGGCCGTGGAATGCCATACTTCCCCGGTTCTGTTCCAGAATTCCGTGTCAGGGAGTTCAGGCCAAGGATGCCTTCCTCCTTCACTGGGGTCAGGGTTTCCTGTATGCCTTTCCACCCATTCCCTTGATTCCCAAGACTCTGTTCAAACTCCAGAGGGATCAAGGATCTATGATCCTCATAGCTCCACGCTGGCCACGCCAAGTGTGGTACCCTCTACTTCTGCATCTCTCCCAAGCCCCCTCTCTGGACTTGGGAGCTGCTCCAGACCTTCTGTCCCAGGAGGAGGGGACTTTGTGGCACCCAAACCCCAAGTCCCTTCACCTCAGAGCTTGGTTACTGAAGGCCTAGACCTTCAAAGCTGGAATCTTTCTCAACAAGTGAAGGATATCCTCCATGCTTCCAGAAAACCTTCCACTAGACGTTCCTATGCTTTTAAATGGAAAAGATTTTCCATTTGGTGTGCTGAAAGGAGTCTCGACCCTCTAGCACTACCTTTGAATTCTCTATTGGAATACCTCCTGCATCTTTCCGATGCAGGCCTTAAGACAAATTCAGTAAGGGTCCATTTGAGTGCTATTGCAGCATCCCTTAAGCCTATCAATGGACAACCTGTTTCCTCTCATCCTGTTATTGCAAGATTCATGAGAGGCCTAACTTTAACTAGACCTCCCATTAGGCCGCCTCTGGTGGCATGGGATTTAAATCTGGTTCTTGGTCAGCTTATGAAGCCTCCTTTTGAACCCTTAGCCACCACCTCCTTGAAATTTCTTTCCTGGAAGGTTATTTTCCTCATTGCAGTCACCTCAGCTCACCGCATCAGTGAGCTGCAGGCCTTAGTGGCTAATCCACCTTATACAAGGTTCCATCATGATAAGGTAGTTCTTAGGACCAATCCACACTTTATGCCTAAAGTGGTCTCACCTTTTCATCTTAATCAAGAGGTATATTTACCTGTCTTTTTTCCAGCTCCTCATGCATCAAGTGCAGAGAAGCATCTTCATACTCTGGATTGTAAAAGAGCTCTTGCCTTTTACTTACAAAGAACACAGCAACATAGAAAGTCTTCCCAGCTCTTTGTTGCTTTTGATCCCTCTCATTTGGGACTTCCAGTCTCTTAAGAGGACACTGTCCAATTGGATTGCTCAGTGTATTTCCTTCGCCTACCAGAGTAAGAACTTTTCTCTGGAGAGCCATGTCACAGCCCATAATGTGAGGGCTATGGCCGCCTCTATGGCTCATCTAAATTCTGTGTCCATCGACCAGATCTGTCGAGCAGCCACCTGGGCCTCGGTTCATACCTTCACAGCCCATTACTGCTTGGACAAGGACTCCCGCCGGGATGCCTTGTTTGGTCAGGCTGTTCTCAAACACCTGTTCCATTCTTAATCAACTCCTACCCTCCATCCCTGGATAGATGCCTGAGATC